>CM050402.1:22483169-24983169 GCA_027562975.1 Rhynchospora breviuscula
GGCCGAAAAATAGCTGAAATTTCGAAAAAAACTGAGAATTGCAGTTTCGGGCACACGTTTGGCCGAAAAATGGACAAAACTTCGAAAAAACGGAGAACTCCTCTTTCGGGCACATATTTGGCCTACAAATGGACGAAATTTCGAAAATACCAAGAAAACTTCATTCGAGCGCAGGTTTGGCCGAAAAATTGCCCGGATTTCGAAAAAACCGAGAATTCTAGTTTCGGGCACATGTTCTGCCGAAAAATGACCGAATTTTCGGAAAAATCCAGAATTCGAGTTTCGGTAACACGTTCGGCCGAAAAATAGCTCGTATTTCGAATAAACCGAGAATTCTTGTTTCGGGAAAACGTTCGGTTGAAAAATGGCGGAAATTTCGAAAAAAAAGGAGAATAATAGTGCCGGGTACAAGTTCGGCCGGAAAATGACCGAATTTCAAGAAAAATCTGTCATTCGAGTTTCGGGGACACGTTGCGCTGAAAAATGGCTCGAATTTCGAAAAAACCGAGAATTCTTGTTTTCGGGGAAACGTTCGGTCGAAAAATAGCAGATATTTTCAAAAAACTCAGAATTTGAGTTTCGGGCATACCTTTGGCGGAAAAAATGACCGAATTTTCGGAAAATCCGGAATTCTTGTTTCCGGCAAACGTTCGCCCGAAAAATAGACGAAATTTCGAAAAAACCGAGAATTGCAATTAGGAAAAATCGAGATTTCTTGATTTAGGCGCACGTTTGATGGAAAAATGGCCCGGATTTCGAAAATACAGAGAATTCTAGTTTCGGGCACACGTTCGGTCGAAAAATAGCCGAATTTTCGAAAAAATCCGGAATTCGAGTTTCGGGGCCACGTTGGGCCGAAAAATGGCACGAATTTCGAAAAAACAGAGACTTCTTGTTTCGCGCACACGTTTTGCTGAAAATGGGACGAAATTTCGAAAAAATTTAGAATTCGAGTTTCGGTCAAACGTTCGGCCGAAATTTAGAAAACAACCGAGAATACTAGTTTCGTGCACACGTTTGCCCGAGAAATTGCAGAAATTTCGAAAAAATCCGGAATTCGAGTTTCGGTCCAACGTTCGGCCGAAATTTCGAAAAAAACCGAGAATTCTAGTTTCGGGCACAAATTCGGCCGAAAAATTACCGTATTTTCAGAAAAATCAGGAATTTGACTTTCGTAAACACTTTTGGACGAAAAAGGGCTCGAAATTCGAAAACAACCGAGAATTCTAAGCTCGGCCAAAAAATGATCGAATTTTCGGAAAAATACGTAATTTGAGTTTGGGGGACAACTTGGGCCGAAAAAAGGCTCGAATTTCGAAACAACTGAGAAATTTTGTTTCCGGCACACGTTCGGCAGAAAAATAGCCGAAATTTCGAAAAAATCGAGAATTGCAGTTTCGGGCACACGTTTGGCCGAAAAATGGACAAAACTTCGAAAAAAACGGAGAATTCCTTTTTCGGGCACATATTCGGCCTAAAAATGGACGAAACATAGAAAAACCAAGAATACTTGTTTCGAGCGTAGGTTGGGCCGAAAAAATGGCCGAAATTTCGGAAAAACCGAGAATTCTTGTTTCGGGCGAATGTTTGGTCGAAAAATAGCCGAAATTTCGAAGCAATTGAGAATGGTTGTTTCGGGCCCACGTTTTGTCGAAAACTGGCCTAAATTTCGAAAAAAAACCGAGAAATTCATTTTTGGGCACACGTTTGATCCAAAAATGGCCCGGATTTCGAAAATACAGAGAATTCTAGTTACGGGCATACGTTCGGCCGAAAAATAGCCGAATTTTCGGAAAAATCCGGGAATTCGAGTTTCGGGGACACGTTGGGCCGAAAAATGGCACGAATTTCGAAAAAACCGAGAATTCTTGTTTCGCGCACACGTTTGGCTGAAAATGGGACGAAATTTCGAAAAAATTTGGAATTCGAGTTTCGGACAAACGTTCGGCCGAAATTTTGAAAACAACCGAGAAAACTTGTTTCGTGCACACGTTTGCCCGAGAAATTGCAGAAATTTTGAAAAAATCCGAAATTCGGGTTTCGGTCGAACGTTCGGCCGAAATTTCGAAAAAAACTGAGAATTGCTGTTTCGGGCACACGTTTGGCCGAAGAATGGACAAAACTTCGAAAAAAACGGAAAATTCCTTTTTTCGGGCACATATTCGGCCAGATAATAGATGAAATTTTGAAAAAACCAAGAATACTTGTTTCGAGCGCTGGTTTGGCCAAAAAATTGCCCGGATTTCGAAAAAACCGAGAATTCTAGTTTCGGGCACATTTTCTGCCGAAAAATGACCGAATTTTTCGAAAAAATCCAGAATTCGAGTTTCGGGGACACGTTGGGCTGAAAAATGGCACGAATTTCAAAAAAAACCAAGAATTCTTGTTTCGCGCTCACGTTTGGCTGAGAATTGGACGAAATTTCAAAAAAAAACGAAGAATTCCTTTTTCAGGCACATATTTGGCCTATAAATGGACGAAATTTAGAAAAAACCAAGAATACTTGTTTCGAGCGCAAGTATGGCCGAAAAATTGCCCGGATTTCGAAAAAAACCGACAATAGTAGTGTCGGGTGCAAGTTCGGCCGAAAAATACCGAATTTCGATAAAACCGAGAATTGCAGTTTCGGGCACACGTTTGGCCGAAAAATGGACAAAACTTCGAAAAAACGGAGAATTCTTTTTTCGGGGCACATATTCGGCCAGATAATGGACGAAATTTTGAAAAAAACTCATAATTTGAGATTCAGGCACACGTTTGGCAGAAAAAAGACCGAATTCTCGGAAAAATTCGGAATTCTTATTTCCGACAAACGTTCGGCCGAAAAATAGCCGAAATTTCGAAAAAATCGAGAATTGCAGTTTCAGGCACACGTTTTGGCCGAAAAATGGACAAAACTTCGAAAAGAACGTAGAATTCCATTTTCGGGCACATATTCGGCCTAAAAATGGACGAAATTTCCAAAAAACCAACAATACTTGTTTCGATCGCAGGTTTGGTCAAAAAATTGCCCTGATTTCGAAAAAACCGAGAATTCTAGTTTCGGGCAGATGTTCTGCCGAAAAATGACCGAATTTTCGGAAAAATCCATAATTCGAGTATCGGTAACACGTTCGGCGAAAAATGGCAGATATTTGAAAATATCAGGAATTCGAGTTTCGTGAACACTTTTGGACGAGAAATGGCTCAAATTTCGAAAACAACCGAGAATTCTAGTTTCGGCCACAAGCTCGGCCAAAAAATGATCGAATTTTCGGAAAAATACGTAATTTGAGTTTCGGGGACAAGTTGGGCCGAAAAAAGGCTCGAATTTCAAAACAACTGAGAATTTTTGTTTCCGGCACACGTTCGGCCGAAAAATAGCTGAAATTTCGAAAAAACAGAGAATTGCAGTTTCGGGCACACGTTTGGCCGAAAAATGGACCAAGTTTCGAAAAAAAACGGAGAATTTTTTTTTCGGGCACATATTCGGCCAGATAATGGACGAAATTTCGAAAAAACCAAGAATACTTGTTTCGAGCGCAGGTTTGGCCGAAAAATTGCCCGGATTTTGAAAAAACCGAGAATTCTAGTTTCGGGTGCAAGTTCGGCCGGAAAATGACCGAATTTTCGGAAAAATCCGTAATTCAAGTTTCGGGGACACGTTGCGCCGAAAAATGGCTGGAATTTCGAAAAAATCGAGAATTCTTGTTTCGGAGAAACGTTCGGCCGAAAAATGGCAGATATTTCGAAAAAACTCAGAATTTCAGATTCGGGGCACACGTTTGGCAGAAAAAAGACCGAATTCTCGGAAAAATTCGGAATTCTTATTTCCGACAAACGTTCGGCCGAAAAATAGCCGAAATTTCGAAAAAATTGAGAATTGTAGTTTCGGGCAGACGTTTGGCCGAAAAATGGACAAAACTTCGAAAAAAAAGGAGAATTCCTTTTTCCGGCACATATTCGTCCTAAAAATGGTCGAAATTTCGAAACAACCAAGAATACTTGTTTCGAGAGCAGGTTTGGCCGAAACATTGCCCGGATTTCGAAAATACTGAGAATTCTAGTTTCGGGCACATGTTCTGTCGAAAAATGACCGAATATTCGGAAAAATCAAGAATTCGAGTTTCGGTAACACGTTCGGCTGAAAAATGGCCGAAATTTCGGGCACTTTTTTCGAGGGAACGTTCGGTCGAAAAATGGCCGAAATTTCGAAAAAAACGGAGAATACTAGTGTTGGGTACAAGTTCGGCCGGAAAATGACCGAATTTTCGGAAAAATCCGTAATTCGCGTTTCGGGGACACGTTGCGCCGAAAAATGGCTCGAATTTCGAAAAAACCGAGAATTCTTGTTTCGGGGAAATGTTCGGCCGAAAAATGGCAGATATTTTGAAGAAACTCAGAAAGTTAGTTTCGGGCGCACGTTTGGCAGAAAAATGACCGTATTTTCCGAAAAATCCGGAATTCGAGTTTCGGGAACACTTACGGACGAAACATGGACGAAATTTCGAAAAAAACGGAGAATACTAGTGTTGGGTACAAGTTCGGCCGGAAAATGACCGAATTTTCGGAAAAATCCGTAATTCGCGTTTCGGGGACACGTTGCGTCGAAAAATGGCTCGAATTTCGAAAAAACTGAGAATTCTTATTTCGGGGAAATGTTCGGCCGAAAAATGGCAGATATTTTGAAAAAACTCAGAAAGTTAGTTTCGGGCGCACGTTTGGCAGAAAAATGACCGATGTTTCGGAAAAATCCGGAATTCTTGTTTCCGGCAAACGTGCGGCCGAAAAATAGCCGAAATTTCGAAAAAACCGAGAAATGCAGTTTAGGGCACATGTTTCGCTGAAACATTGACAAAACAATGAAAAAACCGAGAATTCTTGTTTCGGGGGGACGTTTGGACGAAAAAATGCCCGGATTTCGAAAAAAACCGAGAATTCTAGTTTCAGGCACACGTTTGGGCGAAAAATGACCGAATTATAGGAAAAATCCGGAATTCTTGTTTTGGACAAACGTTCGGCCGAAAAATAGCCGAAATTTCGAAAAAATCGAGAATTGTTTTTTCGAGCCCACGTTTTGCCGAAAAATGGACAAAATTTCGAAAAAAACCGAGAATTTCTTTTTCGGGCACACGTTTGGCCTAAAACTGGCCAAAATTTCGAAAAAATCGAGAATTCTAGTTTCGGGCACACGTTCGGGCGAAAAATGGCCGAATTTTCGGAAAAATCCGGAATTCGTGTTTCGGGGACACGTTGGGCCGAATATGGCACGAATTTCGAATAAACGAGAATTCTTTATTTGCGCACACGTTTGGCTAAAAATTGGACAAAATTTCGAAAAAATTAGGAATTCGAGTTTCGGTCAAACGTTCGGCCGAAATTTCGAAAACAACCGAGAATTCTAGTTTCGTGCACACGTTTGCCCGAGAAATTGTAGAAATTTCGAAAAAATCCAGAATTCGAGTTTTCGGGCTCACGTATGGCCGAAAAATGGCTCGAATTTTTAAAAACCTTGAATTCTTGTTTCCGGCACACGTTCGCCCGAAAAATAGCTGAAATTTCGAAAAAACTGAGAATTGCAGTTTCGGGCACACGTTTGGCTGAAAAATGGACAAAACTTCGAAAAAAACGGAGAATTCCTTTTTCGGGCACACGTTTGGCCTAAAACTGGCCTAAATTTCGAAAAAACCGAGGAATTCTTGTTTCGGGCACACGTTTGATCGAAAAATGGCCCGGATTTCGAAAAAATCAAGAATTCTAGTTTCGGGCACATGTTCTGCCGAAAAATGACCGAATTTTCGGAAAAATCGAGAATCGCAGTTTTAGGCACACGTTTGGCCGAATAATGGATGAAATTTCCAATAAATCAAGAATTCGAGTTTCGGGGACACGTTCCGCCGAAAAATAGCTCGAATTTTGAAAAATTGCGGAATTCGAGTTTATGTTCAACGTTCGGCCGGAAAATGACCGAATTTTCGGACAAATCAGGAATTCGAGTATCGGGGACTCGTTGGGCTGAAAAATGGCATGAATTTCGAAAAAATCCGAAATATTTATTTCGGGAAAACGTTCGGCTGAAAAGTGGACGTAATTTCGAAAAAATTAGGAATTGTAGTTTTGGGCACATGTTTGGCCCAAAAATGGTCAAAACTTCGAAAAAAATCGAGAATTCCTTTTTCGGGGACACGTTGGGCCTAAAAATGATCGAAATTTCGAAAACTCCGAGAATTCTTGTTTCAGGAACACGTTTGGCCGAAAAAATGGAACGAATTTCGAAATAACTGAGAATTTTTGTCTAGGGCACATGTTTGGCCTAAAAAACCAGGAATTCGATTTTCCGTGAAACGTTCGGGCACTAGTTCGGCTGCAAAATGGACAAAATTTCGAAAACAACCGAGAATTTCTTTTTGGGGGCACACGTTTGGCCTAAAAATATCCGAAATTTCGAAAAATGGCACGAATTTTCGAAAAAATCCGAAATTCTAGTTCGGGGACACGTTTGGCCGAAAAATAGCCGAAATTTCGTAAAAAACCGAGAATTCTAGTTTCGGGCACACGTTGGGCCGAAAAATGGTAGATATTTCGAAAACATCCAGAATTATTGTTTCGGTCAAATATTCGGCCGAAAAATACCCGAAATTTGGAAAAAAAATCGAGAGTTGCAGTTTCGGGTACACGTTTGGCCTAAAAGTGCTCGAAATTTCGAAAACCCCGAGAATTCTTATTTTAGGGACACGTTTGGCCGAAAAATGGCACGAATTTCCAAAAAAATCGAGAATTCTTGTCTCCGGCAAACGTTTGACCGAAAAATTGAAGAAACTTCGAAAAATTCAGGAATTCGAATTTCGGTGAAACGTTCGACCGAAATTTCGAAAACAACCAGGAATTTTAGTTTCGGGCACACGTTTGGCCGAAAAATTGCAGAAATTTCGAAAAAAATCCAGAATTTGACTTTCGGGCAGACGTTTGGCCGAAAAATGACCGAATTTCCGGAAAAATACGGAATTCTTGTTTTCGGCCAAATGTTCGTCCGAAAAATAGCCGAAATTTCGAAAAAAATCGAGAATTCTAGTTTCGGGACAAGTTCGGCCGAAAAATGCACGAAATTTCGAAAAAAATCAGGAATTCGAGTATCGGGGACACGTTGGGCCGAAAAATGGCACGGATTTCAAAAAAACCGATAATTCTTGTTTCCGGCCCTTGTTTGGCCGAAAAGTGGTCGAAATTTCGAAAAAATCAGGAATTCGTGTTTTTCTCAAACGTTCGACCGAAATTTCGAAAACAATCGAGAATTCTATTGTCGGGCACACATTTGGTGGAGAAATTGCAGAAATTTCAAGAAAATCTGGAATTCGAGTTCGGTTCAATGTTCGGCGGAAAAATGCCCGAAATTTCATAAAAAACCGATAATTCAAGTTTCGGGCACTAGTTCGCCCGGAAAATAACTGAATTTTCGGAAAAATCCGAAATTCGAGTTTTGGGAACACGTTGGGCCGAAAAATGGCTCGAATTTCGAAAAATCGAGAATTCATGTTTCGGGCACACGTTGGCCCGAAAAATGGTAGATATTTCGAAAAAATCCAGAATTCTTGTTTCGGGCAAATGTTCGGCTGAAAAATAGCCGAAATTTCGAAAAAATCGAGAATTGCAGTTTCAGGCAGACGTTTGGCCAAAAAATTGACAAAATTTCAAAAAAACCGAGAATTCCTTTTTCGGGGACACGTTTGGCCGAAAAATGGCATGAATTTCAAAGAAACCGAGAATTTTTCTTTCCGGCACACGTTTGACCGAAAAATGGACGAAATTCGAAAAATTTAGGAATTCGAATTTCGGTGAAACGTTCGGCTGAAATTTCGAAAACAACCGAGAATTTAAGTTTCGGGCACACGTTTGGACGAAAAATTGCAGAAATTTCGAAAAAATCCGGAATTCAAGTTTCAGTCCAACGTTCGGCCGAAAAGTGGCTGAAATTTCGAAAAAAATCGAAAATTCTAGTTTCGGACAAACGTTCGGACGAAAAATGGATGAAATTTCGAAAAAATCAAGAATTCGAGTTACGATCCAACGTTCGGCCGAAATTTCGAAAACAGCCGAGAAATCTAATTTCAGGGACACGTTTGGCCGAAAAATAGCTCAAATTTCAAAAAAAATGGTAGCTATTTCGAAAACATCTAGAATTATTGTTTCGGGCAAATGTTCGGCCGAAAAATAGCCGAAATTTGGAAAAAAACCGAGAGTTGCAGTTTCGGGTACACATTTGGACAAAAATTGGACAAAACATCGAAAAAATCGAGAATTCCTTTGTCCGGCACACGTTTGGCCTAAAAATGGTCGTAATTTCGAAAACACCGAGAATTCTTGTTTTGGGGACACGTTTAGCCGAAAAATGGCACGAATTTCCAAAAAACCGAGAATTCTTGTCTCCGGCACACGTTCGACCGAAAAATTGAAGAAATTTTGAAAAATTCAGGAATTTGAATTTCGGTGAAACGTTTGACCGACATTTCAAAAAGAACCGAGAATTTTAGTTTCGGGCACACGTTTGGCCGAAAAATTGCAGAAATTTCGAAAAAATCGGGAATTCTAGTTTCGAGCACAAGTTCGCCCGGAAAATGACCGAATTTTCGGAAAAATCAGGAATTCGAGTATCGAGGACACGTTGGGCCGAAAAATGGCATGAATTTCGAAAAAATCCGGAATATTTATTTCGGGCAAACGTTCGGCCGATAACTGGACGAAATTTTGAAAACATTAGAAATTGTAATTTTGGGTGCACGTTTGGCGAAAAAATGGGCAAAACTTTGAAAAAACGAGAATTGCTTTTTCGGGCACACGTTTGGCCGAAAAATGGAACGAATTTCTAAAAAATCGAGAATTCTTGTCTCCGGCACACGTTTGATCGATAAAATTGGGGAAATTTTGAAAAATTCAAGAATTCGAATTTCGGTGAAACGTTCGACCGAAATTTCGAAAACAACCGAAATTTTTAGTTTCGGGCACACGTTTGGCCGAAAAATTGCAGAAATTTCGAAAAAATCCAGAATTCGAGTTTCGGGCACACGTTTGGCCGAAAAATGACCGAATTTTCGGAAAAATACGGAATTCTTGTTTTCGGCCAATTGTTCGTCCGAAAAATAGCCGAAATTTCAAAAAAAATCGAGAATCGCTGTTTCAGGCACACGTTTGGCCGAAAAATGGACAAAATTTCGAAAAAAACCGGGAATTTCTTTTTCGTGCACACGTCTGGCCTAAAAATAGCCGAAATTTCGAGAAAATCGAGAATTCTTGTTTCGGGAAAACGTTTGGCCGAAAAATGGCCCGGATTTTCGAAAAAAACCGAAATTCGAGTATCGGGGACACCTTGGGCCGAAAAATGGCACAGATTTGGAAAAAACCGATAATTCTTGTTTCCGGCACTCGTTTGACCGAAACGTGGACGAAATTCGAAAAATTCAGTAATTCGAATTTCGGTGAAACGTTCGGCCGAAATTCCGGAAACAACCGAGAATTTTAGTTTCGTGCACACGTTTGGACGAAAAATTGCAGAAATTTCGAAAAAATCCGGAATTCAAGTTTATGTCCAACGTTTGGCCGAAAAAATGGCGGAAATTTCGAAAAAAACCGAAAATTCTAGTTTCGGGCAAACGTTCGGCTGAAATTTCGAACACTGCCGAGAATTCTAGTTTCGGGGACACGTTCGGCCGAAAATTAGCTCGAATTTCGAAAAAATCCGGAATCGAGTTTATGTCCGACGTTCGGCCGAAAAATTGCCATAATTTCGGAAAAAATCGTGAATTCTAGTTTCGAGCACAAGTTCGGCTGGAAAATGACCGAATTTTCGGGAAAATCAGGAATTCGAGTATCGAGGACACGTTGGGCCGAAAAATGGCATGAATTTCGAAAAAATCCGGAATATTTATTTCGGGCCAACGTTCGGCCGAAAAGTGGACGAAATTTCGAAAAAATTAGGAATTGTAGTTTTGGGCACATGTTTGGCCCAAAAATGGACAAAACTTCGAAAAAAATCGAGAATTCCTTTTTCGGGGACACGTTGGGCCTAAAAATGACCGAAATTTCGAAAATACCGAGAATACTTGTTTTAGGAACACGTTGTCTCGCACTTTTTAGCCATCCGCCGAAGGATCGATAATTCCTCCGTGGGAAAAAGAAATGCGGAGCAGATACCTCTTGAGCATCTGAAGACCCGAACATTACTGCCCACCTGAAACAGACGGGGGGCATTAATGCGTTTCCAAGTTCCTGAAGAGTTGATTGTTTGTTGCAGGTCCTTTCTTTCCAGTAAGAACTGGCCAAGAGCACCTCTAGATCGATAAGAACTGGCCAAGAGCTGGCCAAGAGCACCTCTAGATCGATACAATCAAAGAATTAGGCGTCATAAGTGATTGAAGTCAATTTTATAAAAAGACTTGTGCTTAGTAGGGGTTTAAATAAAGGCAGTACAAAACAGTCAGACATTAAAAACAATGCAATGAAAAACATCCGATATTAATCATCAGCGATGCAAATTTATTACGTTAGGTCTGGTTCTTTAGTCACAGTTTTAAGGAATTTTGGATCACTTTGAGTTGGTTTTGCTTTACTGGGTCAGGCTTGGTGCCGTCACTCAGACTTTTGAGTCTGATGCTAGAAAATTTAGGTATCCTAGATCAGTTCTCAATAGTTTGGGGATTTAGGAATTTTGGGATTTAGTTCGAGTCTCGAGTACAAATGAGCTATGCCGTCTCTTGACAAGAACTTCAAGGGTGTACCTTCTAGAGCAACGCACTATGCAGCCTTAAAAGGACGAATTTAGATTTTTGAGTTTGACACTAGAAAGTTAGGCGATCTAGGTCAATTCTCAATCGTGTTGGGATTTGAAGATTTTGGGGATTTCGTTCGAGTCGCGAGGAAAGAAGCGCTATGCCTCCTCTTGACGAGAACACGAGGGGTGTACCTTCCAGGGCAACGCGCTATGCGGTCTTGGAAAGACGAATTTGGACTTTTAAGATTTCTGAGTCACTCTTTGAACTTTTCGAGTTTTAATTGTTAACTTTTTTGTGTCTTTAAATTTTAAAATTTTAGTGATTGGTCTGGGGTATTCTTAAGATTTTTTTTTTATCGGGTTAATTTTTAAAATCTTAATCGTTTCAAATTTAAGCTAGACTTTTGGGTTTGATATTGGGGTTTGGGGTTTTGGGATTTGGAATTTCGATTTGGTTTTTTGTGATTTGGAATTTGGATTTAGTATTTGAGTTTTGGATTTAGGACTTAGGGTTTGGATTTTGAATTTAGGATTTGGGATTTTAGTATTTGAGTTTTGAATTTAGGACTTGGGATTTGGATTTGGGATTTAGGATTTGGGATTTTGATTTTTGGATTTAGGATTGGAATTTTGGTATTTGAGTTTTGCATTTGGATTTTGGATTTAGGATTGGAATTTTGGTATTCGAGTTTTGAATTTAGGACTTGGGATTTGGTTTTTGGATTAAGGATTCGGGATTTTGACATTTTGAGTTTTGAATTTAGGACTTGGGATTTGGTTTTTGGATTTAGGATTTATGGTTTTGATATTTCGAGTTTCAAGATTAGGATTGGAATTTTGGTATTCAATCTTTGGGTTTGGAATTTGGATTTTTGGCATTTAAGTTTTGGGGTTCAGGGTTGGAATTTTGGTATTTGACGTTTGGATTTCGGCATTTAAGTTTTGGGGTTCAGGATTGGGCCAGAGATGTCCAAGTGTACCTGCTGTCCAGAAAATGTTCAAGTGTACCTGCTGTCCAGAGCACAATTATTCAGCCGTTCATGCAAAAGACTTTTCTCTCTTCTTCTTCTTTTTTTATATATTTATTATTATTTTTTTTTATTTTTTTTAGCTTCGTCATTTAATTATTTACCATAATAGTCATTTTAAGAATTTTGAATTTAAAACGTCTTGTATTTTGCAATTTGGGCATGGAAATTAGTACCAAAATGTTCTTCTTATTTTTCTGGACATCCTAATATTTTATGAGAATTTTTCTGATTGTCTAGCTATTTTTAATGTATTTTCAAAGTTTTCTGCTTTGTAGAAATTTCTGATTGGTTAGATTTTATGCTGTTTTGCTGTTTGTCTGTCGGGACACTCGCTACACCGTAGAAGCCACAGAAGATCAAGGGGCCGCCAGAGATTGGTATTGACCGAACCGTTTGGTCTACACCCGTGTCCATGCACCGAGTTCACCTCTCCTTTTTCTGTTCGAACTCGTCTCCCTCCTTTCTGAGCAGCGATTTGTCCTCCGACTGGATGGCTCCAGTGGCGTGTCAGCGGTGGATTTCGGCGGTTATTCCGACTGCAGTTAGGTCGAGGAGCATCGTGCTGACACCGTGAGGTCGGTTATCCTGTCCGTTTGAGTCGCGTTTCACGTTTTGGGTAGTTGGGCCTCGAGTTATGTCGGGTCTGACACGAGTCTGAGACGACGGCGAACTGGTGGTTCTCGGCGACGATGGTTTGCTGGGAAAGCTTCTTGAGCGTCGTTGAAGTTCCTTGAGACCGTATGTGATGGCAATTTGGAGCTGTGACTTCCAATTTGGTACTGACATGAGGATTTTGATTTCGGGTCTGGTTTGGTCTGACAAGACAATAGTAATCTGTTTTGTTTTGCAATTTTTTTACAGTGTTCAGTTTTGTTGTTTGTTGGTTAACCGTACTCAAACTACCCCCTTGAACAGTTCATCAGTTGAAGCTTTTCACCCATTTCCTTTTCTGTTCCCAAATTTCGAATGCAGATTCCTGTTAACAATCAAAGGGCTGGCATAAGTGTAATTGTTCTATACCATACGAACTTGTTTACTTACTGGTACTATGTGGCATGAACTAAAGCCAATGACACTTTTAACATAAGAAATATGACTTTTCAAAGTTTGAGGGACGCAACAATCCTTATTTCAACACTATACTTATTTGAGCAAAAGTAAGATAGGACAACACCAAAAACTCTAACACGTGTATACTCACTGTACTATGCATTATTTTTCCTTAGTAAAACATCACTTTGAAACCTAACTCAAGAACATAACCTCTTTGACATAAATCCACTATTCTCTTTTTAACTTTCTAAAGAAACAGAAGTTTCTACATACAGCTTCAAATTTGTTTTAAATTAAAATCAAGACTGTTTACCACACATTATTGGAAGGACTAATATTACAAACACTCATAAACAGAAAAGACATATTTTTGTTTTGAAAGGGAATTTGCAAGTATATTTTAAGGATCCAAAACATGCTTCTAGTATTGATGTATTTCCTTTTTAATTAAGCCTAAACTCATGCATATATTTTTTAGAAAAAGGTGAAATTCACTTTAGGCCCTGAATTTAACTATTTTTATTGCTTCAGTCAACTTGATACCAAGCTTGCTGTATAAATCAGAATTTGAACCACGTTATGAGGGTGGAATCTATGTCTCGCTCCTCATAACCAAGTCATTTTCTGATTTTGGACAGCATGTAAGGATTCAAGTATTCCTCTACACTTGTAAAACAAAGGGAAATAGTTGAACAACTCCTCTTTTTGAAAATCTGGTTGTGAACATAGAACTCGTTTGCCTACAGAAACCAATTATTTTTGAAACCCTTTTGACAGAAACCGACATAACTAAAATAAAAGAATGGCTAGAAACTAACATGGTCTCTATGGAGGTGGAATCTAGGTCACGCTCTCCATGAGACCAGCAGTTTCTAACACAGAGATGCAGATATTAAAGGAAACACATCTTAATAACAAGGACTCAAAAAAACAACAACAGAAATTACTTTTTATTTCTAGCATACTTCTCTAGAGGTGTAATTGGCGTTCATGGGTGTGGAATCTATGTCACGGTCCCCATTAGTGCCAACCCAACCTCAAATAAACAAGTTTTGACAACACTCCTTTCAAAAGAAAGAAAGAACAGTTTATTTTCAAGAAGAACAAAATAACAAACAAACCTTAAAAGAACCAAAATCAGATTCAAAGCACTTTTTATTCATATAAACAAAGACCATTACAACTCTACCTTTTCTTCAAAATCTCTTTTCCTTTACAAATCTTTTCTAAAAAAACGAATTGGCAGCACCTCAGTATGTTTTTCCAAAGTGCCGCCCCTAATCTTCTGGCCTCCATCTTCTTTTATAGGCAAAGGAGCTAGGGTTTCCTATGGAGAGGAGCTTGGAGATTTGGCCGCTCATCTTCTTCCAACGGCCGTAAGAGACTATTTGGGGGCCAAGTTTCCTTGGTTTTGTCTTCATCTGGACGTGGAGGCAGCTCATGGAGGGAGGGGACCATTGGAGCCATCTGTTTTACCATTTTTGCCCCTCAAATTTCGCTTCCTTTTGAAGCTGGGAGGAAGCTGGGCAGTGTTTTGGTTTTTAAACAAATAAAAAGGAGTTGAACCAGAGGAGTCGCAGCCAATAGGAAGAAGAATAAAAGGAAGGGACCACCACCTAAGCCAATCACAGCTCTCTCTTTTAATATATCGGTTCTTGACCTCTTGGGTTTTCATTGTGCTGAACCGTTCAGGATGAATGGGTCACAAACCACTCTCAACCATCTCCTTCACCCAGCAACTTCTGTTTGTACCTGGTTCCCTTCTTTCATTCACACTGCTATGTGGGACCACATTAATTATTTTCACTTGGCTCATGTGTTCCCTGTACAGGCAACATGAATCAGGGAGCATCCAGGGGACTGTATATGCATTGCCTTCATTTTTCTTTTCATTTCTTCTCATATGCGACTGTAATCAAGTTTCCTTCTCCAGCTGACCTTGAGTATTTTAGAACTTAATATCAATTTCTGGAGCATCTCAAATCCATGTTTAGCATGTTCAATGCATTAATTAGGTTTGTTAACCACGGCTTCTCAAGCCTTGACTAGCACTTAAACAAAATTGTGGTGCTGATTGGTGTTCTCATCTCCTTGGCTCAATTTGATTTCAATTGAACATCTAGGATCAGTTATAAGACCTCAGTGACTTTGTAGAAACCACCAATTTCGATTTTCATCTATCCAATTCATTTAATTTCAATTTCATTTTTGCTACTGCTTGAGAGCCTTCCCTTCAAATTAACCGCTCAGGAGCTCTTGATAGGGGACAAAGATGGCATCATTGAGTTCTCCTTGTCACAAGCTTTCCAATGGTATATCACATTCCGGCAACGGTGGTGTGGATGGCCAGAACAGGTTTTGTTAGAGACGCTAGCTCCTTCGTCTTCCTCAACTGTTTCTTTCTCCATTTTTCTTTTTCTTTTCTTTTCTGTTTAATGTGGGGCCCAGTGATAGGGTCAACGGATGCACGCCATCTGTCTGGGGTTCTTTCGCTGACAGGGGTTCTTCCCATTTTTCACTAAAGCCCGATTCCATTTCTCATATATCCAATTTGCGTTGACATAATTCCCTCTTATTATTTTGCTTTTACCTCTCCATTTTGTGAATCAATGGTAATTGCATGAGAATATATGTGATTTGCAATTGATGGTTATAATACTCAAAGTTACATCTTCCTTATGCTATTCCAATTTTGTTACCGATTTCATCTCAGAACCTTTTTATTTTATCCATGCGGTTATGGGCTTATGGCATCCTTTTACCCTTCAAAATAACATCATTTTCACCTCCTTGGCCGATCTCCATTGCTGTACTAATGGACCTGTCCATTCGTGACATTTTTCAAAATTCCAATTCGGCTCCACACAAGAAAAAAAATTATTTGATGGTCTTTCTTTTAGACATTTCACATGAAACTTGGCACGCCTTCTCATAAAAATATGAGAAACTTGATAGTCATGGATTTTCTATTTTTAGAATTTTACAAATTAATCAATTGAATTTTCTAAGGTCCATAGAATAATTCATAAAATTAATTTGTTCAAGTATCACTTGTTGCACATTTTCTGACGCCTTGTCTCGCAAAATTATCCATGATATTTATACCACCTTTTCTCTTATTAATATTGAATATTAAATATTAAATTAACATAGTCATATGGCGAACTGTATTAATATTAATATTAATATTAATATCGATATTATGGCTCCAGGCACGTCTTTTGTTAAAAAAATCGACCCCCTTCTTCTGAGAATCTAGACTCGGCCTGCCTTTATGAGCCTCATTCTCACTGTCTGTGAACTGTTGATATTTTCTTATACGGCAAAATTTAGAAGTAAACACATGCCCCCCACCAGAGTAGGTTGTGAGGAATTCGAGTCGAACAATATGCTCTGGTGCTCCCTTTCTGCATTTACTCTTGACCTCATTTTCTTCTTATGACTTCCTTCTTGTCTTACTTTATGCTCTTCCCTTTTTTTTCTTCTGTTTTCCCTTGCCTCAGGTCAACTTTCTTTTGCTTGAATGGCGTTTGATGTAGACCTTTGAACTTCTGGGCTACAAACTTTATGTCACCTGCACCCATTGTCTGTTTGGAGCTTCATCAGCATAGATGAGCTCACAGGTTCCATTCTTGACATGGAGTTAGAGATCCAGGATGATGCACTTCCCTCTCCTCTGGCCATTGCAGGTATGTCCATCACAATGCAATTTTCTTCAGCATCGTTGCACTGTTATGAGTCTTTTTTTTTTTTACTCCATTTCTTTTGTTTTGACAGAGAGTTCAGCTTTTGGTGTCTTACGAGAATTCCTTTTTCGGGCACACGTTTGGACTAAAAATGGCCGAAATTTCGAAAACACCGAGAATTCTTGTTTCGGGGACACGTTTGGCCGAAAAAAATGGCATGAATTTCAAAAAAACCGAGAATTTTTGTTTCCGGCACACGTTTGATCGAAAAATCGACGAAATTCGAAAAATTCAGGAATTTGAATTTCGGTGAAACGTTCGGCCGAAATTTCGAAAACAACCGAGAATTTTGGTTTCGGGCACACGTTTGGACGAAAAATTGCAGAAATTTTGAAAAAATCCGGAATTCAAGTTTCGGTCCAATGTTCGGCCGAAAAATGGCTGAAATTTCGAAAAAAACTGAAAATTCTAGTTTCGGGCAAACGTTCGGACGAAAAATGGATGAAATTTCGAAAAAATCAGGAATTCTAGTTTCGATCCAACGTTCGGCCGAAATTTCAAAAACTGTCGAGAATTCTAGTTTCGGGGACACGTTCGGCCGAAAAATAGCTCGAATCTCGAAAAAATCCGGAATTCGAGTTTATGTCCAACGTTCGGCCGAAAAATTGCCGTAATTTCGGAAAAAATCGTGAATTCTAGTTTCGAGCACAAGTTCGGCCGGAAAATGACCGAATTTTCGGAAAAATCAGGAATTCGAGTATCGGGGACACGTTGGGCCGAAAAATGGCATGAATTTTGAAAAAATCCGGAATATTAATTTCGGGCAAACGTTCGGCCGAAAAGTGGACGAAATTTCAAAAAAATTAGGAATTGTAGTTTTGGGGCACATGTTTGGCCCAAAAATGGACAAAACTTCGAAAAAAATCGAGAATTCCTTTTTCGGGGACACGTTGGGCCTAAAAATGACCGAAATTTCGAAAGCACCGAGAATTCTTGTTTCAGGAACACGTTTGGCCGAAAAATGGCACGAATTTCGAAATAACTGAGAATTTTTGTCTAGGTCACACGTTTGGCCGAAAAATGGATGAAATTTCGAAAAAACCAGGAATTCGATTTTACGTGAAACGTTCGGGCACAAGTTCGGCTGCAAAATGGACAAAATTTCGAAAACAACCGAGAATTTCTTTTTGGGGCACACGTTTGGCCTAAAAATAATCGAAATTTCGAAAAATGGCCCGAATTTTCAAAAAAATCCGAAATTCGAGTTTCGGGGACACGTTCAGCCGAAAAATAGCCGAAATTTCATAAAAAACCGAGAATACTAGTTTCGGGCACCACTTCGGCCGGAGAATAACCGAATTTTCGGAAAAATCCGGAATTCGAGTTTTGGGGACACGTTGGGCCGAAAAATGGCTTGAATTTCGAAAAAACCGAGAATTCTTGTTTCGGGCACACGTTGGGCCGAAAAATGGTAGATATTTCGAAAACATCCAGAATTATTGTTTCGGGCAAATGTTCGGCCGAAAAATAGCCGAAGTTTCGAAAAATACAGAGAGTTGTAGTTTCGGGTACTCGTTTGTCCAAAAAATGGACAAAACTTCGAAAAAACCGAGAATTCCTTTTTCGGGCACACGTTTGGCCTAAAAATGGCCGAAATTTCGAAAACACCGACAATTCTTGTTTTGGGAACATGTTTGGCCGAAAAATGGCACGAATTTCCAAAAAACCGAGAATTCTTGTCTCCGGCACACGTTTGACCGAAAAATTGAAGAAATTTCCAAAAATTCAGGAATTCGAATTTGGAAAAAACGTTCGACCGAAATTTCGAAAACAACCGAGAATTTTAGTTTCGGGCACACGTTTGGCCGAAAAATTGCAGAAATTTCGAAAAAATCGAAAATTCTACTTTCGGGCAAACGTTCGGACGAAAAATGGACGAAATTTCGAAGAAAATCCGGAATTCGAGTTTACGTCCAACGTCCAGCCGAAAAATTGCCATAATTTCGGGCACAAGTTCGGCCGGGAAAATGACCGAATTTTCGGAAAAATCTGAAATTCGAGTTTCAGGGACACGTTGGGCCGAAAATGGCTCGAATTTCGCAAAAACCGAGAATTTTTGTTTCGGGCAAACGTTCGACCGAAAAATGGTTGATATTTCGATAAATTCCAGAATTCGAGTTTCGGGCACATGTTTGGCCGAAAAATGACCGAATTTTCGAAAAAATCTGGAATTATTGTTTCGGGCACACGTTTGGCCAAAAAATGGACAAAATTTCGAAAAAAATAGAGAATTCCTTTTTCGGGGACATTTGGGCCTAAAAATGGCCGAAATTTCGAAGACACCGAGAATTTTTGTTTCGGGGACAAGTTTCGCCGAAAAATGGCACGAATTTCGAAAAAACTGAGAATTCTTTTCTCGGGCACACGTTTGGCCGAAAATGGACAAAATTTCGAAAAAACCGAGAATTCGATATTCAGTAAAACGTTCGGCCGAAATTTCGAAAACAACCGAGAATTTTTGTATCCGGCACATGTTTTGCCGAAAAATTACAGAAATTTCGGAAAAATACGGTCCAACGTTCGGCCGAAAAATGGCTGAAATTTCGGAAATAATCGAGAATTCTAGTTTCGGGCACAAGTTCGGCTGAAAATTGATGGAATTTTCGGAAAAATCTGGAATTCTTGGTTCGAGGACACGTTCGGTCGAAAAATGGCTCGAGTTTCGAAAACATCCGGAATTCGAGTTTCGGTCCAACGTTCGGCCGAAATTTCGGAAGCAACCGACAATTCTATTTTCAAGCACACGTTTGGCCAAGAAATTGCAGAAATTTCAAGAAAATCCGGAATTCGAGTTTCGGTCCAACGTTCGGCCGAAAAATGGCCGGAATTTAAAAAAAAACCGAGAATTCTAGTTTCGGGCACAATTTCGGCAGGAAAATAACCGAATTTTCAGAAAAATCCGGAATTCGAGTTTCGGGGACACGTTGCGCCGAAAAATGGCTGGAATTTCGAAAAAACCGAGAATTCTTGTTTCGGAGAAACGTTCGGCCGAAAAATGGCAGATATTTCGAAAAAACTCAGAATTTCAGATTCGGGCACACGTTTGGCAGAAAAAAGACCGAATTCTCGGAAAAATTCGGAATTCTTATTTCCGACAAACGTTCGGCCGAAAAATGACCGAAATTTCGAAAAAATTGAGAATTGTAGTTTCGGGCAGACGTTTGGCCGAAAAATGGACAAAACTTCGAAAAAAAAGGAGAATTCCTTTTTCCGGCACATATTCGTCCTAAAAATGGACGAAATTTCGAAACAACCAAGAATACTTGTTTCGAGAGCAGGTTTGGCCGAAACATTGCCCGGATTTCGAAAAAAATGAGAATTCTAGTTTCGGGCACATGTTCTGTCGAAAAATGACCGAATATTCGGAAAAATCAAGAATTCGAGTTTCGGTAACACGTTCGGCTGAAAAATGGCCGAAATTTCGGGCACTTTTTTCGAGGGAACGTTCGGTCGAAAAATGGCCGAAATTTCGAAAAAAACGGAGAATACTAGTGTTGGGTACAAGTTCGGCCGGAAAATGACCGAATTTTCGAAAAAATCCGTAATTCGCGTTTCGGGGATACGTTGCGCCGAAAAATGGCTCGAATTTCGAAAAAACCGAGAATTCTTGTTTCGGGGAAATGTTCGGCCGAAAAATGGCAGATATTTTGAAAAAACTCAGAAAGTTAGTTTCGGGCGCACGTTTGGCAGAAAAATGACCGATGTTTCGGAAAAATCCGGAATTCTTGTTTCCGGCAAACGTGCGGCCGAAAAATAGCCGAAATTTCGAAAAAACCGAGAATTGCAGTTTAGGGCACACGTTTCGCTGAAATATTGACAAAACAACGAAAAAACCGAGAATTCCTTTTTCGGGTACACGTTTGTCCTAAAAATGGCCAAAATTTCGAAAAAACCGAGAATTCTTGTTTCGGGGGGACGTTTGGACGAAAAAATGCCCGGATTTCGAAAAAACCGAGAATTTTAGTTTCAGGCACACGTTTGGGCGAAAAATGACCGAATTATAGGAAAAATCCGGAATTCTTGTTTTCGACAAACGTTCGGCCGAAAAATAGCCGAAATTTCGAAAAAATCGAGAATTGTTTTTTCGAGCCCACGTTTTGTCGAAAAATGGACAAAATTTCGAAAAAAACCGAGAATTTCTTTTTCGGGCACACGTTTGGCCTAAAACTGGCCAAAATTTCGAAAAAATCGAGAATTCTAGTTTCGGGCACACGTTCGGGCGAAAAATGGCCGAATTTTCGGAAAAATCCGGAATTCGTGTTTCGGGGACACGTTGGGCCGAAATATGGCACGAATTTCGAATAAACCGAGAATTCTTTATTTGCGCACACGTTTGGCTAAAAATTGGACAAAATTTCGAAAAAATTAGGAATTCGAGTTTCGGTCAAACGTTCGGCCGAAATTTCGAAAACAACCGAGAATTCTAGTTTCGTGCACACGTTTGCCCGAGAAATTGTAGAAATTTCGAAAAAATCCAGAATTCGAGTTTCGGGCTCACGTATGGCCGAAAAATGGCTCGAATTTTTAAAAACCTTGAATTCTTGTTTCCGGCACACGTTCGGCCGAAAAATAGCTGAAATTTCGAAAAAACTGAGAATTGCAGTTTCGGGCACACGTTTGGCTGAAAAATGGACAAAATTTCGAAAAAAACGGAGAATTCCTTTTTCGGGCACACGTTTGGCCTAAAACTGGCCTAAATTTCGAAAAAACCGAGAATTCTTGTTTCGGGCACACGTTTGATCGAAAAATGGCCCGGATTTCGAAAAAATCGAGAATTCTAGTTTCGGGCACATGTTCTGCCGAAAAATGACCGAATTTTCGGAAAAATCGAGAATCGCAGTTTTAGGCACACGTTTGGCCGAATAATGGACGAAATTTCCAAAAAATCAAGAATTCGAGTTTCGGGACACGTTCGGCCGAAAATAGCTCGAATTTTGAAAAATTGCGGAATTCGAGTTTATGTTCAACGTTCGGCCGGAAAATGACCGAATTTTCGGACAAATCAGGAATTCGAGTATCGGGGACACGTTGGGCTGAAAAATGGCATGAATTTCGAAAAAATCCGAAATATTTATTTCGGGAAAACGTTCGGCTGAAAAGTGGACGTAATTTCGAAAAAATTAGGAATTGTAGTTTTGGGCACATGTTTGGCCCAAAAATGGTCAAAACTTCGAAAAAAATCGAGAATTCCTTTTTCGGGGACACGTTGGGCCTAAAAATGATCGAAATTTCGAAAACTCCGAGAATTCTTGTTTCAAGAACACGTTTGGCCGAAAAATGGAAAGAATTTCGAAATAACTGAGAATTTTTGTCTAGGGCACATGTTTGGCCTAAAAACCAGGAATTCGATTTTCCGTGAAACGTTCGGGCACTAGTTCGGCTGCAAAATGGACAAAATTTCGAAAACAACCGAGAATTTCTTTTTGGGGCACACATTTGGCCTAAAAATATCCGAAATTTCGAAAAATGGCTCGAATTTTCGAAAAAATCCGAAATTCTAGTTCGGGGACACCTTCGGCCGAAAAATAGCCGAAATTTCGTAAAAAACCGAGAATTCTAGTTTCGGGCACACGTTGGGCCGAAAAATGGTAGATATTTCGAAAACATCCAGAATTATTGTTTCGGTCAAATATTCGGCCGAAAAATACCCGAAATTTGGAAAAAAATCGAGAGTTGCAGTTTCGGGTACACGTTTGGCCTAAAAGTGCTCGAAATTTCGAAAACCCCGAGAATTCTTATTTTAGGGACACGTTTGGCCGAAAAATGGCACGAATTTCCAAAAAAATCGAGAATTCTTGTCTCCGGCACACGTTTGACCGAAAAATTGAAGAAACTTCGAAAAATTCAGGAATTCGAATTTCGGTGAAACGTTCGACCGAAATTTCGAAAACAACCAGGAATTTTAGTTTCGGGCACACGTTTGGCCGAAAAATTGCAGAAATTTCGAAAAAATCCAGAATTTGACTTTCGGGCAGACGTTTGGCCGAAAAATGACCGAATTTCCGGAAAAATACGGAATTCTTGTTTTCGGCCAAATGTTCGTCCGAAAAATAGCCGAAATTTCGAAAAAAATCGAGAATTCTAGTTTCGGGACAAGTTCGGCCGAAAAATGCACGAAATTTCGAAAAAATCAGGAATTCGAGTATCGGGGACACGTTAGGCCGAAAAATGGCACGGATTTCAAAAAAACCGATAATTCTTGTTTCCGGCCCTTGTTTGGCCGAAAAGTGGTCGAAATTTCGAAAAAATCAGGAATTCGTGTTTTTCTCAAACGTTCGACCGAAATTTCGAAAACAACCGAGAATTCTATTGTCGGGCACACATTTGGTGGAGAAATTGCAGAAATTTCAAGAAAATCTGGAATTCGAGTTCGGTTCAATGTTCGGCGGAAAAATGCCCGAAATTTCATAAAAAACCGATAATTCAAGTTTCGGGCACTAGTTCGGCCGGAAAATAACTGAATTTTCGAAAAAATCCGAAATTCGAGTTTTGGGAACACGTTGGGCCGAAAAATGGCTCGAATTTCGAAAAATCGAGAATTCATGTTTCGGGCACACGTTGGCCCGAAAAATGGTAGATATTTCGAAAAAATCCAGAATTCTTGTTTCGGGCAAATGTTCGGCTGAAAAATAGCCGAAATTTCGAAAAAATCGAGAATTGCAGTTTCAGGCAGACGTTTGGCCAAAAAATTGACAAAATTTCAAAAAAACCGAGAATTCCTTTTTCGGGGACACGTTTGGACGAAAAATGGCATGAATTTCAAAGAAACCGAGAATTTTTCTTTCCGGCACACGTTTGACCGAAAAATGGACGAAATTCGAAAAATTTAGGAATTCGAATTTCGGTGAAACGTTCGGCTGAAATTTCGAAAACAACCGAGAATTTATGTTTCGGGCACACGTTTGGACGAAAAATTGCAGAAATTTCAAAAAAATCCGGAATTCAAGTTTCAGTCCAACGTTCGGCCGAAAAGTGGCTGAAATTTCGAAAAAAATCGAAAATTCTAGTTTCGGACAAACGTTCGGACGAAAAATGGATGAAATTTCGAAAAAATCAAGAATTCGAGTTACGATCCAACGTTCGGCCGAAATTTCGAAAACAGCCGAGAAATCTAGTTTCAGGGACACGTTTGGCCGAAAAATAGCTCAAATTTCAAAAAAAAATGGTAGCTATTTCGAAAACATCTAGAATTATTGTTTCGGGCAAATGTTCGGCCGAAAAATAGCCGAAATTTGGAAAAAAACCGAGAGTTGCAGTTTCGGGTACACATTTGGACAAAAATTGGACAAAACATTGAAAAAACCGAGAATTCCTTTGTCGGGCACACGTTTGGCCTAAAAATGGTCGTAATTTCGAAAACACCGAGAATTCTTGTTTTGGGGACACGTTTAGCCGAAAAATGGCACGAATTTCCAAAAAACCGAGAATTCTTGTCTCCGGCACACGTTCGACCGAAAAATTGAAGAAATTTTGAAAAATTCAGCAATTTGAATTTCGGTGAAACGTTTGACCGACATTTCAAAAAGAACCGAGAATTTTAGTTTCGGGCACACGTTTGGCCGAAAAATTGCAGAAATTTCGAAAAAATCGGGAATTCTAGTTTCGAGCACAAGTTCGCCCGGAAAATGACCGAATTTTCGGAAAAATCAGGAATTCGAGTATCGAGGACACGTTGGGCCGAAAAATGGCATGAATTTCGAAAAAATCCGGAATATTTATTTCGGGCAAACGTTCGGCCGATAATTGGACGAAATTTTGAAAACATTAGAAATTGTAATTTTGGGTGCACGTTTGGCGAAAAAATGGGCAAAACTTTGAAAAAACGAGAATTGCTTTTTCGGGCACACGTTTGGCCGAAAAATGGAACGAATTTCCAAAAAATCGAGAATTCTTGTCTCCGGCACACGTTTGACCGATAAAATTGAGGAAATTTTGAAAAATTCAAGAATTCGAATTTCGGTGAAACGTTCGACCGAAATTTCGAAAACAACCGAAATTTTTAGTTTCGGGCACACGTTTGGCCGAAAAATGACCGAATTTTCGGAAAAATACGGAATTCTTGTTTTCGGCCAATTGTTCGTCCGAAAAATAGACGAAATTTCAAAAAAATCGAGAATCGCTGTTTCAGGCACACGTTTGGCCGAAAAATGGACAAAATTTCGAAAAAAACCGGGAATTTCTTTTTCGTGCACACGTCTGGCCTAAAAATAGCCGAAATTTCGAGAAAATCGAGAATTCTTGTTTTGGGAAAACGTTTGGCCGAAAAATGGCCCGGATTTTCGAAAAAAACCGAAATTCGAGTATCGGGGACACCTTGGGCCGAAAAATGGCACAGATTTGGAAAAAACCGATAATTCTTGTTTCCGGCACTCGTTTGACCGAAACGTGGACGAAATTCGAAAAATTCAGTAATTCGAATTTCGGTGAAACGTTCGGCCGAAATTCCGGAAACAACCGAGAATTTTAGTTTCGTGCACACGTTTGGACGAAAAATTGCAGAAATTTCGAAAAAATCCGGAATTCAAGTTTATGTCCAACGTTTGGCCGAAAAAATGGCGGAAATTTAGAAAAAAACCAAAAATTCTAGTTTCGGGCAAACGTTCGGCTGAAATTTCGAACACTGCCGAGAATTCTAGTTTCGGGGACACGTTCGGCCGAAAATTAGCTCGAATTTCGAAAAAATCCGGAATCGAGTTTATGTCCGACGTTCGGCCGAAAAATTGCCATAATTTCGGAAAAAATCGTGAATTCTAGTTTCGAGCACAAGTTCGGCCGGAAAATGACCGAATTTTCGGGAAAATCAGGAATTCGAGTATCGAGGACACGTTGGGCCGAAAAATGGCATGAATTTCGAAAAAATCCGGAATATTTATTTCGGGCCAACGTTCGGCCGAAAAGTGGACGAAATTTCGAAAAAATTAGGACCCTAGTCATGTATGTGTCTCTCAGTAAAAACATGCAGTGAGTAGTCTCCCTCATCAATAATATATATATATATAAACAAAGGGAAGTTGAAATCAAGGTTCATTTGGTTAGAACAACAGGTTACAGTTTCATTTAGTGGATAAAAATATTATAAGTTCTTCACAAAAGGAGTTACATCTTTAAGGCAAATTACAAGGTCATTTAAATACAATTCATGCAATGATAAGAGTATAAGCGAGTCTGCATCTGGATATAATAAATGAGTCTGCATTTGAACATTCATGTTCTGGACAGCAGGTATGCTCAGGCCCTTCTGGTTGAACCTCAAACTCAAAACCCCAAATCCAAAAATTAAGAAAAATATATACTAAAGACTCAAAGCCCAAATCCTAAACCCAAAATAAAGAGATTTCAAACACCAGAACTCAATATCAAAATTCCAAACCTTAAACCTCGAGCTCAAATACCCAAAAAATTCAAACTCCAAAAACAAAACCTTAAATCCAAATATTAAAAAACCTAAAATCAAAATCCGGAAACTTAAATCCGAATTCAAAACCCGAAAACTCAAACCTCAAACTAAAAAAATCCAAATACCAAAAATCCAAAGTCCAAACCCAAATTCAAAACTTAAAAACTCCCAAAACTTAAATCTCAAAACCCGAAATCCAAAGATCGAATCAGAGTCCTGAAAGATCGAAACTCAGAAGTCAAGCAAAAATCCTGAAAAGACAAAACTCAAAAGTCCAATTAAATAAAATGATTGAAAAGTCAAACTCAAAAGTCCAACTTGAAATTGAATTAACAAAGACTTAAAAGTTGGTCTAAGAACCGGAACTTAAAAGTCTTAAGAAACCCCAAGATTTAATTTTGAAACCCCAAAAGATAAAGACACAAAGATCAACGCTCCAGAGCTCGGATCAAGTCGATAACTAAAAGTGACATTGAAGTCTTAAAAGTCCAACTTCGTCCTTCCGAGACTACATAACGCTTTGTCTTGGAAGGTACAACTCGTGTTCTCGTCAAGAGGAGGCATAGCGCTTCTTTCCTCGCTACTCGAACAAAATCCCAAAATCTCTAAATCCCAAAACGATTGAGAATTGACCTAGATTGCCTATCTCTCTAGTGTTGAACTCAACAATCAAATTCGTCCTTCTGAGACTGCATAGCACGTTGCCCTGGAAGGTACAACCCGGTGTTCTCGTCAAGAGGAGGTATAGCGCTTCTTTCCTCGCGACTCGAACGAAATCCGAAAAATCCCTAAATTCCTAAATTGACTGAACATTAATCCAGGAAATATAACCCCTGGTATTAATTTCAGAAATCTCAAGGTGGCTTCAAGCCGACTTCAGTAAAGTTAAAAACAAAATTGCTAAAATTGTGACATAAAAGTCAACCAAAGTCCTGTGATAGGTCAAACCCCCCTACCAAACGCCAGTCATTTTATAAAACTGACTTCAATCGCTCATGACGCCTAATCCTTTGATTATCCCGATCTAGAGGTGCTCTTGGCCAGTTCTCAACTGAGCCCGGAGGTAATTAACAGTAGGGGCTTGCGCCTACTGGAAAGAAAGGACCTACAAACAAACAATCAACTCTCGAGGTACTTGGAACCGCATTGGTACTCGTCGTCCGTTTCGGACGGGTAGTAATGTTCGGATCTCAAGATGTTCGAAAGGTATCTGATCCGCATTTCTTTGCCCCATAGAGGAACTATCTGATCTTCTGTGGCAGGTCCAAAAAGTGCGAGAAAGATTCTGGCACGCCCGATGGGACCTCTTTCTCCTCTCATCAGGGAATAATAAAAAATTAGGCGTAAAAGTAGATTGAAGTTCGTATAGTGTCATGGAAAATGCTAACGATTAACTTCAGGTTTCTTCGAATTGCAGTTCTGAAGCATGTTTACTTGGAGTCAGATTGTGAAGGGCGAACGTCTTCGCAACAATGGTGGTGGCGCTGTAACCGGGACCCTCCATGTGCCCGTGCAGGCTGTTATCCTACTCTCTCCGGTGGTGCTGGCTGGTGCAGCATCTCTCGAAGTTCCGCTGACCCTTCGCCGCAACAAGGGTATAACGGCAACTGTCCACATCAAGGGGCCCCTCGCCCCAAAGCAGAAGAAAGAAAATCGAATCAGGCTCTCGAGGTCTCAAGCCCTCCGCCTGGTCCAGCAGCTAGATGTTGATACTGATCTCCCTCTCAGCAACACCTTTGCTCCTCTACATGTGCTCAAGAAAGGGGGCGAGGAGATGTGTCTCCGAGAAGACTGGGAGCTTCCTTAGTACGCTCCAGTACAATAGGTAGAGAAGGTGGTCTCTAAGAAACACAAGGCGGTTGAGGCCATTAACGCCGCATTTAAGATTGTTAAGAAACTCCGCAATTCTCGAAAAGTGGCTGCTAAGGCTTCTGCCAACTCCCAAGCACCATCTATCAAGGACAGGTTGAAGTTCCCAGCGCACCAAAGGCTCCGCTTTCCCTACCGTGAGGATACTAGGGAGGGAGACGCGGATTACAGCGCCTCTGAGAAGAAGACTATGGTCAACCCGCCTTCAGTCTTTGACCGGCTCACGTTCCCGCCACTGCAGCCCAATGCCAAATCCATGAAGAACAAGGGGAAGGTGAAACAAGTCTGGAGGCCCAAACAGAAGGAGCCTAAGCCTAGTCCCAAGCAACACTCTGGAGGCACCAGGCACTGGGTCCCTAAAGGGAAAGATGTTTCCCTGGTTTCCCAAGTGGCAAGACAGATGATGAAGGATAAAGGAAAAAGAAAATATGTGGTAAAAGGGAAGCGGACTGTGGGTTCTGCTTCAGTGTGTCATATTTCAGTCAGTGATGACGACGAGGAGTCTGTGGAAGTTCACATGGTCGGAACTGGTTCTCAGGAGCCGCTTCACTCTGAAAGCATCACGGTCGAGATGCGGGGTCAAAAAGAGTAAGGCATCTGCTTCCAAAGATCCCAAGCGGGTCGGGAGGCCCAGGAATCACGGTCCCGTAATTGAAGAAATAGTCCAACAGGCTAGTGATCAGTCTGCTGGAGAAGATGAAGGAGAAGATCCAAACCCTGATAAGGCTAGCTCATCTGACGATAGCATCGATGAGGAAATAGATATTCTGGAAGAAGTTTCTGAGGAAATGTCCCAGCTTCACAAGGAACTGGAAGAAAAGGAAAAAAGGCTTGAACAACTCCGAGTGGAAAACGCTCGTGTGACAGCAGCATGTGCCGAGATTCAGAAGCACATGGCTAAGAAAAGAGTGCGGCCCAGTTCTACGGCTGCCAATGATAGCATACCCAAACAAGTCAGCACCAAAGGGTCCGTGCTCGAGTTAAAGAAGAAAGTTGAGGTGAAGATCAACAATCCTCGCCCCAAGGCAGCTCAAAAAGAGAACAACAGCTCATATGAGACCTCTGATGAGGAACCACCCAAGAGAAAAGAACCCAATAGTGTCGATCATGCCGCTCTCATGGAAAAGATGCAGAAAGTAATGGACCAAAAGCTGCAATCCTTAGGAATCGGAGGTGCTCAGCTGCCTAACAACTTCACCGGTAGGCCCTACCCGGAGAAATTTGATTGGGTTGAATACCTAAGAGGTCATGTGGTACCTAAGTTCAAGACATTCGATGGGGTCGGAAGCAAGATCACCCCGAATCAGCACTTGTCACATTTTCTGACATCGTGCGGAGACACTGCTAAAAGAGAGGAGTGGTTGTTGAGATAGTTTCCACAGAGTCTGACAGGAGTAGCATTTGAATGGTATGCTTCCCTTGAAGAAAATAGTATCAAAACTTGGAAAGAGATGGTCAATGCTTTCCGGACCAGATTCAGAGTTGCTCCCCGCCGAGTTTCTGTGACGGACCTGGTTAATGCTAAGCAAAAGCAAGGAGAATCCATCTCTAGCTACGTGTCAAGATGGGAAAACATGTACACTAGCTGCCAATCCAATATTAGTGAGGCTAAAGCGGTCCGCATGCTCCTAAATAGCATCAATGCGCCCATGAAAGTGTGGTTAGTAGGACACAATGTCACTACCTTTGAGTATCTGGTGACCATGGTAGCTCGTTACGAAGATGTGGAGCCTGAAATTAATCAGCTTTACTTTTTCGCGAAGGATAAAGATAAGGGAAAGACAACCAAGAATTCAGAGGGAAAGGCAACCAAGGCGGTTAAGGCCGTTGCCAACCAAGCTGAAGGAACCAGTGAAGTCAAATGGGGAAAAAATGATGAAGGGAAAAATGGAGCTTCGCAGTCCAAAAGACCGACTCTGAAGGAGCTGAAAAGCAAGCCCTACTCATTTAGAAAAGAAAAGGCTTTAAAGCTCTTTAAGCAGGCTATGGAAGTGTTAGAGGTTCAGTTACCTCGATGCAAGAGGTCGGAAGAAGAAGATAAGGTGAATCATCCTAATTATTGTGTGTATCACAGGGTGTTAGGCCATAGTATTGAGGATTGCTATGTCTTTAAAGACTGGCTCGAACAAAGGATCAAGGAAGGAGCAATCTCTCTCCACGACGATGCAAGACAGGAGCCAGCCCCCCACGACAGCTCAAACAGAGTCTCAAGTGCTAGTTCCCGCCACATCTCCACTAATGTTGATGGGAAGCCACCAACAACATGGAGTGTGTATCTGAATAAGAACACAAAGAAGAAATTGAGAGTCCTGCAGACTGAACCAGAACTTAAGTGGAAGAACTCTATAATGCCTGTGATTCCGAGAAATATTAGGCCGGGGGCAAGGGCAACAAAACTAAAAGATACGGCGATAGCGCCAAAGAGGCATGTCGGGCCTAAGAGACCATTCTTGAAGAAAACTGCTCCTACAGTAATGGAAGAACGATATGAGCAAGGAAAACCCAAGCAAGCGACTCTGGCAGACTTTATCTCCCCGAAGGTTGTGGCTAAGATCAATGGTCAGGTATGGCAAGAATTGAATAGCGGAGGAAGGAAAGAGGCGGGAGAAGAGTTTTGGACCGCTGCTTGTCATCATATCACGGGTGATGATGCAGAACAAGGAGACTCTGATGGCAAAGAAAAACAAGCACTAGAAGGCCCCGGTTCCTCGCAACAAGTAATCCCAGTTGAGCCTGCTCCAGTTAGACCTGCTGCTACCTCTACCACCACTAAGAAATCAAAAAAGACGAAAAAGAAAGAATCAGCTGTAAAAAAGGCTGGAGAATCCTCCAAAACAAAGAAGTCAGAACTGATGACTCTCCCGATTAGGATAAACGGTCAGGATCGCACGGTGTTTGTAGAAATCCCTGAGGAGTGTCAGAATGCTGACGGAGGTCTCAATACAAACAATTTGGGGTTCAATCTCTTGGTAGAACAGAAAATAGGGCAACCTAGTCTCCCTCCAGCAGTAATACAAATTCTGACGGATCATGTATCCTGCTTAATGAGAGAGGCCATTGACGTAACCCAACTGAAAAAGGGAAAAGAAACCAAAGAAGCATCTACGTCGGCTGATAGTCAAGAATTCACTGATGAAGAGTACGAATGGTCTGATCCGGACCCTCCCAGCCAGGATGAGAGCTATGATTTTGGTAGCAATTTCGGCAGTGACGAAGAAAGAGGCGGCGGTACTGGCGGAATCTCCTGTAATGTTATTACCGGAATTGGTGAGGATCCAGAAGAAGAAAGCAAGCATGGCAAGGGGCTTGAAGGATTTGAGAAAGTCAGTGACAAAGAGAAAAGAGAAATGATGGCACAAATAGAGAAGGCCACGCAGACCGTCCTCTCTTCCACCACCGAGCAAAGAAACTCACAAGAGGAGGAGGATGTGTTCTATAGAGAACTGGAAGAATCCCAGTCTGCCAGTTACAGGAGAATAAAGATGTTCTTGAAAGTGAGGGAGCAATGGAGGGATCTGTCTTATTGGTGTGGTGTGACTCGCCTTCATCCTGTATTAGAAGCAGAAATCACCTCTGACCTGTCATGGTGGGTACAAGAGTTCTTGAAAGGGGACGATGTGGATCAAGTGCTAGCATCCTGGTTGGCAGCAAAGTTCCAAACCAGCGGACCGCCTGTGAGGTTCCCTAAACAAAAGGCAGACAAGGCAGCAGAATTTTGCCGATATTTGAGTGATGCAGAAGAGTCTGACGAAGAATATGAGAATGAAGAAGGTGACGAAGAGCTGCCAGAGATTTCATTCAAGGCAGTAGCTGATTATGTCGACTTTCTCATGCAACTGAAAATTCAAGAGCCAGATCTCTTTCAGCAAGAGCTCAGGGTGGACGAGGAAATAGAAAATCTGCCTGATGAAGAGCCGGAAGATGAGTATCTCACCGAAACTTTGGCCGTAAGAAAGGCGGCAGTAGACATTATCCTGAAAAATGGGTGGGATGAGAAGGACCCAAGCCCGAACTCTCCGAAAACAGAGTTCGAAACCTTGCGTGAATACTTGGAAATGCCCGAGAAACAAGGTGCATGGGAAGAAACTCCGACCAACATGTCTGAAGTACTAGCAGACTGGCCTGATGTCAACAGAACCTGGGGCAGTACGGCATATCAAGAATGCTCAAATGAGGAAGATATGGTTGATGAGTACTCTCAGTACCTAAAAAATTTGAAGATCACGGATCCGCAAGGTTTCCATGGGGTACTAGACCCCGAGGATCCTCAGCAGTTGGAGGATTACAAAAGGCAAGCTGTGGCTCGGACAATAAGAGAAATAGCCGAAGAAACAGGGCGAGAAGAAGGTGAAATAACTCCAGAAGCGACCTCGCCAAAAGCTGATGGAGAACTCCGGACGTTTGAACATCCCCATTACCTGGGGGATTGGCAAACTGGAAATTCTGAATATGTCTCGAACTATGGAGGCGCAGCAATGTCTCCCACCTATGGAGAAATAGCGGAAGCCTCCTGTCAGGTCACTACAAGTCAACAAGAATCACCCCAGTCATCACAGAATGAAGAATATGATGAACATGATAGCCTGGTGGAATGGTACACTACTGAGCTCAGAGAGTTAAGGGTTACGGATCCAAAGGCCTTCCGACGAGCCATGAATCCTAAGGACCCAGACTTTACAGAAGAATTTGAAAGAGAAGCTATAGCAATAGTGTCGCGCAAGGTCAATAAAGGAAAAATGCCTCAGTGTTCTGATTCTGATTCTGATGACAGCGGAGGCTCCCTACAGTTTTATTGTGCACGAGTCGGTGACGGAGGTGTGAAGAGTGATAACTCTGATGATGAAGAAGCAGAGGAGGAATCAGAGATAGAATCTGACGCTGAGACGCCTAGGGCAGGTACTCTTCAAGGGAGTTCCATTCTAATGACGTCCAGGTCTAGTCCTCCAATTGATGTAACCTCGATTTTTGAGGGACTCAACATCTCTCAGACGGCAGGGATCATTTTCTATGTTGAAAATCTAAGGAGGGAAGATCATGCCTTTGTAAATTTCGTTGCAAGGAACGCTGACATGCTGAATCGTTTAAACACGGGTGCCACAATAACCCCAGGAAAGGTTCAGAGGGAGCACCCTGAAGAAGCTGCCCGTTTCCATGCACAAATAAAAGAGCTATGCAAAGTCGTGCGGAGGTTCGACAATAATGAGGATGGCAGTGACGATGATGATTCTGGGGCAGGCACATCAGAAACCTGCTGCTACATCAGCGGCTCGGGGTCTGATGACTCTGAAACAGAAGAATACAATGATCGGTCTGCCCGGATTGCGGCATGGACTGACGATGATGAACTGCCTCTGAGGCCTTGTACCCAGTCCAGTAAAGGAAAACAACAATGGAGAAATGCTCGTACGTCTATCCGACCTCAGCCTGAATGGAGCAGTGATATGTGGCGTGAGCTAGAGCAAACCATAGCAGAAGTCGAAGCTCTGACCACAAGCGAATTAATAAGAAATTTGCAGGTAAACAGTGATGATGAGACCTATTATCCCACTGAAGAGGATGAAGAAAAAGAAGTAAAAAGCCCTAAAGCTCCGATCATATATCAAAGAAGAAAGAAACAAGAAAATAAAAGGGAAATGATTGTGTACCAAAGAAGGAACAAAGGTACAAACAAGGGAAAGGGAAAGAACAAAATGTTTAAAGGTGAATCCTCTAATGACGATGCTACTTGTCACCGGATTGGCCACCATAGTTCAAACGAAGGCGAGTCCTCTGAGGTGCCCCGGCCACCAGCTGGAGCAAATGAAGAGACAAATCAGAACAACCCAGATGAAATAGCATATGATTATGAGATTATGTTGGATCCAGAATACCAGATGGACTCCGCCAACCTGCACGGTCAACAGCCTAGAGTGGTAAACCTAGATATCCATATCCCTAGTATCCCAGGTCAGCCTGGTCTCACTCTTGAGGAACTAGGAGAAATGGTGCGGCAGTTAGTCAACCAGGTACGAGAGGCCGTGATAGCAGAAGAAAAAAATGAAGAAAATGAGGTGAGCGGTCCAGAAACTGGGGAAAATGCCGATTCCAGACAGGGGGCAGCTGCTACCCCAACTACTGAACAGACAGAGGATGCAGTCTCAACCACTAAAAACCAAGAGGAAAAAGAGAATCACACCTCTGAGTCATGCAGAGTCATTACCATTTCAGATGACTCTGGCTCAGAGCAATCTAACCAAGAAGAAGTCCCAAAAGAGGAATATCGCTCCCTGGCAGATCCCGTTGGATGAATGAATCACTTGATCAACCAGGTAGAAAAGCCTAGCAAAAGAGTTGGATGGCAGGGAAGTGATGATGAACTAGAACCAGAGCATCCCTATCTAGTGGACCTTCAGCAGTTTGTTCTAGATCCTTGGCCGAGGTCTCGCCCGATTACCAGTGTCAAACGAGAAGGTGAAATCCAGACTGCCTCATTGCCATGGGTAGAAAGGATAAGGCATAACAGATCAAGAAGTGAAGTGTGCTCACTGGAGTACAATCGAATTAGAAACTTGGTGTTCTCTGGTAAAAACAGAGAGCAAGAGACGAAGGAAGAAATTGTTCAGCAGTTCCGTCAAGCCTCGATTGAAGAAGGCGTGGAGGGTCATGAGCCATCTCCCCATTATCCTGTTCCTGCAACATGGCCTAGACACTACATTAATGATACAATAATAGGGTATTATGATCCTAAGGTGTTTATCAATATTCAGAAGGAAACTATTGCAGATGTAAGGAAATTGAAAAGCACCATGAAGGGCTTAACCACTTCAGAAAGTTGTCGGGCCATCACGGTGGGAGAACCTGACACAAAAAGTGAGGAAGAGATCTCGGAAAATGGCGGTAATCCCTCGCCAAGCACAGAAAGGTCAATAGAACAAAGAGACGGCAGGGCAAGAGTAAAATTGCCTACTCCACAGGAAGTAAGCGGTCCAAGAAAAGCAAAATCTGGTAAAGGATCATCCCACGAGGCAAATGGACCGGCCTACCACACCAGGTCAAAACAGGCGCATCCACAGGATGTCGCAGTCAGGGGGCAGCGATATCCGCGGAAGGAAGAAGGTATCACATTCACTGCAGAAGAAAAGCGCCAGATTCAGATAGATATAGAATTCTGCACAACTGCTTTAAGAAGGATGACCAGGCAAAATATTGAGATACAAACCCTTATTGAGACCTTGATAGCAAGAATAAAAACCGAAAGGAAAGAAAGAATCTCAGTAGAAGCAGAACTTAAAACAATTCTTGCCTACATTCGGAGTATGAGAAAGAAAGAAATCTCCCCCAAGAAACAGGGGGCAGAACAGAAAAAAATCAGGCGACCTTGCCATATTACTCCAGAAAGGGTGCGCGAGCTTCCACGAAGGAGAAGAGAGGTTGGCATTACCATTCGAGAAGGGCAAAGGCCAAGGCCTCAAGTCAACTACTCTGGTGGAAAAGGGAAAGCTATTGTAAAAAGCCATAAAGAAAAACAGAAACACCTTCGATTCCACAATTCCTTGTTTAAGGACTTTCGTGTGAATCAAAAGGAAAGAGGAGAGAGCTCGCACGGGCAGGAGCGTTGCATTTCAGCTCGTCATCTCTCAAATGAAAACCCAACAAGGATAGGCCATGGTCATTCTAGGCGAGGCGAGGTTAGAAACGACCCAGTTCACCAGACAAGGGATGGGCGAAAACACACCGGGCAATATCATATGGAAATGAAATTAGTCAAACTCGGTGATTCGTTCTCTAAAAAGCATGACGGAATGCCCCGTAGGATTAAAATATCAGGAGAAATGGATCACAGAAATAAGGGTAGTCCTCAAGAAAGAGGTCAAACCTCTAATGAGGTATCCAGACGATATCCAGTGAAGAAGGAAAGTGATACAAGGCGAAATGTATTTTGTTGGTACCATCAGGTCTGGGGGCATTCTAGAGAGGAATGCCTGACATGGTCTCAGAATAATAATGACCCTTCGGATAAGGAAATAGGGGATGAAATTTGCAATGTCGTGTCAAGATGGACGGACCCCCAGACTTCGGAGGAAGAAACAACTTCCGAGGAAGAAGAGAGCTCTGAGGAAGAATCACGATATGACAGTTCAGAAGAAGAGCCAGTGGTGTTAGCAGTGAGACCCACTGCAGCCATACCTATGGGGAGTGACTCAGATCAAAGTGAAAGTGAGGAAGAAATTGAGACGCCACCCGCACCCAGCAGATTGCCTAGTCTAGTGCGAAAAGCCCCCACCAGGATTCAACCAAGCAAGAGAAGCCACTGTAATGTCAGCCTAAGGTCTGGCACCAGAGTACCTGAAAGGCAACCTCCAAGAGAAACACCTGTCAACGGAGTAAGGGCTAGGGCCGAAGTGACACCAGAAGGTGAAGCAAGACCCAATGGGAGGCCCAGGATGTCTGTAGGAGATTATAATGTGGTCGCTCACTTGAGGAAAATCCCTTCACTCCTCAGCATATTTGACGCCTTGATGGTATCTCAGGAGATGAGAGAGGCTCTAATCTATGCCTTACAGAACCCCGCCAGTTTCCAAGCTTATTTTGCTCAAGAGGTTCGCGAAGAAGTGGCTTTAGCTGACCAAGAACTTACATCACTTTTACAGATGAGGATCTGATGGCAGGTACGGCCGATCATAATCGACCCTTGTATACCACAGGAATCATTTATGGTAGAAAAATCAACAAAGGTCCTGGTCGATCCAGGGTCTTCCATCAGCATCATGCCTCTGAAGACACTAGTACAGCTTTCACTGAGCATCAAAGAGACAAAGAAGGATAAAATCCGGATCCATGGGTTCAACCATCAATATCAGAAAGCCTTGGGATCCACAGTGATCGATATTGCCTTTGGAAATCTGGTAACCCCTGTTAAGTTCTTTATTATCGAAGCAGACACCACCTACAAGGCGTTGCTGGGGAGGCCGTGGCTCCATGCCAATGGATTAGTGCCTTCCACATTACATCAGTGTGTCATGTACATCAAGGATGGCAAGCAATACGTGATCAAGGGAGATGATCATTCATTTGAGGTACATGAGGCTGAATTGGACGATGCTAAGTATTACATGTCTAAATCCGAAAAAGGGACAAGCATGAAAAATGAGACATCTTCTCCTGAAGTCCTGGAAGGGGCCGTTAAAAGGGCGGTGCTTAAGGCCGCCATAAAATCACAGATGCTTCGGGGGAGCGACAGTGAGTCAGGAGCCTCAGAAGATGCAAATGAAGATGCCAACATGCCTACTCGAGTGCGAGCAGACTCTTCCAGTGAAGGTGAAGGACAAAACTCTTTGTCCATAGAGATACTGCCTTTGGAGCACTGCAAGGAGCTAATGCCCCGAGAGAGGGAGGAGGTTTCCAAACTCAAAACATTTACAGTCCCACCGAAAGTAGAAAAGCTTGCAAAAGGGGAAGTCGTCCATCCCAATATACAGTTTGTTAAAATGGGAGAAATTGACCCGGAAAATGAAGGATCATGCGCGGAAGATTGGGAGCGATGGCTGATCGAAGAAACTAAGGAAGGAGGAGTCTCTCCCCAACTTCAGAAAATCACGAGCACTCGTTTGGTTTGAGTTGTTTCGAAAAGCTCGATGCTTAGAGCCGATTCCGGAAAAGCGGGCCAAAATGTTTCGAGACCTATGGAAAGGGTACTCCAACGAAATAGTAAAACTCAATGGAAAGCCGACTAATACAAAGGGTTTGGGATTCAAAATTCAAGAGAAATTGCCTAAACCAATGAACTCTCAGGAAACTGAAAGGCACGCATGTCGTCATATTTCTACCCAAGGAGAGGCAAGTGAAGAAAAAAAAACAGGACCTTCAGGCGATCCAGCATTAGTGGAGGAACTGAAAAGGCGATCTCAACGAGCCACAGATTTTCGGCAGGGGTTAGAACAAAAGGTCGCCTCGCTCGCCACTGAAAACCTAACCTTACTCCAAGAGTTAGTTGGAAGAAGAAGAAAGAACAAAAAGGATGCCTATAGGATATCCGGTTTACGTGCTGAGTTGGCTTTGAGAAAGAGAAAAGGGGCAGGAGTTGAGCGAGAGCTACAAGCCCTCAGGCTGACAAGTGAAATTCGGAAACAAACCATAGATATCATCCAAGAGCAAAAAAAATGAGATCGAACGAGAGTTCGAACTTTGCCTGCAAAGAGAAAATGAAAATCAGCAAGCATATGATGGCTTTCATGAGGAGTATTTCGACATAATCCAGGAAAAGGCGATTCTGCAACGAAAGCTATTAAAATTGCAAAATGAGATGTCGTTGTTCCGACAAAGAGGACAAAGATATAAAAGGGAGATAACTGTGCTAACCAGTAAAATCACAGAACTGCAAAAGAAAAACCTTATTCCTCTCTTTAAGAAAAAAAGGCTTGAAAGGTCCCTTGTGATGTGCTGAAATTCTTCTGCGACAGAGGAGAAAAATGAAGAGGACATGGGAGATGTTGAACAACACTCTTGCCATTGCATAACCATAACTGAGATGGAAGAAGAACAAGACGAAACCTTGGAAACAAAAGAAGAACTACAAGGAGACGAGCAGTTCATTTTAGTGGCCAAAAATGCCCCAAAGGAGCTGGAAGAAGGTGGTCAGAACACCATTGATAAGTTAAAAGAAGTAAACTTGGGCACTGAGGAAGACCCGCGGCCTACTTTTATCAGCGTTTCTCTTCCCCAAGAGGTACAAGACAACCTGGTAAAATTGCTAAAAGGATACAAGGACTGTTTTGCCTGGAGCTATGGTGAAATGCCTGGCCTGGACCCAGCAGTAGCAGTCCACAAACTGAAAATTGATAAAGAACAGAAACCAGTCAAACATGGACCTCGCAGAATGAGGATTGAACTGGAGGAGAAAGTAACTGCTGAGGTCAAGAAACTCATCAGTGCCGGATTCATAAGGGAAGAAGAAACTCCTGATTGGGTAGCCAACATTGTCCCAGTCAAGAAGAAGAATGGGCAAATCAGAATCTATGTGGACTTCAGAGATCTGAATAAGGCATGCCCCAAAGATGATTTCCCTTTGCCAGTGACAGAAATCATAATAGACCACACATCTTCTCATGGGGTCTATTCCTTTGTAGATGGCTATTCAAGGTATAATCAGATCAGAATGGATGAAAGTGACCAAAAACACACTGCCTTTCGCACTCCTATTGGCATTTACTGCTATAAGGTTATGCCTTTCGGCCTTAAAAATGCCGGGGCAACTTATCAGAGGGCCATGACTAAGATCTTTGATGATCTAGTACACAAAGTAGTAGAATGCTACGTAGATGACCTAGTGGTGAAATGCCATACTCACGAACAGCACCTTGAAAATCTGAAACTCATGTTTGACCGTCTGAGGCTACACACCCTGAAACTCAACCCGTTGAAATGTGCCTTTATGGTCTCGTCAGGAAAATTCCTAGGTTTCGTGGTGAGACACAGAGGCATTGAGATTGACCCTGACAAAATCAAAGCTATCCAGGAGCTGTCCCCTCCTCGGACACTCAAGCAGCTCCGCTTTCTCCAGGGACGCCTGGCTTACATCAGAAGGTTCATCGCCAATCTCTCAGGCAAAATCAAGCCCTTCACCAGGCTCACTAAGAAGGACGTCCCCTTCAGATGGGATGACGAGTGTCAAAAGGCCTTAGATGATATTAAACAGTATTTACTGCAACCCCCTATTTTGGCCGCACCTATTCCTGGAAAATCCCTCATCCTTTACACTACTACCCTAGACGGGTCGCTGGGGGCATTACTGGCCCAAGAAAATGAGGAAGGAAAGGAAAATGCCTTGTATTATCTCAGCCAAATGCTCGTAGGAGCCGAGCACTCCTACACGCCAATCAAAAAACATTGCCTAGCGCTAATTTTTGCGGCCAAGAAACTCAGACACTACATGTTGGCCCATAAAGTCACACTAATCTCTAAAGCCGATCCACTGAAATATCTTATGACCCGACCTATGCTCACAGGAAGGTTGGCAAGATGGGCTGTCGCTCTAATGGAATTTGATATAACATGTACACCACAGAAGGCCATTAAAGGGCAGGCATTAGCAGACTTTCTGGCAGCCCACCCCATACCTGATGATTCTCCTCTGGCGTGTGATTTCCCAGATGAAGAGACCTTGCATACAGAAGAGGAAGAAGAGGAAGCTTGCTGGGAGCTGTACTTTGATGGGTCATCATCCATCCGACCAGCAGTCAAACCAAATTTACCAACAAGGCAGGCCGGAGTGGGTCTGGTATTCATCACTCCAGAAAAAGGCATACTCAGATATGCCTTAAGCCTCACCGAACCATTCACAAACAACGAAGCTGAATACGAAGCCTTGATTGCCGGACTCGAAATGGCAATAAACATGGGTATTGAACGGCTAAAGGTCTTCGGAGATTCACTGCTCATCCTAAGCCAGATTGAAGGGCAGTTCAAAATAAGAAAGCCAGAACTGATGAAATACCATGAGAAGGCTCTAGAACTAATGGCTAAATTTGCCAGCATTACTCTAGAGAAAGTGCCGAGATCTCTAAATGGCAAAGCAAATGCCTTAGCCAGGCTAGCCAACGAGCTCAGCGATCCCGACCAGGAGGAGATACAAGTCCTAGTCCACCGCAGGAGAACTCTGTCTCCATATTTTCAAAAGGCAGAAGAAGAAAGAGAGACCACGTTTGTGGATGTCATAGCCCTGGAAAAGGATCTTGAAGAAGAATGGGGAGAAATAGCACAAGTCATGGCCATCGAAGAAATAGGTCAGGAGGATTGGAGACAACCTTTCCTTAATTACTTTCAACAAGGGAGATTGCCTGAAAATAAAGCTATCAGAGAACAAATCAGGAAAAGGACCTTAAGGTTTGTGTATGTGAACAACACGCTCTACTGGAGATCCTATGAAGGGTCATGGCTAAGATGTATCTCAAAGGCTGAAGCGCAGCAAGTCATGCAAGAAGTTCACTCAGGAACATGCGGAGCGCACCAATCAGGCCCCAGAATGCGAGTTCAAATCAAGTTGATGGGCTACTATTGGCCTACAATGATCAATGACTGTGAGAATTACTCCAAACGATGCCACATGTGCCAGATACATGGAGACATTATCCATCAGCACCCAAATGCACTACACCCAACAGTGGTCTCCTAGCCTTTTGAGATGTGGGGGACGGATATCATTGGACCAATCGACCCGCCAGCCTCAAACGGACATCGATTCATACTGGCTGCCACGGACTATTTCTCTAAGTGGGCTGAGGCCAGATCGTACCGTGAAATCAAAGCTTCTGATGTAGTTAAGTTCTTTACTACTCAAGTGCTATATAGGTACGGAAATCCTAGAAAGATAATCTCAGATAATGGCACAGCATTCAAAAATGCAAGGATCAGTGATTTTGCTAGGAAATACAAGATAGAATGGAGATATTCTTCAGTCTATAACCCAAGGACCAACGGGTTAGCAGAAGCCTTCAATAAAGTGCTAATCAAAATCCTCCGCAAAACGGTCGGAGACAACCAAAGAAACTGGCACGAAAAGTTACTTGAAGCCTTGTGGGCATACCGGATCACCCACAGGACCGCAACGCAAGCAACGCCCTATTCTTTAGTATATGGAACCGAAGCAGTTTTACCTATAGAAGTGGAACTCCCCTCCCTAAGAGTAGCCATGGCATCAGAAATTCCCCTGACCAGACAAATACAGTTGAGATTGCAAGAGTTAGATGGAATGGATGAAAAGAGACTAGCCGCCCAACAAAACCTGGAACTATACCAAGCCAGAATGGCCAGAGCCTACGAGAAGCTATCAAGACCAAGAACATTCAGAAAAGATGAATTGGTATTAATACTAAGGCGACCAATCATTGGCCGACACCATGGCCCCAAGTTCGCACCAAATTGGGATGGACCATTCATTATAGACCAGGTTTATGAGGGTGGAGCTTATCTACTCTCAGATCAAGAGGGAAACCATCCTATCTCCCCTATAAACGGGAGGTATCTGAAGAAGTATCATGGCCAAAACTACCTTATCAAGCCCAACGAATGCAAGAACAGGAAGGAAGGAAGCACTATAGCAGACTGGATTGAAAGTTGCGAAGGGATAAACCGACTCTTCAAATGAGTGTCTTACTTGTCGCCGACCTAAAGAACTAAAAAAAAAGAGGAGTGTCCTTATTAGGATACTCATGGGACGTGTTCTCCAAAACCATACCCAAACACAAAATTAAACCTATGTCAAAAAAAAAAAACTCCTCAAGAAAATATACATAATAAATAAATGACCAGAAGATCTAAACCACATGTCCCGCCGGGTCGAAGCTCAAAGGAGTGTTTCGTTCTTTTTGAACATTATGAAACATTCTTGTGCAAAGCCCTAAATAAACAAGGTAAACCTAAAATAAATAAAAAGAATACCCGTATAAAATTCCCCACAAAACTTAATTCCTCCAATGAATAAACCCAACAAGAATAAAATCTCACGCATTCATACATGTCCCGCCGGGCCTAAACCCAAAGGGGTGTCCTTGTCCTTGCGGATTATCATAGGACATTCCGTTTACCAAGGCCTACATTTAAAAATATATGACCCTAAATTTTGTGTCTTGAACTCTGAAACAAGACATGAACGGTGAAACTTACCCTAAGCGTTGTGCTTTGTGCTTAAAACAAGGTACTAGGTGCCTGTTCATCTCACCGAACAAAAGGATGAACAAAAATTTCGTGTCTTGAACTCTAACATAAGACACAAACGGTGAAACTTACCATAGGATAGTTACACACCCCATACCCCAAAGGTCGAGGGTCAAGAAGATAGTCCGCTTGCACAGCCTCTGAAAGACGTCTCCCTCGCCAAGGCCTACCAAAATCAAACAAAAAAACTAAACTCATATGAATAACCTAAGACCTCAGAATCCAAGAAGATCTAATATTGAACTATGCTTTATATACTAAAACCAGTAAGTCCCGCGCCAAAGAGCTTCGGAGAAAGCCCTGCGATTTATGAGCAAGCGCAAGAAAACCAAACCAAAACTACATGTCCTACCCGGTAAGTTCCATGCTGCCGAACCAAAGAGCACTGGAGAAACCTCTGCGATTCGATCAGCATACGTGATTGCAAAAGCAAGATGGAAACAATTAGATGTCCCACTGGTGGGACTCAAGCTGTCAACCCAGAAAGCTTGAATGAATCCCTGTATTATGTCCCACCTGTGTGAATAAACATAAAACCTCGTACAAAACTCATACAAAGGCCATAAAACCAAGATACAAATACCAATACAAAGATTACCAAATCACCCCGAACATATCAAGACTAAATAACATGAGGCCATTGTCACAAGCCAATACAGTCATAAATTATGAGAATCCAAAATAACAAAACCATAAAAGCCTACGAAAAGGGAAAGGCACAACAAATTGCAACATAATGGCACAAGAAGCAGAAGCATCATGCTGGAGGCACAGCCGCGGCACCTGTAAGAGCAGCAAGAGTGTTGGAAATGTCCTGGAGCGTAGCCTCAATGGTGTCAAGGCGTGTACGCAACTCCTCAAACTGCTGATCCAGTTGCTCCTGGACGGGCAAAAGAGACTCAATAGCAGAACCATCTGGAGAAGGGGGTGAAGCCTCCCTTACAGGACTATACTGGTTGCCTGCTGCAAACTTGTGGAGAATATGACTATTCACAGGATAATCTGGGTCAGGAATCAAAGTGCCATGCGCCAATTCTACCCACCCGTAACGAGTCAAGTCCGAAAGCAAATTGCGAGGATAGGCAACATGACGCTCCTCAATCTGGTTACCCCATAGCACATCAGGCATCAGAATCCGAGCCCGTCTCATCAAAATCTCAACCAAATGAGCATAAGGCAGATACCCCGTTGGAGCCCTCACCACATGGTGCATGTTCTGAAGGATCAGGCTTGGGAGATTGGCCTTCCCACGCCTGAGAATGAGAAGGCGCAAGTAAAACAGGGTCCCTGGGCGAGTATAATCAGAAAGCTCACCTTGAGGGAAAACCAAGTAGCTGGTTACTAGGAAAAGCAACCTGCAGAAAGAATGCAGTAGCAAAGCTGGTTACAGCCTGTTGCATCGAAAGAGGAAAAGAAAACCAAAAAAGGGGTTACCTGTGAAGTGCTGGCAAGTGCGCAGTAGAGACCTCTTCATGACCCTTGTCAGGTTTTGGAATCTTGAACCACTCACGATGACTACGATAAGTCCCGTGCCCAAATGGCCAGCTCTGATAGGCATAAACAGACAACCCTTTCAAAGTGTCAGTAGCCTCCAGCATAGACAACCCTTTCAAAGTGTCAGTAGCCTCAAGCTCTAATAAAAAATTACAGAATAAAGGCTGTTGCGGATTGGGCCGGCTGAAGAGAAGATAAGTAACAGGCCTTTAAGATAAATTAAAACCTATTTGGATTGAGACTGAGGCCCAATCAACTTATGTGCAAGCCCACTTCGGTTTTCTGTTTTCTAAAACCATCGACGGCCAGATACGATGCCACGTGGCGTTATCTAAAGTCAACGGATGGATTTCGATTGAAAAACCGTACTGACAGGTGTCGTGTGCCGATTGGTCGAAACAGTGGGCCCCATCCATTTCCGTTAAAAGAAAAAGAAAAGAGAAAAGAAAAGGGATGAAACAGTACCTGATGAGGAAGGGGTTTCGAACACCGGCGTAAGGGAGAACAGCGCCGCCGTTTTACGCCGTCTCAGCTCCAATCAACTCTACCAATGAACATGCGATGATCACACGGTCCTAACGATACCAGACACGATGGGGTGGGGGAGCTGGAAAAAAGCAATTCGAAGAGGGCACAAGTGAGAAACGAGAAAGTGGAAGTGCAAAATTACACTCAATTGCTGAAAATTGACGAAGGAAATCACCTACTGAGGTCTTCAGAGAGCTTGGGAAGATGCTTGAGTAGGTTAACAAGAGCCAATTTGGTGAACTAAGATGGTAGAGCCCTCAATCGCCGTGAGCATGCTGTCAGAGACCCGTTAAACTCGAAAAATTTCAAACATGTCTCGAGCCAGAGTTGGAGAAGTGATGTAAAGATGGTGTGAAACACAGCCAAAGTAAAAAAGTAATTATGTGAGATGACATAAAGATGGAAGTTCTCCGTAAATGGAGGTGTCTAGTGCAAAATGTGAGATGAAACCAAATCGGAACTTGAATGGAGAAAATAGATTCCTTCCCACAGCCTATGACCTGGAAAAGAAGAACTAGCCCTGCAACAGTACTTGGCGCCAGAGAAACACGGTAATGGGAGGTGAACTCACCCCACTAATTGAGGCCGTTAGATGTTAGAAGAATTTCAAGTGAAGGTTGAGATGCTCTCCACGCTTTAACTGCAACAGTACAATCATTAATTCACCCATGTCACATGTGAATAGGATACAAAGGAAATGATATGCTCAATTGAAGAATGATGCACCTCACCGTCTGATTGCACCGCAGGATAGGATTGAATGTAAATGAATGGTTTGAGATCGAATTGTAGATGGACAGTTTGAAGTTAAATTGCATACCTCTGAATAGATACAGAAAGTAGACACAGCATATCATACCTGAAGAATAAATGGCTCACACGTGGTTTTTTTTTACCTTGGGCAAATCAGTCATATGGATGAAGAAGACAAAGAATGAAGCATGCAGCAAAGGAGTTTGAAGAATGTGTATTCCCATACTACCCCTGGGATACCTCCACATGATGATTGCTGCCCAAAAAAAAAAAAAAGAAAAAAAATGTGGCTCAATTAAATAAGAAATTAAAAGGGGATGCATTATTCGGAATTACAAACCAATGGGAATTTTGTTAAGTATTATGCCTACAGCTAAAAAAATATATATATATAAATAAGATGGAGTTTGTGAAGAGAATGTCAACAGCAGTGATAAATGGGGATTAAAATTCAGAGAAAAGGAGTGAAGTTCAAGGGGAATTGCAAGAAGGATCAATTGTGAAATGTAATGAGAAACTGAAATTGGGACAAAGATTAATAAGAGGTACCCACAATTTGATTAAAGGACCCAGCCAGAAGTGGCATTTTAACACAAGTAACAAAATTAACACATCAGTGGAGACTGCAAAGAGTTGGTAAAAAAAAGGGTACAAATGAAGAGGATGGATAGTGGCCTGCTGACGCGCTAAACCTACATCCCTAGGAAACAACAGCTACCTATCAAAGGAGATGCCACATCTATGAAATCACAGCCATCCATCACCTATGGATCACTGGATGAGAGACGGCACGTCACTCCTCAAGCTGGCGCCAAAATAAGCATAACTCCTCCTCCAAGCACATCAGCAAGTAAAGAAAAGTGAAAAGTGAATGAGCCATGTCTCCAATTACTAGGTGTCACATTATCATTGGATGGTGTGGGTAAGTAGTAAATAAGAAGAAGTGAAGATAACTCCTGGATTGATATGTTAAGGCCTACGGCTACATCCTCACCCTTGATCATGAATAGAAGCTCTAAGAAAATGCCATGTGGCAGCTGCATCCAAGAGAAAGCCCTAGTTCCCAGCCTATAAAAGAAGATCAATAGCAAAGAAGAAGGGGGGCAACATAGTGTTTCATAAGTCGAAATTGTGCTAGTTTATTTAGGCATCTATTGTAAGCTATTAAAGTAGAAGTAACTTAAGAAAGGTAGGAACATCGTTGTATCTTGCTTACTATGAAGTATAATCTCTGAAATTTTCTTTGGTTTCCTGCTTCTCCTTTCTTTCTCTCCTTTTGATTGTTTCTTTGTTCTGTCACAATTGCATATCAGTTGGTAAAAAATTCTCATACAAGTCATATGGTAGAGCTGTCTCATGATCCAGAGGCATGAGTGAGGGGTGCTTGCCTGAGACCGCACACTCACAAGTGTTAATGGGTTCTGTAATACTTAAAAATGGTTAAAATAAAGTCATGTAGAGGGATATGGCCTTGTGTGAGGGGTGCTTGCCCGAGAGCACACACTCATGCATCTGACCATGCTCCCATGAGTCTTAATTGTCTTAAGCGTTATGCATAAACTAAACAACATACATAACTGAGTTCAGTCAAAAATGTGATAAAAGTAAAGGTAAGTACACATATGTAGAAGATATTATGTCCAGTAAAAAAAATAATAATAATGATGTAAAGGAATATGGTCCTATGTGTGAGGGGTGCTTGCCTGAGAGCGCACACTCATGCATCTGGCCATGTTTCAATAGGGAACTTAATTACTTTATTTGTCATAATGTCTCAGTTAAAGTTCAGCATATACACAGATTGTAACTATGAGTTCAATAGCTTAGGTCTTGTCGAAAAAAAAATATAATGATAATAATCAGTTCTGGAGTTGACAAGAAGAAACAGTCTGTTAAAAATGAGGAATGCCAGTTCATATAAAGGTATAGGTATTGAAAATTATGTTAAAAACATATATGACAGTCCTTTATTTCAGGAAAGTCTATATCCCTAGTCATGTATGTGTCTCTCAGTAAAAACATGCAGTGAGTAGTCTCCCTCATCAATAATATATATATATAAACAAAGGGAAGTTGAAATCAAGGTTCATTTGGTTAGAACAACAGGTTACAGTTTCATTTAGTGGATAAAAATATTATAAGTTCTTCACAAAAGGAGTTACATCTTTAAGGCAAATTACAAGGTCATTTAAATACAATTCATGCAATGATAAGAGTATAAGCGAGTCTGCATCTGGATATAATAAATGAGTTGTAGGAATAAAGCCAACAGGTTTCAATATTACTACTATTGTTATATTCATTTACTGTACGTTTGGTATGCCCTTCAGAGCAAAAAAAAAAAAAGATTGTCATACTCCCAAAAACATTGATGATTTCAGTTCAAGTCAGTCTATTTATTATAAAATGACCATTCCTAAATACACAGGTGTTGAGTCCAGAGAAGATGTGTAATTGTGCCCACACTAAAGAGGGGGTTAATTCCAAATATGGGATAATTAGATAAAAATAATTAGGTTTCGAGTATAATTTGAGTCATATGAAGTTGTTTTAAAGGTAAATTTGAAGGTGACATAAGGAAGTACTTGAATCATAAGTTTAAAATGTGCTGTGAAATTAAAGAGATGTCAGGGACTAAAGTGAAGAAAATATACGATGACTGTAAAAAGAGTCTGGAGCTTAGGGTAAGGAGAAGTATTTTACTGCATCTGAAAGGGGTCTAACATAAAATATATATATATATATATATATATATATATATATATATATATATATATATTATAAATGCATATTGCATCGTTGACAAAAAATAATTGCCTGCATAAACTTAATTTTAAATTGTGATGGGCTGTTAAGAAAATATATTGCATCTTTGTTCCAATGTCTAATGGGTTTGACAAAGAGGTAGATGGGCTTTTGTTGCATTTGCGTCTGTAAAAAAAAAAAAAGAAAAGGGGTCTGACAAGCACGTGACAGTTAGCAAGATCAAAATATGATGTTGTGTGACAGTTCATTTGGATATCAAGATTACATGACATAGATGGGGTAAACTGGTTGCGTTAGATGTGAGAATAACTCACTGTTGCATAAATAAAAGTGAATATAAATAATAAGTTTTAAGGTTCAAGGTCAGATGGTCGTTTCAAATTGTGCTCCTCGTGCATAGTATGGATTCACTGTTCTATGTAAGCATGAATGATTGCAATAAGAATGGGAGTAATATACCCTTTGTTGCTAAATTGTATAATGGCGAGTTCTTAGAGGCAGTCGGTTTGGGACCAAAACCAGATGTCATGTGGAAGCCCCAAAATCAAATCAATGTAGGCTTAAAATGATATTTGAGGCCAGTTCAAATAAGAATGATGAGCAAGTGCATACCGAGCTGGAGGAAAAATGTCTTTTAACTGAAACTAAGTGTCAACTGAAGTCTAGTTACACCAAAACCAGACCCACGGTTTGAGCCTTGGCCAAAATTGCAATGTCTATGCCTCAAATTGACACCACACACCATCAAGAGGAGTGGCGCGATGCTCAGAAAGCGATGCCCAGCAAAGAGTTGTCATCAACAATGTTGAATTTGTCGTTTCCACTCGCCATCAGACCGCGTTTGGGGAGAGGGCCCACACGCCAAATTGAGAAAGTGGGATCGAAATTGAAGGAACCATTGAAGAGAGGAGAAGGAGGCGATCTTGCAGAACCAAACTCGGCAAGGAATGGTGGCCGGATTGCCGGAGTCAACTCTCCATCCCCGTCGAGTCAACAGAAGCGAAGGAGGAGGGAGATTGAAATAAAACAAAAGTCCGATGGAATCGGAGCAAAGACCGACCCGACTAACAGGCGGGACTCTTGGAACCAACTCGGCGCGATCTCAAGTTCACGCGGCGCACAGACACGAGCGCGAACCAAGCAACTCGATCAGCTTTCGACTTCAGCGACCTCCCCTGATCCTTTGTGACACCCATGGTGTAGCGGGTCGCTGACGAACAAACAGCAAAGCAACAAAACGACAGCCAATTAGAAAATTTCGCAAGACAGAAAACTTCAAAAAATACATTAAAAATAGTAGAATTATCAGAAAAATCCCCATAAAATGTCAAAATGTCCAGAAAAATATGAAGAATATTTTGGTACCACATTGCATGTCTAAATCTTAAAACACAAAGCACATTAAATTCAAAGTTTTTAAAATGGTCATTCTGATGAATAATAAAAGGATAAAAAAAAATAAATAAATAATAACAATAAAAAAAATGAATGAAATTAATAAAATTAAATTCTTGAAAAAGTGATTGAACATTTTATGTTCTGGACAGCAGGTACATTTGAACATTTTATGTCTTGGACAGTAGGTACATTTGAACATTCATGTTCTGGACAGCAGGTACGCTCAGGCCCTTCTAGTTGAACCTCAAACTCAAAACCCCAAATCCAAAAATTAAGAAAAATATATACTAAAGACTAAAAGTCCAAATCCTAAATCCAAAATAAAGAGATTTGAAACACCAGAACTCAATATCAAAATTCCAAACCTTAAACCTCGAGCTCAAATACCCAAAAAATTCAAACTCCAAAAACAAAACCTTAAATCCAAATATTAAAAAATCTAAAACCAAAATCCGGAAACTTAAATCCGAATTCAAAATCCGAAAACTCAAACCTCAAACTAAAAAAATCCAAATACCAAAAATCCAAAGTCCAAACCCAAATTCAAAACTTAAAAACTCCCAAAACTTAAATCCCAAAACCCGAAACCCAAAGATCGAATCAGAGTCCTGAAAGATCAAAACTCAGAAGTCAAGCAAAAATCCTGAAAAGACAAAACTCAAAAGTCCAATTAAATAAAATGATTGAAAAGTCAAACTCAAAAGTCCAACTTGAAATTGAATTAACAAAGACTTAAAAGTTGGTCTAAGAACCGGAACTTAAAAGTCTTAAGAAACCCCAAGATTTAATTCTGAAACCCCAAAAGATAAAGACACAAAGATCAATGCTCCAGAGCTCGGATCAAGTCGATAACTAAAAGTGACATTGAAGTCTTAAAAGTCCAACTTCGTCCTTCTGAGACTACATAGCGCTTTGTCTTGGAAGGTACTACTCGTGTTCTTGTCAAAAGGAGGCATAGCGCTTCTTTCCTCGCGACTTGAACAAAATCCCAAAATCTCTAAATCCCAAAACGATTGAGAATTGACCTAGATCGCCTATCTCTCTAGTGTTGAACTCAAAAATCAAATTCGTCCTTTTGAGACTGCATAGCGCGTTGCCCTGGAAGGTACAACCCGGTGTTCTCGTCAAGAGGAGGTATAGCGCTTCTTTCCTCGCGACTCGAACGAAATCCCAAAAATCCCTAAATTCCTAAATCGGCTGAACATTAATCCAGGAAATATAACCCCTGGTATTAATTTCAGAAATCTCAAGGTGGCTTCAAGCCGACTTCAGTAAAGTTAAAAACAAAATTGCTAAAATTGTGACATAAAAGTCAACCAAAGTCCTATGATAGGTCAAACCCCCCTACCAAACGCCAGTCATTTTATAAAACTGACTTCAATCGCTCATGACGCCTAATCCTTTGATTATCCCGATCTAGAGGTGCTCTTGGCCAGTTCTCAACTGAGCCCGGAGGTAATTAACAGTAGGGGCTTGCGCCTACTGGAAAGAAAGGACCTACAAACAAACAATCAACTCTCGAGGTACTTGGAACCGCATTGGTACCCGTCGTCCGTTTCGGACGGGTAGTAATGTTCGGATCTCAAGATGTTCGAGAGGTATCTGATCCGCATTTCTTTGCCCCATAGAGGAACTATCTAATCTTCTGTGGCAGGTCCAAAAAGTGCGAGACACATACACATATGCAATTAAGTTGGTAACATCTTACCTATGATTTGTAGAACTTAATCATCACTTAACTTGCATACTAATCTTTTATGATAATTAATGTTCCTTGTTAATTATCAAGATTATGGACGATTTAGATTTATTACTGTCATTCTAATGAATGATCTACAATTCAGATCCTCAACATGAATGATCTGTCAGTAATAAACTCTAGGAACAAATGATCAAATATCATCAATAACATAAACTAAGAAATTAAGTCATTAAATATTGACTTCTATGACACAACTCCAACAATCTCCCACTTGGCCTAGAGTCAATCAGTAGTGACTTCTAGCCAGTGAAGAATTTAGACCGATGTCATATAATCCATATATATACATGTCTTGAACCTCAAAAGAAATAATACGCTTAAAGCAAGTTACTCATATGTCCATCACGTATGGATGCACAACTGTATCTCATATATTGCTTAAGGTAAAGGTTATGTCAGAGTGTTCGCTGTGTTCACGAACCTATCTAATTTTGTTTGACCCTATACGTATATATACTCCTATATATATGTTCTTGATCATCATCATATGAGATCAAGTAATATTGTCATAGATCATAGTTGGATCACCAATTTAATATTGGGTTCTTCAAGACTAAGTTATGGTTCGAGATGCATATAACCATATTAGCTTGACTGAGAACTTCTTGATCCAAACCATCCTTTTTCATTGTTTCACAAGTTGCTATGTATTTTTCTTTGGTGACAGAAACGGCTGTAATATCCCATTTAGAACACTTTCTAAACTTACAACACCACCTTTAAGCAAAATATGTAGCTCAATTGTGATTATATCAATCTTTCGAAAAATAGCATTAGTGTAACAACTTACACGAGTTCACTTTTATCTTATCTGATGGGAAAACATATCACTCTTTCTCATAAGATACGCGAGGATATTCTCGACTATTGTCTAAATGTGTCTCTATTGTATCCATTTGATAACTGTTTATCACACTTCTTGGATACTACACATTGGGGCATCTGCTTAAATATGGCGTACATAATGAAACTCATAATGGAAGAATGCTTGAACTATTTCATGCACTTCTTCTCCAATTGAGTTGCAATAAACCGAGTCAAACTCAAGTCTTATGCCATATGACGTGATTAGACATCTTTTCTCGGAGTTCACCATAATGTGTTATTAGAACATTTCGTCATTATATGCACATTAGCTCAAATCTAACATCCATCATAATCTATCTTCATAGATTTTATTTCCTTGAATTTAGGTGATCTTGTCCAAGTTCTCTATCGAGAAAACGTTCTCCGATGAGATCTTGACAATATACATTTTTGTAATGTTATTTCCAATTAATGTCTTGTTACCTTGTACAATACAAGTAACATAATCATGCTCCCACTGAATATCTTGTCTATACAAGATGCTTTTGACGAAGTTCAACTCCTTAACTTCCTTGTCAAAATATTTATTTCACTATTCACAATACTTGTTTCAATCCATTAATGGATACTTGAAGTATGTATATGTTTATAGCAATACATCTAACATAGTCCTTGATTTGTATCATATACACAACATCTTTCTTCATTCATTTGAAGAAGGCGGTTTTTTATGTTTCTTTTCATATATCAATATATATGAAATATAGCCGTTGCTAGAATGATTTTTATTGACTCATACATAGCTACACATAGTCCTTGATTTGTATCATATACACAACATCTTTCTTCATTCATTTGAAGAAGGCGGTTTTTTATGTTTCTTTTCATATATCAATATATATGAAATATAGCCGTTGCTAGAATGATTTTTATTGACTCATACATAGCTACAAGCAATAAGCCGTGCTTATTATATAGTCAACTCGTTATCGACTTAGACATAGCTACAAGCGTGAAGCTGTGCTTTGTACATAGTCAACTTGCCATCCATGTCAATCTTTCCTTTAAAGATCTAAATGTTCTTGATGGATTGCTCCTTCATGAACATCAATCAAGATCTATACCTTGTTGTTATACATGGATTGTATTTAAGACCGTATGGATTTAAACCATACTTGTGGAATCGGGTGCTTCCATCACTTCTTTATTTATCAACGGATTCTCATATGCCAAGTACGAGAATATCGTGAAGCCTATGCACCATTCGGTAGGCGATTCACTCTCGTTGACCTTTGTAGGATTGATGGTCGAGGTTCATGAACTATTTCTACAACAACTTGTAGAATAAGTTCTTGATCCTAATATATCGCACGAGTTTCTCAAATGTCATCTACACACGAGATATTTGAGTACTCCTTAGAAGCGAGCGTGCATATAAACTTTCTCCTTTCACAACTGCTTGTGAATGATGTTCCGCTCAACTCCCACTAAGCACCATGTATGAAGCGACAACTTCTTGTGGTGACGCATAAACTCTTTTAATGCTCATTTTTCTCCCACTACTTCTTCTTGAGAATTTCATTCTCCAAAACTACGTAATAATGAGCAACAACTATTTTGTTCTTATCATGTTCATAGAAGTAGTACCTTTTAGTTAGTATAAGGTATCCTACAAACTATCAATTGTCCAATTTGGGTCCAAACTTATCAATCAACAAACCTTAAAATAAGTTTCTTAACACCAAATCTTGAGAAACAAAGTACTTAGAGATCAAATCTCGTAAGATATCTTTCTCAACGAATTTCGATGGAACTTTTATTCAGTGTAAACAATGTTGTCCTCAAATATAAATCCCTAATACGAATTGAATAAGTCAACTTGATTTATTACCGATCGAACTATATCAAATAATATTCGATACCTCTATTTTTGGACATATTATTCTAATGTTCCTCATGGAGTGAGTTGTGAAACGACTTTCATACTCTTTAGGTAATATATCAAACCATATGACTTATCTATTTACCATAATCCTGTTAGAAAGTGCTCAATTTTCAATTTTAGTTACTAATTAACTTAATTAAACATCAAGTACAAAGGATCTTGCTAAGCAATCAACACACACATGAGAAAAGGGAAGGAATCGATTACCTCTCGCGGAATCGAATCCGCGAGGCTCGACCAATGCATGGGAGTTGATGGCATGCTCTCCTTCGCCTTCTCCTCCGTCGACGGCCGCCTCGAGTCCATCAAGAAATTTAATCACCTCATCTTTCAACTTATGCTAGCAAGGAAGAGGAGAGCAACTAAACCCCAAGGTTTTCTCTCTTCTACCTTTGTCAATTAACTAGTTTAATTAATGGAGAAGGGAGAAATCTCAACACATGAGCTAAATGAGGTGGAAAAGAGCAAGAGAAAGAGATGAAAATTCTGAAATTTTCTCTCTAATTTTCGTTCTAGGAGGAAGAGGGAGAGAAAAGACTATGGTGGCTAGGGTTTCTCTCTCCAAATGACCTCCTTTTATAGACCAACCACTCCACAAACTTTAGGGACCTTTTTATCCCTATTAGGGCAGCCACTATATGGGCTATCAAGCTCATTTTGTGGTGTGTTAAATGTCCACAAATTCAATTAATTAATGGATCTTTCTCTTGTACTCAAATCGGGCCTTTAATTTACTAATTAAATAAAGGTCCATAAGCTCTATTTAATTCCTATAATTAAATTGTGTTGAACAAAATTAATTATTAACTTATTAATAATTATTTTAGGATTAGTTAATGCATTGATTTATTTCTATATGATCTCCTTGACTTAATTAATTATAACGGTTCGCAACGGTATATAATTAATTAATCAACTTATCATATTTTCGCAATACATTGCTGCGAATAAATAAATAATGCACTGTGTGATTAAAGTTCTATTTGTGTGACCCTTTGAGGATTTACGTTACGTTGGCCATGGAATTAAATCGCTATTTAATTTCAATAATCATAAGCGGTATCTAGCAACACGTTATGATTCCCAATTCGCATAAATAATATACTGCTACAATATCTCAATCCTGCATAAGAAATAAAAGTATCTCCTTGTCTGATTCTTATGTCACATGATATCATCGTATAATCCAAGATAGGAATGTGTCATTCTTGCAGATTATACGTTTCTTGATCTAGAGTTGATTGTACAAGTTGGCCAAACAATCCAACTCCATCAAGGGACCCAAACAGATATCATCACTCACTAAGTGAATTAATGAGGGACATACGGTTTTCTTGATGAACAACTTTTCCCCGCACAATTCAAGAGAACATAAATAAAATCCGTATAGCAGCCCTTATCAAGAATCAACGGTAGACGATATTTATTGAACCTATCCTCATGTGGAAAAGTTGAACCATCCCAAACTTACAATCAAACTCATATGAAATAAACAATGACACATAACACAATCCATATGTTTATTTCATTGGGTCATGTCATGTACTATGTTCTAATAACATACACATATGCAATTAAGTTGGTAACTCCTTACCTATGATTTGTAGAACTTAATCATCACTTAACTTGCATACTAATCTTTTATGATAATTAATGTTTCTTGTTAATTATCAAGATTACGGACGATTTAAATTTATTACTGTCATTCTAATGAATGATCCACAGAGATCTACAATTCAGATCCTCAACCTGAATGATCTGTCAGTAATAAACTCTAGGAACAAATGATTAAATATCATCAATAACATAAACTAAGAAATTAAGTCATTAAATATTGACTTCTATGACACAACTCCAACAATCTCCCACTTGGCCTAGAGTCAATCAGTAGTGACTTCTAACCAGTGAAAAATTTAGACCGATGTCATATATCCATATATATACATGTCTCGAACCTTAAAAAAAATAATATACTTAAAGCAAGTTACTCATACGTCCATCACGTATGGATGCACAACTGCATCTCGTGTACTGCTCAAGGTAGAGGTTATGTCAGAGTGTTCGCTGTGTTCGCGAACCTATCTAATTTTGTTTGATCCTATACATATATATACTCCTATATATATGTTCTTGATCATCATCATATGAGATCAAGTGATAATATCATAGATCATAGTTTGATCACCAATTTAGTATTGGGTTCTTCAGGACTAAGCTATGGTTCGATATGCATAGAACCGTATTAGCTTAACTGAGAACTTCTTGATCCAAACCATCTTTTTTCGTTGTTTCACAAGTTGCTATGTATTTTGCTTTGGTGACGGAAACGGTTGTAATATCCCATTTAGAACACTTTCTAAACTTACAACACCACCATTAAGCAAAATATATATAGCTCAATTGTGATTATATCAATCTTTCGAAAACTAGCATCAGTGCAACAGCTTACACGATCTTTCTTTCATCCTAAAAGATGGAAAAACATATCACTCTTTCTCACAAGATACTCGAGGATATCTTTGACTATTGTCAAAATGTGTCTCTATTGTATCCATTTGATAACCATTTATCATGTTCCTTGGATACTACACATCGGGGCATGTGCATAAATATGGCGTATATAATGAAACTCATAGAAGAATGCTTGAACTGTTTCATACACTTCTTCTCGAATTGAGTTACAATAAACCGAGTCAAACTCAAGTCTTATACCATATGACGTGGTTAAACATTCTTTTTTGGAGTTCACCATAATGTGTTTCAAGAACACTTCGTCATTATATGCACATTAGCTTAAATCTAACATCCATCATAATCTATCTCCATAGATTTTGTTTCCTTGGATTTATGTGATCTTGCCCAAGTTCTCTATTGAGAAGAACATTCTTCAATGAGATCTTCACAATATTCATTTCCTTAATGTCATTCCCAATTAGTATCTTGTTATCTTGTACAATACAAATAACGCAATCATGCTCCCACTGAATATCTTGTCTATACAAGATGCTTTTGACGAAGTTCAACTCCTTGACTTCCTTGTCAAAATGTTTATTCAACTTTTTCACAATACTTACTTCAATTCATTAATAGATACTTGAAGTATGTATATGTTTCTAGCAATACTTCAAACAAAAACTCTCGGTCAGTATCATATACACAACATCTTCCATACTCATTCGAAGAAGACGATTTTTGATGTATCTTTCCATATATCAATATATACGAAATATAACCGTTGCTAGAACGATCTCTATTGACTTATACATAGCTACAAGTAATAAGCCGTGCTTAGTATATAGTCAACTTGTTATCGACTTAGATATAGCTACAAGCTCGAAACTGTGCTTTGTACAAAGTCAACTTGCCGATCATGTCAATCTTTTCTTTAAAGATCTAAATGTTCTTGATGGCTTGCTCATTCATGAACATCAACCAAAGTCTATACCTTGTTGTTATACATGGATTGTATTTAAAGACCGTATGGATTTAAACCATACTTGTGGAATCGGATGCTTCCATCACTTCTTTATTTATCAACGGATTCTCATATGCCAAATAAGAGGATATCGTGAAACCTATGTACCATTCGGTTAGACGATTCACTCTCGTTGACCTTTGTAAGATTGATGCTTGAGGTTCATGAACTATTTCTACAACAACTTGTAGAATAAGTTCTTGACCCTAATATATCGCACGAGTTTCTCAAACATCATCTACAGATGAGATGTTTGAGTACTCTTTAGAAGCGAGCGTGCATATAAACTTTCTTCTTTCACAACTGCTTGTGAATGAAGTTCCGCTCAACTCTCACTAAGCACCATATATGGAGTGACAAGTTTCCCATAAGAGTATTTCTTGTGGTGACGCATAAACTCCTTTATTGCTCACTTTGCTCCCACTACTTCTTCTTGAGAGAGTTATTCTCCAAGATTACGTCATGATGAGTAACAACTATCTTGTTCTTATCATGTTCGTATAAGTAGTACCTTTCGGTCAGTTTAAGGTATCCTACAAAACTATCAATTGTCCAATTTGGGTCCAAGCTTATCGATCAACAAACCTTGAAATAAGCTTCTTAACACCAAATCTTGAGAAATAACGTACATAGAGATCAAATCTCGTAAGATATCTTTCTCAATGGACTACGACGGATCTTTATTCAGTGTAAACAATATTGTCCTCAAATATAAATCCCTAATATGAGTTGAATAAGTCAACTTGATTTATTACCGATCGAACGATATCAAATAATGTTCGATACCTCCATTCTTGGACATATTATTCCAATATAATATTCTTCATGGAGTGAGTTGTGAAACGACTTTCATACTCTTTAGGTAATATATCAAACTATATGACTTAACTATTTACCATGATCCATTGTAAGACTTTTGCTTTTCTTGAATGGTCTTTCAACTTCACTCTTGAACTCCTTTGAACTTGTCAAAAGATTTATACTTATACCATATCAAATAGATATGTTAATATCTACAATGATCGTTGGTCAAGTAGTAAAGTATTAACAACCTTTCATAACACAAGTGCTTATAGATCTATCGACATGTTTAAGTCCTGATCAAGTCACTTGTCCTTAAACCTTCGTAGGTTAAAGGTGCTTTTGTCATTTAACAAATATGATTCGCATATTTTAATTGATTCGCAATCGAATTGAGTCACGAGCTTTACGTTACATAGACTCTCATAATGCGATTCTCGTTTATTTATGATTAAGCGGTTATTTCACATTAAAGTCAAATACTTACCTGAAGTCTTACGTATCATATTTGTCATTCAACACTTGTTTATCTATTTCAAGCAAATTCAATCAAGATGCATGAAATCATATAAACAAATCCATAATAAGAGAACAACATTTCTCTTTTACAAAACATTATCATCCATCATCAAGTATGAAGTGTAGATAACAGTTTTTGAGATATTAGGAATAAGATATACAACTTTTAATTCCTAAACAAATTAAAGATAACTCTACGTATTCAATGGTAGTGGCTTAGATGAACAAGCAATTTCCAAAACGAAGTTTACTTTATTTATTTCGAACTTTTTCTTATTCTTCTTTGCCTACACATTTCGTTAAATGCGAGCACATAAACTAGTATCTAATTACTAGTGTGAATTAGAGATAGCGAGATAATTTGAATAACAAGCACCTTAAGGATTAGAATATTTCTATTTATCATAATCATGGTATTTCGGACAACCTTTCAAATGCCTCCATAAAACGGCAAATGAAACATCTCATGCGACACACGGTCTCAAATGAGGGTCTCGAAATCTCAACTTATACCTTAGCGAAGTATTCCTTTAATACTCGACTAATTATCTTTTTGCACAAACAAGTGTGCGAAAAATAACATCATATCCTTCATTACTAAGTAAGAGATTGCATGACAATATCAACAATCCTTGATATTGGAGATCTCAATATCTCTAGTTGACAATTAGCTACTCATAACTTTCGGTTTATAAACTAATGGAACATTCATGTATCTTCTTATAAAATAAGAATATTTTGGTTAACTCATACTATTCTATCATAAATGATCGAGTCGATATCTACTTTCTCTAAGAACACCTTCTTGAGTAAGTGGATGAGAGCGTAGGAGTAAAATCTAGTTCGTATGAATTCTCCAATTTAAAAATCTAGAAATTCCAAAATGTGGATATAGGCATCCGCTTTATTGAATAACTTTTCGCTAAAATTCAATCAATCATTGCGATGCTACGTTTGGGAAGTTGAGGAAAGTTTTTGGGAATAAGCATGCTCAAATTTCTTTTCACTAAGATCATGTCTTAGGAATCGGTATTATTTTTCCAAATAAATACCATTAGAAACGAGCTTGTTCTTTTCAAAGATTGATCGCAACAAAATTAACACGTTTAAACATCTATAACAAAACCAATTTAAGGTCATTTAGTTTATGCAATGTTTTATTTATAAAAATAAAACTTCCACTACATTTATTTAATGTCCTAAATGTAGTTGGTTCTCCAAGATCTCCGTTTTCATCAAGTAGAGTCTGCTATGGCACGTCACCCTACTTAACTAGACAAGATAGGTTCTCCAACCAATCATATCAATCATATGACTCTTGATTTGTGAATATCTATATATATTTACAAACTTCGCCCCGATGTCCAAACTCTAGTTGGGTCCATCGATAAGAAACCTCTCTCTATTTGCTCCTAACAAATCCATTTATTTGTACCCCGACTATCGAATTGACAACCATGACGTCCGCTTGGGCGGACCGCGCCATGAGAGGGCAATGGACATGAAAGGGATAGAGAGAAGGAAGGCGGTCGACTTAATCAAATTAATGGGACAAACAATTATGTGACTCTTGTTTGGTGGTCGTGTAAACATACACCCATACCTATCCTATGACATTCATAGAATCCACAAACATTCACATAATAATAAACATCTCAAGCATTGTTGTGGGTTTGTATGGCTCCCGCTTGCATTAGTTCTGCCGCATCTCCATGTAGCAAAACTAATCTAATTGTCCCTCCCACTAATCATATGGATCATATCCTATATAATTTAAGGAACAAAAATACATGTGAAAATATTCATAATTCCCACCTAGCCTTAGGGGCATGCAAGCCTCACAAGTTACATTAAGAAATTAATCATTATTAATTAATTAACCATGGCACCAAAGGCCTTACATACATTCATTCACATGCATTCACAAATTACAACACACAAGGCATTGGTTTCTTGAGCCATACTAAACCCATGATCCTTCCTACAAAATAAAGTTAGCACATGTCCCTTTGTTTCTTAATCAACAACAATGAATTAGAGTCTTTGCGCATCGCTTGTAGTTCGGGTCTTTCCCGCATAAAAGTTTAACCTTTTAAACAACCAATTTGCTTAAACCATTTGAAAAGCCAAATCAACATTTGAAACAGAAAGAAGGAGTATTAAGGAGTATTCTAATTAACTTATTCAACCAACTTGATTAATTAGAAAATACTTTAACTATTTAAAATATTAAATGGAACCCGATAAAATCCGAAATTTTTCGGTCTCCAAAAATTATAAAATAAATCATGCATACTCCCTATTATGAGTGTAACAACCTGTCAAAATTTCAGGGAGAGATCACTTACCATCAGAGAGAAATAAAATTAACAAATCGTCAAACTGTGCGCGAAACACCGTTATCTAATTTTCTGTTTTTGTCTAATTCTTTTGGTCTGTAGGATCATCTTCCAAAACGATTTCATGCAAACACTTTACATAACAAATCTACTATATGTTATTGGCTACCAATCCATGAAAAGAAAACCAACAAATTCTATTTAAAAACATCAAGATAAATAGCATAAAAGCTACTTGCCCTGTTCTGAAACAGACTGACGACTAAAAATTTTTGACTCAGTTGAGATATCAAATCTTAATGAAATTCTTTGAAACTAATTTTCACAGATTCCTAACTTCAATTAGAAACTTTCTATTCAAACACTTTTTCATAAAAGTTTCTCAATAAGTACAGTTTATCCAAACAATCAGTTTGTTAGAAAACCAGATCTGACAACCGATTCACTTCTCATGACTTGAATGCCCACATAAAATCCGAAGCATGCAACAAATTTTACATTTCCAGAAAGAGCATCAAGTTTACAAGATTTCTAGCCAAGAAATACAGATAGTTATTTTCGAAAAATAAATCCTTTATGCCTAATACACAGAACTGTGCAGCAGAGTACCAGATCTGCGCACCGTTATCGTTTAATTCACCATAAATTCATAACAGCTTAGAAAAAGATGAAACCAGTGGAAATAGGACCACATCTGATAGATCTACAACCTCCATCCAATTAAATTTAAAATTATTCTGAAAGCTTTTCTCAGCGAAAAAACCAAAACAATGTCGAAAACAGAGAACAGATCCAGACAGCAAGCAAGTGCATCACTAATTCATGTGTTAATTAATCATTTCTCATCTAATTATGTGTTAAAATGCTTAAGCACAACCTGGCTCTGATACCACTATTAGAAGTGCTCAATTTTTAATTTTAGTTACTAATTAACTTAATTAAACATCAAGCACAAAGGATCTTGCTAAGCAATCAATACAAACATGAGAAAAAGGAAGGAATCGATTACCTCTCGCGGAATCGTATCCGCGAGGCTCGACCAATGCATGGGAGTTGATGGCGTGCTCTCCTTCGCCTTCTCCTCCGTTGACGGCCGCCTCGAGTCCATCAAGAAATTTAATCACCTCATCTTTCAACTTATGCTAGCAAGGAAGAGGAGAGCAACTAATCCCCAAGGTTTTCTCTCTTCTACCTTTGTCAATTAACTAGTTTAATTAATGGAGAAGGGAGAAATCTCAACACATGAGCTAAATGAGGTGGAAAAGAGCAAGAGAAAGAGATGAAAATTCTGAAATTTTCTCTCTAATTCTCGTTCTAGGAGGAAGAGGGAGAGAAAATGCTATGGTGGCTAGGGTTTCTCTCTCCAAATGACCTCCTTTTATAGACCAACCACTCCACAAACTTTAGGGACCTTTTTACCCCTATTAGGGCAGCCACTATATGGGCTATCAAGCTCATTTTGTGGTGTGTTAAATGTCCACTAATTCAATTAATTAATGGACCTTTCTCTTGTACTCAAATCGGACCTTTAATTTACTAATTAAATAAAGGTCCATAAGCTCTATTTAATTCCTATAATTAAATTGTGTTGAACAAAATTAATTATTAACTTAATAATAATTATTTTAGGATTAGTTAATGCATTAATTTATTTCTATATGATCTCCTTGACTTAATTAATTATAACGGTTCGCAACGGTATATAATTAATTAATCAACTTATCATATTTTCGCAATACATTGCTGCGAATAAATAAATAATGCACTGTGTGATTAAAGTTCTATTTGTGTGACCCTTTGAAGATTTACGCTACGTTGGCCATAGAATTAAATCGCTATTTAATTTCAATAATCATAAGCGGTATCTAGCAATATGTTATGATTCTCAATTCGCATAAATAATGTACTGCTACAATATCTCAATCCTGCATAAGAAATAGAAGTATCTCCTTGTCTGATTGTTATCATCGTAAGACTTTTACTTTTTTTGAATGGTCTTTCAACTTCACTCTTGAACTCTTTTGAACTTGTCAAAAGGTTCATACTTACACCTTATCAAATAGACACGTTAATATCTACTATGATCGTTGGTCAAGTAGTAAAGTATTAACAACCTTTCATAACACAAGGTGCTTATAGGTCTATATACATCGACATGTTTAAGTCCTGATCAAGTCACTTGTCCTTAAACCTTCGTAGGTTAAAGACGCTTTTGTTATCTAACAAACATGATTCGCATATTTCAATTGATTCGCAATCGGATTGAGTTACGAGCTCTACGTTACATAGACTTCCATAATGCGATTCTCGTTTATTTATGACTAAGCGGTCATTTCATATTAAAGTCAAATACTTACGTGAAGTCTTACGTATCTTATTTGTCATTCAACACTTGTTTATCTATTTCAAGCAAATTCAATTAAAATGCATGAAATCATATAAACAAACCCATAATAAGATAACAACATTTCTCTTTTACTAAACATTATCATCTATCATCAAGTATGAAGTGAAGATAAGGATTTTTTGAGATGTTAAGAATAAGGTATTTAACCTCTAATTCCTAAACAAATTAAAGATAACTCTACGTATTCAATGATAGTGGTTTAGACGAACAAGCCATTTCCAAAATGGAGTTTACTTTATTTATTCCGAATTTTCTCTTATTCTTCATTGCCTACGCATTTCGCTAAATGCGAGCACATGAACTAGTACATAATTACTAGTGTGAATTAGAGAGATAATTCGAATGACAAATACCTTAAGGATTAGAACGTTTCTATTTATCATAATCATGGTATTTCGGACAACCATTCAAATGCCTCCATAAAACAACAAATGAAACATCTCATGCGACACACGGTCTCAAATGAGGGTCTCGAAATCTCAACTCATACTTTAGCAAAGTATTCCTTTAATACTCGACTAATTACCTTTTGCACAAACAAGTGAGCGAAAAGTAACATCATATCCTTCATTACTAAGTGTAAGAGATTGCATGACAATATCAACGATCCTTGATATTGGAGATCTCAATATCTCTAGTTGGCCATTAGCTACTCATACCTTTCGGTTGTAAGCTAATGAAACATTCATATATTTTCTTATAGAAGAAGAATCTCTTGGTTAACTCATACTCTATCACTCGATCATAAATGATTGAGTCGATATCTACTTTCTCTAAGAACACCTTCTTAAGTGGATGAGAGCGTAGGAGTCAAATCTAGTCCGTATGAATTCTCCAATTCAAAAGTCTAGAAATTCCAAAATGTGGATATAGGCATCCGCTTTATTGAATAATTTTTCGCTAAAAGTCAATCAATCATTGCGAGGCTACGTTCGGAAAGTTGAGAAAAGTTTTTGGGAATAACCATGCTCAAATTTCTTTTCACTGAGATCATGTCTTAGGAATCGGTATTATTTCTCCAAATTAATACCTTTAGAAACGAACTTGTTCTTTTCAAAGATTGATCGCAACGAAATTAACAATTTTAAACATCTATAACAAATTCAATTTAAGGTCACTTAGTTCATGCAATGTTTTATTTATAAATGATAAACAAAACTCTCACTACATTTATTTAATGTCCCAAATGTAGTTGGTTCTCCAAGATTCCCGTTTTCATCTAGTAGAGCCTGCTATGGCACGTCACCCTATTTAACTAGACAATGTAGGTTCTCCAACCAAGTATATCAACTATATGATTCTTAGTTTGTGAAATATCTATATATATTTACAAACTTCACCCCGATGTCCAAACTCTAGTTGGGTCCATCGATAAGCAACATCTCTCTATTTGCTCCTAACAAAACATTTTATTTGTACCCCGACTATCGAATTGACAACCATGACGTCCGCTTGGACGGACCGCGCCATGAGAGGGCAATTGACGTGAAGGGGATAGAGAGAAGGAGGGCGGTCAACTTAATCAAATTATATTGGGACAAACAATTATGTGACTCTTGTTTGGTGGTCGTGTAAACATACACCCATACCTATCCTATGACATTTCATAGCATTCACAAACATTCACATAATAAACATCTCAAGCATTGTTGTGGGTTTGTATGGCTCCCGCTTGCATTAGTTCCACCGCATCTCCATGTAGCAAAACTAATCTAATTATCCCTCCCACTAATCATATGAATCCTATCCTATATAATTTAAGGAATAAAAATACATGTAAAAATATCCCTAATTCTCTCCTAGCCTTAGGGGCATGCAAGCCTCACAAGTTACATTAAGAAATTAATCATTATTAATTAATTTACCATGGCACCAAAGGCCTTACATACATTCATTCACATGCATTCACAAAATTACAACACACAAGGTGTCACACCCCAAACCAAGCCGCAATCTGGGGATAACAGCCCCGCCACGTATGTACACTCTATTGTACACACGTAAGGCTATAAAACAGTGTCACAGATACAAATAATCACAAATAGGATATCACATAATAAAGGCATTGTTTGTTCATAAAACAAAAGGACTGGTAAAATATACACATATCAAAATATCCAGTCATCATACAAACAAAACATAAAATAATAATGCACAGCGGATAAATACTATTCCAGCTCGGCTTGGTCTTTTGGCAAAACCTCCTCTGCTAAATCTGCCAAACCAGAACCTGCACCACAAGCATTTATGTGGGCTGAGTACATGAATATTCAGTGAGGTACAAAGCCAAAAGGTCCTAGTCAACTCTAACTAGAACTAAATCATACTTTTAAATTTGTCACTTTTAAGATCCTCAAATGCAATATCTATGTATGATTTTATGTGTTACTGCAATCAACTACATTTACATGGCATGCAAAAGTAAATAGAAAAATATCTGGAGATATAATAGTAATAATACAATATAGTACGAGATGTATAGAAATCCCATCACTCAACAAAAGAATTTATAATTTAACAAACGTTGGTCATTGTTGGAACTTCCAGAGCGATTGCCGAAATAAAGCTGGAAAGTTCCTAAATCTAATTATCCTCACAATAACCCAATAATGACAGGAACCGTGCCTAAGATAGATCAACCCTGAGAGTAGCTCGACGAAAAGTAGCTCCTAAGCCCACATCCCCGCTAAAGGATGTGAGACAGAAAACACGGTACCGGTAACTGCAGAGAGGAGATCGAGAGGCAGTCTAGCAAAGGATGGCACATATCCCATATCTCAAGTCACACAATCGAAAATATAATAGCAACTGAAGATAAAATAAAATAACCATGCAACCGCAGAGCCACCTGAAGGTCGGCCTGCAAAGTGGTCATAAAACATGCCACTCGGTCTCACTATCATGTACCATACCACATGAACACTTTTAAGTACTATATTATATCTTTATGCAGCCAAACATCTACATGTAGTAATTAAACTAATCTTTAATTAATGCCATGCCTTTAAGAATTATTGCAGTGTTTATGATATGCACACATTTAATTATTGATCTAATTCTAAACTAAAGAATAAACAAAACCTAAGGCATCTACAAGTCATAAAAGACAACCACACCTGGAAAAGTCAGAGACGGAACGACTACTCCTCAGGATGGTCGATGAAATCCTGACCAGCTCCTGCAGTCTCGTGCTCAGGATAGAAGTCGTCTACCTGTCCGGAGAAGTCCTGTGGAGCACCTGACGCACGAAACTCGCACGTTAAAATCTATTCTAACGATCTATCCCGTTATTGTTATTGGTGTACTGAACCATACTTAAAAAAAAAAAAAAAAAAACTAGACATTTACAAAGGAACTCAGATTCTGACTCAAGGAGAGTTGGACTCAGGATTTCTGAAAAGGGATTATGTTTTAAAATATATTAATTTAAGTAATAACTTTCTAGAAATAATTTGACAGAGTTCTATTTGAAACTGGTTGTGCAGAAATGTTAATCTAAGAGATGTTTTTAGAAATATTTTGCTATAGTTTGTTTTGTAAAACTATTGTGTAGAAATATTTGGTAATATTATAAATATCTTTGGAATTTAATTTGTTAAGATTTGATTTGTAAAATCTGTGTGTAAATAGACGTATGTGACGGATCTTACAAGTCCTTAACTACAACGATTTTAGTCATGCACATTAGTTTGGTTTTGAAATCATTTAATAAGTTTATTAACTTTTCTAACCGTGTTTTAATTAAGTATGAAACTAATCTAAATTAAATTCCTTAACTAAACCAACTGTATTAATAAAACTTAAATTAGATAATAAGGAAAATAAACTCAGTTTAATTGATTTGGGTTCGGGATCATATATTGTCCGATTATATCATAGTATCTGTAAAGATTATTTTGCGGACAGTTTAATCATCTCCCATTTAAAAGCCAACAAATTTATTTTCGAATCCGACTTAATTATTTCTCGGCCAAAAACTCATACTTTGATATTCCAATTATTTGTTCAAGCAATCCAATAGTTCTAGTTTTATTTTCTCAAAATCCCACTTAATCAAATCCTTTCTTTTCAGTAATTATAACTGTCATCGGCAGAATAACCATCGCGCGCCATCGCTGAACAGTCAGCGCGCGCATGAGTTTCTCTCTTGACTGGCAGGTGTCTGTTACAAATGTTCAGTTTAATAATCAAATGTGTTCAGTTTAATATTCAAAAGTGTTCAGTTAAATGCGTCAACTAATAGGCAGAGTCGCGCATGGCCGCATGGGTCAAAGTCGCGCATCAGAGAGAGGTGCACCAAGGACAAAGTCGAAAAAAATTTAATTTGAACCGGATCGGTTCATGACCCCTTCTAATTTTTTCATGTGGTTTTTTTCCGGTTCGTGACCACTTCGCTTGACATGCACCTATTTAAAAAAACTGAAAGTAATACTTAATAACCTGAACATTTATATGTAATAACCTGAACATTTGTACTTACGAAACTGAACATTTATTCTTACTAAAACTAAACACTTATACTTATCCAAATAAACATTTTTGCTGATAACATTTATATTTTTTATTGCAACTAACTGAACATTTATACTCAATTAATAGAACATTTGTACTTATCCAACTGAACATTTACGTACGAGATAAAATGAGCTGAATGAGAAAAGGATGCGCTGGGTGAAAGGATCGCTGGCTTAGCGATGGCACGGATGATTTTTTTAGCGATGACACTAATCAATTTTCTTTTGTCTGTATGTACTGCCGCATTGAAATACTGGGCTAAATTTGTAAAATTATCTAGGCCCAATTTTTGCGCAAAAAAGACCGTTCTAATCCATCCAAAACAAAAACAAACTATTACAAACTCCACTTCCTTTCTTTCTGTGCAAATCAGCTAACTAGCTAGATCGACGCTATTCGTCAAAATTGCTTAAACTTAAATGCTGAGAACTAGACTCCCACTGAGCCTCTGTCACATCCCGCAAAGAAATCATCCAATCATCCCCTCATTACTTTCTAACTCCCCACCCCATCCACGCCCACCAACTGTTTGTAAAAATGCCTCTTCTACAACAGAACAGCAATTCGACCCATCTTTTACAAAACCAAAACAGCCACCAATCTCGGCTTACATTCATCTCCCCTTCTGCCGCAAGCGGTGTCACTATTGTGACTTCCCTATTGTAGCTCTTGGTTCTTCTTCTTCTCAAGTAGGTTATGATAATGACCCCAGAATCTCAAATTACATCCAGCTCCTCATTCGAGAAATCAAAGCAACCAAGTTTGAATCGGACATCCAGCCACCTCTTGAAACTGTCTTTTTTGGTGGCGGCACACCTTCTCTTGTGTCGCCTTACCTTATTGCATCAGTACTTGATGTTTTAAAGTTTAAGTTCGGTTTATCAAATGAACCAGAAATTTCAATAGAGATGGACCCAGGAACATTTGACGATATAAGATTAAGGGAGATTTTAGAGTTGGGTGTGAACAGGATTTCTTTAGGCGTGCAATCATTTCAAGAAGAGCTTTTACAGGTGTGTGGCCGAGCACATGGACTGAAGGAGGTGTATGAGGCTATAGAAATGGTGTCATCATGTGAAGGCCTTGAGAATTGGAGCATGGACCTAATTTCGTCTTTGCCGCACCAAACTGAAAAAATGTGGGAGGAGAGCTTAAAGTGTACTGTTGATGCGGGGCCCACACATGTGTCAGTTTATGACCTCCAGGTTGAACAAGGAACCAAGTTTGAACAGTTGTGAGTGCTTTGGATGTCTTAATCAAATATTACAAATCTTATATGACACTCAACTGGAAATTTAGGTAATATTAGTCAAAGTAAAAATACATTTGCACTAGGTAGATAAATTGTTCACAGCAACCACAATTCAGTTGTTCTAATCCAAATTGGAATCTGTCTTCCTTACAAAAGGAGAACTTAAAGGTCTCCTTTCTGTTGCAATAATTTTACCATTTTTAGAGTTAAAGTTTTTTTTTCTTGAATAAACGCTCCAGTACTTTAGTAATATATGTCCTTGTCTCCTTGATATTATGTAATCAGAGATTGCTTAAAAAAATGAAGTTCTGAAAATGCATGATTTACATGTAATCTTTCTGGTACTTAATGTAAATTCTATTTTCCTTGGCTTTTTAGATATACACCCGGAGTATTCCCTCTGCCAACTGATGTCCAATCAGCTGACTTCTACAAAATGGCTTCTAAAACACTAACTGAAGCCGGTTACAACCACTACGAGATCAGTAGCTATGCCAAGGATACATACCAGTGTAAACACAATATGATGTACTGGCAGAACAAATCCTTCTATGGGTTCGGCCTTGGCTCTGCCAGTTATACCAACGGCATTCGTTTCTCTCGACCCAAGCGATTGAAGGAATACATAGAATGGGTCCAGAAGCTTGAAGTTAGTACAGTGAGTTATGGTACCAGTGATGTGGAGGTGAAAGACATGGCCATGGATGTGGTCATGTTGTCCCTTAGAACTGCTAGAGGATTACATCTGAAGGAATTTGGAAAAGAATTTGGTTGGCAGCTTGCCAGTAAATTGTGTGAAGCGTATAGGCCATTTGTGGATAGAGGACTTGTTGTTCCATTGGATCAGGATAGAAGAGTGTTGAGCAGCGATGAATTTGAATTAGGAAAGGGAGAAAGGACTTATTTTATCCATCTGAGTGATCCTGAAGGGTTTTTGCTGTCAAATGAATTGATTTCTGTTGCTTTTGGTGTTATATCACCATAAGGTTTTTACTTTTGGTATGTAGTACAAAGAATATGCTATAATTGTTTGGAACACTGCATGCGAAACTATCCACTCTTTTGAAATTAAGTGTGCAACAAAATAATATCAAGCTGCATCTGCCTCGGTCCATTAATTTTTTTTTTTCATGGGTTTTATGTAAGTGTAGATCAAATTTGGGTGTATAATAAGTGATTGAGCTGTACTTAGCAATTACAAGAGCTCTCAATTTCGGTCATTTTTTTTTTTTTTTTTTTTTTTTTTTTTTTTGTCTTTTTGAAAGGTTACCATGAGTGGTTATATGGTACTGGCGTTCATTAAAAGCCGAGATAGATGGTTTTAAGCTAAGCATGTTTCATAAGTCATCATCCAATTGACAACGAGAATTCACCGAATGTAAACTTGTGTGCTAGATGCTCATAACAAAATTAAATAATACCTATATATATACAAAATCACTTCATAAATAAAACATGGGAAACAAACATAAGTCGCCTTGCAGAAGGGAATCTGAATCAAAACACATTAATTAAAAAGAATTACATCACGTCGCCTTGCAGAACTCATAATATTCATGATTCCACTGACAATCGCCGCTGCAAAAGCATCTACAATCCCATTTTCTAATCCCACAATTTGAGTTTTTGCACCGTCGCACATTCGCCACAGCATTATCCTGCCAATTGTTCCAAGTCACTAGTCGTTTGGCTTTCAAAACTCTCTCTCGACACCATTTGAGCTGATCATAGTCATCGAATATCCTTTGATCTACTTTAAGGGTGTTAGAATTTCCATCGGCGAAAGGATTCTGCTTTGGGAGTCGGATATGTAAAATATTCATCATGTAAAATGCTGCTTTGTGGTCATTGGATGATGCTTTTTTGAGAAACTCCGCTCCTCTATTAATGTCGTCCTTCTTAAATATATTTATCTGCAAAAACACCACACAAGGAACATGATGAACATATCTTATAATGTGTGACAAATATAATTATTAACAAGAAAGTTATTTTAGGATCAAATTTGGATCTGTCTTATATGCTTTTGCTTCAAAATTTTACATAGAAGCAGGTAATTGAAAAGTTATTCCTGATGACAATTTCTAGCATGTCAGTATCATAAAATGTTAGCTCTAAAACCATTCATAGGTTATATTAGGGTAAGACTATACTGAGGTTATATTAGGACAAGGCTTCTCGTAGTTAGCTCCCAACAGTTAAAATTCTATCTCATGTGTACGTATATTAGTCAATTTTATCTACTTGTGTAACTTTATTCCTTTCTGAAATTTTACCTAAAATAATGCCCTCCTTTTTTTAAATGTTACCATTATTAATGTCTTCCTTTTAAAATGTTACCATAAATGATGTCTTCCTGTTTCTAGAAAAAAAATTATGTAGCAAATATAAAATATTATCAGAAAGTGATAGTTTTTTATTTTAATAATACTACTTGTTGTGAAAAAAATGGAATGTGATTCATTAGATCTGCTCCCTATATTTGGAAAGGTAATAGTTTTGCAAATAACTCTCTTACCAATGCAAGCATAAAGTTTGCCTCTGCGTTCCCGGCATCCCCGCAAGAGTTTAAAACGGCCATGCATTCATCATTGGTTGCCATCCATGTCAAGCCAAAAATATCCCTCTCTAGTGCTATTCGTTGCTTGACCATCTTATCCTTCGACGCCACAAAGAAAGCTTTGCACCTGTAGAAAGGAAAAAAATGAAATAACAGAAAATAGAATGAAAATTATATCTAAATGTACAATCAGATCATACGTGCAAAGATAAACATTTTTAATAAAATTATGCAGGTAAGTAAAGAAGAATTAAAGCACCACAAAGATTAATTTTACATCAAATAAAACAAGAAAAAAAATCGTAGATACAAGGAGTTCAAGAAAGTTAAGCGGAGATTATACTTGCTATTTTCAATAAAGAGATAGCTAAGAAAACATAATTTACGTGCAAGAAATAAAGAGAGACAGAATTTAAGTGAAAGAAATTAATACATCACAAAGATTAGTTTTACATTGAACAAAAAAAGAAAAAAAAATCGTAGATACATGGAGAAGCAAGTCAAGCGGAGAATATCATACTTGTTTTTTTCAATAAAGAGATAGCATAAGAAAACAGAATTATGTTTTTGCACAAGAAACTAAGTAATATTTGTTTAAAATAATACGCATATATGGAAGAAGAGAGTTTTGAATACTTACGAACTCTTGAGGCTATAAAGATCAGCAAAAGGTTGAGGAGAGCTTGAAACTAGTTGCGAGACAATCTCAACTATTGCATCTTCAGGCAGCATATTAAGCAATGTCGGTCTTTTTGCCTTCTTCATTCTTTTGGCTAAAGCACCGTTCCTCACTTTTGGCAAATGCTCCATTAATCTCTGCTATTGTTTAATTTTTCTGACGGTTCTTGTTTGTTAGTTGTCTATGTTATGAGAGTCTCAATGGTTTACTACGTGTATATATATTTCCTTTCAGAAAATAATTTAGGAAGGTATCAACACACGGAGAGAAAAATTTAGGATTTAGGACATGCTTCCATTAAGTGTTTCCATAATCAACAAGGGAAGGAAAACTACCTTCCTAAAATAAAGGAGTCGGTGAGAAGTTTGAAGTTCTCTGCTGATTTTATTTTTAAATTAACGTCAATTCCTTTCCTAAAATAGTATGCCAGTTCCCAGTTGCCTAAACCAATACCTCTCATGTCTTGATAATAAAAAAAAGAGTGGCGCTGATATACCTTCTTAAAATAACACATTCCTCTTAGCTTACGTCCATTGGATTGTTATATGACACATCAATAAAAATACAAAAGTCCAGGATTATTAAGCTAAAAATAGAAAGTTCTCGTTTTATTTTTATTGCACAAAAAAGAAAAATGAATAGAGCATGTAAATTAGATGGCCTATTTGAGAAGAAATAAATGGAATGTGCGACCCTCAAAAAGGAAATAGATGGAATGTGGGATTTTGGTTAGAATAGGGATGACCTTGGAATTGGAGGCGTGTTAACATGTAAACAATTTCTTTTTTTTTTTTTTTGGATTGAAAATAGATGTCAGGCCACTATTTTCATGTGCATTTTAATATAATAATGAGTACAATACTTAGCAAGTGGCCCAACAGGTGAAGGGACAAAAATTTTAAAAAAAATAAGGAAAAAAAAGAACAAAATGAGAAAGCTAAAAAGAAACTTAAGAAATAATTAAGAACTTTCGACTAAGAAAGGAATTGTGGGTAGTGTGATTATTTCAGAATATTCATTAAATTCAGGCTATGTGTTTGGGACATCCCAGTTATGGGTAGTTATTACTTTCTCTTTTCAAGCCGCTTGTATTTATTTCTGTACTCAGTACTCCGTTGGTATGGTTGTGTCTATGTAGAGACATGTCTGTTGACTCTAGAAATGGAATTCTACAAGCCACATGATTAGAACTCTGTGGCAGAGAGATAGTGAAGAGGCATCCACACCCACAATTTACATGCACAGAAATTGTTCGGTGAAATGCCTGAAAAAAATAGGGGAGTGTATAAACTGTACATGGACCTGTCAAGAGTACTGTTTGGTGAAATGCCTGAGTGAAATGCTTATAACTCGTCTCTGTTACTTTTGTGGATAAATAAATTTCATACATTTTTTCTTCAAATTAAAGCAAAGATAATACAAGCTTTTAAAACTTTTTTTGTTTTAATTTGTTATAAACTTCTCTAAAAATTCATACATTTTGTCTTCAAATTAAAGCAAAGAAAGTCTTATCTAGTGTTGTTTGAGTTAATTTTTGTGTTGCTCGTACATCTTGCAAGAAACTTGTTACAGGTTTTGTGTACCTTTGTTTAAATTGTTATGCAGTTTCTGTTGATTGATATGGTTCCTTTCTATTTTAACTGGCCTAAATCACTCCACTTATTACTGTTTGTATTTTGCTTGCTACTGTTGAGAATTAAAATAAAATCTAGAAGGGTAAAATTATAATTTTAGAATAATAGAAAGAAGGGGGCTACCGTACATTATACCGTTAGGCATAACGGTAAAATAGATTGTCTATATATACTCTTGTTTTTCAACCGTTATAAGATAACAATACCAATATCAATAAAAGAAATATTCATACCCATAAATTTAACATGTTATCAGAGCTTTGATGCTCTTGGGCCTCAGAAATCAAAGAAACTTGATATCACCATGGTGAAACCAGTAGAGAAGGAGATGAACTCCAACCTACTGCTCAAAAGCTTGGTGCTCAATGAATCAAATTTTCCATCATTGGCTCCAAAAAATACAATACAAAAAACCGCTCCAACAATCGAGCAAACAAAATGTCTCCCCTGGTAAAAAATAGTCGAAATGCCTAAAAAAGCTACTAGCATGAGGGAAAAAATAAATCCAACAAACTCATCAAGAAAATCTGATATGCCTCAAGCCACAGACCTGAAATCCATAAAAAGCAAAAGTTGCCAAACCTCAGGCGACCTTGATAAGAGGCCTAATTCAGTCCGGTCCCACATCCTCTCTTCCTTTAAGCTGTCATCTCTCTCAAGTACAGCAGCCATGGGGTGTCGTTCCACCCAATCACCCAAATACAAGTCTGAAAATCAAGTGATTGTCGCAAATAGAACAATCAATAACAACTCTAACCTCAGTCAAGACGGAGGGGTGCAGGGAGCCGACGATACCAATCGATGCAATTACTGCAAGATAATTGGTCATGTGAAGGACCAGTGCTGGTTTCTCCATCCACATCTCCGTCCAGTCAAAAGAAAAAGACGAGGTAGAGGCGATAAAAGAAGGGTTTGGGCGGATCATCCAAAGGGGGAGAACTTTTCACAAGGGGCGGCGCTCGCTACTGAACCAAACGAAGGAAGAAAGGAGGGGATCGAACTGACTAGAAATCTATCAATCCGAATTTGCTGTTGCGCGACAAATGGTGTAGCGCACGTACGAGCCGTCTGATCTTGATCGGACGGTTAATTTTTCACGGACCTATCAATCTAGATTACATGCACGGGGCTCCCTTGTCCATTGGATCTTGATCAGACAGCCAGCATGCCGCGCTACACCATGTGTCGCGCGGCAGCGGATCTGAATTTGAAATCTATCGGACAGTGATGAATTTTTTAGTAAAGCCGATCTTCAAATTTTTCTTTTAAAACTTCGTGAGCTGCTAAAGCCCAACAAAGGTCCATTTACTTTTGATAAAATTAGTTTAGATAAGAATTGTGAAGTAGATTCAATAAAGCCCAAAACAAGCCCACTTGATTTTTTTGTTTCTAACCGAAATGAACCAGATCTCCAACTTAGAAATAATAGCAATAGTTCAAAAAATATAAATACCAAAGAAATTGTTTATCCAAACAACCAATTAAGGTGCACACATTTAGGTTCGTTTAGAAATGAATTGTCCAAAAATTTTTGGATCTTAGACTCGGGTGCAACCGATCATATGACCGGAAATAAAAATATTTTGTTTGATTACCAACCTTGTAAGAACAAAGATTATGTAATTGTCGCAAATGGTGAAAAAATGGAGATTTGTGGATATGGTTCTATTGAGCTCTTTTCTAAAGAAATTAAACATGTTTTATACGTAAAAAATTGCACTTCAAATTTATTATCTATAGGAAAACTTTCAAAACAAATAGATTGTGAAATTAAATTTTCTTCCCAAAATGTTTTGTTTCGAAATTTGAAAACTAAGAAAATTATTGGTGAAGGTTTGTTAGAAAATGGTCTTTATATTTTAAATTGTCAAAAAACTAATTTTCATATTAAGAAAGATGATTTAAGCAATCTTTGGCATAAAAGAATTGGGCATCCTTCCGATAAAATTTTAAAATGTCTCTTTGATTTTAAAAATTTAGATTGTAGTAATTGCGAAGTGTGTCAATTTTCTAAACACAAAAAACTTCCTTTTTATTTTTCAAATAACAAAAGTGATAAATTATTTGATTTAATTTACTCCGATGTTTGGGGACCCGCTCCTGTTGACTCTTTTAATGGTTTTAGATATTTTGTTACTTTTATAGATGATTTTTCACAAGTAACTTGGATATATCTTTTAAAAAATAAAAGTGAAGTTTTTTCTAAATTTCAAGATTTTTTAAATTTAGTGGAAAATCAATTTTATACTAGGATTAAAACTCTTAGAACCGATAATGGATCGGAATATATAAATCAAAATTTTTCTTATTTTTTAAAACAAAAAGGAATTTTACATCAAACTACTTGTGTTTATACACCTCAACAAAATGGAGTTTCCGGAAGAAAAAATCGTTATTTACTTGAAATAACTAGAGCTCTTCTTTTTCAAAATAATGTTCCTAAAATTTATTGGTCGGATGCCGTTCTTACCGCCACTTATTTAATAAATAGATTACCTAGTGTTATTTTAAATTATAAAAGTTCCTTAGAAGTTCTTTATCAAAGAAAAATTAATATTAATCACTTAAGAGTTTTTGGATGTACTTGTTATGTTCATACAAATAAATTAGATAAATTAGACTATACTTCTATAAAAGGTATTTTTTTAGGATATTCTTCAACTAAAAAGGGCTATAAATGTTATGATCCAAAAAATCATAAGTTTTATATTTCGAGAGGTGTTACTTTTTTTTTAAAATGAGTCTTATTTTCAAAAAAATAATAATGAGCTTGATAACCATATTTCCACAAATGACTTTGTTCTTCCAATAATTCCTAACCATGTTGGTGAGAAAGAAATTATAGAAAATGAAGAGGATGAAGAAGAAGACGAAGCCACTAATAGAACTCAAAGTGGAGACGAGGAAGAAGAAAACACAAGTGTCGAAGAAGAAGAAAACACGAGTGCGGAACAACATATCCCATTGCGAAGATCCACACGCTCCACTCAACCACCGGCAAGGTTGCAAGATTTTGTAACCTATGAGGTTCAATATCCTATTCAAAATTATATTTCATATGATAAGATAACCAATAACCATCGCACTTTTTTAAGTGTGATATCCCAAAATGTAGAACCAAAAAATTTTGAAGAAGCCATAAATCAACCGGTATGGTGCAAGGCTATGAAGGAATAACTTCAAGCCTTAGAAAAAAATAATACTTGGACCATAGTACCATTACCCAAAAATAAAAAACTCGTTGGTTGCAAATGGGTTTATAAAATCAAATACAATAGTGACGGTACTATAGAACGGTATAAGGCTAGGTTGGTTGCCAAGGGGTACACCCAAACCTATGGCATTGATTATCAAGAGACTTTTGCTCCCGTAGCAAAAATGAATACCGTTAGAATTTTGCTTTCAATAGCGGTTAATAATGGGTGGAAATTATACCAAATGGATGTGAAAAATGTTTTTCTTCAAGGAACACTTGAAGAGGAGGTGTACATGACTCTTCCACCGGATCATGCAAAAGAAAAAAATACTAACCTTGTTTGTAGGTTAAGAAAATCTATTTATGGACTTAAACAATCTCCGAGGGCATGGTATGGAAAATTGTCTCATTTTTTAATTTCTTGTGGTTTTAAAGTAAGCCATTCCGATACATCATTATTTTCAAAACATGAAAATAATGACACTACCGTTGTCCTTGTGTATGTTGATGACATAATCGTTACAGGAAATAATTGAGAGAAAATTAATTGTGTAAAAAAAACAATTGAGGGAAAAATTTGAAATAAAAGATTTTGGTGTACTTAAATATTTTTTAGGTATTGAAATAGCTCATTCTACCAAAGGTTTATTTATTTGCCAAAGAAAATATACTTTAGACCTTTTGAAAGAAACCGGTAAACTAGGTTCAAAACCGGCATTTACCCTAATTGATAGCAATGCGAAATTGAATTCCGAAGATGGTGACCCGTTGGAAAACATAAACCAATTCCAACGTCTTGTAGGAAAATTAATATACTTAACGGTAACTAAGCCGGACATAGCTTTTGCGGTAAGCCAAATTAGTAAATTTATGCATGCACCAAGAAAATCACATTTAGATGCAATTGATAGAATTTTGAGATATCTTAAGAAATCACCCGGGAAGGGTATATGGATGAAAAATAATAAATCTAATGATGTATGTGGCTATTCCGATGCAGATTGGGCCTGGAGCTTCGATAGAAAATCGACAACCGGCTATTACACGTTTGTAGGAGGGAATTTAGTCACATGGAAAAGTAAGAAACAAAATGTCGTGGCACGGTCTAGTGCAGAAGCGGAGTATCGAGCCATGGCATCCACCGCAAACGAGCTCACTTGGATCAAGCAAGTGCTCAAAGACTTGCATATTGAAATACACAAGCCGATGAAGATGTTTTGCGACAACAACTCGGCTCGACATATCGCTTCAAATCCAGTGTTTCATGAAAGAACAAAACACATTGAAGTCGATTGTCATTACATAAGAGAGAAAGTTCAAGCTAAAGAAATCGAAACTCCATATGTGAAGAGTGAAAACCAATTGGCCGACATCTTCACTAAGGGACTCATTCCAAAAGTGTTTGAAAATATAGTTAACAAGCTAAAATTAATAGACATCTATAATCCTAGCTTGAGGGGGAGTGTTGAGAATTAAAATAAAATCTAGAAGGGTAAAATTATAATTTTAGAATAATAGAAAGAAGGGGGCTACTGTACATTATACCGTTAGGCATAACGGTAAAATAGATTGTCTATATATACTCTTGTTTTTCAACCATTATAAGATAACAATACCAATATAAATAAAAGAAATATTCATACCCATAAATTTAACAGCTACTTTGGGGTTCTTTATTCGGCCATTATGATAGCACCTAATCCATATTCAAAGAAATTGCATCTTAGAATTTCTTTTTCCAATCGAGATACTCACCAATGGGGCTATATACCATAATAAGTATCATGAAACAGCTTTGTTATTTATGTACTAGATATCACAATAGCTGCCTTAAAACACTCTTATATTAAAATTCACACCACATAACAGGTAGAAAAAGAAAGGTAAAAGAGAAATAACATAATTTCCTAGTTTACCTCCATATATGACATATAAATAACATTACAAAAGTCCACAAGCACTGTTTAAAAAAAAGTAAAAAAGAAATACTCATTTTATTTTTATTAGGCACCAAAAAAAAGAGAAAAAAAGGGGGGGAAAAAAGAGGCCTAAAAAAAAAAGATTCTGCTTCTTATTCATCTATGGTACTCGTTGGAACTTTTACTGCAGGACCAGTTTTTGAAGGTTTAATTGAGAAGAAATTAATGGAATCTGGGATTTCAGTGAGAACTTGAAATGACCTTGGAATTGGAGGCATGTTAACATTGAGCTGCCCCTCCAAAATTTGGACTACTTGCCGCATCGAAGGCCTCATCTCTTCCTCAATTTGAACACACCATAGAGCAACCTTCAATGCTCTTTCTAGTTCTTCCAAGTTACAATCAGCATCCGTTATCAGATCCACCAAACAATGGATATCCCCCCCAACTAGTTTATTGGCAGCAAATGCAGGGAAGAAAGACAAGTTACCTTCTTCCTCTTGCGACCCATCCTCTAATTCATCTCCTTCTTTTCGATTTCTCTTACCAGAAATAATTTCAAACAGCATCATACCATAGCTATACACGTCAGCTTTGGTTGTGATAGCTGAGCCTGCTATCCATTCTGGTGCTAGATAGCCTATTGTGCCCCTCATAGAAGTCAATACCCGGCTGAACTCACGTCCCAGTAGTTTTGCTAGGCCGAAATCAGCTATCTTGGGAACAAATGATTTATCCAACAATATGTTCTCTGGCTAAATATCACAGTGGATAATACAATCTCTACATTCCTCATGTAGGTAATGTAGGCCCCTGCTAATTCCTAATGCGATTTGGTAACGGGTCTCCCAAGTCAAGCTTGCTGAACTATTTCCAAACAAGTGTTTATCTAATGAACCCACCGGCATATACTCGTATACAAGTAACTTTCGACCATTTTCAGAACAAAACCCGACCAATCGTATTAAATTCAAATGTTGGATATTCCCTATTGTGCTTACCTCAGCACGAAAACTTTTGTCGCTTTGGTTGATGTCTCTAAGCCTCTTGACTGCCACTACAGTTGAATTTGGCAGTGTGCCTTTGTATACAGACCCGAAACCTCCTTTCCCCAATGTCTCTGAGAAGTTTTTTGTTATGTATGCCAAGTCTTGATATGTAAATGCAGATAATGTACCTTGAAATCTCTTCATAGATCTAAATCTCCACCATTTCCTTATTACTGGAAACAAGAGAAAAGTAAGAAAAAGAAAAAGGAAAAATCCAGCAATAGAGACCAAAACAATTGTTCTTTTTTTTCTTGAGGTAGTAGGCACTTCTGAAGCTGCTAGTCGGAGGTAAAAGGTTTCTCCACCATTATCTTTTAGGTTAACCAAATCACCATACCACAGAGAACAACCATTATTATATGCATAAGCCGTACAAGAGCAATTGTTCAAGCATGCTATTTCACAATCTTTTAAATTATTAGTTTTGAAACTCTTAAAATTATTAGGCAATGCCATATTGCTCAGTTTGTAAAATCTTTCTTCTTTCCCTTTTGTTGATCCATTTTGAGTGCATTGCAAAAAGTTGTTCCTTATACAACCTCCACTATAATCCCCAGATCCCCAATTGACTGGGTTTTTCGCAGTAAATCCTTTAATGCATTGGCAAGTATGTAGATTATTATCAATGCAGCTACCAAAAGGCCCACAAATATTGTATACACTGCATTGATCCTTGGGCTGTGCTGTGGGTATAGACCATTGTTCTGCGAACTTGTTCCATATCAGACTTTGGAGCTGCCCTGAAATACTCATTATATTCCCTGATATGATGGAGTCATCGAGAACCCAATAAGTCAGGTAGAATCCCGTCTCATCATTTGTAAAGTTAAAAGTTATGTAAGTGTTTTCATAAGAGCCCATCTCCGGTGCATTCTCAAAAAAATTACCTTCCCATTTCCCGCTTTCCCAGTACGGGATTGAATTGTTCCACCATAAAAAGAATTCTTGTTCCTTTTGGTCAGGCTGAAATGAGAATAAACCAGGAGCTGGGTTGTTGTCATCTTTCCAAGAGATGAGGTTCTGGTTCACACCGGTGATCTTATTTAGCCCAAGCTTGCTTCCCGGAAGCCATGCATGGGTTAGATGGTCAAAACTTTGCCACAAGACTACAGATGTGTTGGATCTATTTCGCAAAACAAGGTTGCCAGTATCAAGCATAACTGCCTCTGTCGAATCAAATGAGGCATTTTTGGCATGTGTAGACCAAACAATGGTCTGATTTTGGTTTAGCAGAACCAAGTTTCCATCACTAGAAATAGCAAGCTTGGATGCCTCTGCATTTGTTACAGGGTTTTCTCTATTTGCAACCCAAACAACTGTTTGCTGTGATATGTTTCCAAACCATATACCTATGTACCAGTTGTTTGATGCGTTACCTGGTTTGAAGAACCCCACAACAAACTTCCCTTTTGCAGATGTGAGCTTTCGATCCCCCGTTAAAGATTGATTGGCTGTAATTGCACTCATACCAAGAGCTAGATGCGGCTTGAGTGAAAACAAAAGATAGAGAAAAGTTATGAATGTGTAAAGGAGAGGTGGCTTTCTTGCTATTGCCATTGTGTTGTTGCAACAAAGAAATTAAAAGCACTACGGAGAAGAAATCATGAGCGTGTATTAATACATAATGCAAATGTTGCTATCAGTTAAGTCCAAGTATTAGACCTGTGCATGTCTAAGGAGAATTTTCAACCAGCAAGTGTGACCAGACACTTGTCAAGATATGCCATGTAATGATTGAACTCACATTAAGTCCAAAGCGTAGAAAGACGATTATTGACTTGTTGACTACTGTAGTTTTTGTTGGCGTGCAGCATCTGTCAGAATTTTGTGGCTCCAACAAGTTAGTCAGAAATTTGTAGCCTACAAATGTAGAGAAAATATGTAAGTTCGAGAGACTTCTTAATTTGTTACTGTTAAAGTCAGCACCGAAGAGCCCAAGGCCCAAGTCCAATATAGAAGATCATTATGGAACAATATTGAAGAATCTAGAAATATGAAGATCACATCCATTGCCGACATTGTTTGGCATGATGTAGAAATTATAAGAAAAATCTAGAATGCTCCATTAACCGACCTAGGCATTGTATAAATATGGGAGGAGCTCATTACTTATGCATGCGCCAAAAATTAGGATAGTAGTTGGTTGTCAAAGTTGTAGTCCAGTGAAAGTGTTGCAGTGTAGGATAGTAGTAGAAGTATATAGAGAGTATGTATAGTAGAGAGTAGATAGTATGTTGTAGATTAATTTTAGTAGTAATAAAAATATATTTGTGTAGTATTGTTAGTCAACAATTACAAAATAATAAAATTTAAAATAACAAATAAGAACACCGACACACTTTGAAATTTTACTCTGATATGATATATTCTAATCAAAAAGTTCTGTCAAAAGTCGGAAGAGAGACAAAGTCTGCTCTATTATGTTTCTAATTTTCTCAATTTACTGGTTCTAGCGTATGGGTCCAAGCCTTGTTGAAATAAGTTTGGAATTCCTTCGGCTTGGTAACAGATTACTTCAAAATCAGAAATGATAACTGCAATTTACAATTTTGTTATCGGTTGTCATAGTTTGAACAAAATGAACATATAAAATAGACAAAGTGAAAATTTTAATCAAAGTGAACACATATAAATAAGTTGAATATGCATATAAAAAATCTGAACAACAATACAAAAAATTAAATCTAACTCATAATTGAATAATGTGAACACAAAATAAAATGGACATATAAATGAATAAAGTGAACAAATATAAATACAATGGTACGGCGCGTGAAGAGATAGTAAATAGTAATCAGTAATTATAAGTGCTATCGGCGAAAAAACCATCGCTTGCCATCGCTCAACAGACAACATACATGCGTGAGTTTTTGTCTTGTGTCTGTTACAAATGTTTAGTTTAATAATCAAAAGTGTTCAATTAAATGCGTCAACTAATGGACAAAGTCACGCCAGGATCGGAGTCCCGCGTGGGTCAGAGAGAGGTGCGCCAGGGGCAGAGTCGGAAAAAATTTAATTTGAACCGGATCGGTTCATGACAGCTTCTAATTTTTTCATGTGTTTTTTGTCCGGTTCGTAACCCTTTCGCTTGGTTTAATAATAGCATTTTTTCTTATAACATTTATACTTTTTATTGCAACTAACTGAACATTTATACTTAAATAACAGAACATTTGTACTTATTAAACTGATCATTTGAGTAAAAATAAAAAATAAAATAAACATACTGATCACAGCGAACACTTATAACACAGTGAACAATAATAATAAAATGTGAACATTTATATCTAATAAAGTGAACACTTATAACAACGAAATGAACAAAAAATAATATGCGCGTAGGTGAGTATAGGTCAGGGAGAGAGCGCTGGCGCTGGTTTAGCGATGGCGCAGATGGTTATTCTGCTGATCGCAGTAATCAATTTTCAATAGTAATTTCCTTCGGAATTACTCCGTTGTACAGAAAAAACTTCCACATTCATAGTTGGGTTGTAAGTCGTAAGTCTCGTAGCCAGAGCCCAAAAGGTTCGTGTGTGGGCCCAATCTAGACTCGGTCCAGATATCAATGGGTTTGCAAGGATAAAGTTACGATATATACGAAACATAAACATTAAGAACAAAACATTTTTAGGAAAGGTTTATCAGCGCCAACTTTTTTAGTACAAAATAGGAAAGGTATTGCTTTTGCTTTTTCTTCACCAACACCACGCCTGGTTTAGGCAACTAGCGATTAAAATAGGAAAGGTTAGTTCGTTCAAAATAAAGTGAACAGAGGACTTCAAACTTGTCAACAGCTCTTCGGAACTCACATTTATTTTTATGAAAGTAGTTTTTCTTTTGCTATGTAAATAAGGAAATACTGGAACATACCCTAAATTCTCTCCCCATATGGTTACCGCCTTCCTAATTATTTTTCTGAAATAATATTATATATATACTAATTAATATACATGTATTAAACTATCAAGACACTTAGACACACCGTAATATTAACCACCAAAAACAAAGACTTTAGAGACGAACAAAAGATTATCAGAAATCAACGGCGAATGAGAAGAAAATGAGGAGAAATGGTGCTACAAGTGAAACAATGAAAAAGAAGGCAAAGACACCGATGTCGATCAACACACTCCCAGAAGATGTTATTGTGGAGATCGTGTCACAACTAGTTTTACGCTCTCCTCTTCCTTTTACTGACCTTTATAGCCTCAAAAAATCGTAAGAAAATTTTGTCATTTAATGCATGTAAATTTTTTTTTTCCCATCTTTTCCTTTTTATTAAAATAACATAGTACGCTATCTACTTGATGTGCTTCTCCTTGTATGCGCAATTTTGTTGTTCCTGTTCCTTGCAATGTCTCAATTCTTCTTTATTTGCAAAATTGTCTCAACTCTTCTTTATATGCAAAACTTTATTCAAGATATGTGGATTTTGTTTTGACAAGTTTGCATTTATAGCCTAATTGTACATGATGTAATTTTCACCCTATATTCTTCCATTTCTTCTTTCTATAGGTGTAAGATTTTCTCTATCGTGTCGAAGGATAAAATGGTCAAGGAGCGAATAGCCCTCGAAAGGCAGATTTCAGCTTTGAACTGGACGGCAAAAGGGCGATGCATGCCTATTTTAAACTCGTGTGCAAATGCTGAAAATGCGGAGGCTTGCTTTATACTTGCATTGGTAAGAGATTTATGTCCATAACTACTATAGCCTTTCCAAAAGTATAGGAATCAGATCTAATCAACTTACCTTTTTTTTAAAAAAAAAAATAGTATTATTAAAATAAAAAATATTGCTTTCTGGTTTCTTCTTTACTTACACATCCTTAATTTTCTTTAAAGAAAAACAACGTTATTTATGGTAATTTTTTCGAAAGAAGAACAATATTGTAATTGTAAATAATGTCACTACGTCAAAAATGATTTTTAAAACCGCCACTTTAACATCGGTTTTTCCAAAATCCGGTTTTAAAAACAACCAGTGGCATTTTTTATATTGTCAGATATTTTTTTAGAACCGGTTTTTATAAAAAACCGGTCTTAAAGAGTTGCCAAAAAAAATTTGAAAATTCAGTTTTTCTTTAGGACCGGTTTTTATCTTAAAAATGAAGGTATTAGAACCGATTTTTTATAAAAACCGGTCCTAAAGAAAACTGAATTTTTTGTTTTTTTCTGCAACTCTTTAGGACCGGTTTTTAGAAAAAACCGGTTCTAATACTTCCATTTTTAAGACCTGTTTTTTATAAAAAACCGATCCTAAAGATAACTGAATTTTTTGTTTTTTCTGCAACTCTTTAGGACCTGTTTTTTTCTAAAAACAGGTCCTAATACTTCCATTTTTAAGACCGGTTTTTTATAAAAAGTCGGTCCTAAAGAAAACTGAATTTTTGGTTTTTCTGCAATCTTTAGGACCGATTTTTTCTAAAAACCGGTCCTAAAGAAATCTGAATTTTCATTTAAAACTACTCTCATTTCTTATCTCTTCTCTAAAATTGTTAAGTTCGAAACCTCTCTCTAAACCCTTCTCTCTGCGCCTCTACTCTCCTCTGCGCCACTCCACTGTCTCATCTCTCCACCTCTACTCTCCTCTCTCATCTGCGCCACTCCACTGCCTCCTCTCTCCGCCTCTACTCTTCTCTGCGCCAACCTTCAAGCACTACCACCACTGTCCCTCTCTCTCTCACCTCTACTCTTCCCCTTCGAGCACCACTGCCTCTACTCTACTTCGAGCACTGTCTCATGTCCTTCGAGCACTGCCTCATCTCCTTCGAGCACTGCCACCACCGCCTCTCTCTCATCTCTAGTATGCCTCTTCGTGCACTACTGCTCTCTCCAAGCGTCTCACCGCTGCCTCACCACAGTCCCTCGACTGCACCTCTGACAGCTAGCACCTCTGAGGTAATTTCGAGTCCCTTTGAGTTGAATTGAGATGATTTTTGTTTTGATCTGAAAATTGATGTGAATTTCTATTCAAAGTTTGCTTGTGAATTGATCTGAAAATTGATGTGAATTAGATCTGAAAATTGATGGTTATTGTTTCAAGTCCCTCTGACTCCCTCTGAATTAGAATTGATGCATCATACCTTATTAAGAATTTTGAGAATTACAATTTTTTATGAACTTTGAGATATTTAGAATTGTTGCTTTTATTTTGATAATTAATTATGTGATATATGTACGATTGCTGTGTTGTAATATTGCATAAATATTATGGCTAGCAAAAATGGGGCTAGCCTAGAATAAAAAAAATATATTTTTTTTTATTTAAAACAGATTTTAAGACCGGTTTTTAGCAAAAAACAGGTCTTAAAGATATTTTTAAGACCGGTTTTTTAGCTTAAAAACCGGTCCTAAAGATGCGCTACTTTTTGAATTCAGATTATGGTTGGTTTTTAGCACCGCATTTTTAACACCGGTTTCTTATTTGTTTTTAACACCACATATTATTAGCACCACCCTCTAACCGGTTTTAAAGATTACTATTTAACCGGTTTTAAAGAGAAAATATGGCGTAGTGTGTTCATTAAACACATTGCATCAGACAAGGGGAACATAACATGTCTGGGGAGCACAGTGGGAAGCTAACCGGTACAGAAAAGCATTATCCTAATTGGATCTTACAAAATCTATTCTGCGAATTATATATGCATGAGATACTAAGTTCCCTTAAATTACTTAATTATCTGTAATTAATTAATCTGGTGCTTTTGCAGATAAATATCTTCGATCATGAAGATATTTACAGAGCAGTAGAGCTCCTAAAAAAGGCGACATGCAAGGGCCATAAATGAGCACTCTACATAATGTATATCTTACACGTCCGACTCCATTATCATCTTTCTGATGTGAATTCTCACAATGCCGTGAAAGTCGATCATAGAAAATTTGATGACTATGATCAGCTCAAGTGGTGTAGAGAGAAAGTTTCAAATGTCGTTAGACTTCTTACATGGAACAAATGGGAGTTTAACAATGCGGGGAACCTACGACGGTGCAAACATCCATATTGCGGGATTGCTAGGGGTTGGGATGGCTATCATAGCTTTTGTAGTGATGCTTGTCGGTGGAATCATGAGTATCTTGAGCTATGTATGAAGATGTAAAACAATCCTACTTAGTTACATATAATTTATGCTTATTTTTTTTATGATTCATGTATATGTACTGCAGTTCGCAAGTTTTGTTATTTTTTTATGATATTCTTAGATGTTAATATATATATATATAATTTTTACATGTTTTTTTTTTTGAAAAAAGGTGGGAGCGCCACCCAGTCTCATTTTAATAAAATGAAACCATACAACAAAAACGAAAACAAAAATTTGTAACCTGACTTAGTCAAGTCAAGTTTACCTCAAAGAAAAAAGCTACCAAAACATCCAATTTGTAAACTGACTCATCCAAGTCAAGTTTACCAACTAACAACTACAAAGCGTCAACAAAAATAAACCATATAAACATCAGATAGCAAAATCCTATTGAACCTCAAAATGGTACCCAAGTTCAGCCATTATTACAAGTTTTTATCCTAACTCATTGCCCATACAAAAACTAAGCTGCTGTAACTGCAAGTCATCCCACCCCCATATCATGTGCTGCAACTTCAATACTAGGAGGAGGTGTCACCATTTGCAAGGGTATCAAATCCCAGTCCATAGGCATCCACTGGTCCATATCAACTCTTTCTTCTTGTTTCCAAACACCTACCCAATACACAACCAAATGATAAATAATTAGCAAAGTTTGTCTCATATTTTTAAGTGGAATATTATTAAAAATGGCATCATTTCTAATTTTCCAAATACACCAACTTGTAGCGCTAAAAATAGTTAGAAAAGCATTTCTCTTTCTCTTAGGCAGGGATAAAGCAAAATTCTTAACATCTTGTACATTTCTCCAATTTTACAAATGATTTTGACTATCACCTAACCAGTACCACAAGTTCTTGGCAAAGGGACATAAAAGAAAAAGATGATTATGAGTTTCTAGTTCCCCACAGAAGACACAACTAGTACTACCCATCCAACCTCTATTACTTAAATTGGCTTTTGTTAAGATCCTATCATGCAACATTAACCACATAAAAGCTCTTATTTTAAGGGGTATCTTTACTTTCCAAACGGCTTGAGCTTTGTCTACTTGAATCCCTCTAAAACTCAGAAAAAGATAAGTACAATGAGTATTGAAAAGCCCTTTATTGTCCCATTTCCAATGAATGGCATCATCATTATCTAAAAGAGAAGTATTGCAAATAATATCTAGAAGTTCATGCCATTCTTGTAACAAAACCCCTGTAAGAGTTCTATTAAACTTCAGCATAGCTCCTTTAGACACTACTACTTCATACACACTGCAATGTTTGGTTTCACAAAGATTATAAAGGAAGTAGAAAGCAGTGGCTAGTGAACAATCAGAGTGCCAAGTATCTTGCCAAAAAGAAACATTCCTACCATTACCAATAGAATAGTAACTAGAGATTTTTCCTATTTCCTGCACATCTAGTATACCTTTCCAAAAATAAGAGACTTGTCTAACTTTCCTATCAGAAAAATATTTATACTGGATTAAAGATTTCCATTCGGCAAAGTAATGAGGATCATTAAGCTTCCACCATTTTAGTAGTAAAGCCTTATTCATATTATCTAGATCCAACACACCCATGCCATCGTACTTTTTGGGTAAACACACTTTAGTCCAGTTCATTAAAGCATATTTTTTCCTCTGACTAGAGTTACCTTGCCAGAGAAACCTACATCTAACCTTATCAATCATTTTTCTATTCTTAACAGGAAGTTTAAAAGCTGAGAGAGAAAAGAGGGGGATAGCACTAATAACTGAATTTAAAAGAGTAATTCTTCCTCCCAACGACAGTAGATTTCCCTTCCAGGATTGGAGTTTTTTTTGTATCTTATCTAAAACAAATCCCCAATCAGCACACTGTAATTTTTTGTAATGAATAGGTAATCCTAAATAAGTAATAGGAAGCTTACCTATTTTACAACCAAATCTACTAGCTAGCTCAGTACTAACATCCTGTGAGATATTAATCGGAATCATCTCCATTTTAGAGAAATTTATCTTTATTCCTGAAATTGTCTCAAAAGCTACCATAGTCCAAAATACCCTCTCTATATTAGTATTACTAGCTTTCAAAAAGAGAATTGTATCATCCGCATAATGTATATTAACTATGGGTAAGCCATTTCTAATAGGAGGTCCTAAACCTTTAATCAAACCAACACTAGACCCTCTATTAAACATCTGACACAAAGTGTCTGCTGCCAAATCAAAAAGAAAAGGGGATAAGGGGTCTCCTTGCCTCAGTCCCCTTTTACATGAAAAATAAGCAGTCAGCTCTCCATTAATATTGATACAAGTGCTAGAGCTATAAAAAATACTTCTAATCCAGTTCACCCATCTAGTACTAAAACCTCTAAGCTCTAAAGTTTCTAGCATATAGTGCCAGCCTACTCTGTTGTAGGTTTTTTCAAAGTCAACCTTAATTACTACACCTTGCTGTCCTGTATTATGACAGCTATGCAAAATCTCATGTCCAAGAATGATATTATCTAACAAATATCGACCAGCTATGAAACCCGTTTGTGCTCTATCTACTACCTTATCAATCACTGTCTCTAACCTATTAGTTAGCATTTTAGTCAAAATCTTTACACTACAAGTCACCAAACTTAACGGTCTATAATGTTTCACTAAGGAGGCATCTTGAGCCTTAGGGACTAGATTGATCACTGACTTATTCATTTTAGACAGTTGCAAATCACCTACATAGAACATGTTTACCACAAGTAAAAGGTCCTCCTGGATAAGCTCCCAAAAGTTTTGATAGAAGCTAAAACTAAACCCATCTGGGCCAGGAGCACCTGTAGGGCAAGATTCAAAAATTGCTCTATGTAGTTGATGAATATTAAAAGGTTCATCTAGCCTAAGTTTATCTTCTACTGAAAGTTTATTCTCATCTTCCCAAAAATGATAGTCTAATCTACCACCTTGAATCCCAGTAGTACCTAGTAGTTCTCTATAGTAACTCCAAATGTGTTTTTCTATTTGTTTACTATCACTACTAACAGCCCCATCTATATTCATATGATAAATTCTGCTTTTTTTGGATCTGTGAGTAGCCACTGCATGGAAAAAAGCAGTGTTATTATCCCCTTCCTCTAACTATTTGGTTTTAGCTCTATTTTTCCAATAAATTTCTTCATCTAAATAAATATTATCTAAAACATTCTTATAATGCAACCACTGGTCCTGTTCACTATCATTCAAATCTCTACTTTCCTGAATTTTATTCAACCTATGAATTATGTCAAAGGCTTGTTTTTTCAATCTCCTTTTATCACTATCATAGTTTCTTTTCCACCTACAATTTTTCTTTTCATATATTTCATTTTTTCAGCCCAACTAAATCCTACATTAGTATAATCTAAAGGAAAATTCCTCCACCATTTGTGAATTAATTCAACAAATTTTTCATCTTTGACCCACAAGGGATCAAATCTGAAAATATTACTTTTTTTAACAGTACTAAGAGTATCTAGCACTAAGGGACAATGGTCAGAGCCATAGATTGCTAAATCCTGCACAATACTATTTTTATAAATGCACTCCCACTCCCTGCTAGCTAAGAACCTATCCAATAAAGCTGCTTGATGACCATTAGTCCAAGTAAATCTCCTCTGATTTAACTTGTATTCTACTAAACCTTTATCATGGATGAAGTTATTAAACCTTCTACTGACCTTCATATCAAAATTATCACTATTTTTTTCACTTCTAAATCTTATCACATTAAAATCACCACACACAAGCCAAGCGTCAGTCCAATTGTCTCTCATATTTCTTAATTCAGTCCAAAAATTATTTTTCAATTTGGACAGTACTGGCCCATAAACTATTGTAAGTAAGAAAGTGGTACTATTCTATCTGTCTAAAAGATTAATATTTAGAGAAAAATCTAAACATCTACAATGAAGCATCTCAAATTTAGAGCTATCACAACCAAATAGTATACCACCAGATTTGCCTTTCGAGGGCAACCACTGCCAATCATTGATATGCAAAGACAAACTATTTAAAATTCTATTGGTAAAATGCTCCTTCTTAGTTTCTTGCAAAGCCACTATATCTATATTGTAATCTCTAAGAATATCAATTAGAATTTGCCTTTTTTTAGGCGCATTCATACCTCTAATGTTCCAACATAAAATCTTCATTTAATCACTATTAGGTCCCTATCACTATCATATCCTACTACTACACAACCTTCAGTATTATCCTTAGTTTTCTACAACACTTCTTGTAAAACTTCTTCAAAAGAGTTTCTTTGCATATGCTGCACCTTATCAATAATCATAGCCTATTGCTCTAAACTATCACCTAATCTGATCCTATAAACTTGAAATAATGCGGCAATTTCTACATCTTTCAATCTATTAAAAGGGAATCTAGTGATGATAGGGTTATCTTTTTCCTTGCTAGCAGCTCCTTTTTGAGCTTTCTTGAGCCCTGCTGAGTATGGAGCTAGTTGCACCCACCAGTCTCAGCCTATTGCTTCTCCTTGGCTGAGCTCTACCACCACTCATATTGGTGCTGGGAGAGGTGGCAGCTCTATCTATTGCTGCCTTCTTCACCTCATTAATAGTGTTTTGCAGTTCTTCTGTCTGAGGCTCTAGTGCAGAGGTCATCCCATGCTTAGAGTGAGGAGAGGAATATAAAGTCAAGTCACCAGAGCTATCATTCTCTTGATTCTTGCTCAGATCAGTTAGGTTTTGCTGGTACTCTTTAGCCAACCCTTTTCCTTTGTTATTCTCAAAGACATGCCCCATTGGATCAGCAAAGCCAGAGTCCATTGAGTTAGATGATTCCCCCACATAGAACCCTTGATGTGCTATCACCTGAAGTGTCATTTTCTCCAACTCAATCTGCCTTATGAGATTATCAAAGGACACATCTTCTGCTTCAGCAATTTTGTAAGCAAAGCTTTGGTTAGATGGCATCAATGAACCTTGGTCAATCTGCATCTGATCCCCTCCTTTGTCACCAGTATGACCAGAGCCTGCTCCAGCATTGCTGCTTCCTGAAGTACCAGATCCCCCTCCCTTAGGCCTGGGATTACCATTGCTCTTACCTCCTCCTTGCCTTGGTGGAGGAGGTGATGGACCCCTTTGGTTAATGCCATTACCATAGACCATACCCTGGTGTTCAATTTCAAATAGGATATCATACCGAGCAACAAAGCCATGGTGGTCTCTGTACTTGATCCATGAGCTGGCAGGGATGAGCTGAGGGTCACAAATCCCAACCTTGACTCTAGCAAACCTCCAATCGAGATAGTTTGTTGTTCTGTGATCCAGATATAGAACAACACCACCCATATCATCAAATAAGCGCTCAAATTCCTCAAAATGCCAAAGGATGGATTCTCAGCCCCTCATCATAGGATGGATCCCAAGCTTCAATAGCGAAGTCTCGATTCTCCAATCTCACTGATTGCCTAGCCAGATTTGAATCAAGCCAGATATGTGTGGGGGCTTGGATGAGATAGCGCTCTTCGTCAAAGACCCGCATCACCCAGTTGTGGTGAGGTGCGAGACGTTGCAGAGCTCGCTGGAGCTGATCTGGACTCCATTGATCTGGATCTCAGAGAAAAAAGCTGAGGTTGAAAGCTTCGTCCAGCCTCTCCGTCCCCGATGTGGTGTGAAAGGTGTGGATCGGCCTTGTCATGGCTTCCGATTGCTTGAACTGCTCTCTCTCTTTTGGATTAGTAGGAGTTGACTTTGGATAAATGGGAGCGGTTTCGGAAGAGGTAGGCGATGGGTTCTTTAGAGGAGAAAGATAAGGCTGGGGATCAATAGTGGCGCTGCACTTCTCGGCTTTGTGTCCAAGTTTGTTGCACGATATGCATACCAACCCGTTAACACAATCCTTTGCCATATGACCCGCATCAGTACATCTAAAGCATCGCACTTCATTACGGATCTTATTCAATTTCTCCCGATTCAATTCACTACGCGACAGAATAGTTATAACCCCTTTAGGTCTTCAATACTTCAAAGGTTGCTCAGGGTGATATTTGAGTGCGTGTGCATAGGAGATCCCAATCGATTTCTCCATTGATGATGTCATCGATCTTGAAAAGATCTACACCACCAGTTCTTGAAGAACAAAACACACCTCTCAGATCCGATCGATCTACACAGGAGAGAGTACTTGTAGCACAAAACACACCGATCTTCTGTGCAAACCCACACACACCACACACACTCTAAAACAAGAAAATTAGCCTAAAAGCCAGAAAAAAAACACGAAACACTCTCAAAAACAAGATCGAACTAACGCTAATCGAGCAGAAAAGAAATTTTGAATCTAAAATTGCAATTTTTTTAATTTTCGAGCTCTTCTTCTTGTCTTTTTTCTCAAATACTAACTAAACTCAAACTACAAACAAACGAAATCTCTTTTACGATCGCCATGGATCGCTTTTTGATCATTCATACGATTAGTTTCAAAACATGTTTTATGTTTTTCTTTTCTAAATGATTTTGTAACCGACAGCCCGATCCATTATTTTCTTTAGTGGTGATTTTTGTTTATAAGATCTAATCATAATCTGGGCAATTTGGCTGCAGTGTTCAAAAATCTCATCATGGCCGGGTTCTTTAGTTTAAAGTTAAACAACGCATTCGTTGCCGCATATTTGGATGCCACCAATCACCATTAAAAGGAAAAAGAAAAAAAAGAATATAGAAATCCATATCCAGCTTTAACGGAATTAGAGGACGGACCCTTTAAATAGTATATTATTCTATAAAACCACGAATTGTAGTTAAAGAAAAAGAAAGCAACATAATAACAACTTAATGTCCTCTTATGGTACATTCACAAAGGATCGGTACTTGACAGAGGTAATCGAAAGCTCACCAATTCGTTACAACCTAACAATTTTATATTTCTTTTTGAACCAGATTAATAACAGAAAAATAAGAGCTCTATAAAAGAATATATATATCAATATCAATATCATCAATATCAATCAATATCAATAGAAATCAATCTGCGTGACTTTTTTGGGCGGATTTTAAAGCTATCTCCGCGACACGCATTGTATCCGTCAATTGTTTCCGATTTGTTAAATCGCGTCCGTTCAACTTCAACAACGTAATGTGAACTGTTCCCTTTTGTTGTTTTCTTTTGTTTCCTTGCGCCTCACCCCTCCTCCCTCCTTCCTCTACGTCACATCCTATGGAATCAAGGTGATCAACGGATCCACTGATCAACGCCTCACCCTTTTTTTTGTTAATCTCTTGAATTAGAAAAACTGAACTTTATTTATTAAAACTAGGCATCTTGATCTATTTTTTTGCAATTTTATTTTTTACAAACTTCATCCTCCACATCTACGTCAGTGATTCTGAATTTGTTTAGAGCTCTTAGTTTTGATATGTGAAATGTAACAGATGTTTTTGGTATATTGTGCTTTGGCAATTGTGGTATTATTATCTATATTTGATATTCTTGGAGGAATTTATGCTGCTATTTTTTTTTCAATCCTTTGTTCTAAGAGAACTTACAATGGTTGATGATGTATAATTCAATTCTTTTTACAATTTGTTGGTATTTTTGCTGCTAATTGGTGATTTTTTTTTTATCATTGTGCAACACAGGTTATTGTCAGTTTCCGACTTCGTTATTCAAAGAGCCACATGTCTCAGGGTGGAGCCAATGCCATTGTTGTGGTTCTTCTTTTCTGATCATTCTGATTTGTCAGGTGAAGGCCAGCATGATTAAGACGTCTGTTCTTTCTGTATTCCTTTGGATATTGCCTTTTATGTTTCTGTATTCCTTTGGATTTTGCTTTAATGGTTTCAACTTTCAATCTTTGTCTATGTTTGCTTTATTTAGGAGAACTATAAAAATCAAGATGCTGCTCATCTATAAAGGGAATTGGACACACCTGAAGATGTAAGAATAACTTCAATGAATGCCTCTTCCATTTATTTTATCTTTCTACATGTAAAAGACTAAGAGTACCAGAAAGTAAATTTCAATTTTCCAAGTAAATTGTTTGTAGCTAATTTCTTTGATTATTAAAAGTTCTTTTGAATACCAAAAAGTTTGTCAACAGATGCTATAATCCAAATTTGTGAACATGACGACTGGTCTTTGTCGAAAAATATGAAGGTATAAACTATAAAGTAATAATCATGGTATTATACACACTTTATTACCTGAACATCTTTTTTCTTAATTATTATCACCAGATCTAACCTAGGTTACTTTGATATTCTGATTACTGCTACCAGTATCTTCATCGTGTATTCAACGTCCATTATTGATATTCAGATTGGTAACAGTTGATTTAATCATTTTTAAATTTTCTACTATTGAGCTCCACTAACTAAGGCTCATTTAAAATGCACGGTGGCCGGTGGGTGCACTGGTAAATCAAAGGAGGTTAGCTCTTCTTTTTCTCATTATTTATTCATGTTTACAATTAGATTTTTTTTTTTTTTTGCTATTAAAAAAATTAACAAGAAAATGGTCTTCTATTTGCTTTATTAGCTCTTTACTTAAATAGCAATTACATTTTTTAGAATATATGTATGCAAAAGAAACAAGGGGCAAAAAAGAGAAAAAGTAACTAATGTGGCAAATTTCGTAGTAGTGTCATCAAGGATGAAGTTTTATTCTCTGTATAACTATTGTCATGCTAAGTTTTTATGACTTTTTATGCAAGACTTAAGGATGTCAATAGAAGCCAACGACAGAAATATATATTGGTGTTCATTGGTCGATTGTATCATTAACCATTTTTTTTTAGTGTGAGGAGGAACTTACTATGAATCCACTGATTTCTGCCATCGGCTTCAATGATATACTGGCCCTTTCGGATAGATCAGCTTAGTGTAAACCTGTCAAAGTGCTTACCCAGCATATATTCTTCTTAATTACTGACAAAAGTGAGAAAGAAGATGAAAATAATTGAATTAGAGATGAAGCAAAAACTAATTAGAAGTTTCTAGATGCTGGAGTTTCCATATATTCCAACCCCTATGAAAATAATTGAATTAGAATATATGCTGAGTAAGCATATATTCTTCTTCGGATCAAGATTTCGGATCAAGATTGTGTTGCAAAGGAAGAAAGCTAAGCAAGTGGTTGAGCAGAGAAGAAAGACAGGTGTGGTCAATTGTATCATTAACCAATGGCAGGAACTGATTTTAGTGTGAGGAATTAAAAAATCAAAGTGGTATCATTAGTCTTTGGAATGAATTGATTTTAAAGACTTTAGTGTGAGGAACTGATTTTAGTGTGAGGAACTGTTCATTCAAAGACTACTGATTCAATCGACCACTTTGATTTTAGTGTGAGGAACTGATTTTAGTCTTTGAATGAACTAAAAAAATCAAAGTGCTTCTATTATATCATTAACCTACGGGTAAAAAAATCAAAGTGAAGAAATGAAATAAAATTTGCAAGTTTCTATCACTGCCTTTCCTAGATGTAACTTATTGTCAGATGTATATCCAGTTAAGGCCTAAAAAGCAATGCAAATTTGCATATTTTTTCTCTATATGCAAGTATAGGAGGGGTAATTTTAGTTCCGAAATGCAGTAAGTATTGCAAATAATTTACTACTTTATACAAGTATCTAATATATTTGTTCAATTTTATCTGTATCAAGATTAAGGTCTCTTCCATCAGTATCCACTAAGTGACTCACCATAATGAAAAGGTTAAATCGTTATTGAGGAGGTTTGCAGATAAAGTGAATTTTTCTTTGATGTTTTTTTTTCAAATGTTAACATATTTTTAAATTTTTAATTTATCATGTAAATATAAAATTTTATTATTTGAAGATATAAATAAAATATATATAGTTGTTTTTGAAAATTATCAATTCCGTTATTGCCAAAAGATTAGAAAAAAGTGTGGGCTTAGATAAATAATGTACAATGTGATACGGGAAGATGGTTATTATGTAGGCATAAATCAATGAAGACAAAAAGGAAAATATAAAAAAATATTAGGAATAACTGATAAAATAAGATAAAAATATATATTTAAATGTAAAGCATATATCTTGCAAAAGCTGGATCAAATACAGAACATTTTTCCCTAAATTACAACCAATGTTGAATTCCACAGAAATATTAATTTAAAGGATATATATTTGCGCTGAGGTTTAAGTATGGGAACATGTTTAACTTTCTGCACGCACGGGCTCGAACATTAATGGGTTTGGATCCGGATGCATTTCCGGTCATCGCAACTTTCGAGTCGAGGTTATATAGTATTGTTGAATTGAGGGGAGCCCAAATCCGGGTTCCGTTTTAGCTGCGTTGACTCCATTTGGCGAGGGAACCATTGGTTGGTACGGGGCTGTGATCAGTTGGTACCGAGTGGGGTTTAATAAGTTGAGTTGTACCAGAAAAGGTTGGTTTAGCGTTGAGGCAATGGGAAGAAGAGAGTATGGGACTTCATTCACTCTGTGATTGCTTAATTTACTGGTACTATAAAAACACATATCCAATACCAGTGGCTTAAGTTTCCAATCTCCTGGCTACTCATGGATTCTAATTAAAAATCTTTGATCTTCTTGCCGATACCAGTCCTTATTGGTACGGATTTGTTCCATATAAAGATTTCAGATCCATACCAGTACATTGATACCAGTCCTTCCTATGCACCAGTATGGATCTAATCTAATCTAATCATTGTTTATACATTCCTTCTTCTTTTTGTAGTACACATAGATGCTGAAAGATTTTTCCTAATTGCTGAAAAATCTAAACTAAACCTATACTGCTTGAGATTACATAGACTAATGCAATGTTGGAAAAACAAGCTACTAATCTCCTTTATGTATATAAATCATTCATGAGATGCGGAAACCATGGATCTTCTGTAATCTGTTAAAGTTGCTTTATTCAATTTTGTTTATTTCCACTTTCTACATATGTATATGCATTATGCACCGCCGCACCGGTCTATAAGATCTTAAATCAATTTCTTATTGCAATTATTTAACATGAAACTATTAAGAAAACATGTGGTTGATACCAGTTTATACTGACTGGTACAGGATAATAATACTTGGTGTTCTAATTTAGGCTTAATATGAGCCTTCATTTATTTTGGTCTTTAGCATATTTTGGGATTATTTTGAGCTGTAACTTTTAATTTTGACTACAGCTCTTGGTACCAAAAATTTATTGGATGTGATCGGTTGGTTTGTTAAGACATTTAATGTTTCTATATCTCTTCTACTGTGCTTAAATCACGGATACCATTATTTAGGACAATTGTTTCATTAGCAGTCTATTATAAAAAAGTATTACACGCAGAGGGGGACACGTAGTGGATTCCGATCCACTTCAGGACAATTAGTGAAACAACTCTAGAGCATAACTTAAGATGTAAACTTTTTTTTTGTTGAATTATCAGTTCTCAGTGGAATAAAGGGGACTATGGTTAATAGATAATAAACTGGACTAGAAATAAAAACTACTAGTAAAATTCAACAAAAAGACAATTAGCGCAACATGCGACACCTCTCACATTTGAATATCTGATTTGTATTTGATTAAATCAAATTTTCTTCAATAATTATTATTTATTTATACTTATAGATTTACCAATATCAATGCTATAGTAAGATTGTGGTATATTACTAGCATGGAGATATGATAGTTTTCTTTATCACATTTTAATATCTGCTGTCGAATTGTCTTTTTACAAAATACATATTAATATGAAAAGACATTATCTGATGGCAACAGAAAGAAATAAAAAACAAAGAAAAAAAAAGACCCGGCGAAGCTGCGAGTACCCACCCCGTAAATTAAATTATAATCAAAATATAAAATAACTAAATAATATATCCAAATAAGCCTCCTTAACTACTATATATATATACACACACTCTATATATAAATTATAAAACTATATTTAATTTTAAATTTATAACAAACTCATGTATCGAGCGAAACTCGATGTCCAACCCTAAGTATATATACATATACGTCCTATTCATTGAGTATTACAAATAACTCTTAATTAGAACTTACATTTGATGAAGTATTTGAGAAATAATTTATGGAATATGGATTGTCAGCGAAAATTTCAAATGGCCTTGGAATAGGAGGCATACTAACATTGGTGAGTCCTTCCAGAAGTTGAACAATTTTTCCCATGGAAGGCCTTGAATCTTCCTCCCATTGAACACACCATAATGCAACCTTCAAGGCTCTTTCTAGCTCTTCCATGTTAGCATCATCAACAAAATTCACATCAAGCAAACACTGGATGTCACCTTCAACTAATTTTTTGGCAGCAAAAGCAGGGAAAAACGACACATCATTGTTCTCTTCTTGTCTCCTGTTTCTCTTTCCAAATATAATTTCCAAAAGCATCATTCCATAACTGTACACGTCAGCTTTGGCTGTGAGAGCTGTACCTGATATCCATTCTGGTGCTAGATAGCCAATTGTACCACGCATAGAAGTCAAAACCCGACTAAAATCATGACCCAATAGCTTTGCTAAGCCAAAATCAGCTATTTTGGGAACAAACAACTCATCCAATAGTATATTTTCAGGTTTAATATCACAATGTATAATGCAATCTCTACATTTCTCGTGGAGGTAATGCAGACCCCTGCTAATTCCCAGAGCAATTTGATAACGTGTATTCCAACTCAAACGTGCAGATGTATTTCCGAACAAGTGTCTATCTAAGGAACCCATCGGCATATGCTCATAGACAAGTAATTTTTTATCATGTTCGGAGCAAAATCCAATCAACCGGATTAAGTTTAAATGCTGGATCATACCTATTGTGCTCACTTCAGCCCGAAAGTTCTTGTCACCCTGGCAAATGCCATCAAGCCTCTTTACTGCCACCACAGTTGAATCAGGTAATATGCCTTTATAAACTGACCCGAAACCTCCTCTTCCCAATGCTTCTGAGAAGTTAATTGTTATGTACAGCAAATCGCGATATGTGAAGGCCATCATCCTACCTTCCACTCTCCTCAATTTTCTTAACCTCCACCTCCTCCTCAAAATAAGAGACAAGACAAAGGCAAGACAAATCACTAAGAAAACCCCAATACATACTACCACAATAACTATAATTTTCTTGCTTTTAGTATTTGGCAGTTCTGATGCTGCTAGCCGAAGGTATATGGTTTCACCACCAACTCCATCACCATCTTTTAGGTTAATTAAATCACCATACCATAAAGAGCATCCATTACTATAGGAATAAGCAGTGCAAGAGCAATTGTTCAAGCATGCTGATTCACAATCTTTTATGCCATTACTACTTCCTATTCTCTGAGAATTATCAGGAAACACGATATTGCTCATTTCATAAAATCTATCTTCATCTCCTTTTCTTGAACCATTTTGATTGCATTGCAGTGCTGTGCTCCTTACACACCCACCACTGTAATCCTTTAAGCCCCAATTGACTGGATTTTTCTCAGTAAACCCCTTGATGCAATGGCAGGTATCTAGAAAGTCACTGTCACAACTACCAAAAGCCCCACACCAATTATACACATCACATTGTGCCTTGGGGTTTACCGAAGATGTTCCCCATATTTGAGTAGATTTTCTCCATGTTAAACCCTTCAACTGCCCTGAAATATCCATCACAATCCGTGTGATGCTCCAGTTACCACTAATCCAGTAAGTGAGGTAGGTTCCTGCCTTATCATCAACAAAGCTATATGAAAATATACTAAGATGGGTGTACAATTCCATCTCTGGGATTGAGTCAAAATACTGGCCATTCCATTTCCCGCTCTTCCAGTACTGGACTGAATTGTTCCAATAAAGAACATACTCATTTTCTTCTGGGTCAAGCTCAAAAGAGAACAAACCTGGTGCAGGGTCGTTCTCATTTTCCAAGAGATGAGTCGCTGGTTGACACCAGTGGTCTTGTTTAACCCAATCTTGCTTCCCGCTAGCCATGTATGGGCTGGATGATCAAAACTTTCCCACAGGACCCTGGATGAGTTAGACTTATCTCTCAAAACAAGGTTTCCACTGTCAAGTATCACAGCCTCATGAGTGGAATTAAGCGTGCTACCTTTTACATTGGTCGACCAAACTACGGTTTTGAATTGGTTGATAAGAACCAAATTTCCATCATCTGAAATCGTGAGCTCAGATGAGGTGGTGTTGGTAATAGGGGTTTCTCGATTTGCAACCCATACAACTGTTTGTTCTGTTATCATTCCATACCAGATACCTATATACCAGTTATTTGATGAGTTACCTGGTTTGAAGAAGCCCAAAATAAATGTTTCGTTCTCAGAGGTTATCTTTTGATCACCAGACAGAGGTTGATTGGCAGTAATTGCATTCATTGTGAGAGTAAGTTGGGATTTGAGTAAAAATAATAGACAAAGGGAAATAAGGGGCTTAAGGAAGGAACATTGGCTTTGTGCAAACATCATTGTGTCTGTTGCTACAAGGGAAAATATCTAATGGTAAAGAAAGAATGGGCACAATCAAAAGGTTGATATAGAGAAATAGTCTGAGATGTGACTACTTTTTAAATTTTTGACCAGGAAACGATTAATTAAGACCCTGCTCGTTTTTCCGTACTAGAGATGGCAAATGCTCTACTCATTTGTCTAATGTTCCAACTCATAGACTTTCTAGTAGTACTGTAGTAGTAATGTTTGACGACATTGCCTTTGAAGTTGGACAATCTAGATCCTTGCTTTACCTGCTTTTGGAATTTCGGAAGAATTAATGTCAAAAAGAAAATAGTTGGTATGAGGCATGTGCATGTTCTTTCACCAAATATACCAAGGTCCCCCCACCCCCACCTCCATTATGTAAATTACTGTGGTAAGTCTATGGTAATTCTGAGAGGACCACAGTTGCAGTTTATGTTAATGAATGCTCCAGTTCATTCTTTCTGTCAGAAAGACCTCAGAAATTTTAGTTGTTTCTAGAAGTGGTCCTTTCAGATGTTACTTGCAAAGTTTTGTACTTCACTGTCAATTATTCGGTTCCTGTTTTTATGTGCATTAATCACCTTCATCTTTTACCCTACAGAATCTGTTCTCATGTAAAACTCTGAAACAATGTACAAATCAGTGGGAACTCATGTGAAGCAACATACACCCAAGCAATGGGCTGACATAAAAAATTTCAAACTACATCCCATTTAAATACAACCCATCGCCCCCGAACCCGAACCGACCCGACCCAACCCGATCGGCCCCCACCCCATCCCGACCCCACCCATGCCACCACCCTCTTTTATCTGCAATTTTATCCCAAAAACTGAAGCTAGTGATCAAAAGCCAAAACCAAAAACTCTAAATTAACTCAATATGAAAGTTCATGGCCACGTGTTGATATGTACTTCTTGACCCAAATAGCGACGTCTTCTGCACATGCCTGTGCCTGTGGTGTCTTTAGCAATATATCAAGCGTTGCAAATTCATGTACAGTATCCTTGTACTCTAGTACAGGCGCATCAACATTCACCTTCCTTAGCGCTTCAGAATAGGCAATGGCTCGATCCTTCATCCAATCATGTTCAGCCACGACGGTTAGGGTTGGCGGCATGCATTTCAAGGGTGGGCCCCGGTCTGGCACAAGTGGATTCGCAGCTGGGTGGTCCAGACTGAATTCATTTTCAGGGAGAACTAGTTTCCATGCCAGAATGCACATTTGCTTGTCATAGAAATAGGAGTTGGCAAGCTTCAATTCAGATTGGGTTGGGGCTGTACCAATGAAAAAAGGGTACATTAGAACTTGCGCAACAACTCTGACAGGGTCTATGAGGTTTCGCGAATCAACCAACTTGCGGGCCACATAGTCTGCTATGTTGGCCCCGCAACTTACACCAAGTAGGACACACCTGTTTATGAAAGGAAGGTAAAACTATTAGAAGAACAAAGCTGGTGTAATTTGAAATAAAAAAATTAACAGGAAACAGAGTCTATAGCATTCTCAAGTTCATTACCGGTACAGTCAGTAGCTCTAAGCATACAACGAGATTAAGCTGTACTTGATTTTAGTACCAAATCCAATAATGGAGGCCACCTTCAGTGATACAACTCGCTCAATACAGGGCAACTTTACTCCTTTTAGGTATATATTGCTTATTCCATAAGTTATAACATTAAAATAAACAAGTTTTTAGTCTCAATTCAACTGATTGGTCTAATGTAGGTTGAGATGGGATATCTAATTTATCAAATTACACATCAAAACAAATAGGTGGCACTACTTTTATTTTAACAATTACATATACACAGTACAACTAATAAAAGCACACAACTCAAACTGTAATAACCCAGAAGGACCAAACTCAAGATCCACGGTATTTCAATTCACAGATCAGAATTCCAGGCATTTCAATCCATAGATCTACAAATAAAAGCTACCAAACAGATAACTAAGAATCTAGAAACCATTATTGCCTTCTCCCAACTTCTACCCAATCAATGTCTCTAGTAGAGAAGTGATTTCTTTTTTATTTTCAAAATAAATAATAGCCAAGAAAAAAAAAATGAATTGATCCGAAAAAGAAAAAAAAAAAAAAAAAATCAAACAAACCTGGAAGGATCAGCATGTGCCGCAAGCCATGGCTCGACCATGGAAGCACCAAAAGGGTCCATGCTCCCAACCGACTTACCGAAACCCGCTAAGTTGGCTTGTTTGGCTATCCAATTAATCACTTTGAACCCATCATCAAAGGCAGCCGGGTATTGGCTCTCGGGCGCAAGCCGATACCCGACAGCTATAACAATGGCCTCACACAGTTTCGCGATTCGTCTACAGAACAAGTCATTAGCAGCTGAATCACTGCTTCCCATGACAAAGGCACCGCCATGGAACTGAATTATAACGGGTAATCTTCTGGATCCGACCCGCTTTCGCGGATCCGAAGTGGGAAGGTAGCCAGTATACGCCGCTGTGACATCAAAGCTGGCGCGACGATTATTGGGATCTGACGGAGGCGATGGCGCTACTGGATGGGGATGAGAAGGGAAGCTATTTCGTCGAACTGGAGGAGTCGAAACAGAGAGCCTAGACGGGTCGGGTAGGAAGATTCGGATCGAGAGAGAGGTAAGCGGATCTATGTGAATATCTTTGGTTGCAACGCCGTCTGAGGCGAAGGAAGGGTTGGGAGGCGCAGTGGATTCCTCGGGACGAGAGGAGACGCCGAAGGATTTGGCGCTGGTGGTGGAAGATTGGTCGGAGGAGAGAGACTGGAGACGAGACTGGAGACGACGGCGCAGGAGGAGTTTGAAGAAAACGCTGTAGAGCTTGACAGCGACGCTTGGCATGGTGGTTTTTAGTGGAGATGTGATGAAGAGGAGGAGGAGAGAGAGGAGAGAGGTTGCGGTTGAGTGAGATGGGAGAAAAAATTGGATGATGGAGATGGGGCCATGGACATGGACAGAGGCACAGTGGGAGGCGCTTTTGTTGGCATGTGAATTTCTTGGATTTCTGATCTTCGCCAAACAGGTTTGCTTGGGTTTGCCAACACTTATTACTTATTAATTTATTTTTGAATTTGAAGATTAATTAATTCAATTATAGATCCTTACTGTCAGAAACTCTAATGGACATCGTCGGTGCAGGTTGTCTGATTCTCTGTGATCAAACTTATATGTACAATGTGTTGCGGGTGGTTAGAGCAGATGATAATAGTGGGTCTTAACACCGGTGTCATAGGTTTAGGGCTGTATACGAGCTGAGTTTGAGCGAGTTGATAACAACTCAAACTCAGCTCGACTATAACTCGAGTTGAATTGAGCCGAGTTAGAAATACTTTTGAGCTTTTTAAACTGGCTCAAACTCGGCTCGTCCTCAACTCGAGCTAGCTTGTGGGCTCACGAGCTAGTATGAAATAAACGTATATCCTTCAAATTTTTATTTATTTACTTCATATGTTATTCTAGTATTAAAATTTATTGACATATACAATAGTGTAAACAATAAAATTATTATCTTTTATATTCTTTCTATTGATTTGAAATAAAATATGTCTTGAAACTCAGTCTATCATATGTAATATTATTTAAAATAAAAATATATAAGTAGAAAATTATTATAATTAATTTATAAATTTTTAATACTCATAAATTATGTTGATAATACACATGTAAAATATAAATTTATTATTTGACGAGTCGGCTCACGAGTTGCGAGCTGAGTTGACCTCAACTAAAACTCGACTCGTAAACTAAACGAGTTAGTTCAGCTCGAGTTATGTCAACTCGAGTTCCGTTGGCTCGAGTTACAACTGAGCTTTTCTGAGTCGAGTTCGAATTAGCTCACGAGTTGCGAGTTTTTTGCTCACCCCTACATAGGTTTGATACACGGCTGTACTCTGCAGATCTTTTTATACTGATGAAATTAACCTTATAAAAGTTGATATTGACAAGTGGCGCCCATGTAATGCAAACGTGCAGCTATTGAGAATGGTCTAGAATTCCAGTTGAGAGAGATTAGTTGGTGTGCACTGGATGACCTGGATCCAGTTCGACCTATGGCACTTACTCTCTTTGAATTTTCTTAAGAAAACATAAGTAGCTTTGATTGGATAGAGAAGAAATGAGAATCTAAAATTTGAAACGGAAGCTGATTAATCCAAGACAAGGTGCGCTTACTTTTCTAGAGGAAAGAATGACCTGGATAGAACTACAAATTCCTCCTCAGTTGAGTTCGCTATTGACGAGGATTACATATTTCAAAACTTTTCTTTTTTAATAGAGAATTAATTACTTCTCCAGCAGGTCTCTTGTGCGATCAAGTTGAGACTTGAGAGAGAGAAAATATTTTAGCGTCTATCTGAAGGAAATTTGCAAGGATCAATGAAGATTCTGAAGTGCTGTAACAAGTTAAAACCATTGCATATCCAGAACCCTCTTAAGAATTAATTAAATAAAGTTACAAATTAAAAAAAATCTAGAAAATATCGGCCACGGGCTAACAGAAAAAGAGAAAAGGGTAAAAGGAAGTCCATATATCGTCCTGGCCCTGTTCAAACAAGACATACGTAAGGCAGCTCCTTTCGTTTTTTTTCCCCCACCTTATTTCCTTTTCAGAAAAGATAAGCCAACTGTAACAATAATACCCATCAACAATATTCATCTCCACTCCCAAACAAAAATACAAAATAGTTCCTAAATGACAAAAGATATGTACTGGTGCTTGAAGAAAACTTAATTAACATGACTTGAAAACGGCTAGCCTACATATTCTTACAAAGAAAATGCTGCAAACTCCACAAGATTGTTACAAATTACAAAAGCCTTGATACCTCCCAGATGTATGTAACAAAAATATAGTCACAACAAGTATTAAAATAAAAGAAAAATAGAAAAGAAATCCACAAGAACAAACAAGTCCATATTCACAAAAAAATAATAATAATAATAAAAATGATAAATACATAATACATTCCTCGACAAAAAATATTTCACCAAAATCTCTCCTATAACATACAAAATCAAGGAAACCCTCCTATCATACATTATCACCTGGTGGAACTGCAGTTTTACTTACGATACCTTTACTGAAGTACTCAGCAATGACAGAGAACCCATCTTTGGACCCCTTGAGCTGCCTGAAGAACAAATCATGGTCTCTGGCATTCTGCTCCAGTCTCTGCTTATCTTCCAAAATGGCACGATACTCAGGGGCACATTCAGGGCACTCCTTCTCGTTGTCCCCAAGGCAGCGTAGGTGGAATGAATGCATGCACATGAAGTGCACTGCAGGGAGGTCAAGGGTGAATGTGCACGCAGTGCACTTGCTCAGCTGGAAGATCTTTGCATTTGTCTTCAGATCATCTATTTCTCTTCTCATCAAGTCAGTCTCTTCCTGCATGCAAAGCAGAAAAAATGGTCAGCATATTGCTCCAAAAATGTATTGTGTATCAGTCATGGGCTAACACAGTACACTCTTATGTTCCTTTGTTGATCTTTCTATAGTGGGTTGTTGATATTAGTTCTACAATTGATGACAGGCCCGGATTAAATTAGATTTAACTGATGGTAGGTGAGAATAATTAGGTTAAATAAAGTTATTGAGAAAAGTTTGGATTTAGTAGGCTGATTGAGTGAATCAGTAGCTTAAAAGGAACAGTACAATTCTGGCCTGCTAACATACTAAGCATCCAATGAGTGGAACCGGTGATACTGACCTTATACTTGTCAATAGCATTCCTATCCTCTTCAATAAGCTTAGACTCCTGTTCAAGCTTTCTAGCTATGTAATCCTTCACAACTGAAAGTGTCAGGCATGGGTTCTTTGACAGAGTCTGAAGCACAACAATGGGGGGCAAGATATCGTCTTTCTCAACATAAGTCAGAACCTCCTTCACTTCTTTTGAGCAGTCTTCACCTAATTCACCAAAGTATTTCAACAAATTGCCCCATAGAGATGGATCCCCCCCTTGAGACGAGTCACTGAGCTTTTTGCAACATGCAATCAGCCCTTCATGGTCGTGTGTTTGCATGTAACAGCCGATCACCTCTTTGTATAGCTTCATTTTCTCATAAAGAAACAAAAGACCATCTTTGAAACCATTCATCTCACACAAAATAAGTGCGAGGTCGACATCATACACTGGATGTTCCATGTCATGGGTCCATGCTGATCTGAGCAAGTTGAGCCCTTTTCTCTGCCTTTCTATTCGGTTTGTATCTTTTTTTGTACCATTATTCTCTCTAGTTGAATCTCCATTACTATACCCATTAACAAAGCCATTTTCTTGAGACATAGAAGGAAAGCTTAAGTCATTTGAAAGATAAAGCTCTAAAAGTGTATTGTGTATCTCTTCTTGAGCCGGTGAATCATTAACCTTGTTTATGTATTTCTCCAGGAACTCCATGAGGTATTGTGGGTAGTGCACAAATATATTTACAAAATCCATTGGTGAAGGAAGGATAACAATGGATCCGCCATTAGTAACACCATCAATCAAACCAGAATCTCTAGTGCACAATTCCAACAGTATCTCAACTGTTTGGGCCGCTCTATGTTCTACGAGAATCTTTCCATATTCTTTGACAGTCATACCAGCTTGATTTGGTTCAAGACTTGATATGTACTGTAAGGCCTCATCATACCTGCCAAGATCCTCGAGTAAAATCTTAAGGTACAGCTCATGCCGACCAGATTTTTTAGCCACGAACATAGCATGTTCATGATAACCGGCGGCACGACAAACTCTAATAGCAGTCTCGACATCAAACTTGTGATCACCACCACCATCTTCATCCTTGATAAATTGGTTTAATTTGTCTACATCTTTCAATTTGGTATAACAATTCAGAAGAAGTGTTGTGTGGTCTTTAGAGGCTAACCCCTGATCATGCAGTTTCTCTAGGTAGTTTGTCAGATTATATATGCGCTGTGCATCAAGGAATTTTTGGATGACATAAGAAGGTTCTAGATGACCGATAGTGTGGATATACTGTGACATAGCTTCATCATACTCTTGTTTACTGTACAAATGGTCACCATACTTTCGCAAAACCTCAGCCGTGGCTGCTGCATCAGCTTGTTGACTCCGCACCAAGTTTATGGCAACAGTGTACAAGTTCTTCTTGAACAACATGTCAAGTTTGCTCTCCATATCTTTCTCCCCGATGCAAAGCACCTTTTTGTCAGCCATGAGAAGCAGGATGTAGCCCCACTCACATAACATGTGGGACACCTGACCTACAGCCATGCTGTTGGCAATCAATCGGTTTTTTAGATCATATATATTGAACGTGTTTTTGCTGTCGCTTCTTTGATCTCCAATAACAGAAAGCAAGTAGCCACGGAACCAGCCAAGGAATTTTTTCTCTCCATCAAAAGCCCAGCATGGGCCTCTTCCATCAGTTTCATAGAAATAAACTGCTTCTGGTCGTCCTACGATTAGATCCTGTTTGGAAAAGTTGAAATATGGTAACTTATTGAGCAAAACTCACATTTGAAAGCATAACAACTTAAATAAACAAAACTCTCAACTCTACAAAATGTGTAATTATGCATTAGATGGGTAGCATTCCGTGATAGGATATCACATGATCCCAAGGTCTTGCATAAATACTGTATTAGACCAAACTGCCGGAGCTGTTAGTAAAATTTGCATTTTGGACTTAACAAGTACTTAAGAAGACTCAGGAATTATGAAACAGTTCGAGCAGTCCTCAAAGCAAAAAAAAAAAAAAAAAAATGCCAAACCTGCCTAGCCATACAAACTGACAAGAACTGGCCTCAAATCACATACCCTACTTCAAACAGAATGCCACATGTAAACTCAAGAAAGAAAAACAAAAATTGATAATAAGGAGAGATCAAAGGCAGCTGCTAACGGCGACCTTGAGGAAAAAGCTGGACCCTGGTAATGTAATCTTTCAATGATTTTTATTTTAGTTTACCAATTTACACCTTACTTCATCAGCAAAAAAAAAAAAAAAAGAAATTAAAAAATAGACTACTGCAATACAAACATACCACAATACAACAACAAATAACATCTAAGCCTTTTGTCCCAAACAAGTTGGGGTAGGCCAAAAAGTCAGAGCCTTTTGTCCCAAACAAGTTGGGGTAGGCTAGAAATGACACCCCGACCCTGGTCATTTCTTGTATATATGGCTGAGCTTTTATGCTGGCTCGCCAAACCTATCGCAAGCATGCGGGCTTGAACCTTGGACCTCTTAAAAGAGAGCCCAATGCTCTTACCTAGACCACATGCACAAACATACCACAATAACCCAAAAAATATGCAATACCAAAATTACCTGCCGGTCATTCATCGTTACAGCATTAGCCTCGCAACCAATCTGATCAAGGATCTGCCGCCTTGGTGGCTGATCGCTTAAGTTGAACACGTTGACAGAAGTGGGAGTTACAGCAAAGAGAAGAAGAGATCGTCCCTCAGCTCTGAAGCCGAGACCGGTGACCGCCACATTATCAGCCTCAATCTGAAGCTTGAAGCGTGTTATACGCTCACGTGCAATGTCACCCTTGATGCAGTAGATGGATCCTGAGTCAAGGCCGATTGCTATTTGTATTATTGGTGGTGCCTCTTCGAGAACTAGAAATGATGTGATCTGTTGAGCCACAAACAAAGGAGTTGGTTAATTCTGATGAATGTAGTTATCTTTGATAAATTAATATATTTTTTTTGGAAATAAGTGGGGAGCGCCCACCACTCTTCAAAAATGAAGAGCATCCAGCCAACAATATAAATTAATATACTTGTTCCATGGTACCTTTGCTTCGGGAAATTGAGTAGTGAAAATGCGTAAAATCTGGACGCAGAAAGGAGTGCTTGAGCTTGAACCTTCCTCTTGCACTTTGTCTAGGTCAAAGACCTTAAGACATATAGAAGACTGTTGGGAAGTAGGCTGCTTGTCGTCTCCAACAGTGACAAGGATATTTTTTTGCTGATTATAAAAGGAAGGAAAATAATAAAGGGTGAATAGAAATCATTCAACTCAAAAGTATTATTGAGAATTATGGGGTTTGAAAAAGAACATGGAACACATAGTGTCTGATTGTCATATCCACTTCACCATTAATTTAGCTTGAAGGTTAATCTGTCCAAATGGCCCCATTTCATAAGAATTGTAGCCTAAACATGTAAACATTGAAAACATTCTTGCTTTTAAGATCAGAAACTAGGCGTCTCGGGTACATTCTGTTCAAAGCTATTTGGGGTTGAAATTGACCCTTTCAGTTCCTCATCTCAAATCAAAACCACAGTATTCAATGTTTATTCAAATCAAAATCTAACATTTATTCAGGATAGACCCCTCACTTCACTTCCACAGAACACACGACATCTTCTTCTCCACTGAGCAAGATCCAATACACACACAACACACTAGCACACTAGGTTAGAATATAGATTAGGCATTTCATCGAATAGCTGATAGGCGTTGTAAGAAAGAGGCTTTAGGAAGACGAAAAGCGAGATCATCTTGTAATCGAGCAAGGTAATGTCTGTAATTGGTATGCATTTGACATGGAATTGGTAAGATCTTGATTTCTTGATTGAATTCTTGTAATGATTCGAAATTTGAACTGCTTGTTTCTGCTGCTTCCTCTTTCTTGTTTTCTTTTTTTGATCTGCGTTAGGAATCGATAAGGAATTGCATTTCTTGATTGATATCTTTTCTTTTGATTCTTTCTCTTTACTTTTAGATGCATGATTAAGGATCTGATTGTCGTGTCTCTGATTAACCTCTTTCCATCTGTTCTTTCCTTTCTCGTTTCTTGATCAGATCTGATTGCGCATGGCGCATGAAGAGATAGATCAAGCAATCGAATTCTGTAAGTAACTCCTGATTGCGCATGGCGCAAGAAGGAATAGGTCTTAAAGTAGATGCATTTTGTCAATCGTCCAGTGGTACCTTTGATTGCGCCTAGCGCATGAGAAGCGTAATCATGTTTTCAAAATCTGACTTTGTTGTAGGTCAATTCAGTTGTAGCTTGGTTTGTATGAGTTAATTGCCAAGAAATCAATCAAAGTAGTGATCTTGATTTGGGATTATCATATTTTAAAATTGCATCTTCAAATGAATCTAGAAATCACCTTCCTTTTTCTTAATAGAAATTGTTTGAATCTGATATTTAATGCTTGCGATTAAACTTTCTAAATCAGAAGTTTCTCCAGTAAACGATTCTGTCGTAGCTTGATTCGTTTACTAAAGGTGTTGAGAAACTAGTTGAATTAAACAGTTCTGAGTTTAGAGTAATAATATGCCTTTGATTCTGTAGAATAAGTCCGAATTTGCCTTTATTTTCTTGATTTAAATAATGCAAATCCTGAATTGATAATCTGAGACTTGTATTGTTACTTCCCTGAAATGATATGCTGAAATGTGAATGAAAACTTTGATTGCGCCCGGCGCATGAGAAGCGCAACTGTCTTACTTTAAGGATTGAATGTTATTAGAAATTGATTCAATTATAAGTCTAGTTTGTATAATGTAAGTGCTGAGAATTTAGTGAAAGTTGCAATCGTGAATTCAAGAGAATATTGTATGCTAAAATCACATCTGTCAGGTTTAGAAATTGCATTTCCTTTCCTTGATAAGAATTGTTTGAATCTTAAATCTGATATTTCATAGTGTCATCTCTCTATAATGTTAAATGCTAAGGTCTTGATTGAAATTCGATTGCGCCTGGCACATGAGAAGATCAGCCAGACAAATAAAAATGTCATTTGAAATACAATTCATGGCTATTCTGTTGATTCCTGATTGCGCATGGCGCACGAAGGAGATAATATACGATTCAGTGTCGATTTGTACCCCAATTACCATCTAATTGCGCCTGGCGCATGAAGAATGTAATTGGGATGAACTTGTCTAAGCTCTCTCGTTAGCCTAGCTTTGGAGACCTTAGTCAAGTGATGTTACTTAAATTGAGTATACAATAGGCATGATCTGCCATGCTTGTTATGTACTTGATTAAGTATACGCCAAATTAGGTCACACAATAGATCATGTCATTCCCCCTTTCTGTATGATGTTAAACAGATTTGCAATTGCTTAAAATTCAAGGACCTGAATGAAGATCTCCATTTATCAATGTTTCACAGTGAATTCTGTTGTTCCCCTGGGTATTGTGTAATTGCGGTTGTTGTCCCCTATCTGTTATTTTACTTGTTGCCCTTATCATGGAATTGAACTGTATTTTGCACTTTTTTTCAGAAATAAAGCGAAGTTATAGGACTGTCCAGTGAAAGACAAAATTTGAGAAATATTGTTAGATAGAAAGTAGATGCCACGGCGAATGTCATTTACATGTTAAAAGTAATAGCTAGGTACGGTGACCTGGCGTCCAGAATTTGAATTGTTCATCTGTTGAGTTAGTACCTACCGTTATTTCTCAGATAAGAACAGAAGCCCTCTTTTAGAAAAAAATGATTGAATCTGCTTTAATTATAAAAACGATGTCAGTTGTTACTTGTTAATATTTGAGTATATACAATAATGTAAATAATTTATTAGGATATGTGAGATGGCAATTAGTGACCTGGAATACCCAAAAATGGTACCTGTACCAAATATATGCTGTATCAATGTAAACCACGTTGAGTTTGAGACATAAATTGCCTTAAGCCTGACCATATGTAATATAAAGTTAAAACCTAAAAGTAGTGTAATATTCAAAACTGCCATAAGTTTAATTCTATAGAAATGATGCCAATTGATGAATTTGACAACAACGTGTGTGCACATAAGTGAGGTAGGTTAAGCATATCCTGTAAATCAAACTAAACCGAGCCATGTTCCTCCATAAACCTCTCTGAACCATTCTCATGCCAGGCCGTACCACTATTTGGTCTCCTCACCAAATTGAAGCGACGCAACCCAAATTAAACATACTCTCATGCTCTCCTCTGAATTACGGTCAGTTAAATCAAAACACACAGTAGGAACATCAGTTAAATCCTGAATAAAGGTTTGCTACAGGGCAACCAATAAACCTAATCAGCAATCACCATAATCAAGCTAAAACAGTAAAACCACTGATTTCCGTTCGATTGACCAAGGTATCCACCAACACTCCAATTTCACCCTGATAAAGTCATTCAATTGCAAACATCTAAATTCGAATTAGCATAGAGAGAACTGAACTGACCTTGAGCTGCTGGAGAAAGAGAACGGCGGAGGAGTGCGCCTGAAACGCGCTGGAGAGCTTGAAGCTACGATCAATGAGGCCGACAGTGCCATCGTCGCAACCAACGGCGATCTTGCCTCGCCCGCTGGAGCAGCACTGGATCCCTCCGGCGATCTCGGCCGGGATCGCGGCTCTCGCGCCGGACTTCTCCTCGAAGAACTCGAACTTGCGCCACTGGTACATTTTTTGTTCTCTCCGATCTGAAACAGAGCTCTGTCGTCGCTTCTGGGTTTTCCTTTTCCTTCGGGAATTGCTCAGGGGAATCGTATCCTCTGCTCACCTTTAAAAGGTGAGCAGAGTGCCAACCTTTCATTTGGACTCTTGGATCCTAATCCAACGGTGCTCTCACAAATAGAGATAAATCTCTCAAATCTTTTCCTGCCCGCTGCCCCCTCTTTTCCGATTCATCTTTTAAAAAAAAAAAAAAAAATCTCCGCAGTCTCTTGTACCATTGCCTAATTAATTGATAGCATCAATAAAAAAATGTTATATTTATTATTATATATCAATTATTCTCCACTCAACAAGGTGTTTTGAAATGCAGAGGGTACACAATAGGAGTATGAAATATGAAGTGCGTGCATATTTGTAATTGAGTTACAAAATCATCATCTTATTCTAAATAGTGAGCAGGCCTCGCCATACCAGCACCAAAAGGAAGAGGATGAGTTTGGGAAGTTGGCAATTTGGAATTGGGGCAAGGAAACTTTTCGTGGCTGACTGAACTGAGGTGCATTAATTAGAAGAGGAATTGAATTGAATTTGAATTGAATTACTTGCAAACGACTAAACGAGGGAGCAGCTAAGGAGGCCAACGCAGTCCAGCTGGGAGAACACCCTCGATATGACGTCAGCTGGGACCCCGAGCCCCGCTGGAGGTGAGCCCCGCTGGAGGTGGTCCCCACCTTCCTCCTCCTCCGTCCCTCGGACTCGGAAGGAGGTGCTCGTCCACATCTCTCTCTCTTGAACTTGAACTTGGACTTGTTGGTTTCATTTCGTCGCACCAGCCACAAATGCACAAAGGCCAAAAGGCAATGGCAATGGAAAACAAAATGAAAAAAAAAAAAAAAAAAAAATTGGCGGGAATTCGAGTGAAAAGGTAAAGGATGGAAATCGAAAGAACGGCGAGAGGATTCCTATGCGAGAGAGGGGGGTTCGGAGAGAAAAGGGCAGCGGGCAGGGAAGGATTTCAGAGATTTATCTCTATTTGTGAGCGCACCGTTGGATTAGAATCCAAGGATCCAAATACGATTCCATTGCTCAGGCCACGTCTAACTTGCTCAATCACTCTAAAATTTACCAAAATACTCTCAAGTCTCCTGTGTTGTTTTCTCAGATTTTAGTGCTAAATTGAGGGCATTTATATAATTTTAAAAAAAATGGGGGAGTGAATGAGTAAACATGACGTGTCCGGACGCCAAGGTTTTCATGGATTCGGTTGGGTTGATATTCATCGGATCGGACCCATGTTCAGGCTGTCACGAGTCCGACACCTTGTTCTCTTCCCTGCGGGTCCTTGTGTTTTCACGTTATTTGGGAGAGCTCTGTTTTCTACAGGGGGCCCGCATGTCAGTGGCGTACTTTTAGTGTGTTTTGATATGAAGCACCAACTCGTCCGGTCGTCCCCCGGAGCTGTACTTGCGCACTATTCGTAATTGTACAAGTTCGATCCAAACTAATTCACAATATTTTTATGTTGATGTGTAAAAAAAAATACTTAAAACATAAATAAACTAACACTCCAGTTTGTTAGGTTTTAATTGTCGCTTAAATTGTCAATGAATTTTTTATTTTATTTAATTTTTTTTCATTTCGATGAAATTTAAATACTTTATGATATAAAAACTATGAAAATTTTATGGGTAGATATTCGATTTTCATGTTTAGACGAAATATTATTTAAAGAGAAAAATTTCATGGGTATACATCCAATTTAATTAAAAAATATTAAACAAATTTGATTCACCAGTTTCTATGTCAAAACTTGGCACACCACATTATTGGGTCTGGATCCTCTGGTCGTTTTTAGATATGGGCCGTCTGATTTAATCTCAACGGTTAAATTTTTTCGGGCCTATCAATTCTGATATTATGCACGGGGCATCCTTAACCGTTGAGATTAAATCAGACGGTCCAGATCTAAAAACGACCAGAGGATCTCTCTGGTCGGCACCAGAGGATCTCGTTCCCCACATTATTGTTGTTCACAAAGAAAGAATAGGATGCAATGAGACATTGAGACTTGAGTAGTTGAGTGTCCTAATTTTTTTTTTCTCTGAGTTATTTCCTTTAGCCTACAATCGCACTAAAGATGTTAACTCGGATCAGAATTCACTCTGAAAAGAAAATTGATTACTGCCATCGCGCTTTGTGCCATCGCTGCCATCGTGCGTCAGTCAGCGCTCGCTGAGCAGCGCTCTCCCCCCTCTACTCACCCAGTGATTTTTTGTTCATTTCGTTATTATAAGTGTTCACTTTATTAGATACAAATATTCACTTTGTATTATAATTATCCACTGTTTTATAAGTATTCGCTATGTTCACTATGTTCATTTTGTTTTTTTTTTTTTTTGCCCAAATGTTCAGTTGGGTCAATACAAATGTTCTGTTAATTGAGTATAAATGTTTAGTTAGTTGCAAAGTCGGGCCAATCGTAACTCGTTTTTACTAAACCAAGCGAAGGGGTCATGAACCGGACACAAAATACATGAAAAAAATAGAAGGGGTCATGAACCGATCCGGTTCAAATTAATTTTTTTCCGACTTTGCCCCTGGCGCGCCTCTCTCCAAGTCTGACGCGCGACTTTGACTCTGGCGCGACTTTGCCCATTAGTTGACGCATTTAACTGAACACTTCTGATTATTAAACTGAACACTTCTTATTATTAAACTGAACATTTATAACATATAGCAGCGATGGTTTATTTAGCGATGGCACTTATAATAGCTGCTCTGAAAAGATCTAGCCATCTAGGGCAACCTTTGGGCCTTGCTTGGGCCCACTTTCAGCTCATTGAAGGCCGAACGGCCCACTTCCAGTGCAAATTCAGATTCTGATGTAGTCGTGTAGATGTTGAGGTCGAGGAGATCCTAGAGAATGTCAAACCAGTTCATGAGAGAGGTATATTTAATTTTCATATTTCAGTTAAGTTCTAGAAAATTTATCTTGTTCGGTACTAATTTGGTTCTCCTAGTACCAATTTCTAATGGGCAATACTAAGCTACGTAAGTACTATTTGAAACAGTTAATAATCTGTTTTTTTTTTTTAATATGGTTCCGTCTTCTTCAAATTTTTCCTGTTCTCCGATTTTCCATATTTGCTTATTTCAATAAACATCAGTCTTGTAAAGCTATCCTCGAACAACTGAAAAATACATTCATTCTCTAAATATTAATCAAACCAGGGCTATAAGAAATAAACATGTTCTCCAATTAAAACCCACAAAGCTGCTCAGAAATATGTTTCATACAAGACCAAAGGACAGGCAACTTGACACAACATGCTCGTGTCTTCCTCAGAGTGAGCTATCTGGTTTCTTATAACTAGTTGCAGTAGAATTTGCTCCATTGGTTTAACTCAGGAATTGTTTCGTCAATTGCTTTTAGGATTAATCATTTTATCCCAATCATGCATTTATTCTCACTATAACCCAAACAACAGGTTAGTTTTGCAATACTCATTTGACTCAATTTAACCTGCTAATTAATCCTAAATTGTGCTTTCAATTTAGCCTGCAAATTAACCCTCAATATAAATTGATCTCAAGCCTCAACTCCATTATTTAAGTAAATATGAAACAAGAAAAACGAAAACTAATTTGATTAAACTGAGAGGGAAGCATTTAGTTTTGGATCAAACTTATACTGTTTCCATGCTGATTGAATACATGGTTTGAACAAAAAGAAAATACTGTTATTTGTTAATAAAAATAATTGATAACACATGATATATAATTTAGCTGTTGTGGCCTCAAACAATTACATTTCTTGCACTGGTAGCTAGAGAGATCTTTGGGCAAGATATAAGAAGGAAAGAGAAAGTATTGCACCTATTTTGATGCACTTTGATTTACAAGGATGACAGAAAAATGATTTACAATCAGCACCGTAGAAGTTTTCTCCAAGGAAATTTGAGGCACTTTGAATATAGAGCACCACTTTAATTGTTTTCATTGGTTTGATTTTTCATATGCTCTTATTATTCCCTATCTTTGTTTTTGACAGGATGACGAGATCAGAAGTGGATTTGCAGGAAACTTTAGAACATGCAAGTCATGAGGCCGCAATTATTCTGGCAATATGTTATAGAGATAAATTTATATTGAATAACCAATATATTCATCTTTCGCTATTGTAATAGATGTAGTTAGAAGAAGTTTGGTAACTTGATGTCATGGAGGCCTGCACAGGCTCACTTTAATCTGACAGTTTTTTCTTCGAAGACTGATATTTACTCATTTTGGATCACCACTAGGGGTTCAGAGCCTACCCAGCAGTCTTGCAAGTAGGATATTATCTAGGCGGCGTCTTGATAGGTTATGTGGAAGTAGTGTAATATGGAGAATGTATAGGCAGAAGCGTTTCTGTTTACAGTTAATGATTGCTTACATGGAGAGAATCGTCCATCCCTGTAAGGCTGTAACCACTGCTGTTGATCCAAAAATTGGCTATCATTATGTTAGGTATCACCATCAGGCATCAGGTGGTACCGCTAAGGGCATCTGCCTCTGCTCCAGGGTAGTGGTATGAAGCTCCTTCCCTTCATCCTGTGCTTTGTGTATTATGTTTCATGCTCCTGTGTCTTTCTATTCTGTTACATTATCTCTTCTATTGGGGTTGTAGGATTCTTGTACACAATACCAGTAATTGGAACTTATCTGTCAAGGGAGGGAAGGTTGGTTTTTCTTTCTTTACTGATATAATGTATTAGTGGAAGTTTGTAATATGCAACGTTATAAACCTTAAATTTTAAGTTTAATATCGCTAGTGTAAAAATTGACATCTGGCCTTCAAAAGTATACACGTTACCTAAATTGGGTGAGAATTTAGCCAAAATGGTTTGTTCGGATATTGTCTTCTGGTCAGATCCAGCATTAACACTGATCTTGGTGGTAACCTATCTATCTAAATTAAGAAGAAAGAATTCTCAGTTGCAGATTTGATTTTTGAATGTGTTCTTACTTCAGCAGTTCAGCTGAAACCGTGAAGCCTTATTTTGAACTAATTTGTGTTTATATCTTTTGATAATAGCCACAAGAAAAACAAAAAAAAAAGAGAAAAATTTAGAGTTGTAATAGTGTAATTCCAGTATACTTCATTACAGTAACTGACATGTTGTACTAGTAGGGGCCTAAGATATTGATCAACGGCATTTCATGTGTTGGCTCATTAAATATCACTCAAGGGTTGCATGAGCACAACCGCACTACGCTTAAAATTTGTATTCTTTTTCCTGAATTAATTAATGAGTCCAGATCATACATAGTCAAATTTAAGAGTTATGCATGCGTGACATGTTGTTTTTATTTTTTTGTAAATAAAAAGGCCGTTTCTGTAATGTATTTTTTGCACAAATTGGCTTTAATTTACTCGAGCAGTTCGCTGTTTGACATTTTATTTTGGTTCTGCACGCATTTGGATGGAATTATATTTCATATGGATGAAATATTAACTGTAATATATTGTTAGTCAATAGTCATGATGGAATATACTCTTTGTTTAATTGCTATCAGGCGTTAAAACAAATAAACGAAAATAAAGCTAGTTAGCATTCTATTATCAACAGAATCCGAGAAAAGATTGACAAGTTTGCTTTAATTGATAAGCAATAAGCTTTCTAATGCTAATCCGTTAACAACAAATTGAATTCCATAAGCGGCAGAATATTATCATACCTGCAGCCACAGGCTTCTAAAATACTAGTCCTGTTATCATAGAGTTCCTTTTTCTTTTTTTGTCTTTTTTTTTTCTTTTTTCTTTCTTTGGATCGAGTGGGGTTATCTTAATGTTGTCAATCGTCATGGCTTGGATCACAGCCGCAGGCTTACATATACAAGACAAACATGGTGAAGGAAAAATAGTGAGGTTAATTGAACCATCACAATCAATATTATGTTTTTCTATTCTCAAAAAAAACACTTTACAGTTGTTCTCGGCTTATATACCTTTGTCATCCCAATTTCACTACATATTTTTTTCTTTCTAATGTATATGTATATGGCCCTTTTTTTTATTGATTAAGCTTGCAGATCTTTAGCGATTTTCTTTTATAGGTGAGGATGAATTGTTTCGCTAGGTTATCTTCTGACATTTCCTTATTTAGTTTTCTTGCTGGACTCCATGGTCGCTGGTACGAAATGTATTAAAAGTGCATGACCTTCATGGCCTTAATTTATAGATGGTTTAGCTCATATGTTAGTAAATTATTTACTAAATATTCTATAATAATCTGATGTATTTATTTTATTAGATGGCTAGTCCGGACCTAATTGTTCTATTACCATCAGAACTATTTAGTCCATGTTTAACTAACTACTTTTTATAATTTTTTTTTTTTGTAAAAAAAAAATACTTGTCTAAACTTATGCTTTTAATATTTTTAATTGAACTGCTGGTGTAGAATATGATTTTTCTGCCATAATTCAACTATTTGATTTTTTTTTTTTACTAACTAAGTCTTAATTATAAATTTCGTTGTAAGAAGATAGAAGTATGATCTGATGCGTTGAATTTAATTGGACGGCCAGTTTGGACTATGATTTTTCTGTTATTGTTGTAAGTTTACTAACTAGGTTTTAAATTCAAATTTAACTTTTTTTTTTTTGGCTGGCTGGTGTTGCAGATTGAGGGCTTCTCCTTTGTCGACGGGACTCAAACAGTGGTAATTTGGCCAATTTATAAAAAAAATAAATAAAAAATATTTTAGACAAGTATAAATCAGACAGAACGAGGCTAATTAATTAAGGTCTATCCTACACTATACATGATTAAGAATAGAAAGGTAGTTAATAACTTAAGTCCCGGCCCACCATGTGTATGCAACTGTATATTCATGTGGACTTCCAAATAAAATGTCTATTCATGTGTTAATGATTAGATTCAAGAATTCAATTATGCATTATTAGACTAGCAAAACAGCAATTCCACAATATTCTGTCAAACTAAATCATTACTACATAGCTTATATAGATTCTAAATAGATGCGGCGGAGAAGCATTTTTTTTTTCATTTTGTTTTCTATGGATAAATTAAGCAGACAGAATGCCTCCTAACGGATTCATTAAAAAAAAAAAAATAGATTACGGATAAGTGAATTTCACAAGAGAGTGCCAGAGAAAAGAATAAACATTAAAGACCGAATAAAGTATATTCTTTCCGGTTTGCTGGAGTTGTGAAACATTTTATTGGTTCAATCAACAAATTATTGTAATCAAAACATTCAGAAGAATAGGTGTAATGGAGTAGAAAATTTTATGGTTGCGCACCTTTAATTAAGAAATTAATTAGATGTTATCCGACTTCTTTTTTTGTTTGGGTGTGAAAATTATCCAAAGTTGAAGAGCGTCAACCTTATAATATTGTGCGTTTATCTTCATTTTCTGCCAGAAAATAATGTGTCTTGAATCTAGAATTGCCTTCATTTCGATCGGCTATATAACTAATTGAACGTCATATATATACACAGTATTTAGGCCATGATTGAGTTCCGCCAGAAGCCAACATACCATTTTCCCATGGTGTGTTTGTGCATTTAATTTGGTCAGTCTAGTCTACATCAAAGCAAATTAAAATGGCTATCATTCAAGTAGTACTACATAACAAAATTACACTGTTTAATTGATGAAAGCCACTTCTAACCAACGAAATTGGCATTTTTCCCCATTGAAATGATACGTTACTCTCATCCAAAATTTTTCTAACTACTTTCATGTTCAATTATGCTTATTCCGGTATGTTGTTTTCACTGTTTTTTTAAACAGAACTAACTACATTTTCAAAAGTTATCTCATAATACATGCACGCAGAAGCTGCGTCTTTTGTAAAGGACAAATCAAAACTAGATAAATCGGGCATAAAGATGGGTGTGATTAAATAAGAATGTAAGCAACAAAGACACATGGCTTGTCTGGCTAAGGGCTAAGGCCTATAACATGCCAATCATGTTGCTCAACCATCCTTATCATTTAGCTGATAGATTCATCAAAAAAGCTGTATTTTCAAGTTTAGGAATTCATGCTTGTGAGCTCTAGTCCATGCTAGTATGTTTAATTGATAATAGATTAATAGTATGGGGATTCGGATTCTCTGAAGTTGCTACTGACATAACTTGGTGTGGCCGCATTAAGAGAAGGACATGACAGGGTTACAACTTAATTACAAACACTGGAACACATTAGAAACGGTTCTTTTATTGTACCAAGGCTAACAATAAGAAATGTGGACCCACTAACTGCAGAGGATGCCACACTGGGTTGGTAATTTATATACCGTTGTAGAGGATCAGATTCAAAATCTAGCGGTCCAGATAACCTCCATCAACGAAAAGCAACAATATCCCTAACTAAAAAAATATTGTGGACTACACTTATTTAGTTATTTGACAAGCCATAAAAATTATTCTTATATATTATAATTTAGATAGATTTTATAATTGTTTGATCAACGATTGAGTGACAATAAAATCGAATTGTTTCATTATCATTTATGTATTAAATATAATTCATAACATTATTTTAAAAATTTTCATAATTATATTATCGATCATTAACATTACATGCATGCCTCAAGTTAGAACTACATCGTTATTGCTGTATATGAATTTAAATTTGGACTCAGATTTTCCCTGCTAATAACAGTGGTCTACTTTATTTATTTATTTTTTAAGCAAGTAAACATTCATAGCCCATTTATTCTTTCATTAATTACGCATATATACAGCGGCGAAGCCACGTAAATTTTGGAGGGTCCAGGACCCACCTTGAAAATAAAAAAAATTGGTTAACACTTAGTAAGTTAGTATGTTTGTAAATAAAAAATATATAAAAGAAGTCAGAATCCATCTCAAAAATTTGAAGGACCCAGCTGAATATGTCGTGTTTGATTTGAATTGCATAACGACTCCTAAAATATCACACGTGACCCATGTCGTATTCGTCCTAATGAATCGCCTTCTTCCTCCCTCCACAATAAATCTTATTAAGATAAAACTTATAATTAATAGAATAGGAGATTCTTGGATGAATTATTATTTTGTATATTGGATAATTATTCTAGATCTTCAGTTGTTATCATAATGGATGTTTGATATCTCGTGTTTATTTATGCGACATTATTTTAGAGTTGTTTATTTAAAAATTATAATTATACTATGTCTATATTAGATGCAAGATTTTAAAATGTGATTTGTGTGGTTTAGCGGTTGGGTGGTGATTTAGCGTTTACTGGTGATAAAACGATGATAAAACGGTTGTACAATGATAAAACGATTGTGCGATATAAACGAAAATCTAGATACAACGGATAAAACAGAGTTTTTTAAAAGCTTGATTAGACATTATGTCATTGTCGTACATATATTTTTTTTAGCTAAAAAAAAAATTTATGAACCCTGCTTATCTGAAATCCTAGCTTCGCCATTGCATATATAGCTACCTTTTTAACAATTAAAGGTGTCGCATTTCAGATAGAACCAGTAAATGAAAAGTTTCAAGCTAAGAAATAAATTTTGTCAATAATTAAAAATATTGAAACCCTTGACACTCTTTCATTTTCTTTTTTAAGAAAATATATTGCACTAGAATTAACCCAGCTAGCATAGCTAGCTGAGTAGTTTAGCTTGAGCATAACAAGCTGGCAGTTGAATATATGCTCCTGAGTCCTGACAACAGCGTTTTATACTAAAATCCAAAGATTTCAATCAAAATTATTGCAGCCGCTTATCTTCTCAAGTGCTTATCCTCTAAATTCTTTCCAGAACAAACATTTACCTCGTCTCCGTTTTTTTATCAAATCAGGACTTGTCCTTTTATAATCTCCATGGGCCGTTTGGATTGCTTAGAAATAAAGAAAAATAGTTTTTTTCTAGAAATAGTTTATTTCTAGACATCCAAACTCTTCATAAAGTTATACACTTTTCAATATTTTCTTCCTAAAATTCTTATTCCTTCCTTATTCCCATACGATCCAAACGAGCCCCATATCATCTGGTATTTCAAGTAACTTAAACTATAAAGTTCGCTGCTCATAGGCATTTCTATTGTGCTTATATGCATATTGAAATATCACTCTATTAATTATAATATATATATTCGATGAGGTTTATAATCATAAATATGTATAGGATCTACTAATTAAACTGAATTTGTAGAAGTACTTTTCATCCTTTATATAGGATATATATATATATATATATCAAATTTCGACGAAATCAGAAATCATTTAACCATCTATAAAACATTTGAAAATTTCATAGCTAGGTTGGGGATAATTAAGCAAATTTTTAATGAATGACCAAACAAATTTCCAGTTGCATCAACAAATATACACCATATTTCTACGAAAAATATGACAAATTTACAACTTTTAGTATATTTAATATTTGACGGCTTTAACAGAGATCATATTGAAATGGGATGATGAATGGCATATTTACAACTTTTGTTGACTTTTGGATTAAAGAACAATAAATACTTGTATGATTTAGGTAACCCATGTATGTGTACCAAAATGGAGAGGATCGGTTCCTCTATAAACTGAACATAAGAATGATACGGCAGCCATATATTCCATCTCCTCATCTATAAAAGGAGCACCACATATATGCACTAGTCTCCGAAAAGCAAACCAAGTTATTTGGAAAACAATACTAGCTAGCCAGATTCAAAATATATAGAGACACTCTTTTATAGTCGAGGAGAACTCCAAAATGGTGCAGATGAGAAGGCAAGAGTCTATGAAAAAGAGTCACAAAAATCATGAAGACAAAGAGAGAGATTCCACCAAGCAAGGATTGGTGAAATTGCAGTGTAACAAAGGGAAAGCATGCAAGTTCAAGAGGGTTTACTGCAATGAAGAAGACGATGTAGCCTCCTCTGCAATGCTGCTCTTAGCGTGCATTGCTTATGGATCCGCAATATAGCCCCTTGTTTCTGTGAACTTAGATTTAATTAGATCAAACTTAAAGTTAATGTTAGTTTAATTATTTGTTTAGTTAGTAGCGATGTTTACTGTTTTGATTACTCCCTCATGAGTTTTAAGCATTTTGCTCCTTTGGCTTTGTATCAACTTGAAATTTTATATATGAATGAATAATCTATTGATTAATAGCTCTTTGTTTTCTTTGGAAGAAGCAACTGATGATGGGTTCAGATGTTTCTCTCTGTCGTCCTTATACAAGCTTTCTTTAGATGCTTGTTTTATTTACACATGTTATATCTATTTTATTTTTAATTTCTAATATATATGCCATATGTAACTAATTAATATGGTGCTTGTAACGATACTTCTGTATTATACCGATACTATACTCGAATTATTTTCTTTTAGCATCTTTTCCAACGAATTGACAAATTAAACGATTGAGTCTTCGTGAATTTGTTTACAAATAATACGTGTATTTATACCCAAGTATTCGCAAATTTTACAAATAATACCCAATTTATATACAAATTATTTACAATTTTATATTTATATTTTGAAGAAACAATTTTATATTTATATTAAATTGTTAATAATTTATATATTATTGAAACTGAGCTAATTCTAAAGTATAAATATATTTATCTGAATAATAAATTCAAGTGCGTGCTAAATTTTTTGGGTAATTGTGAACTTATTACTATATATGCTGATACGCATGCTAGCGAAATATGGTTAATAAGAACTGAGCTAGAGTATTTTACTTTTACTGTTTTGTTTCCCAAATTTGTAATCTCAGTAGTAGTACAATAAAGCACACAGTTGAGTTCATTGGCCGCTAAAATAGAAGTATCAAAGCTCAAAGCTGACTGCTTTCATCCAAGATCCCAAATATTAATTTTCAAAAAGGTCCCAAATATTGAATTTTGAATAATAAATAATGAAGGGTCCCTTTAAATAGCAAATCTCTTGAATGCCCCTTTAACATTGCTTGTGGTGCTCCAATGAAATTCCTCGACTTTCTGCATCGCATACAAGATCCCGATAGAAAGAGGTTTCGTACCCTATTTGTTACTGCTTTGTTGCTGATTTGCTGTGAATGAAATGAGACGAATTCAGACCAACTCTAAGATGGTTAAAATTGGTAGCTTGAAATGATCATTAGTGAAGCCATCTCTCTTGTTAGATCATTAGTTAAGTTGGTCCTCTGCATCGAATAGGTTTATCTTGTTATCATCTTTGTTTGTTGTTTGCTTACACACTTTTAATTAGTTCACTTTGGTTTTTGCCAACTGTCAAGTATATCCAAAGAAAATAGTAGGGTGTAAAATTAATCCTTATACATGTTTTATCAATGGATGGGATGTATGGATATAGCTTCAGCCATCAATACAAACGCATGATAAAATCCGTATAATATAAATACACGTATTTATTAGTTGTAACTTGTAAGCCGCAGAACTGTCTCAGCCCGCTATGTATAGAACTGTCTTAGCCTATAAAAGAAACAGCTAGTTAAAATGGGCTAATTTCAGGTGTCATACGTCGCAATCTCTAGCCCAATTGCAATTAAGGTTCCCACATTAGAAGCCCGCTATTTCTGAAAACTAGTAAACTACATCTCAGATTTGTAAAACCCGGCTCAAATATTTCGCGATAGAAATATCGCCGTACTGTTTAAAAATAATACTAAAATAATATAAAATATTAATAATATAATATCAATATAATCAAAATTATTTAAATAATAACGCAATTACGGAATCTCAGATTCTGAACTGAATTACGGAATCTCAGATTCCGTAACTAGCGTTGGCTTCTGATCTCACCTTCTCTCCTCTCACCTTTTTATATTTATTTTTATTTAATTTATATAATTTATTAGTTTATTAGTTAATTAATTACAAAAATAGATAATATATTGTAAAAATAATTTAAAAAAAATGAAAAAATCAGAAAAAATAGAATAAATTTTTATATGTAATTAAAATTTATTTTGAAATTTTGTTTGCATTTAATAATTAAGAATTTGATAATTAAATATTAAAAAAATTAAAGAAAATTGTTGAAAAGAGAGTTGAACCGTTTCTACTCGAGGTTAGTTTTTCTATATGTATATTTTTTTATTGTTTGAATAGAAATGTTTAGTTGTTAAAAAAATCGATGTTTTTAAAGATTAGAACTTCAAATAGGCATAACTTTTGATAGGAATGTCCGTTTGGGATAAATGAGCACAATCCGGAAAGCTGGCGACGAGATCTACATGGTTTACTGGGATAAACCTCGTAACGATCATTTTCGGAGCAAAAAATGCTCTCTGAACCTCCAAAATCCACTTTGAAAGTTTGCAAATCTAAAAACCACTCAAAACTACTACAAAATTTTTTAAAATCATAAATTTATGACTAATTTAAACTATCTAAATGGTTAACTCTTGTATAACGGATCGTATCAACATTAAAGAAACACAAATATAATTGTATAAAAGGATCGCTTCTGTCCTCACCTTCGCTTTTGTACGCAATAAAATACACTAAATTTTCTGAATTAGTATAATGGTGTCCAAATTATGATATAAGAAATTTACGGAAATAGCTTAGGACATAATGGTAATTGAAACTTTTAGTTTGCGACTTATTAAGTTTTAGGTGTTCTAAGCCATTCAAATATAATTAAATTTTATTTATATAACACAAAATACAAAATGATAAATTTAAAACTATAATGAGGTGCATTAAATTTAAAACTATAATACAAAATATAATTAAAATTTAATTAAATACAAACTATAATTCAAAATTTCAAACTATAATGACAAAAAAAACAAAACAAAAAACAAAAACAGAATTCGTAAAAAAAAAAAACAAAAACAAAAACAGAATTCATAAACAGAATTCTCTTTTTTCGGACTGTAGTTTAATTACGGAATTCCAGTTTCCGTAACAAGCTAAGTACGGAATTCCGGATTCCGTACTTAGTCTGTTACGGAAACTGGGATTCTGTAATTACCGTCGGAATTCCATATTCCGTAATTACGTTATTATTTAAATAATTTCAATTATTTCTATATTATTATTAATATTTTATATTTTTTTATTATTATTTTTAAACAGTACGGGAAATATCGCTCCAGATACTTATTAAGAAAGGGAAGTCTCAATGGGGGCGCTATTGTCGTCACTCTCTAGTCGCCTCCTACTCCTGCTGTAGTAGAAGCAAGCCCCCCGTGTGTTCGACGAAATTCCGCTCATGCGAAAAACTCTGGCTGTTGCAATTTTAGAGTCTAATCATACAAGCATTTGTGGGTTTTGTGCTGCTTTGGTGCACCTCGGCTGTTAAGGTGTAAATTTAAAGGTTAGTGCTCAATTAGGTTGTTAATGGTAGTGATTGAGGTATTGAATGATACAGGTAAATGAGTATACACTATGTTTTGTTACTGGGAACGTACTGATATAGCCCTCAAAATAATAAGAAGACACACTGTCAGTATTACTGGTATGCCATTTTGCAGTTCCCAGTAATGAAAGTGGTGAAAAGTGAAAAATTTGTGGAAAATGGTATGTGTTAATTTTACAACCTTCAAATGCTTTTGAGTCTTAGTTAAATCTCACAAGCTGTGAATACGGCTCAGAGCCTCAGACTGTTTAAATTAGAAGAACCTGTCCATCCTATCTGTGAATATTAGCTAAGTATCATTAGAAAGATATTGCATTTTAGTACTCATTGCAGAGTTTGTTGGTTTTAGGTTGACATATTAGCTAAGAATCCATAATCAGTATAATAATAATTTGTTTGGTCAAACAGTATGCTTGTTTCTTTCAATAAACACTTGCCCTGTGGGGGGGTGGGGTGTGTGGAAAGAAAGAATCTCAGAAGAATCCTTCAATAATCTTCTTAATATTTTTGTTCTTTCCACTTGTTGATAGCTTGTGTTTTCTTGCATAGTCCATGCAGGTATTCCTTGTGTAGAAGGTTTCTTTCATTTTATCTCTAATCAATCTTCTTTGCACTTTTGGGATATTTTCAACTACTCTTGTACCATCGTAGCTTTCATACTCACCAGTAAACAATCTGTCTTTTTACATTTGCTCACTTTTTATTTCATCATGTCTTTTCAGCCAGATCCTGACTCATCTGAAACAACTTCAAGCGAAATGGCACGTGCAACCCTCCCTTTTACCAAGACGATTAGATCAATCCCATCATTACAAAACTGTGAAAACTTCATCCCTTGGAAAGGTACAACCACCTCATTACACCGAGTAACAACCCGACCTACTCTGCCACTTCTCCTGTGCAACACCTCTCCAGCCTTACCAATAGTCACTCAATTTGCCTCGTCAGATGTGCCCCAGAGGTCTGATGAGTGGTTTGCCTTGCGGAAGGACAAACTCACAACCAGTTCCTTCAGCACCGCGCTTGGCTTCTGGAATGGTAATCGTCGTGCTGAACTCTGGCACGAGAAGGTTTTCGCACCAGAAACCCTGACACTAGATTTGTCTGCAAGGGCTGCCATGGACTGGGGAGTACTAAACGAGGAGGCCGCAATAGAAAAATATAAAAGCATCACAGGTCGTGAAGTCGGGTTTCTAGGGTTTGCCACCCACACCGATGCGAGTTCAGGCTGGCTTGGTGCCTCCCCTGATGGGGTCTTGGGTTGTTATCCTGATGGCGGTATTTTAGAGGTGAAATGTCCCTTTAACAAAGGGAAGCCTGAGTTGGCCTTGCCATGGAAAGCAATGCCATATTACTATATGCCTCAAGTGCAGGGGCAAATGGAGATAATGAACCGAGATTGGGTTGATTTGTTCTGTTGGACCCCAAATGGGAGTAGCATTTTTAGGGTAAATAGAGATAGAGCATACTGGGAGCTAATTCACAGAATTTTGCATGATTTCTGGTGGGGGCATGTGGTGCCGGCCAGAGAGGCTGTTTTGTTGGGGAAGGTAGAGGCTGCAAAGGCATTCGAGCCCCAGCCAAAACACGGACTAACCAATCTGGTACTTTTTAAGAGTAGAAAGCTTGCTGGTGAGGTGAAGTTGTTATGCAAGGACGTTGCTGGTCATGTTGAATTCTTCAAGTGAAGATATATTGATTCTTTATTTATGCTTAAATGAACTGGGAATTCAGGGTCAGATTAATGAGTTTGAATGCACGCTCCTGGTGGATTATTTGGGAAAACAAAAGGCTTTGTTTCAATAGCTAAGCAATTCTGATAGTGCTTCTGGTGGATAATTTGGGCAAAAAAAAGGCTATGTATCAATAGTTAAGCAAATATGATTGTGATCCTGAGTCCTGAGTTTAAATATAACTGGTTCTTCATTTAATGGTATTTTTTTTATCCGTTATTTCGGTTCTATGCTTAAATTCATCCAAACAGTGCATGAGATCTAGATTATTCTGAAAAGTTGTTCATTTCCATTTTCAAACATTATACATTCGTACAATTAACTTTCTAAATCTAAACTAAGATTTTCTTCAATAAAAAAAAAAAAAACTTTCTAAACTAAAATTAAATCCAGAATCTTGATTTAATGGTATTGTTTTGTCCGTTATTCCGATTCTATGCTTAAATTGAAAGTTGAAAAATTACACATCCAAACAGTACATGAATCTAGGTGGATGAAAAATTATTCTGATAGGTTGTTCATTTCCATTCTTAACCATTATGCTACATTCGTACAATGAACTTTCTAAAGTAAAAATTTCTTCAATAAAAACTTTCTAAACTTTTAATTAAATCCAGAATCTGATGAAGGATTAAATATGGTATCAGTAATAAATGTTAAGGATCAAACTGATTTGTCAGTAAAAATGGGACCAACTTATAACACTCAAGTGGCAAGAATAAAAATTTAGGCTCAATTTTTTCTGAACTTAGAAATGCATTTCCTCGTCAACAAATGTAAAGTGGAAACTTACATGCCTTTGTTGCTTAAATGTATTTATTTATTTATTTTGGTGGAAAAAGTAGCTTTTAAGCTACCTTTTTTTTTTTTTTATCACAATTAAGCTACCTATTTCATTGCAAAATGAAAGAAAAGCCTGATGTACTTGTGCATCTGATCTGTATGTTATTTTATTGAATTGGCTATCCATGCTTGAAGTGTTTACCCTAACTTCCAAGTTATAGTATGACTTGTCCAACGGGATTCTCTTTGCTTCCACAAAAGGGATTCTTGATCATGGAATTTTTGTTTTTCATATTCGCTTTGGTGATGAGGTGAAAAGCATCATTTCCTTTTCTGCAGAGATACGTGCAATATAGTTATATGATGGTTTGCTTTTGTCGAGAATTGACAGTTGAGACGATGAGTGCAATGTAGTTTGAGCGGTATGTTTTAAACAAGTAATTGACTGTTGAGACTCGAGAAAGACCTTATCTTCGTATGGAGCAGCCGGGATGTCAATTTATGTTTGATTTTTCTTTCTTTTTGTCTCGTTCAACACGAACTGTAACTTTCACTTTCTAACATGCATTGCACGTTGTTTCAAAGTACTAACGGCATTGAACTTCGCTCAATCGAACTTAGACGCAACACTATATTAACCAAACCAGTAAATTTTGAAATATAAAAGGTGTTATGTTTTTGAAAAAGTTATAAGGAAAATGGTGCCGTTCAGGAAAAAAAAAATGTAGACGGCATTACAACGAAAAGATCACAGTGAAAACCTAGTAAAAAAAATGAGGCAACATATCACATATGAGGAAACCTTTCAAACATGTAGATTTTGAAGAAACAGATCCCCAATAAGGGGTTTCTAACATGTAGATTGGAGAGAAATCTAAAAACAACGCAGCATTTAACACTGTATTATTATTATTATCCAACAAAAGCATATTAAAACACAACCATATCATGATTGTCGCATTACAACATCCCGCAGTCAAAAACTGCGACGATACAAGCAACAGCAAACAGAAGTTAAAAACCCTACAAATTACTGTCTTCGCAACCGGGAACTGCGATAAAACTTCCAAACAGAGACTGACACAACACAACTTATAATCCACACCAACAATACTTACTTTCCATGCACAACACAACTAGCTTCCACAACAACAAGAAAGCACAACTATGGTAACAAAAACTTCCAAACAAACTAACCTTCGAAAGCTCCAAATTGTTTCCAACAGCCACCTCAATGTGCATGAAACACCAGGAATTCAGAGAACGCTTCAGTCTTTCCATCTTCCTTTCTTCAATATATAGTTCTTTTTTTATTCATTTTTTTTTTTTTGGAGTGCTCAATCTTCAGGCCAACCACTTCAAGAAGTTGTTGGCCTTTTTTTGTCTTTTCACTTTTTTCCATTTATTTTTATTTTCCTTATTCACAGGTAATCAGACGGCTGCAAATTTCGGGCCCACTGCTTCACTTCTGGCGAGCCACACCTTTATTTTCTTCACTTTTCCCCCTTTTTTTTCTTTTTTTCAATTTTTTGAGCAGCTACAAGAGAACTGCTCAAGAACCAAAAAGAACAAGAAGAACCAATAAAAGAAAACATACCAATAACCACACCGAAACCCCCATCCATAACTCACTACACAGACGGGAACTTGCAGCAGCTAGCACAAATATACTCAAGTGAGAAGGTCTCAGTATAAGTACTTTCTCTTATACACTTCCCACACTGCAAACACCTGAGGATACAAGACTCACATGCTCGGCAAGGGTCACGCTTCCCCTTGCAACTCTCCAAAGGACAATCATAAACAAGCCGGTACTTCTGACAGCCAGGGCACGCCTCTATGTCAAGCGTGCGGTCCTCGTTGCACATCATGGAAAACCTTGCAATATGGTAGAAGCGAGGTTTTAACTGTGCAGTTGGGTGATGCGAATTGGCACCTAGCAAGGCAATGAGCTCATTGTAGTGGCTTTCTGATATGTTGAAGAGGCGGCCAAGCTTAAGGTGTCTTATTCCAGGGTAGTTCTTGGAGTTGAAGGACTTCAGATTAGATATGAGACCATCTAAACTTAGCCTCACACATTCTGGCACATACAACTGCACGTGAGAAAAAAAATTCATTTGTTAATGTTACCACTAAGCATCTTTAAACTAAAATAATACACATATACACTCAGGAATGAATCATGTGTTCATTGAAGTCTTAGTTTCATAACTGCATTAGACCCTAACACTAAATCAGTTCAACAGTGGCAAAATGCATCTTTCAACCACCTTCCTAAGATAGCATCTCTGCAGAAATTTTATAATTTGTGTGCTCTACGATTAGGGGGTGAAGAGAAGGTAATAGGGAACAGGATAACTCTGCTAAATCGACGATTTAGGAAGGGACAAATTTTGGTGAAATGCACGTGCCAGCCCAATGTTCCTACATTGACATCTTACAATCTAGACTCGAAATAAAGGGTATAGAGTATTTCCATACATCTCACATCTCTTTCCATCCCTACCCATTAACACCACCTCCAGAGCAAACAACTGTCTAATGTTTAAATCACCAGACCCAGGCAAATTTTGCAATTCATTGTTAGGAGGAATCACATTACAATGCTGCTTGATTGAATCAATTCAAATAAGGTCCAAATTCAAAAGGTAAGGATACAAGTTTACTGCTGGATATATAGATAACTTAATCAAGATCAGATCATGCAAATTGAGTATCAATTGGCTATTCATCAAGAATTATTAATTTCAGACTGTTGAAAATTCAAAACACTTGACAAGTGACAAAGCACCAAATGTCATCATTTTCTATAGGCATAGAATGTGCACCAGATTATGCCTGCAATGTTGAATTTCAAAATTCCTTTTTGAAAATTGTCAAGTGATCACTCCTTTCCTTTCATTGTTTTTATCAGATCACTTTGATTCTCTGCATTCTAAATTCCAAATTCCGATGCTTTCTTTTCCATCCTTCATTATTGATATAAGATTACAAGTAATATTCATACAGACATTAGTATTTACTAACCCTATTATGGAACCTATGCAAGTAATAGATGATTACGAAGTAAGTAAAATTCAAATCACAAAGGACAAACCTTAGTTAACAACGGATTCTTATCAAGCACACATCTCAACCCCTCATCAGTCACATTCAAACAAGCCACCATACTAAGTGCTCTGAGATTCCCTTGTGCCTTCCTTGTTACTTTTAAGAGCGTCTCATCATTTATTTTCTCATTCAAAGTCGAGTCAATCTGAATTGACATCCAGAGAAGCGGGTCCCCTGTCACAGCCTCGCAGAGAGATTTGCACACTTGCTCAACTGAGAGCAGGTCCTTCACACCCAAGTAACCAAGAGCATACATCATCCCTTCAGGGACTTGATCGACTGTTGAGACATGAGATGATGAACTTGACACCTCCATTTCTGACGAGGCATTAGGAGTCATACTCTTGTCAGAGGCCACAGAAGAAGAGTAAGCAGGTGTCAGGTGGGACAAAGACCCAAGACCCTCAACCAGACCCGAAATGCAAGCGCTGACAGAGGTCTGGATGTCCATCCCAAATGGGTCGGGTGGGAGGAGGTCTGCCGGGTCAAAAAGATTCATCCCAAATGGGTCAGGTGGCAAAATTTCAGCCGGTCCACAATTCATGTCAACACATTCCCAGTCATAAGCAGGTCCTTTGCCGAATTGTGCAGTTGTGAACCCAAAAGAGGAGCACCCAAATCGGCAATCTAAATCCCGATCGGTTGGATAACCAATCAAAGAAGGAAAGGAAAAATTATCCAGAGCCATACTCTCTTCCTCTCTCCCTATCTGTCTCCTCTAAATAATCCCAACTGCAAAGCGCAAACCCTAGATCAAAACCCAATAAATCTTTCTTCTAATTAAATTCTCTCTATTTTCTGTCTTCCCTTCTCAGCTAAACAATCTATGCAATCTTTACAAGAAACCCTAATTCCGAATCAAATATCTTTTCTTTTTCTTGATAGGTTTCTATCTCTCAATCTTCTTTTTTTTTTCACTGAGCTAAACCATATCCCAAAAAATAACAAATAAATAAAAGAACAAACGGATCTTATCACGAACCCAAGAAACCCTCAATTTTCGATAGCATCAAAAAAATACCCAGCACCAAAAATCTCACAGAGCCTCTTGATTTTCCTCTTTTTTTTTTCTTTCTTTCCAATAACCGATAAAACAAACCCGAAAATTAAACAAAACCTAATCAATAGGTAAAAACCCCCGATCAAATCGATAAAAGAACCCAACAATTTCTCCTTAGAACACCAAAATACACAGGAAATTTTACCTAGGTAAAAAATCTATCGCCTTTCGAGAAAGGGGAAGCGGAGATGGATAGAATTCAGCTTAATCCCCGCGGATTTCTCGTCTCCGCTCAATTTCTTGGTAAAACGGCACAAATTGAGAGAGGATTTTAGAGCGACAGAGATAGGAGAGAGAAACTAGAGAGAGAGAGACAGCGGGGCGCGAGGGCTCAACTAGAAATTTCGCTTGCCTTCGCTTGATTTACACGGGAATGACAATGTTGTTTATATACCCTTGGCGAAAACCTAACTTTTTTAGCTTAGGCGCCAATAGGAATATCTATTTCTCTAATTAATCCATTATTTTTGGGACGTCTAATATTGTTTGATGTTTTTAATGCATCTCAACCTTATAATAGTGCAATTTTATTTAAGATGATTGTTATTTAAAGATCATCATAGGTTATATATATCTCGTAAAAACTAATTTTTATATGATATTTATGATAAACATCAAACAACTTTTATTTTTCAAACTTTTTTAGAAATAGGGATATATATTGATGTTTATTTAATATATTAAATCATCACAAAATATAACAATTTAATAATTCTTTTATTTTTAAAGCTTTAATATTTGTTGGTGATACTGCTTTTATTTTGTTGTTGGTGACTTTGTTTTGTTTGTTGTAGAGTCACTTTTTTTGACTAGTTACTTGTTAGTTTTAATGAAATGGATCCCCTTCTTGGGATTCTTAGTTTAAAAAAATATTAATAATAATAATAATAATAATAATAATGGTCTTTAATGAAATATCAAGCAATAGTTTGTAACTATGGAAGAATTTATAATTTAAAGCCTAATTTTAAAAGTGCTTTTTCATCATAATTGATTTAACATTTTAACTTAATCAAAATTTTCATTTTTAATGTCAAGTCCTATTTGCTAAGAGATCCTATTCTTACTACGCATGGCAGTTTTTAGTTAGAGAGTTGTTATGATTAACTTAAATAGAATGAAGAATTTTTAAAATAGAAATTTTATTTATGTGTACACTTAATATGCTCGCAGTTTCTAAATATCTATATTGTATTATTGTTCGTGAAACTATTGCAACAAAAGTTAATCTCAATCAACTTACTCCGTCATACCTATGAATTATCCATATTATAATAATCTGTTGTGAGTTTGTGACTTATAAATTTAGATGTCCTCGTTACAAGACACGGAATCATTTCTGTTATTGTAAATTTTTGTTTCTTAATAAATATCACCAGTGTTAAAATTATTATAGTTATATGAAATATTTGACTTTAATTAGAGGACTTGTATTTTTCAAACAAACTTCAGTTCAGTGACGAAAACTAAACACGAAATCATATTAACTTTAAACTGAGGGATGATAATGCAAAATACCAAAACCACACCCGCGCGGCGGGATAGGGCAGGTTTGGAGCTAGTATCCCTCGCGTTATGACCCGTTCCAAACTAAAGCAGAACAAATGAACAATACACATTCACTAGAAGTATTTTGAAAAATACGCGCTAGTCCTTGTGAATAACATGACCTGTGGGACCACAATCTTGGACCGCGTGATTAAACCTGATTTTTTTTAATTGTTGATTAAATTTGATTAACAATGCAAATTCCAAAAAGTTAACTAATTAACGATGCACGAAAGAAGAAATTATAGCTACTTTTAATATTTCTTCCACTTAAGACATATTTTTCAAATTACTATTTCAATAAAGAATACGAAAAAATAAACTCCTCCGTTGGATGACGCGCAAGAGCGGTGGGGTCCCTGAATCGGATTGTATTCTATCTAGATATCGGACCAGGCTTATTTCGGTCGTTGGATTCTTATCTAAGGCTAGTCTAGTTTGAACTTTGAATCCGATAGTGGCTAAGCTAATCTTGCTAAGCAAGAACCAGATTCTTTCCTCAGCGATGACACCAGCACACACACCCCGTACCCGACAAGACTTTTGCTTAATCATCAATCTCTGAACCAAGTATTAGACGACCCACTCGTCGTTTCACCTAATTTCGCGAGGTTTCTGGACGGTCCGATTGTGGATTGAATGAGATCTGACGGTCCGATGTTCTGGTCAAAAGCGACAGGTAGATAAGCCTTCGTCTTTTAAACTTACTAATCTCGGATTGATTGCTCCATGATGCAATGTGAATAGTTTTGCCTTTTCTTTCCGAGAACGAGAATTAGTTCCAGTCCTTGGATCCATCATCATCCACGGATGGGTTCGGGATAAAAAATTATTTTCTAGGACGTCATTTATAAAAAACGCGATAGTACTCTGTGTAAATCACATCCAACGTTAATGAGTGCCACGTGCATAATACCAGATTGATAGATTCAAAAAATTTTAATCGTCAAATTAGATCTAACGGTTCAGATCAAAGGTTGGCAGATGATACTGGCCCGTAGATGCTCCGTGAATAATACCTGATTGATAGACCTGAAAAAATTTAACCATTGAAATTAAATCAGACGGCTCAAATCGAAAAACGACTAGAGAATCCGGATCCCCAAAACTACTACTCGGAAATATGCCACCCCAAATGCATTTTATTCACAAAAATGTCACAACTTCTGTAGAAATCATTTTCAAATTTCGTATTGACCAAAATACTCTTATTATCACCCTCTTCAATTTCCACCTTCACCTCTATCGTATAGACCAAACTTAGATCTTTGATCTGCCATAGTCTTCTCTACTGTCTCCTGTCTCCGTGCCTCTCGTCTCTTAGCACTCTCCCTTAAATCTGGCGAAGAAATTTGTCTCAACTCCTAGACTTTGGCTCTCTTTCTAAACCTAACGACGAGAGTCGCCTCTTTCTCCGATCAGATTTGTCTTCTTGTTGTGACTGGACATGGAAAAAGCTCTCCCAATTAGCATAGTTTGTCTCAATACGTAAGTCTCGCTCAATTTTGTCCTTATTTATTGTTAACAATCTGTTAATTTTGATCTTAGTTTGCCATTAGTTAAAAAAATATCTCACATATTTTGCTGTTAATTTGTCAGAGAAAAAAGACGCATGGTCTGATTCTGATGTTAATTTGCCATGATATGCTTGTCTGATATGCTCTCAATTATAGCCTTTGTTTGCTTTTATAAAAATTGGAAAATTTTGAAAAAGTAATTGTGTATGTTGTAGTTATCTTTCAATATATATATTTTTTTATTTTGTACACTTAATTACATGATATTAGATTCAATATTGTTCATTGTTTGTTAGTCTGATGCAGACCTTTCAAGGGTACTAAAGGAGCTGGGCGTTACGGATTTAGGGTCACCTTTGTTGCTTCTTTCAAGCATAGTAAAGGATCTGAGCCATCTGGCATCCACATATTTAGAGAATTTCTTAGCAGCCATAATTAGAGTTTTTTTTTCTTTTCTTTATTAGTGGTGGCTACCAAATCATCTCTCTTAAAATAAATATTATTTTGGATGTAAACGATGTACCACCTGAAATAGAATTGTGAAGTTATTTTTTTCTGCATTTTTTTTATGCTATGCATGTGATGGCATAGATTGAAACTAGCAGTCGAAATATGCACATTTTGTATGTACGAATACGTTGCGTCTAATTTGTCATCTTGTTTTGAATAAACTTTCTTATACCTTCTTTTCTATGAGAATCTAGTACGATACTGTACAAAGATTGAATTATTATTTAATTGTGTACATGTACGATGCAACTTGAATTATATGGATGAAGCAAATTGATACATCCATATGCAAGAAGAAAAATTATGCAAGTTTAAATCTATCAAGTGAATAATACATGCAGTATATAACTTCAATTTTTCTTAAGAGAAAGGTAGCTCAAGTTCACCATTTCATTACAAATGAAACAATGTATCTTACAAATAATTAAAATAGCACAATTTGGCACTTAAAGAAACTAGACTGATACAAATTAAACTCTGTACCGGCACCATATCATCTACTATGAAAAAGTGAAACTACTCAACCTCCATAAAATGTACCAGTACATATATCCATGCCTTCTTTCATTAGACCAATTGAATCAGTATGCTTCCTTAATCCTTACTAATCCTTTCTTTTATTCTCTCCTTTCTTCTTTTTCTTGCTTTTTTAATTTGTCACTTTGATTTTATTTTCTTATACATCCTGCCCTTTTCATCTTCTTTCCACCCTTCACTGCATAACTTCAAAGCGAGACTCATTAATTCTCAAACTTACTTTGCTGTATAATCAAATTATTGCAAAATTCGTTACATTGCCTCGACCCCTGTTGTGTATTTTTCTCTGACAAATTAACAGAAAAATATGTGAGATACATTTTAATTTTGAAATAATGGCAAACTAAGATCAAAATTAACAGATTGTTAACAATAAATAAGGGCAAAATTAAGAGAGACTTATGTCACAACAAGGAGACAAATATGCAAATTGGGAGAGAGCTTCTTTAATGTCCGGTCACAAAAAGGAGACAAATCTGATCGGAGAAAGAGGCGACTCTCGTCGGTAGGTTTAGAAAGAGAGCCAGAGCCTGGGAGTCGAGACACAAGTTTCGTCGCCAAATTTAAGGAAAAGCGCTAAGAGACGAGAGGCACGAAAACAATAGAAAAGACTATGGCAGATCCTCTGGTCGTTTTTTATAAATGACCACTGGCCGTTTTTAGATCTGGATCGTCTGATTTAATCTCAAATGTTAACTTTTTTCGGACCTATCAATTCTGGTATTATGCACGGGGCATCCTTAACCGTTGAGATTAAATCAGACGGTCCAGATCTAAAAACGACCAGAGGATCTCGTTCCGAGATTGAAGAAGGTGATATAAGGGTATTTTGGTAAATATGAAATTTGAGAATGATTTGTACATAAATTGTGGTATTTTTCTGAATAAAACGCATTTGGGTGGTATTTTTCTAATTTTTAAGTTTTGAGGTGACATGGGATTAATTTTCCCTTTCATTTTCTCCTTGCCTTCCAAAGATCTTATGGGTGTGTTTGGATAGGTCGGGAATAGAGAATAGGAATAAGAAATTTCGGTTTGCGTGCTTATTCTTATTCTTGTGCAAAACAAACGGTATAAGAATAAGGAATTTGGGCCCTTATTCCTATACTAACAAAACCATGGTATAAGAATAAGGAATTAAGATAAGCACACAAATCGAAATTCCTTATTCTTATACCCTATTCACGGCTTATTCCGTTGCATCCAAACACACCCTATATGAACAGTCTCGTGTGACCGATTCTACCCGCTCCCTACTTACACTAGCCGCAAGTTCGTCGAAGCACCCTAGGTGAACAGTGTTCGCCAATTCGAGAATTTACTCCACACCATGCGTCTTTATCACTCCTGTGATAGTTCGCGCTATAGACAATGTTTTGAAAACCGACCCGGACATTGAACCGGTGAAGCTAAAGGTTCGATGGTTCGACCGGTTCAACCGGTCGAACCGGTTGAAAGAACCGGAGGACATTATCATTGCAATATAGTTTATAAAAACTAAATGTCCATTTATTTACAACAAAAGCCCACTGGCCTAGTGGTATTGCATCCCTTTGCTATTCTAAACATCTCAAGTTCGATTCCCATACTTCCCATTTTTTTGAGAATTTCATTGAACCACTTGAAAAATATAAACCGTCCGGTTCGGTTCAGCGGTTCAGTCGAAAACCGAACCGAACCGGCCGGTTCGTTACGGTTCGGAAACAGACAAAAAACCGGGCCAGTTTGGACCGGAGAGGTGTCCGGTTCGCGGTTGAACCGGTCGAACCGGCCGGTCCGGTCCGGTTTTCAAAACATTGGCTATAGATGATCTATCTATGAACATGCCATCTTGTGATAGTTCACACGCTATAGATGATCCATGAACATGCCATTGTACCAGAACATGCCATCTTGTGATAGTTCACACGCTATAGATGATCCATGAACATGCCATTGGTACATGAAAATAGTTTTTAGTCTAGTTGAGCGAATATACGTGATAAAAAAAGTTCATATTTCAATAATAAAAAAAAAAAAACCAACGGAAACAACAATTATTGCACAAATGTATTTATGGTCCAGTATACCATCGGACGAAATATTGGAGGAAAACTAATGAAAGGTAATTTTTTTTTCTAGTTAGTATAGTAAATATGGCAATTTTCCAATATAATCGATTTAGAGTGGCATTTTTCAAAGGTTAAATTTTAAAGTGGCATATTTCTAATTTTTGTATTTTGAGGTGGCAAATATCTATTTTTTCCATAAATGAATTATTAAAATAACTATTTATATTATAAGTTAATAATAAAAAAATTATTACTACCATTACTTGTATAAATAAAATTAATAACATTAATAATAATAATTATTATTATTCAATCCTAATAATAAAAAAATTACTAACCTCATAATACTGCACCAAACAACAATTACTGACCTTGAACTGGCACTAACCTCTTCCATTCTTTAACCTCACCATTCTACCCTACTAACTCCAAAAACTACTAACATCACCAACTTTTATTTCACCAAACACACTCGGCATACACCTCTCCCCTCCCTTCCCCTCCCTATCCCATTTTTCCTTGTTGAGAATATATATATAAAAAAAAAACTTTTCTTTTGTTTCCACATGATTTCAACATTATACAAAATGAAAGAAATATATTTATAATTTACTAAATCTTAATGCACACCTTGATATAGTATAACAATGTCAATTATTCTTCTTGAGTTGACTATGTTAGTCACATAGAAAGTCATGCCAATTTAGAAAAATTCTATGAAAGCTCATTTGAGTCCTAATTAAACACGGTCGCTTATGATTTTAAATGAATAATCGGATTTCAGCTTATATGAAATTCATTAATGGTTAAATTTTCCGTCAATGTAATATAAGATAAATTTACTTTAATATACTTATTTATTATTGCAAATTGGGTATTTAAAGTGAAGAAAAGCACTCATGGATAAGCGGAATGAGTTAGCTGACATATGGGGTTCAACTCGAACTTGATTCATAAGCCAATCGCGTTGGCTCACTTGAGTTGCAATTAAGCTATATCGAAAGTCGAGTTTAAGTGAGTTAAGAGAGTTCCTATTATCTTTGTAGTTTAATTAGCACCGATACGTACATCTGTTATCATAATACGTTAGTAATTGCAAATATTAACATGAAAGGAAATTAATTAATATTATATTTATTTTATATAAATATTAAACCCTAAACCACTTTCATTGTCGTTTACATAGGTTCGTCTTAGAAAACTTGTGAATACGTAACACATTAGAAATCACTCATTGGTTTCCCTCCCGTATGTGTGGTACGGACGTTAGAGAAACCACTCAACGCTATCACGCTAAACTGATGGACTCCTTTTGGCTTCATGTTTTAACTTATTTTCCTAGTATTAAGAGAAGCCAACTTTACGAATATTTTCCTTATTTCATTTTGCAAAACAGCCATTTTTCTTAAGAGAAGAGATAAGAAAGCGCCCAAAATGTTTAGATTTTTTACCTCCGTCCAGCGCAGGTCAAGCACTATGACCTCTGTGATCTCTCATGGCAGCTCAGCCACTACAGTAGTAACGATCACTAGGCCCTCCGTTCAGCGCATATCTACCACTGTGACTTTTGCGACCTCTGATGACATCTCAGCTGTCATAGTGGTCAGGGGTGGAGCCATTAGGGGGACAAAGAGGGTTTTGGCCCCCCAAATATATATTTTTTTAAAAGAACTTTTCAATTATATGTTTAATTTTGTTGATACATAACATATTGCATCCCTAATAAAAAAGAGTTCAAATACAATAAATATAACTCAAATACAATCTAGTTAAGTTTGTTGTTTGTTCAAACTAGTTTAATTATATTTTTTTTCTTTTAAAGCTAATTTAGAAGTCGAAAAATCACAAATAAAATATTGCTCAAATATGAAAATTTTTGCTTATTATTTTTTTTAAGAAAAAAAATACTTCTTTATTGTATTTGATTCAATTCATGTTTACAAAAATTACTACTATAAAATTATACAATATTATTTTTTGTTCTCAATTTTTTAAGATTTTTAAAGTTTCAAACTTTAGTCTATCTAAGTCGATATTCTAGCCCCCTTAAGTCGAAATCCTGGCTCCGCCCTTGATAATGGCAGCGATGACTAGGTCCAGATCGACGATGGTGACTATTGCTGACATCTCAACCGCCACCATGCCGGCGGGTACAACTAGGCCCGCTGTCCAGTCTATATCTACTAAGGGGACCTCTCGTGCCTTATCGACAGCCACTATAGCACCAGGTACCACCGCCAGGCCCTCCATCAGATCGACTAAGGAATCCTCAGATGCACCAAACTGGGCGCAGTCTCCTCTCAACTGAGGGTCTGCTGCTTTTCTCGGGCTGCCTTATCCGACCATAGCTACTATCAGTTCAATCAGCGTACCGGGAGCCCTTCTTTCATCACCTCTATCGATGGAGTGTCATATGATGCCACAATGTGCAAGTTCCTTTTTTTTTTTGCTTATGTTATCTCTTTGCTAATTGACACGGAGGTCTGATAATGGTTATTTTTTAGGAGTTAGAGTAAATTAAAATGACTTATGTCATGAGGTATATTATCACATAAAGATCAGTGAATTTTCAATTTAGAAAATAATAACTTTATGCTATAAGGTATAGCATAATGATCATAAAACCTACAATTTACAAAACAACCTTGACAGTCTCCTCTTACTTCAGGTACAAACAGTTTAACCCCCTAAAATAGTATATTATAAAAAATTATATTGGGTGGTTATTAAAAAAAAACTGAATTTATGTTATCCATAGGCCATGTTCCGTAAGCTTCTTTAAGCTTCTTTAGTGAGGAATAGACACTTATTCCACAGTTATGTCACGAAACAACATAAAATTTCAGATGGAACAAGCTTCTTCAGCGTGACATAACTTATAACACCGAAAATGATGGAATAGATTCTCATGGTGGGTCCCAGAGGCTGAATAGCTATTAAAAAATAAATTTCAGAATTGAATCTCTGATTTTAGTGCCCAGCTATCTTATTTCGCTTTCTTCTTTTGCCGAGCAATTTTAACTTTTGCATCTCATTTCCCAACCTAGCCTCACTGATTGTAAATTTTGTGATTTGGTAAAGTAAATATGTTAAAAATATTTATGTTATGAATCTAAAAAATTTCTGCTATCTGGTCTGTAAAATAGGGTGAACTGGGTGGAGAAAATCTGTCGCATTTTATAAAAAAAAAAAAATCTACATGTATGTGGTGGATTAATGATCATATTAATTATCAGAATTATGCCCATTGATTATCATCTGCAAAGTTTGGTAGCACTTTTACATATTATAACCTTTGTTTTGGTATTGCTAGCATGCTTGAAATCTTGGAATTAATTAGTTTGTCCAAACCAAATTACAATAATGTTTTAGCAGAGAGAAAATTTTTAATTTTAAACAGAAACAAGTTTTAATTTCAATTATGTCTCATTCTTCCTAATTTCAATAACGTATGTTTGTCTAAAAGAAAAAAGAAAAAGAAAGCGTTGGATGCAGATTGAGCAGTCTGGATACTAGATATCTCAAATGGGATCTGGTGTGGCGTGGCACGGTGCAGTGCACCCTTCCTAACCATCCGATCTATGATGGATGTCCCGTGCATTATGCCAGATTGATAAGTCCGAAAAAAGTTAACAGTTGAGATCAGATCGGACGGTTGGGATGGTTGCGCTATACCGTGCCGCACGGTACGGGATTTGGATTCCTAGATAGAGGGGTGCATTGTTCATTCCTCTATCCAGGATACATGCATTTATAATGTCTTGAGAGGGTGTGTTTTTATGAAGGGAAAATCAGTTCTATACCCCCTCAGATCTTATTCAATTGGATATATCCCCTCCAATACTTCAAATTAGAAATATCCCCTCTAATCATAACTAGTGTGGATATTTATCCTTTTGTGTATTTCTAATGATTTTTTAGTTCTGAAAAATTAACTTTAAAATATTCGGACAACAATGCCCTCACCCTCTGACGATTCGTCTCCCCGTTGTTTTCTCCTTTGTGATATAGCAAAAAATATGCAATATCGGTCCTTTCAAATATTTTCCTTCTAACCCCATGCATGGCTAGAGAAAGACGTCTCTATTGTGCTTTGTAAACTTAGGATCATAGGAGTAGGTGCCCTAGAAAGTATCACGGATGCTGGTATAATATAATCCGCGTGAATTGTTTGCGCGGATTTTAAAGCAAACCACCGAAAACAAATTCTAACCGTTGATTGTATTTTAGCTTTTTAATCTGATACGTTTATCTTGATAAGACGTGTTGACGGGATCGATTAGTCAAAAACACCATCCACTTTGGAGTTTGGATCATAGGCCTTCTTCAGTCCCTTTCTTTTTTTTCTCCCTTTTCTTGGGTTTCTCCAGTTGCGCCTCCTATGCTACATCCTCTTCCTCTTCTAGGGTTTCGTTCTTCATTCTTCTGATGGCAGATGGCAGATGGCATACGAGCTTATCATCCTTTGGATAGATCTATCTGCACCGTCTCTTTCCTTTGCCTCTGCAACACCGGAATCGTGCAATCCGAGATCGCCGAATCTTACAATTTAGCGTATCTCTCTTTTACTCTCCAACACGTCATCTGGACAGCTCTCCGTGCGTCGTAATTGATTGGCCTGTTTAGCAATTTGAGGTCCGAAAGCTCATTCCTTTGTATTTTTTTCCCTAACAGTTTATTTGTGTTTAATTTTTAACTATATTGAATTTGGAAATTTTGTATCCGTGGTATTAATCGATTTAAGATTTCGAAGCTTTTTCTGTTGACATCAGATTTGAAATCAGCGACAAACTGTTGTTGCATACCAGTAAAAGAATATTTTATTCAATTTAACACAGTTATTTCTCATTTTTAACATATGTTTGTACTAAATTTTTTAACAAATCGATAGATAAAGATCAGTAAAAAAGAGGAGCCAAAAAGAGAGCAAATTTAATTGATATTTTTATTCAATTTGATTGACTTTTGTTAATGATTTTGTTCTGCTACTTTTTGTTTTATCTTCTGTTAGCAATTTATTACTTTTTTCAAAAAATAACTGTAATCTAGACATATTTGAAGAATGAGAAAGATATGGTTATTGATAATACTTTTAGGGGTGTATGTGATCTTTTTTATGAAATCAACAGTTCATGGATCCAAAGTAAACAACCATGTTCTAAATCTGTGTTTTAATGATTCAATTATACTCATTTTAATCATGTTTGGCTTTTATGTCAGTAATTAGTATATTTATATGATATATGGGAGCAAACTCTAATTTCCCTATAATTTCGTTGACCCTTTAATTTAATTTCCCTGTAACATCCATGGACATGCACAAATCAAGGGAATCTTTAATGCTGCCATTATTATTATTATTATTATTATTGGGTATTAAATGTCCTTCAAATGACTTGCCGTTTCACGTTATTTATTATAGCTGGCATTTTATTTAAATTTTAATTATGGTTAATAGATGTAATTTTAATTGTGGTTAATAGATGTTGGTACCCGATGGTCATTGCCCTTTAATCCTGATTGAACTAATAAATTTTGGATCCCAATGGTCATTAAGTTTGTAGTATCAATTTCTTTTATCTATATGTGTGTGTGTGTGTGGGTGGGGGGGGGGGGGGGAGTTCTATTACTTCAGGTCTGCCTCCAATCTGAGCAATTCTTTTTTTTTGTTCCATTGTGGAGCAGCATGAAGTTGATTTGTTCTTTTTTTTTTGGAATTTGTTTTTTTTTTTTGGGTATCTTTGTGAACCGGTTCTGTTTAAATTGGCTTCTATTTTTGTTTGATTTCTTTCTTAGAAAATAGTGGTGTCCATACGACTCTCAAAATTCCAATTGGGATGGTGCCTTGAAGGTGTTTGAAGGAATGCTCAGAGTTTCAATTTGGCTGGTAATGTCTTTTTTTGCTCTTCCCTTCCTGATATCAATTACGAAGGTCTCTACTATCAATTCTATTGGTTCTCTTTGAAATATGTGGAAGAACTCATTATTAATTTGATGGTATTGACCATCAGATCTGGTCCAGCATTATGGCTCTTAGATTATTAGTGTCATTAACTAACATATTAATAACATGCTTATAAGTTATAACTCATTATTGGATATAATCCAGTGCCAACTTATGTATGTTTCTTCTGATTTAATATCGAAAAGAATTTAAATGATCTTTATTTCAGTTGCAAGAAATGAATTTCAATTCATATAGCATATACGATCCAAGGTCATTGGATATCATTCTATATATACATCATTTTACCTAATTCAAATGACTAAGGTATCTGCCCCTTTTAATCAATAAATCATGCCAAATTTTCAAACAGTTTACATTATATGCTCAATTGGCTACCAAAGCAACTACCATATTAAACGCTTATGAAGAACTAATTACTTTTTAAGTTTCCCATCTTGCCCTTTGCACTCATTTACTGGTGCGAGGATGGGAGGATGGTTAATCTCTTGGAGATGTAGATGCTTACAAGAAAATTTGAGAAAGAGAAAAATAAACGTTGCAATGGAGAGAAGAATAGATAGATGCTTATAGGAAATAAATTTAGTATCTAATTTCATTTTTCAATACTTAGTGACATGATAGTCCTGTATAAGTAAAGAAGACCAATTCATTTTTTATGTCAGGGAATCAGAACATATATATTATTTTGTATGTAAATAGGCTTTTATGTCACTTTTTAGTTCTTTATAATAGGCAAACAGGAAGGAGCAGAGGGTTCGCTTTTGTTACCATGAGCTCAGTTGAGGATTGCGAACACATCGTTAAAAATCTGGATGGTAGCGTGGGTTACTTAACTTTCTCTTTTGATGTTTTCCACAAGTCAGATTTCTTTTGAGCTAAGTTCAATTTTTCTCAAGACCAAGTGCTTCATTACAAAATATTATTTTAGAAAAAGGAGGAAGATAATACTTTTAAATATGGCATAATATTGCCACACAATTGGGCTTGAATTCAATCATGTGGATAGAAATCAGATGTTATCCAGTTAGGCAGCAGACCATAATAATAATTTTGGGTAGAAATCAGATTAAGACTATATGAACTTGATTTTTCCTTGAAAAATATAATATATGATAGTATGTGTTATTCTTCTTCATTGTTACCCAGTAATTTAATGGAAGAATAATGAGGGTGAACTTCTCTGACAAGCCAAAGGGCAAGGTGCCATTGTACAATATTGGGACTGAATGCAAGCTAGCTGTTTGTGGGCAACCTATCATGGTCTACCACATTAGAGAACCTGGAGAAGGCATTCAAGAAATGTGGTCTCATCTTGAGTCCTTTATGACGGTGACACGGATAGGTCGCGTGGTTTTGTTTTTTTTCTTACTCGACCCAGGAGGAGATGGAAGAGGCACTTAAAACTCTTGAAGGTGAGATAACTCTCTTTCTCTCTCCCAACATCAGATTGATAGTTTTTTTTTTTTTAAAAAAAAAAATCATTGTTGTTATCATTAATTTTCTTTTCAAAATGATTTGTATGAACTGCTGCAACAACCATGGAAGGAAACATGCAAAGCAACTTCCATTATTGTTGCATCACCGATTCCAACACTATACCTCAATTTCAGTTACTATTTACTCCACATAATCTCCTATAATTCTATAGGTGCCACCAAATCAGATTGGTGCACGATCCACGAAGGCTGCTCAGTGTTGAAGCAAAGAATCATGTTGCATCACATACTAGGGAATATATATAGCAACAATAGGTTTGATCAATGTGTCCAGGTTACTGGACAAAATTTTTATGATTTTTTCATTATTTCATTATTTATGATTTTATGAACTGTTAATTTTCTGATTGTTCATGAGCGAAATAAAATAGCGAGTCACATGACAATTCCTACATTGGAATTATTATTTTTTTTCCATTAAAATGTAGTCATAGTTTTTTTTTTTTGGGTATAAATTAGCCACATTTTGGTGCATTGGGCAATGCAGCATATAACAGTACACTAATGCGAGGATAGGAGTAATAGCTTGCACACCATAGTAAACTGATGCGAGGATAGTTAATCTCTTGGAGATGTAGAGTTTACAAAGGAGACTAGAGTAGTTTGAAGAGGGGTAAAATGAATTGGGAGATGTCTTTTTTCCTTTATATTCTAATTGCAAGATATATTCCCTAGAAGCAACTACTAAGTCACAGGCGATGGAACCATTGAGGAACCAACAGAATACTGAAGAGATTAATCAAGCTTGCTCCATAGTCATGGGATTCTCTACTGGCAGTTGTACAACTGGTTGGTTGCTCAATTTAGCCACTTCTATACCACCAAAAGGGTGCTAAAGAAAAGAACTGACCACTAGGGCTAGAGGCAACCTGTGCCTGGCACGGACATATGGGGTTATGGCATTTGTATCGGGGTGTTTGCTGCATACATGCCACTGTCGCTTGCTTCGCCATAATCATTCCAAGGCTGAAATAATACTTATGTGACAAATATATTTATATTTGAAGTTAGTAAAAATAACAAATAATTATACATCGTATAATGTAAAAAAAACGATTATATAAATTATAAATAAAAAGATGTTAAATATAATTAAACAAACATCCTTACCATAAATATGTATAAATAATAAAAGATATTAAATGAAATTTTTATTTTGCCGTTGCACAAAACAATACATATGTATTTAAATAAAAAAAATTAATAAAAATAAATGTTACCACTAATGTTTACTTTTCGCGCCATATCGCTTTGCATTATTAAATTTAAATTCCGTTTTATCCTATTATTAAATAATAACCCACGGATCATCATTTCATTAACTTCAATCATTTCATAAATCTCACATGGCCACAACATCCATTCTTATATTCCATTTCGTTGTTGATTTATTTGGTTCTATCGAAAAATCCCGACTACAATTAATTCATATTTCTTCAGACATATATGCACGCTTCAATTAATTCATTTGCTGCATTTATTCAAACCAACGTAACAATTGAAGTGAAGTAATTCCAAACGAAGAAAAGACCCATAGGGTACATATACAATGATGACTTCTAATATATACAGTATCACTAATGCCTCATAAACTTTTTATATTTTTCTTCTCAACTTCTGTGATTTATGCCTAAATAATAACCATCTTTCTATCTCTCATTGTACATTATTTAATTAAGCCGACATTTTGTTCTATTCTATTTGCAATAACTGATTTCATAATTTCTCCAAAACATATTGATATAGATATTTTTATTATATCTTCAAATTTGTATTAACATATATAAAAAATTAAATTTACATAAAAAATTCAAACCATAAACTATGTAAAAAATTCTGTATCGAGCGAAGCTCGATTTCCAACCCTAGTATAATGAACTTATGTTTTCAATCTGGTATTTACTGAAGCACCGCTAGATAAAAGAATCGCTACAGTTTTTTGTTATTTTGTTATGTTGATTTTACTAAAAAATAAAATGGTGTTCAAGTGTTTTTGCTGCGGATGCTCATAGGTAAAATTACCAACTCCAATGCACCATCCATCTCACATTTTGATTAGTTTCGAAATTATTGCAAAATCCAAGCTCTCCTTTGCCACCGTCACAAAGCAGCAAATATTAAAAGGCATCCACATATATTTGGTTGCTGAGCTAGCAAAAAATGACACTATTATTTGACCCAGGAAATTAAAATAATCGTGCTTGAATACGACAAAAAATAATAAGCATTATAAATCTATAAGTGATCTTTGAGATAAAATAAACAATGATGACACGACTCTACAGAAAATAGCATAACAATGTATCGAGTACTATTTCAGCAAACGCATCCATCTCTAGCTGGCAATATAATTGTTAGTAATTACGCATATAAAGTGCAAATAATGCAATTGTGAGTATCATTTGAGCATTTCAGTCGTTTCTGTATTCATTCTAAGTCATTTCATCACAATAATCTACATTTAAACGAATTATACTGTCCAGATTAAGATTCATATCTTATTTATTTAAAAATATTAGATTAAAAATGGTAATTAAGCATATAAAATATAAATAATGCAATTCTGAGTATCATTTGAGCATTTCAATCATTTCAGGATTCATTCTAAGTCATTTCATCATAATAATCTAAATTTAAACTCTTTATACAGTCCAGACTAAAATTCATATCTTGTTTATTCAAAAAGATTGGATTATACATGGTAATTATGCATATAAAGTGCAAATGATGTAATTCTTAGTATCATTTGACCATTTCAATCGTTTCTGGATTCTTCTAAGTCATTTTATCACAATAATCTATATTTAAACTCTTTACACTGTCTAGAAGATGATTCATATCTTACTCATACAAAAATATTGGATTATAAATAGTAATTACGCATGTAAAGTTCAAATAATGCAATTCGGAGTATCATTTGAGCATTTCAAACATTTCTGGATTCATTCTAAGTCATTTCATCACAATAATCTACATTTATACACTTTATACTGTTCAGACTAAGATTCATATCTTTATTCTTCAAAACGTTTGTATTATACATGGTAATTACGCATACAAAGTGCAAATAATGTAATTCATAGTATCATTTGAGCATTTCAATCGTTTCTGGATTCATTCTAAGTCATTTGAACACAATAACATGCATTTAAACTATTTATACTATCTATAATATGATTCATGTTTTGTTTATTGAAAAAGATTGGATTACTCATGATAATTACGCATACAAAGTGCAAATAATGTAATTCTTTGTATCATTTGAGCATTCCAAGAGTTTTTTGATTCATTCTAAGTCATTTCAACAGAATAATCTACACTTAAAATCTTTATATTGTCTAGAATATGATTCATAACTTTTTAATTTAAAAAGATTGGATTATACATTGTAATTACGCTTACAAAGTGCGAAAAATGCAATTCTGATTATTATTTGAGTATTTTTATCATTTATGTATTCATTCTAAGTCATTTCATCATAATAATCTATATTTAAACTCTTTATACTGTTCAGATTAAGATACATATCATGTTTATTAAAAAAGATTAAATTATACATTGTAATTACGCATATAAAGAACAAATAATGCAATTCTGAGTATCATTTCATCATTTCTGGATTCATTATTTGTCATTTCATCACAATCCTCTATATTTAAATATTTTATAATGTCCAAACTAAGATTCATATCTTGTTTATTCAAAAAGATGAGATTATACATGATAATTACGCATATAAATTGCAAATAATGCAATTCTGTGAATTAGTTGAACATTTCAATCGTTTCTTAAATCATTCTAAGTTATTTCATCACAATAATCTACATTTAAACTCTTTAAACTGTCTAGAATATGATTCATATGTTTTTTATTCAAAAAGAATTGATTATACATGGTAATTATGCATATAAAGTGCAAATAATGCAATTCTGTGTATCATTTGAGCATTTCAATCGTTTCTGGATTCATTCTAAATCATTTGATCATAATAATCTACTTTTAAAATCCTTATACTATCTAGAATGTGAATCATATCTTATTTACTCAAAAAAATTGGATTATATCCGGTAATTACACATATAAAGTGCAAATAATACAATTCTGAGTATTATTTGAGCATTTCAATAATTTCTGAATTCATTCTATGTTATTTAATCACAATAATTTACATTTGAACTCTTTATACTGTCTTGAATGTGATTCATATCTTATTTATTCAAAAAAATTAGATTATACATGGTAATTACGCATATAAAGTGCAAATAATGTAATTCTGAGTTTCATTTGAGCATTTCTATCGTTTCTGGATTCATTTTAAGTCATTTCATCATAATAATCTACTTTTAAACTCTTTATACTGTCTAGAATGTGAATCATATCTTATTTTTTCAAAAAGATCGGATTATATCCGGTAATTACGCATATAAAGTGCAAATAATGCAACTCTGTGTATTATTTGAGCATTTCAATCGTTTCTGGATTCATTCTATGCTATTTAATCATAATAATCTACATTTTAACTCTTTATACTGTCCTGAATATGGTTTATATCTTATTTAATAAAAAAGAATGGATTATACATGGCAATTACGCATATAAATTGCAAGTAATGCAATTCTGAGTATCATTTGAGCATTTCAATTGTTTCTGGATTTATTCTAAGTCATTTCATCACAATAATCTACATTTAAACTCTTTATACCGTCTAGAATATGATTCATATCTTATTTATTCAAAAATATTGGATTATACATGGTATTACGCATATAAAGTGCAATTAATGTAATTCCGAGTATCATTTCAGCATTTCAACTGTTTCTAGATTTATTCTAAGTTATTGCATCACAATAATCTATATTTAAATTCTTTATACTGTCTTGAATATAATTTATATCTTATTTAATCAAAAAGATTGGATTATACATCGTAATTACGCATATAAAGTGCAAATAATGCAATTCTGAGTATCATTTGATCATTTCAATTATTTCAGGATTTATTCTAAGTCATTTCATCACAATAATCTATATTTAAACTCTTTATACTATCTAGAATATAATTCATATCTTATTTATTAAAAAATATAGGATTATACAGGTAATTACGCATATAAAGTGAAAATAATGTAATTCTGAGTATCATTTGAGCATTTCAATCATTTCTGAATTCATTCTAAATCATTTCATCACAATAATCTATATTTAAATATTTTATACTGTCCATACTAAGATTCATATCTTGATTATTCAAAAAGATTGGATTATATATGGTAATTACGCATATAAAGTACAAATAATGCAATTCTGTGTATTATTTGAACATTTCAATCGTTTTTGGATTCATTCTATGTTATTTCACCAAAATAATCTACATTTAAACTCTTTATACTGTCTAGAATATGATTCACATCTTGTTTATTCAAATCACAATAATCTAAATTTAAACTCTTTATACTGTCTTGAATATGATTTATGTCTTATTTATTCAAAAATATTGGATTATAAATGTTAATTACGCATATAAATTGCAAATAATACAATTCTGAGCATCATTTGAGCATTTCAATCGTTTATGGATTCATCCTACCTAATTTCATCACAATAATATACTTTTAAATATTTTATACTGTTCATACTGCGATTCATATCTCGTTTATTCAAAAAGTTTGGATTATACATGGTAATTACGCATATAAAGTGCAAATAATGCAATTCTTATTATCGTTTGAACATTTCAATGCTTGCTGGATTCATTCTAGGTCATCTGATCACAATAATCTATATTTATACTCTTTATACTGTTCAGACAAATATTCATATCTTGCTTATTCAAAATGATTGGATTATATCTAGTAATTACGCTTACAAAATTGCAAATAATGCAATTCTAAATATCATTTGAGCATTTCAATCGTTTCTGGATTCATTCTAAGTAATTTCATTATAATAATCTACATTTAAACTCTTTATACTGTCTTGAATGCGATTTATATCTTATTTATTAAAAAATATTGGATTGTAAATGGTAATTACGCATATAAATTGCAAATAATGCAATTTTAAGTATCATTTGAGCATTTCAATCGTTTCTAGATTTATTCTAAGTCCTTTTGTCACAATACTCCACATTTAAACATCTTATACTGTCCAGATTTAGATTCATATCTTGATTATTCAAAAAGATTGGATTATACATGGTAATTACGCATACAAAGTGCAAATAATGCAATTCTGTGTATTATTTGAACATTTCAATCGTATCTGGATTTATTCTATGTTATTTCATCCCAATAATCTATATTTAAATTCATTATACTGTCAAGAATACGATTCATATCTTGTTTATTCAAAAAGAATTGATTATACATGGTAATTATGCATATAAATTGCAAATAATGCAATTCTGGGTATCATTTGATATTTTCAATCGTTTCTGGATTCATCCAAAGTCATTTCTTCACAATAATCTACTTTTAAACTCTTTATACTGTCTAGAATGTGAATCATATCTTACTTATTCAAAATGATTGGATTATATCTAGTAATTACGCATATAAAGTTCAAATAATGCAAATCTGAGTATCATTTGAGCATTTTCAATTGTTTCTGGATTCATTCTAAGTAATTTAATCACAATAATCTACATTTAAACTCTTTATAATGTCCTGAATATGATTTATATCTTATTTAATAAAAAAGAATGGATTATACATGGTAATTACGCATATAAAGTGCAAGTAATGCAATTCTGAGTATCATTTGAGCATTTCAATCATTTCTTGATTTATTCTAAGTCATTTCATCACAATAATCTACATTTAAACTATTTATACTGTCTTGAATATGTTTTATATCTAATTTAATAAAAATTATTGGATTATAAATTTTAATTACGCATATAAAGTGCAAATAATGCAATTCTGAGTATCATTTGAGCATTTCAATCGTTTCTGTATTCATTCTAATCATTTCATCACAATAATCTACATTTAAACTCTTTATACTGTCCAGATTAAGATACATATCGTGTTATTAAAGGGAATAAATTATACATGGTAATTACTCATATAAAGTACAAATAATGCAATTCTGAGTATCATTTAATCTTTTTTTTTAGAAAAGCTTGGTAGGGGCTACCAATTAGTGGTACAACGGTACACACAAAAATAAAAATAAAATTAAACCTACAATAAAAAAAAGACAAAAAAAAAAAGATAATCGGTCGAATTGCATCCACAGTCATACCAATCCCTCCTTTTACACATCCACGGTCACTGAGTATCATTTAATCATTTAAATCATTTTTGAATTCATTCTATGTCATTTCATCACAATCCTCTAAATTTAAACATTTTATACTGTCCAAACTAAGATTCATATCTTGTTTATTCAAAAAGATTAGATATACAAGGAAATTACTCATATAAAGTGAATGCAATTCTGTGAATTATTTGAACATTTCATTCGTTTCTGGATTTATTCTAAGTTATTTCAACAAAATAATCTACATTTAAACTCTTTATACTGTCTAGAATACGATTCATATCTTGTTTATTCAAAAAGAATTGATTATACATGATTATTATGCATATAAAGTGCAAATAATTCAATTGTGAGTATCATTTGATAATTTCAATCGTTTCTGGATTCATTCAAAGTCATTTCATCACAATAATCTACTTCTAAACTCTTTATACTGTCTAGAATATAAATCATATCTTACTTATTCAAAAAGATTGGATTATATCCGGTAATTACGCATATAAAGTCCAAATAATGCAATTCTGAGTATCATTTGAGCATTTTCAATCGTTTCTGGATTCATTCTAAGTAATTTAAGCACAATAATCTACATTTAAACTCTTTATACTGTCTAGAATACGATTCATATCTTGTTTATTCTAAAAGAATTGATTATGCACAGTAATTACGCATATAAATTTCAAATAATCCAATTCTGAGTTTCATTTCAGAATTTCAATCGTGTCCGGATTCATTCTAAGTTATTTCATCACCATAATCTACTTTTAAATTCTTTATACTGTCTATGATGTGAATCTTATCTTATTTATTAAAAAAGATTGGATTATATCCAGTAATTACGCATATAAAGTCCAAATAATGCAATTCTGAGTATCATTTGAGCATTTCAATCGTTTCAGGATTCATTCTATGCTATTTAATCACAATAATCTATATTAACTCATTATACAGTCTTGAATGTGAGTTATATCTAATTTATTAAAAAAGATTGGATTATACAAGGTAATTACGCATATAAAGTGCAAATAATGCAATTCTGAGTATCATTTGAGTATTTTAATCGTGTCTATATTTATTCTAAGTCATTTCATAACAATAATATACATTTAAACTCTTTATACTGTCCAGAATATGATTCATATATTATTTATTAAATTTTTTTTATTATGCATGGTAATTACACATATAAAAAGCAAATAATGTAATTCTGAGTTTCATTTGAGCATTTCAATCGTTTCTGGATTCATTCTAAGTCATTTCATCACAATAATCAATATCTAAACTCTTTATACTGTCTAGACTTGGATTCAAATCATGTTTATTCAAAAGGACTTGATTATTCATGGTAATTACGTATATTAAATACAAATATTGCAATTCTGAGAACCATTTCAGCATTTCAATCATTTCTGAATTCATTCTAAATCATTTCATCAGAATAATCTATATTTAAACATTTCATATTGTCGTACTAAGATTTATATCTTGTTTATTCAAAAAGATTGGATTATACATGGTAATTACACATATAAAGTGCAAATAATGCAATTCTTAGTATCATTTGAGCATTTCAATCGTTGCTGGATTCATTTTTTGTCATTTAATCACAATAATCTACAATTATACTCTTTATACTGTTCAGACAAATATACATATATTGCTTATTCAAAACGATTGGATTATATCTAGTAATTACGCCAACAAAGTGCAAATAATTCAATTCTAAGTATCATTTGAGCATTTCAATCGTTTCTAGATTCACTCTATATAATTAAATCACAATAATCGGCATTTAAACTATTTATATTATCTTGAATATGATTTATATCTTATTTATTCAAAAATATTGGATTATAAATGGTAATTATGCATATAAAGTGCAAATAATGCAATTCTGAGTATCATTTGAGCATTCCAATCGTTTTTAGATTTATTCTAAGTCATTTCATCACAATAATCTACATTTAAACATTTTATACTGTCCATACTAATATTCATATCTTGTTTATTAAAAAAGATTGGATTATACATGGTAATTACGCATATAAATTGTAAATCATGCAATTCTTAGTATCATTTAAGCATTTCAATTGTTGCTGGATTCCTTTTTAAGTCATTTAATCACAATAATCTACAGTTATACTCTTTATATTGTTCAGACAAATATTCATTTCTTGCTTATTCAAAACGATTGGATTATATCTAGTAACTATGCCTACAAAATTGCAAATAATGCAATTCTAAGTATCATTTGAGCATTTCAATCGTTTCTGAATTCATTCTAAGTAATTTAATCTCAATAATCTACATTTAAACTCTTTATACTATGTTGAATATGATTTATATCTTATTTATTCAAAAATATTAGATTATAAATGCTAATTAAGCTAATAAATTGTAAATAATGCAATTCTGAGTATCATTTGAGCTTTTCTATCGTTTCTGGATTTATTCTAAGTCATTTCACCACAATATTCTACATTTAAATATTTTATACTGTCCAGAGTAAGATTTATATCTTGTCTATTCAAAAAGATTCGATTATATATGGTAATTACGCATATAAAGTACAAATAATGCAATTCTGTGTATTATTTGAACATTTCAATCGTTTTTGGATTCATTCTATGTTATTTCACCAAAATAATCTACATTTAAACTCTTTATACTGTCTAGAATATGATTCACATCTTGTTTATTCAAAAAGAACTTATTATACATGGTAATTATGCAAATAAAGTGCAAATATTGTAATTCTGAGTATCATTTGAGCATTTCTATCGTTTCTGGATTTATTCTAATTCATTTCATCACAATAATCTACATTTAAACTCTTTATACTGTCTATACTAAGATTCAAATGTTGTTTATTCAAAAAGACTAGATTATACATGGTTATTACACATATAAAGTGCAAATAATGCAATTCTGTCTATCATTCGAGCATTTGAATCGTTTCTGGATTCATTCTAAGTTATTTCGTCACAATTAGCTACTTTTAAACTCTTTTTACTGTCCAGAATATAATTAGTCTCTTGTTTGTTCAAAAAGAATTGATTATACAAGGTAATTATGCATACAAAGTACAATTAATTCAATTCTGAGTATCATTTAATCATTTTAATCGTTTCTGAATTCATTCTAAGTCATTTCATCACAATCCTCTACATTTAAACATTTTATACTGTTCAAATGAAGATTCATATCTTGTCAGTTCAAAAAGATTAGATTATACATGGTAATTACGCATATAAAGTGCAAATAATGCAATTCTGTGTATTATTTGAAGATTTCATTCATTTCAGGATTCATTCTGAGTTATTTCATCACCATAATCTACATTTAAACTTTTTATACTGTCTATAATACAATTCATATCTTTTTTATTAAAAAAAATTTGATTATACTTGGTAATTATGCACATAAAGTTCAAATAATGTAATTCTGAGTATCATTTGAGAATTTCAATCGTTTCTGGATTAATTATAAGTTATTTCATCACAATAATCTACTTTTAAACTCTTTATACTGTCTAGAAAGTGAATATTATTTTATTTATACAAATAGATTGGATTAAATCCGGTAATTACGCATATAAAGTCCAAATAATGCAATTCTGAGTATCATTTGAGCATTTCAATTATTTCTGGATTTATTCAAAGTCATTTCATCACAATAATCTACATTTAAACTCTTTATACTGTCTAGAATATGATTCATATCTTATTTATTCAAAAATATTGGATTATCCATGATAATTACACATATAAAGTGCAAATAATGCAATTCTTAGTATCATTTGAGCATTTCAATCGTTTCTGGATTCATTCTAAGTCATTTCATCACAATAATCTATATGTAAACATTTTATACTGTCCATACTAAGATTCATATCTTGTTTATTCAAAAAGATAGAATTTTAAATGGTACTTACGCATATAAAGTGCAAATAATGCAATTCTTAGTATCATTTGAACATTTCAATCTTTGCTGGATTCATTCTAAGTCATTTAATCACAATAATCTATATTTATACTCTTATACTGTTCAGACAAATATTCATATCAAACTTATTCAAAACAATTTGATTATATCTAGTAATTAAGCCTACAAAGTGCATATAATGCAATTCTAAGTATCATTTGAGCATTTCAATCGTTTCTGGATTTATTCTATGTAATTTAATCACAATAATCTACATTTGAACTCTTTATACTGTCTTGAATATGATTTATATCTTATTTATACAAAAATATTGGATTATAAATGGTAATTATGCTTATAAATTGCAAATGATACAATTCAGAGTATCATTTGAGCATTTCAATCGTTTCTGGATTTATTCTAAGTCATTTCATCACAATAATGTAGATTTAAACATTTTATACTGTCCAGAATATGATTCATATCTTGTTTACTTAAAAAGATTGGATTATACATGATAATTACTCACACAAAATGCAAATAATGCAATTCATTGTATTATTTGAACATTTCAATTTTTTTCTGGATTCATTGTATATTATTTAATCATAATAATCTACATTTAAACTCTTTATACTGTCTAGAATACGATTCACATCTTGTTTATTAAAAAAAAATGATTATACATGGTAATTATGCATATAAATTCCAAATAATGCAATTCTGAGTATCATTTGAGCATTTCTATCGTTTTTGGATTCATTCTAAGTCATTTCATGGCAATAATCTAATTTGAAACTCTTAATACTGTCTAGAATGTGAATCATATATTATTTATTTAAAAAGATTGGATTATATCCGGTAATTAGGCATGTAATGTGCAAATAATGCAATTCTGAGTATCATTTGTGCATTTCAATCGTTTCTGGATTCATTCTAAGTTATTTCATCACAATAATTTATATTTAAACTCTTTATACTGTCCAGAATATAATTAGTATCTTGTTTATTTAAAAAAGATTGGATTATACATGGTAATTACGAATCTAAAGTGCAAATAAAGCAATTCTGAGTATCATTTGAGTATTTCATTAGTTTCTGGATTCATTCTAAACCATTTCATCACAATAATCAATATTTATACTCTTTATACTGTCCAGAGTAAGATTCACATCATGTTTATTCAAAAAGATTGGATTATACATGGTAATTACGTATATTAAGTACAAATAATGAAATTATGAGTACCATTTGAGCATTTCAATCATTTCTGAATTCATTCTAAATCATTTCATCACAATAATCTATATTTAAACATTTTATACTGTCCATACTAAGATTCATATCTTGTTTATTCAAAAAGATAGAATTAGACATGGTAATTACACATATAAAGTGCAAATAATGCAAATCTTAGTATCATTTGAGCATTTCAATCGTTGCTGGATTCATTCTAAGTCATTTAATCACAATAATCTACATTTATTCTTTTTATACTGTTCAGATAAATATTCATTTCTTGTTGCTTATTCAAAACGATTGGATTATATCAAGTAATTACGCCTACAAAGTGATAATAATGCAATTCTAAGTATCATTTGAACATTCCAATCGTTTCTGAATTCATTCTAAGTAATTAAATCACAATAATCTGCATTTAAACTCTTTATATTGTCTCGAATATGATTTATATCTTATTTATTCAAAAATATTGGATTATAAAATGTAATTACGCGTATCAATTGCAAATAATGCAATTCTGAGTAAGATTTGAGCATTTCAATTGTTGCTAGATTAATTTTAAGTCATTTAATCAAAATAACCTACAGTTATACTCTTTATACTGTTCAGACAAATATTCATTTCTTGCTTAATCAAAACGATTGGATTATATTTAGTAACTACGCCTACAAAATTGCAAATAATGCAATTCTAAGTATCATTAGAGCATTTCAATCGTTTCTGGATTCATTCTAAGTAATTTAATCACAATAATCTACATTTAAACTCTTTATACTATCTTGAATATGATTTTTGTCTTATTTATTCAAAAATATTGGATTATAAATGGTAATTACGCATATAAATTGCAAATAATGAAATTCTGAGTATCATTTTAGCCTTTCTATCGTTTCTGGATTTATTCTAATTCATTTCATCACAATAGTCTACATTTAAATATTTTATACTGTCCAGAAAATGATTCATATCTTGTTTATTCAAAAAGATTGGATTATACATGGTAATTATGCATATAAAGTGCAAATAATGCAATTATGTGTATTATTTGAATATTTCAATCGTTTTTGTATTAATTCTGTGTTATTTCATCAAAATAATCTACATTTAAACTCTTTGTACTGTCTAGAATACGATTCACATCTTGTTTATTCAAAAAGAATTGATTATACATGGTAAGTATGCTTATAAAGTGCAAATATTGCAATTCTGAGTATCATTTGAGCATTTCTATCGTTTTTGAATTCATGCTAATTCATTTCATCACAATAATCTATATTTAAACTCTTTATACTGTCTAGACTAAGATTCATATCTTGTTTATTCAAAAAGACAGGATTATACATGGTAAGTGCGCATATAAAGTGCAAATAATACAGTTCTGTCTACCATTTGAGCATTTCAATTGTTTCTGGATTCATTCTAAGTTATTTCATCATAATAATCTACTTTTATTCTCTTTATACTGTCCAGAATATAATTAGTATCTTGTTTGTTCAATAAGAATTGATTATACATAGTAATTACACATATAAAGGACATATAGTGCAATTCTGAGTATTATTTAATCAATTCAATCATTTCTGGATTCATTCTATTTCATTTCATCACAATCCTCTACATTTAAACATTTTATACTGTTCAAACTAAGATTCATATCTTGTTTATTCAAAAGATTAGATTATACATGGTAATTATGCATATAAAGTGCAAATAATGAAATTCTGAGTACCATTTGAGCATTTCAATCATTTCTGAATTCATTCTAAATCATTTCATCACAATAATCTATATTTAAACATTTTATACTATCCATACTAGGATTAATATCTTGTTTATTCAAAAAGATAGGATTATACATGGTAATTACTCATATAAATTACAAATAATGCTATTCTGTGTATCATTTGAGAATTTCAATAGTTTTTAGATTCATTCTAAGTCATTTCGTCAGAATAATCTACATTTAAATTCTTTATATTGTCTAGAATATGATTCATATGTTTTTTATTCAAAAAGATTGGATTATACATGGTAATTACGCATATAAAGTGTGAATAATGCCTTTCTGAGTATCATTTGAGTATTTCAATTGTTTCTGTATTCATTCTAAGTCATTTCATCACAATAATCTAAATTTAAAGACTTTATACTGTCCAGATTAAGATATATATCATGTTTATTAAAAAAAGATTAGATTATACATGGTATTTACGCATATAAATTACAAATAATGCAATTCTGAGTATCATTTGAGCATTTCAATCATTTCTGGATTCATTATAAGTAATTTCTTCACAATACTCTACATTTAAATATTTTATACTGTCCAGACTAAGATTCATATCTTGTTTATTCAAAAAGATTGGATTATACATGGTAATTACACATATAAAGTGCAAATAATGCAATTCTGTGTATTATTTGAACATTTCAATCGTTTCTGGATTCATTCTAAGTTATTTCATCACAATAATCTACATTTAAACTCTTTATTCTGTCTAGAGTACGATTCATATCTTGTTTATTCAAAAAGAATTGATTATACATGGTTATTATGCATATAAAGTGCAAATAATGTAATTTTGAGTATCATTTCAGCATTTCAATCCATTCTGGATTCATTCTAAGTCATTTCATCACAATAATCTACTTTTAAACTCTTTGTACTGTCTAGAATGTGAATCATATCTTATTTCTTAAAAAAAATTGGATTATATCCGGTAATTACGCATATAAATTTCAAATAATACAATTCTGAATATAATTTGAGCATTTCAATCGTTTATGGATTCATTCTATGTCATTTCATCACAATAATCTACATTTAATCTCTTTATACTGTCTTGAATAATATTTATATCTTATTTATTTAAAAAGATTGGATTATACAAGGTAATCACGCATGTAAAGTGCAAATAATGTAATTCTGAGTATCATTTGAGCATTTCAATCGTTTCTGCATTTATTTTAAGTCATTTCATCACAATAATCTACTTACTCTTTATACAGTCTAGAATTTGAATCATATCTTATTTATTCAAAAAGATTGGATTATATCCGGTAATTACGTATATAAAGTTCAAATAATGCAATTTTGAGTATCATTTGAGCATTTCAATCGTTTATGGATACATTCTAAGTAATTTAATCACAATAATCTATATTTAAACTCTTTATACTGTCTTGAATATGATTTATATCTTATTTATTCAAAAAGATTTGTTTATACTTGGTAATTACGCATATAAATTGCAAATAATGTAATTTTGTGTATCATTTGAGCATTTCAATCATTTTTGGATTCATTCTAAGTCATTTCATCACAATAATCTACTTTTAAACTTTTTATACTGTCTATAATATGATTTATATTTTGTTTATTTAAAAATAGTGGATTATACTTGGTAATTACGCATATAAATTGCAATTAATGCAATTCTGAGTATCATTTGAGCATTTCAATCGTTTCGTCATTCTTAGTCATTTTATCACAATAATCTACATTTAAACTCTTTATATTGTCTAGAATATGATTCATATCTTTTTTATTAAAAAAGATTGGATTATACCTAGTAATTGCGCATATAAAGTTCGAATAATATAATTCTGAGTATCATTTGAGTATTTCAATCGTTTTTGGATTCATTTTATGTCATTTCATCACAATAATCTACTTTTAAACTCTTTATACTGTCTATAATGTGAATCATATTTTATTTATTCAAAAAGATTGGGTTATATCCGGTAATTACGCATGTAATGTGCAAATAATGCAATTCTAAGTATCTTTTGAGCATTTCAATCGTTTCTTTATTCATTCTAAGTCATTTCATTACAATAATCTATATTTAAACTCTTTATACTGTCTAGACTGAGATTCATATCTTGTTTATTAAAAAAGACTAGATTATACATGATAATTACACATATAAATTGCATATAATGCAATTCTGTGTATAATTTGAGCATTTCAAAGAAACTATTTTGTTGTGAATAAACGAGAATCTACTATATCAAGAATAGCAATGAACCCAATTCTTGCAATTAGAATAAAGGAATTAGTGGATATGTTCCGTCCAAATGAGAATGGGTTAGGGTTATGAATTTATAATCATGGAATCGACTCGATCATCAGATTATAAGTTCATTCCATACCGGACCAGATCGGAATAGGGTTATGTACATTCTTAAAGGGCATTTTTGTCCCAAATTAGAAAAAAATAAATTTTCAGAATTCCAAAATCATTAGAACTAAATAAGAGTGTCAATTTCTACAATAACTATGATTAGAAGGTGATATTTCTAAATTTAAAGATTAGAGGGACATATTCAATTGGACAAGATTTGAGGAATATATGGCTGATTTTCCCTTTCAACTTTCATGGGGGAATGACTAGCATTTGATGTAGTAAATTCTTTTATTTTGATTAACTGCCATATCGAGTTTATAGATTGATGTACAATCTTTTATGAACGACTAGTATTTGATGTAGTAACTTCTTTTATTTTGATTAACCGTCATATCGAGTTTATGGATTGATGTACAGTCTTTTATTCTAATATAAACGTACTGTCTTTTTTTTTTTCTCGCAATTAAGTCGCATTTTTCTTTTAAAAAAAATAAATATATAATGTGCTGCCCGGTCCTGATTAGTTCATATTATATACTCGTCTCCTATTTTAATGGCTGGAGAAACATGGAATAATCAACAAAACATATAGCATATATAGTATTAAGTATAACATATAACATACTAGTTAATGGTTTTAACTAGATAAATCGGCCGATCTCATTTTAGATCTCCGTCAAATGATCAGGTTTATATGCCATAGGAGGAATCTCAGTATCCCAAATTTTCTAAGCTTTTTTGCTCCCACCATATTAATTTGCCTGCTTTACCCGATTCAATATATTTCCTCAATCTGTCATTTTCTTCTAGGCACTCCTTTAGCACTAGATACGATGTCCCAAGCGCACCATATCCAAATGAAATTACTGTGATTAACATGAAAACATATCACTAAAAGAACTATCTCCAATGGTACTAACTATTAATTTGCACTTGTATTTCAATCTACAAAAGCTAAACGGGCTCAAAGGTAGATGCGTTGCAAACCACCTCGAGAAGTTTCTGGCCTGGTATTAGCTTTTGTAAGTGGCGCTACTGAACCAAGCAAGCCAGGAAATGAAACCAAAGACGATATAAATTCTTGACAAGCCCATGTAAAGAGTTCAGTTCAGATGTGCAAAATTTCACGCAATGAAAATAACTGAACCAATTTCATTAATTATCCCCCAAAACTGAATCAATCTTTCTGTTGTAAATTAATACCTTTTTTAGCAGACAATAGATATTGGGCTCTTTGGCTTTACAAAAGTAGTTGCACAACTAGTTTCGACATGGATGAGTTCAAGATCAAAATTCCATATGCATAGCACATGATGAAATTTCAGAAACCAAATTTAGCTCTTGGTAAAGCAAGATTAAGAAAAAAATCATGTGCATTCTTACTAGCTAGTTTTCATGCAATTAAAGCTTAGTTGAGACGTGCTTAGCTTTACCAAATTGAAATAAAAATTATGAGAAGAGTAGAAGGGCGAGACGAAATCAGAATATTACTCATTGTTGGATTTCCGACTCCTGAAGTCACTTAAAACCTATGGTCATCAGTTTGGATGGATATCACTTGCTTCCAAACGCAAATTTTATTTGTTGTTTTGTACTCATCATTCCAGAGAGCCATTTTATTACGGAAATGATATACACCATCCAACCATCCGCCCTCACCAGCGGCAAAAAAATGGACATCTTGGTCGCCCAGGCCCAGATTTTTTGCGTGCTGACGTCATCTGCGTGCTGACGTCAGCATTTTGTGTTATGTTTGATGCCTTAAGGGATGCGATTAATGCGATTAACGCAAATGATGGGTTAATTTGTGTTAAGTGTTCAATTTGATATATTTAAAAAGTGACATAGAAATGATTTTATATCCTTTTTCCGCGCATTCAGCTGACAAATTTGGGGACACTACATCAATTTAAGGTTCATTTTGTTAGCACAAGGGATGATTTAACATGCGTTATATGTTCAATTTGATAACTTTGTAATGTAAAAAAAAAAAAAAAAACACAGCAACTAGTACTAAAATAAAACATTAATATGATCCATAAAAAAAAATAATAATATGATCCCTAAAACAACATGATAGTTTTAACAATCCAAAGCAAACACAATTCATACAAATATTAGAATACATGTTCAGTTTGGTAAAAATCTGAATGTTGGTGGAGAATGAACACACAACGCCACACCAACTTGATCGAACCACAACCTAAACCTGCGTAATATGAATACAAATACATATGTAAAGTGTTAACAACATAATCCCTTAATTTGACAAATAGATCACAATTTAATACTAAATATTCTTTTCAGACAACTTTATGCAGAAAATAATTTCTGACAATGGAACATAAGATGATTCCTTATGTCATTTAACTTAACATTTGTAGTATCTAACACATCATTTGTGCAAAAATTGAAGTAAACATTTGCACAAGTAATTCCTAGATGCATGTAATATAACAAATGAAGCAACTAACTGAACACTTGTATAAATACACATGAATTAGAGTGTGATAGCAATACTAAACATGTCCAATTAATATAATCTCATCCATACATGTATTTAACATAACATATAAAGAAACTAACTGAACACTTGTAGAAATACACATGAATAACAGTGTGCCAGCAATGACAATAATCTTATCCCTAGATGCATGTAATATACATGTAAAGCAACTAACTGAACACTTATATAAATCCACATGAATTAGAGTGTGCCAGCAATGCCAATTTGTCCAATTACTATAATCACATTCCTAGGTGCATTTAACATAACATAGAAAGTAACTAACTGAACACTTAGAAAGCAAGATCTTCATGCTACTTGTACCATTAAATACCAAACACTTAGAAAGCAAGATCTTCATGCCACTTATACCAGTAAATACCAGTATATATCAAAACTCAAAACTACATCAAGATAGAACAGGTATACATATACGTAAATGCACTAATTATTCAGATCATCAATAAACACAATCGTGTTGAAACAAAATTAGATACTCACTTAGATTCAATGAAATCTCTGTCAATCGCAGAATTCTATCTGAATTTCTTGGAATTGCGCCATCTGCTCTCTTCTCTGCATAAATCTCCTTCTTCTCTCAACATTCATCAAAAATAGAGGATTTCCTTTGATCAATCAAACATCATAAATCGTTGTAGATCTCGATTGATCAAGGTTCTTTTGAGAAAGAAATGCGATGTCGTACCATGCATGGTGGCGCTTGTTGGAGGGTTAGGATCTGATCGGAACCGGAGAAACGGAGAAAAGCGTCTTTTTTGGCTGGAGAGTGAGGCGGAGGTGGAAACCCTAGTCTTTTTCGTCGTCGCGTTGAAGAGGAGCTCGTCGATCGAATTGGAAGGACAAAGCGGAGGAGAAGAGGAGGAGAAGAGAGATTAGAGAGAAGAAAGAGAGATGGATCCATGGTTAGATCTAGGTTTTGGTATTTTCGAGGAGAGAGAAAAAAATGAGAGAGAAATGAAATGGAGAAGGGACGCATCTGTTGGATCTGTGTCTATCTAGTTACGTGACTATCATGTGCGGCTCTATTGGATGGTTGGATGGAAATTAGAAGGATGGTAAACACCAATTATCATTTTATTAAACGCATGTGGCTGGACAACTTTAGTTTTGTTATTTGGGCTTTACGTATTGGGCCTTTTGTTATCTGTTATTTCTCTAAACTATATAATCCTTGTAATGCCTAGATTAATTAAGAGAGTGAGATTAATCTGTTTGACTACTGAACTATTGTGCGTCTCTTTGCATTCTTTTCTTCTTATTTGAGGTGGCTAGGGTTCTTTAACCCAACACTCATTACAATAGCAGTTCTACGCATTTCTTTGAGCGTGGACTTTGATATTAATCCTCTTAATCCCTTCATTATTTGCAGTCAGAATGAGAACCTCAAAAATAAACATTGCCATGAATTAAATTAGCAAAAGAAAAATGCTTTCATAACACCATTCAAATGCTTATTAATCTAAGCTAATTAGCAACTATTTTTGTAGAAAACAGATGGCAATTCGATTCATTATTACTATTTTAATCTACAACAACCAAAAGGAAACACCAACCTGAAACAAGAATAAAAAAAAAAAATTATTAAACTATAAGATCCTACAATACAATATGAATCCAGAAGATGTGTTGTTTTATCAACAAGATTTACCACCAATATGCAAACAAAAGATTCAGACAAACAATAATACCCAAAAAAAAATGATTTATATATATCAACATAGAATTTCATTTCAGGATGACTAGATGACAAATTGACAACACATAAAAATCTATGATGCCTCTTCATCGTAAGACACAATTTTCATATTTAAACTTTTTCCTAACCATGTATATACCCCACTGGCCACTGCTAAGGTCTTCTTTTTTTATTAATAAAATCACAAAGGGCATTCTGCCTTCTTGTTCCAAAATAGAAAACATAGGATGAAATTGATGTCATGCAGATTAATACCACAAAATTAAATATAATAATGGGTGCAAAACAGCACACCAGGGATAAATAAAGGAAAAACTAACAAAAGAGACCATGCCATTTGATTGATGGATACTAATAGGCTTTTGTCTAAAATTGTAAAAATGCCAAAGTTACCAGGCAATACAAGTTCCGTGATAAACTGATAATCAATTTATTTCCAAGAGGTATTGGACTACTGCAAATAATATAATAAAAGTCGATATATTTCACAATTGCAAATGCACCATTTGATTCTGAGGTCTTGCCAACTAATCAGTCAACCCAAGATAACTTTTATATTAACCCTATATTATAAGGCTCCATTTACAAACTAAGTTTAAAACTTTAAATCATGATCGAATTAAGAAGCCATCGTGCCAAAAAATTCATCTTCAAAGGAGATAATTCTGGCAAGGAACAAGGAATTATATAAAAGAGCAAATTGCAAACCTGTTATTCAATTTGAATTGAATGAAAGCCAACGGAATCTTATAATCGAATGGGGTTTGCTGGTAGGGCTAGAGTTTTCTGGTTTGGATAGAGGTTAAAATGTTGGAAAAATAGAAAGACAGTAAAATGTTTTATGAAAGGTAAAATGCAGCAATGCTGTGAAGGAACTGTTTTTCCAAATCATGATGAAAAATATTTTTTTTTATCCTCAAAAAAAAAAAAAATCCGTGAAACGAGGGTAGAGCAGACCGGGCGAAGGAAGATATGATGCGTGCCATTTTGGCTTTCTTATTGTTTTTTTTAAGAAATTTTGGAGTATCGTAAAGCCAGATATGATGCGTGTCAATCTGGCTTTCGAGGACTGCTCATTTGATTTATCCGAGCTTAACAAGACAAATATTTTTTTAGTTCCAAAAAAAAAAAAAAACTTGTGCAGAGGTATCTGACTATAGGCCAATAAGTGTCATCAATTCTTTTGTCAAAATTATCACCAAAATTTTGGCAAATCGGTTACAACCTTTTATGAAGGAACTTGTGAACCCGCTTCAAACTGCATTCACTAAAGGTCGGACTGTCATAGAATCTTATATGGTGACTAGGGAGGTAATCTCCTTTTGGCACATAAATAAGATACTCGGCGTCCTATACAAGATTGACTTTGTAAAGACTTTTGATATTGTTTCGTGGACTCTCCTGACTAATGTTCTTATTGAAAGGGATTTTCCACCTTCTTGGATCACTTGGACTCTACATATTCTCAAAGCTTCTTCCTTTGCTATCAAAGTCAATAGTGAATTCTCGACCTTCTTCTTGCACAAGAGGGGTTTAAGACATGGGGACCCTTTATCACCACTACTGTTCATCATTGTCATAGGCGCACTCCAATCTTTTTTTAATAATGCGTCTCCACCAATCTACGGTTCTATCCTGATCCCTCCTCAAACTCTGCAATATGCCGATGATACCATCATTTTAAACGGAATGGTAATTTTGGGAATTGCACCTATCAGACCCGTTTAAGTAATGAGATAATTGTAGTTTGTTTCCCTAACATGGCACATTAAAACAACGACATTAATTTATTTTTCTGCTTTTCCTAACATTGAACTTCCAAAGTCCGATATTAACTGATGTCGGACTTTGGAAATCCGATATTAGCTAATGTCGGACTTTGGAAGTCCGATACTTAGTTTTAGACTTTCAAAGTGCGATATTACGATATATATATATGGGTCACTCTAATGTGGACAGAAGAATACAGACCGTCCATTTAATTTAAATCGGACGGTGCGTAATAAATAGCGCACCTCCAATGTCTCTGTTAAATGCAACGGAGATTTTTGGCGGAAGGGCAAGATAGTCTATTTACTCGAACCGTCTCTTCGTTTATTTCGTAGATGAGCCATTAGTCTCTTCGTTTATTTTGTACAATCCCCCGCTAGACCGCCACCGCCTATTCTATCCATCTCTCATACAACGATCCGTGTTTGGATCGGCACTGAGCACGAAATCAACGGTGTTCTGTAATCACCGAGCATAGATCTTAGCTGTTGGAATCCATCGTAATTCTCGAATTCGCCTTCCACCAAAGAAAGGTGTCGCCGGCTCCTCCTCCGCCGCCTCAGAGGCCGTACTGCCAGCTTGTCTCCGCCTCATCCCTCCGTCGACAGTCTCCATCTCTATCTACGCCAAACCAGGCTCCAAATCCGCCTCCATCATGGTCTCTCTCGTCTCTCTGTGCCCTATTTTCCCTTTCTATTTTGAAACAATTGAAGTTCTTCTGAGTGGGATCAAATTTAAATTCGATTTGGGGCAGATGTAGGAGAGGAGTCAGTAGGGGTGCAGATCAATACACCAGTGAGGGATGAAGCTAATGCTGCTCTCATCGACTGCAGCGGCGTAAGAAGCCTGTACAAGAGAATGGAGTCACTCGATAAGGTGTCAGGGAAAGTTACCAAGCTCGGAAGGTCAATTGGTCGGTCCAGGGATTATGATGCTGTGGGGCCGCATACCAAGTTTGTCAGGTGCCCTGATGGTGAGTTGCAAAAGAGGAAGGAGGTTGTGCATTGTGTGACATTGCATGAGATTGATGTTGTAAATAGTAGGTCCGTATTTTTCGTCTCTACTTGAGCCTTTTTTTCTCTCTCACTGACAGTGCATGTTGTCTTGATATGTTTTGTATATATGTTTTTCTGTACTTGCAGTAGATTCCAGTCTATATAAATAGTTAGCATTTGGAAGATATTTTGGGCAAATTCAAAGCCATTGCTAAGTTCCTTGGAGGAATAAAGACATTTAGGGAAGCTAAGTGATTTTGTTGTTCATCTTTGTTTAAAAATAGGAAAAAGAGAAATTCTAGCATATCTAAGATAGATCTACCTTCCATTTGACATTAACATTATAGAAAATGTTCAGTAATAGTGGAATAGGAAATAGGTAACTAAAAAGAGTGCATTTTTAGTGCTGGCATAGCCCCATCTAGCATATCTAAGAATAGATCTACCTTCCATTCTGTTCCATAGTTCTGGCAACTAGTCCCCATAACACAGCCCCGTCATCTGGTACTGGACATTCCTTTTTGGTGCTTTCTAGGACAGTTTTAGACAACAAAAAAAATAGCAAATAAACTTCTATTGATATGGCTATGTTGAATGCTCAATGAAGTTACAATAGATATGAAGGAGAAGTAAATACCAGGCAAACCAAAAAAAAATTAGCACAAGAAGAATTACAGAAAGACAAATAGGCTCAGCTAGTAAAACTGGTATAGGTTTGGTACATGTACGATTACCTCTGGTAAGAAGCGACACTTACTTTATTTTTTGTTCTTGAATAATATATTTTAGTAGCATTCTTAAGCAAATTAGTCTAATCATAAGTAAAACCATCGGAAGATTAGTAAGACTATTATTTTTCTTGCAGTTTTGACTGGTGGCTAGAACTTTTCTCTGGTTCCTTTCTGGTCTGGGTATAATTTGTTTTGAGTTGATATCAAATACAGATTTGCTTATGCATTTCTAAACAATATTATATATGTTCTGGTTCCTATGATGAAGCTGGTTGCAGTTGCACTGTCTATTTTTTTCAAAAAGAAAAATGAATTCTGGTTGCATTATTTAAGCCTGATTGATTTCTGGCATATTTTGGCTGTTGGTCATTTATTGTTGGGATCTCATGTGTCATGTTTTTTCTTTTTTTGTTTTTAGATATGCATTTAGTTAGTATCTAGTATGCCAAGCCCTTTTAAAACATGTGACTGGGTGGCAATAGATTCATTTTCATTTCTGTTCGTCTAAATAATGAAATCAATCAGGCTACGCCAGCTGATTGAGAAATATGAACTCCAACAGAACACATTAAAGTATCACATGAGGTCGATCTAGCTGGTCGTCGCTAAACAATTCTCAAGCAGCATAGGCTTACATATGTGTTCTATGTTCTATATTGTTTTTTTTGTTGAATTTTGGGATAACTGATAGTTTAGCCCTTTGTATAAATTCAGCAATTTGCGATTGTACATTAATATAACTTATGTAGTAATGTTTGTATTTGATCCTACAGAACCCAGGGCTTCCTTGCTCTCTTCACTGGAGACAGGTGAGATCCGTGCAGAGGTGAGAGAGCAAATAGACACGAAAGTGGGGGAGTGGAGGGAGGAGGATAAGGCTGAGATAATCCCAGGTGTACTCTTCATTGATGAGGTCCACATGCTCGACATTGAGTGCTTCTCCTTCCTCAACCGTGCTCTCGAGAGCTAGATGGCCCCTATCCTCGTCATCGCCACCAACCGTGGCATCACCAACATTCGTGGGACAAAATTATAAGTCCCCGCATGGCATCCCACCTGATTTTCTGGACAGATTGTTGATCATCACAACACAGCCCTATTCTGAGGAGGAGATACGCAAGATTCTTGATATCAGGTAATGAAATATGTTTTGTCCATTGTTGTGCTGTAGTGTGTGTCCAAAAAAGTGCTAGTTAGCTTGTTCTTTGGTTTTCTTCCTTGAAATTTTATTTATTGTGTTTTTTGGTGCTTTTTGATTAATTTTGTTCTTCTATAGCTCTCTGTAGGTTAAGTGCTTTAGTTGTTGCCAGTTCTGACTTGTTCAGGCATATGCCGAACATGTGCATTAGTTTTTAAACTTTAAAATTATCAGCCAACTTGCCCAACATTTACAAGGGCCATTTCTTTTTATAAGGCTCTATATAGGTTGCTTGAAATGAGTTTTCTGTGTCTTTTCACCCTTTAAGTACTGAGTCCTTGACATGATCTCCATCATTGGTGAAATTAACATTGAAAGCCCAGTTAATTTGCCAGGCCCAGCATTTATCTAGACTCTCTTGCTGGGTTTAATTGAATTTAGTTAATTATTTGTTTGAGCTGTAGTGCCGTTACCAGTGTGTACTTTTTGTCTGATTGGTGCTGAACATGATCAAATGTGCCAAGCCAGGCGGAATTCTTCATTATTTTCCTAAGGGCTTGTAAATCCAAAAGAAGGAAAAAAAATGGTTTATTGTTATTTATTGCCTGATCTCTAATGAGAGAGTACACTGGGACCACCATGGCAGGTGTGATGAAGAAGAAGTAGAGATGTCAAATGATGCCAAAGTCCTTCTGACAAAGATTGGAGTTGAGACTTCTCTTAGATATGCTATCCATTTAATCACAGCTGCAGCTCTGGCATGCCAGAAAAGAAAAGGGAAGATAGTAGAGATTGATGATATAAGCCGTGTGTATGGGCTTTTTCTTGATGTGAAGAGATCGACCTAGTATTTAATGGAATACCAGAGCCAGTACATGTTCAATGAGGTTCTGGATGAAAGAGATACCGATGAAGCCATGCAATCATGATTGCACAATACATTGTCGTGTGATAGCTGTTCCAGCGGTGGTTTTTTTTTTATTATTTTTTTAATAGGCTAGTACTGTGTTAAAGATGTGACTGAGATATTTATGATCCACTAATTTGATCAAGCTGTTATCTGTTTTCCCTCTTTAACCCTTTGGGCTAGAAGAATTTGTAATTGTCGTCTTCCTTGCCAGTTTGATTTATTATTAGGAGAATTAATTCTAATGTTATGTTTTGTAGCTAAACTATTGTAATTTAATGGAATACGCCTTTCTCGTGTCAATATGCTAGAACAGTATTTGCATATTCATTATCTCTTAACATGTCATTCTTGGTACAGATGTTATACACTTATACTACAGTCTAATGTTTTCTAAATCTTGGGCTTGCAAAAATTTGGCCCTAGGTTGATGACAAACTGACAACTGGATCCGAAATGAATAAAGATTAAAGAACCATAGTAAAGATAAAATGTAGATGTGGGAAGGTTTTGTGTGCCAGCAACTTCTCAAGCAAACTCATTGTCAGCGTTGCGTGCATTGAATTGTAACAGTATAGCTGCCATGTCAGCACCTCAAAGAAGTAAACATGACAGCTGACGCGGTTTATTCTTCTTCAGCATCAGTGGTTAATTAATTACTGTCAGTCTGTCAACAACTCAACCATGTTTCTAAAACCAACAGAAGCCTCATGCAGTCATGCCAGATCCACATAGACTTGACCAACCAATGGCTAATGCCACTTGAGCGACCCATGTTTTATTGTGCCTGGTGGTACCGTGTTCGTTTCATTCTTTGCGCAAACAAAGGGAACAAAGTATAGTATAGTCACGGATCCACATCCTCAGCGAGGCGCCTATGCAGTAAAGCCCTATGTTTTTGGAACATGATCTCTGCTCTATTGAGGGCTAAATACACCAATCCAACCGTTATGATTTACTTCCTACCTCACACCTTAACATAATTTGGTGAAATTAATCACCCAACTTTCAAATGTGCTTATTTCGTTCAAAGAATTTACCGACTTAATAATAAATTGCAAAATTAAAATAAACAAGGAAGAAGATAAGCTATAGCAAATATATAATAGTTGTCAGAATCGCAAGCAAGCTTGAGTAACAAATTAAAACAGCCAATCCAGAAAAAAAAAATTCTACTAAAGTAAAAACAACTACTAAATAATCAATCAACATTGCATTTCAGTCTCAACAATAATCTTCTTAGTTCTTCATCAACATATCATTGATTTCCTTTTTAACATCTTCGTTTTGATTTTCCTTGGAAAAAATTAAGCAATGAATAACTTTTTTGCGAAATTCTTCAGGATTGATCTGCAAATATAATACACATTAAATAACACAAGAATGAATCAAATAAAAAAATTACTATATTCAATTAATAGATAACAACCTTTGGGAATTTTGTTATCTCAATGGTTCCATTCCATAACTCAATGAACTTCATCACAAACAAACCACAAGAGCTGTCATCCTGTTGCTTAGGTGCAGCCTTTATCTCCTCAACAGGCCAGTTTGTGATATCCAACGAACCATACATTGTTGAAAGCTCCAAATCATCTTTTAGTGCCAGAGATATACAAAATTGAATTCCGTTGCGCTATATTTTTTGAAAAATGTTATTACATGTGAAAACAAATTTTAACATCGACAATTAACTATCATAATAATGTACTTACCAAATTTTTGGTTTCTTCGGAATATGAACCCACCATGTTTAGCGAGTCCAATATTTGAAATTCTTCAAAATTAATATTTAGAACTCCTACGTACCAATGGGCATTGTTCCTATTGATAGGAAAAAACACCTGCAAATTAAGATAATAGCATTCGTCGTTGTTTTCTTATACTAGAGTCCTATGTATGAAATATCTAAATATTAATTTTAGATTTACCATGTCATGATTCAAGAAATCCTTGCCGGCAGCCGTAAAAATCTTAATATCTCTAGGGTACTTGGTATCCTTGATGTAAGGATCAGAATATTTGTTAGTGAGTCAAGAATACTTAAGAACAAATGAAGGACTCAAACTATTAAGAACAAAAAAGAGAAATTATTTTCATATCAGTATATGCTACCAAGCCTAACTGGTATTCTATTAGAACAGAAATTACTTACATGGCTGGTTACAGAACTTTTACTGAAAAAAAAACAAGTTCGTTCATCAGAATAAAAGGACGGATGTTTACTGACAAAAAGGTTCTTTCTTAACTTAGCACCAGTAACTTCAATATAAAATTGAGACCTAAAATTAACAAGAAAGAAAAACAAAAAAATTTAAAATTCAATTTGAGAAGGCTGTACCTCATCATGTACCCATTTCACTGCACCTCTCTCCTTTGGATCAATGCTGAGACTCTTCATTTGCCTAGCAGTCAAGTACATACCTCTAGCATCATTACTCACGAGAATTTTGTTCAATGCTGCATGTTCTACGTAATTAACGGCTGCCATTTCTTCGGAGTTGAGCCCGAAATCATTTTTGTCTCCTTCCGGGTCGCTTTCATCGGAAAGCTCATTGCTGTTGCTGGTGTTTGTTTCCATAATTTTGTCCGGTGTCACTGTGTCCTGGCTCTCTGACCTCTTTGCTCTTTTCTAATAATTTAATTAAACGAATATGAGATAATTCAATTAAACTAATATGGTGGCTGTCCTGATTGCAAGTGTGAAAGAATTCAAGGACCAAATTATAAAAGAAAAATATAGAATTTCAGAACCTAAAAAGGTCATAGCTGGATGTTTCTGCTGAAGTTTGCTAGTTAAGGGACTGTCAGATACAAGGGGATATGTCTCCTTTTTACTTAATTCTATTTGTACTTGCTGTACAGTGTTGCATATAATTAATTTAAAACTGAGACCAACCGGTAAGATGCTACATGAAACTCAACTTCAATCAAGCACAACACAATATAAACTTAAACAAGCTACGGTTATGCAAAGTAATTGGAGAATCATATTTAGAGAAATTGGAGAAATTGCTTGTAGTTTGCTCATGTTCATTAAAAGTCAGGACAGATTACACTCATGACACCTACCGTTCTACACAATTGGCATTTTTAAGGATATCTAAAATCCATGGGTTCGAAACAAAGAAGACCAGACAAGCCCTGAAAGTATGGTACAGTGACTCTAAGTTTGCTCAATTGGAGAATCATATTTAGTTTATTTTATTTAATTCTCATGTGTACAGGGGCTAATTGCTTTTGATTTCACCATTCGACCTTTCCTTGACATATCAAGCTGCTTATGATCTTGAGCAACATATGACCCTTTGTTTCATTTATAACTTAAACAGTAATATGCAATGTTTTCACTTTTATTTTGAAGGAAATGCACTTTTTCTGTATACCCCTTTATTAGGAGACTTTATGTTTATCAACCTAAGGAATAGACTAACTATAACACCATCCTTGCATCTGACAGACTGCTTTGGGACTTTTATCAATAGGACCTTTAACTTTTAGTTTATTGTTAAACATGTAAGACCTTTTATTCCAACAAAGTGCAATTCTACTTTCATGCAATGCAATTACCAAGGAAATGAGATTCACTAAAGAGATATGACTTTCTAAACTTCTACAAGAAAGAGGAAGAGGAACAGTAATGAATGAATTTTCATGAAAGGGGCCTATAGTACTGTTATTTACAAAAAGTCAGAGCATCAACAAAATTCTTGAATTTCAAATACTGTGCTAAATTTGAGAAAAAAAGTAAATGATTTTTAAATAACATGACTAACTACATATCTAATGACGATTACAACTAAAGAAGGCAAAAAGATTTACAAACACATTGCAGACTTAAACCTTATTTAAATGGAATGCCTCACATGCATGTCTTATTAATTATACTGAAATAGACAAGAACTATATACTTAGTTTTTTTTTAAACTCCGTACTTTCATTGACTTCTTGCAGACCTAAACCTTCTGTAAAGTCAGCACAGTTTAAGTATGGCAAAGTTAGCATAGTTTAAGTAATTGGACAATCCCAGATTATTTTATAGCAGATCAGCCCCTAGATGAGATTTGTATTTTTTTTATTCAAAATAGAATCAAACTTACAGTTTCGGGCTTTCTTGTCCGGGTATTCACATGAAGTACCTGCACTTCATCAGAGCTGTCACTTAAAACATATAGCACCCTCTTACCCTTCTCCTCGTTGCATTTCAGTTGCACTATTATTTTACCACCGAATCTACCTTTCTCACGGTGATAATCTTCTCTTTTCTGCAAACGTTCGCCATCCCATTTCGCCATCAAAGGATGGAAATGGATACCTTCATCATCATCGGCCATCTGAACATGCTCCAAATAAAATAACTATCCATAAAACAAAAATAAACAAATATTATTTGACCATAATATCTTGTGAAATTTTTTTTTTTAGAAAAGTAAACTGATGGCTTTCAAATATTACTTGGATAAATATCAAGCTTCCTTGAAGACGCTCCTTATCTACCACATTTCTCTTAAGGCCACTGAGAAGAATCTTGACTGTGAAGTCAGCCCAATTAATTTTTTTAATTAATGGGATGTCTTCCACCATGTTGAGATATTCATATGGTATTACTTTGCTTTGTGGTGGAGCTAGAACCCCAGCAACCAACAAAATAACAAACATACGAATAAAATTAGGGTCGCATGGGTCAGTACGGAGGATGCGATCCATTAAGGAGTTGAATGTGATCTGCTCTTGCGATGGATCTTCGAATATCCTGATAAGTTCATGCTTTGGCATTCTCATCTCTATGTCAATCTTTGTACCTTCATCTCTCAAGCCCATAATGCACCACACGTCTTGCGTGGTTATGGGAACATCCATTTCTCCCATTTTGAAGCATTGCGAGAGAGGATTGTACACTTTTACCATGTCAACAATTAGTTGTCGCGAGATTAGCATCGGGTGCAATGTAAGTGTTCCTCCAAAGCCAAATTCCATTATTTCTGCCCTTTGTGGTGGGCTTAAAGCTTTTGTCGTCATCGCGAATTTGCCAGATAGATCGATTCCCTTTAATATGTGCCAACATATTGGATTGGGAATTGGCTAGTATAATTTTTTCATTGGCTACTGGTATGATATTGGCTACTAGTACGGAATTTGGGTCATATATTTGAACACACCTATAATTTAGGAGGTAATTTTTTTGTCAAAATCAACTAGAGCACAGTTGGCATATCAAGAAGTTTCAGGATATACCTTAAAAGAAAATAATAAAAAAAGAACAAGTAACAAATAATTCAAACAGAAGACCATCTTAGGGGACTGTATATTATTTGTACTAGACTGCCGGGAGTTGGCGGAATAAAATGATTAAAAAAAAGGCATACCTCAATGGAAGATTTTCCCACTGCAGCACTAGTTTCAGCCATTTGTGCCTAAGTCCGTCAATATTACCCTCTAATCTTTATTTGTCAAACTGTAATATAAATACGTAAACATAAATAAGGTCATAAACAATTAGTGCTGGATAACATTTGCTACCACTCTGCCCCAAATTATATCAATCCATACTCTATGTATGTAGTACCATGGATTTTTATCAAAATGCTGATCGATTAGTTTACAGATGTTGTCAATTTCATTTCAAACAGAGTTGTAACTTGGCCTCTATCAATATGAATAGGAAACTTACAGTAAGATACATGCAGTTTTCAATTTAACCAATTTTCATGACAAAAGATGGAATTAGATAAAAGATGATTGCCGTAAAGGAGTCAGTAAATTACCTTGCAACAATGATTGCCGTAACACAATTGAAAGTAACAACTCTCCCTGCACCAAAAGATGGAATTAGATAAAAAGTAAGTCAGACTCAAGAATAGCCTGAATTGTTTAAATACATGTGTTCTATGAACGTGGGAGTATAACTGCCATGTAAAGAGGGGGTGGGGAAACTAGTGGTGGGTTTAAATTTGGGCGCGAGAAAAATATTGATTAGGGAAATGATGGATGACCTCCTTCTAACAAAATATAAGTACTAGAATTAAAAGAGTTCAGTATAACCATATTGCAGTGTCCGTGAGAAAATTCTTTTTGTCAAATTGAAAATTAGAATAGAGACAACTAACTTTGTATATCAGTTCCTTGTTAGCTTATATCACAGTTTTTAAATAGACTAGGATAACAGTAGCTATCGTGATTTGCAATGAAGATAAATTTCAAACCCATTAGTGTATATGATATCTATGCATGAACTGAACACACAATAAATAGCTGATAAAGACAGTAGTTTCAAATGAAACATGTCTCTTACACATAAGATATTCATATGTATTTGAGAAAATTTCTAACCTCCTCCTGTCTTGTTAATGGGGTTTGGCTAGTTGTTCCTTCAATAAGTCTTTTGCATAGTTTGATGTGTCGTTTCAAATGGGATGTCCCCATATTCGTATTTGCGGATAAGCTTTTACTGCAATACTTACAAATAGCTCTCTCGCCATCTGGTAAGACATCAAAATGCTTCCACACTTCAGACTTTCGCCTGTATCTCTTCTTTGATATGCTTCCATGGCCAAGTGGTTTGTCTTTTGTTTGAGTCGACATGACAGGGAACAGAAATCTACATTTCCACCAAACAACTCGAATATATAAAATAGTTCATGCATGAAAAAGGAAGTACAAATATTTTTCCTCCCTTCTTTTTTTTTCATGTTTGGATAATAAATTACTGAAGGAAAATTAAAAGAAATTAATCAAAGATGACTATTATAACTTGGTCATCTTCAACCGTTTCTTTGAAAGCCTAAACAGCATTTAGTTACATGAAAAACACATCTAGTCAAAATGCACAAATTTATTATTATAAATTATTTGAAATACTTATTGCATAACAGCATGAATGATATTGAGTTGGTACCACAACAACATTACAATACAAATTGAACCCAATTACATTAATGAAATTGAGATTAACTAAGTTGATTATGAAATTGAAATAAATGCTCATTGTAGTTTTGCAATAGTGCAATACTATTAAGAGGACACAATGACATACACACCAAAGTAAATTATCTGGAATAATGGAATTGGTATAATTTGTACTTTTGGTTATAGTCCTGACATGGCCCACTACTCAGTAGTTAGGGTTGAGTGGTAATTGCTATTTTAATCAATCATCATAAAAAGTTTGATATGTAGCAAAATTGAGAACTAAATTAAGTACGCTAAAATTCAGTTTTGGAATAAGGTTGAATAAGGATAGTTAAAAAATTCACAGAGGAACAATTTATTCAACCAATGGTCATGTTGTTAAATTGGAGAACTTACAAATATATTACCTCGACTTCGATACAGTATTTTTTCCGGTGTACGGCGGCGGCGGCGTCGCTAGAGAGAGGAACTATTACGGCGGACGGGCCAGCGGCAGAGTTGAAGAGCGAAGGAGACGACCAAATTCTCAATTTTCCCCCCTCTAATCGCCTCCCAATTGTGCAAGATTTACAATTCAATTAACAACAGGAAATCAAACCGCAACAAAATTCCTCCTACAAACTAATCGTAAATGCCTCAGTTAGAAAACAGCGAAGAGAGAACGGGACTTGAATTAAATGTAGAGAGAGAATTAGAAGAAACTTGATGAAAGCGAGAGATGTACCTCGGTGTGAAGCCCTCCGATGACGTCAGGATTTCAGACGATTTTATTCACTTTTTGTTCTCCGGTTTTCATCGGTGAGTTTAGCACTTTTCAATCTCTCTTTTCGAAAGGCTACAGAACGATGCCAACCACTCAATCGGCCGCCTAGGACATCTAACGATTTTCTATCGGAGAGAAGGAGTGAACGATCGAGCGGAAAAATAAAAATAGTAACAGAGAGAGATAACGGAGAGATAACAGAAAAATGCTAATGTCTATTTTACCCTTCCATTTATCAACGGGTCTGATTTATCAAAATAGAAACCGGGCTTTACTTCTGTCCACATTAGCATTTGCCTATATATATATTATTATTATATATCTATAGTATTAATTAAATTACGTGAGTGTCTGATTCCGCTTTTTTGTTTCGATTTCGACGCGGCTTCCCTTTTACGACAATCTGATCTCCGTAGCCTCTCTCTCTCTCTATCTCTGTCCCTCCATTCTCTCTCCTTCGCTAGAACCGCCTCCTCTCATCTCCTCCTCCGCAAACCGTCCCACCCAAACCCTAACCTAGCCCCACACTCTTCCTTTCTCTCACCTTCCTCGCCTTTTCTCTCTCCCCATCTCCATCTCCGTCTCCATTGCCTTCTCCATCTCCGTTTCCTTCTCTTTCCCTACATCCATCGCCACATGCTTCCTCCCCCAAATCCAAATCCAAAGCAGATCATCTTCGGCCAAGTGTCTCGATCAAACCCAACACTGTCAGAAACACGCATAAGCTTAATTTAGGGGAAAAGTGTTAGAGTTATGTCCTAGGAGCCAATTATTAAATGGCCACTTCTATGGTTTATGTGATTGATGATATTTTATCATTTATTCCTTGATTTATTAATTGACAGATCATTCAGGTTGAGGATCTGAATTGTGGATCTCTGTAGTTCATTTATAATTAAATGACAATAATAAATCTAAAAGGTCCGTAATCTTGATAATTAACAAGGAATATTAATTATCGGATAAGATTAGTATGCAAGTTAAGTGATGATTAAGTTCTACAGATCATAGGTAAGGAGTTGCCAACTTAATTGCATATGTATATGTTATAGAACATAGTACAGGACGCGACCCAGTGAAATAAATATATGGATTGTGTTATGTGTCATTATTTATTTCATTTGAGTTTGATTCTAAGTTTGAGATGGTTCAGCTTTTCCACATGAGGATAGGTTCAATAAATATCGTCTACCGTTGATTCCTGATAAGGGCTGCTATACGGACTTTATTTATGTTCTCTTGAATTGTGCGGGGAAAAGTTGTTCATCAAGAAAACCGTATGTCCCTCATTAATTAACTTAGTGAGCGATGATATCTGTTTGGGCCCCTTGATGGAGATGGATTGTTTGCTAGCAACTGATACAGTCATCTCTAGATCAAGAAACGTATAATCTGCAAGAATGACACATTCCTATCTTGGATTATACGATGATATCATGTGACATAAGAATCAGACAAGGAAATACTATTATTTCTTATGCAGGATTAAAAATATTGTAGCAGTACACTATTTATGCGAATTGGGAATCATAACGTGTTGCTAGATACCGCTTATGATTATTGGAAATAAATAGCGATTTATTTTCCTTGTCCAACAGAGCATAAATCCTCAAAGGGTCACACAAATAGGTTTTGACCATGCGTGCATTATTTATTTGGTTGTATTAAGGAATGCAACAATATGATATGTTGACTGATTAATTATGTACTGTTGCGAACCGTCATAATTAATTAATTAAGTCAAACGGATTATATAGAAATAAATTAATGCATATTCTAATCCTTAAATAATTATCAAATTGTTGATAATTAATTTGTTCAACATGAATTAATTAAAGTAATTAATTTGAGCTAACGGGCCTATATTTAAATTGTAAATTAAAGGTCCAACTTGAGAGCAATTAATTGGGCCACTAATTAATTGAATTAGAGGACCAATTAAATAATTAATGGAGCCCATTTAGGCCCATTTTATGGCTGCCCTAGTGATGGCATAGTTGTAAATTAGTTACAACTTTTTGGGAGAGTGGTTGGTCTATAAAAGGACCACTTTGGGAGCCAAAACCCTAGCCACCTTGCCTTTTTCTCTCTCCCTAATATTTTGGACGAAAATTAAAGGAAAAATTTCAGAATTTTTCCTCTCCACCATTGCTCTCTTAAGCTCATGTGTTGAGCACCTCTTGCCTCCATCCAATTAAATAGTTAATTAAGGCAAAGGGAAGGAAGGGATTAGGCTTAACCTCTCATCTACTAGCATAGATCGAGGTTTTGGTTAATACCTTGGTGGACTTGAGGCCGAGACACGCGTGGTGGTGCGCACAACCTCGACTCGACGGATTCGAGCCTTGCGATTACAAGTTCGCAAGAGGTAGCCATTTTTCCCTCTTTCTCTTGTGTGTTTGGATGGCTTTTGCACTAGATCTCCTTTGCACTTAGTTTAATTAGGATTAATTAAGAGTAATTAGTCTAAAAATTAAATTTGTGCACTTCCTAACAGTGGTATCAGAGCACATGGTCGTGCTTAAGTTATTTTGACACTTAATTAAGAGAAATTGGTTAATTAATGGATTAGTAGAGTTGATGCTATTGCTTGCTGTCTGGAAACAGCAATTTCTGTGTTGTTATGCGTTTTTCGCTATGAAATGTTCTCTGGAAATTTTTTCTGTCAACTAGAAAGTTGTATATCTGTGGATTGTGGTTCTTTTGGCGTTGGATTCACATTTTTCTGAAATTGTATGGATTTACTGTGAATAAAATGGCAACGGTGCGCAGAACCAGTTTCTGCTTGCACTGTTCTGTTTGAATGGCTTAAAAGATTTATATTTTGAATATAAGTACCAGTGTTCTTTGGCTAGATTTTAAGAGGACTTGAAACACTTTCTGGACATGTATAGAATGTTGCATGGTTCAGATTAATTCGTGGTTTTTCAAGTATGAAAAGAAAGATCTCGTCAGATCTGGTTTATTGAGCAAACTGATTGTTCTAATAAACTGTACCAACTGAGAACTCTTTCTGGAAAATTGTTTGAATAGAGTTGTTTATTTTTAAGTTAGGATTCCAGGAAAATTAATTTCATAATTTTTCATGGAAGTTTGGTACCTCAACCAGGTCAAACCTTTTCGGTCGATAGTCTGTTCCTGTACAGGTCTAGTCGATTGTTAAGCTTGTAACTTGAATTTCTTAAACAGAACTTAGTGGTTTTCTTTTCATGAATAGTTAGCCAATAGATTAAAAAAGTTTTTCTATGTATATTGTATGTATAAAAACTGGATGGAAGGTGATCTTTCAGACCGGATGGTTGAGAAGAAAAACAGAATATCTCAAAACGGTGCGTTCGCGCACTTGTTTCAGATTTGTCTTTTTTTATTCTCTCAGATGGTATATGATCTCTTCCTGAAATTTTGACTGGTATTTACAATCTAGACAAGGAGCTTATATAAATTATTTCATAATTTTTGGAGACCGAAAACTGTGGTTTTTGTCGTGTCCCATTAGATACATTTTTATCAAAGTATTATTTATCTAATTATTCAAACTAGTTGAAAAAGTAATTAGGATACTCCTTGTGCGATCTCCTTTCAGTTTTTTGATGATTGAAAAGTTTTCAAAAGGAATTTAAACAAGTTTGGTTGTTTGAAATTTGAGCATTTATACACGGAAATTGCGAATGGCAAATAATACGCAAAGACACTTGAAAGTCATTAATTATAAACAAAGTACACTAGTGGATAGACTTGTGCTAACTTTGTTTTGTAGGAGGATGTGGGTTTAGCATGGCTCATGATTCAATGCCTTGTGGTTTGTAAATTGAATGCATGTGTGATTGTGTGTAATTAGGCCTTTGGTGCCATTAATTAATTTTGATTAATTTTTGTGTAACTTGTGTGGCTTGCATGCCCCTAAGGTTAGGATGGGAATAGAAATTTACACATGTAATTTTGTTCCTTTATTTTATATAGGATTTAGATCCATATAGAATTTAGTGGGAGGGACAAAGGTTAGATTAGTTTTGCTACATGGAGATGCGGCGAAAACTAATGCAAGCGGGAGCCATACAAACCCACAACAATGCTTGAGATGCTTATTATGTGAATGTTTGTGAATGCTATGAATGTCATAGGATAGGTATGGGTGTATGCTTACACGACCACCAAACAAGAGTCACATAATTGTTTGTCCCAAACGATTGAGCCAAATCACTCTCCTTCTCTCTATCCCCTTCACGCCTTATGTTCGGCCATTGATGCATTCCGCCGACGCGGACATCGTGGTCCACCATAGGTAGTCGGGGTGTAAATCGGATTTGCAAGGAGCAAATAGAGAGGAGTTACTTAACAATGGACCCTAATCGGATTGGACATTGGAGTGAAGTTCGCGACGCGAACCAAGAGTCATAAAGTTGTATGATTGGTTAAGGAGAACCTACCTCATTATTAGTTGCTTTGATGTTGTGCCGACGCCGGCATCATCTCAACGAAAGTGGGGGTCTTGGAAATTCATTACTTTTAGGGACTTATATTAAAGTAGTGAAAGTTTTACTTTATTGGAAATTAAAACAAAACATAAACTAATTGACCTTTAATTTGAAAATTGTTGTAGATGTCTTCCTCGTCTTTTTCGCTACGTTCTCTTTTAGAGAAAGAGAAGCTCGCCTTCAACGGTGCCAACTTTCTGGATTGGCACCGGAACCTTAGGCTTGTCCTTAGGTTTGAAAAGAAGGAATATCTCTTGACCACTCCCGTCCCCGCGGCTCCCAAGTCGGATGCCCCTAAAGCGGATCAGGACAAACATGACAAGCACGTCACGGACGACATGGAGATGTCCGTCTTGATTGTCGCTGTCATGGAGTCAGAACTCCAAAAGGAGTTCATGGATAGTGGTCTAGGAGTGTTTGAAATGGTCTCTCGTCTCTCGAACATGTTCCAAACCAAGGCCCGCACCGAAAGGGCTCGTCTCATCAAGGCCGTCGCCAATACTCGATTGGCGGAGGGTCACGAAGTCGGGCCACACGTCATGAAGATGGCGGGGTTGTTTCGGCAGCTTGAAAGGCTTGATACGCCCTTCCCGTCAGGGGCGATTCAAGACTTTATTCTCAACTCTCTCCCTCACAGCTTCACCGGTTTTGTTGTGAACTACCGGATGAATGGTATGGACAAGAGCATGGATGATCTCCAAAACATGCTTGTCGAGACGGAGGAGAGTCTCAAGAAAGAGAAGGGCCCCAAAGATGTTCTTGCGGTGAGTGACAAGAGCAAGAAGAGCAAGAAAAGAAAGACCCGCCGAACTAAAAAGGGCAAAGGCCCGGTGACGCCCCAAGGTCCGGCCAAGGGAGCTCCCGAGGGTTCCAAGAGAAAGAAGAACCCGGCCACTTCCGAGACCGTATGCTATTACTGTAGCAAGACGGGCCATTGGAAGAAGAACTGCCCCAAGTACCTCGCTGACAAGAAGGCGGGAACCGTCCAGCCTTCTACCTCAGGTATATTTGTCATTGAAACCCTTCTCGCTACCTCTAACACAGACTGGATTTTTGACACCGGTTCTTGTGCTCACATTTGTCGAAATGTGCAGGCACTAAAGAGTAGGAGGCGGCTCGAGAAAGGCGAAGTACAACTCCGCGTCGGTAACGGCACGTGTGTCTCCGCTATGGCCGTTGGGAATGTGGATGTAACTTTGCCTTCTGGTTTCATTTTGGAACTCAAAGATGTCTATGTAGTTCCTTGTATCACTCGGAACATTATCTCTATTTCTTGTTTAGACTTGGATGGATTTGGTGTTGTAATAAAGAACAAAAGTTGTACTTTGTTGCGTGATGATGTTTGTTATGGTGTTGCGCATTTATTGAATGGTCTTTATGTGCTTGATTCTAGCGAACATGTTTTGAGTGTTGAACGTGACAGTAGGAAACGTAAGATTTCACATGAAAGTACGACTCTAATGTGGCATTGCCGCTTAGGTCATATCAACGAGAAACGCATTAAGAGATTGCAAACCGTTGGTCTCTTAGATCAATTCGCTTTCGAGCCAATTGACACATGCGAATCATGTTTGATGGGAAAGATGACCAAAGCGCCTTTTCCTAACAAAGGGATTAGGACAAACGACTTGTTAGATCTCATACATACCGATGTGTGTGGACCTATGAGCATTTGTGCACGAGGAGGTTATTCATACTTCATCACTTTCACCGATGATCATAGTAGATACGGGTATATCTACTTGATGCGGCACAAGTCTGAATCCTTTGAAAAGTTCAAGGAGTTCAAGAATGAAGTTGAGAACCAACTCAATCGAAAGATCAAGGTCTTGCGTTCCGATCGAGGTGGAGAGTACTTGAGCCACGAATTTGGTGATTATCTAAAGGAGTGTGGAATCGTTCCACAACTCACTCCACCGGGAACACCACAATGGAATGGTGTATCCGAGAGGAGGAATCGAACTTTGCTAGACATGGTTCGATCGATGATGAGCCAAACCGACTTGCCTAAATCGTTTTGGGGTTTTGCATTAGAAACCGCAGCTTTTACTTTAAACCGTGTTCCGTCAAAGTCCGTTGAGAAGACGCCTTATGAGCTTTGGTTTGGTAGGAAACCAAGCATGCTTTTTCTCAAGATTTGGGGTTGTGAAGCTTATGTGAAAAGGCTAATGAGCGATAAGCTTGGACCCAAATCGGACAAATGTTATTTCGTAGGATACCCTAAGGAAACAAAGGGTTACTACTTCTACAACCGTGTCGAGAACAAGATAGTTGTTGCACGACATGCGGAGTTCTTGGAGAAGGAGTTTCTCTCAAGAAGAAGTAGTGGGAGCAACGTGGTGATTGAAGAAATTCAAGAACCGCAGCAACAAGAGATGCCTCAAGTAGGCAATCTAGTTGTTCCCAATGTGGTGCCAAATGAGGTGGTAGTCGAACCCATTCCACAAGTAGTTGTAGAAGAAGAGGTTCAAGAGCAAGCTCCCTCAATTGAAGACTCAAACATATCGCGAGTCGATGATGTTGAAGTTGCACCCACACTTGAAGTTCAAGAACTAAGTCCGCAAATCGTTGTGGAACAAGTTCAAGAACCTCAAGCGTCTACCCTACAAAGATCGGCAAGGCCAAGTCGTCCACCTATAAGATACTTAGGTTTGCACGACGTTCTCGTCATTGCAAATGACGAACCCTTGACCATAAAGGACATGAAGGAAAAATCCGACTCAAAGGAATGGCTTAAAGCCATGGAATCCGAAATGCAATCCATGTATGAGAACAAGGTATGGACCTTAGTTGACCTTCCCGACGGAGTAAAACCCGTTGAGAACAAATGGATCTTTAAGAGAAAGGTCGACATGGATAGCAACTTGACCATTTACAAAGCACGACTAGTTGCGAAAGGTTACAAGCAAGTTCATGGTATTGACTATGAAGAAACCTTCTCGCCAGTCGTCATGTTCAAGTCAATTCGGATCTTGTTAGCAATTGCCGCATTCTACGACTATGAGATATGGCAAATGGATGTCAAAACTGCCTTCCTAAATGGAAACTTGGAAGAGGATGTGTATATGACACAACCCGAGTATTTTGTGGATCCAAAGAATGCTAACAAGGTGTGCAAGCTTCAAAGGTCCATTTATGGATTGAAGCAAGCATCAAGGAGTTGGAACAAGCGCTTTGATGAAGAGGTCAAGAAGTTGAACTTCATTCAAAGCGAGAAGGAACCTTGTGTTTACAAGAGGATTAGTGGGAGCGTGGTTGTGTTTCTTGTTCTATATGTTGATGATATACTCTTGATCGGGAATGATATCCCCGAATTGAATGCAGTCAAGGATTCATTGAAGAAGGTGTTCTCAATGAAAGACTTGGGCGAAGCCGCCTACATCCTAGGAATCAAGATCTATCGAGATAGATCAAGAAGGTTGTTAGGCTTGAGCCAAGATGCATATATTGACAAAGTGTTGGAAAAACACAACATGGCTAGTTCCAAGAAGGGTTACTTGCCTATGTCACATGGCATATTCTTGAGCAAGACTCAATGTCCGACGACTGATACAGATAGAAAGTACATGAATCAGTTCAAGTATCCATCTGTGGTCGGTTCGATTATGTATGCCATGCTATGCACTCGCCCCGATGTGGCGCATCCGATTAGTGTGACTAGTCGATACCAAGCTAACCCTGGTATGCCACACTGGACCGCAGTCAAGAATATCCTCAAGTATCTCAAGAGAACAAAGGATAGCATCCTCGTGTATGGTGGAGACCAAGAGCTCGTTGTAAGTGGTTACACCGATGCTAGTTTCCAAACCGATCGAGATGATGCGAAGTCACAGTCCGGCTTCGTATATCTGCTCAATGGTGGGGCCGTGAGTTGGAAGAGTTCCAAACAGGATACCACGGCCGATTCCGTCACCGAAGCAGAATACTTAGCGGCGGGTGAAGCAGCGAAAGAAGGCGTTTGGATCAAGGAATTCTTGACCGAGCTGGAGGTGGTTCCAAGCATCTCAGGTCCAGTGGATCTCTACTGCGACAACACGGGAGCCATAGCTCAGTCCAAGGAGCCTAGGTCTCACCAAAAGACCAAGCACATTCTACGACGATTCCATCTCATCCGTCAGTTTGTGAATGACGGGTGGATCAAGGTCAAGAAGGTGGACGGTGCCGCGAACACAGCGGACCCTCTGACAAAGCCTCTATCTCGAGCCGCACATGAGTTGCACGTTGCATCCATGGGGATTAGGCGTATGCCTGAGTGGCTTTGAGTTGTATCTTTTATCTTTTGAGGTTTTAGTATGAGACATGTATATTTTGGATATTACATTGAGTACTATGCACTGGCTAGAAGTCGCTGTTGATTGACTCTAGGCCAAGTGGGAGATTGTTAGAGTTATGTCCTAGGAGCCAATTATTAAATGGCCACTTCTATGGTTTATGTGATTGATGATATTTTATCATTTATTCCTTGATTTATTAATTGACAGATCATTCAGGTTGAGGATCTGAATTGTGGATCTCTGTAGTTCATTTATAATTAAATGACAATAATAAATCTAAAAGGTCCGTAATCTTGATAATTAACAAGGAATATTAATTATCGGATAAGATTAGTATGCAAGTTAAGTGATGATTAAGTTCTACAGATCATAGGTAAGGAGTTGCCAACTTAATTGCATATGTATATGTTATAGAACATAGTACAGGACGCGACCCAGTGAAATAAATATATGGATTGTGTTATGTGTCATTATTTATTTCATTTGAGTTTGATTCTAAGTTTGAGATGGTTCAGCTTTTCCACATGAGGATAGGTTCAATAAATATCGTCTACCGTTGATTCCTGATAAGGGCTGCTATACGGACTTTATTTATGTTCTCTTGAATTGTGCGGGGAAAAGTTGTTCATCAAGAAAACCGTATGTCCCTCATTAATTAACTTAGTGAGCGATGATATCTGTTTGGGCCCCTTGATGGAGATGGATTGTTTGCTAGCAACTGATACAGTCATCTCTAGATCAAGAAACGTATAATCTGCAAGAATGACACATTCCTATCTTGGATTATACGATGATATCATGTGACATAAGAATCAGACAAGGAAATACTATTATTTCTTATGCAGGATTAAAAATATTGTAGCAGTACACTATTTATGCGAATTGGGAATCATAACGTGTTGCTAGATACCGCTTATGATTATTGGAAATAAATAGCGATTTATTTTCCTTGTCCAACAGAGCATAAATCCTCAAAGGGTCACACAAATAGGTTTTGACCATGCGTGCATTATTTATTTGGTTGTATTAAGGAATGCAACAATATGATATGTTGACTGATTAATTATGTACTGTTGCGAACCGTCATAATTAATTAATTAAGTCAAACGGATTATATAGAAATAAATTAATGCATATTCTAATCCTTAAATAATTATCAAATTGTTGATAATTAATTTGTTCAACATGAATTAATTAAAGTAATTAATTTGAGCTAACGGGCCTATATTTAAATTGTAAATTAAAGGTCCAACTTGAGAGCAATTAATTGGGCCACTAATTAATTGAATTAGAGGACCAATTAAATAATTAATGGAGCCCATTTAGGCCCATTTTATGGCTGCCCTAGTGATGGCATAGTTGTAAATTAGTTACAACTTTTTGGGAGAGTGGTTGGTCTATAAAAGGACCACTTTGGGAGCCAAAACCCTAGCCACCTTGCCTTTTTCTCTCTCCCTAATATTTTGGACGAAAATTAAAGGAAAAATTTCAGAATTTTTCCTCTCCACCATTGCTCTCTTAAGCTCATGTGTTGAGCACCTCTTGCCTCCATCCAATTAAATAGTTAATTAAGGCAAAGGGAAGGAAGGGATTAGGCTTAACCTCTCATCTACTAGCATAGATCGAGGTTTTGGTTAATACCTTGGTGGACTTGAGGCCGAGACACGCGTGGTGGTGCGCACAACCTCGACTCGACGGATTCGAGCCTTGCGATTACAAGTTCGCAAGAGGTAGCCCTTTTTCCCTCTTTCTCTTGTGTGTTTGGATGGCTTTTGCACTAGATCTCCTTTGCACTTAGTTTAATTAGGATTAATTAAGAGTAATTAGTCTAAAAATTAAATTTGTGCACTTCCTAACAAAAAGCTCGGGATTTTGTTCCTGATTGTGGTTGTCCTCCACATGGCCATTGCTCCCTCTTCATCGCCTCTTCCTCCGCCAAACCGACCCCACCCCCGCCTCTCGAAGCACCTCCGCCTCCTCTCGAAGAAACCCCAATCAGCACCTCCGAGCAGAGATGTGGTAACTTGACCGCTATACCAAGAGGTTGATTGTCCCTTTATACAGCCACAACTCACCTGTCTCGAAAGAGGCAGACCTGAAAAGGACTACCAATTCTGGTGCTGGCAACCCTTCGAGTGTGACCTTCCCAGGTTGGAACCAAATTAATTTAATCTCCTTTATAATTAAACCCCTAAAACTAGCTAGATTAGTTTTCAAGTGACTGACGATATATGATATGTACAAATAGTTTTTTTTTATACAAATAAACTATTTCATGCTGTGATCAAGTTAGCGTTTATTGTTTTGTTATGATATTATGATGGAATATATGCTCATACTCTGGCTTCCGCTTTCTCTTTTTAAATATGTAGAATATAAGGTGCATTAGAAATGGATTGTGTGCTGTAGCATTCATTGATGACCATTATATCTTATCAGAAGTGTCTTTTTGCTTCTTAATAAGGTATCTAATTGTTGCTGAGTTGATCTTTTTCTTTTGAAATATATTTGGTAAATTAGGCCTCAGAAAATTTTCATAGTTATATTTGAGAATTTAGCTCAAAAGGTTGAATCTCTTCCAGCAAGATCTGATACTAATGGTAATTTGTTCAATGCAAATTATCAAAAGGTTGCTTTGGAACTTAGCATGTGATACCAGTTCACTGCAAACTAAGTGAACGGTAAACAAAATTAGTACCCAAAATGAAGAAAACACAAAGTTTTTGTGAAGTTCAATGAGAAAATCTCCAATCAAGATGTGCTTCAGGCCTTCAGCTGTGACTTCAACAAGTGAGCTAGAAAGGTCTTCTCTGTCTCTAATATCTCATTTTCTCTAGGCCAATTCTGATTTTTTCTTTATGCAATGTCTTTTTAGTTTTTCTCAAATCAATAATTGAACATTCAGTCTAATTCAGAATGGTTAAGTGAGTTTCATATTGAGTTATAATTCAACTCGGAGACCAATTAAAGAAATTTCAAACAAGACAAATTTGCTATACTTAAAATGCATTTGTTGGTCAATTTCAACTTTTTGAATGATGTATGAAGAAGTTGTTCTGGTAGGATCTAACTGCTCTTATATATGTTATAAGTGATCAATTGTGTTTGGTTTGACTCTTTTTGTTTTTCATCCAAGTCATCTCTGAGTTTAATTGTCGTACTTTGTTTATATAGTATTATGAATTGGCTCATGAAGTGTCAGGTCAATGACGTAGAATGCCATTTGCAATGTTTTTTAATCATGATGAGCATAGCACCAGATGCATGTTTGAGTCAGGGTTGAGGAATGTCTTTGTAGGTTGTGTCAAGGTGTTTATTTGTAGCAAGAATCACCACGGATTGTATTTCTCCGATATTGGCTAGTATTAATTAATTCCCGTGCGTGTCGTCTCCCGCTATTTGTTTCCTTTGCGACACGACATCTGAACCGTCCAAATTTTTCACTGATCGATCTGAATTGTTAACCGATTTTCAGCGATTTAATTTCTTTTGCCTCTCCTTCTCTCTTCTTTCACGTCAACAATAAATAAAAATAATTTCACGCATAGTTCCTCCGACGACACACCGCTGCCGTTCAACCCCTATCGTTTCCTCTGTGCATCTCCGTCTCCTCCTCCACCAACTCCCCGCCTCACCCCCAGCCCCACCTCCTTCGACTTCCCCCCAAACCATCGTCCCCGACCCCTCCTTCGCCAATCTTTCCTACCTTCTTCTCCGTCGACATCCTTTCCGAGTTTCATTTTTTTAGATTGAGCACATTTTTTTAGGTATTAAATTTTATCACACTTTTCTATTTTTTTCTGATTTGCTCGGTTAAGCACCTGAGGTTATTTGCTTTACTTGAAGTATTTTTGGTTTATTACTTTAGTGAGATAATTGATGCAAAATCAAAGACTGTGACCTCAATAGTAGAAATTTATTACTTTTGCCAGATTGCTTGTCCGTGTTTTATTACTATTGATTGACCTATTCAACTGTTGGAAACTGGTACTGGAATTAAACTTAGAATATTCATATTCCATACAAAAGCGGGGGCGATTAGATCCATTGGAGATTTGGTAATTGGGGTTAGTTGAATCATCACTTAATCTCTCAAGTTACTGTTAGTTAGTGTTTAACCAAACTCAATTCGATGTGCAATACAATGGCTATCCCAAGCACCTGCTTCATTTCAGATTCAATTGATGATTTTATCTCATTTCTAGCATCCTCATGAAACTATGCGAGCAATCAATTTGCCGTTCATGGATTTAAATTTTTTTAGCAAATAGGATAAGGCAACGACCATGCCAAAGTTATAATTGAAAATGAAGCTATGAATTTTAGAATCGAAGGTCATCAATCTTTCAACTTCAAATGCATATGTTCAGATTCTTCTTCTCATGTTCTTTTCTCTTTCTCAATGTCATAGTAGAGGAAGCAACAAAATTTGGCAAGGGGCCCGCTAATTGGTTTGATTAGCATTTTAGTCAGAACCCTAATTAAAATTTAGATATATTTTTGGTAAAATTTAAAACTTGCACCTAAACTGGAAATATTTGTGTTATTACTATTTTTGTGTTATGACTGGAACATATAATTTTTTTCTACTTAAAGTGCACGCTAAGTCATTTATGTTCTTTTGATGATTTTCTATTGTTGGGTCTAAATTCGATATGATATCAGTTTGAAGACTTATGCTGGTGGTCTAAATCCAATATTTATCAGGTGGAAGACTTATTATGTGCAGCTTTTAAATTGAAGTCCACTATTACACATCTGTACCAAATTGGGGTGACTAACAAATTTTATAGCATAGGCGAAGCACGCTATTTTTTGAGGCAATCAAGGCAGTTACCAAGTTTACCAGTGCTTAGGGTTATTATGGTTAAAGGTTGTAGTTGGTAATTCTTAGAAAAATCTTTGACTTTCTTTGTTGTTTTTTTGTTTATTATGTAGGGGTATTATGGGGATAATCTGGTATATGTATGTATATTGCATTTGGCTTGGATGGTAATGTATTTCTTTTATTTTGCTAGAAATCTAGAATACTAAATGAATTATTTGACATGTAGTTCAAGTTCTTGATCTGTTTAATTAATGTGACATGTTATGATTCTGATTTCTGCTAAATTGATAAATTATGTGTGTTGGCTTTTGCTTTTCTTTGCTTCCTAAATGATTTTGGTTTTGTCCATGTTTGGAATCTGGCTACATGCTGATATACTGACATAATTATCTTGGTAGTTAATAGTATTAATTAGTGAGAGATGTGCTGTAAAAAAACCCAGAAATTATAAATTGTAAGTTAAATTAATTAATTAAAAATCTTCAAGCAAACAAATAAATATAAATAAATATTAATAATAATCACACAGTTAATTAGCGGATTATCAACTCTCATTAATTTAGAAGCCGATTGCGTTTCGAATCCGATTTAAAAATTTAATCTTCGGCCATGTACAAAATTTTCTTGAAAATCATTTACTCAAATATCTAGTTTATATTATAGAAATTCAAATAACTATTTTACAAATTTATTATGAGCTGAAATGGTGTCAAAATCCGATTTATACAGTTGATCAATTCAATTTACTAAAATTTCTTTGTTCTGGACCGTTAGATCAACTCCTAAATTCATCTGTTTTATCTCAGCCGTCCGATTGATTTCCCATCTCTCTCCTTTATCTCTTCTCCTCTTCTCTCCTTCGACAGACCCGCCCCACCTCCTTTTTTTTTTTCCTCTCTTCTCTCGCATTTCGCCAATGGCGACGCGCCTAGCAGAGCTCTCGACCCCATCCCCCTGGCTCTCTCCCCGAGCAGTTCACTGGCCCCTCTCACCTATCCTAGCTATCGACCCCACCTCCTCTCCTCTGTCCTTGTCTCCTCCAATCCGACCACACTCGCGCTTATCTCTTCGATTGGAGTGGCTTCCTCCCTTTTTCCCTCTCTCGATCTGTCAGAAGAGACCCACAGCCCCATGCCACCTCCTCTAGTTTCTCCCAAACCGAGAAAACCCCCATGCCTTTGACCTAAACCCTAGCACCGCATCTCCTGCCCTCTCTCCCTCTGCCACCTCAGCAGCTCGACCCCTCCTCTCCATTCCCATTCCATTTAAGTCATCCCTCTCTCCTCTATCTCTGCTCAGACCCGTTACAAACTGATAAGAACATAAAAGAGAAAGAAAGAGAGAGAGTGAGAGAGAGAGGTGGAGGCTGTTGGACTGGAGTGGAAATGGCGGAGATCGACGAGGCTAGGTGGCGGTGCTGACGGTGAGGGCAGTGGTGGAGTGGCTGAGCTTGATTTCCCCTTCCCGGCTTGCTTCTTTTCCCTTCTCTGTTGGTAACCCCTCCTTCCTTTGTTCCTTCGTTTCCATCGGCTTGAATGTGTGGTTGATTGAGGCATTATAATGTTTGAATTTGATATGTTGATTATGGGATGCCTCAAATTGAATATGTGCTTGTTGTCTGATCTGTTGACCGTTTGATGTCTTAAATGCCTTGTTTATGCTTGTCATGGATCTGTTTGGTAGTTTAGATACTAAGAATCTGTGTTTTACTCTTCCTATCTGATCTGTTGAAGTTGTTGTTGAGGAGTAATGTTTGATCTGACCTGTTTAGTAGCTTAGAACATTTAAATATCTGTTCCTGTGATGTTTATGAGTCATTTAGGCCTTTAATGTGTTTGTTCAGGCTTGTACTTGTGTAGTGAAGCCTTTCTGAGGCTTGTGCAGTGTTGTTTGATACCTTTGGTACACGGTACGGGGCTAGTTCAGGCCCTTGTACCAGTCTGGTACATGTGTAAGCCTGCCCAGGGACCTCTGTGTAAAGTATTTAGTTTACAGGGACCTTTTTATAAATATTTTTGAACTACTTTAGGGTCTGTTTAGGATTAATACTGTTATTAGGGACCTAAATGTAATTTTTAGGTAAATAAAATAGATTCAGGGTCTTTAGTGTAAAGTTTCTGTGTTTCTGGATCGGATTGTATTTTCTGGAGTTGGGTTTCGGATTTGATCCCCGGAACCCATTTGTATCCGGATCCGCTTGGATCCTTGTTTCCGTGTGGGCTTGCGTGTTTCCCTCTCTGGGCCTATCGGACCTGTTTCTTCTTGGGCCTTTTCCTCTGTTTGAATCCGTGTGGATTTTCTTGTGGGCTCTGTGATTTTATTTGTGCGTGGCCCATTTTGTGTTGTTGGCTGAGGGAGTTTTAAACCGAACTATATAAGTTGGATTTGAGATGAATAAAACTAGAACTTGGAAAATAAAACTAGAACTATTTGATAGCATGAAATAAATAGTTTGATATTAAAGTGGATGCTTTGGACTGAGAAATAATTATGTCGGATTCGAAAATAATTTTGTTGGCTTTTAAATGGGAGATGATTAAAATGTCCGCAAAACAATCCTTACAGATACTATGATATATAATCGGACAATATATGATCCCAAAACCAAATCATTTAACTTGAGTTTATTTTCTTATTTTATTTTATTTTTATCATTATTTAAAGTTGTTTTTAGTTTAGGAATTTAAATTAGAATAATTTCATACTTGATTAAAATACTGTTAGAAAACTGATTAAACTTGTTAACTGTTTTTCCAAACCAAATAAATGTGATGCGTCTATTTATCGTGTAGCTAAGACTTGTAGGATTCGTCACATACGTCTATTTACACATTGATTTTATAAACCAAATCTTAACAAATTAAATTACAAATGTATGTATAATATTATCAAACTTTCCTACTCTCTAATTTTTATAAAACAAACTATAGTAAAATAATTCTAAAAATGTCTCTTAGGTTAGCATTTTTTCTCAACCAGTTTCAGGCGGAATTTTGTCAATTTGTTACTAGAAATTAACTACTTAAATTAATATATTTTAAAACAGAATCCCTTATCAGTAATCCAGAACTTCAATCCAAATAGAGGGATAACTTAGTGATCGTTAGTTGAGTGTTTCCGAGTAAGTGCCGTTCTAATTAATTAGTCTTTCGCTCAGGTGAGCAGCAGGAGTACTCAGGACTTGCAGACGACTACTACCCCGAGTTTGAGGCAGTAGAGGCTGGTCAGGATTTCACCGACCATCCGGAGGAGTAGTCGCTTCACCTTTGACTTTTCCAGGTGTGGTAGTCTTTTTATGACTTATTTGGTTGCCTTAGGTTTTGTTTAATCTTTAGTTTAGTAACTAGATCATTTATTAATTGTGTGCATATCATGTCATTAACATTAAGTAAACAGTTAAGCGCATGGCATTAATTAAAGATTAGTATTGCATATATAGGAGATGCATTCATTTTAATAATGTGATTAATAAACTTAAAAGTGCTTAAAGCAACACTTGCATCTGGTATGGATCAGGATAGCGAGACCGAGTGAGATAAGAGCGTTTTGCTTGCGGTCTCCATTATCGGGAGATTGCACCCCAGCCATTGCCGGTGGTCTTCTTATGATGGCGATCACGGGTAACGCGTTTCTGATGATCACTCAGCAGACCGACCGTCAGGCGGTACTGCGGTCACTCAATGGTTAATTGTTTTGCACTGTAGTATTATATCTCCTTTTTGAACTTGACTTGGACTATGGATGTATGCCATTATAATCAGACATCTTCTCGTCTCTCCATGCGTCAGTTTACGGGTACCGCGTATTACTGCTCATTCCCTGTGGCCCGGGTTTGAGGTAGGAGCTTCCTTTAGGGTCAAGACGAGGTGGCTTCGGGCTCCTGATGTTCTGTAGGCATAGCTATGACATTTTGGAATTTGTGAGATTGATTTTGGATTTTATGTGACTTTGATTGGACCATTGAGTGTGGGTGCTTGATTCTCGTATCACATTATATTTATATATCCGTATATTAGTATGCTATTATATCTCATCTACTTCTCCAGATATTTTTCAGATTTCTTGGCATGTCATCGCATGTAGAATAGTATTCTACCATGTACAGAAATACACATAGAATTACAAGTAGGAATTAAAAGTGATTAACTTAAGTATGGTTCAGTTCTAACTAGATGTTAACCAAGACCTTGTTGGCTTACTTTTACCACCACTGAGTATTCGCGTACTCAGCCCACATAATTGCTTGTGGAGCAGGTTCAGGTTTGGCAGACTTAGCAAAGGAGATCTTTTCAGAAGACCAAGCCGAGCTGGAATATTCACTATCCGCTGTGCATTATTATTTTGTTTTGTTTGTATGATGACTGGAAATTTTGATATGTGTATAATTTACCAGTCCTTTGTTGTATGAACAAACAATGCCTTTGTTATGTGATTTTCTGTTTATTTGTGATTATTTGTTTCTGTGACACTGTTTTATAGCCTTACGTGTGCACAGTAGAGTGTGTACGCGTGGCGGGGTTGTCCATCCTGAATTATGGCTTGGTTCGGGGTGTGACATGTGCACTAAGGGTCTAGGGCAGATAAAATCTTTCTGTGATAACATATTTGATACTCATTATAAATTACGTTTAAATACTAGAATTGACATTGTGCAACAAATGAATAGATTATGCTTGGGTAGGTGTTATTAAAGTTATTTCATCATTATTTTGATAAATATTGCCTCCGGCAAGATTTTTAAATGATAATTGTTGATTCATTAATTTTTTCTCATATAAATATATTAATAATGTAGGATTCTGGCATAAGATCTTATTTGGTATTCTACATACATTCTTCACGTATTACAAATATCATTTCATTATATTATTTGATATTAGCTTTGTATTTTATTGTTCTTTTACACATAATTGCAAAGCAAACTGGTATTATGCTCCACGGACCCAAAATCAATTGAGATGCTTATTGCAACCAACATTTGTTGAGATGATACATCACTGTATAATGAAATAGCAATATTTTTTTTTTATAATTCGTATGATTTTTATTTCAATCTAAAAAAACATAGACTTAATGACAAATGATAAATTATGGCATTTTGCCTTTGCACTTATATGTCCGTTGCACACAATTTAGACTTAATGACAAATTATTAGTGGTTCTTAAAATTGAAATACAAAAAATCCGCTAAGGCACGGTGAAACCATGCTTCCCCACCTAGTAGTTTAAAAAATTCGAATGTTTTAGTAATATAATCAAAATTCTTGATTATTTTAATAATATTTTTTAATTTTCGGTAGATGTACATTTTATATGGTAACAAAGCTAGCACACGGGAAAATAAATTAAAAAAATCACAAATGCGAAAATTAGGCAAATCCAGAATTTGTGGACCAATTTGTTTTGAGCTGTATTTAATGTGATGTATGAATAATTATGAGTATTCAAAGCACATAAAAAAGTTTCTGGTCATCAATTTTGCAAATTCCTATTATGAATTCTCAGTTTCGGAATTCTTTTTGCTGGTAGTGTCAAAAAAATTTAACTTTTTTAATCTTATTATACTTCAACATTAAAATTTTGAATTCTTAATTTTTTCTAAATTAGTTTATACTATAGTTTTTAAGAAGATTTTAGAAAAAAAAACAATAAATAAATAAATAATAAGAAGTCAAAGCAAGTGACACCCCGTATGGCCAAAATTTTGACTCAAAAAAAAAAAAAGAAAAAGAAAAAATATGTAGGGGCAGTGTGTTCGTTGAAGGTTTTGCCGGTCAAAGCTGGAATGCATTTCATCAGCGCTCTCCTCCATCTCCGCGCATTTCCCTCCCTTCCCTTCAAGTAAGGCGCATTCCCTCCCTCTCCACGCGTTACTTACTTCCTTCGCTCTCAGGCGCGTCTCCCCCTTTCTTCTATCTCTTCCTTAGTGAGTTTCCCCTCCCTCCCTTTGTTCCCTTCTTCTTTCTCCCTTCTCATTTCCTTCGTTTTTTTCCTCTATTTATTTTTTTCCTTTCTCATTGGCCCTTCCTTTCTTTTTTCTTTCTTCTGTCTATTTCATAAATTTATTTGTTATATCTGTTAAATTTATTTGTTATATATGTTCAATTTGTTTGCTATATCTGCTTTATATATATTCACCTTTATTTTTTTGCATGAGTTCAAATTGTTTGTAATATATGTTCAATTTGTTTATGTTCACTTTTTTATGAGTTCACGGTATTTGTTATATCTATTTAATTTATTTATTTTATCTGTTCAATTTATTTGTTATATCTGTTTAATAAATGTTCACTTGTATCTTTTTGCTTGAGTATACACTATTTGTTATATCTGTTCAATTTGTCTGTGTTATATATTCACTTTGTTTATGTATATAAGTTCATTTTTATCTTTTGTTCAAGTTCAAGTTATTTGTTATATCTATTCAATTTATTTGCTATATCTATTCAATATATTTGTTATATCTATTTTATAAATGTTCAGTTTTATATTTTTGCTTGAGTATACATTGTTTGTTATATCTGTTCAACTTTGTTTATGTATATAAGTTTATTTTTATCTTTTGTCTAAGTTCAAATTGTTTGTTATATCTGTTTATTTAATTGTTGTATCTGTTCAATTTATTTGTTATATATGTTCATTTTGTTTCTTTATTTAACCAATATTTGTGTTTCTTCGCTTTGTTGTTATAAGTGTTCAATTTATTTTTTAAGTGTTAATCTTAAAAAAAATAATTGCAGGGAAATAAATTAGGAAAGAGGAGATGGAGGGAGAGACGCTAGGGGTAGAGGAGGACGTAGAGAAAGGAAGCGCATAGAGGGAAAGGGAAGGAGAGGGAGAGAGAGACGTCAGGGGTAGAGGGAGGAGGGCGCAGAGAAAGGAAGCGTGTGGAGAGGGATGAATGCGGAAAAATATACTGTGGATGACACGGAAGATTTTTTCTTGGATGATGGTTATCACCTGTGTTTCTCTAATAGTAAAGCTGACTGAACACTGAGACTAAATAATGCCCCATAACATAGCAAAAGAATAGGCCACGGCCCTCATTCGAGCGCATTTTGCACCTAATCGGGTGATCTCCAATTCTATGTTAAACCCAATGCAAATGAACATTAAAGAATAAATCAGTCAGTACTAGAAAACAATGGAAAAGAATTAAAATCACCCAATAAGGACGAATTTCATTAAAGAGGTACCTAAGCAGCTAAACTACACAGAATAAGTTACAATTTTCATGCAACGTCATAAGATAAGGAAACAGTCAAACAGCTATCTTATGAAGAAACGAAAAGCTATCCACTATATCAAATCTGGATTATTTACTTCTTCAATTAAATCCTGGTGAGATTAGACTGTTTATATAGCTTGATACAGTAACAAAGAATTAAAGCCATTTACTGTTACAACTTACAAATATAAGCCTGGGAACATCTGGAAATTGCGATGTGCAGTCATTTTTGATGGAAAATTGATAAACATTCAAGACACAGTTCGGAACTCGGAAGATAATTCAAGAGTACGGTGCTTGTTGGATTCAGCATTGTTAATGCGCTGTAAACAGGCTATAGAATTTGAGAAATGCTGGTTTTCAATATATAGGACGGATGGCTCCATCCAATACGATCGTTTTCAAGTTTTTAAATTTCAAATGACTGATCCGAACCGTTCAATATGTTCTTCATATTTAAAACTTACAATAAACCAATTTTTACATTTTTTCGAAATTTTTTACTATTTTTTTAGTATTTTTGAAAATTCATGATATAAACATTATGGATCGTCCAATAACAACGATTTTCTAAAATACAAAAAAAAAAATAGTAAAAAATTTTGTAAAAAATGTAAAAATTGATTTCTTATAAGTTTTCAAAATGGAGAACATATTGAACGGTTCGGATCGGTCATTTGAAATTTAAAAACGTGAAAACGATCGTATTGGACGGAACCCATCCGTCCAATATATTGGACTCTAGCATTTCTCATAGAACTTTGATTTACAATTGTTAAATAGGGCCTTTTTCTTCTTTCCTGTTTTGTTGTTTCTTTCTGTCTTTTTTGTACTTTACCTTTTTGGTTCATTGAAATTGTAGGATGAGACTTTCTTCTCCCTACCTTAAAAAAAAACTATAAGCCTGGCTATAGAATATAAGATGATTTATTACAACAGATTTTTTTAGTAACAAAATCAAATGACATCTCCTTCTCAATTAAGAAAAGATATGACGTCGCGCCTAAGTTCATCCAAACAACCTTCATTTAAGGCAGAGTACTGCCTACGTCCCAATTTCTCTCTATTTGATTTATATTGAATTGATCCGAATCTAGTTAATCAGATTGGCATTAAAACTAATCCTTCTCCTAAATAATTGCTTGATAACCTATATGCAGGTTTTCTAGATAACAATGATTTAATTTAAAAAATCCAAGATTACTGTGTTTATACATAACATCACATCTTTGAATTTATTAAGATCATAACCATAAAATGGCACAGTTTTATCATTATTTTTCTTAAATTCGAGCTCATATGAGTCTTTTAATTAGAGGAAAAAAAATGAAAACACTGAGAGCTAGTTTGGAACCTCAATCTTCATTAAAATTTAATGAGAAGCAATTAATCTATGTTAATTGTATTAGCTTGCTAGCAGTAATAATTAGCTTCTATTACATTATGTCAGATAGCATCTCGACTAACAATTAGGCATTTTTATGACCAAGATTTATGATGCAAAACGACACGATAGAAGAGCAACAAAATGGATGATTTACGAATCTTATTTCAATGAAAAGAATGAAAAAGAAAGGAAAATGTTAAAGAATCTGTCAACTTAATTAACTAAACGCATGCATATATTCAACGCTAGTAGCACACAATTTCAGATAAATATCACAAACTAAATCGAATTAGTTTGGAAACGATTAATTTCAGAATAGAAATACACCACGCTAACTTCAATACTAAAACAAGTAAAACTAAAATCATATATTTAATTTATCCATCGTCATCACAATCAGTTAACTGCAAAATGGCTATCAAATGCCGAGGCACCCTCCACACCCATCGGCATCATCATCATCATTGTCATCTCCTCAGTGCAAGCAAAGTTGAGGCCATCATGGTTAAGCCAACTCCTTACCTCTGCATCAACCGGGATTTTCTCCTCGTTTGGCTGCACAGCAAGTGCCATCGGCACAACATGTTCTTCCTCCTGAACAATCATCATTTCAGTGTTGACATTATGAAGCATCCCAGCCCCCGAGCGATGCTGATTCAACCGCTCCTGAACTGCCTTGTGCCGCATCTCCATAACACATACAAGCTCCGTCATCTCCGCCATGGTTAACTCGGATAGGCTACGCTGGCCCGTAATCACCTCATGCATCAGCAATTTTATCTCCAACTCATTGTTCTCCCGGTCGACCTTGAACAGGCGCTCACGTACCTTAGCCACATTCATGCGCAAGAACCCCTCTTGGTTGACCATCTTCTTGCACTGGTCCAGTTGTGGCATGTTCTTGAACTGCGTGAGCACTTGACGTGCATCCTTGTTCGGTGAAGCCCACACCTCAGGCTTCGGGTCCTGCTGGCCGTAGATCACAACGCACGTGTCAACGCCGCATAGTGTGGAAAGCTCATGGGCTTTCTTGATCAAGCCCTTCTTTCTCTTCTTGTAGGTGGCCCGCCGGGTTGCGTCGTTTTGTATATATACTAGGTTCACCTTCTTCCTGGCCATGATAATTTGATATTGGCCTTTCTCCTCCCTTCTTGGTTTTGCTCTTCTGGGGAGTTGGAGATTCCTGTGGTTTACAAGAAGGTAAAAGTTTGTATTTGATTTTTGCCGTGCTAATTAAGCAAGGGAGGAGATGTATATATATAGTTGCTAGGAGGGGAAGGTATCAATCAAGTGGATTCTGTTATGGTATGAAATAATGGCGGAGATTGTTTTTGGATATTAGTCTAACAATTCTACAATTCTGTAAGATATTATCCCAAGAATCTGACCGAAATTACACGTCTAACAATTCTACAATACTGTAAGATATTGCCTAAATGAGAAACTTTTGGATGTTTTATTTGATTTTCCGTATGTTACGTTTAAATGAAAAAATTTATGGAAATCAGGATTCCATTTGTATGGCAAGGATTCAGGAACAAATGTTGATAAATATCTATCATAAAAAAAATGTCGATTTTTTCTTGATACTCCAGTCGTTTCATTTTAATTAATTTTTTTTCCTTTTGTTTCAATTGTGGCATGTTGGGCACTTGGCCTGGGCATTATATTATATTATGTTTCTCTGGTTAATAAAACTTTCGTCGTTTCAGAGAAGATAATAATAGTAAAACATTCTACCGACAATATCTCATAAAAGGATCGAGGGTATTATCCTAACATTGAAACAAAAATATGGCTATAGCGAATCCATTAATATGCATTAAGATCAGTGCATTGATACATATCTCTATTGATTTCTTTTTTCCTATTCTATAATTAAAGCGTGGATACTGGATAGTTACGATCACTAGCGGAGAAGACTACAATTACTATGTTATATCTGTACAAATACAAAATCCAACTAACCTTATTTCTGTCTTTCATTAAAAAATTTTAATGTTATAGAATCGGCCAGGCTTCTCTCTAATTATGCTCATTGAATTGGTCCAACTAGAACACAGACCTTCACATTAGATCAGAAGATCAGATATAATTACTACCTAAATGCTATTCCAACATCAGATAAAGGAGACTCATTGTTTGCATACATTACACTTGGATTTAAATCCCATTTATGAAAGAATGACAAACCTTTGTACTGAATAAGCTGTCTAATTTTTTTCTTAAGTGTGTTTGATTCCTCTAATAACTCTTGCAATACGGCTACCTTCATGTCACCATACTGATGTTAAAGCAATTGAACTTCCATTTTTTTTTTTTTTTCCAATTTCAATACAACGCGACTTGTAACACTTTCAAAAATAAAATGTCAAAAATACAGACTGCACTGTGCAAGGTAAATTACAAACTAGTTATTTTCTTTAATGTTAAAGCAATTAATTTAAATATAAGATAAGAAAAAGTAAAGGATCTTTTAGGCAACTTCAAATTCAACTGAAATGGCAAAATATGACTCCATCCAAGTTCGAATCCAGTACCAAACAAGGATTGAAGTTCTAGAATAATGCAAGAAAAAATCGCCAGTTTAATAGTCAATTAATGTCTTTTGGAAAACAAAAGAAAAGTAAACAAAGGTTTTAGTTTTATTTATTTTTTTCTTTTCCTTTTTAATCCTTCATGTAAATATTTTTTATTAATAAAATTTGTTGGTGTGGCACTTTGCCACCCATCCCGCAAAAAAAAAAAAAAAAAGTAAACCAAGTGCTTTAACAAAATTGTAAATAGTTTCCGTGGGTTGACAATTTTGCCCTCTGCTCTGTAACTAATATCTACCGGCAAAATGAATACTGTTGCAAAATTAAGGCATTGAAGAAATCTGCCACATTAAGAGTTGTAAAATCACCTACTGCTAGCTAATACCAGCAAGGAACATATTAGTAAAGCAACATGTCCCAGGCTGAAGTAAGGTTTAATTTACCAAACTAAACCAACTACACTATGAAACAATGTGCAACAGGACTAGATGCGAATGATAGAAGCATTGGTCTTCTCAATTTGCCTATTGTAATGTAGCTCCAGAAAAGTACCGCCGCCAATACCTTTTGCTAACCTCCCTGGGTTCACGCACATTGTCTTGATGGCCCCTTCATTCTCATTTCCAATAGATAAAACCTAAACAATAACCAGAAAAATCAACACTAAGATAGAAGTACAAAAATGTATTTACCTGATACTCCCCACACCATAACACACATATATCAACACTTCCCTTAATAATACCCTATTGACACATTAGGAAATGCCTGGCCGCAATATTAAGATTACTGAGTTATCAAAAGGTAGTATTTTTCTTTATTTTGGGCATCTTATACTTTTTTTCTACGAATCAAGAAATTTGAGGGAAAATGACAAACATGATTAAGATATACTTGCATTTAAAGTCTGACTGAACCAAAAAACTTCGGGGGACATTGGCAACACCACAGATTAGTGTTGATTAGGGGTTAAAGTTAGTACTTTTAGGCAATTATAGTTTAACAAGTTAGTTTACTAACCTAGAAGTTAAATTAACCTCATGCATGCCAAATGCCCCCCTCTAATGAATAAGAACACAGGGAACATTATAAAAAATGGAATTAATATGATTCAGAACAATTAGAAGTCCAACAGGGCAATTATTGTTTTTTTCCCTCTTCTCTATGTTTACGAGCTTTGGGTATTATGTGTAGAGTATTACCGCATTAAATGTATACCTTGATGAATGGAGCAAGATCAGAAGGAAGAAGAAGAACGTCAGGAAATGAAGGAATCTTCAAGGCTTCTGGAGCAAGGGAGAAATCTAAAGGAACACCTATTGCCGGTGGATATAATGGATAAAAGCTGTTCAATAAAGACACAAACACATTTCATTTATTAACTTATTGATGAGTTATTATATTCTTTTGAAGAAAATGAGTTATTATATTCTCAAATCCAGAATACTTCAATGGGGACGAAATATACGAAACTCGACTATTTATAAGTGCATTGGTTTGAAAAACACAAAATTCAACTGATAAGGTCCAGCACTGTGGGTTTCATTTCCATATAGATGGCTGGATTTTTTACGTTGGCTCGCCTAGCCTAAAGGTCCAGCACTGTACAGGCAAAAAAGATCAGAATTACCTTTGTTGCTTCAGGAGGTGTGTTGCAAGTATCCCAATCCTGTCAGACAGCTCATTTGGTGGATTGCGCGAAATTTCTTCACCGCTGAGTTGTTTCAGGACATCCACAGTACAACAGCCAAATATTATCTAGTGCATAGAGAAAAACTTGTCTCACCAGATGGAATAAAGAAAAACTTCTCCAGAGATTAATTTCAGATGAATTCTACCTCATTAGCACTGAATGAGCTTGGGTTTGCTAGGGAAGTTATCTGCATGAGAAAATTGTTCAATGAGGAAAAATAGTAAAACTCTAATCACTTATAAAAGGAGGTTCATGCAAAAGCTCGACTTAAAAAATGGAACTCACATAATCCACCTGATATCGGGAATCTTCCAGCAAGTTCAGATCAAAAGAAGCCTGTGAGGAAGAAAAAGAACCCAAAATTGCTTCTTCAACCATGATTAAGAAGTATGAAAAAGAAATAAAAGCTGCTGGTTACTATAAAGCTAGAAAGTGGAACATGAAACACAAACATCAACCCAGCAGCTTACAAAACTGCACTCACAGCTCCTAATTAGTTAAAACTAATACTTTCAGTATGTCCCTATAAATAATCCCAGTTAATCCCAGTGCAAATGTAAACGACAAAAACATCACAAAAAGCTAAACTACCCCATATATTTCTCCCTGCACCCAAAGCATTACCCTTACTATGTTATGTACATATAACAAGAGAAATGAGTTACTGCTTGGTCTTCTCATGGAGTAATAGGGTATGAAAATGATGAATTTGCAAGAAGCATAACATACTTCACATTTCGATGTTTCAGAGGGGAAATTGGTAAAAATACACAGAAAAGATAGAGCACCTGTGGAAAAACAAAGTCATGATGAGCATCTCGGATTGAAGGAAGCAGGATGACATGTGTGTTGGATCCCATGTATTGAGTGAAATCTTGAAGCTGTACAAGAGAATTTCCATAGGGGGGGCATAATAAATGTTTAGTTTGAAATTTCCGGATTAAAGTGAAGTTTTGAATTTCATTTCTTCTTTTTTAAGTGTAGTTGCTTTATAAGTTCTACTGTTTACAAACAGAATGCAAATTGTAACAGCTTCCAAAACAAAATTCTTCTGTGCATTGCATAGCTTCCAGTGACAAAATGTTTTTCCTTTTTCTGAAAGAAGACAGGACACTTGTCCTTTGAGCATAGAACCAGATGCAACTACTTAGGTTCATTCATCACACTGATTGTTGGTAAAATAATTTCAGACTACTTACCCTGGAAATAATTTCAATGAGAAAAATATCACGGAAGCTTCGATCGACAGTTCCTTTTTTTATATTAGGATGCTCTGAGTCAACAAAAGGACCCATCTGCCAAAATAAATCACTATTACTATTGTTTTATCACTCAACACATAGATGATAGGCATTAGATATTACAACACAATATACCACATTTGTAAATAATATCCAACATTTCTCCCAATTACAACCAACATGCACCACCTATAACAACAGCCCTGCTATCCGCCAATAGATCAATTTAGCTTGATTTGACATATTTTGTAACAGTCATTTGCAAAAATATCAAAAACTATAATGATGTTGGTCGTAGAATGAGAAATTTAGGTGTTATTTTGAAGTCATAAAAGTTTTGGGTTCAACTTAAATGTAAACATCTAAATACCTGTCAATCCATTGCAATAAATAAATCTTTACCAAAATTAGAAGCTGAGGCTCTCTTCTACGAGCATAAGCAAGTAGCTCTTGAAGTGGCTCAAATAGTAGATTATCAGAAGTTGTGAATGGACCAGATGCAATTATCTACAAGTAAATAGGCTTTTGGTTACTAAGAAGATTCATGAAATTACTCAATTTTTTTATGGGACCTGAAGCAATTATCAACAAGTAGAAAGCTTTTGGTTACTTAACAGATTCATGTAATTACTTGATTTTTGCTTCCAACAATTTCCATAATTAATTAGATCTAGAAGATTTTAGAGGAGCATGGGTATCTGAAATTTTTCTCTTTCAATGAACAAAAGAATGCCAGAACTCTGCCAAAAGTCATCAGATAATCAAATGAAAAGTTCATTATTCATGCGCCTGTCGAACCTTTCAGCATAAGATATTTACCCATCAAAACTTCAGAATTTGCTACTTCCCATCCAAACTAGTATGTCTTTCAGTTTCCCCATTTACTAACATAATCAAGTAATATTACTTAAAAATATAATCTTTATTTCAAATATAAATTTGGCAAGATACCCCATCCCCAAATGAGAAAAGAAAAAAGGGTTAAAAGGACACCAGTTCAACTCAATACTTCTGTTCCCTTCCGCAACTCTCTTTATTCACCGTATTTAACTTAGAATGGAAGAGCAAATGTTGAGGTGCATATTTTTCTTTCTATTTTTCTGGTTGGGATAATGTTACATTTTCAATGAATTTCAAACTAAGAACTAACACTATTTTAAATAATCTTAATCTTGTAAAATTTATATATTGGAGACATTTAAATTTTATTTGTTTCTGAATGGGGAGATGAAATTTTTTTTTTTTTTTTTTTTGATGTGGTATTTCTTATAGTTGGATGAAAAGAGAACTGTTATTAATGTTGACTTCCATAGGAACACCAAATTGTAGAAGAGGAAGCCAACCAAGATAGTGCAAGGTGACAAAAATAAAAGCAACCTCAAGCTTGCTTAAATTATAGGCAGCTAATGGACCAAAACACTATGGTTTTTTTTTTTTTCAATGATACTCACTGCAGATAAAACTCGTGATGGAGAAGAAGTACTAGGTGCATCTTCTATAGGACGAGCTTGCTTTTTGGCAGGAGGATGAGCAATATCATTTGGGATGGGCAAAGAATTGAACACCTTTGATGCAACAAAATAATGCCCACTAGGGTTTCGGCCTTGAATACCAACTACCTGAGACATTTAAAAATGAAATTCAAAGTCAGAGAATATAGAAAGCTAATATTTTAATTTATACGGTTTGAGATATTTAAGTGCCTGGCCAGGGAATAAGGAGAATTTGGTCAAATTATGAAGATCCAGTCGCACTCGCTGTCCACAAGAATGCTCAGCGCTGTCAAAAGATAGCACAGCAATATTAAACTGAGATAGATGCCTTTACCATGTAAGATAGTGTATAGATAATTGAGATTTGGTATCAAAGTTCTATCCCTTTTCTTGTCCATTGCTTTTTCATTTTTTTTTCCTTTTTGTCATTCTGTTATTTTAGTTGCTTCAAAGAGATATAGTTATGGTTAAATGGTACTATGGTACAGTGCCGAATTGATCTGCTAACCTGATTATACTATTATACATGACATTAAATATGCCTCTACCTGCACTGCAATAAGACTGATTTATCATTTAAATGGCCTTCTGCATCACAAGTGATGAGTCCAACTGCAAATATCTCCTCCTGAGTGACAAATTATCAAATATAATTTAAAAGACTACAATAATAATGCTTCAAAAGTTAAGTCAGAAATCCTTATTTCACAAATATACGGCTTTTGAAAAACTAAGTAGGATCCCTTTTTCACAATATTGAAAGCTACCTCTGACGCCACAGTAGCATCAGCCAACTCTCCATATAGTCCAGTTCTAGTGAACATGCCAGTAGACTTTCTTATTCGGTTTTCAAGAAAATTGAACTGCAAAAACCAATAAGAGTCAGTAAGAGATATACTAAAAAGGACTCCTATATCATACAGCAGTATCAGCATTCACCATGGAAATGGCGGAAATAATAAATGACCAATTAAGATCATCCTACGTAATAAACCCATCAGATTAGCTGGTTAAGCTCAATTTTTTTGTAGTCGTATCAAGTTCTTTCCTTTCTCCCCATAGACATAATCAATAACGACAAACCCCATAAACACTTAAGCAGGTACACTATTTGATACCATCAGATGCCAACTTATCATGAACTCCCACCAGTTTAGTATGGATTTAGTAAAAAATTGTCAGGAGTTCTTATCCTGATGGCTGGTGGAGCTGACCATATTTTGAAAAGAATAAAACCAAATAAACTAAACTAAGATAACAAGTTGCCCCTCAGAGCTATTGTCACACCATATGCATTATTGTATTAGCTTAGTAAAGTTTTCTAGATTTGTGCTTGCCTGATTTTCAGTTCTGTCGTACATGAAACGGCACCCACTCCTAGGCTGGGAAGAGATAACAATCAAACTGCACTTTTGGCCTGGCCGAACCCGTCTGACTATATCATCCTCGTCAGAGTTATTTATCTCTTGACTTGTCAATTCATTGGCCCCATTACAAGCATTATTAAACACAAAATGGGCGGAAAATTTGGTTGTTCTCTGTCCAAATGGGGTCAAACGATTGGCTGAAGCTCCTGGATCTTTGCCAGATTGAGACTTTCCATTAGTTTGAGGTGTTGAAACATCAAAACTCAGCCTTTGATTTCTAGAACTTGGCGAGTTTTGAATGGCCTCTTCGGGTCCACCAGACCCATTATGTATAAGGCTGCATAAAATCATTGTTAGTTCCTACCAGTATTATTTTTTCACCCTTATAACACACATTAAATTGAACTTCTATAGGAGTAATTCAATATGTGCCTTCTGATGGTACAGAGATTGTCAAGATTATGAACTTCTACGAATCAGTTCGAACCAGCAAAGGTTTAACCAACCAGTTACTTTGGGTCAAAGGCTCAAACAAGTGAGCATGCAAACTTAAATTTTGGCCTCGCTTTAAAGAAAAATCTATTTAAGTTAAATGAAATCATGGAGTATGCTCACATGTCAATGTCATTGCTGGAGTAAACATTGGTTTCTTCTTTGTTTAGCTTTTCCTTCGCCTCATTTTGGAGATGCAATAAAAAACCATCTAAATGACCATTTTTCACCACTGACCCAGTAAGCTGACTGATTAGATTAAAAGCAGCATAAAAATTAACAAAAAAAAAAATACAGTTAATAAAATGAGAAATAAGAAGCACAAATTGAAAGTATACACATTGTGGAGGAATTTGTTGCTCGCAGAGTAATTATATCATCTGTTACCAGATCTAATAGCATTTTTTTTAATTTTAAGCTTTCAGCAATCACCAACTGACTAATTTTTGAGAAATAGAACAACATGCTGAATTAAGCAGGGTTGTCTGATCTAATAGGGACTCTTTGAAACTGTATCACATTATAGTTAATGTCTTTGTGTTTTACTATCTAATAAATTGTGATTAGTAGAGAGAGAGAGAGAGAGAGAGAGAGAACTTGAAAATTACCTGCTGAGATAATACGCCTCCCAAGAGGAAGCAAGGTCTGATGGGCTGAGCTTGTAGTTGATGCAATAGGTGAGCACTTTAACCAAAAACAAAAACAAAAGAAGAAAGGCGAATCAAACAATGGCAATAAGAGTCCGAATAGATCAAATTGGGGAGAAAGAGAGAAGGAGAAAGTACATGTTGGGAGGATCTGATCATCTTCTTCGATTGAAAAGCTACAATTGTTGAATTCCGACTTAATTTCTTCTTCCATTGAGCGAATTAGGGTTTTTTGTGCGTGCGAGGTGTGAGTAGTAGGAGACGAGCGCGCGGAGACGAGAGCGTGCGATAAAGGAAATGGCGGGAAACCAATTGGGTTTTATTAGGGCTAGCACTTCAGGATTTCTAAACAATATATGGGCCTAGATTACGGGCCTATTAAAATTCTGGTCTGTATTTGAAACCTTTGACGATTTGAGATTGGATCTAGAAACATACATATCTGGTGCAGAAATGATAACTACCGTCTATAATTTTGTCAAATCTTGCCATCGCAAAACACAAAATGAACACATAAAACAGACAAGATAAATATATGGACGATCAAAGTGAACAATTACAAACAAATAAGTGTTGTCATTTCTCGTTTAGATTTTTATATGCACATTCAACTTATTTTTATTGAACTTATTTGTTTGTATGTGTTTACTTTGATCACTATATATGTTCATCTTATCTATTTTATGTGTTCACTTTCTGTTTAGCGATGGCAAGGGATGGCAAAACTACATGACAGTAATCAATTTCCTATCTGGTGTATACCACAGAAATGCACGTCCTGTTATCCACCAATAATACATTAATTTTCAACCTTTTCTTGAAATATTCTGACGGATTAAATTATTTTAAAAATAACTGTATCGCAATTAAAATACGGAGTCAAAATTTTAATTTATTTTCAAATTTAAATGATGTATCGAAACTAATATAATCTACATACAGAAAAACTTATCCAACAATAAATTGCATTATTAATTGTATTTCTTTTATGAGAAATGCTAGTGTCCAATATATAGCATGGATGGTTCCGTCCAATACGATCATTTTCACATTTTTTAATTTTAAATGACCGATCCGAACCGTTCAATATATTCTCCATATTGAAAACTTACAATAAACCAATTTTTACATTTTTTCGAATTTTTTTTACTATTTTTTTGGTATTTTTGAAAATTCATGATATAAACATTATGGATCGTCCAATAACAACGATTTTCTAAAATACAAAAAAAATAGTAAAAAATTTCAAAAAAATGTAAAAATTGGTTTCTTATAAGTTTTCAATATGGAGAACATATTGAACGGTTCGGATCTGTCATTTGAAATTTAAAAATGTGAAAACGATCGTATTGGACGGAGCCCATCCGTCCAATATATTGGACTCTAGCATTTATCTTCTTTTATAATTTATCTTAGGATACTAATAAATATTCAAATATTTAAATTGTTCATCCAGAAATAGCAAGAATTTGGCTCCAACATAGTCAATGCTTCTCCTTGGCTGGTATATTTTTCTTTTCTATTGACTATTATTTTGGTTCCATGGACCCTAGAATATCAAAGTCATGCTCGATTGAAATTGATTAAGGAAACTATTAGGCATGCGAGGTCTGTAAGAAAAAATCGCATTTGTAGAAATAGAAGAGGCACTACAAGAAAAACGGGATATAGATAGATTTTCACAGCATGACTTTTTCATTAGCTTCACAGTTGGTGCTATTGCAAGATAACTTTAGAAGACAAATTTTTAATGTAGCTCGTCTGTAATTAACATGGTGTTATTGGAAGTTTTTTTTTGTCTTGCAGAGATGATACAAAAATTAATACTATCTTTGGTTTCCCACTATTTCTTTTTTCCCGTATACTAGTGGCGCCAAGATGGTTTGATGAAAATTTTCTCTAGCACATTGACAGAGCCAAAATAAATTTCCTATAAATTATTTCCTTCATTTGACTAGTAATACCATAATATCATATTTTTTCTTTTTTTTTTTGGCGGATATTATCTTCTTTCCGTTTTATTTATATCCTGTCGTCAAAAAACCATTATGTATTTTATTATTACTTAGGAAAAAAATCTTTTTCTTTTGCTGCTAAAAATGAAATTACCCTTGCTGTGCAAAATTTTTCTCTGATATAGTTTCATTTTGTTTTCTTTAATGTGCCAGTTGGATCATGGGTATTGTTTTTATATATTACATGCATTGACAATAGTGCAATCTTGGCACGTGAAAATTAACAAACTTTTTAGATTGAAAATGATGCGGACTAAACAAATCAATAGGAATATTACTATATTATTTTTTTGGTTTAAAATTTACTATAGAAAATATATCGCTTGAAATTTTATAATTTTTTATGAACATCTATAAAATTTCATGAAAAAATAATTTGGAAGTCTTGTAAACAATTATATAAAAGAACTAAAATCTTGAATGAGTTGGTTAAAAATGTAAATTTTCATTACTTGTGAGATTCAATATATTTTTTAATGAGTTGATTAAATTAGATTTATCATTAAAAAATATGATAAATAAAGTCATTATGCACAAGGGTTTGTGCATCATGATGCACCATAGCATCACACACACATTACATATTTTAATTTGTTTAAAAATAATAACATCTATGTAATTTTACTATAAAAATAATAAATAAATTATCGAAGATGTATGGTAAATTCGAACCATTAAAATGCAAGATATCATTGTAACCAAATTTTAGGAAATGTATGAACCAATAAAAAAATAAAAATATATCATTCCTGAAATTTGTAAGATACAAAAAATTATGTCAAATATTTAAAATTTTAAAAAAATATATCTTCAATAATTTTGTTGATAATTTTGTGCGTATGTACATAAAATTTCATGCAAAAAAAAATTTAGGAAGGACCTCATTTAAATATGTGAATAAATTTCTTAAATTATAGAAATGAAATACATTTCTTAAAGCATTTCGATGTCTTAATTGAAATTTTTTATATTAGTAGATTCTTCACATATTTGTGTGCATGCATATGATATGTGATCAAGATGTTGTCATAAAATTATATGATTCTGTAAGTTCGTTTGATATTTGATCAAGATGTCGAATAATGAAAATTTTAGAATTAATCTATTGTAGTTATTTAGATTCTTTCATGCTCAACATCTTGATCAAGCATCAAATGAACTTAAAAAATTATAAAATTTTATGATAACTCATTCGTTGTTATACTTAACAAGTTTAATAGTTTTGATCGGACGATTAAATTATAAGTTTCAAATAAAAAAAATAAAAGATAAAAGTGTGGCATTTGTGGCACTATAAAAGTGTGACGCCAGAAACTTGCTCATTATAATTAAATTATTGATATATTTTTTGGCATATGATAAACTAATTTGTTATATTTGTTGATCGCATCATACAATAAATGTTGATAGCCAATAAGTTTCACGTATGAAATATTATGATGCAAGATAATTTCAAAAAAATTCCGAAAAAGTAAAAAATAAAGAAAATGCAAAAAGTTTGGTTTCTAAGGTGATTTAAATGTGGAGAACATATTGTTGAGTTGTTCGTGAGTTATTTAATAACAAAGTAGTAGTCAACAAATCATATAATATTATGAAATTTCTTCAATTTGGTACTGCAAAAAATTCATGAGAAGTTTTTTGCTGGGACCCTTTGTGAAACCGTAAATAATTTTATTTTACATTTGTACTAATTTTGTATATGTAGGTTGATCTTGCCCCATGTTTAAGAGTAAATTATTGAATCTAAAAATTGGATATATTCATATATTAACAATAACAACAAAATATATGGCTGCTCTCCAAAAATGAATTTAACCAGGGAAAGCCCTTGTTTGGATCCGAACGCACAGGACAACATTTATCCAAACCCTCGTTTTGTTCCTACGGCGCTATCCCTCTCCCTCCTCTCTCAAGCTCGGCCGCACTTCTCCCTCTTCTCGACATTTTCTCGAATCGGAAAAGAAATCAGAGTCATCGCCGCTGAAAACGGTTTCCACCTCGCCTCCACAGTCTTCGTTCCGGGCTTCCGGCTCTGCGCTCTCAGTCTCTCACAGCCTCCGATCCCTAGGTAACCTTAATCTTTGCCCCTAACTTTGATTGTGAAGACTGTAGAGTTGGAGGCCTAGAGGATAGAGCCATAGTTGATAGTTCGTAGAGTCCTTGAAGGTATATCCTGGCTTTGGCTAGTTGGATTTTTTTTTATTGTTTAAAGTTTGATATTAATTATTAAAACGTTGGGTTGATTGAGCAGTAAACACTAAACAGTAGATTGTTTATTATTAATCACCAATCAAAATAGATGGATTGTGACAAATTTAACTAGCAGTGGTGAGGAATATAATATTTACCCCTTTAATTTTGAGACTTTTTGTCCAATTGTGAATTGTTCTAACTTTATAGGTTGTGAACTTGTGATGCAGGAAGCAATTTTTAATCTTTTATTCTAGAAAAGAAGGCAATGTAAAGCTATCTTCTTTGTTTAATAGGTACGTAGCAAACTATTAATAATTGAAATTTCACCTTATGTCAAGGTCTGAAACTATCTCCTTTGCTCAAGAGGTATGGATCAATAATTAGAAATTTCATCTTATTTAGTCATTTGGATTTTCAAATCCTTTTCCAAAACTTATGTCAACGTGATTGGGACTGTACCAGTGTGCATGGAGAATGGGATGATTCTGGATGAGGATGAAGACCTTTTAGATAATTGAGTTCAGTTTTTTTTTATTATATTTTCCTTAGTTGTTGGACTGTATGCTATATTCTTTTGTTCAGAGCTCCTTGGTTAAACTCTTTCTTATTAATGCATAGGCTCCCCTACTTGGGATATTTTCTTTCAAAAAAAAAAACACTAATATTTTTTTTTCATTTCTATTTTTTCATCAAAACTGGAAATGATCATTGTTAAAGAGGACTTCTTTGTTAGTCAAGGGCATAGATTAGGGCAACCGAGGTAACTTTCTATATAAATCATACTAATTGCTTTTAAAAAAAAAGTGCATGATTCTGTGAATTTGATTAATTTTTAGTTTTCATTTTTTTTTTTTTACTTTAGGTTGGTAAAGCTTTTTTGAGGAATGAAAAAGCTTGAAGACTTGCATTCCGATATTGGCTTGAGACAAATTAGAAAAAGGTTGTATGTTTACGCTCCTAACTGTTACAACACCAAAATATTATGTAAGGTCTATATTAAAAGGTCAATATCCTCCTTTGTTGGATAATATGGTTTGTGAGAAATACTTGAATTAAGAAGGTGGGTATGCAACTCCTCTTACTTATATTTCTCATTAGGGTTGAGTTTCTGATTTTATAATCTAAAATGCTACATATTGCCTCATTTTTTCAGGCCTTCTGGTAGGGACAACTTATCTCAATTCCACTTGAACAGGTATGTTAATTACTAAACCCTATTTCAGTGATACAATTCTATATACACAAGGAAACAAAGATGATTGCAATAAATTTTTTTTTTTTTGGGGGGGGGGGGGGGGGTGGGTGGTGGATTTTAAACATTTAAACATTTGATGATCTCGCTAAACATGGTTTGGTGACTTTTTAAAAATGAACAATTGTGTAAGTGAGCACTAACAATCATTTGATGCCAACGAGCAAGGCACTGTTTGCCCAATTACAGCCCTTCACATAATATTGGTAAACATGTCCTCTGTATGTACTTCATGATCAAAAGTGTGCTTGGCAACCAACAAGGATCTTTACGAAATATTATTTCTAATTTTTAACACTTTTTTCTCTTTCATTTTACAGGTTCTAAAATTAGTAATGGAAGTATTAGAAATACGTCATAAATGCTTGTATGGATTACGAGGAGTTAGGGTCAAGGCATCTTACATTTTATTATATGGAATATTGTATGATATGTATATTTTTTTATTATTTTTTTGTTGATATTGTCGTATATTGTTTAATCTATGAATTATGTTTGAGTTAATTGTAAATGGATCTTAATTCTTAATATTTTGAATTGTAGTCGTTGCAATATTATGATTTTTTGCATTTATGATATTATCATTTTGTATATTCTGATATCATTTAATTATATGCAAATGGAAAAAGAAAACATAGTTTGGATAGACTTTAAAAGTCTTGCTCAATTGTCATAATTCGTGTTGCAAGAAATATTTGATATTCAATTAATTATTATATTATATTTTAATTATGCAATAAAGAAAATTAAATAGCAAGAGTATTTGATCATGCTACTATTTAAGCAAAGGTGTTGCAAGAATTTCATTTTTGTAAGACTATTCCATCATGCAATTGTTAAATAAATAGGGTGTAGCAACGAGTTTATCTTTGAAAGACTTTTTTTATCATGCTATTGTTGAAATAAAAATGTGTAGTAAAAATTTCATTTTGCAAGACTATCTATGAGCTTTACCAACAACGAAATAAATCTATCAATAGCTCTTTGCAACACCGAGTTGTGCAAGACTAGAGCAAGTCTTCCAAAGAAAATTTGCAAGGGATTTTGGAGCATGTTGGAAGAGAATCATGTCTATCTAAAAGTCATCTTTGTTGTAGTGAGGAGGAAGAATTCAAAGTTTCCAACAACGAGCCATCCAAAAGTTTGCTTGATTTTACTGCATTTGGTCTAAGAGAGTAATCTATCTTTGGATACTATTCATACAAAAGTACTCTCAACGCATATTGAACTATAATGACTTAAAACAAACTTCCGAAGAAAATTATGATTTATCAGAGTTGCAACGCTAGCTAAAAGAAAGAAAAATGAAATGATATTTCATATATTAAACCATACTATTTTTGCTAGAATTTCATGCACTCTAAGATTGTGATCTAGCATTAATTTTAGAGAATATCAAGTACTTAATTGGACATGTAATAAACTGACCTAACTTACAAAGAAAATTATGACAACTACATACACTAACGAGATATTCCTACTACAGACACAAGAAGTCGATACTTCCATTAAATTATCGATATATTCCCTGTTTAAGATGCTCACGAGAAGAACTTGTAGCTTTTTGCGCTGACTATGATCGATCGTAGCCCACCAATTGGAGATAAAACCATCAAGAGAACACCAAGGATGATGCAAATCTGACAATATAGTCACATTGCAGTAAGTTCCAAATTCGTAATTTAAATTTCGAAAGATGAGTTCTCCCAAGCAACTTTTAGTTTGATGTTATCTTAAATTTATGATGTAATTGTTATGTATTTTGTTTCCTCAGACATTGGTGTCTTCATAATTTTAGTAGAGATCCAACATCTAAGATGCATGTGTGCTGCATTTGGAACGGAGTTGCCAGTTAATTGCATTTCCTTTTTTTTTCTGAGGAATTACCAGTAAATTTCTTTGTTATCGTCGGTACAACAATTCAGTACTTACCCAGTTAGCAAACCATGACAAGCTAAACGGCTTTGGCTTGTAAATACACAGCCACATTACGCAGGGAAGCTGAGGAAAAAAAAAAATGGTCAATCGAGATTGTATAGGAGCTCTCGCTCAACATTTTAGATGGGTTCATATATTGACTTACAAAATAGGTTGTTGGTGCCAATGCAAATCCGCCGAAGAACCCAAGCAAACCGCCAAAGAAAGGTATACATATGGCGACTATCATCGTAAATGCTGTGCACATAATTGTCAATAAAATCATTTTAATTATTGGTAAATGGTAATTGAAAGTTGTACTAATGAAAATTTTCAAACGAGAATCGTTATGGACAAGTAAAATGTAAATGGCGGACTAATTGAAATGTCCAGACTTCAGGCGCAATAGTTCCAATAAGTATAATATGAAGATATTGGTACCAACTAATGCATCATGCGAAAGCCATCATATTACTAGAACTTAGCTTTAATATTAGATCGAGGACAATTAATGGTGACAAGCGCATATATTATATTATAATAATCCAATTGAAAAATGAAAACAAATAAATTACCAATAAGAGAAAACTATTACCAACATATAGCCAACGAGTCACCAGACGAAGACGAATGCATGGCTCAAAATGGAGTTTCTTTACAAGAAATGTTTCTAACATGTCAAATACAGGCATGGCATAGATCTGCAAACAGTATAGAATCAGCATTAATCCGGTGCTTGTTAAACCGTATCTAAAGCACCATTATTGAAGCAAATTTTCTTTTAGCTCAAGCACAACCTCTTCAATAAATATATAATAGAACTAGATTAGTTCTAGCATATTATCATCAGTTTAGGGTATTTTCCAATTAATGTTTTCAAATAATTTTGTCCAAATTAAGAAATTCAATGTGTTATCTGTCACTTGAAGTGAATGGAGAACACGAGCACAAATTTAAGTTTTAAGATGAAATAGTATTTTCTTAAGATCTCAGATGAATTTACCACAAAATTTAAAAAACTTTTTATGTCATTATGAGCTAGCCTGAGTAGACCATCCTAAAAGATACTTCTAATATATTTATGACTCTGCTTACTTTTCATCTAATTTTGTCAATGTCCTTCAATATTTTTTATCATGTTCCATTAACAATTCTTGGTGGCAAACAGTTCATCCTTTTATCTTACACCTTTCATACAGTTGATAGTCCACACATTTTGGAGTAACTTTTCGTTTCACGATTAACTACGAAATTTCTTTCTATTATCATTATGCTGCAATAACAAATCTAACTCATCAAATTAATAGTTCATGATTCAATGACAAATTTCAAAACATAGTTTTTGGGCGCCGATTGATTAATTTTATTATGTTTGATTTAGAATTCCTATGAATCTACTTGAAGATGAGCTTTTGATGTTTCACACAATATGTACCTGATAGCTTCCAATGACATGGATCACCACAAACAAATTTGCACATACAATAAGCCACTTTGGCTTCTCAAGAGAAATCAGGATATTATCTTGAACAGAGTTACCAAATGCCCAATAACCAATCAACGCAACTGGGAAGTAGCAGGCAGCGACGACGATGTACGCAACAAGGACACCTTTCCACATGGGTTTTTTGGACGGCTTCTCGGGGGTGGAGGGAATGGTTGCCTGGATCTCAAGCACCACATTGTGCCCTGCATATGCAAATGCTACCTCACCGAGGCCACCAAAAAAGCTAAACACGTTGACAGAAGTGGAACTAGACCTGTAACTGTAGTCCACGTTGGGCTCCTTGCCCCTGTGCCATGAAGCTGTCCAGCCAATCGTGGAATACCTATAATTTCAAAACTATGAAAATATACAAAGCTTCTAGCTAGATCGATGGTGGAAAGATTTACATATAAATTTACTTAAAACTTACGCAAGAGACATGACGGCGGCTGCCAAGGACACAAGAGAGATAGAATTGAAGTTGGGGCACACTGAAAGGAAAAAGTGGCACAATCCAAATATCATGATGAAATAGCTGAGCCTAAAGGAAGTGTCAGGCTTAACAAGGTCATGGACCTTCTTGAGTGACCTGCCGCCAGTCACCATGTACACAATGTTGGCCCCGATCTCAACAATTAGCTGTTGAGGAACCACAATCCAAAGACCAAGTTTCTCGCCAAAAGCGTGTTGTCCGAGCTCATGGTACCGGTCAAACCTCTTGCCAGGGACCATTTCATGCATCTCAACCATCTGCCAAAGAGTGTACAGAGTGATCGCCCATGACACTATTAGCACCACAATACCTGGTCCCCTGCAGAATATTCCTATTTGGTTAATTTTTTGATAAATATGAATGTGATTAAGTCAGATGATAAACAAACAAGCATTACAAGTGCATACTACATTTTTTATTTTACTTGGTGTTGTGAGCATTAACCTCAATATTTTGTCTGGTCAGAAAAATGTGTATGGTTATCTCGTCCGAAGAATTAAATCCATCATGCAAACTGCATTCACAATCATATATAATTTTGAATGAGCATAATTTAAATTATCATATGTTCAATTTCACTTACTTTTCTTTTATTGGTAATTATGTATCAAATTTTGAAAGTTAACACTAACAGAAAAAAAATATTGAAAAGAAAGTATAAATTGACAAATCAGAAACTTTGAAGAAAAGGAATCTTACCAACCGAGCTCAGACATGGCATAAGGTAGAGTTAGTACACCGGCGCCAACCATGGCCGTGACATTATGAAATGCTGAATACCACCACTTAGCATTCCTTGAAGAAGTTATTGGGAGCCAATTGTCGACGTTCTTTTCATCATCGGGCATTTTTCACAAGAATTTGATGGGATCAGGATGTTGATGTCAGATGGGATCGTATATTGAGCGAGAAGGAGCTCAGAGGAATGTATGGTATATGTAGGTGAGGTGGTGATTTTTTTTAGCTAAAAAAAAGCAACTGAAGAAGCCAGTAAAATTAGCAAACGAGTTAGATTGTTTATTTTTAGATTCCTAAACATATCCTTTTTGTTGAATAGAGAATCAGGAGAATATCTACTTTCTGCCGACTTTCATGACTAGATACTAAGCACCTTCTAACAAATCTAGACCGTCAAATTTGAATTAAAGTTCTGTAGATCAGCATTTAATTAATCGTCCGGACTCCGGATTGAATATTCTCGCACTCTCCAACTTGGTTTTGTGTTAGATTTGAGCTAAAAGATACTGAGACCCACTGTTTACATCACGTTGATAGTGTTGCATTATCTCATAGTCTTGTAATAAATAAATATACTATGTTATTACTTTTACGATTTCTTTGATTTTATTCCGATATTTAAAAACCTTTTAAGATTTATTTCTAACATATGTTCCTTAATTATGATGTATTATAGTCTGTATATGTAAGATTCTATAAGCCAAGACAACACAGTAGTACTACAAACCTCCCCCTAATTATCTTTCGCAACTCACAATTAGATTATTAACTAATGAGACCTCGGAATGTACAATGCACAGCATTTTAATCATCACTATCACTACTCCTTAGAAACGCACAGATCAAGAGTGTAACCAATTCCTAATTTCCTATATCGTTGACCAATTTAATATGTGTGGCTTGATCGTTTAAATTGATTGTTTTATCCCATTAGATACTTTAGAAGAGTGGGGACCCTGAACAATATAGACAATCTATATGTATCTCGTTTCATTTAATCTGAAGATGCGGATAGAAGCTGAACGGATAACAACCTTCGAAACCTTATTGTCCCAAGTATCGACACCAATTCTATAATTAATAGAAGAATTATGCATTCGAATATAAAACAAAATTATAATGTTCATAAATCATAAAGAATGTAAAACTCTTAAAATAATTTTTTATATATTAAAAAATCGGCGTTTGATATTGTGGCTACTGATATAAAATTTCAGGTGAGGTCACAAGCTGTTATTGGGATGTACACAATGTTGTACTTCCGTTCCCTTACTCTGACATCTTCCTTTCTCTTCCAAGCTCCATTCAATTGTGCCTCGCATGGCCAGGTAATTGTTAATAGAAGAAACATGCATTCGCGCCTAAAAAATTTTTTTAATGAAAAATATACAATAATTTAGAGGAGTGCAAAAAAAATATGAAGAGAAAAAACCATACATGCAATATAAGAAAAATGAAATGAGCTGAAGAAGTAAGAACATTTCACTAAAGTTGATCTGAAAAAGAATTTTATCAGTTTACGTCTACCTTGTTTTTTTTTTTTTTTTTTGGATAAAAGTAATAAAAAAGTTTGATTGCCTGCTTTCATTAAAGCAGAAAAATCCATCACCATAAAAACAAAGTAAAAAGAAAAGAAATCAACCTCCACAATTTGAAATTGGTCTTGATAGAACAAGCCTCTATCATAGCTTTTAGCAAACCAAGAAAAACAAAATAAAAAACAAAGTCTAAACAAAAGAGGCAGATAATCAGAAAACGAAGAAGGATCAACTCGCAACCAATCAAGGAGGTCCTCATCCGAGTCATCAAGCGCATCCTCACTCCCTATATCATGCACAACTCATTATCTGGTATCTGGTAAGATTTCAATGCTGCTATCATCACCAGTGTCCAGAGTAGCATTTGGATCATTAGAAGATCTAAAAAAACTCTCCCAACCTGCTTTGTTTACCTGACCAAAAATATGCAAGACTAAGAGTGTTAAGATAAGAGGTGTACATGTTACTGTTATTACTGTTATTATAATATTGAAGCATCTAACATTCTAGTGAACCATATTTGCCACAGAAAAGCAGCAAATATACATTGAAAATGGGATCTATATATTAGGACCACTTATATTGCAACTATAATCCCAAATTGAGTCAAGGTCATTTGTAGCCACTTGTCAGTCATGTCTATTATAACAATTTAAAATTTGCCAAAACTCATGACTATGCTAACAACGAAGAAAAAGGTGAGCAATGGTCTCATCTTGATCACAAAAAACACAAGAGGGAGAGCCCTGCCAGCCTCTTTTTAATAAGCTGTTTTTTTTGTGAGAATTATATTCTTTAAACAAAGATCAACAAACAATTTTACTTTACGAGGAATTGGTAACTTCCAAAGTGATTTAAATCTTGGTTCTTTTATTCCTCTAAAATTAAGAATTTCATGGAGTGATTTAACATTGAAATGTTTAGAGGGGTCCCAATGCCAGTGACTAGCATCATCCTCATTAGAGTAATTCACCTGTTGTAAAAGGGAGAGAAGTTCCCTCTTCTCCCTTCTAAGAGCTGCAGATGCTCCTCTTTTTAATTTGAGTTTAAGAGTCTTATCAACCCAACAATGAGTCACAGAATGATCATTTCTTTTAACTTTTTTAAACAGGTTGAGAAATTTAAGTACAAAGAGGTTGATTCTCAAGCCAATTGTCAAACTAGAAGTTAGTGGTTTAACCATTCCCTATGTATCTAGTATTTCGAATTCTGATAATTTGAAAGAGAGAGTGAACATTTCTTTGAAAAAGACAACATTTTACTCAAATTTCTAATGTCATATTTATGTTTAATTAGTTGTTTTCAAATACTGGAAGAGGAGTTATGAAAGAGATTCCAAGTCCATTTTTCAAAAAAGGCATTATTCATTTCTTTTAGATTCAAAACTCCCAGCCTCCAAAGTCTTTCTTCATGCAAATAGTGTCCCAATTCATCAGACAATATTTGTCTTTACCATCATGGTCAACCCCTGACCATAAAAACCTTCTTATGATATCGATTTTTTTAATGACCCAAGAGGGTGCTTTAAAAATTGACGTCTAGCTTGTGATCTCATGAAAACCGTATCGCCGCAATTTGAAACTTGAGAACTTAGTTGCCACGTTGAATCTTAAAAATCCTTTCATATAGAAAAAAATCCGTCATATGTATTGAAGCTTGAAACCATGTAGAAATCTCACTGTCACATCCAATTGAATTGACCCGTCTTAGCGTTTCCTAAACAATTTGGAGTCTGGCTTTTTTTCTGGTACTATTTGATTCGGCTTTTGGTACTAGTAATGATTTATTTATTTTATGAATTGATTTTTCAGTTTTATATAATTGAAAAGAGTATGTGAGCGATTTATAGATAACATCATTTTTCTTTTATCAAAACATTACTAAATAATAATTTCAATATATATCTTTATTTTTTAAAATTCTTATTAACAAAATTTTTAGGATATAAATGACAAAATAAATCAATAGATATGATCGATGTTGTTTTTTTTTTTTTTTTGTTAAAAAACTACAATATTTCGATTTTTTTAGATGAATAAATAAAAATGTTGACGTTCAGAAATTGTAATTCTTTATATATATATATATATATATATATATATATGCATTTAAAAATAATATACATCATATCTGATAGGGTATCCGAGGGTATGGCCCAATTAAGCTTCAGCCTCATTACTTTCAGCTAAAGCTCGAGGGCAGGTGATAGGATATCCGTGGGTAGTGATCGGTGCTGAGGGTACAGGTCAAATTAAATCCTTAATAACCGATGCGAATTCGTTTGCAGTACAGTTTAAGGGTCGAATCTCGGGGACGGACTATTCTGTTTCTAAGTTTCAGTTTAAACAATTCAAATTAAATTCTGGGTTTAATAAAAAATCAGTAAGTTTCAACAGTTCTAAAATAAAGAATAATAAAGTAAAGTTCAGTTCCTAAATCGCCAAATTCTAAATCAAACAGAAGATAATCTAAATGATAAAAACTAGGGGTTCAGATCTTCAAACAATTCTCTAAATGTCAAAGTTGGAACGGTCCGTTCCATGTCTGGAACGGTCCGTTCTGGACTCTGTCAGTCGATCGGAACAGGCCGTTCTAGGTCAGACTCCCCCTTTCGGGCGGTCCGTTCTGACCTTGGAACGGTCCGTTCCGATTGACTGATACTTGTTTTGTCATGAATTTTAATTATTAATTAAATGTTTTTATGCGAGATAAGACTATACTTAACCTATAGACTTGTACTCTAACTCCCGTTCAGGTCAAGCTATAAAGTTTGATTGTTTAACTCCTAGAACGCCTAAATTTCAACTTCCGTTTCTTGGTTTAGTTGTTCTAGTCTACTTCTCGGGTCTTGGTACACTTTTAATCTTCCGATCTCAAGTTAAACCCTAATTAATTAAGGTCTGGTTTAATCCTTCCGGATATCGCCTACCAAACAGTATAATTACTAAGTTAACGTTGCTGTGATTGACTTTAATCCTAACAGCTAAACAAGGCCTTGGTTTAACGAGGCAATCAGATCAAACAGAAACAAACTTAGCAAATAAATAGCAAATAAAAGCACAAGAAGCAGAACATAACTTAATTTAACTAATAATTAAAGATTCAATCTAAAACAAGCAACTAAAGAAAGGTTCTCAGATCATAGCCCCTAAACTACTCTACTCTAACAAATCCATGCAAGAACAAGCAGGTTTCATCAAATACAAATACATAGAAAGAGAAAAATCAAGATTACAACAAGTTGTGCTTGAAAACTCCACGTTTCTGTGCTCTGTCCTGTCTGGGGCGGACCGTCCTGAACCTGGGGCGGGTAGTCTCAGGCGCAGATGGTCGACTCCGGCAGGCTGTCTCCTCTGCTGAGTTTGAAAGAGGCTAAAACCTAGAATTTTGAACTTAACTTTTGCTGGGGACAGGACAGAGCTTTTTATAAGGCATTAGTGGCTTCAGAACGTGGGAGGAGTGCTTCTGGAAGGTCGGCAAATAGAGGAAACCGACTCGACAAACTTGGACTTCTATTTTTAGCAATTCTGGAATAGCTGGAACGGCCCGTTCTGAGTCTGGGGCGGACCGTTCCAACCTGGTCTCGTGCAGTCCGTCTGAAATCTGGCTGAGTCCGCCTGGACTTGGTTCCTCTGGTCAGGACGGACCGTCCTGCCGTCCGGGCGGTCCGTTCCAACTGTCTGAGCACCTCCTTTTGTTGTTTTCTCTGTTTTCCATGCCAATAATTGCTGATCCTGCAAAATTAACTTGCCGGGCTACGGCTGGACCTTTCTACAACCTAAATTAGCAGAAAATGACTAAAACACAGTCTTTTGAACTTATTTTTAGGGCTTAATCTGGTTGGAAAATGAGTATGGAAACCATACATCAAAACCCCCTAAGCTTGAACATTGCTTGTCCTCAAGCAAAACTCTAGACCTAGTCCAGGTTTAGACCTTATTTAAGTTCAATTGATTGTGTTTCTAACAAGTTCTAAGGACTTCCTAACTAAACTCAGCAAACTGTGACATTAAGTTATAGGGGCATTTTGGTCAAAAGGATTTTCAATAAATTCAACCAGTTTGTTTTGAGTGAATCAGCCTTTCTGAAATCAACCTAAGGATTCTCAATTCTTTCTGTCCATGATTCATTTTTCTAAGCATTAATCCGATTAATTTTTCGAAGTTCTCACTCAATTTGAAATCAAGTAGAAACGGGATCGAACCTTCTCAACTCAAATAACCTAAATTAATTCCAAGTTGTTATGCACAAGCTTTTGAATTGTTTTAAACCACTAAAATTTTTGAAAACAAACAGAAAGTAAGATACATTTGATACAGATTTTCCCGGGGCTGGGAGTTTTTCCCGCGGCGGAGAGGTCAGCCAGAATAATGTGGACGGACTTTCTGAGATGTTAAAACCGTAGGCATAAGAAAAGTGCGAACCAGGCGGCCCATCTCTTACTTGTCCTTTGATATGACACATTTTTTAACCACAAAGATCCTATAGCTTCCCGCAATGGTCAGTTCAGAGCACCGCTTTTTAGTTCCCCTTTAATTTTTGTTTTTGTTTTTTTTTTTTTTTTTTTTTTTTTTTTTTTAATTAAAACAGTGGTTTAATTGTTTCTAAAACTTGCTCAGAACTACTTACAATCAATCAGGTTTTTGAGTTGAGAAAATGATCTTAGGCGAACTTAATCACCCTTTGCCGGCTCTAATCGATAAAATCAATCAATTGCTTGTGAAATTAATCAATTCAATGCTTAAGAAAACGATTTCTCAGACAGATTTCAAATCCTATCCTTAGGTTATTCAAATCAGTTTCATCAAATTCATTTCACAAAGATTAAATTCAAAAGTTTCAGAAAATGCCTCAATTTCCTAAGTCACAAATTGTTAATCCTAGTTAAAAAGTCTTTAAAACTTACCTAAATGCAACATTAAATGATTAAAAATGCAATTCCTACATGTATATACAAAAACCAGCAGACAATTGTACTTGGAACGGCCAGTTCCGGACTGGAACGACCCATTGGGGCGGACCGTTCCATATGTGGGACGGACCGTTCCAGGTTCATTTGTCTGCTAAGTCAATGGACTCTGTCAAGTCTGGAACGGACTGTTCTGGATTAGGACGACCACTGGGGCGGACCGTTCCATGACTGGGACGGTCCGTTCCAATCCTGACAAAAATATGCAATATGCCATGTAATGCATCCTATCATACCAGTTTTCGAATTTTTCTAACTTTTACCCCCCCCCCTAAGCTTATCTACAGAACTGTCCCTAGTTCTGTGAGATGCAAGAAAGAAAAGAAAAGAGAGAAAAATAGAAAACTTACTGAACTTGGCTCAGTTGTGCGGTGGGAATTGAGGTGGCCCAAAGATGTGGCCGGCCAACCTAGCTAGCAGCTCATCATTCCGTGCATTCCTCTCGTCTTGCTGCTGCCTCCACTGCCTGTCCTCTTCTCTTGCACGGCGGTTCTCCTCTCTGGCTCGCCTGTTCTCCTCGTGTTCATGGTCAATGGAGGCTTGGATGTTCCACTGAGCTGTGTGGACATCCTGGAGGAGATCGAGATAGGCTGGGTTCCACCCGCCTTGCCACTGCCCATGCGGCGGGTCCTGCTGGTACGGTGGCTGCCAGAATGGATCTCCTTGCTGCTGCCACTGTTGCCGGTCATGACCAGCGTCTCCTGTTGCCTGGGCCTCGGCAGATGTGCCTGCCCCTGCTGCTCGGGCAGCAGCCTCCATCTCAGCTAATCGCCGCTGCAACTCCTCTTCCTCCAGGTTTATCATTTGTCCATCCTTGTCAACCAGCAGCCATGTTCGTTTGTTGTTGAGATCGATCGGCCTATTGAAAGGAAGAGGGAAACGGTACCGACCATAGATATACTGGTATTCGTTTCCGACCTGAGCAACCATCTGCATTTCAGCCAATTGTCTCATAGAGACCCGGTTTGGTCCTCCACTTCTTTGCATAGGCGACAGTGCCAAGTCATAGTGCTGGATCAAGTAGTTGACATACCCACCAATAGTAATCTGTCCCTTGCCTGATCGCTGGTTGTTGGCTTGCTTTTCAAAATGTTTCATCATGAGATAGGCGAGGTTGAGCTTTGCATCTCCTTTTGGATGGAAGATCTGGTTGAGGATGGCCTGTTCACCCCTCGTCAATTTTACCCCCGACTCACCCTTGGCAAAGATGGTGAGCGAGAGCATTCGCTGGATGAATCGGATGGTAGGGTGTTGAATGTGAGATGAGCGGCGTTCGTTGACTGCTTTTTGGTGCTCTAGAGAGATCTCCTCCCACAGGTCAGTCTCAAAAAATTCGTCCGTTATCGTGCCATTCTCCAAACCAAAAATTCCGGCGAATTGGGATTCAGTGCACACATACTTCTTTCCTTCAACCCTGAATGTGATTTGCCATTCATCGTTCTTGTGAAACAGATCCAGGGAGCACAGAAACTCCATAGTGAGGGCAGTGTATGCGTCTGAACGGATTGTCCAGAATTTTGGGTCAAATCCGATTGCCTTGGTCAGCCGATAGAAATCTTCTTTGATGCCCAGTTTGTCTAACACCTGCAAGTCAATTGATCGGGTGTTTTCGAATTTTTTGTGTATGAGATTTCTATACCGTTGTTTTGCAGTTTTGCCCTTGAGAGGTAGGTTGACATTGGCTAACTCAATGCTAGCAGTTCGTGCTGGCCGGGTTTGTGTCTCGGGGACAAGATCCTCGGCCTCCTCCTCTGCTTGTTGGACCTCTTCTGTGTAGGCTGAATCAGCCCTTTCCTCTGCTGTCTCACCCTGTCCTTCTGGTTCTGGGTCTGAAGCAACCTCCAGTTGGGACCAGTCGATTCCTTCTGCATCCATCTGTCTCCTTGGCATGTATGGAATGATCTCAGTGTCGGGGGGTGGATAGTCGACAGTATAGGGCGGTGTGATATGCAGTGAATGCTCGGGAGTTGTGATGAAGTCTTCTGGTCGGAGTGGTAATTTGTCCAGTGGTGGTATTGGATGAGATTCTTTGGTTGGTAACGGAATGTTCCAGTCAGCAGGGAGTGTGGATTCTTTGGTCTGGCCTGGTTTCTTAGGTTTGCCGCGAAAGAACTTGGAGAGTTTGTCGCCTAATGAACCAGAAGATGAACTGCTAGACATGGGACGGGTCGTTTGAGTCTTGGAACGGAGTGGTTTGGCTGGGAGATAGGGTTGTGGATCTGGAAATATGGCTAGGGCGGACCGTCCTGAGGATGGGACGGACCGTTCTGGATTGGTTGGACGGAGAGGTTGGGTTGGGACGGGCTTGTTTTAGTTTAGGTTGAGATTGGGGCGGATCGTTCCAAAATTAGGGCGGTCCGTTCCAATCTAGGTTTGGGTGAAAATGGTGAAGTTTCGCCGGGTTTTCGAGTTTGGCCGGAATTTGGTGTTGACTGTGGGTCTATGGTTGAGTGTTGTACAGGGAATGAAATTAAGGAAAGAGAAGGGATTGATTTACCGTAATTCCTGCTGTGGTCGAGTGCAGTGGGGCGGAGGTGGTGGTGACGGCGAATTCCGGCGAACTGGGCGAGGCGGACTAGCAAGGAGAGTAGAGGGGAGTGAGGAGAGTTGAGAGGCGGCGAGAAATAGTATTGATCTTCGTCGGATTGGTTGATGGCAGAGAGAGAGAAAAAGAGAAACTGAGGGAGAGAGGGACGGGGTTTGAAACGGTTAGTTTGGAGGAGAGGGAGTGGGGGACGGGTCAGTTACGCGGGTTAGGCGGTTATCGGGTTGGTTTTGAGTAGTGGGTAGTTTATTGGGTTTGTCCCAGGATCCACTGTCAGTTTTAAAATGGGACGGACCGTTCCAATTTTGGGACGGACCGTTCCAACATAGGTTTGTCGTCCGTTCTGCATGCGTCGTCCTAGCCTTGGACCTGTGCGTCCTGGTGTTGGGGCGGACCGTTCTGAGGATGGGACGGTCCGTTCCAATCCCTGAAAAACCCTGAAATTAAACAAGTTAAACACAGACTAAGCCAAGTATTTATCCTACTCCTAATTTTTATGATTTTATGGTTTTTTTTTTTTTTTTTTTTTTTTTTTTTTTTTTTTTTTTTAAAGAACACAGAAAGAAAAATCCTAATTAATTTTTTGAACCCTTGGGTTGCCTCCCAAGCAGCGCTTGTTTAAGGTCTCGAGCTTGACCCCGTATGGCTACGTCTCTATGGTTGAGGGGTTCTCCAGAAATCGCACTTCCCCTCCTTGTTCTTGTGTGGTCTGACTGATGTAGAGTTTAAGGCGTTGGCCATTAACTCTGAAAGTTTCAGATCCTTCTTTCCAAATATCTACTGCTCCGAATGGGTAGACCTTCTTTACCTCATAAGGACCCGTCCATCGGGACCTTAGTTTGCCAGGAAACAATCTTAGTCGAGAGTTAAACAACAACACTAAATCCCCCTCTTCAAAACTTCGCCTTTGGATATGCTTATCATGCCATTTCTTAGTTCTCTCCTTGTACATCTTAGCATTATCATAGGCGTTCAGTCTGATCTCTTCTAGCTCATGCAAGTCCAGCACTCTTTGCTCTCCTGCTGATTTGTACTCCAAATTGAGTGCTCTGGTCGCCCAATATGTCTTGTGTTCGATCTCAACAGGCAGATGACACGCCTTTCCATACACCAGCTTGAATGGGCTCATTCCAATTGGAGTTTTAAATGCGGTTCGATATGCCCATAATGCATCATCCAACTTCAGTGCCCAATCCTTCCTTGTGCTTCCAACGGTTTTCTGCAGAATGTTCTTTATTTCTCTATTAGATACCTCGACCTGTCCACTTGTTTGAGGGTGGTACGGTGTTGCCACCTTGTGCTTCACTCCATACTTCTTCAGTAAATTGTCAAACTGTTTGTTGATGAAGTGTTTACCCCCGTCACTGATGACAGCTCTCGGAATTCCAAACCGAGGAAAGATTATCTTAGTGAACAGTTTCTTGACTGTGGCTGAATCGGCATGCTTGCTCGGAACAGCTTCAACCCATTTAGACACGTAGTCTACTGCAACAAGAATATATTCATACCCGCACGAAGACGGAAAGGGTCCCATGAAGTCAATCCCCCACAAATCAAAAATCTCAACCTCTAGAATCGGGTTCATTGGCATCTCTTGTCTGCTGGATATATTACCCATTCTTTGGCACTGATCACAAGCCAAAACAAACTCCCTTGAATCCTTGAAAATAGATGGCCAGAAGAAACCTGATTGAAGGACTTTGGCTGCGGTTTTCGAGGTTGAGGCGTGGCCACCATAGGCGGATGAATGGCACTGATGAAGGATCTGTTGCACCTCCTCCCTTGGTATGCATCTCCGAAAGATTCCGTCAACTCCCAGTTTCCACAAGAATGGGTCCTCCCAGAAGTAGTATTTTGCGTCAGCTAGGAACCTCTTCTTTTGCTGAGAAGACATTTTATAGGGTAGAACTTTGCTGGCCAAGAAGTTCGCGAAGTCAGCATACCATGGATCTCCTTGGATTGGGGCGGACCGTCCTAGGCTGGGGCGGTCCGTTCCAACAGGCCGTTCTGGCTCAGACTGGACCGTTCTGTTGGCTGCTTCGGCGTTGTCTGGGGCTGGGACGGGCCGTTCCAGGCAGGGGCGGTCCGTTCCAGACTGGATCGCCAGCAGATGTTCGTCTGGAAACGAGTCGTTGATCGGTATGGTTTCTGCTCCTTGTTCCTCCACCTTCAATCTAGACAAATGATCAGCCACACTATTTTCTGTACCTTTCTTGTCGCGTATTTCGAGGTCGAATTCTTGCAACAAGAGGACCCATCGAATGAGTCGTGGCTTGGCATCTTTCTTTGATAGGAGGTATTTGAGTGCCGAATGATCGGTATAGACTATGACTTTCGAACCAACCAGGTATGACCTGAATTTGTCTAAGGCATAGACTACTGCCAGAAGCTCCTTTTCGGTTGTGGTGTAGTTGACTTGCGCCTCATCCAGCACCTTGCTAGCGTAATAGATTGCATAGGGCTTCTTGTCTCTCCGCTGTCCTAGCACTGCACCGACTGCGTAATCACTAGCATCACACATCAATTCGAATGGCTGATCCCAATTTGGAGGTTGCAAGATAGGGGCTGTCACAAGCGCTTCCTTCAACCTATTGAAAGCATCAACACAATTTTTATCAAACAGAAATTCAGCATCCTTCATTGTTAAATTGGTTAATGGCTTAGCAATTTTAGAGAAATCTTTAATAAAGCGCCGGTAAAAGCCTGCATGCCCAAGAAAACTCCGCACGTCCTTCACGCAAGTGGGCAGAGCCAGCTTCTCGATTACCTCCACCTTTGCCTGATCCACCATGATCCCTTGTTCTGAAATTATGTGTCCTAAAACAACTCCTTCTTGCACCATAAAATGGCATTTCTCCCAATTCAATACAAGGTTGACTTCCTCACATCGCTGCAAAATCTTTGACAAGTTAGCTAGACAATGATCAAAAGACGTACCATACACCGAAAAATCATCCATGAAAACTTCCATGTCTTTTTCGATAAAATCAGAAAATATTGCCATCATAGCTCTTTGGAATGTTGCTGGTGCATTACACAAACCAAATGGCATCCTACGGTATGCATAAGTTCCATATGGACATGTAAAGGTTGTTTTCTCTTGGTCAAGTGGGTGGATCGGTATTTGGAAGAAACCTGAATAACCATCTAAATAACAAAAGAAAGAATGCTTAGCCAGTCGTTCGAGTAATTGGTCAACAAAGGGCAGAGGGAAGTGGTCCTTTCGTGTTGAAGCGTTCAGCTTGCGGTAGTCCACACACATCCTCCATCCAGTGACAATCCTTGTCTGGATCAGCTGGCCTTCATTATTCTTTATCACTGTTGTACCTCCCTTCTTCGGAACAACATGAATGGGGCTGACCCATTTGCTGTCCGAAATCGGGTAGATGATTCTAGATTCCAGAAGTTTCTGCACCTCCTTCTTCACGACTTCGCTCATGTTAGGGTTGAGCCTCCTTTGATGTTCAACTGTTGGTTTTGAATTTTCTTCAAGCAGGATTCGATGGGTGCATATGGAGGGATCAATACCCTTGAGATCTTCGATAGAATAGCCAATTGCCTTGCGGTGAGCCCTCAACTCCTTTAGTAATTTCTCAGTTTGATCCAAGTCGAGTTTGGCATTGATAATGACAGGAAAGGTTTGGTCGGGGCCTAGGAATTCATACCTGAGGCTCTCTGGTAAGGTCTTAAGTTCCGGTTTACCTTTCTCTGGCTGGCAGCTGGTACGGTCCGTTTCAGGATGGATGGGGCCGTTCTGATCTGAATCGAGGCTGAAGATCTGGTCGATTTCAGCCGCTGATCGGAGCTGCATGCTGACTTGGTCCGCCTGGATCTGTGGCGGGCTACTCCGGCTTTCTCTGGCAGCCAAGTATTCAACGGTTTGCAAAATTTCGTTGAATATCAAGTCTGCTTCCTCCTCTTCAGGTGTGGCCGAGAAGGAATGGTATGCTTGCACAATCCGATTGTTGAATGTCTCTTCAACCATGGCTTCCAATGATTCAGCCATAAAAATTGAATCCATTTGGTCTGGCATCCGCATCGCCTTTTCCACATCAAACTCAATTTTCTCATCTCCAACTTCCAATTTCATCTTGCCGGTTCTGCAATTGATGAACACACCGGCTGTGGTGAGGAAGGGTCTGCCCAGGATGATAGGAACTTCAGGATCTTCCTCCATATCAACCACCACGAAGTCGCACGGAACAAAGATGTCTCCAACTCGAATTGGCACGTCTTTCACCTCCCCCAATGGCAATCTTATTGAATTATCAGCAAGTCTCAAAGTCACCGGAGTTGGCTCTAGTTCTCGTTTTCCAATTCGATGAAAGATAGTTTCAGGGATCAGGCTGACGCTTGCTCCAATGTCCAGCAACGCTCTCTTCATACCTAAATCACCAACTTTACAAGGAATAGTAAATCTACCTGGATCCTTCATCTTCGGCGGCATTTTCTTGATGTTTGGAGTGTCGGGATCTCCTGACAAGGCCATGACACCGCTCAATTCCAAGTTCTTCTTGTTGGATAAGAGATCTTTGAGAAACTTGGCGTAGGATGGCATCTTTGACAAGAGGTCAGTGAAGGGAATAGTGATTTTCATTTGCCTCAAGATATCCAGAAATTTTCCGTATTCCCTGTCCTTCTTAGCCTGAGCTAGCCTCTGCGGGTATGGGACTTCAATCGGAGGATCGTTCGGCGTCGGGGGTGGATAAGCAAAGACTTTCTCAACTCTGGGCAAGGTTGGGGCGGTCCGTTCCGAATTGGGGCGGTCCGTTCCAGCTTGTCGTTCCGGCTCAGGATGGTCCGTCCCAGATGTGACTGGTTGCTGGATGTCTGGGGCGGTCCGTTCCGAATTGGGGCGGTCCGTTCCATACCTCCGTTCCAGCTCTGGCTGGTCCGTCCTAGCTGAATCCGGCTGCAAATCCTTGGACATCTCAGGGCCATCGTAACTAGTCCCGCTCCTCAGTCTGTGCGTGACGCTTTTGCACTCTTCTCTGGGATTGGTTTCAGGTTGGCTTGGAAACATGCCTGGCTTGGTTAGTGCCCCTGAGTTGGCTTGATCATTCCCTTGGTTCAGCTTGTTTATGAGTAGGCCTAGGTCTTCTCTTAGCAGTTTGATCTCGTCATGGACTGAGTGATTGAATATCCCTTGGTTCTGCATAAACTTTTCTAGTGTTCGCTGAGAGAGGCCGCTATAGGTGTTAGTGCTATTGTTGGCGTTTGATGCTTGACCAGTTTGGCCCGGATTGGCACACCCGTTGGGGTTGCTGTACGAGAGGCCTGGGTGGTTCCGTTTGTCGCGATATGAGTAGTTATTGCTTGGGAAGAAGGAGGGAGGAGTAATTATGGCATTGACATTCTCAGGCTGGTCCTCCCTGGCTACCAAGTGACAAGACTTGGCTGTGTGACCTTCATCTTCGCAGATTTGACATACGGTGGCGGATTCGGAGGGTTTTGAAGATTTTGCACTTATGTTCTTCAGCATGACTGTCAGGGAATCAAGTTGAGATTGGAGGTGAGTGGATTTGTCTACTTCAAACACGCCTCGTTTGTTCTTTGAGCGAACCGACCAATTTGTCTGAGATTGTGCCATGCTTTCAATCAAGGCTTTTGCATCCCTGCATCCCATCTCCAGAAAAGCACCACCTGCAGTTGAATTTATATTCTGACGAGTTATGTCATCCAATCCATCATAAAAACTAACAATCAATCTACTATCAGGTACATCATGATGTGGACACATTCTTTGCAGGTCTTTAAACCGTTCCCATGCTTCGAACAGGTTTTCATCTTGGTCCTGCTGAAAGGTTAACAATTCCCTAACTAATTTGGTCGTTTTTACCCTAGGATAAAACCTATCCAGGAAGGCTTTGGTCAAATCGTTCCATGTTTCAAAGGGTCGGTCATTAAAACTATTCAACCAATCTTCGGCTTTGTCCCTAAGAGAAAAAGGAAAAAGAGTTAGGCGAATTATATCCGGATCCACTTCTTCAGGAACCAAGGTTGTGCAATTTCGCAGGAAGGATTGTAAATGCCTGTTGGCATCTTCATGAGGAGATCCTGCAAAAGTGTTTTCCTTGATCAAAGACACGAGGCCAGGATTGTAGAAGAAATCCCTGGTCCTCTCGGCTTTCGGTGGTTTGACCCCAAGTCGGATGTTATTTGCGGTTGGTGCTCCGATCTCCCTCAAAGGTCGAGTTGCCTCAGCCTCCTTGGCAGCTTCAAGTGCCTCACGTAATGCACGCTCAAGTTCAGTTTCGTTGTTGTTGCCCCCGTTTCCGTTTAAGTTGTCTCCCATTGCTTCTATGTCAGTTGATGCGGTTGATGTGGTTCGTCCTAATGTGAAACGAAGTGTCTCGGATTGCGCTACAGGTGGCTGTGTTCCAGAGAGATTCCTACGATTTCGCTGGTAGAAAAGGCGAAAAGGCGGAACCAAAGAACTGTCACCCTGCCTCTCGGTCTGCTCAACTGTTTCTGGAACTTGCCGTTGCAAAACCGCACGGTTTGGTCCAGATGAGGAAGAGCTAGCCTGAGAGGGGTTCTTTTCTCCTTTTCTTGGGTATCGAAAGTTGTAGTTGCAAGTGCTGTTGGTAGTCTTCTTCTTTCCAGCCAGCGCGAGTTCCTGCAGTTTCCAAAAACCAAGAAAAAGTGAAGAGAAATAGAGAGAATTTAATCTAATTTGAAAACTAAACTTAGATAAAGGCACCGTCCCCCGGCAACGGCGCCAAAAATTTGATCGGTGCTGAGGGTACAGGTCAAATTAAATCCTTAATAACCGATGCGAATTCGTTTGCAGTACAGTTTAAGGGTCGAATCTCGGGGACGGACTATTCTGTTTCTAAGTTTCAGTTTAAACAATTCAAATTAAATTCTGGGTTTAATAAAAAATCAGTAAGTTTCAACAGTTCTAAAATAAAGAATAATAAAGTAAAGTTCAGTTCCTAAATCGCCAAATTCTAAATCAAACAGAAGATAATCTAAATGATAAAAACTAGGGGTTCAGATCTTCAAACAATTCTCTAAATGTCAAAGTTGGAACGGTCCGTTCCATGTCTGGAACGGTCCGTTCTGGACTCTGTCAGTCGATCGGAACAGGCCGTTCTAGGTCAGACTCCCCCTTTCGGGCGGTCCGTTCTGACCTTGGAACGGTCCGTTCCGATTGACTGATACTTGTTTTGTCATGAATTTTAATTATTAATTAAATGTTTTTATGCGAGATAAGACTATACTTAACCTATAGACTTGTACTCTAACTCCCGTTCAGGTCAAGCTATAAAGTTTGATTGTTTAACTCCTAGAACGCCTAAATTTCAACTTCCGTTTCTTGGTTTAGTTGTTCTAGTCTACTTCTCGGGTCTTGGTACACTTTTAATCTTCCGATCTCAAGTTAAACCCTAATTAATTAAGGTCTGGTTTAATCCTTCCGGATATCGCCTACCAAACAGTATAATTACTAAGTTAACGTTGCTGTGATTGACTTTAATCCTAACAGCTAAACAAGGCCTTGGTTTAACGAGGCAATCAGATCAAACAGAAACAAACTTAGCAAATAAATAGCAAATAAAAGCACAAGAAGCAGAACATAACTTAATTTAACTAATAATTAAAGATTCAATCTAAAACAAGCAACTAAAGAAAGGTTCTCAGATCATAGCCCCTAAACTACTCTACTCTAACAAATCCATGCAAGAACAAGCAGGTTTCATCAAATACAAATACATAGAAAGAGAAAAATCAAGATTACAACAAGTTGTGCTTGAAAACTCCACGTTTCTGTGCTCTGTCCTGTCTGGGGCGGACCGTCCTGAACCTGGGGCGGGTAGTCTCAGGCGCAGATGGTCGACTCCGGCAGGCTGTCTCCTCTGCTGAGTTTGAAAGAGGCTAAAACCTAGAATTTTGAACTTAACTTTTGCTGGGGACAGGACAGAGCTTTTTATAAGGCATTAGTGGCTTCAGAACGTGGGAGGAGTGCTTCTGGAAGGTCGGCAAATAGAGGAAACCGACTCGACAAACTTGGACTTCTATTTTTAGCAATTCTGGAATAGCTGGAACGGCCCGTTCTGAGTCTGGGGCGGACCGTTCCAACCTGGTCTCGTGCAGTCCGTCTGAAATCTGGCTGAGTCCGCCTGGACTTGGTTCCTCTGGTCAGGACGGACCGTCCTGCCGTCCGGGCGGTCCGTTCCAACTGTCTGAGCACCTCCTTTTGTTGTTTTCTCTGTTTTCCATGCCAATAATTGCTGATCCTGCAAAATTAACTTGCCGGGCTACGGCTGGACCTTTCTACAACCTAAATTAGCAGAAAATGACTAAAACACAGTCTTTTGAACTTATTTTTAGGGCTTAATCTGGTTGGAAAATGAGTATGGAAACCATACATCAGGTAGGGCCCAATTAAGCTTCAACCTCATTACTTTCAGCTAAAGCTCGAGGGCAGGTGATAGGGCCAAGGCCCTAAGGCCCAAATAGAAGTAAAAGGGAAAGAGGCCCAAAAGGCCCAGGACGCACGATGAGAAGCCTCACAGGAGACAAAACCTGTATGTGTCAGACGACAGCTGTTACTTGCCTCCGACACAAGCGACATTAGGGGAGACAAGATCCAACGGCCCTGACATGGTGACGTCACGAAGAGCTGCTGAATAGCCTGTATAAATAGAAGGAATTAGGATAGAGGGGGGTTGGCTTTTCGGGACTAGGAAAGAGATAATAATCTTGTAATCAGAGCGATTCAGAAATCCTTATGAAATAAATCATGTTTACTTTCATCTGATATGTTTTTATCTTAATCTAAATACTCTATTTATATTCATCATTAACAATAGATGTAGAGTTCTTAACATTCTAAAACAAACACATGGCACAAAACATTTAAATCCTCTTGTTAATATGCAACTTCCATTTTTTTCCCCTTTTAGAAGCTGATCAAAAAAGCGTCAAGCCTTTGGTGATGAATCTATAAAAAAACCCTCAAATATATTTTATGATTAAAATCAATCATTGTAATTGCTATAACAATCAAATGGTTGTAAATAATGTATTTTTAGTGCGCGTTTGGCGACACCATAAGTTAGTGGAGTTAGGGACTAAAGTTTAGTACTTCTGGGATTGTTGTTTGAGATGAAGTTAGTAAATATTAGTTCTAACATGAGTATTAAACTCATTGACCTCAAACTCATTTGGCAATTGTAGGTTTACAAATTAGGTTACTAACCTAAAAATTAGGCTAATCTCATGCCAAACATGTCAAATGTCAATAACAGACATTTTTAAGAAAAAACTCAATATTACATTTAAAAAGTATTATTATTGAATTATCATATTATTGATGAATATATTTGTTTATGAATAATTAGCTAGTTACTTTTAACATCTTGTTAGATGGACATTATTGATAAGACATTAGGCGATATGCAATATGGCCTTGATAGTCGATACATACCACATCAACCAAAATGCAAGATTGCAAGTACAGAATTTTTATTTTTATTTTTATGTAACAAGTACAGCATTCTTAGTTTTTTAGGCCCGGCATAAGCGGTCCGAACAAGTCGCTCTCCCCGCTCCATACACATCACGCCGCGTGTCCGATTTCTTACCTTTCCCTCCAATAGCCCCGCTCGCGTGTTTCGGAGGTCTCCACCACATTCGCGACTCGCGTATTGGCCTATTCCCCAAGTAAGCTATTGGACAGTGAGGCAAAGAAACGACACGCGCCTAATTGTCTGCCTTCGCACTGACAGTGGGACCAAAAGGTGTCGGGGCTCACTTTTCAGTTGTAGTCAACTTAGGCGCCTATACTCCGGGATCATTCAAAGGTATAACTATGCAATTTCTCTCACCTTGGAGCCACTTCGAGAACTTTCCACGTGCAACCCGTGTAGTTTAGCATTAAATTCATGCACCGCATGCACAAGGAGAAAGCCTGGGATTAAAATTAAATATACGTTAGCTGTAAGTTTCATCAGAGTTTAATGCAAACATATTTCAAGAAGAGGTTTAAATTTTAAAATGTAAATATCAAAATCTACACCGTTCATCTTCTTTATTTTAACGAACGATCCATTTTCATATAATTTTTTTAAAATTTGAAGTTATTTTGATACTCAATCAAGAGGTTTAAAAATTAACAAATCAGGTTAATTATGATAGATTAATTATAATACGTTCACGGTTTGACCTCTGAATCAAATATTAAATCGACTCAAAATTTTATAAAACTTATATGAAAATGCATCGTTCGTTAAAATGAAGAATATCAACAGTTCAGATTCAAAATTTACATTTTAAATTTTAAAATACTAACGAAAAAGTAAAGTTGTGGCATTTAGTGGCACCGGAACTTTACTCTTTCAAGAAATAATGTTAGTTCAAAAATTCTATCTAATTGATTTTTTTTCATCACATCCTACTACTTATAAAAATACGTGTTCAAAACTAAAACAATTAGAAAAAAATATAACAATTGTTTTACTCTATGCATTCTTAATCATTGATCATATAAATTATTGATTGGTTGTGCTATGTATTTGAAAAAAGAACACAACACATATGAAAAACTTTCTTAAAATAATAATATTTTTTTATTTTGGAAATAGATCACATATGTAAAAAAAATTTCATCATTAATTTTTCAAATAATTTTATTTTTTTATTTATTAATAAATAAATATTTTTATTAAATTGTTTTCTATTGAGATGTCGATTTTTTTGAAGTATAAATATTTTTTAAAATTTTTTTATTTGAGTGGGTAATAGGCCTACATAACGTGCGAAACTGTCACGGAACTAGAGTGTTTCGTTAACAGTTTCGTTTCGTTGATGAAACTGATTTTCAATTTCGTAAACCATTTCGTAAGGACGAAACGATCAAAATTAACGAAATTTTCGTGATTTACACAGGGATAAAACTGTTTTTTCGTTTCGTTAATCGTTTCATCCAACCAGACGAAATTGTTTTATTGTTTCACTAACCGTTTTGTCTTGACGAAACGAAACAAAAAACGGATAAATGGACTTCCGTTTGCAGGCCTAGTGGGTAGGTTTGTTACTTTCTATCAAAATATCGTGGAATTCATATAATAGCACCGAAAGTATTTAAAATTTCTAAACAATTTTCGTGTAGTCCGATAAAACTAAGATTATTTTGTTGATCAAGCTATGAAGCGAAAATTTTTCAACGAATGAAAATAAATAAATTTAAAGAGTATGGTACCATTGTGATTCGTCTTATATACTCAGCTTTTTAGCGGCAGCAATAATATTATGTTTCTTCATGGCTTCATGAAATTAGTTTGGCTATATTTTAAGTGATTTTTAATCTATTCATATTACTTTTTTCCACAAAATACCATCGTTTTCTTTTCTATATTATTGTCTGATACATTAGAGTTCTGGCTTAAATTCCACTAGAAGGGAAAATTTTGACAAATATTTTTGTTCGACGAAAATCGTCATTAACAAAGTTGTTATCGAGAACCTAAAAAGTAATATTGTAAATATATATATTAATCATAGTTTAGATGTGTTGTGGCCTTTGTATATAATTTATTATAATTTAAGAATCACTTGGATATTGTTATGAAAATCAATTAGATTTATACCAAATTCGTTCGCAACATGCCTGAAATATAAAATAGATATTATTCATAAATTCACTGTTTTTTTTTAATATTGGGGGCGTTCGGTTGTGTAGTAAGGGATTGCATAAGTTAAGGATGCCTAAGTGTTTATGTAGCGTTATGTAATGGATGTTTGGTTGTGTAGTAATAATGAGTAACTTAATGCATGCATATATTCATGTCAAAAGACTAAAATGTCCTTAAAGTTGAATAAGTATTATGTATTAATAATACATTGTGACCTAATTATTGTTAATTAATTATTAATTATTATTATTTAATTATTAATTATAATAATTAATCTTTATTATTAATTATAATTTCTTAATAATTACTATTACTTATTAAATATTATTATTTATTAATTATTTGTTAATTATTAAATATTATTAATTACTAATTATTAATTATTATAAAAATTAATTATTAATGATAATAATAAATCATTTTTATTATTATGAAATATTAATAATTACTTTAAATTAAACATTATAAACATTATTAATTATTTAATACTAAAAATATTATTGATTAATTATTTTTAATTAATTATTATTATTAAATCGTTATTATTAATAATTAATATTACTGTTAAATATTATTAATTATAATAATTAATCATTATTATTAATTATGATTTTTTAATAATTATTTTTACTTATTAAAATTATTAATTATTTGTTAATTATTAAATATTATTATTAATTATTTCTTAGGGGTATTGTTGGAAAAAAAAATTAAAGGGGACCCGGTGCATAACTTATGCACTCGTAAGGCGCCTTATGTAACAAGTGTTTGGTGACTTAAGAATGCATAACTTAAGTTATGCACTCTTTAAGTCATCACAAACAAATGAGGCCATGACTCTAACTGTTAATCCAATAATAGTCACGTTTGTCAGATAGTTTGTTTTAATATATTCTAACAGAACCTAATAGCTATAAGAAATAATCAACAACTTGATTATATCTATTAAATATTTTTTTCATGATGTAATGATATTTATTAGATTATTATTAGCTATGTATCTCACATCATCTACTTTGTCGTCTACTATAGGCTATACCGATGGCAATATGGTCATCGGCTTGCATAATATGATAATAATCGCTCACCTGGTCATTGATAGTTGTATGACTTTAATATGATATTAAGCATGCATATTCGCATATAGTTATTACGAATATTTGCAATCTAAAATTAGTAATTCACGAATATCACCTGATGTTGATTTGTTTACATAAACGAATGTATAGTTGTTAATGAATATATATTAAAGCGCTAATGTTCACACTGGCATTAAATTCTCTTATATTGTCACAAGCATTAATTTGAAATGAAATAATTAATTTTATAAAAAACATTTTAATTAATTTCATAAATGATCTAGACTTGATCAATACCAAAAGATTGGATCGTAATATTTTAGACCATTTGATTATGACCAAGTTGGGCTTGGGCAGAACCTAAAATATATGGAATATATATATTTTTTAAGATAAATTGGGAGTCAAGTCTCCCAACTTATTTTTAAATTAAATGAAAGACCCCCAGCCGGATGTCTAAAAATATGGAACTTAATTAATTAATACATTATTTATTATTTTAAAGTTTATGCTAATGTAATATAAATATTGTTTTGAATTTAATAGAAAATTTAAAAATGAGATGCATCGATCAAAATGTAGCCTACTATTGCTTGATTAATAAATATATTTCTACAAATGCGATTAAGCCATTTCCTAATTAAAAATATATTTATATTTCCTAGAAAGATTATGATAAAACAATTCTATAATTTTTCTTATAAGTCAAGATAATAGTGACCTTCAAAAATAATATTCCTTATGGGGCCGCTTGGATCGCTTAGGAATTTGAGGAATAGCATATTCCTAGACAGAAAACATTGGGAAGTGTGTAACTTTGTGAAGAGTTTGAATGATTATGAATAAATTTCCGTCTAGGAATAGGCTATTCCTCAAATTCCTAAGCAATCCAAACGGTCCTATATTTTTTAAAAAAATCTAATAATCAGGTCAATTAAAATAATGATGTGACTTCGAATCGGATCCGTATAATTCTGGTGTCTACTCACCTATTAATCTCCATTATCCTTTCATAACATCATGTCTCCCCGCGAGAAGTTTCTAGAAACAGCGTCTCCTCTCAAAAAGGTACGTAATTTCGGTCCAGACATTAAATGCAAAAGACCAGACACGGCGATACCTCCAATAAACCTTTCCCCACGCCGATAAAAACCCTCCCCTTATCTCTTCTTCTTCCTCGACTGCGTCTTCATTTCAAAACCCTTGCCTCCTTCAGTACGGCTCAAGCGCACTTCTAGGGTTTCCAATCTAGGGTTTCCAAGAGATGGCGTGCTCAGCTACTCAAATCCCCGGCTTCACTCCGGTGGCTCCTTCTAGGCGGAGCAACCACTCCTCTTCGGCGGTCTTCTTTGGTAAGAACCGGTTCTCAAACGGCCTGGCTGCGGCGTCTCTGCGCATGAGACCATCTTCTTCTCGTCGACGTGGCGTTCTACGGGTGGCTTGTGAAAAGGTACTTAGTTGTAAGATTGAAGAATGTCTGATTTAGTTTGGGAATTAGGCTTTTATTACCGGGTAATATAATTACTGGATTAACCTTTGTATGAGCGCGCTTGATGACCTCCAGCAAATTGAAACTAGAATATTGTTGTAAATATAGAAATTAGTTTCATATTTCTTGTCTAGGTTAGTATTTTCTACTAGAATTTAGCTTTGGTATGCTCAATAACTAGAAATGTTTGAAGTTTCTAGCTAGGTAGTCTGTTCTTCTCCAGGAAATAGTGTTCTATTTGCAAAATGTTGCTCGTTTACAGTACCATATTTAATGGATAACTAATGTATAAGTGTGTTAAGATTTTGTTGTTGGATGTTCCGCCTAAAATCCTTCTTTTTCCATGAACTATTGCTATTTTAACTGAAAATTTATCAAAAGTCCTTTATTTTGATGGAGCGATGGTGTGATTTTCATTCAATCGAGCATTCAATTTAGAATATTGACATGATGTGCACTTCTGTTATTAAACAGGTTGTGGGTATTGACCTTGGCACAACCAACTCAGCTGTGGCTGCTATGGAAGGTGGAAAACCAACCATCGTAACCAATGCAGAGGGACAGCGTACAACCCCATCAGTGGTGGCCTACACCAAAAATGGTGATAGACTGGTTGGTCAGATTGCGAAGAGACAAGCAGTGGTTAACCCAGAGAACACTTTTTTCTCTGTCAAACGTTTTATTGGGAGGAAGATGTCGGAGGTGGATGAGGAGTCAAAGCAGGTTTCTTACAGGGTGGTTAGAGATGAAAATGGAAATGTGAAGCTTGACTGCCCTGCTATTGGGAAGCAGTTTGCTGCCGAGGAGATATCTGCTCAGGTCAGCACTATTTTCTTTGAAGAGTTTTTACATGTGCTCAAACCAACATTGCTGTGCATGCTCTTACAACACAGAAACATTTTGTATAACAACAAGAAAATATTAGTAAGTTATGCCACTTGGTTGGAGTTTTAGTAATCTCCCTTTTCTGATATATGTAGAGGATAAAGGGTGGAATTTGGGGTATTTTGAGTATCACATGAAAAAAATGCTCCAAAATTGTAGTGGACTATTTTGAAAGGATTTGTAATTAGTCTATTACTGTAGGGTCTTGCAAATTTACATTGGTAATTAATTCCTATCAGTGAACATTAGTATGAATCAGATAATTTAATTAATTCTTCCAATTTCATTGGGTTTAACTTTGTTGCTATCTGATCGTTGTTGAGGAGTTTGTGTACTGATGGGGGTGATTGTGAAAATAGTTCAAAACTTCGTAGAAGTCAAAGCAACTTTTGTACTAATTTGTATTTTGCTCTTTCTGGATTGATCTTATTGTTAAACTTGTGACTGATTTCATACAGGTACTGAGGAAATTGGTTGATGATGCGTCCAAATTCTTGAATGACAAGGTTACCAAGGCCGTGGTCACAGTCCCTGCTTACTTTAATGATTCTCAAAGGACAGCAACTAAAGATGCTGGTCGTATTGCTGGCTTGGAGGTTCTTCGTATCATTAATGAACCAACTGCTGCATCACTTGCTTATGGTTTTGAAAGGAAGAACAATGAGACCATTCTTGTTTTTGACTTGGGTGGTGGCACCTTTGATGTTTCAGGTACAACAAAATCATCCAGCTTTCAGAAGTATATGCTGTATATCAATCAGTTTCTGTATTTAACAGGAATCCTTATGATTTTTTTTTGCATTATGATGCAGTTCTGGAAGTAGGAGATGGTGTGTTTGAGGTGCTTTCCACTTCTGGTGACACTCATCTCGGTGGTGATGACTTTGACAAGGTTAGCTTTTGTTGGTGCATTATCCAATGAGGTTCTGACATGTATTTTCTAGTATAATTGCCTTAGGCCATTATTAAAATATGATCTAAGCAAATATTATGCAAGTATCTGTTCTGTAAGTGATGGTACCAAATGTTCCTCTCTACCGAACTGAAACAGCTCTGTGATTCTTGGTCCTGTGAATGTGCTGCAAAAGGAAATTACTAGGATGCACATTTGCCTTGAGTTGGGAAACTTACTGTTAGTCTTGTGAAATGTGTGTGCTAATTTTTCAGAAATGCAATTCAACTCTGAATTTGAGATTTGACGTGTGGCTGATCAACACATTTTTTCTTATTTAATTTAACAGAGAGTTGTGGATTGGCTGGCTGATGACTTCAAGAAAAATGAGGGAATTGATCTGCTAAAAGACAAACAAGCACTTCAGCGCCTCACCGAAACAGCTGAAAAGGCCAAGATGGAACTCTCATCTTTGACCCAAACTAATATTAGGTAATTTTGTCTTGTTAAACTTTTCATTTTCTTCTTTTCTTAATTATTTTTTCTTCGTTCCCAACAGACTTACTCTAGTATTTTCATGAACTCTCTTTAGTTTGCCTTTTATCACTGCTACTGCTGATGGACCCAAGCATATTGAGACAACTCTTTCAAGGGCCAAGTTTGAGGAGCTTTGCTCAGACTTACTAGATAGGTATTGCAATTTAATGTTCTTTTGTTTGCATTAATCTACTCATTTAGTTTTGGCCCCCTCTTGGCAACATTTTGGTGCTAAGTTATCCTCTGTCAAATAAACAGGTTGAGGACTCCTGTTGACAATTCATTGAAAGATGCTAAGCTGTCATTCAACGACATTGATGAGGTGATCTTGGTTGGTGGGTCCACCCGTATCCCTGCTGTGCAAGAGCTGGTCAGGAAGATGACTGGAAAAGAACCCAATGTGACAGTCAATCCTGACGAGGTTGTTGCTCTTGGGGCAGCAGTTCAGGTTAGCATCATTTTTAGTATTGCAAATTTTGATGTACGTACAGAGTTGGTTTATATATTAGACTCGTCTTACTTTATACTATGACTATGAGATATTTTGCTTTTGGCAAATTAGGTAGTTGGATCTTGTCGACTGTTTCAATCAATACAAATTATAATTTGACAGTTTTCCAAAGTCCATCGAAGCAAATGATAACTAAAAGCATATTTTCAAATAAATACGTAAAAATTTTCAAATACTGGAACTATATTTTGTCAACCAGTATTTCAATATAACCTTACCAAGAGGAAAAATAGGAAAGCAGTTTAATTGAGTTGGGTTTGAAAATGGCTGCAAATGCATTGTGTGTCGTTTGCATAAGCAATCAAGTTAATGTTTGTACTGGAAGTATTTGACTTTCTGTTTATTACTGAAAATTCAAGGCTGGAGTGTTGGCTGGTGATGTAAGTGACATTGTTCTGCTTGATGTGACACCCCTGTCACTTGGTCTTGAAACCCTTGGAGGCGTCATGACAAAGATCATCCCAAGAAACACCACTCTACCAACATCCAAATCAGAAGTTTTCTCAACTGCAGCTGATGGTCAGACAAGTGTTGAGATTAATGTTCTCCAGGGTGAGCGAGAGTTTGTCAGAGACAACAAGTCCCTTGGAAGCTTCAGACTTGATGGCATCCCCCCAGCGCCACGTGGTGTGCCACAAATCGAGGTGAAATTTGACATTGATGCCAATGGTATTCTCTCAGTAACAGCCATCGACAAGGGCACTGGGAAGAAGCAGGATATCACTATCACTGGTGCCAGTACTTTACCCAAGGATGAGGTATGATGTTTATTAAGTTAATATTGATAGTAGTAATTGTAGCAATAAAGAGGATGGTTGTCATGATGGTAATATTCCTTAGCGCCGCATGCCTTTCACTGGTTAAATTGGTTCAACAGTCATTATTATCCCTTCTCCTTTTTAGTTCTGGTTTTGGGCCTTGTAGTTGTAGCTGAACATTGACTTGCTGTTTTATAGCTGAATTGAAATTTCATACAGTGAAATGAGCTGAAGTGATTAGCTGGAAAGGTTAATTATTGTACCAAATGGTATGCTGGCGGATTTCTTCTTTTGAGATGTTTTGCTGAATATATGCTATGAAAATTTTTAGGTTGAGAGAATGGTGACAGAAGCTGAGAAGTTTGCAAAAGAGGACAAGGAGAAGAGAGATGCAATTGATACCAAGAACCAGGCCGAGTCAGTGGTGTACCAAACAGAGAAGCAACTGAAGGAGCTGGGAGACAAGGTTCCTGCTGAAGTGAAGGGGAAGGTCGAGGCTAAGCTGACAGAGCTCAAAGACGCAATCACAAGTGACAACACACAGACAATGAAAGATGCCATGGCAGCATTGAACCAGGAAGTCATGCAGCTTGGGCAGTCTCTCTACAACCAGCCTGGTGCTGCCGGTCCTGGTGCCGGTCCCGGTGCTGGTGCAGCCCCTGGTCCTGAAGCAGGTCCTGCCAGTGGAAAGGGACCAGACAATGGTGATGTGATTGATGCTGACTTCACTGACAGCAAATGATGATAAGATTATTGGGTAGATGTTAAGTTGGGGTGATAAAGAAATATTTTTCGGCAAACTTGTATAGGGTTATTCCTGACAGTAGTGTCAGCAAGAGGTGTTTCCCAGGGTATAATTTAGAATTTTTGCCGTTTTATTGAGCCCTATATATGTAGTCTGAAATTATTTAGTTTTTAGGGGAGGAATTTTCCTTATGGGAATAAATGAAAGTCTGATGCTGTGGCCTTCTTGTTTTTTTTTTTTTTTGTTTGTTTGTTTAAGTTTGTAGTAATCGATATTTTTTTCCTTGTTGAAAAGAAGTAAGCACGAGTTAAACATTTGTATATTTTTTTACATCGAACTCCTAGCCAGGAGAATTGCATGGGTAATTAAGCAGGTTTGTCAGTGATGTAAATGGTGACAGAACGCGTTTAGCAACATCGTGATCGTAGTGAACACCAAAACAAAGAGAAGCAAGTATCGTAACAACGGGGTTATATTTCTTCCATGCACGTATAATAGGCAGTGAAACAAGGAGCATAAAATGATCTTAAATCGAGATATGGATCAATATAGGCTGGATAGATTGGCCTCAGTCGTGGGTGAAAAAGTTGTAAACAGTTATTTAAACAATTTAAAAACTATAACGGTGCATGAGATTTGTTCATCATTTAAACAAGAATATAACGTTATAATAAGCCACCTGACCAAAGAGTCACTAAAGAGTCGCAGATTATTGAACCCAACTGATTCTCATAATCAGCTTAAAAAGTTTTCTCATTGGGAGTAATTCACTTGGCATTCACCACTGCCAGTTTATCAACTAACAAACAAAACCTATCGAAAAATGATCAAAACACTACCCAGCTTATAATCCAGCCAATAATATTCCTTTCATGCACCAGATATCATAATTTCAAAAGCTGAATTTGCTAGGAAAAGAAAAATATAAAAAGAACAAATAAATGCAAATTCAATTCTTAGCCTTGAGGGCATTATTCTCCTTAATTCTTGATCGGTTGTCCAGCTTCACAAGCCGCTTCAGATCCTCGAAAGACAGCGACTCCGGATCTTTCCGCCTGAGCTCACTCAAAGGTGGCCGCTTGTCGAGCATACCCCAGAGCCAATCAGGATATTCACTCTCAGGCAGTATCTTAGGATCGGCGCCTTCTTTGAGAATATTCGCCCCATACACGATTGTGCTCTTGAGTTCTTTGCTGAGGGCAGAGTCCTTTGGGGCATCAGCAGTCCCACCACCTTTGCCTCCTTTCTTCTTTGCTATTGCAAAGCCTCTGACTTGTATAACTGGTCTTAGGTTTGTCAATTTTTTGCAAGCCATGGCCATATTTTTAAATTGGTTTTCCTGTAATAAATAATACGCAAGAGATAGCGAGGAAGTTTAGAAATGACAATATCAAGAGTTACCAGTAGCTTATTGTTAAAAACTGTTACCAGCTTGGTTCTCATATCAGAATTGTTGGTCCAGCTGTAGCTACAATATCAGTCAGGCAATGCCAGTATGGTGAAAATTTATGAATATGCTAATTTCTTACTGTTGTACCAAACAAATTGATATAAGTCAGGGAATTGTTTTTCAGCAACCCAAGAAAGCCAACTAGAAAAGATGCACGTAGGAAATAATTTTTTTAGGAAAAAGGAAAAGGAACTTTGGGGAAAAACAATCACACTCTCTTTTACAAAAGTATTTCGGAACGAATCTTGTATTGCACAGCAGAAAGAAAATTATTTCATTGAAAAATCAACTGAATTTAAAACTAAGCCCCCATGAACATAAATTAACGATAAGACCAATATTCGTATCTTATTTCAGTGTTAAAATGTCACTAGGCGACAGGAAACCCAACTCTCCAAAATCAAAGCTCTATAAAGAAAAAAAAAAAAGTAATTGGCTAATTGCCAATCAAGAAGCTCAAAATTACAGTGAACAGTTTATATTTTTCTCCTTCCTTTAAAACTTTCGATCCTTGTATGCGTTTACTCCGCATATCCCCAAAAAGTACTGATCCAAGTCCAGATAGCAAGATAGCTAGTTGATGAATAGATAGATAGATAGATAGTTGAGAGAGAAAGAACCTGAAGGAGATGGATTCAATGGAGAGAGAGAATGGCAGCCCTAGTTCGCCAATCGCCAGTGATTTAACAAAACCCCTCGAGATCGTTCGGAGCAGGGAGATGAAGAATAAAAAGGGCCTCATTGGTGCAGTTGGGTATCGAGTTGATTATTGGGCCGTAATGTTTGGGCCTACAGAATTGAATAAAAGAGGCCTAGTGATGGCGCTTTTTATCCGAAAAAATTAAAACTAACGTTACTGTTCACACGAATTTCGAGAATAACAGTTAAAAATTCAGAATTTTAAAAATAACGTTGTTGGATCGGCGTTTGAATCGCCGAAATCACAGAACCCTTGGATCGGCGTTTCAATCGCCGATCCAAGGTTCTCAGCTCCTATATAAGCGAGACAGCGACCCCTGCATTCCAACCCCTTCTCTCATTCACTCTCGCGCGCGGGACAGAGCTTCTGAGGTTAGTTTTTTTTTTTATATATTTATTTTATTTATTTAATTTAATTAGGTAAGTAATTAAAAAAATAGATTAAATATTGAAAAAATAATGAAAAAATAAGTAAAAAATCAGAATAAATATAAATAATTATAATATGTAATTTGGGAATTTTTTATTGAATTTAATTAGTTTATTTATTTAATTTAAGTAGTTTAATTAGATAAGTAATTAAAAAAATAGATTAAATATTGAAAAAATAATAAAAAAATTAGTAAAAAATCAGAATAAATATAAATAATTTTAATATGTAATTTGAAATTTTTTTATTGAATTTAATTAGTTTATTTATTTAATTTAATTAGTTTAATTAGGTAATTAATAGAAAAAAATAGAATAAATATTGAAAAAATAATAAAAAAATTAATAAAAAATCAGAATAATTATAATATGTAATTACAAACTTTTTTTGGATTATTTTGTACATTTTATAATTGTGGATAAGTTAATTACAAATTAGAAAAAGTAAATAAAATAATAAAAATTGATAGATTAATTTTTTAAATGTAGGAAAATTTTCTAAAAAGAGACAAGCAGCGCTTCTAGTCGAGGTGAGTTTTTTTTTAATATTTATACATTTAATTAATTTATTTTATTGAGGTAAATAAATGAAAAATTAGAATAATTATTCTAAAAAAATTTTAAAATATATAAAAAAATTGAAAATTGAAAGTGTTGTTATATGAGATTGGAAATGTTGTTGTATGAGATTGGAAATTTTGTTGTATGAGATTTGGGTTTGTAATTAGAAGGGATTTGGGTGTTTTTTTTTTTGGAAACACTCCAGGTACAGGGGAGATGCTGCCGAAATTTTATTAGATTATTTACATTGATAATTTTTATTATAGTGTAGTAAAAATACCACCGAGAAGAAGAGTACCAGAGGCACCACCTCGTAGATCTACGAGGTTTCGTGGAGATCTTGGCGCTTCTACATCTACCGCTTCTGTTGATGCCGAGGCTTCTACATTAGCGGATCCTGTTGTTCCCCCCGGTCCTGTTAATGCAGATCGTCTCTTGCATTTGGATGAGTCGAAAGTTCGTGGCACTGGTGTAAGTTATTATTGTTCTTTTACTTTTTTTTACTTATATATTTTTATTTTGATAGTATTTTTTAAAATAATTAAAAAAAATATATATACAGCATTGGAGGGCAGTACTACATAGGGCTAAGATGTCACGAACTGCTGAGGTGGATGAGCGTTTGATGAGACTTGGACTGATACATTTCGTTCAGTTAGGTTATATGCAGCTCGATCATTCGCTTTTGCAGGGTCTAGCAATGTTCTGGAGGCCAGAGACCCACAATTTCTTTTTTCTGCACGTTGGCGAGATGACGGTCACTCTAGAGATAAAGATCAACACTTTCTTTTTTCCGCACGTTGGCGAGATGACGGTTACTTTTTTAATACTTTTACTGTTTTATCTTTTATTATTATTTTCCATTATTATATTTACTTATTAATATTATTATTAATTGCTATTATTATTACATTGTTATTAATATTAATTTGGTAATTGTTATTAGTTATTATATTAGTAATAATTTTATTATTAAATATTATGATTTATTATGTATTTTTGTGATTATTGCATGATTATTACTATTAAATTGGTAAGTGTTATTAGTAATAATTTAATTATTAAATATTATTATAAATTTGTTAATTGTTGTTAGTTATTATATTAGTAATAATTTTATTATTAAATATTATTATAAATTTGTTACTTGTTGTTAGTTATTATATTAGTAATAATTTTATTATTAAATATTATTATAAATTTGTTAATTGTTGTTAGTTATTATATTAGTAATAATTTAATTAATAATATTATTATAAATTTGTTACTTGTTGTTAGTTATTATATTAGTAATAATTTAATTATTAAATATTATGATTTATTATGTATTTTTGTGATTATTGTATGATTATTACTATTAAATTGGTAAGTGTTATTAGTTATTATATTAATAATAATTTAATTATTAAATATTATTATTTATTATGTATTTTTGTGATTGCATAATAATATTATTATTAATTGTTAATGCAGTATTTATTGTTTAACCTAATAATTAGCTACAAAAGAACAGGCGTGGTCTGATAAAGTCTGAAAAAGTATACTGATACCCATCTGCCCCTCGCAAAAGGACAGGCGTGTTCTGATAAAGTCTGAAAAAGTATACTGATACCCATCTTCTCCCCGCAAAATGACAGGCATGGTCTGATAAAGTCTGAAAAAGTATACTGATACCCATCTGCTCCCTGCAAAAGGACAGGCGTGGTCTGATAAAGTCTGAAAAACTATACTGATACCCATCTGCCCCCTGCAAAAGGACATGCGTGGTCTGATAAAGTCTGAAAAAGTATACTGATGCCTATCTGCCCCTGCAAAAGGACAGGCGTGGTCTGATAAAGTCTGAAAAAGTATACTGATCTCCATCTGCCATCTGCAAAAGGACAGGCGTGGTCTGAAAAAGAATCACGTGAAATTAATTTTTTATTGTGTGATTTTAAGTCTAAAATTGTCTATAAAACCACCTTTCATCAACCAGATTATGCAACACACACTCAATTCTTCTTCCTGAAAAATTCACTGTTATGAACAAAGGAAATAACTCTCACTCCAATAGTGATGTCCCAAATTGGCGAATAGCTACCCGAGATGAATACTGGCCAAATTATCAGCATTCCCCTGTCAATACAAATGAAATAGAAAAAGGAGATTATCATGCAACATGTCGCACATGTTTTCGCACTTTCAAATACAATATCTACGAAGATGACGGGATAGAGTTCGATTTAAAAATACACTACCAGTGGCACATTAATGGTGGGGAAGAAATAGATCGCAAGGAGCACCTCCAAAGAATGCTGAGCAAATCCAAACATAAGAATTGTGACTGGTATGAAGATTACTACAAAAAACCGCAACCAATTCCCCAACAAACACCAACAGAAAAACAATATTCAGCACCAAAAACACACTGCACCGTTTATGAAAGAATTTACAACTTTCGTGGAGACCACACAGTAACCTGTGTTAGAGTTATGTCCTAGAAGTCAATCATTATATGGCTACTTCTATGGTTTATGTTATTGATGATATTTGATCATTTATTCCTTGATTTATTTATTGACAGATCATTTAGGTTGAGGATCTGAATTGTAGATCTCTGTGTTTCATTTATAATAAATGACAATAATAAATCTAAAAGGTCCGTAATCTTGATAATTAACAAGGAATATTAATTATCGGATAAGATTAGTATGCAAGTTAAGTGATGATTAAGTTCTACAAATCATAAGTAAGGAGTTGCCAACTTAATTGCATATGTGTATGTTATGGAACATAGTACAGGACACGACCCAATGAAATAAATATATGGATTGTGTTATGTGTCATTATTTATTTCATTTGAGTTTGATTCTAAGTTTGAGATGGTTCAACTTTTCCACATGAGGATAGGTTCAATAAATATCGTCTACCGTTGATTCCTGATAAGGGCTGCTATACGGACTTTATTTATATTCTCTTGAAATGTGCGGGGAAAAGTTGTTCATCAAGAAAATCGTATGTCCCTCATTAATTTACTTAGTGAGCGATAATATCTGTTTGGGCCCCTTGATGGAGATGGATTGTTTGCTAGCAACTGATACAGTCATCTCTAGATCAAGAAACGTATAATCTGCAAGAATGACACATTCCTATCTTGGATTATACGATGATATCATGTGACATAAGAATCAGACAAGGATATACTATTATTTCTTATGCAGGATTAAAATATTGTAGCAGTACACTATTTATGCGAATTGGGAATCATAACGTGTTGCTAGATACCGCTTATGATTATTGGAAATAAATAGCGATTTATTTTCCATGTCCAACAGAGCATAAATCCTCAAAGAGTCACACAAATAGGTTTTGACCATGCGTGCATTATTTATTTGGTTGTATTAAGGAATGCAACAATATGATATGTTGACTGATTAATTATGTACTGTTGCGAACCGTCATAATTAATTAATTAAGTCAAACGGATTATATAGAAATAAATTAATGCATATTCTAATCCTTAAATAATTATCAAAGTGTTGATAATTAATTTGTTCAACATGAATTAATTAAAGTAATTAATTTGAGCTAACGGGCCTATATTTAAATGGTAAATTAAAGGTCCAAATTGAGAGCAATTAATTGGGCCACTAATTAATTGAATTAGAGGACCAATTAAATAATTGATAGAGCCCATTTAGGCCCATTTTATGGCTGCCCTAGTGATGGCATAGTTGTAAATTAGTTACAACTTTTTGGGAGAGTGGTTGGTCTATAAAAGGACCACTTTGGGAGCCAAAATCCTAGCCACCTTGCCTTTTTCTCTCTCCCTAATATTTTGGACGAAAATTAAAGAAAAAATTTCAGAATTTTTCCTCTCCACCATTGCTCTCTTAAGCTCATGTGTTGAACACCTCTTGCCTCCATCCAATTAAATAGTTAATTAAGGCAAAGGGAAGGAAGGGATTAGGCTTAACCTCTCATCTACTAGCATAGATCGAGGTTTTGGTTAATACCTTGGTGGACTTGAGGCCGAGACACGCGTGGTGGTGCGCACAACCTCGACATCGCCGGATTCGAGCCTCCTTGTTGCGATACAAGGAGAGGTAGCCTTCCTAACCTCTCTCTCTTGTGTGTGAATGCTTGGACTAGATCCTTCGAGGTCTAAGTCGTTTGGATTGCTTATTAAATGGTTAATTAGCACAAAAAATTTTGAAAACTAAGACTTCCTAACAGTGGTATCAGAGCTCTAGGTCGTTCTAAAACATTTTAACACATAATTAGTTGAGAAATGATTAATTAACACATGGATTAGTGATGCACTTGCTTGCTGTCTGGATTTCTGTTCTGTTTTCGACATTGTTTTGGTTTTTTCGCTGAGAAAAGCTTTCAGAAAAATTCTAAATTTTATTGGAGGTTGTAGATCTGTGAGATTAGTTCTTTAGCCACTAGTTTCACCTTTTTCTAAGTTGTTATGAATTTATGGTGAATTAAACGGTAACGGTGCGCAGATCTGGTACTCTGCTGCACAGTTCTGTGTTTTAGGCATGAAGGATTTATTTTTCGAAAATAACTATCTGTATTTCTTGGCTAGAAATCTTGTAAACTTGATGCTCTTTCTGGACATGTAAAATTTGTTGCATGTTTCGGATTTTATGTGGGCGTTCAAGTCATGAGAAATGAATCGGTTGTCAGATCTGGTTTTCCAACAAACTGATTGTTTGGATAAACTGTACTTATTGAGAAAACTTTATGAAAAAGTGTTTGAATAGAAAGTTTCTACTTGAAGTTAAGATTCTGTGAAAATTAGTTTCAAAGAATTTTATTAAGGTTTGATACCTCAACTGAGTCAATAGTTTTTAGTCGTTAGTCTGTTTCAGAACAGGGTAAGTGGCTTGTTTGCTATTTATCTTGATGATTTTAAATAAGACTAGTTAGATTTCGTTTGATGGATTGGTAGCCAATAACATATAGTAGATTTGTTATGTAAAATGTTTTCATGAAAACGTTTTGGAAGATGATCCTACAGACCAAAAGAGTTAGACAAAAACAGAAAATCGGATAACGATGTTTCGCGCACAGTTTGACGATTTGTTAATTTTGTTTCTCTCTGATGGTAAGTGATCTCTCCCTGAAATTTTGACAGATAGTTACACTCATAATAGGGAGTATGCATTATTTATTTCATAATTTTTGGAGACCGAAAAACTTCGAATTTTATCGGGTCCCATTTAATATTTTAAATAGTTAAAGTATTTTCTAATTAATCAAATTGGTTGAATAAATTAATTAGAATACTCCATGATATTCCTCCTTTCTGTTTACAATTGTTGAATTGGCTTTTCAAATGGTTTAAGCAAATTAGTTGTTTAAAAGTTAAACTTTTATGCGGAAAGACCCGAACTACAAGCGATGTGCAAAGACTCTAATTCATTGTTGTTAATTAAGAAACAAAGGGACATGTGCTAACTTTGTTTTGTAGGAAGGATCGTGGGTTTAGTATGGCTCAAGAAACCAATGCCTTGTGTGTTGTAATTTGTGAATGCATGTGATTGATTGTATGTAAGGCCTTTGGTGCCATGGTTAATTAATTAATTATGATTAATTTCTTAATGTAACTTGTGAGACTTGCATGCCCCTAAGGCTAGGAGGGAATTAGGGATATTTTCACATGTATTTTGTCTTTTAATTATATAGGATAGGATCCATATGATTAGTGGGAGGGACAATTAGATTAGTTTTGCTACATGGAGATGCGGCGGAACTAATGCAAGCGGGAGCCATACAAACCCACAACAATGCTTGAGATGCTTATTATTATGTGAATGTTTGTGGATGCTATGAATGTCATAGGATAGGTATGGGTGTATGATTACACGACCACCAAACAATAGTCACATAATTGTTTGTCCCAAATTTGATTAAGTTGACCGCCCTCCTTCTCTCTATCCCCTTCACGTCAATTGCCCTCTCATGGCGCGGTCCGCCCAAGCGGACGTCATGGTTGTCAATTTGATAGTCGGGGTACAAATAAAGGGATTTGTAAGGAGCAAATAGAGAGATGTTACTTATCGATGGACCCAACTAGAGTTTGGACATCGGGGCGAAGTTCGCGATGCGAACCAAGAATCATAAAGTTGTATGATTGGTTAAAGAGAACCTACCTTATCTAGTCATTTTGGGTGACGTGCCATAGCAGGTCCAACTTGACGAAAATAGGGGTCTTGGAAATTTATTACTTTTAAGGGACTTATATTAAAGTAGTGAAAGTTTTACTTTATTGAAAATAAAATAAAAACATAAACTAATTGGCCTTAATTTGAATTAATTGTTGTAGATGTCTTCCTCATCCTTTTCGCTTCGATCTCTTTTAGAGAAAGAAAAGCTCGCCTTCAACGGTGCCAACTTTCTGGATTGGCACCGGAACCTAAGGCTTGTCCTAAGGTTTGAAAAGAAGAAATATCTCCTTACCACTCCCATCCCCGCGGCTCCCAAGTCGGATGCCCCTCAAGCGGACAAGGATGCCCATGACAAGCACGTCATGGACGACATGGAGATGTCCGTCCTGATTGTCGCTGTCATGGAGGCGGAACTCCAAAAGGAGTTCATGGATAGTGGTTATGGAGTGTTTGAAATGGTCTCTCGTCTCTCGAACATGTTCCAAACCAAGGCCCGCACCGAAAGGGCTCGTCTCATCAAGGCCGTCGCCAATACTCGATTGGCGGAAAGTCATGAAGTCGGGCCATACGTCATGAAGATGGCGGGGTTGTTTCGGCAGCTCGAAAGGCTTGATACGCCCTTCCCGTCAGGGGCGATTCAAGACTTCATTCTCAACTCTCTCCCTCATAGCTTCACCGGTTTTGTTGTGAACTACCGGATGAATGGCATGGACAAGAGCATGGATGATCTCCAAAACATGCTTGTCGAGACGGAGGATAGTCTCAAAAAGGAAAAAGGGCCCAAAGATGTTCTTGCGGTGAGTGACAAGAGCAAGAAGAGCAAGAAAAGAAAGACCCGCAGAACTAGAAAGGGCAAAGGCACGGTGACGCCCCAAGGTTCGGCCAAGGGAGCTCCCGAGGGTTCCAAGAGAAAGAAGAACCCGGCCACTTCCGAGACCGTGTGCTACTACTGTAGCAACAAGGGCCATTGGAAGAGGAATTGCCCCAAGTACCTCGCTGACAAGAAGGCGGGAACTGTCCGGCCTTCTACTTCTGGTATATTTGTCATTGAAACCCTTCTCGCTACCTCTAGTACAGACTGGATATTTGATACTGGTTCATGTGCTCACATTTGTCGAAATGTGCAGGCACTAAAGAGTAGGAGGCGGCTCGAGAAAGGCGAAGTTCAACTCCGCGTCGGTAACGGCACGTGCGTCTCCGCTATGGCTGTTGGGAACGTAGAGCTTACTTTGCCTTCTGGTTTAGTTTTGGAACTAAAAGATGTTTATGTAGTTCCTTGTATCACTCGGAACATCATCTCTATTTCGTGTTTAGACTTGGATGGATTTGGTGTTGTAATAAAGAACAAAAGTTGTACTTTGTTGCGTGATGATGTTTGTTATTGTGTTGCGCATTTATTGAATGGTCTTTATGTGCTTGATTCTAACGAACATGTTTTGAGTGTTGAACATGACAGTAGAAAACGTAAGATTTCACATGAAAGTGCGACTCTAATGTGGCATTGCCGCTTAGGTCATATCAACGAGAAACGCATCAAGAGATTACAAACAGTTGGTCTCTTGGATCAATTCGCTTTCGAGCCAATTGACATATGCGAATCATGTTTGATGGGAAAGATGACCAAAGCGCCTTTTACCAACAAAGGTACAAGGGCAAGTGGCTTATTAGACCTCGTGCATACCGATGTATGTGGACCTATGAGCATTTGCGCACGAGGAGGTTATTCATACTTCATACTTTCACCGATGATCATAGTAGATACGGGTATATCTACTTGATGCGGCACAAGTCCGAATCTTTCGAAAAGTTCAAGGAGTTCAAGAATGAAGTTGAGAACCAACTCAATCGAAAGATCAAAGTCTTGCGTTCCGATCGAGGTGGAGAGTACTTGAGCCACAAATTTGGTGATTATCTAAAGGAGTGTGGAATCGTTCCACAACTCACTCCACCGGGAACACCACAATGGAATGGTGTATCCGAAAGGAGGAATCGAACTTTTCTAGACATAGTTCGATCGATGATGAGCCAAGCCGACTTGCCTAAATCGTTTTGGAGTTTTGCAATAGAAACCGCAGCTTTTACATTAAACCGTGTTCCATCAAAGTCCGTTGAGAAGACGCCTTATGAGCTTTGGTTTGGTAGGAAACCAAGCATGTCGTTTCTCAAGATTTGGGGTTGTGAAGCTTATGTGAAAAGGCTAATGAGTGATAAGCTTGGACCCAAATCGGACAAGTGTCATTTCGTGGGATACCCTAAGGAAACTAAGGGTTACTACTTCTACAACCGCAATGAGAACAAGATAGTTGTTGCTCGTTATGGTGTGTTCTTAGAGAATGAGTTTCTCTCAAGAAGAAGTAGTGGGAGTAATGTGGTCATTGAAGAAATTCATGAACCACCGCAAGATGTGCCTCAAGTAGGCAATCCAGCGATTCCCAATGTAGTGCCAAACGAGGTTGTAGCTGAACCCGTTCCGCAAGCCGTTGTGGAAGAGATTCAAGAGTACACTCCCTCAAATGAGGACTCGAACATATCGCGAGTCGATAGTGTTCAAGACACTCAAACTTTTGAGGATCAAGAACCAAGTCCACAAGCTGTTGTGGAACAAGTTCAAGAGTCTCAACCCCAAGCACCGATCCTACGAAGGTCAACGAGGGAAAGTCGTCCACCCGAAAGGTACTTGGGTTTACACGATGTTCTCGTCATTGCGAATGACGAACCCTTGACCATAAAGGACATGAAAGATAAACCCGACTCCAAGGAATGGCTTAAAACCATGGAATCCGAAATGCAATCCATGTATGAAAACAAGGTATGGACCTTGGTTGACCTTCCCGACGGAGTAAAACCCGTTGAGAACAAGTGGATCTTTAAAAGAAAGGTCGACATGGATGGCAACTTGAGCATTTACAAAGCACGACTAGTTACGAAAGGTTACAAGCAAGTTCATGGTATTGACTATGAAGAAACCTTCTCGCCCGTCGTCATGTTCAACTCAATTCGGATCTTGTTAGCAATTGCCGCATATTATGACTATGAGATATGGCAAATGGATGTCAAAACTGCCTTCCTAAATGGCAACTTGGAAGAGGATGTGTATATGACACAACCCGAGTGTTTTGTGGATCTGAAGAATGCTAACAAGGTGTGCAAGCTTCAAAGGTCCATTTATGGATTGAAGCAAGCATCAAGGAGTTGGAACAAACGCTTTGATGAAGAGGTCAAGAAGTTGAATTTCATTCAAAACGAGAAGGAACCTTGTGTTTACAAGAGGATTAGTGGGAGCGTGGTTGTGTTTCTTGTTCTATATGTTGATGATATACTCTTGATCGGGAATGATATCTCCGAATTGAATGCAGTCAAGGATTCATTGAAGAAAGTGTTCTCAATGAAAGACTTGGGCGAAGCCGCCTACATCCTAGGGATCAAGATCTATCGAGATAGATCAAGAAGGTTGTTAGGTTTGAGCCAAGATGCATATATTGACAAAGTGTTGGAAAAACACAAAATGGCTGGTTCCAAGAAGGGTTACTTGCCTATGTCACATGGCATATTCTTGAGCAAGACTCAATGTCCGACGATTGATACAGATAGGGATTTCATGAAGCGGTTCAAGTATCCATCTGTAGTCGGTTCGATCATGTATGCCATGCTATGCACTCGCCCCGATGTTGCGCATCCGATTAGTTTGACTAGTCGATACCAAGCTAACCCTGGTATGCCACATTGGACCGCAGTCAAGAATATCCTCAAGTATCTCAAGAGAACAAAGGATAGCATTCTCGTGTACGGTGGAGACCAAGAGCTCGTTGTAAGTGGTTACACCGATTCTAGTTTCCAAACCGATCGAGATGATGCGAAGTCACAGTCCGGTTTCGTATATCTGCTCAATGGTGGAGCCGTGAGTTGGAAGAGTTCCAAACAGGATACCACGGCCGATTCCGTCACCGAAGCAAAATACTTAGCGGCTGGTGAAGCGGCGAAAGAAGGAGTTTGGATCAAGGAATTCTTGACCGAGCTGGAGGTGGTTCCAAGCATCTCTGGTCCAGTGGATCTCTACTGCGACAACACGGGAGCCATAGCTCAGTCAAAGGAGCCTAGGTCTCACCAGAAGACCAAGCACATTCTACGACGATTCCATCTTATCCGTCAGTTTGTGAATGACGGATGGATCAAGGTCAAGAAGGTGGACGGTGCCGCGAACACAGCGGACCTTCTGACAAAGCCTCTATCTCGAGCCGCGCATGAGTTGCATGTTGCATCTATGGGGATTAGGCGTATGCCTGAGTGGCTTTGAGTTGTATCTTTTATCTTTTGAGGCTTTAGTATGAGACATGTATATTTTGGATATTACATTGAGTACTATGCACTGGCTAGAAGTCACTGTTGATTGACTCTAGGCCAAGTGGGAGATTGTTAGAGTTATGTCCTAGAAGTCAATCATTATATGGCTACTTCTATGGTTTATGTTATTGATGATATTTGATCATTTATTCCTTGATTTATTTATTGACAGATCATTCAGGTTGAGGATCTCAATTGTAGATCTCTGTGTTTCATTTATAATAAATGACAATAATAAATCTAAAAGGTCCGTAATCTTGATAATTAACAAGGAATATTAATTATCGGATAAGATTAGTATGCAAGTTAAGTGATGATTAAGTTCTACAAATCATAGGTAAGGAGTTGCCAACTTAATTGCATATGTGTATGTTATGGAACATAGTGCAGGACACGACCCAATGAAATAAATATATGGATTGTGTTATGTGTCATTATTTATTTCATTTGAGTTTGATTCTAAGTTTGAGATGGTTCAACTTTTCCACATGAGGATAGGTTCAATAAATATCGTCTACCGTTGATTCCTGATAAGGGCTGCTATACGGACTTTATTTATGTTCTCTTGAAATGTGCGGGGAAAAGTTGTTCATCAAGAAAATCGTATGTCCCTCATTAATTTACTTAGTGAGCGATGATATCTGTTTGGGCCCCTTGATGGAGATGGATTGTTTGCTAGCAACTGATACAGTCATCTCTAGATCAAGAAACGTATAATCTGCAAGAATGATACATTCCTATCTTGGATTATACGATGATATCATGTGACATAAGAATCAGACAAGAATATACTATTATTTCTTATGCAGGATTAAAATATTGTAGCAGTACACTATTTATGCGAATTGTGAATCATAACGTGTTGCTAGATACCGCTTATGATTATTGGAAATAAATAGCGATTTATTTTCCATGTCCAACAGAGCATAAATCCTCAAAGGGTCACACAAATAGATTTTGACCATGCGTGCATTATTTATTTGGTTGTATTAAGGAATGCAACAATATGATATGTTGACTGATTAATTATGTACTGTTGCGAACCGTCATAATTAATTAATTAAGTCAAACGGATTATATAGAAATAAATTAATGCATATTCTAATCCTTAAATAATTATCAAAGTGTTGATAATTAATTTGTTCAACATGAATTAATTAAAGTAATTAATTTGAGCTAACGGGTCTATATTTAAATGGTAAATTAAAGGTCCAAATTGAGAGCAATTAATTGGGCCACTAATTAATTGAATTAGAGGACCAATTAAATAATTGATAGAGCCCATTTAGGCCCATTTTATGGCTGCCCTAGTGATGGCATAGTTGTAAATTAGTTACAACTTTTTGGGAGAGTGGTTGGTCTATAAAAGGACCACTTTGGGAGCCAAAATCCTAGCCACCTTGCCTTTTTCTCTCTCCCTAATATTTTGGACGAAAATTAAAGGAAAAATTTCAGAATTTTTCCTCTCCACCATTGCTCTCTTAAGCTCATGTGTTGAGTACCTCTTGCCTCCATCCAATTAAATAGTTAATTAAGGCAAAGGGAAGGAATGGATTAGGCTTAACCTCTCATCTACTAGCATAGATCGAGGTTTTGGTTAATACCTTGGTGGACTTGAGGCCGAGACACGCGTGGTGGTGCGCACAACCTCGTCATCGTCGGATTCGAGCCTCCTTGTTGCGATACAAGGAGAGGTAGCCTTCCTAACCTCTCTCTCTTGTGTGTGAATGCTTGGACTAGATCCTTCGAGGTCTAAGTCGTTTGGATTGCTTATTAAATGGTTAATTAGCACAAAAAATTTTGAAAACTTAGACTTCCTAACAACCTGTACAAAGTGTGGTCAGGTTTTCAATTACAAAGAGACCATCTTGCGTGATCACTACGATAACCACGAAAAACAAGTTTGGTGGGATTAACAAGAAAAGAAATGGAAAAACAGAGATGAGACGGAAAAAAAGAGAAAAATTGCACAAAAGGCTGCCGAAGAGAGACAAAAATTAAAAGAAAAAGAAATTGGAAAAAAAATCAGGGAGCGCCTGAGATGGCACAAGGAGAGAGATGAACAAAAAAGTATTGCAGCAGCTAGAATGACAGAGATAGAACAACAAGAAACCGATGCAGCTTTCTGGAACGAAACTGCTCAATTCGCTGATAATCCTAGTATGAGCAACCAACAACAAAAGGAAGACGAAGAAGAAGACCCATGGTGGGATGAAATTCTACAATATGCAGACACCCAAAATATCTAAATATTTTGTTTTCTTAGGTAGTTTGTTTTTAAGTAGCAACTAAATGTTTTGTTTTTTAAGTAGTTTTTTCTTTTTTTATTTTGGTGTGTTACTTTATATTATGGTTATAAAATTTAGCTCTTCTTCTAATGGTGTGCATTTTTTAATTCTGAATTTCTTTGCATATTAATTTTCAATACATATCATAAAAAAATTTAATAAAAGTAAATAGACAAAACAACATATTTCAGTAATATAAGGCAAACATTACAAGTGACGACTGTCACACAAACTTATTTCACTAATAATGACCATAATAAGATACCGATGACAGAAACGTAATACTATTCCATTTAGCGGAGATGGACAATATTTGAAGCTGCAGGATGATTTTCAAAATCAGGTGGAACTGCTGGCAGGTGAGTCAACCACGACCCTCCAAGATCAAAACCTCCATTTCTCTCAACCAAATCTGTAAAAAATTTGGCGCCCCTAACATGATATTGATTTCCTTCTAATTTCTTAACTACAAATTTTTTCCCATGATATTGTAACATCAATGCAGAAAATAATCGTTGTTCGCTAGTCCGCTGATCTCCGATCAAAATAACAGCAGAAGAGACGCAGCTTGGTTTATGACCCATTTGCTTAAAATTTCAAAATTAAAACTCTATTAGCAAATTAAATAAAATAAATTTAATAATTAATTTAAAATTATTACCTACGAAGAAGTGATATTGCGAATATGAAATGACGAGGAGAAGTTTATCAATTTCAGACTAACGAGAAAAACTTAGTTTGTGAATAATAAATGATGACAATTGAGCTTATATAGACAATTTTAAGCGGGAAAACGACAAAAAAAAATTATTGCAAACCAACTTTGAGTGTTTAAAAATCAAATTGCCCACTAAAAAAAGCAAATTCAGCGGACTGAAATGGTCAAACCCTTGGATCGACGATTGAAACGCCGATCAAACTTTGAGTGTTTAAAAATCAAATTGCCCACTAAAAAAAGCAAATTCAGCGGACTGAAATGGTCAGACCCTTGGATCGGCGATTGAAACGCCGATCCAAGGGTTCTGTGATTTCGGCGATTCAAACACCGATCCAACAACGTTATTTTTAAAATTCCGAATTTTTAACTGTTATTTTCGAAATTCGTGTGAACAGTAACGTTAGTTTTAATTTTTTCCGACTTTTTATTTCAGAGGCCTCTGTTTAAGCTAGCCTATTACAGTATTATCGTCATTTCAATTGCGGGAGAGAAATGATAACTGCCCTCGTTATAATCGGTTGAACAGAAACAAACAAGATGAATATATATAGATTATCAAAGTAAATATATATGAAAAAGTAAGTTTTGTCATCCTTGTTTAGATTTTTATATGCATATTCAACTTATTTGTTTGTATTTGATTCACTTTGATCATTTGTGTGTTCGTTTTGTTCAAACGATAAAAAAAATTGCAGATGACATAATTTCATTTTTGTCACTCAATTTTTTTAATTTGAGCGAATTCCTTAATTGGTGCACCCATAAACAATTCCCAAAATTCTGTTGCTCGCAAACTTCCCTCTCCTCCCTCGCGCACAAACCTCCCTCTCCTCCCTCGCTGCGGAGTTCAAATTATACGTTTTGCTCCGAGTTTTGTGGCTTTGAGGGTAATAATATGGATGCATCCGCCAACGGCATGATTGTAATTGTAGGTGTTTTACTGATTTCGCATACATTTCTCCTCGTTTTTTAGGCTCTTCTTTTCGTGATTTGGTGTCATAAATATATTTGCACTTCCCTTTGGTGGGTATGTTTAATGTCGAACTTAGTACTTAAAATCCATTGAAACACGCAACTTTAAAGTGCCTCAAGTTTTAATATTTGTGAACTGCTGTAACGGGGTAAATTGCAATTAAAGTTTAGTATCCAGAATTTCTGTATGTGTTTACCTCCTCGCGTTTTAACAGGTTATCTAATAATCTTCATCAATTTTTGGTTTGATTGATGGGACCAATTTCTATACACCACCTGAGACTGAAAGAAAATATTCTTCCCCCGAAATGAGGAACTTTCATTTGCATTACGGCATGACAAATACTGCCAATGCCTTCAGAAAAAAAGAAAAAAAAAGAAAAAAAATGCTTAACAAACACTACATCAAAATGGATAGCGTATTGTTTGATATTATTAAGCAAGAATATCTCCTGAACAACTGTCCCCCAAATAATGCGAAACATTTAAATTTATCCCTTGCTTTTAAAAAATAGTCTTGGAGTCTCTGAGAGGTATTTACTTCTTTTGTTTGCATGTATGACAATTTAGCTTTGCAAGGTCATATATTGATCTTTTATAAATCTTGTGCTTCTAGGCATTTTGAGCTAATTAAAAATAATTCTTTCTAGGAGGCAAACCTGTTCACGAAGGCTGGTGATGCCGACATTGTTGATTTTGGATTTCTGCCTTTTACTGTAGCGTACCAGGAGGTTAATTGCGAACTAACACAAACATCTTTGATAGAGTTATTATGTTACTGTTCTGTCACCGTTATTGCACCAAATGGATGAGTCTTTCATCCCAAAATAGGACCCCTCTCTCCCACAAAAGATGGCTTCTTCTACCATGTTGTTGCTGACACACTGATTTAAACAAAAGGAAAAAATGAACGAAGAAAGAAATATAGTCTGTTATTTTTAAGATCTACTATACTGATACTGTTCTGATTAGCCTAGGCTAGTTACTGGAGGTTATATTATAGTTCCATATTATGAGCATATAACAATTCCAGGTTACAAAGGAGCTAGGTTTGCTTGTGTTAAATGATCAGAATAAGGAGCGCATTTTCTTTGCATTCTTGCCTAATAATACTTACAAGCGGCCAAGAGGTATTTATTCTTATTTGTATATATATTCTTGCTATCTATCATGGAATTTGTTTATTTTTTAACTTCTTAAAGAAGGATAATGGTCTTTCTATTTCCTGACTTCTGAATGTTAGCTGAACGTATGCTATATCAGATGCCAGATTTCAATTCAATAGGGATCTGACAGTCCGCATCTACATGCGCTCAGCCAATATTTGGAAACACACGAAGGATGGTATAGTTTTGTATTACTTCAGGAGTAGGGATGTTGTTAATATTCTGTAGAAATCACAGGATATGATCGAAGTGTACTTTTGTCCTCCACAGACCCATATCACCCATATCAGCTCACCCTCCTCTTCTTAGTCTTTTTCTTCTTATTGTTTTCTTTTATTGTTTGTTTAAAAGAAAAAGAATGAGATCTGTTGTCCTTTTTTTCTGTAATTTATACTGGTATTTGTTGTTTGGATGACAAACTCCAATTTTTGAGCCTGATACTGGTGTAAATTTAGTGATTACTATTCACTCTTTGTGAGCACTGTTGAATGGATATTTTTATGTATATGATACTTTTCTCTTAATTTTAGGTAATATTATTAAATGGCGGCAGCCAACATGTCGTGCTGGTTGCATATTGCTCTTCAAGAAGGAAATTAGTTGTTCTTATATATGGTACTTATTTTGCCACACTGAGGTTCTGCTGTTGCAACTTTAATCTCATTATTAAGAATACCCATCTATTCTGCCTTTCCCCCAAATGCTCTTATTCACTTTTGTTGTTTCATTTAGTTTTTATTATTTTATTCAATTTATTATTCAATTGCGTGTTCTTCTGTGTGTTTTCAAGTATAGTATGCACTTCTTAGTTTCTCATTGCTCGTTGTTTCACATGAAGTTGTTAGGAAATGTTATACACCACTTTTGTCTTGCAGGGGTGTCATTGGTCGTATGCAGAGAGAATGGAATATTAATAATCATGGGGGTAGTTCTCAATTTGTATATTTTGTATTAGAGTAAACTTTCTGGTGCTGTACACAATTTGTACTGAAACATAAGCAATCTTTTGAGGTGATTTCGCAGCTGTTAGAGCTATGTTTATTGTTTAATTGGCTTTCAAGAGGTTAATTGAGATTGATACTGCCTTATATAATTATGTTCTATCAAAACTAAAAAGAAGCAAATCAGATAAGCCTTGCAGTCCTTCTGTTTCCCAGTACTGTGCTGTGAACTTTTGAACCTTCTAGGATTTTGTAATCAAATTGTACTTTCAGAAAAATACTCTCGATCCCTTCAATTAATAGTACTTTGATGCGGTTTTGGATAAGTTATATATGTAACTTCTCCAGGAGGTTCATTTTACTCTGGGATTAGCAACCTGATGGAGCTTAAACCTGTTGATCTATCTAGTCTCCCTTTACTTTTGAAGGTTTGTTTGTAATTACCTTGGATATTCTTTATGCTATTTGTCTTCTCTTGTTTTCACCTATTTATAGTTTTTCTTCTCTGGTTGTGCTAAGTACAACAAAATGATCTACTTCATCTGCATGAATAAGTGTTATATTGATTGTAAACACAGACAGACTGTTATATTCATGTTACTATTGATTCTAAACACAGATGGCCAGTTGTCCTCATAAACTGTTTCAGCCAATTTACATGATATTTACTATCTATTAACTAATCCCATTACCAAAGTGTTATCTTGACTTGATTCACTTTGATTAGTCATGCTCGGTTAAAACTCTCTAAGTGTTCAATTGGGATCATTCTCACATGCATACACTCACGGAAGCAGTGAGTTTTTTATTCTTTTTCATTTGACATGAACCTTTTATGATAACTCTGATGATCACTAGGCATGAAGTGTATTTTTTGTTCATTGTAAATTTGCAGATAATTTTAGAGTGCAAATTTTCAGACCAAATGCGCATAGCTGAATTAATAACACGAGATGTAAGTTTGATATGCCCGCTTTGTTTTTTCTTTGCGGGCTGTATCTTTCCTTTTCTTAATATCTATGTTTTTTCTTATTAGGAGACTGTACGGTATGTTATTTATTAATTAAAACCTGGTGCAGAATGATTTTTTCCCTAAGCTGGTGGGTCTATTTAAAACTTGTGAAGATTCGGAGAACATTGACGGCCTCCACATGATTTATCGATTGGTCAGGGGTATAAGTGCGTACTTCCTCTATGTTTAATTAATCCCAATTTATAGTCTTTCTTTTAGGTGATTTTAATTATTTTATTACACCAGAATGCTGCCCGGAAAGTTTTCATTACATGACGGATTTCTTACCGGTTGATTTTGCAGTCCTAATCAGCAATCTTTCAGTATATGATCGGATGTTCTGTGACGAATTCTTTATGGGTGTTGTTGGTGCCCTTGGATGTATGTTCCTCTTAACTCTTGTATTTTTGCACATAAGCAATCACACTCAGACAGGGAGTAGATTCATCTTTTAAGTAACATATATAAAGTGCTATATTGATAACTCTGTAAGCTAGTTTTGTAACAGATCTGCAATACATATGGTTTTTTTCATTGGAAATGTAACGTTGGCACACTTTCTTGGAATAGATGACCCTGAAGAACCTAAGGCTCAGAAATATCATAGTCTCCTTGAAAATGTTGTCATGGAGCATGTCATTTTCAAAGAGGTTATTTATTTATTTATTTATTTAAGTCATTATTATTATTGTTTGCTCCTAGTTGGTCAGTTTCCTTGTTAATGTTCATCTTATTTATTCTTCCAGACACTTCCTGTAAGTGATCGCTCAGTTTATATGAAGCTCTACCAGTCAATTGGAGCTGAATATATTAAGGTTTTAATCCTTCTTACATTTTGCTCATATCTTTGGTGATTCTGTTATATCTGTGACTAATTTGTGCTTATATCGAGACTCACAAAATATAGGATGTAATACTGCGGAAGACCTTGGATGAAGTTACAATTGCCAGCCTCACTTTACTTGCACATGCCAAATATGCTGTGGTTAGGAATAACAATCTCTGTCCAACATGTTTACTTTGGTCTGAATGTTTTCCACGTCAATTTGTGTAGCATGGATTGACAAAACCCTTGCAAGTTTTTAACTTGTAGAGTATAAATAAATGGAATTAATGAAATATAATGAAAGAAAAAGTATAAGGATGTTGATATTTCAATCCTACTGTTAGAGTTGCTGTATGTATTGTATCTTCAGTTGTTTATGATCTATCAGAATTTTACAGTTGTATGCAGAAAATTTTGATCCTTGAAGTAATTATTGCTATGCTATACATTTTTAAAAAATGCCGTTTTTCTTCATTAAGGCCTGCTCATTGCTGTTAGCTGATACATACTTCATCCAAGAGCTGCTTGCTAAGTTGAAATCAGACGGTACATCCCCTGATTCAAAGAGAGATCTGGTAAGACGTTTTTCTTCATTTACTGCTACCATCCCTTTCTAATTTGATATGCTCTTTTCTTTTAGTTATGTTTAGATGTTATCTGGTCCTTAAGACATAATATCTAACATTTTCAATGCCAAAAATAAACTGCTTTCTTCTCTCTTTTTCTCTCTTGTTTCAGGTTTTGTTGTTATGCGAGCTTTGGTCTTTTTGTGAAAATGTTGACAATGTACACATTTCAGACTTTTGGTGGTAATGTTCAACTTCTAATATATATTATATATGTATTTATATATATAGAGAGAGAGTGGATTCGATTTATTATGATATTTTCAAAATACACTATAATTTGAGTATTTCAGGCCCTCCAACAACAACTACAACTAAGCCTGTTGTTCCGAACAAGTTGGGTAGGTTAGAAAAGACACCCAACAGAAAAGGTCACCACTATATATATATATATATATATATATATATATATATATATATATATATATAAAATAGTACTAACAATACTAATAAGAATAAAGGAGTGGAGGGTTTGAGGATGATCTGTACTCTAGAGAGTATGTTAGCCAACCCCTCTCTCTCTCTATATAATTATATATATATATATTGAGGTTGTATATAGTACACCAGAGTCGTTTTTGAAATCCAAAATTCAAACAGTTAATCCGTGACTTTTTAAGTTGTTCTCCATATTGAATATCCTTGGAGACCAAATTTTACATTTGTTTCAAATTCTTTTGCTATATATTGTGATATTTTCAAATTGAAGGGTATGAAATACTCCGGTTATAGTATTTTTTGATAATATCATAATATATAGCAAAAAATTACAAGAAAATATAAAATTTGGTCTCCAAGAGTATTTCAATATGGAGAACAACTTCAATAGGTCGGATTGATCGTTTGACTTTTGGATTTCAAAAACAACTCTGGTGTTCGGGAGACAATTCATACACAAAGTGTACTATATCCAATCTCTCTCACTCTATATATATGTATAGGGGATTTCCATCTGTGCTACACGTTCGTTCTCAAATTTTATTCTTCAAAGTTCAAATGACCGATCCAAATCATTCAAATCTCATTTTTATATTGAATTCTTATAGAAAACCAATTTTTATATTCTTTCAAATTTTTTTTACTATTTTTTTCAAAATTTTAGAAATTCGTCGATCTAATTAGCTTTGAGCTCTCTAATAATAAGCGTTTTTAAAAATCCAAAAGATATGGTAAAATATTTCAAAAAAATATAAAATTTGGTCTCCACTCTCCAATGAAAATTCAATATGAAAAATACATTGAGCAGTTTGTATCGATCATTTGAAGGATAAAACTTGAAATTTGAACGCGTTGCATGGGTCCATCAGTGCCACACATAGCATACTAACAATCCTCTCTCTCTATACAGATATTTATTTAGTTAACATAGTATGGATAGATATATATTTATTTAACATAGTATGGATTGATATGTTATTTCTGCACCCATCATGCTCATCCTTCATGGGGATGCACATTTTCTTGAAAGTGAGCATACTGGTAGAGCATCCAATAGGAGCTTGCTACCATGATCCAATGGATCTTATCTGTAATAATGCCTGTTGAAAAGATAAAATAGTAACTTTTTTGAACTTCTGCAAATTTATTAATGGACTAACAAATTAAGGTATTTTTCTAGCAGCGATATTGTTGATGGAAAGACATACAACATTACTGTCGACGTCATGCAGGCCGTCATCGTCCAGAAGGTTTGTTTTTACTCTCTTGTGTCTATATTTCTGTGCTTCCGGTGGTTGTACAGTGTGGTGCAGCTGTATTTCAGTCTATTTTGCTGTTGATACGTTTGACCTGCCTTTGCTGGTGAATGTTAAACATTCTTTTAGCTCTCAAACAGTATCAAATAGTACTGTTTATTGAGCCATTGAAACATTTGAAAAAAATTTAAGCGAATAGCTTATTGAAATGGTACTGTTGTCTACCCCAACTTGTTTGGGATAAAAGGCTCTGACTTGACAGTGAGCTTATTGAAATGGTACTGTTGTCAACTTATATACCTTGATATTTCTAATTTAGTTATCTACTTCTCTCTGTTTTGCCTTTTTACTCAAATTATTTCCAGGATGAGCGTTGCCTACATCGTATTGTCGAAAGAAATCTGTTCAGACTGATTATTGAGATCTTCTATGTATGTGGATATGACAATGGAATTGTGCATGGTGGTGTTCTGGAATTACTCGAGTACATAACCGAGGTACCATGTACTTTTTTGTATGTGTTGTGAGGGACGTGAGATCAAATGATGAAAACCACTGCTTCAACTGACCTTATAAAACATACATTTAAATCATTGTAAAATGCTCGATTGAGTGCGAAGTTAAACCAAATGAGGGTTTGACTAATACAGGGTCTAATATCATGGGATCCAATTCATGTGTATTTTAGTTGCAGAAACTGAAATTTACCATTTCTCTGCCTCAAAAAAGAATTTTACAAATTCTCAAGTTACATAGGATCTAACACGTAATTGACAAACAAATGCATACAAGAATATAATTGGATATTTTCTAATAGGAGAATATGGAAGTTCTAGTGATATATTTGTGGGAGACATTCTCAGTGGAGCTTGAGAAGTATGAAAGTTTCAAGAGCATTCAAGCCCTTAAAATCAAATACAAGCAGGTCTGTATTCTTGAACTAATGTTCCTTTGTAATATTTACTGAAAAAATGGAACTTTGTGATGGTTGGGTGGATCTATAAAATGTTTCTTTGATAGGAAAGTTCCAATTGTATGTGTACAGCACCTCATGATATCAAATGTATCACCAGTGCCCCTTTTCTGTTATATTCGATAAATTATCAAATTGGAAGTGAGATAAACACCAAACAGGCAACCACTGTTTGGTCTCTCTATCAGAGAGAGAAAGGGTTGTATTAGAAAATGAACCTTTTTAAAATCGTGATGGTGGCTGTTCTGACATTACGGCTTTGCATAGGTACTGATGGAGTAGCCTCTTTGAAATCTTGTAAAATAGTACAATACTCAATTTACTTTACTGGGAAGCCAAACAAAACCTCATGAAATCAGAAATCAATCTTTATGTAGTGCATAGAGGAGAGAAAACAAGAGACTGAGAACAAAGCCAAGGGAGCAGCAAGCAATAGAGGAGAAGATGGAGGTCTCAACAAGCTAGAAGCAAAAGACGAGTTCAAGATGGATAGTTGGACCTCCCATTTTCACTCCTTCTACAGGAGGTTTATATGCAGGAAAAAAAAAGTGGACTGATGTGAAAATGGTGAGTGAAAATTAATTTATTCTTAGAATGCACCTGGTTTAGGGTTTGTGAATGATGGTGAAAATAGTGACTGAAAATGTTGTGTGTGTGTGTGTGTATGAAGGTTGACTAATGTAATATCTATAGAACTGAGCCTCTGTGCTATCCACTTTTAACTGTTGGATTGAGAATGGACATGAGATCCGATGGCTGGGATAAAGGCGCTGAGAAGAGATGTGATTCCAAACTTGGGAAAATTGGATATAACCCCCTCCAATCTTCTCTATCTGGATATAACCCCTGTAATCTTCAAAATTGGATATAACCCCCTCCAATCATGTTTTTTAAGGACATAACCCCTTTTCATTATTTTTTAATTGAAAAAAATTAGCAGAATAAAATTATGTCCAAAATACCCTCTACTTTGAAAAGAAAGATGTTTCACCTTCCTTTGATCCTTTCTTAAATTCATGATACCAAATATCTTCTAAATTTTCCACCAGAATCGTTTCATCTTTGTTCTTTCTAAAATCAATGATGCCAAATTCTTTCTAAATTGTTATTCTTTCTTTGTGCAGTCGAATAACAATAGAGACGAGACAATCACATTTTTTTTCTTTTTGATGGCTCCATGTCAAGCACCAGAAAGCAATTTTATTAACTAAAAAAGTTATTTACAAGGACGAATCACAAAATGTTGTATTAGCAAAAGCAAATACGAAACAAAATTAAGAAGATATACCCTTAAATTTCTCTCTCACGTGTGCTAAATCTACAACCTGACGTTATTTTTAATACGATCAACTACAACTATGATAAGTAGATTAACTTGTGAAGAACCTCAACAAAATTAAGGAAAAAAAACAAAAAGAAAAAAAAAATCATGAAGGTTCAAAAGCTTTTAACAATTCTATTATGAATATATTTTCAATCCCAGAAACAAACACAAAAGACGACATTTGAGACCAGCTAGATTTTGGATGTTGAGACTTGAGATCAATTAACCTAGACTCAATTGGAATTTCATATACTCAAAAATTATTATCGGCAAACAAAAAGGGAGCGAGAGAGATTGAGTCCAACGAAGTTGAAGGAATTTGGGGAACATCAGAGAAGAAGGAGAAGAGAATGATAGTTTGATCATAATTTATTTTGTTGAGTTTTTTAAATAAAAAAAGTAACTGAAATTAATGATAGGGGTTATATCCTTAATAAACATGATTGGAGGGGGTTTTATCCGGTTTTGAAGATTGTAGAGGTTATATCCAAATGAACAAGATTAGAGGGGGTTATATCCAATTTTTTCCTTTAAAACTTCTGTCCTCTGTTATTTACTCTCTGCCTCTGTTATTTGCCGTCTCTCTGTCTGGCAAAAATAAAAACGTTGAGGGGTCTCTAAACTCTCCATGGCTTCTTCCTCCCTCCTACATGCGAAATTAAACCAGATCAGCGATCTCTCCTTCCATTACTTCTCTCTCGATAATCTCTTCGCCAGAGCCTTCTTCGGGAAAACCCTAGATTGGTCAAAACCACTTTCTCTATACTTTTCCCCTTCTGTCCTTCGATCTCACAAATCTCTCAGCCAAAGACAACCTTAGGCTGAACCACTTGGAAAATCTCTTGATACTCGATTTCGACAGTTAATCTTGTGCATTTCTGAGTTCTGAGCTTGGAGTTTGATTTACGAACTTGTAGGATGATTTCTGATTTCTGAACTTTCGCCTCCCTTCTCTTTTTTCTTTGATTTTTTTATATTTTCTAAGAATGTTGTGCAAAATTCTGAAAATTTTTCTACAAATTTGAGAGGTTAAATTAATTGGTACAGATTTGTGTTTATCGTGATTTGGGATTTGGTCAGACATGAGTCTGGCTTGGTTTGTTTAGTTGGGTTGAGATAAATGATATACACTCAGGGAATTAATTGGTTCTGGTCTGATCTATGTCTGGCCTGGTTTGTTTAGTTGGGTTGAGACAAATGATATACACGCGGGGAATTAATTGGTTTTGGTCTGATCTATCAGTTGGGACTCAGGGAATGAGATTTGTTAATGATATAAACTTGTTAGAAAATTGCTTATAAAATGTGTTCTGCTATTAATTTAGCCCCATCAATACATAAAAGATTTTCTATTTTTATTGCTTGTTAGTACTGAACATAAATCTAAAACCTTACTAAAAATAAGAAGTAATTTATGAGATTTTCATTATGAATACTGGATGGTTATGGTCTGGTTAATTTTGCAATTGCGCGTCTCTCTAACTTAAATTGAATCTCAGGAACTTAAAAGAAGACTACCAACGAAATTGATGGAGACGGGTCCAATGGAGAAGAAGATAAAGCGACTGAAGAACTGTGGAAAGAGTTTCTATTTGCTATTATTTTGAGGTGTTTTTGTAAAAATTACTAAGTTTGTGTACCATAGTCCATAGACCCATAGCCTTTTTGCTGCTATGCAATTTTGAACCCTAAATAATGTATGGTGCAGTCATTTTAAATTTTTCGTTGGGTACATATATGTGTAATTTTTCTCCTTGGTTGGATGGGACCATTCTCTTCCTAAGCATTCATTGTTGGGTTTCCTACATTAGTACGGTTATGAAATCAGGTGCAGCTATGAATATTTAATAATCCTTGAAATATTTGTTCTACGTTTTCAGGTGTAGTTTGGATACGATTTGATTTTACTTCCTTAAATTGGTCTAGAAAGGAAAACAAATACTTCGTATTTCTTATCATTTTCTATGTTAGTACACATATATATTACTTATCTTGGATTGTATACTACTCATCCGCGTGCCAATGCAACTTATACTCTTCTGCATATTTCTTGTATCTGTCGGACAAATGTAATAATTAGTTTAGTTACATCAGTGAATCTTATGGAGCAACACATGTTAGTTAAATCGGTATTTTTCATGCAATTAATTATGTTATTTACATCGACATAGTCGATGCATAAGTTCAATTTTTTTTTTTTTGCATTTGCTGAACAGATGAAACAATTAGTTGATTGCATCAGTCATACCGATGTAGTCGAGTGAGAATGGTTACATCAATTTTTTCCATACAATTAGATATATTATTTTCATTGCCGTAACTGATTCAAGAGCATATACCTTATAACTAAGTACAATTATCTAAATACCTTGATTATGTTGAAGTTATGTCCTAGAAGTCAATATTTTAATGACTTGATTTTAGTTTATGTTATTGATATTTAATCGTTTGTTCCTAGAGTTTATTATTGACAGATCATTCAGGTTGAGGATTTGAATTGTAGATCTCTATAAATCATTCATTAGAATGACAATAATAAAACTAAATTGTCCATAATTTTGATAATTAACAAGAAACATTAATTATCATATATGATTAGTATGCAAGTTAAGTAATGATTAAGTTCTACAAATCATAGGTAAGGAGTTACCAACTTAATTACATATGTGTATGTTATTGGAACATAGCACGGGACATGACCCAATGAAATAAATATATGAATTGTGTTATGTGTCATTATTTATTTCATATGAGTTTGATTCTAAGTTTGAGATGTTCAACTTATCCACATGAGGATATGTTCTATAAATATCGTCTAACGTTGATTCCTGATAAGGGCTACTATACGGACTTTATTTATGTTCTCTTGAATTATGCTGGGAAAAGTTATTCATCAAGAAAACCATATGTTCCTCATTAGTAGACTTAGTGAGTGATGATATCTGTTGGGTCCCTTGATGGAGTTGGATCGTATGCATGCAAACTAGACGATCATCTCTAGATCAAGAAATGTATAATCTACAAGAATGACACATTTCTATCTTGGATTATATAGTGATATCATGTCACATAAGAATCAAAACAGGGAAATGTTTTATTTCTTATGCATGATTGAAATACTGTAACAGTACAATATTTATTTATGTGAATTGGGAATCATAACGTGTTGCTAGATACCGCATATGATTATTGGAAATAAATAGCGATTTATTTTCCATGACCAACATAGCATAAATCCTCAAAGAGTCACACAAATAGATAATTAACCTTACAGTGCGTTATTTATTTATTCACAGCTGTGAGTTCTGTGAAAATATGATAAGTTGATTAATTAATTATATACCGTTGTGAATCGTTATAATTAATTAAGTCAAATGGATTATATAGAAATAAATTAATGCATTAACTAATTCCTAAATAATTATCAATATGTTGATAATTAATTTTGTTCAACATACTTTAATTAATATGACCTCTTGGGCCTTTTTTAATTAAAAGTCCGAATTGAGGTTAATTGAAAGAGCAATAAAAGAAAATGAGTAATGGGCCAAAATATCATGTGGTGTAGCCCACATGAGCCCATGATAGGTGCGGCTAAGGAGGGGCAAAATTGTCATGTGCAATTTGAAGAGAGTGCTAGGATTTGTGGTCTATAAATAGAGGTCTATATGATGAAACTCTAGCCTCCATACCCCTCTCTCTCTCCCTTCTCTCCTTGGCCGCCACCTATAGCTAAGGAAGAGACTCTTCCTCTTCTTCCTTGCTCTCTCCACCTTCCTCTCTAGCTCATGTGTTGAGCATCCCCTTCATCCATTAAATTAGTTACTAAAAAGAAGGACTTGATAAGGTTAATATCTTGATGGACTCGAGGTCAACCTAGGAATTGAAGGAAGAAGGAAGCACGCCACCAACTTCTAAAGATTGGGATCATGTCTTGCGGATACGATTTCGCAAGAGGTATAGAATTCCTACAAATCTTCTCTCTTTGGATGTGTGTTATTTGCTTGAGACTAGATCCTATGGTGTTTGTTTGCTTAATTAATTATTATTAATTGTAATAAAAATTAAAATTGAGCATTAGCAACGTTTTCTTAAGATTAATCTATCATTAATCAAATTTTATTATGTCTAATAAATTAAATCGATATATCAAACAATCTTTATGAAAATTCATTCTTAACGGTCCGTTTAAAGACCTAGTGGGTCACTTAAACTTACGCCTGAAACTAGACCCTAAATACTGGCAGGGGTGAGTCCAGACAATTTTTTAGCCTAGGCATTAAATAATTTACTGAATTTAATTAATAATAATAATAATAATAACAATAGTTTTAATATAAAATAATATATTTCAACCTAATAACTATAAATTTTGTCAAAATACTCATAAAGACATAACTTTAACAACGGATGAAAGTTATATCTATCCACTTGGATTATACTTACTATTTTAATTCGTAATATGATACAGAAAATCAATACAACAGTTTTATTTAACAAATGCTTCCTTATTTTACTACCACCATACATAAATATTTTAATGTGCATACATGATTCATAAGTGAATATTATAATACTTGTATTATTTAAATTCATTATAAACTTATTTAAATTTAGATTTTGATATTCTAATATTACATCTTTTGAATAGATAACGTGCTAATTTTAAACAATATTATTGAATAAAATTAATTTGTGTGTAGTTTTATGTTGGCCTACATCTAAATAGTAACTTTTGTGTCATATTTACTAAACCGAAATAAGCATTTCTAAATTAGTTTTATAATCATCAAATCTACTACTTCAATTAAATTGCAATCAATTAATCTTTTATATTTTATGCGGCCATATCACTGACTAACCAATCTTTTGTGGGCCAACAATTACTCTCTCCCAACTGTGACCACACAAAACTTTGTGTTGGACAAAAAAAAAAAAATGAAATAAATAAAAGAAAAGAAACAAAGAGGTACGCACATGCCAGGAGCAAAAAAATAAAAGAGAGTCAAGCCTAGGCACATCACCCAAGTTAAGTCCGGACACCCAATTTTTTCTTCAAGAAACTGAAATAAAAATCAATAAATGAAATTTAATTTTTGTAAAACAAGCCTGGGCACATGTCCAAGCTTATCCCTACTTGGACTCGCCACTAAATACAGGTATTCTTGTCTTAATTCCTTATAATTCAGTTAAAAATTATATGATATTGAATTAATGTATTCTAGATACGTCTATCTATACATTCCTAAGCCTAAATCGATTTTAAATCAATAGAATTAATTAGAGATGGAATTTATGTTCCAAATAGGCAAGTCAGAGATTTTATCTGCTCTAATACCAACCATACGTGTTTAAGCAATTCTAAAATGCGGAAATAAACCTAGAATGGAGATTTTTCTCTAGCCATTGTAATTGAAACGAGAGGTCGAACGAGTGAGTCTTGTGTTGCACGTGTTCCTCCACATGAACCTGAAACTAACCACAACAAGTAGGAAACCATAGAAATTTACTGCACTTGAAAATAATGAGTCAGACTCTGTCTTCCTTCTCTTTCCTTTACCTTCCTTTCTCTTGAACTCTAATGAATAGTGTAATTGAGAAAGTATGTTAAGATTCTGTCTTACCATCATAACATTACTTAAATAAGGATCTAAAACACTTAGAAGATGCAACAAAGTCGGTGGAACAAAGAATGCAAAGTTTAGATCACACTGTCCAGATTCAGTATTCCAGCGGTAGTGACCCGCTTGACACTTTGGTGATTGCTAGAATCTCTAATTGCTTGCTTAGAAACCAAGCAGTTTGCTAAAACACCACAAGTTACTCTTTATTTTCTTTTAAATTGCTTAGGTTTCTCAATGTCATTAGGATCCATTTATTGTAGGTTACTCGTTGCAACTTTGTAAGACACTCAATGAAGCGAGGAGTCTCTTCTGTTTGACACTCACTTTTTTTCAACATTTTTTTCCCTATCTGTATCACTAATTCTTCATTACAATATTGATGGTATATTTTTTCATGTGACTAATGTAATTTTTTGGAAACGGAAAGTTGGATCATCTCATATTCTCAAAATAATGATAATAGAAAAAACAAATGACACCAACCATCGTAAGAGTAGTTAGATGTTCTCATTTTTTTTTTTTTTTGTTGAAATATAATTTGTTTCATTTAAACTTCCAAAGTTCTAAGTACGAGAGATCAGAAATTTGATAATATGAAAACTCAAAAGTTACATTACCGCAAATAATTAGATATAATTTATTCTTTCTGCCACTTGAATAAAACAACCCTAAAAAGCTGGTTTGGAAATTTGAATCTATAGTTGGCAGTTAGATACTATTTTGCACAAATCTCAAACTATATAGACCACCAAAGGGGAAAAAAATTGATTATTTTAAGGACGAATATAATCATCCCATATTCTAGTTTCTAAGGCCAACAATCTGAACTGGCGCTTTTACCTTTTAGGGACGAAATTGTAAATAGCTTCTAAAAGCGCAAAAGGTCGCCTTTATTAGTTTATTTTATGGGGTATTTGAATTCTCATTCTCCCTATTAAAATTCTAACTCGTAAACTTCTCAGAGAACACAAGTCATACACGGCTCCAAATTGGCGAATTCCAATTTTCTGGGAGTTCACCCTTAACGAGATACTTCATCAAAATAGGCACAGAACCATTTAGTAGGAACTTATTAGAATTTTAAAATTGTCTGAGGGCCCATATATATTATTTATATATACGACAGTCGGAATCGCTTTCTTCTCATCTTTTCACACATAATTATTCCAAATAATACGGAGTCACCTCTCTTCTTCAATACAGTATTCCTTTTTAATTACGAATAATGTTTTTTGAATGAAAATAGGGGTCAAACTCCTATCTTTTGCATTAATTAAATAAAGTTAATTACGAATAATGTTTTTTCAGTTATTCTGTGATTGCTTGAAGCCTTAGAAAAGGAAAGAAAAAGTAAACAATGTTAGACTTTTGGAAGATTTGATATGCTGTCACGAGCTAGCAATTTTGATTTTGACCTTCTAGAGATGCTGGTATCTTACCTTTTGCAAAGAGAATATGCACAGCTGGAAAATTATAACGTGGATTTATTACGAACCAATATTTCTTAGAAGTTTCCGAGTAATTATTCTAAGCACTTTGGTGACTTGGTGTAGTGGGTCATTCAAATTTAATAAGCTATTTGAATTGTTAACTCGCTACATGTATAATCCGAAACACCTAGACGAACAACCCAGGCATTTCCAAATCTCACGTTGCCAAGTCTACTATAATCGTTTGCACGCCAAAATTTCGGGTGTTAATTGAAAAGCATTTTTCTGTGGTTCTAATAACTGTAACACTTCATGCAAAATGCGTGTCTGAGTTGACAATCAATTCAGAAGAAAGAACACAAGAATACACAGAGAAATTGCCATAGCAAGAAACTGAATTCCTAAACACATGGAAAGCCAATCAATTCCGTTTCTTTGAGTGTAAACTCCCAAATAAATTGGAGGCGCCTCTCCGTGTATTAGTCATCCTCTTTGTGTTTTGTGCATTCTCTCTTTCTTGCAAACAAACCTCCTCAGCTGCTTTCTCTCTCTCTAGATCTCCAATGGCTTCCTCCACCTTCCAAAGATGGTTGAGGCCTGAGGTATGGTACACAACTAAATTCATTTTTCTGTTTTTGATTGTATTTTTTTTAATAATGAAGTTGATCCTAGATTCCTAGCGTAAGATCTGGTTTATTGGCAAATAATGTAGATACATACTAGATATTGATATTGAGATATTCTGAAATTTTTGTCTTTACTCTCACGAGAGACATATAAAACCTATAGCAAATCTTGTACATATTGTTGTAAGAAAACATGAACAGTTATATAATATTATTTTCTTTTTCAATGTTGTTTTTTATTATTATCCTATATGTATGATATTTATTATGGATATTTAAATCTTGATTACTTTGTAATGAAAGAAATTTTGCGAGATCCGACCTTTTTTTTCCCTTTTGTTGAACTTTGTTAGGTGTATCCACTCTTCATCACAGTCGGCGCAGCTGTGGGCTTGTGCACAATGCAGCTGACGAGGAACATTACTGGCAACCCAGAAGTCAGGTGAATAATCACCCACTACAAATTGTCTATGCACAAATAACCTACAATTTCAATATTTATGCTAGTCTTGCTAGAAAACTCTATGGTTTCTATTTTACTAAAATGTCTGTTATGCCTAGGGTTAACAAGGAAAAGAGGGCTGCCGGTATACTCGACAATTTTGAAGAGGGAGAGAGGTATGCGCAACACGGTGTCAGGAAATTCCTAAGGACAAAGACGCCTGAGATCATGCCAGCCCTTAACAAGTTCTTCTCAAATCCTAATTAAGAGATGATTTACGTTCAAATTATAGATTTTTGTTGGGTGTGGCGTGCCGTTTGAGCGTCTCCCTAGAGAGGAACCTTCGTTTTTCTTTGAAATATATATCATTTTGCAGTCTACAATGTATGATTACAAAGACTGATGTGTGTCTAATAAAAGAATTACGCAGTTTGCACAAATCTGAACAGGTTTTCTAGCATACAAAGTGATGCTGCTCTATTCATCTGTCTGAAATGAGCCGAAATTGTTGACTAAATCAACAATTCTAGCAACCCCGTCCCCACCCGCCCCACATGTTAAATATGAACATCACTTTTTTTTTTTAAAAAAAAAATAACTTGACAGTGTAGGAAATATGAACATCACTTGTACCAGTTTATAACATACATAAGGATTCTTGATCTCAATCGGTCAGATCCAAAACATAGTAATTACCGCCAAATTCTTGACATTTCCTTAACAACCCAAGCAATAATCCCGATCACCCTAAGCAAAGAAAAAGAAAAAAGGAATAGAAGCACGCCTATACTATTGCACACCTTCAGGAACTATATACTAGGATGATATTACAGATTACAACACAAATAATGAGCGATCCATATATTCTAAGAGATTGAGGTGCCTAGAAATTTGGCAAGTCTTACAAACAGGTCAGGTTAAAATTGTGCCGTCACCGCAAAAACTCCAAACTCATACACTCTTTTTACAGAACCACTGCCATTGACACATTGTTAGCTTAGTATACTTTGGGGACCTCCTAATCACCCATTAATTGAACTCCATGGTACATGGCGCCAGGGCAGAGATCATCTAAGGTATCCACATTTCTGAAGCCGCTCAGTTCTCTCATGCCAATCCAACCGCGGCGAGAGAGGAACTCACGGAAATCTTCTTCAGTGTAAAAGGTTCTCTCTTCTGTTTGCACGGGAATGCGGTCCGTCTCATCAAATGTGCAGACCTTGATAGTTATCCCTGTATTTTGTTAATTCAAAATAACACAAAAAATCGCTCTATCACTAAAAGAACTGTTCAATTAAGCTAGATATGACTACATTAACCAGCCATTGACAGATGTTTTAATTGAGAATGAAGCTCAGTTGGCCTATTTCTTTTCCAATCAGGCACTTATAAAAGGGTATCTGGATCTTTTATCACAGTTAGATTACTATCTTCCCCAAACTACATGCAACCTTTACCTCGTACTGATTCATAACTGGTATCACTTGACATGGTTATTTAATTCTTTTGGTTGTGCATTAATACTCTGTTAAAAAATGTCAAGCTGCCCCTGATGCTATCAAGTATATAACTTAATTATTCTTTTGCAAGAATTAAGTTCTTATTGGCTATGTTTGGCAGCGCACGAACAAGAGTAGTTTGCGAACAGCAGCTGTTCGTGCAAACCAAACACGGCGTGAACTACGAACAACCCTAGTTCTCCTTTTTGTTCCCAATTCCGCCAAAATCATGGAATTGCAAACTAGAACAAGGATTGGCGCTAGTTTGCTATTCTTTATTCGGTGCACAACTTCCAAACATACCCATTGCTTCATACTGGAAAACGGGTGGTACAGTGCACGTTTGTCTATGGAAGTGCAAAAAAATCACGAAGACTAGTTATATACTTATGTATGGTTCTGACCTTTTTTTTTTAAAAAAAAAATTGTTCTGAGCTTCTTCTCATTATATAGTTGGAGCGAACATGTAACACTAGCTACCCAAGGACGTAAAAAGCTGACAAGATACATTTACAAAATTACCCTCGTCAAGATGAAGTGTATATGTCCCAAGTGGCATGTCCCTGTCAAAGCTCCTAACCACATCATCTTCATCTTCAAGCCAAAAAGCCCTTCTAGTTCTCAGCCCAAATGCAGATTTAATGGCTTCCTTTATTGCAACTGATGTGCCATCAATACCTATCCTTTTGGTATACTCCCCCCACTTGACCAAAATTACTCTTCCAAGAAAAGGTGCTTGGTTTTCTTCACCTTTGTTGCAATAAAAATATAATCTATCAAGTCTTTGAATGCAATTGTACCATACAAGAAAATTAACAAATCACTATTTCAATACAAAAAAAAAGGGGTGAAATCGCACCGTTTGTAGGGGTGTCTCTCCAGTTCCATGGATTGGTACCATTAGTTGCAACTGCTTCAGCAGCAGTAATAGTGAGATTATGCCGATCGCCCTCCAAATGCCGGTCCATGCTAAGTGTTGACCTGCCACTTCCTGGAAAAAAGGGGGAAAAAAAATCAGAAAAGTTAACTCAAAGCCATAGCTGATTTAGTTGATGGAATAAAGAGATAACACACTACTATTAATTGATATACTATTGTAATTCCTGACGATGTTAACTATTTACTACATATGGGGTCTTGTCCGAGAATGTTGTAAGTAACACAATTTAGTAATTATTTAAATTCTATTATATAAAAAGAAAAGAAGTAGAAAATATGAGAGGTACCCTCAGTAGATCCAAAAGGAAGACTTCGATCTTCAAAACCTACGGAAAAAAAATAAGTTGAGTAAATAATTAATAAATGCATATCTCATGCAAAAACTACAAGAAATTCCTAGCCTGCTAAAATACTAACAATACAGTAAAATGGTCAGAGGCATTTGCAGGATACAAAGTAGACCTGTTTCTGCACCAAGTATGGACACGCAGGATCAGAGATTCACAAAGGTAGCATTTTGTGCCAGTGAAACTTATCTTTTTCACTTAGCCACCCAATGCTCTCTTATAGTAATTAGGTTTCTAAATTTCTTGCACATTATCATGTAAGACAGTTGAGCCGGTTGTCTGGATAGATATGGAATATAGTCTTTTCAAATTTTTGCCTGTGAAAAATTCATAAATTTCCTTTATAGTCAACATTTCTTTTAATCAGTACCCATCCCTCCATTATTTTCAGTAATTATATATTTTTAATATTAAAAGTTCCATTTCTCTTTTCAAATACACTTTCCTAAACCCACTATATTAGAATTAAAAAAAATAATTCAAAACTATTAGTGTGCATAACTTAAAGAAAACGAATACAATATGCTAAGATTTTGGAAAGTAGCTGTCAAAAAACTAAGGTACTAATTACTGATGCATTTACCTTTATCAGAAAACTGGAGATATGAATCAACTTTCGAAGTAGTAGCTGAAGCCGTACCAATGGCCACACTGGTTGTAGGTATGGGACTCTTATATGATGAGTGCTTGGTACGCTCTTTGAGGAGTTCATCGAGCTCCTTATAGTATGATATCTTGGCTGGCCCACTTCCCTTTGAGTGGTGCTTTGCTTTCTTGAACTCTTTCAGAAGATTCCGCCACTTGTCAGTGCACATTGTTGGGGACCGGTCGAATCCCTTCTCTCGCATCTTCGCAGATATTTGCTCCCATAAATGCCTGATGAAGTCACCCAAATACCAACAAATCTTATAAACAATATCTTATTGAAGTATCTAACAGGCCATGACTGGAACGAAATTTTGGACTTCTCAGAATGAATGTACTATGAAGTTGTTAAAATTTGATGCTATATGCAAAATCTGACTCCTAAAAAATTTGATTATTATTTCAGTTTCATGATAAACACATCTTAAAGAATGAAACCTACAATCCATAAAATAAAAGTAGAACCCTAATAAAATTTCTGAGTGCCACTCAAATCTAGCATATTGAGGCCATGCAAGTGCACGACAAACAATTTTGTTGGTACTCAAATGTCCGAACAACATCTAATGTTTATGTCAATGATCGCTTATTATCCCCTTCTTTAATGTCCAAACATCACTTATAATCGTCAATGGTCTACTATTATCAGCATCTAGTGTCAATCATGCATGAATTTATAAATTTATGTATATTCTGATCACATTACATGAACAAGATGCTCTTAACCCTAATTTGCCCATACAAATTACATAACATAAGCCACAACATTTACTCAAGAGGCCACTGTCAAGATTTTAAAAAAATTCCCTCAAGAAACTTACATTTGCCTCAATCAAATAACCTAATTAAGTAGCATCAATATTAAACAGCAACGAATTCACACCAAATCAGCCTATTACCTAGTTAGATTGACTACAATGAAGTGATAAACACCACACCTGTTCGACTTAGAGGTGTTGAAGAGGCCATCCATTTCGCGCCGGAAAGCAATCAGGCAGAGCGTCTCCTCCAGGACCCACGTCTCGGCACGCCTCTTGGGCTGCTTGACCTCGCTCTGCTCCTCACCTCCACTGTTCTCAGCCATGATCATTTGTTGCTGGATCAACATATCCTCTTGCGCCTTATCCTTGTATGGATCCGACGAAAGCTGCTTCTCTGGTGGAAGGTACATCCCAGACCCAGCCTGAGAGAGGAACTGGTCTAGCGCAAGTAGCGACATGGTGCGACGAAGATGTCAAGCCGCGCTCCCATTGGAGAAAAAGAGAGAGAGAAGAAAGAGTGCGAATTTGGGAAAGGTTTTAAATGTTTTTCTTTTTTTTTTTTTTTGCGCTTTTCGCACTTTCTTGTGTTTCTCTTTCTTTTTGAACGCTCTCAGCCGAAGCGAAGGCGGTGGGTTCCGGACGGCGGTAACTGGAGAGAGGTGAGAGAGTCTGGAAGCACTCCAGTTCAATATGATCGGGTTTATGTCCATTTAACAGTCGATTAACATCCAACGGTCAGAGATCAATTTCCTTCAGGCTGTTCATTTCCTAGTCCTAGATCTAGTTTCCGGATATCACTTAAGAAGTCCAATCAAGAGCTCATTGCCGAGGAGGAGCGCCAGTTATGTGTAGTAACAGAATGTTGGGCCGTCTTATGGGCCGAGTATGATCTGATAAGCGCGGATAGTTAGCCCATTGGACTCTTACAAAGTCAAAACCAAAACATACACGAAACTCTTTACAACTTATTCCAGTAAAGTCTTTTGTTTCGTTTCCCTTTTTTGTTTGTTCAAACTTTTTTCCAATTTAAGCATGCAAATGAGCATCTTGTTTAGTGATGTTATTTTTCTTTTATCTGATATTCTGATAGAAAACAGAATTTTCTTTTGGAGCATTGTACTCGCTGCTCTTTTTTTTTTTTTTTAAATTAGGCTGAGTTGTAAGTCTAAATTATGTTTGTGTTTGGACACTCTTGACTAACTATATCCTTGATACTGATGAAGCACAACATTAATATTGCCTTTCAAAATAGAGAATTCAAATTACATCAACTTAATACAAACACCAATAGTATTTACACACAATACGGATGGTGATGCATAATAAACTGTTAACTAAACACAATTTAAGTAAAAAAGGTTGGCAAGGTGATACCCTGTGTTGTTGTGGGTGTGGTGTAGATGAGACCACTGATCACTTATTTTTGTTGTGTCCATTGGCAAGAACAACCTGGTTTTGGTTAGGAAATTGTCAGAGTCACTTTACCAACTGGAATTGCATACAAGATGTCTTTGATTTTGCAGTTAGGCTACAATCAAATAATAGAGAGGCTTTCTTAATGTGTTTTAGTGCTATTTGTTGGAGTTTATGGTGTATGCGCAATGGTATGATCTTCCAAACTAATAAAATCAAAACCACTCGAAATCTACTATTACTGATACACTCTCATGTGATGTATTGGGCAGGGCTAACAGATGAACAAACCAAGAGTTACTTACATATGTGGCTACCTAACAATTGGGCAGAAATCCCCATTCAGATGCAATCCCCTGACCCGCAGACGATGGGCTGCCTCCCAGGGATGGAGCATTGGACTGGGTGGAGCATGGAACAACTGTTGCTGACACACGAGTGATGATGGGCATTTTAGGAATCAATCATATCTTATGCTCTTCGATGTACTGTTTTTTCATCTATGTGTTTTTTAAGTGTGTTCAAACTTTGTAATAAAGAGTCTTTGGGTGGTTTAGGAGTGAAGTTTCCTTTGAGTTTTCCATCATAATAATGTGGGTTTTCGCTGGTACCCGATAGTAGAGGTACTGGTATGGGGTTAGGAATATGGATTTAGTTATTTTTGAATTTTATTGGGTTGAGTTGTTCTGTGGATTATGCGTGTAAAAACTTGGTTTCTATTCAATAGAAACGGGCCCAATGGCCTTTTTTCCAAAAAAAAAAAAAAATTTACACACAATACTTACACTAATAATATTAAAAAGGACAAAAGACCAATACATAAAATTTCTCCAGGAATATGCTAGACAAGATAAAGAGTTACAATTATTGAGCACCAAACAACTCACATAGTCACATTATAACTAAAATTTGGCATTCCCAACATTATTGCATTGAGAAAGTTACATTCACCGAGGGAAATCAGATGAGTAAAGCAGTTCCTGCTCAAAACTATATTGCCTGGTTGTACCAATTCTTGATGTAGAGTCAAGATGCAAAAGTTGCATCTCTGCCAAACTTTGAGAAGAAGTGCATGGATGTTCATCTTGTTGGTTGGACTGCCACAAGACCTCTAATTGCGTCTCTACTTCCTTCATTGTTGGTCTTTCTTCTCCTTTCATTCTTAAGCACATTTCTGCAAGATTGGCAACTGCTTCAAGTTATGTCATCTGCTCCTCATTCATAGCAATTTGGGGGTCAAGTATCTCAAAGAGGCGGTTCTCTCTCATGGAAGAGATAAAATATGCAACAAGACTACCACCTTCTAATGACGTAAAATATGAGTTTGGTTTTTCTTTTGTTAGCAATTCAGCTAGAATAACACCAAAGCTGTAGACATCACTTTTGGGAGTTAATCGACCGGTGTGGAAGTACTCTGGGTCCAAATATCCAAATGTCTCTTGAATAATTGTAGTTATGCCTGTTTGATCTATTTGGACAGATCTTGAGATGCCAAAATCTGATACTTTTGCTGTGAAATAATCATCCACTAAAATATTTGTTGATTTTAGGTCTCTATGAAGGACTGATATAGCGGCAGATGAGTGCAAATAGGCAACTGCTCTTGCAGCCTCAAAGGCAATTCTTAATCGATGCTTCCATGTTAAAGAACATGGTTCTACATGGAGATGATTAAAAAGTGTTCCATTCGAAATGAAATCATAAATAAGCAATGGGACTTCAGTCTCTAGGCAACAACCGTAGAGTTTTACAATGTTTCTATGGTTGACTTGTGAGAGTATAATTACCTCATTTATGAATTGTTCGATTTCGGCCTGATCAACAATTTTAAACCTTTTGATGGCTACAACATGTTGATCTGACATAATGCCTTTATAAACTTCTCCATGTCCTCCCTGACCAAGAATAAGTGCATTATCAAATTTGTTTGTTGCCTTTTCTAGTTCATAGAAGCTAAAAATTCTCATTCTTTGTGTTGCATCTTCATCTGAAGCTAATCGTTGCTGTAGAAGGTATCCTCGATTTTGATTAAAGAACTTCTTTCTCAACTTTTCTTGTTTTCTCTTTTCAAACAACTTGAGACGCTTCATTATGAGAAAATATAATAAAAAAGCGGTAATGCCAGTACCAAATCCAAGTCCAATTGTCAAACCTGCATACGTAACTAAAGCATGTTAGGAAAAAGTAAAGTTATGCTACTTTACTTCTTTTTATTAAGAACTCAAACAATTTTTATTGATATTATATGGATCAAATTTAAGAATGCTCATAAGCAACCATAAATATCCATAGAGATGCTCTCTACCACAGCCACAATCGTTGGAGATATCAACAAATTTTCCCTTTAATACAACAACATGAAAAAATAGTAAACTTTTATAATTGCATAATAGATGGTGTTTAAATTAGACTTTTTTGTACAATATCTAAAATGGATGCATACACTGTAGGCACTAATTTGTGATGTTAATAAAAATGAAAAGCCTAGTATTTAAAACCTCAACTTAAATGTGCTAACGAAATCAATATTGTTGTCATAATTTGAGTCTTCAGCCTTCAATAGCATCATCAATGCTTTGCTCACATTCTTTATAATTGGCACCATTCCGTTTTTAGACTCACTTGCTGAGTCTCTTAAATACTAGAGAACTTTCTAGAGAACACAAAGTAATGGATAAACAAAATGAAATTTCCCACTTAAATCAATTATAATATAATTATAAACAAAAATTTGGGATATTCTCAAGCTAGATTTGATGCGATCTTTACATGCTTTCCAGGAGGGCACGTTTGATCTATCTGAACTCAACAAAGCTTACATTTTCTTAATTCCAAAAAAAGAAGTCTATACTCTGATCTCTGACTATAAACCAATCAGTGTCATTAATTTCTTTGCAAAAATTATCACCAAAAATTTGGCAAATTGATTACAACCTCATATGAAAAACCATGTTAGTCCAATTCAGACAGTCTTTACAAAGGGACACTCCATCATGGAATCGTATATGGTAACAAGAGAATTCATTCCTCTATCATAAGAATAAGATCCCAACCGTTCTCTGCAAAGTTGACTTTGCCAAAACTTTTGACACTGTTTCCTGGACCTTCTTTACAAACGTTCTTATTGAGTGAGGATTTCCGCCCAATTGGATCTCTTGGACCCTTCATATTCTCCGGTCTTCCTCCTCAATGGTAAAAGTTAACGGAGAATTTTCTTCTTCTTTTCCCCACAAGAGAGGTCTAAGACAAGGTGACCCAGGGGCGGAGCCAGAAGAAATAATCTGGGTGAGAAAATAAGCAATTTTTAAGGGGGGGGGGGGAGGACAAATTGCTTAATTTCTATACAATATTACAAAAATTAGTAGTATGCTCTACTACAAACCTTTGTCCCCCATGCTGTTTATACTCGTTGCGGATGCTCTACAATCCTTCTTCAACAATACTTCCTCTCTTATCTCTGGAACTATTCTAATCTCCCCTCGCACTTTACAATATGTTGATGACACTATTATACTTATGGAAGCTAATTCTCGTTCACTTCTAATATTTTCTGAGATTTTTTTCTAATTTTGTGGTTTTTATCAGGCCTTCATGTTAATGATACAAAATGTCTCTTTGTCACTATCTCGATTCATGAATCTGATGTTCCAAGAATTGCTTATATTCTCAAATGTCAATCAAAGGATCTCCCAATTACTTACTTAGGTCTTCCTCTTTTTATTCGACAACCAAAGAAGATTCAATTTCAACATTTAATCACCGCTTTTCAATGAAAATTGGATGGTTGGAAATTCAGATTTCTTTCTTTAGGCGGAAGACTCATCTTGGTCAAATTGGTACTTACGTCCTTGTCTTTGCACTACATGCAAGAGCTGAAATTGCTGCCTTGGCTTCTTAGGCATCTAGAGGGTATTAGAAGAAAGACTTCTTCTTTTGGAAAGAAAAAGATAAGTGTCTCGGTGGCCACTGCCTAGTAAATTGGACCAAATGCTGTCTCCCGAAAGCGAATGGTGGATTAGGTATACTTGACCTTCATTGATAGAATTAGGCATTATTATTGAAATGACTTTGGAAACTTAAGCATAAATTGACTTCTGTTTGGTCATCTACAAGGCGACTCCTCTATGGAACTATTGAGATTGACAATTTAAATCTCAGTGAAATCTCTTATGGCCTCAATGATATTCTCCAGCCGGGACCCTTTTTCACCTTTTCTTCCAATATTTCTAATGGAAGTTGGAAATGAACTTCAAATGAAATTTTCTCATCTTCGAGCGTATACCAATGTCTTTCTAACACTAGATTGCATTCGGGGTTTCATCAATTTCTTTGGAAAGTAAAGTCTCCCCCTAAGTTTAAATCTTTCTTTGGCTTTTGCTACAAGACCAGCTTCTTACCTAGGAAAATCTTAGTATCAGAGGTTGGCCATCCAACAATTCTTGTTCTAATTGTAACAGTCTTGAAACTTGCTGATCTTTTTTTTTTGCACTATCTCATTGCAATGTCTGTATGGCCACTAATACAGATACACTTCAGACTTCCATTGCTCGACTTCTCTCTCGACATGGGAGACTTTTGGATATCTCTCAGAATTCCTACCTTTCAATCTTAGGATATCATTTGGGCTGCAACCACTTGGAATATTTGGATGGCTTGCAAGAAGCGTATCTTCTCGAATTTGGATATATGTGCTTGCGTCGACTTATGGAGGAAGCATGCTTAGTTTTTTAGGTTTTTTCCTTGTATAGGTTTTTCTCATTTTTTCTATTTTTTTTCTTTTCTTTCTTTATTCTCTTTTGTAAATATTTTTTTTATTAATAAAATTTGTTGGTGTGGTAATTGCCACCTGACCTTAAAAAAAAAATCATTCACTGCCCCACTAATGTTCAGTATATTGCAGCATTTGTCTTTGATTAATTTCACCTGATATGTCTTGAAGATCAGATCCTATTCGAAACACTCTCAAAAGAGAAATGCCTCGCTTTCTGCACTAACTACAAACCTATCGGATTCTCACTAAAGGATTTTTTTATATTTATGTGGGTATTTGTTTAAAAAATTTATGGTATTGTCCTATGAATTATCTTGGTGCAACTTCATCTTTGATGGAGAAACTTCATCCAAGCACAAAATAGCTAAAATCTGGAGTCTCCAGATTTAGATTGTTGAGAGATAAAGGAGATAGAGAGGACGAGAAGATACCAATGAATTCCAGAAAATCAAATTGAGAGTAACGACGTCAACTAAAGAAAGGCAATTGAATACTATCATATTCAAAATGCAACGAGAAAGAACTCAATCAAACTTCTTTAAAGGCATATCATAACTTCTTCAATTATCTTTGCAAATTGGACTTACATACTCCTTTCTTCTTACTTCTTCTCTGATTACAATCAACTATTGAATCTCTATTTCGCCTAATTTCTCTCTTCTAATCTCGCATATCAATTGTTTGATGAAATGTCACTCTCTCTCTTTTTACCTAAACACTATTAAAATAGGGAATCTATATATCTAGAAAGTTACCTAGAGGTTGCGTTGGTGTGTGTGTGTGTTCAAAGCTCCCTTCCTCCTCTTATCCTTTTCTCCTCCCCTTTTTCTTTTTCTTGCTTCTAGGAGGTATATATATAGGCATTGTGGCCTTGAGTTCCAGTGGCTGAGGATTCATCCCAACCGTTGTTCTTACATCTCACCTCATTCCAGTGGTTGAGATGAGATCACTCTCTCCTCTACTATGGGCTTTGGTTTGGAGGCCAAGCCGTGTTTGGTAGCTGCATGTTAACAAAGGACAAAGAACAAATGGATGTACTATAGTTCTTTATTCTGTTTGTGGCATGTTCGCAAAAAAAGAGGTAACCAAGAACAAGACTGTTGTTCGTTGTTCATGAATATTTGTTCATTGTTCACTCAACATGGTGTTTTGGATGTGTCAAGAACAAGTGTGAACTACTAGTTCATGAAACAAGATTAGGAACTTGCTAATTTGTGAATAGCTTGTTCATGAAAAAGTCAATTGTGTTTGGAAGCTAATTTAAGAACAAGAATTAGGAACAAATATAATTTATTATTTTTATCGGTACAAACAATTTTACTGTTTGCGGAGATTAATAATGGAAGAAGTGATATCTCTCTCTCTCTCTCTTCACATGGGAATAGTCTAAGGCGGATTATTTAATTAATGTTCTCTCACTTAGCAAGCTCACCAGATGGAAAGGCAATTACCTTTCCATGGGAGACAATCTTGTCTTGGTGAACTCACTACTCACTGCTTCTCCCCTCTATTATCTATCTCTTTACAAATGCCCAAATTGGATATTATTCCAAATTGATAGAATCAGACGAAACTTCCTCTGGGGAAGCTATCAAGCCTTAGATAGAAAAAAGCTGAATTTGGTTAATTGGAGCAATATTTGTATACGAAAAGAATATGGAGAGTAGGAAATCATTAATTTAAATCAGATGAATACTCCTCTTGTAGGGAAGTGGCTATGGAAACTCATGTATAATGGACATTATTTTCTCTGGAAAGATATTATCACTACTAAGTATAAGGGAAACAAAGGAGGTGGCACTTCTTCATTTATCTAGTGATTCATAGTAAAAATATACCCCATGTTTAGGATAAGAATTCAAAAAGTAGTAGGAGATGACACCGCTATTAGATTCTAAAAAGACATCTAGTTTGACAAATTTCCCTTATACAAAGCTTACCCATACCTGTTTGAAAAATCAAACCACCCCATGCTACTAAAAGTCAGGTTTTTAACAAAAAGGAAAACTAAGTTGTCACTAACTAGGGGCATCTCCAATGTAGTTAGAAAACAAAATGATGTTGTCCTTAATGTTATCCAACACACTAACCTGACCAATGCTTTTGATTCTGTTATCTGGCATTTTGATAGCAAAGGAGTATACATAATTAGCTCCTTTCACTCCTTCCTTAACAACACTAGCATAACAACAGACTTAAATACTACTGTCAGGTCTACCAAAATACCTTTTAAAAGTAAGCATTAATGTACAACGAGAGATGGAATAAATTTGTACCTCCTCTCGTATTTCAATGAGAGGGCTCAAACCACGGTATAAGAGGTGGTGGTGTGCTCCTTCTCTTCTTTTTCTTGCACCTTAGGTCCACACAAAGATTAATCAATTTCTAATTGATTTTGTGCTAGCAAATCAATAGAAGATTTCTAATCTCAACTCATGAGACCTACTTATAAAATGCAATTAGAGCTCTCAAATGGCAGCACAAAATTTACCCTTTTCTTGAAAAATTTCGGCCATGGAAGAAGAAAAAGAAATAAGGTACAAAAGGTTGCCCTAATTCCTAATTAGGTGGTCCTTATATAGACCTCCCAACCAAATTTTTTTGGGGACCACTTCCTACATGGTGTGGTTGGCCCTAATATGGGCTTGGAAGCCCATATTAGTTGGTCTTTTAATTCCTCTTTAATTCTCCTTTAATTGCATTTAAAGTTCGACCCAATTCGGGTTATTAAAAGATAACCCAATTAATAAATATAATTCACACAATTATATCAATTGAGTTGAGACATAAATAAATATCAATTCCTTGATAATTATCATTGGATTAGCTTTACATTAATTTAGTTTCATATGATCTCTTTGAAATAATTAATCATAAAGGTTCATAATGATTTATAATTAATTATTTAACTTATCATATTTTGTATTTTCCAATATAAATAAACTAAATATAATGTACCATTGATTAAGAGCTTCGCTTTTGTGTGACCCTTGGAGGATTATGCCATGTTGGCCATGAAAATTAAATCACCATTTATTTCTAATAATCATAAGAGGTATCGAGCAACATGTTATGATTCTCAATTAACATAAATAAATATTATACTTTTATAGTATTTCAATCCTGCATAAGAAATAGACAATTTCATTGTTTTGATTCATATATCTCATGATATCATTGTATAATCCAAAATAGGTGTTGAAATATATGAGGTCTACACATGTGTGTATAAACCGAATGGTGTAGCATGAGGTTCGTATGAAATAAACGAATCAATACAAGCTCTGTTCGGACATATTAGGAATAGATTCGGACTGAAGAGAGAAGGATATGTCATGGAAAAGATGGAATTCGGACCGAAATAGATTAATTTGGACCGAACTGAACAGCCGACCTAGCATATTTGGCAAGGTTTAGATGTGATTTTTTCAAGTTCTTTCAGAAAGGAAGGCTGCATATAGGATTGCTGTGTTTCCATATAAAGAGGATCTGATGTGTGTCAGAAGAGAAGGAAATATGAAGAATAAAGACAAGATTTTGTATTTTGATGAATTACCAAAATAGGATAGTTTCCTTATGTAATTTTCTAATGTGTATTTATTTTTTCCTTCTCCCTTAAACAATGTATCTCATAAATTAACAGAAAACAATAAAAAAGAGTGTGCGTGCGTAGAGGACGTAGACACCAAGTTGGTGCTGAATCTCGTTAAATCTCGTGTTCACTTGTATTTGATTAATCTGAGATCCTCGTGTTGAATAATCCTAAGGGGCACGATTTTTGTGCAGTTGCACTTGGATCGTGCCTCATCGAACCTAAAATCTAATTTCCGCTGTGTAGATGCTCGAATTCTTAACAATAGGAATGTGTCATTTTGCAGATTATACATTTTTTGATATAGAGTTAATTGTATCAAGTTGCCGGCAAACAATCCAACTTCATCAAGGGGCTCAATAGATATCATCACTCACTAGGTTTACTAATGAGGGACATATGATTGTCTTGATGAACAATTTTCACCGCACAATTCTTGTCAACCTAAATAGAGTTCGTATTGCAGTCCTTATCGGAAATTAGCGTTAGACAATATTTATCGAACCAATCCCCATGTGAAAATACTAAACCATCTCAAACTTAGAATCAAACCCATATGAAATAAATAATGACACATAATACAATCCATATATTTATTTCGTTGGGTAAGCCATGTGCTATGTTCAATCAACATACACATATACAATTAAGTTGGTAACTCCTTACCCATTATTTGTAGAACTTAATCTTCACTTAACTTAATTGCATACTAATCTTTTATGGTAATTAATGTTCTTTGTTAATTATCAAGATTACGGACCCTTTAGAGATATTATTGTCATTCTAATGAATGATCCACAGAGATCTACAATTTAGATCCTCAACTTGAATGATCTATCAATAATAACTCAAGGAACAAATGATCTAATATCATCAACAACATAACCAAATTAAGTCATGAATCTATTCACTTCTAGAATATAACTCCAACACAAACAAGTGAATTTTCTGTTGCAACTCAGAAACTGTAGAACACTTGATTCTCACTTGCGCAATCTCTAAAGGGTTTTGGTCTCACTTCAACTTATTTAACAAGAAAAACATTACTTTAGATTGTACCAACATTAGTACCACGTGGGATAGTATTAATGCACTTAATTCCAATAACATAAGTTTCACCAAAGCTCTCTTTGCAACCTGGTGTTGGATAATATGGATTGAGTGAAACAACTGTACTTTTAGAAGTAAAAAGTTGGCCTCACTGAATTATGTTTATTTCCAAACACTTAATCTCTTCACTAATTGGATTGGTTTAAGCACAGGTATGGAGAACAACTTCAGAGATTTAGCAGCATTTCAAACAGCAACAATAAAAGCAATGAAGAAGATGAGCTTAGAGATGGTCACACACTCACACCACTAAAAGACTCTTCTGCTCACAATTAGGCTGCTTGAAGTTTTACATTGCCCTCTGACTTTTGCTTTGCTATGACTGTTGAATGTTTTCTTTTGCTATTTTAGTTACTGTACTTGTTGGACCTGAGAGTGATTTCCCTTTGGATCGCTCTCATCAACCTTGTGATTGTGTGTGAACTTATTTCTAGTAATCAAAGTTTGGTTCTCCTGTTTGGAGAGCTTTTGGATTAGAAAAAAAAAAGAGTTTGTTAATTACCAATTACATATGGCACGTATAGTCGACACTCTACAATATCTCCGTATCTGATTTTCTTAAGACGCGAGAAGGGAGGGCAAGAAAGACCTACAAAAAGGAGTAATTAATTAAAAAATTACAAAATAGAATCAATTCATCATGATGCCAGGTACAAAGGATTCAACAAATTTAGAAAGACTTTTATGAAAATAGTTAATTATTAGATAGTGAGTTCGTCAGTATAGGCTTACGACCCACTATTAGATCAGATCTACCCAGTATGAACTGGTCTATAATAAGGTTTACATGGGACTGTACTTCTGCAGTGTGGCTCACCTGGTTAAGGAATTTCGAACATTTTATTTCAATTCCTTATTTTTTATCTCCATATATGTGTGCATTCATAATTCTCGAGATGATTGACAGTGATGTAAGAATCTCAAATATTGAGAGAGAGAGAGAGAGACAGAGAGAGACCTAATTCACAACCTCCATGCAAGTAAGGATTACCATCATAACCAGGGGAGCAAAAGCACAAGCATGGTTCTGAAACTCGGAATCGGACAGTTGGACCGTGACCCGGAATCGGCTGAATCGGAAAAATCGGTGGAATCGGATAAAAAAATCAGATTTTTTTTAAAAACACATTTTTATGCCTTTAAAAATCTGAAAAAATAGAAAAAAAAATATGTTTTCATAAATAAGTAAAAAAAAATTAAAGATGAGTCTAAAAAACAACTAAAATAACTTTTAATATGTCTTAAAGTCAAGTAGGCAGACTACGCACATCATCCTACAATTACTTACATATCTTAAATAAAGATAAATAGACTAAGAAGTACATCATATCATCTAATTATACAATAAAGAGGCATAAACTACCAATTGTACAATAAGACAAAAATTTCCAAAAGGCAAATCTGAAAAACTAGATTTATTATTTACCAATTGTATAACCTCATATAACTGTAATACAACTGCTCAGCATGTCAAGTAAATTGTTAACAAGAATTAACAACGCACATCAAGCATTTAAACAGTAATTTATAATTTAATATAATGTTTTTCCTTTTAATTGTTTTGCTACAATTCCTCCAATATTATTTCCTTTGGGGCTTCAATGGGGGGAGCTAATTAAATATTTTCGACCATTAATTACCAGCCGATAGAAAAGATCAATTCATCAATCCATCGCAATCAATTCATCTCCTAGACCCAAACCCAATTACCCACTACCAGTAGGTCCAGTACCAACGACGAAAACTAAAAGAGAAAGGAAAAGAAGAAAGATCCATGCTCAATTACCAAGCCAGTAGATGGCAGTATGGCACAGCCGCACAGGTCAAGCGATGGCACTCTTCAGTCTTGATCTCTTCTCCACTGCGATGGGCGATGGTCAGTACTCCTGGCATCCTGGGCGATGATATGTACTCCTGCGATGGGCGATGGTACTCTCCAGTAAGCCAATTTCTCTTCTCCACTCTCCGGTCTCTCTCCACTCCAATAATTGCAATGGCCAATGGGTTGATTGGGTTCAATAATAGTGGGGCGACAGCTGTTTTTCAATTTTTTCTTTCAATTTTTTTTTTCAATTTTTACTTTGTCAGACCTATTTCGTCGATTCGGCCGATTCCATCCGATTCATGCCGATTCCGGCCGATTCTAGCCGATTCCAGCCGGAGAAATGCGATTCCGCTCCAAACCCACCAAATTCGACCTGGCACCTCTCGATTCCGATCCGATTCAATCGATTCAAATCGGAATCGGCCGATTTTTTGAACCATGAGCACAAGTAACCTGGGCCGTAGTAGTGGCCGAAGCTGTAGTTGGAACAGAAGCTATGATCGCTGACACATGCATATTTGTCTTGCGCTGTATTACAATTCTTATTTCCTATTGTCCAATCAAGAGTTACTTCAATTTGCTGCTGCTTATAGAGCTCGCTGATGTTCATATAGTAAAAGCTGAACTGACCGAGTGCAACATAACCACACTGGCTGGAGTTATACTGCTTCGAGCTATTATAATCCCCAGATTGGAGTCTAACCTGGTAATAGTTTATCTCTCTGGGTAATTGTGTTTGGCAGCAGCCTACTCCAGAGCAACTCCAGCTGCTAGTTATGCTTTCTGGACCGAAACAGCCCATGGTAGCGCACGCACCCCGGATCATATTTGTCTCATTGCCAAAAGTAAAAGATGTAAGATTGTTTGGTGTTGGAACGGCCCGTCCCAATTCTGGGACGGCCCGTTCCAATGCTCTGGGGCGGTCCGGTCCAATTCTGGGGCGGCCCGTTCCAGACTCTGCACCATATTAGGAAACAATCTATTTTTGGTGGGCTGATTCTACTTGGTTTCCAAGTCATTAAGTTATATGGTAATAGGCTAAACGTGGCTGTACAGAAAAGTAATATTTTGTGCAGGGATGTGTTGCCTTTTATAGGTAGTTATGTTTGGAAACATTGCCTAATTATGATGGTTAATTATGGCATTGTTTGGAGGCTAAGAAGCCTTTGGCTCTATATATATATATGGGGTTGGTCCCCAAGGGACAAGACAACCACGTTGCTGGCTGTATACATGTGTTGATAACAGCCATCTCCTGCCTCTCTTTCTGTTCTTCCATCGTATAGTTAGAGAAGGTGCTCTAGTTCAGGCATAAGGGTACCAAGGCGTGTCTTGTTCTCTTGGAAGACTTCTCTCCCGACTTTGGCACGTGGAACAGAAGGTGTAAGGTGCACACACATCACGAGACATCAAGAACTCGAGGAGATCCAAGATTCAGGCCAAAGCGATGGAATTAGGTAAGCTTCCGCTCAAGATTTAGTTTCTGGTGTTTTGGAACGGTCCGTTTCAACTGCTGGTTCAACGAGTTAATGTATTTTGTGGGTTGCTTATTTGATCTGCTAGAACTGTTAATCCTTTGACTTTTAAAGCAAACCCAACAAAAGAGGCAATTACATCACAGCCAATGACTGTGAATCCGTTCCAACCAGGTTTGATCTGGTATGGTGTGCCAGACAGATTCCAATCATCAGCAGTAGTATTTGTCATATTGCAGGTATAGGTTATGCTTTTGTTCACTGTTACGTATCCCTCATTGAGATATATCCTACGGAGTGGAATGTCGTTGAACAAGAAAGGTACGAATGAGCCATTATTTAACTTGTTGCAGTTTACCTCGAAGCCTGGCAGCGAACAGTTTAGGCCAATGCCAAAGGGATAGGGAATATCAATGTCCCCACACTTTTCTTTACATCCCTTTAATGCATTGGGATATGCAGCTATCTGAGGTGACATAAAAAGCATGATTGCGAGCATCAATATCGCCACCGAGGTTATGGTTCTTTGGGAGAGTGTTTTGGGTTTCATAATATCCATCGAGACTTGATATTAATTGAAAAGAATGGAGGCGAGTAGGTTAAGTTCAAGTGCGCTCTATCTCATGGCTTATAAAGAATTTCCTTTTGACCAGGCAATAAGTCAACGAATCACAGTATTAAATTATATTCCTGGTGTGTAAATAATATCTTGCTACCGAAGGTTCGTGTTGGATTACGAGTTGTTTACAACTAATTAATGTCGCACCATTTTATGCTTTGAATTTTTATCCAGCCTCACATTATTTAGCATACATACTGCATACTGCCTTTTAAAAAAATTGTTTCACAGTCTACGTACCTCAGTCTTGAAATTCTTTGAGCAGAAAATATTTTGTTGTTTCTGACTTGTCTAGGAGATAAGAAAATTATTATAAAAAATACAATAAAAAAATGGTGGAGACTGGAGACTCTCTTACCTCATTATTATGTATTATAAGGAGAAAGTTTAATATGCACTATAATGCATAAGGAGTCATATGCACCGCGGACTTTTTTGGAAGTATTTTTGTAAATTGACAAATCTAATTTAATCAATCTAATCTACATATTGAAATCTCATAGCAAACCAAATTTTATAATTTTTTAGATTTTATTACTATTTTTTTCGATTTTTTTAAAATCTATCGTTTTTTGAATTTGTAAATAGTAGTTTGTTTCCAAAAATAACAGGTTTTAAAAAAGTCGAAAAAAATAGTAATAAAATCTCAAAAATTGTAAAATTTGGTTTCTATGAGATTTCAATATGTAGATTAGATTGGTTAAATTAGATTTGTCAATTTACAAAAATACTCCCGAAAAAGTCCGCGGTGCATAGAACTCTCTATGCACTATGGTGAATATTAAACTTTCTCGTATTATAAGCACCTCTCTCTGGATGACATTTTCTTATTTTCTCAATATAGTATAGTTTCTATGTGACTATGTGTAATCCTAAAATATATTACGCAATATGTAACACGACTTTGTCGAAATTCTTGATTTCGGCTTGGTCACATGCGTGCATCATTACGCAACCTTCTGAAAATGTATATATTGTATATTTTCCGTCTAGATTTCATAAAATAATCCAAAATATCCTAAGTTGTTCTGAAAAGATTTTCACATGTCTTTAAACAAGAAATCCAATTGTTCGGTTATATAATATACAAGTTACAGTTCTGACATAGAACGACACAATTCATCGAAAACTATGGGGAAAAAAATAGTATTAAGATGTATGGTTGCTGCTGGTTCTTTCATTACCAAAATTATTTATATTTTGATCAAAGGAAACACAAAGAAGCAAAAAAAAAAAAAAAAAAAAAAAAAAAGCTCTTTAATATAAACATTGAATTTGCCATTGCAAATTTATTTTTGTAGATCGTTTTTTTATTTTCTGACAGCAGTCAACTGGTTGCTGTACCACTGCCCCCATCAAGTCAACAATCCAACACCCCCTCCCAACACCTTGACACTTGACAGCAACCACCCCAAATTGATTTTGTCCTTGTTGTTAAAGGAATCCAACAGGTCAGACTCTAGCTTCAACCTAATCCCTCCTCAAGCAACAAAACCTTCAAGGAAGCTCTTTTGTTCTAAACAGCATGGACAGAGGTCCTCCCAAGGAGGCGGTACTTCCAATTCAGAAAAAACTGAGCTCCATGCAGCCAAAAGATTTCATTCACTCCAAATTGCTGGCTGTCAGATATGTTGCGAATTGTTTCAAGTGCAGCTTTGTCAAAAGCACGCCAGTATGATTTCTGTGAAAAGATAAAAATCGCCCTTGAATACTAGTCATCTATAATTAAAAAGGACTTTTTAATTCTCATTAGTTATTGCCTTATATCATGAAGTAGTTAATAATTTATAAATCAAATATTTTATATAATTTAGAAAGACTAGTAAATAATATGGAAGCTAGAAGTTGCAGGTTCAATTAAGAACATTATGAATTATACATAAATAATAGACACGGTGATCTAACTTTGTTCATAAAAGAGTATAAATCTTGAAATATACTCATTTCTTTCAATCTGCAACCCCATTGTTCCATTATTTGCAGTATTTATATTTTTTTACTATGTTACATTTCTCTTTTTAATTGTACTATCTTTCCTAAAACCACTTCACTACTATTAATTAAAAATTAAAACATATGCATATAAATTAAGGTAAAATTAAAAAAGCATGTTAAGGTTTTGGAAAGTCACTGTGTAGCCTAAATTTAAGCTGTTTGTAGTAGGCAATTGTATGCTTAAATAACTAAGGTACTGACAAGTGACTACTGATACATTTACGGATTTACCTTTATCAGAAAACTGGAGATATGAATCAACTTCAAAGTGGTAGCTGATGCCATACCAGTGGTCAGTCACACTGCTTGTCGATATCAGGCTCTTATAAGATGAGTGCTTAGTACACCCTTTGAGGAGTTTATTGAGTTCCTTACAGTATGACATCTAGGCGGGCCGACTTCCCTTTGTGTGGTGCTTTGCTTTTTTGAACTATTTCAGCAGATTCCACCACTTGTCAGTGCACATTGCTAGCAAGTAGGAATCAAATCCCTTTGCTCAAATCTTCCTGGGATTTTAATCCCATGAATGCCTGCTGAAGTCACCAGAATACCAATACGCATATAAAATCAATATCCAATTGAAGTATGCTGGCCCAATACTTTAGACTCCAGAGATGTGCTATTATATATATTATTAGCTTGTTTGTTCCATTTTCATATTTGATATGAACAAACTATGAATTTGTTAAATTAGATGCCATACGCAAGAAAAATCTGATCCTCAAATAATTCGATTCTATTTCAGTTTCATGATTGCCATTTTCCATAACCAGTGTTTCGACATAGTATTAAAAAAACACTAATACCAAATTTTGGAGTGTCATTCAAATCTAGCATACTGGACAAATTTGTGAGTGTCCAAACAATATTTATCATTTAAGCTAATGGTCTCTGATTAACAGCTTCTTTGTTGGCCAAACATCATTTATTCTATTGTCACTGATCTAATATTATCAGCTTCTTTAGTGTCAATTGCGCATGGATTTCTAAAAATTAGATATGTTCTGGTCACATTACATGAACACCTTGCAATTAATTAACCCTAATTTATCTTAGCCACGACATTTCCTCTATAAACTAAATTTGTTACTTGTTCAAATTGATTTTCACAGTACTCACCAAATTCAGGGAACTGAAATTTGATCATTTGAGGTGATAATCATACCTAATTTAGCTACGCCTTCTTCCCTCTGAGCGAGTAAACCCAGTGACTTCACCTCCCTTCCGGCGTCCTTCTAGCATAAAACCCCAATTTTCAATTAGTGATGGGAAGGCGATGGGTTATTTGGTCTTTGATCGAGATCCGACGGTAGGGAATCACATCCATAGACCGTTTGAATCCGAGATTTATTCCGGACATTAGCGCCTGTTATTTCTAACATATTTTTGGGCCGTCTTGTGGTGGCTCTGGTTGGATTTGATTGGTTGAGTAAATTAGCCCATTGAACTCGGTCTAAAACCAAAACTGAGAAGTAAAACTTACAACTTATTATGATTTTTTTAATTGTTGTTTACATTTATTATGATTTAAATAGTTGAGTTCATCAACGGGAAAATTATATATATTTATATATATAAGAAATGGGAGTAAATTCCGAATTTTTTTGCAAAATAACCATAAATATAAAGTGACATGAGTAAATGATTTTTTTTAATAAAAAATAGGCAATTGACCTCCATAATTATCGCCTAGATCCGCACTGCGTATAGTCATTATTTTGGCAACATATATTGAATAGACACGGAGAGTCATGACTTACTACTATTCCAAAATATATATATATATATATATATATATATATATATATATATATATGGCATTGGGACATGAAGTGTGAAACTTATCGCTTGGAAAACAAAGACAGTTGTCTGTCATAAAGCACATACATAATTTAATTACGCTTTACAAAAAAAAAAAACATAACTAAAGACTTAAAAAGAATGTCTAGTTAGACAAGATAATAAATCCACTCTATATACAAGTGGTGCGGATCGCCATATTTTTTATTTATCAGCCTTAATATTTGGATTTAAAAAGAGATTTCTTTGAATATAACAAGTGACTAATTAAATTTTAACAGTGATTATTCCAATCCAGTTATTGAAAATGGTTCGAAAATGAGTATGCTGAAATTCGCCAATTTTTTTTTTTAGAAAAAACTTGGTCGGCACGAATAAGGTAACGGTTAAAAAATGTACTTTCTTGGATGACTATCAGTGTGATTTTATTTGACATTTTGTCCCAAACCACCCAGGGAAGTGGAACGTGTGTCCCAATTTGTAATTGCAAATTAGGAAATAAAAAGGATAAAAAGGAAAGTAAATGCGAGTAAAACCAATCAAGGTACTTTCTGAAGAGACGGATATTTTTGCTAGTTCTAAATTAAGTCGCCCTTTCCAAAATTAAATTAACGAGCATATCTATTCTCGCTTCATTTGATTCTACCAGAGTCGGTTGTTTCAGGTATATAGACCCCATTCCTCTCATTCATTTTCCTTGCATCACATATCACATCCTTTCACTCTTTCACCCTCTCAAATATATATCCAAAGAAACCGATCTTGAATTTGCTACAGATTATATTCCATCAAAAGAAAATGATTGTCACCCCTATGTTCCCCGCTTTGATTACACAACCCGGCAATATTGCCGAGCATAAGCTGGTCCTGATGTCCCCCTTTCCAGCGCCAGTTCAGCCTCAATATGTCATATTCGAAGTTAAGAATCCAACCAAATTAGTGCCAAATTGGCTTGGAAAACCCTTTTACTTGGTCAAAAGGATGACCTTGGTCGTGCCATTTTTGTCGCCAGACGGCAAGGTGATTTTGCAGCGGTGGAATTCTTTCTCGACACTTCGTCCTATGGGCAGGGTATTCTGGAATACAAAGGATATGAATTTCACATTATTTGGTCCAAGAATTCATCTCCCTCCATTGGTCTACTACCACTGCCTTGCCGAGAAAGTTCACAATTTGGTTGAACAGCCTGACATTTCCAGTGCTGACATGATAGGCAGTTCATTAATTGCGCTTTTAAAGAGGAGAATGCCAGAGGAATCAGAAAATGCAGTCAAAGATGAAGTTGCTCATGTGGAGATGTCAGCACCGCAAGCAATGGATGATCTTCTCAATACTGACAAGGTGCTCAGATCGATAAAATCACTTTCCAAATTTATCCAAATTGAAGTTTCTCGTGGTCAGGTACGAGAAACACAAGCAAGGAAGGTTGATGATGATAATATTCCAACCACTATCGCATTGGAACTTTTGATCGCTGAATCTGATCAACCTGATATTATGAAACATTTGAAGGTTGTTCATCATGATCATATTTCAACCATTACAGCATTGGAACTTTTGAAGGATGAACCTTAATCTGATATTGTGAAACTGCTTCCAGTTGATCCGCTTGGCATGGGTTTATCTGATTCAAGTGATTAGTACGAATAGGTTTGGTAGTAGCAATAGAATTGTAAGATTGATGATTATTTGAGTTGTCCTAGCTAGTTAGTTATGGCAGAACTTTTATTCTTTTGTTTCTTTATTCTTTTTTCCTTCAATTTAAGCATGTAATGAATATCATGCTAAGTGAAGTTTTTTTTTTGGTTCTGATATAAATGTTCTTATTGAGCATCTTAGTAGTTTCTTGTTAATTTGGTAAGAGTAACTTAATAATTTGAAACTGGAAAACATTATAACGATCACACTTACTATAATTGGGACTGCTTTTAATTGAGTATTGATTCTTTTGCAAATTTTGTTGTAATTCTTCGGTTGAACATAATGTTATGGGTTATTGGGGCGTACTTTTTTGCAAATTGGTAATTGTAATCTCTTTCTAATCAATTACAGAGACTGAGACGTCTTTTCTACATCCCAGTACTGAAATGTCTGATGATTGTTGATGTACAATTTTTCCTTGTTTCCAGTCTAAAACAGTGGATTGACTTCAGTTACACACTTAACCTCATATTATTACGGCTCACTATGTTAAACAAAAAAAAAAAAAACTGAATTTCCTATCACACCCAAAAGCTGCAACAATACCTGTATCAACTTTGAGCAAGAGCAACAACCGAGTCTCCGGTCAAAATTTGATCCTTATTCAAGCAATAAATAGACCTTTCAAAATTACAGTTGAGGCATATATCTAAAAAAAAAAATTACAGTTGAGGGTTCTCTGACAGTGATCAGAGGCACATGATCCGCAATGAGTGATTTATCAAACAGCATGTAGTGTCAGTTCGGCTGATGTGGAAAGACACCACGCGACCCGTGTCTAGATAAGATCCTTATACATGCAATGGATAAGGTGTATACCCTTTTTCATCATTCATTACCGTGCCTTTGCATAAGAGTATAGTTTCGAGATTCTTTAATACAAACATAACAGTTCAAATTTACTGTGCAAAAAAGCAGAAACGAAAAACAGCTAAATCATGCTAATTTCATTCCACTCGTTACCAGTATTGTAACAATCCAGTCTCTTTTAGGAGACAGCAGCAGTGCAACGCCCTCTGAAGTTGAGTTCTCAGAGTTGTAATTTTTAAATTTTACTTTTACTAATTTATTTTTATTTTTATTCCTTCTCTTTTTTGGCTGTCTTGTATGGACCAACCCAACTTGACTAGATAAAACACCATATGCAGTTATGCAGCTTTAGAATGTGACAGGTGAAAAGTTGAGTATACAATAGTATATGGTCAGCTCAGCAATCCATTTGTACAGTAAAACCAGTTATCAAATATCAATGGCCTTCTCTATAATTGGCACTATTCCATACGCCCAATAAGACAGCAATGAACAATACATGTTATATCATAAATTCGATGCCTACTCAAGTTCTGAATTATTTTCAATATTTTGCACTTCATAGAAATAAGAAGATGAAATTCCACTAAGAAATAATGCATCATACCAATATAGATTTCTTGCAACTTGTAACAGAATTATACAGAAGTACTTCATTTTTTTTCTCAAATTACTTTCTAATCCTACCAAAAACAAAAAAACAATTATCAGAGGATTCTATTTTCTGTTGACTAATTGAAAGAAGCCAGCAAGGAGTACAAAGCACATCACCACTGTAACTGTTGCAAGGAAATTTTGAATTGAACCATTACACGTTGAAATCACCACTTTGACCCTCTTTCTTCTCCTTGCTAACCTTTCTCGCTCTAAAATACTTCGTCCAGTTATTCCGAATCCACAACAAGATTACCATAATGGCCGTTCTGACAACCACAATCCAGGAAACAGATATGCAAATTTGGCATCACGTCCCTTGCCTCGCGTTTTGTAAGAGAAGCACTCATCAAAGAACAACGGGCCGGCGACCACCCTCATTACAGTATAGAGGGCATAGAAAGGTGGGTAGAGAACCCAATAAAACCTCCTTGCCATTTCTGAATCATCCTTTCTCAACCCGGCAAGGGTCCATATACTCTGACAGAAGCTGGTAATTTCATGGAACATAAGAAGCACTATTACAGAGAATGAACCATGTAAGGTAACCGGCATGTTATAAACACGAAAAGTGTGGCAAGGTGATGGGCTATGAAGAGGTCGTGAATGAGAAAAATGGTGAAATAGGCAATGCTGAATTCCAGAACTCCATTTGCCGTGGTTGAATTCGGTGAGGCAAAACCCCAAACAGGTTGAGAGCGCAGAGCTGAAATGGCCAATATAACAGGCAGAGCATCTCCTCCTGGACTGCTCTCTTCCAATCTCATCCACAAGCAAACTAGTATTATTTAGAAAGAATAATTAGTAAGTTTTTTTTTTCTATTTAAAGGCATTATACGTGTTACACATTCTCAAGCAATACAATACGATGAACTAGTTATCAGGTAGAAGGATTGGCTCTGAAAGAGGGAAGAGGTCCCTCTGTGTGGGATGGTTAGATTCACCTCCCTTGTACAAAATACGTTTTTTGGGGAGAAAAAAAAGTTATAATTAGGTTATTAGGTTCTGATCTGATTGTTTATAACGCAAATCGGTTGCAGTTGGATGTAATTGTTACAATGTTTACTTTGACTGTATTGCTCTAGGTGATACCTTTAAGGTATGTTATAGTTTCTTAATATGAAATAGATGTATGAGCTTCAATTTCTGTAAATATTTAAATATGTAGACATGTAGTTAGGAGAAATTTGAACTTGACATTTTGATTTGCAATGTGATAAGTTGCCGCAAAGGCATTGGAAATTTTTCCTTGTATGATTTTGTGAACTGGTTTATTTGATATAACTCCTAGCTGTTGCTAGTGGTGTGATATTTATCAAAGTTATTGTGATCATTATCCTGTCTTCCTGTTTCAATTTGCTGAGAGTCATTAAACAAAAAATATAAAGAATTCTATATAATTTCAGAATTGTTAGAAAATTTTTATAAGATTGAAATTTGATTTCTTGCTTGACAAAATTAAAATTCAAATGAAATATGAGAGAGCTCAATAGGCTAATTTATCCTAACGGATCAGATACAAATGGGCTACAACAAGACTACCGAACTTCTGTAATAAATAACAGGCACAGATGATCATGGCACAGAACGATATAGATCCAGAAACCAATGATCATGGCTGAGAACAGTGGTGGTGAGGAGAAGAACGAGGTCAAGCAGACGAAGAGGTGTCTGAGAGCCCGAAACTTGGGTTGAGGAGGAGATCCACTGCCTTATTGTGCGTGAAACTGGCCATTTCAGCTCTGCGCTCGCAACCTGTTTGGGGTTCTACCTCACCGAATTCAAGGGCAGCGACCCGAGTTCTGGAATTCAGCATTGCCTATTTCACTCATTTACTACCTTATATTCACACCTCAGCCCACTTCAGAGCCCATCACATTTTCACACTACATGACGGTGTGTGTGTGTTACCTTACATGGCGCATTCTCTGTACATAATGGTGCTTCTGGTGTTTGCTGAAAATACTAGCTTCTGTCACAATATATGGACCCTTGCTGGGTTGAGAAAAGGGTGATTCAGAAACTGAATTTTAGAGATGTACGAAATTTCGTCACATCCTAATATCTAAATAGGACTTTGACAATTGTAACTGTTGTCAGTTATGAATATTAAAGTAATTGTAGTCGTACGTTATAATGTTTACCAGTTTCAATTTTCTGATAGTCATTAGAAAAGAAGTAAAATAAAATTTTTTATATCATTTATAATTGTTAGATAAGTTTTATAAGATTGATATTTAATTTCATGCTCGACAAAATGAAATTCAAACGAAATGTGAAAGAGTTGATGGATGAAGGTCTCTTGGAGTCTTGGACAAGCAATATTAATTTTTATTTGAAGAAAAGTTTATTAATTATATGTAAAAACAGATAGACTAGTTATGAAAGACATTTTATATTTCGAAAGATCTGTTACAAAAAAGAAAATAGTGAATCAAATGAGGTTCCAAGACAATAATAAAGAGAAATGTTTCCTGGATTAATATTCTTTTTGCTGGAGACATACAACGAGTTACTCTTACCAGCTAAATTAACAAGAAACTACTAATTAAGATGCTCACATTTATATCAGAGAAGAAATAAAACTTCGCTTTGGAAGATTTTCATTACATGCTTAAATTGAAGGAAAAAAGAATAAAGAAACAAAACAATAAAAGTTCTGCAATAATTAACTAGCTGGGACAACTCCAATAATCATCAATCTTACAACTCTATTGTTACCACCAAATTAACCTAGTTCGTACTAATCACTTGAATCAGATAAACCCATGTCAAATGGATCAACTGGAAGCAGTTTCACAATATCAGGTTCAGATTCTGTGGTCAAAAGTTTCAATGCGATGAAGGTGTGAATATTACCATTATCAACCTTCCTTGCTTGTGGTTCTCGTATCTGACCACGAGAAACTTCAATTTCGATCATTTTTGGAAGTGTGTTTTCTGATCTGAGAGCCCTGTCAGGTTGTTTGACGGGAATGCAGAATTTATTCACAACGCCGTTGTAGAGCACCAACGAAATATCATCATCATCATCCATTGCTTGCGGTGCTGACATCTCAACATGAGCAACTTCATCTTTGAGCGCATTTTCTGATTCCTCTGGCATTCTCCTCTTTAAAAATACAATTAATGAACTGCGTATCATATCAGCACCGGAAATGTCAGGCTGTTCAACCAAATTGTGAACTTTCTTGGCAAGGCAGCGGTAGTAGACCAATGGAGGCAGATGAAATCTTGGACCGGACAATGTGAAATTCCTATCCTTTATATTCCAGAATACCCTGCCCATAGGACGAAGTGTCGAGAAAGAATTCCACTGCTGCAAAATCACCTTGCCATCAGGCGACAAAAATGGCACGACCAAGGTCATTCTCTTTACCAAGTAATAGGGTTTTCCAAGCCAATTTGGCACTGATTTGGTTGGATTCTTAACTTCGAATATGATATATTGAGGCTGAACTGGCGCTGGAAAGGAGGACATCAGGACCAGCTTATGCTCAGCAATATTGCCGGGTTGCGTAATCAAAGCAGGGAACGTAGGGGTGACAATCATTTTCTTAATTTTGACTGTAGCAAATTCAAGATGGATTTCTTTGGATATTTGAGAGGTTGAAAGACTGAAAGGATATGATATGTGATGCAAGGAAAATGAATGACAGGTATGGGTATATATACCTGAAACAACCGTCTCTGGTAGAATTAATGAAGCGAGAACCAGATAGATAATTGTGGAAAGGGCGATAATAGAACTAGCGAAAATATCCGTCTCTCTTCAGTAAGTGCCTTAATTGGTTTTACTCGCATTTACTTTCCTTTTTATCCTTTTTCTTTCTTAATTTGCAATTACAACTTAGGAAACCCGTTGCACTTCCCTGGCTGGTTTGGTAAAAAATGTCAAATAAAATGACACTGATGATAGTCATCCAAGAAAGTACATTTTTTACCCGTTACCTCATTCGTGCAGATCAAGTTTTTTTCTAAAAAAAGAAAAAAAAAAAATCAAATTTCAGCATACCAATTTTGGAGCCATTTTCAATAACTGGATTGGAATTATCACTGTTGAAATTAAATTAGTCACTTGTTATATTCAATTCAAAGTAATCTCTTTTTAAATCCAAATATTAAGGCTGATAAATAAAAAAAAATGGCGATCCACACCACTTATATAAATAGTGGACTTATTATCTTGTCTGACTAGACATTCTTTTTAAGTCTTTCTTTATGTTTTTTTTTTTTTTTTTTTGTAAAGCGTAAATAAATTATGTATGTGCTTATGACAGACAATGTGTGTCTTTGTTTTCCAAGCGATAAGTTTCACACATCATGTCCCAATGCCTTTTTTTTTTTTTTTTTTTTTTTTTGTACTTGTGTGTTCCAAATAGTGAAAGTGAACCGTCAACTTCGATTCGCAGGTTACCTTTTTTTTTTTTTTTTTTTTTGGAATAGTAAGTCAGGACTCTCCATGTCTATTATTCAATGTATGTTGTCAAAATAATGACTATGGAGGCGTTTTGTGTAGTAAGGAGTTGCATAAGTGTTTATGTAGTGTTATGTAATGAATGTTTGGTTGTGTAGTTAGAAAGAGTAACTTAATTCATCATATATTCATAACAAAAGACTAAAATACCCTTGAATTTGACTATTTGATTTAATAAAGGATAATGCCTATTTAGTATGCAATACATACTTCATACTTGGATTGTCTATTTCAGATTAGACGATTGAAATCTGACTGAATTATTATCATTTAATACTAATTATAAGCATAATAAAATAATTAATATTACAATATTATAATAAAATAATATTATTAGAAAAAATTATTATTATTATTATGTAATACTAATAATTTGAGTAATAAAATAAGGAATAAACAACTTTCCCTTTTTCCTTTCACTTTCTGATGTATTTCTGACTTGATGTACCTCCATTAATTGTGATATTTATGATTTCTTACATCTGCATGTGTACTTCATTTTTTAAAGTTCCACCTTTGTTTGCAATACTGGTTTGTAGTAATTTGAATTGTACTTTTGTAGGATCATAATTTATTCTAAACAAATTGAACTAATAATTCAATATATAAAGTATTATATTTTGGACCAACATCATTTATATTTAATTTCTCTACATATAGTTCTTGTTGCCAAAGCCAAAGCTATAAATTATGACCGACGCTTCCAAATTTTATGTGCATAAACAACATAAAGAATTCCACTTGTCGATTCAAGTAGTGGTGCGGATCAACATTTATTTTTTTATCAGTCTTAATCCAGATCATAATAAATTACTTAAAATCACTACAGGAAAGTAAATCAATAGCATCGACATTTTAGCATTCGCATTATACTTTTGTTGTTAGCATCGATAAATTTTTGATGCCTACTAAAAGAACTCTTTTACGCCACTTGCATCAATTCGGCGAATGCTAATGAGAACAATAGAATCGGAATAGTCGATGCCATATGTTTCACTCTATTGAATCAGTTTTGTTGATGCAACTAATTTTTAGTTGCATCTAAACAATTAATGCTAAATTGCTAAAAAATATAGATAATTTTTTTATGCATAATTAATTTGCATCTAAGTAACAAGCGAAATTTTAAATATTCTATTTTTAAGCTAAACAATTAACGTTAATAAATATAAATAATTTTTTAAGCATAATTAATTGGCATGTAAATAACAAGCGAATTTTAAAATATTATGTTTTTTTTAAGGTCCAGGCCCTGTTAAATGGCCTACGATGCACAGATATATATTCCTTGTCTATTCCGTCATGGCCCACCTGTCATGGCACAAAACCCTTCTCCTCGAAAGATAATTTTTTTTTTTATGATCTGCTCGAAGGATAATTGACCAGTCCACCGAGCACAATTTATGATCGCCTCTCTACTGTCATGCTTATCGCACAAAACCCTTCTCCACCGATTTCTGATCGCCTCTCCAGTCTCCACCATCACCAAAGAATCCCTCAGGCTTATCACTTGCCTCTCCACCGAGCAGTTTAGTGCTCTCCGATTTTTTGCAAATTAACTAACCGAGAATCGAGCGGCTTCACCTCAGGCTTCTGATCGCCTCTCCGTCTCCTTCTTTCTTCAAGATACGCCTAGAGAATTTTGTGGGTCTTCAATTTGATCACTGATTTTTGTCCACTGATCAATTTTATCCTTAAATTACCTAGAATGCTTTAGTCAGATGTTTGAATAGACTCCTCTTTCACCTTTAATTAACTGGGGTAGTGGTTGGGTCTGCTTAGATTCATTTCATATTCAGTGTGTTTTGTTTAAATTTTGAAATTTATGGCTGCTTCATATCGTATTTATGACTGATTTCAGTAATCCTTGAGATATTTTGCCAACATCATTTATGTAATTTTTTTGTATTGAACATTTACCATAAGAACAAGACCTGATGGCCAACATCATTTAGTGATTGGTTTCTAAGCACAGTTGACACAGTTCTGCTCTATTCTTCCTTCTCTTCTGCTCAATTTGTTTGTTAAGGAGAGTTTGGTTAGCTGTTTACCGGTTTTAAGTCGAAAGTGTACTGTTATTGGGGTTTACTTTCACCTTTTGTTAGCCATTCTCTTTGTAAAACCACTGACTAATATTTAAGCAGTCTAACCTTTTTTTTTTTAATTACATGTTATATTGTACCTGCTGAAAAGTTGCAAATTATAAGGGATAATTTTACCACTGACTTGCCAGTTTAGTTCATAGAAGAGAAACTGTGGTTTAAAATAACGCAAGAATGTCAAGGATATTTCTTAGTTCGGTAGGGTTAACATGATATACTTTCAATGCTTTATTTATGTGGATGAACTAAGAGTGGTGGAACATGTTATACATCTTAATGGGCAAAATCTGAGGATACATATGATTGTTTCCTTTTTCAGTATCCTTTCTTTATTGGCGAGCTAGCTATACTTCTGTTTAGTTAAATTTGTTTAAATTTATTGAGCTTGGGCAGACTCTAGTTAGCATGTAAAATCTGGCAAGTTGAATAATATAATATAAGAGCTTTTGTGTATTATGGCATTATTAGTAGAATACAAGTTCTTAGTACTGTCTACATCTTTGTATTTTACAGAGGCCTAGGTCGTTGAGGCAAGCTGACCTGGAGAAGGCTCTGCTGTCTTCTAGAAAAGGAAAGAAAGGTGCAAGCAAATTGTTACAATTTTCAGAAATTCCAGTGTGGGCTCGGCCATCAGAGTCTGACGACGTCCAGGTACGAAGTGCCATCTATGAGATATCCATCTTCTGTGGAGCCTACAACGTGACTAATAATGCAAAGAGTGATTGATCTCACTTTTAATTTTTTTTATACCTTTTTATTAAACTTTTTGTGAAAGTAAATCAAGTGGCAAAAATAAAAAAGCTGATGTTGCCGTAAGGTTTGTAGTTCTGACCTATATAATTAACTAATTATACTCCTGCATGACAAGTAACTTTTATAATTTAAGTAGAATTGAATGGATAGAAAATGTACACTCTCTTAGATGACTCTCAGCTTGATTCATTCTTATATGATAACTGAGGGAATAAGATGAGTAAATTCAAGAATTAAGATGCATTCAACTTTTAAGTGGCATGACATTGATGTTGTTTTTTTGCTTTATTTTTTTGCAGGGATCTGCAATCTATCTCTCAAGGCCGAGTATTTTCTTGACACCGAGCCTCCAGAAGTTGTAAAACCCCTACCGCTCCTTATCTTTCTCTACTGATCGACCTCTCTGTTCTAAGCCCTCTCCCTTGCCTCTTCCCTCAGCACAGTATTGCATTTGTGACTGCCCCCTTCCTCTCTCCCTCTATGCCGTCACATCAGGTCTGTCGTCTTCTACCATATCTCAATAACTCAATAATAGGAGGGGTTAGTTCCATTGAGGTGAATTTATTTGGACGTAAACTGATTCTTAATTGATCAACTGAAGCTTGATGAGATGGAAATCCGTATTTGAGAGTTGACCGTACTTAGGTTTAGTAGAAAACTTTGAGGTTTTACTTAATGAAAAATTTCAATAGAAATTATAAAAAAAAACCTTAAAGTTTTCTACCTTAAAGCTGTAATCGAGTTAACTTAATGAGTTGATGTGGTGTCATAAAGTAAAATGGAATTGTGATTTGACTAGATGGCTCAGTATTATTGTATCACACAAGTATATGTTGAATTCAATTACAATGTACTAGGCATATTATGTATCTGATGTAGTTTATCATGCAAGTAATTCACTAATCAGCTATATAATTTTTTTTCTCTCCCAGGTAAATTAATTATTACCTTCATTTTTGGGATGGAGGCTAGTTCAGCTATGGGGATGGAGGCTATTGCAGAACTTATTTTGATTTCTCAATTCAGTTGATGGCAGCTGATCAGATAGCAGAAGAGAGGGATTGTGACATTACTTAGATAGCAGAAGATAGCTGTGAATCCAAGTGGGGCCCAAGTCCAGGTGTACATCAGGGAGTTCAAGGTGGGGCCCAGGTTCGGGGGTGGTGCAACCTCACTGGCGCAAATAAGGTATCGGGCAATATAGAGGAGCTCGACAGTCATTAATTTGAAATATTTGTAGTGTGTCTTTGTTCTTTTAATTGCTATAGCTGAGGGATATGTAAGCAATTTTATTAAGTCCGGCATTTATTTTGTAAAAGAGATGTGTTCACTGTTCTATTACTGAAGTCTGGGTACAGATAGGACTCATTGTGCAAATGTTATAATTCTGAGTTTCTGACTATGACTGGTCATTGTTAGTTTGCTGTGCCTACTGCACAGTAAGGATATCAGATGTTTGTGAGTAACTTGATCGTAATTATAAAAGAAAATAAGGGCTGAATGGAAAAATGTGTGAGTAGAGTCTGATTGAGTATGATAGGCTAGGATATGGATTTATTTCTTTTATATACTTGTGACAGGAGAGGGAACGGTTGTAATGGATAAGTTGTTTCAGTTAACATCCCTGCACACCATTGGGTCAAAGATTATGCATTCAAAAGGTTTCCTCTTTTATTTATATATCTACTTTCAAAATTGTCACAAAAATTCATCTTTTCTTTTGGGTTTGCACAGTTCAACTAGGTTTCAGTAAAAAAAATTTCTGCCTTCTTCGACAGTTTGCATCATGTTAGTGGATCCTCAAAAAGTTTTATGAAATTTCAAAAAGTTCTATTCTAGAGTCATTGATTGTTCATGTTTTTTTAGGATGTTTCAAGGTCCATCTTACAACCTCACTGTTTTCTAGTACCAGCTTGGACTGTTTTGTAAATACTTTCCACCTTAGTTAGATTGATCTGAAATGTGTAGTGATTTTGGTGCATTTGTCGATTAGGTTTCTTATTTACCAGGATCTGAATTGTTTAACTTATATTCGTCTACATATCGATCTTCCTTGTTGATTTTATAGGACACAGAAGAAATATAAATGCAAATCAAAAGAAAAGACTACCAAGAGCCATTAATCTCAGTCTTGTCTAAGCTGAAGTCTGACATGAAAAAAAAAATAGGGAGCAATGACCCAGCTAAGTGGAAGCAATACCCACCAAATTGGTCGAGTCCTGAGCATTGGGAATCTTTGTGTGACCAATTTAAATTGCCTCTATTTCGGAAAAAGGCAGCTCGAAATGGACAGAACCGTCTAAAAGTTGGTATTAAAGTATACCATCGCCATGGTTCTTCTAATACGTATAACCTTTCTAGAAGCATGGTATGTGTTTTCTTTTAAAAAGTTTTAGTTGTTCGTGATATATTAATTTTTCTTAATCAAGAATTTATTATGTTTATTAGGAAAAGAAATTGAAGAGGCCGGTCACTTTTGCAGAGGTGTTTGGGGAAACAAACCTAAAGAAGGGCACCAGAGAATTTTATGACCCTAAAGCCGGTGAAATCCCTGTTAGTAAATAACTTCTATATATCTTTTCTTATTTAAGTACTAAATGTAGAGACAATTGTATCTAAAAATTGCACAGAGAATTCAAGCTAGGTCTTGAAATACTTATTAAAATTGACGAAAGTGATGATGAGGAAGATGAGCATTGTTACTGGTATGTTATTTTTATGCATCATCCTTCCTTTGAATCTGGTTTGTGTAATATTTAGCTAATATTAGAAAATCTCCTATGGTTTGATTGAGCTTCTAGCTCCAATGTGCGAGCTGGTTTGTGTTGTCGAAGGTTTTGATCGGATTCTTAATCCCTTCTCAGCTTCTTTTGCTTCCAAAGTGGTTGATTTCTATATATTGTATGAATTTTATTGTTATTTGGTAAACCTGAAATTTTTTATTATGTGGATTTTAGAATACTTCTGCCAATAAAGACATCTAACATGTTGTTTAATCCAAAATGGATTAATTTCCTACAAAGGCCACTTAAACTATCCCAAAATGGATTAATTTTCTCAGTTACATGTTTCCTCTAATATCTAATTCTTATGCTATAAGCTATTTTATTCAAGCAAAATGGTCATTTTCTTTCTAAACTTTTTGCATCTTCTTAATAATTTATTCTTTTGTTGTTCAAAATTTTGACAGGTACTGAAGGCTGTCACTGTCCTTTCTTTTAATTTGGGTATGTAATTTTTATGCATCATCCTTTCTTTGCTATTTTCTCTCTGTACTGTCCTTCTATTTTGTTTAGATGTGGCTCAAGTAATGAAATAAGAGGTTAATTTTTATGCATCATCCTTATGTTTTGTTTAGATGTGCCCCTTTTTATAGTTAGTGCAAACATTCATTTTTTTTTAAGATCTGGTTTTCATATAGAAATTTTGGCTATTCAACTGTATGAGGTTTTCCTTTGTGAAGTATATCCTGGTAAAAAAAGCTGGTTGGTTTAAATGGTGATTGGATTTTCAGCTTGCTTGTTGGATTTGTATGATCTCTCTAGGACCAGAAGAGATCAACAAGACAATTTATACCAAACAATTCTGTTAGTGTGCTGTCAAAGTACCATGCTAGGGTGGTAGGGTTACCAGTATTGAAAAGTGTGGCGATTAAAGATCAGAATATTTAAAGCATTCATGGCCTAGCATTGCATAGGGATATTGATTGTTGCTTTTTGCCATTACCTTAGCCAAGCTGACTCGAGGCAGCCCAGTATCTAACTTGCACTACTAGTCTACTAGGCTAATCTGACAGTATGTATGAACCAATTTTCGTTATTGATATGTATATAATTCTTCTTAATTAAATATTTGGTTTTGAATGATTATAGGTTAACAAACCAATTCTTCTTATTTTAGATCCCTTTTCACTTAATAATTAATTCTTTTGTTGTCCAAAACTTTGATAGGTACTGAAGGCTAAAGTCGCAAGCTATTATATTACTTTGGTTATTAATTTGGGCAGTTTAAAAATGTTTTGTTATTATATTAGTTTGGTTGTTAATTTGGATTATTATATTTGTTTGGTTGTTAATTTGGTTCCTTTGTTGCCTCCTTGAGGGGTGGTGATATAATAAAGGGATATACGACTTTGGGTATACCTTCTTTGGGTTAGGTTGGGTATATTGAGAGATTCTCTTGTTTACTGGTTGGGTCTGATTGTAAATATATAGTCAACTATAGTAGAGGGTCTTTAGAATAAGATGCTAGGTTATTGGTTATGGGTTACAATACTAGTGATGTGGTACCGGTTAAATATATTGTATCATTTCATTTTTTAATGGAATCTGATGGATGATAGACATTTCAATATAAATTTTGATGATCTTATAATATATGTGCTTGAAAATTGGAGTATATTTCATTTAATTTGTATTTGTATAAAATTATTGTCAAATAATTGCATTCATTATATTGATATTAATGTATACAATAACATGAATTTAATTGATGCTAAACCAATTAACGCATCAGCATGGTTGATGCTGATAGAAACAATGACATTTGTTCACTTGATGCAAACAATATACATTGTCATTTGTTTAGTTGATGCTAATCGAAATAATGACATTCGTTCACTTGATGCAGACAATATACATTGCCATTCGTTCACTTGATGCCAATAGAAACAATGGCATTTGTTCACTTGATGCAAACAATATAAATTGCCATTCGTTTAGTTGATGCTAATAAGAGACAATGGCATTCGTTCACTTGATACAAACAATATACATTTCCATTCGTTTTGTTGATGCTAACAAAAGCAAGTGCATCTGCTTAGTGGATGCAATGAATAGACCTTAGCATCGACTTTAGCTGATGGTAGCAGAAATAGTAGCATCCGTTCATTTGATGCAAACAAGATATACCGCCATCCACCTAATCGATGCTAGCAAAACCAATAGCATGCACTCTTCGAATGCAAAACATCAAGCAGTTGCATCCGTCATGCAGATGCACTAATGATTTTAGTTGCATCAATTTAATGTCGATGCAACTAAAATGTCGATGCCATTGAATCATCAGCATCGAAGCCAGCTACATTGGGAATTGGCCGATGCGACTGGTCTGTAGCATCCGCTTGTCAATGCAACAAGCCCTCTTTAGCATGGAGGCTCCCGATGCAACCGAAACATTCTCCTGTAGTGAATATAATTAGTGACTAATTTGAATTTGAACATTGATTATTGGCTTATTGCATCGGTTGAAAATGGTTATACTAAAATTTGTTTTCCTTTTTAGAAAAGGCATGACTGCATAAGCTCAAATAAGGCACGACTCACCAGTAAAAAAAAGTATTTCTCGCATGGTTGACATAGTCAAACTGAAAAGGTAAAATTCACTATGTCGGATATCGTTATTTTATTTCCAAAAAGTACTAAAAGTACGAAGTGTTTCCTAATATGCAAACTTATCGTTATTTAGGACAGAAAAGGAATGCTAATTAAAAGCGAGTAAAATCAATTACGGTACATTCCACAACGATACCAGATTTCTTGTAGCCTACGGCAATAATTACCATAATTAAAAGTGCTTATCTCATTCACTCAGGTATATATATAGCCCATAATTCACAGTCATTTTGCTTACTCCACATCATATCATTCCTATTGTCTCTCTCTTTTTCTGGCACAAACACCGATCTGGAAGTTTTTTCTATAGATTCTACGGAAAAAAAATAAAAAAATAAATAAAAAATGGTGGTTGTCAGTTTGTCACCCCTGTCTTCCCGGCTTTACTTGTACGACGCGACGATCTCGCACAGAAGAAGCTAGTTTGGATATCCCCCGTTCCATGGGCAGTTCAGCAGGAATATGTGATCTTCAAAGTTCGCCTTCCAGCCAATACAGCGACAAAATGGCTAGGAATACCCTATTGCAGGGTCGAGAGAAGGGCACTGGCCGTGCCAAAGATCACGCCAGATGGTAAGATCTTTTTCCAGAGGTGGATTTCTTTCTCGACGCTTCGTCCTATGGGCAGGGTTTTATGGGAGGATCGTTGTCTGAGATTGATAACTCCAAGAATTCATCTTCCGCCCTCGGCGATGTACTACAGCGTTGTGGAGAAATTCAGCAATCCTCTCGAGAAACTTGATCATCTTCTCAGCAATCCTGTCGAACAACTTACTCATCTTCTCAGTACTGACATGGCGGTCAGTTCAGAAAATATACCTTCAAGGAAGGGGATGCCAAGGAAATCAGCAATTCTGGTCAAATTTCAAGTTTCTCATGGTGAGATACCAGAACAGCAAGCAATGAAACCTGATATCCTGAAACTTCTGAAGATTGAGGATGAAGATAAAATTGCAACTGTTCTCGCATTGCAATTTTTGACGGATGAACCTCAATCTGGTATTGTGAAACAGCTTCCAGTTGATCCATTTGGCATGGGTTTATCTGATTGATCAAGTGATTAGTTCGAACTAGGTTTGTTGGTAGCAATGGAATTATAGGTTTGTTTGTAGGAGTGGAATTATAGTTAAGAATGATGAGTTATTAGAGATGTCCTAGCTAGTTATTGCAAAACTTTTATTATTTTTTTTTGTTTCTTTATGCTTTTTTTTTATCAATTTAAGCATATGTAATGAATATCCTGATAAGAGAGGTTTTATTTTTCTCTGATAAAATGCAGATTCTTGTTATTGAGTATCTTAGTAGTTTCTAGTTAATTTGGTTTGTAAGAGTAACTCGTATGTCTCCAGCAATAAGAACTTCAACTCTGGAAACATCTTCCTTTATTGTTTTGTGTTTGAACCTCTTTTGACATCACTATTTCCGTAATTATATAGTATGTAGTTCTAAAATTAAACATATAATAATTAAGCCTTTCCTCAAATAAAAATTAATTAATTAATGTTGCTTGTCCAAGAGGGACCTTCATCCATCAACTCTTTCACATTTCATTTGAATTTTGTTTTATCGAGCAAGAATTAAATATCAATCTTACAATTCTAACGATCATGAATTATATGCAATTTTTTGTTTTAATGACTGTCGGCAAATTGAAACTGGAAAACATTAGAACGACCACAATTACTTTAATATTGCATCACTGGCAGCAGTTACAATTGTCAAAGTCCTATTTAGAGATTAGGATGTGATCAAATTTCGTTACCATCTCTAAATTCAGTCTTTCATGCTTTGTAATAGCTTGAACAAATTAAACATATAAAATAGACAAAGTGAACATTAAAATAATCAAAGTGAATACATACAAACAAATAAGTTCAATAAAATTGATTGTTGTTATTTGCAGTTTTTTCATCGCTTAAACAAAATAAACAACTAAAAATATAAAATAGATAAGGTGAACAAACAAATGATCATAGAGAACACATACAAACAAATAAGTTAAAAAAAAAACAAATTGAATATGCATATAAAAATGAACAAGAGATGGCAAAACTTTTTTTTATGTGTTCACATTGATCATCTACATGTTCATCTTGTCTATTTTTGTGTTCATTTTGTTCAAGCGATGCAAAACTGCATATGACAGTTATCATTTCTCTATAAAAATTTGAACAATAATACAAAAATAAAATATACCTCATAATTAAATAGAATGAACAAATAGATAAACAAACTGGGCATATAAATGAATAACAGGAAGGTTCCGGTGCCACCAAATACCACAACTTTACTTTTCATCAATAATTAAAACTTTTAAAATTTAAATCTTGAATCCAAAACCGTTGATCTTGTACAACTTAACGAGCGATGCGTTTCTATATAAGTTTTCTAAAATTTTTAGTTAACAAGATTTGTTCATTTTATAACCTCTTGATCAAATAACAAATCAACTCTAAATTTAATAAAACTTCTATGGAAACACCTCGCTTGTTAAGTTGTACAAATTCAACGGTTTGGATTCAACATTTAAATTTTATAATTTTTAATTATTGATGAAAAGTAAAGTTGTGGCATTGGAACCTTTCTCAATGAATAAAATGAAGAAATACATACCCGATGGCACGACGTGTCGCGTGGAGATGGTAGATAGTAATTTTCTTTTTAAATTATTGTTAACATTTATTATGATTTAAATAGTGGAGTTCATCAACGGGAAAAAATTCTATAAAAGAAATGCGTGTAAATTTTGAATTTTTATGTAAAATAAGCATAAAATATAAAGAGACATGAGTGTATGCTTTTTTTTTTTTTTTTGATAAAAAAAAGAAAAGGAGTTAATTGTCCTCCATATATTGAATAGACACGAAGAATCATGACAAATTTCTACTCCAAAAACAAAAAAAGTGGTGACCTGCGGATAGAAGTTGGTGTTTCACTTTCACTATTTGGAACACACAAATACAAAACAAATAAAATAAATAAATAAAATTAGGTGTTGAGACATGGAGTGTGAAACTTGTCGCTTGGAAAACACAAACACACATTGTCTGTCATGAGAACTTTGATAATTTTATTTATTCTTTACAAATAAACATAAATTATAAGACTTAAAAAGAAGGGAAAATTAGTCGTGTGCCACTCCAAAACAGAAAAATTAGAAATTTGCCACTTTAGTCAAATTTAATGACTTAAGACCCCCATAAATTGTCTCCGAGAAAAGCTAGATGTGTAAACATAGTATATTCAAAAACTTTGAACAAAACATTCACAGATGGTATAATTGAATCCAGAAATGCCGACCTAGGATACCTTGAAAATAAAAAGTCATTTAGAAATTAAGAATAGACCTTTATAATTTTAAAAGAAAATTTATTAAAATAATATTTTATTTTCCTTATGAGCGATTGGCGCCTCAGTGCAAACAGTACAATTTACAAAGAAGAACTCAAGGCAACCGAGACAATCCATCCACCGGCAGTCGGTTTTGTCAGACCACAGGACATTACCGGAAGAACAACAGAAGTTCAATTTAAGCAAAACAACACAATCATACAATTGTTGCTTAAGTTGACAGAAGAAGTTGAAGATCTAAAGGTAGCAGTGAAGAGGCTCGAGACTGTGAAAGGAAAGGAAGTCACTCAACCTGACGACCTATTCGACTCCCTTGATCAGATCCAACAGCAACTTCAGAAACTGAGCTTAGGAGAACCCAATAAGCCAGCAGTGCCTAAACCAAAAGGCAAACTTTTTGTGTTAAAAAATCCAAAAGAAATATTTGAAGCTGAGAAAAGGAAGGCGGCATGAGTAGAACACAAACAACAACAGAGACAGCAAGACCATCAGTGTCTGAGAGAGACACGAACCAAACTCCTACTGTTAAAGATCAGATCTGTGGCTACCGCCTAGGATCTAGACTCAGATTTGAGGCTCAAAGGAGGCTCCCTGGTCAATCCAGACGATACCAGCGAAGCCTTGAGTCGCAAATGAATCCTGATGCTGAGCTTAACATCTCCCAATACAGACGTGCACAGCAGGTTCCAGCAGAGACTCTATACCAAGCTGGATGGTCAGAAAGCAGACACCGGGTATACCAACATTACTCGGATGAAAGAACATTGGTCACAGATGGCCAGCAAGTGGAGTTACCGTTCATTGCTGAAGAAAGTTTTAACAGGCTTTTGCAAGAAGGATTCCAACATCTGCATATCGGACTAATCATGGTTCGATTATACACGCTGTACAGACGGTGTGCAGGTGTGAATGCACTAGTGTTAATCAGAGACACTAGATGGCGAGATGATAGGGCTGTTATCAGCTCTATGGAAATGGATCTTACATCTGGAACGCAGTTGGCATATACTGTTCCAGATATGACACTAAGTATTCGTGATTTTAGGGATCACATTCAACTGGTGATTCAAACTCACGAGTATGAAGGGTGGCAAGGTGGTGAGAGCAATCTCTTACTCTTAAGATCACTTATTGGGCGATTGTCCAATACCAGCCACACAAACTTCAGATATAATGTTCAGAATATGGCCGACCACCTAGCAAGTCGAGGAGTTCGGGCCATCCCTGGCTCGCAAAGAACAACCGCAGAACTCCAAAGAAGACAGTGGCTTGTGAGACCAGCTGTTATCTCACAAATCCAGAATCCCCAAGCAGCACGAATCCGAGCAAGGACAGACAGCTCCTTGTCTGTCAGATTCTCAGGGTATGCAACAACAGTCCCTGAGCAAGAAGTCATCCGAAGAGAAAATGATGAGGAAGAACTCGAACAAGAATTCATCAATCTACTCACAATAGATGATGACTTACCGTTCGTATTCACAATAGATGATGATTGGTCTTTTGAGGATGATCCATAATTCCCAGAAATCTATTCAGACCCTGAGGAATTCATTGAAGATGACGAGACCAACCAAAATGATGATTCTTTATTGGAAAAATAGTTCCTGGCAATTCTAAAAGCCGAGCAAGCTGAGCCGACAGTTGAAATGATGGAACCAATAAACCCGTATCAATAGTTTGCTATTGAGCAGATGAATAGCGATGATGAACTCGTGCAAATGACATTTGTAGAGTTTAACTGGATAGAAACCGTAGAAGTGGAAAGTGAGTGGTCTGAAAAACAAGCCTTTATGATGACTTGCCAATGGGATGAGTCAGATGGTGAAATTGATGACCTACTCTCCACGGTGCAATTCCTGTCTCAATTGGATACACCGGCAAACCAAGATAAAAACTTGCTACGTCTTCTAGCGAAAGGTGGTGGGAATGATGCCAGTTTTCCAAATAGTTTCCCAAATTTTGAGGTAAAGTGGGACGAATATCCATCGGAGGCAATTTACATGCTTGAAGAAATAGAGTACCCACAATTTAAAAATCTCAAAGAGAAAGTGGAGACAGTACTCTCAACAGCAGAGTCTTCACTCACAAGAATACCACCAGAACCGATCATGGATCTTGCTATGTACCCACCTGATTCAAGGCAGCCACAGAATCTCCAAGTTCCAGATATAAGAGCACAATTAGACAACATCCGTGGTGGCTATGCGCGGCAAATGAATGAAAGGTTTAACCTGCCAACAGTCCAAGCCAGTCAAGGCGCAATCTTGGTCCTACCAGAAGATATCGGGCTATATTCAGAAGTTATCTCCCGTTGAGAATCAATTACCCTCAACCTCATCAACGAGAGGAATTGGACAGATAATAAGTCAAAGGTCAATTACATTAAGAATCTCCTATGAGAGACATAGAAAAAGACCTGGATTCAGTGGAGGATGACATTCCCTACTGAATACGAAGAATTGGTAAACATCGCTGATGATCCACAGAATGTTAAATCTCAGATCAGGCGAATGTTTTTGTTGGAGGATCCGACAATCGGATCCACAGAAGAGCAAAATCGAGCATACAATGATTTGGAGAGATTTTCATGCCACAATGTAAAAGATCTCTTCGATTACATCAACGATTACAAGATCTTGGCTGCAAAATCGGGAAGGATGTTCATATCCCTCGAACTCTCAACAAAATTTTTCAGAAAAATGTCCCCAATCATTGGCGGAGAAATTGAGAAGGCATTTGCTGAAAAATACCCAGGCAATTATGTAGGTGTTATTCCAAGAATATATTTCACCTACCAATATCTGGCAGAGCAGTGCAAACGGGTTGCACTCCAGAGGAGCCTCAAAGATCTCTCGTTTTGTAGCCGCATACCAGTGCCAGGCTACTATCAGAAGAATAAAAAGTATGGTCTTCGGAAGGCAAAGACATACAGAGGTAAACCACATGATACTCACATCCGAGTATTCAAAAGGAAGCACGCTGACAAAATAAGAAAATGCAAATGCTTCATATGTGGTGAGGAAGGATACTTTGTCCGAAATTACACAAGGCAGAAGGACAACATTGCAAGAGCAACAATAGTCGAAAATCTAGATTTAGATGACGACTGGGACGTGCTCTCGGTTGATCAAAATGAACCAGATAGCGATACAATCTGTTCATTTTTTGAAGGGGAAGGAGGTACTAGCTATTCTCTGATGGCCGGTATAGGTGAGATGCCATACGAAATCGCAATGATGATGACAAATGAAGAAGTTTCATGGCGAGTAGCAGTCTCACTACCTCAGGAAGTTAAAAATTGTGCGCACCAATGGGAAGACAATGGCCCTGTAGCGCAAGAGTTCATGAGATGTCTGTTTTGCAAAGAGCAGACCAATCCACGGATGCGAGCGCATTGCAGCCTGTGTCATTTGACAGTCTATCCAATGTGTTCAAGATTCAATCTGTGGAGGAGAATAATAATCCAAAGGTCAAAATCCAAGTACGACAGTAAGGATACCCTAATCAACGAATTAATTGGGTATACAAACTTCCTGTTAGCTGAGAATCAAAGGCTAAAGGAAAGGATTGAAGAATTGGAGATTGGAAAGGATCTAGACGAGATGCGAGATCCAACAAAAGAAAAAGCTCCTGAAGAGTCAATTCTTGAGGAAATAGATTCGGATGATGAAGCAATTGAAAATCATATCCAAAAACAAAAAAGAGTGATTATCAAAATGATGACAGAGAAAAATGAGTACATCGGTACTCAAGTCCCGGATCCAAGAAAAGGAAGAATGGTCTTAAACAGACTCTACAACATTGAGCTGACAATGGAAATTCTAGGGATTTAAAAATTCAAAATTCAAGCAATCTTGGACACCGGTGCAACAGTATGTTGTGTAGATCAGAATGCAGTTCCAAAAGAAGCTTTGGAACCAAGTGCTTACCCCATACAGATCAACGGCGTTAACTCTTCTCAAATAACCAACCAAAAACTCAAAGGCGGAATGATGGCTATTGAAGAAAATAAGTTCAAAATTTCCTTCACTTATGCTTTTCCGATGGAACAAAGAGACGGGATTCAAATGTTGATTGGTTGCAATTTCATTAGAGTCATGCAAGGAGGGCTCAGAATTGAAGGACAAATGGTGACGTTTTACAAAAATGTCACAACAATTGCATCTAAGGTGGATGCTGAAGTGGCAGCTTCAGCAGCAATTGAAGAACTGGACCTATATGAACATGAATATTTTGAAATCCAAAAAATTACTGCATACTCTTGTGGTGAGGAATCACAGAAATTCAGGAAAAAGTTCCAACCTCTCCTGAGAAGACTGAAAGAATTAGGGTATATTGGAGAAAATCATCTTCAACACTGGGAGAAAAATCGGGTGAAATGCAAACTTAATATTATCAACCCAGATATCACGATCCAAGACAAGCCGCTAAAACATGTGACGTCAGCAATGAAGGAGCAGTTTGACAAGCATGTTCAAGCACTGCTAAAAATTGGAGTGATACGACCTAGTAAGAGCCGACACAGAACCATGGCAATGATGGTAAATTCGGATACATTTATTGCTCCGAAAACTGGCGCTGAAATTAAAGGAAAAAAACGTATGGTATTCAACTATCGTACTCTCAATGATAACACTCATAAAGATCAGTACAGCCTGCCAGGAATCAACATCATTCTCAAAAAGGTCGGTAACAGTCGAATTTACTTAAAATTTGACTTGAAAAGCGGATTCAATCAGGTGGCGATGGATCCTGAATCAATTGAGTGGACGGCTTTCGTCGTTCCAAATGGTTTGTATGAATGGCTGGTCATGCCATTCGGTTTGAAAAATGCACCAGCAATTTTTCAAAGAAAAATGGATGACTGCTTCCGAGGAACAGAGGATTTCATAGCAGTCTACATTGACGATATACTGGTATTCTCTGAAAATGAAGAACAGCCTGCAAGACACCTGGAGGCTATGTTGTTAATTTGTGAGAAGTGGGGACTTGTACTCTCCCCAACAAAAATAAAAATAGCTGTGCAGGAAATCGAGTTTCTAGGTGCAGTTATTGGAAACAGAAAAATCAAACTTCAGCCACACATAATCAAGAAGATTATCTCTTTTGATGAAGAGAAACTGAAGGAAAAGACAGGAATGAGATCATGGCTTGGTATCCTTAACTACGCCCGATCATATATTCCAAAATTGGATACACTACTTGGACCGCTGTACTCAAAAACGAGTGAACATGGTGACAAGAGACTCAAAAGTTCAGATTATGAAATCATCCGAAAAGTCAAGCAAGCTGTTCAGCAGCTCCATGATCTCGAGATACCTCCAGAAGGATTCTACATTATCCTGGAAACTGATGGATGTATGGAAGGATGGGGTGGCGTATGTAAATGGAAGAAATTCAAACACGACCCCAGAAGTACGGAGAAGGTGTGTGCATATGCAAGTGGAAAATTTCCGGTGATTAAGTCAACAATCGATGCCGAGATACATGCATGCATGGAAACAATGAAGGCACTCAAGATTCATTACTTGGATCAGAATGAGATCACTCTCAGAACTGATTGTCAGGCTATAATCAGTTTCTACAACAAACTAACACAGAACAAACCGTCAAGGGTTCGATGGATTAATTTTGTTGACTTTGTTACAGGAACAGGAGTGCAAGTTAATTTTGAGCACATAGATGGAAAAATGAACGTGCTAGCTGATTCACTGTCACGATTAACAGCAAAAATGGTGAAAACCAGTCACTATTATTTCGTTGATGAGCAGTTGGCAGATTTAGAAAAGGTGCTCGAAGAAACTAGAGGCACACCAGATAACATTCTAGCTCATCTGACAACAACTGTCGGTCAAATCGGCAACATGCTAGATTCCGGACCATACTGAAATCGATGGAAGCAAGCGAGCATGGTGGACCGCTAGAAAAACCCACTATACTTGTATCTTAGAAACTGTCTGGTAGTAATCTACGGAAAGCTACTGACAATTTTAGTTTTCTAATAATTTGTTTGTGTGAATTTTTATCTTTTTACAGAAAATGGTGCTTGATCATTTGCGAAGTCTAATGAGAGTCCATGAAAAAAGTCCAACCACTGGTTTTACTCCAGGTGGACAGCAAGCTTTTCAGCAAGCTGAAAGATGGGCGACCTCAGGAGGAGAGCCAGACTCTCTTCGAGATTATGAAGTCATTACTGGTGATTTATTAACAGTTTACCCAAAGTCTTTTCATTGGGAAGGAGCCATGCAACTTAGACTCGGTGAAATTCATAATGAACAAACACAAAAGACCATAAGTGAGGTTGAGAGGCTCATAGCATTAAGCTATCTGCAAAAGATACGACTTGAGCAATGAGCATCCAAAGACAACTGGGCCAGCAGCGCATTGGGACCAGTTAATCATAACATTGATGAGCTGTTAACAATCCACCAGAAATTTTGCATCATCCAGCAATGCCATTACTATTAAAGAGACCCACCATCATATAGGAATCTCAATAATGTATTTACTTTCGGTGCCACTATGGTAGTGCGCATCTGTCTTTTTCATTTTTTCTTAGCTGCCTGCCATATAGAATGGCATCAGCTTATTTACTTTATGGGCAATTATTATATCAAATATGCCCACTAATGTTTTGATAAGGACATACCAACTGTGGTAGATGAATAATTGAAATGGACGATAGAGCCCAATGAGCACCCGCATTCAATTATCGAGCTCACCAACTGGTAGAGTTCTTTCTATATAAGAAGTATGATGGTTCACTAGTAAAGGCATCTCCTCACAACTAGAAATCATCAACTCTTCTCTTGTATCATTAAGCAATAAAATTTCCTTCTAAATTTTCTCTAGCCAGTACTTTTTCTATGTCAGAGTTAAAATTTCCTTCTAGCCAGTACTTTTTCTAAGTCAGAGTTAGTTACGAAATCTCCTGGGAACAGAACACCCTTCTGGTATCAGAGTAAGCTTTGTTTCTTAATATTATTTATGGCTTTCTAAATTTCTGTGTGTTCTAAGTAGGCACTTGAGGGAAAAATTATACTAGATACTTAGAAAACTACATAATTAATCAATTTCAGGGCATTAGTTTGCAGTATGAAATTTTTAAAAGATTTTAGAAGAACCAAAAGAATTATCCTGCCGTACAGTACCTAATGAGTAAGGGAAGATCGCGGATAAACACGGTGATGTGAGAGGACACTAAAACCAGCAGAAAATACCATACGGAATTAAAAGACAGAAATTGTTTGATTATAATTCTGGGTGCACATTTGAAGTGACCTTGGCATAAATACCAAGGAATATTCCTTCAAGGATGGCAAAAATCTAAATTGAAACTTTGGGGTGGCAAGAATCTAATTGCCCCTAAAAAGAATATGCACTCGGATAAGATATTAAATTCATTCTTTCATATAAGTGGTGTGGATGGCCATACTTCTTTTTTTTTTTTATCAGCCTTAATATGTGGACTTAAAAGGAGATTTCTTTTCTTTAAATATAACACGTACGTGACTAATTTAAATTAACAGTGATTATATATTCCAATCCAGTTATTGAAAATAATTCCAAAATGGCTATGCTGAAATTTATTTTTCCTTTTTTTTTTAACTTGGACTGCAGAAAAAAGGTAACGGGTAAAAAAAAATGTGCACTCTCTGATGACTATCATTGTCATTTTATTTGTCATCTTTTTTCCAAAACAGACAGCGAAGTTGAACGGGTTTTCCTAATTTGTAATTACAAATTAGGAAAGAAAAAGGAATAAAAGGAAACTAAATGTGAGTAAAACCAATTAAGGTACTTTCTGAAGAGAGACGGATAATTCTGCTAGTCTATTATTGCCCTTTCCAAAATTAAATGTGCTTCTCCATTTTATAGGATTTTCACTTCATTAATTAGTTTCGACTATCAAAGTCGGTTGTTTCAGGTATATATACCCCATACCTCTCATTCATTTTCCTTGCATCACATATCACATCCTTTTAGTCTGTCAACCTCTCAAATATCCAAAGAATTAAACCCATCTTGAATTAGCTACAGATTCCATCAAAAGAAAATGATTGCCTCCCCTATGTTCCCGGCTTTGATTACGGAACCCGGCAATATTGCTGAGCATAAGCTTGTACTGATGTCCCCCTTTCCAGCGCCAGTTCAGCCTCAATATGTCATATTCGAAGTTAAGAATCCAACCAAATCAGTGCCAAATTGGCTAGGAAAACCCTATTACTTGGTCAAAAGGATGACCTTGGTCGTGCCAATTTTGTCGCCGGACGGCAAGGTAATTTTGCAGCGGTGGAATTGTTTCTCGACACTTCGTCCTATGGGCAGGGTAGTCTGGAATACAAAGGATAGGAATTTCACATTATCCGGTCCAAGAATTCATCTCCCTCCATTGGTCTACTACCGGTGTCTTACCGAGAAAGTTCACAATTTGGTTGAACAGCCTGACATTTCCGGTGCTGACATGATACACAGTTCATTAATGCCAGAGGAATCAGAAAATGCGGTCAAAGATGAAGTTGCTCATGTTGAGATGTCAGCACCGCAAGCAATGGATGATCTTCTCAATACTGACAGGGTGCTCAAATCGATAAAATCACTTTCAAAATTTATCCAAATTGAAGTTTCTCGTGGTCAGGTACGAGAAACACGAGCAAGGAAGGTTGATGATGATAATATTCCAACCTTTATCCCATTGGAACTTTTGGCCGCTGAATATGGATCTGATATTATGAAACTTTTGAAGGTGGTTGATGATGATCATATTTCAACAGTTACCGCATTGGAACTTTTAAAGGATGAATCTTAATCTGATATTGTGACACTGCTTCCTGTTGATCCGCTTGGCATGGGTTTATCTGATTCAAGTGATTAGTACGAACTAGGTTTGGTGGTAGCAATAGAATTGTAAGATTGATGATTATTGGAGTTGTGCTAGCTAGTTAGTTATGGAAGAAGTTTCATTCTTTTGTTTCTTTATTCTTTTTTCCTTCAATTTAAGCATGTAATGAATATCTTGCTAAGTGAAAATTTTTTTTTCTCTGATATAAATGTTCTTATTGAGCATCTTAGTAGTTTCTTGTTAGTTTAGCTTGTAGGAGTAACTTGTTAATTTGAAACTGGAAAACAGTATAACGATCACATTTACATTAACATCGGATCACTGACAACAGTTACAATTTTCGAAGTCGTATTTAGATATTAGGAAGTGATGAAATTTCGTTGACATCTCTAAAATTGAGTTTTTTCTTGCTTTGAATAAACAGAAGTGGAAATAGTTATATATGAAGTTCTTTATTTTTGAAAACTAAGTAGAGAATAAAATTAATCCTAATTTTTATTTATACTTTAAATTGTATTTTTTATTAAAAATATATACCAACATGTGAATCATACTTTGTTCTAAACAAATCTAATAATTCAATCTTTGGGACCAATGTCATTTATATTTCACTTCTCTGTATTAGTACTTGAGGGCCTCAGTGAACGGTATCATGACTAGTACTTCAAAATTTTACGCTCTTATCCGGTTACTCCCCTGTATCTGTACAGAGTTGAGATAAAGGATAACAGTCCTCTGCAAATATTTGTCAAATTGAGATCTCAGACATGTAAACCTCGTGTTGACAGCAAGCATAAATCTTCCTTGGTTTTTCGTGCTATTGGTTCACCCTGGTTTTCTTGGGATTGCTTTTAATTGAGTATTGATTCTTTTGCAAATTTTGATGTAATTCTTCGGTTGAACATAATCTTATGGTTTATTGGGGCGTACTTTTTTGCAAATTGGTAACTGTAATCTCTTGCTAATCAATTACAGAGACTGAGGCGTCTTTTCTACATCCCAGTACTGAAATGTATGATGAATGTTGATGTATAATTCATGTACAATTTTTCCTTGTTTCCAGTCTAAAACAGTGGAAAGTGGATTGTCTTCAGTTACACACTTACACTCATATTATTACAGCTCACTAGGTTAAACAAAAAACACTGAATTTCCTATCACACCCAAAAGCCACAACAATACCAGTATCAACTTTGAGCAACAACCAACAGAGCCTCTGGTCAAAATTTGATCCTTATACAAGCAAGAAAGGACCTTTCAAAATTACAGTTGAGGTTTATCTGACAGTGATCAGAGACACAAGATCCGCAGTGAGTCATTTATCAAATAGCATGTACTGTCAGTTCGGCTGATGTGGAAAGACCACCGCGCGCCCGCACCCCGTGTCTAGATAAGGTCCACATGGAAGATAGCAATATGTTGGTCGAGGTTAGGGTATTTTTCATGCTGATTTCTTGGCTCAGTAATGCTATGTTCAAGTTGGAGGAAAAATTTCTGGTCGGTGGGCCCATAATATCTGATGAGTGTATTTGAAGTCGATTCTGCCCTGAAGAAAACCGCTAAAATGCTTCAAGTAGATTTCTTAAACAAGGTCAAAAGAATCAAAAAGGACTTTAATAAGACACAAGTACAACAAGAAATCAATACTGCTTTGCAGTCTGAGATTAAGAGCCTTAGGAACATGCCTACAGGCTGGAGCAGATTATGCCCGAGTTTACTGAGACAGATTTTGATTGGGAAAAAAAAAATTCAGAAGTAATTAAGTTGAGCGTGAACGTGGTCTTGCTAGATGAGATGATAATGCTTCCTAAGTAAATTGTGGAGACTGGAGAGGGAGAAAGAGAAGCATGCAATGGATAAGGTGTATACCCTTTTTCATCATTCATTACCGTGCCTTTGCATAAGAGAATAGTTTCGAGATTCTTTACTACAAACTTAAAAATTCAAATTTACTGTACAAAAAAGCAAAAACGAAAAGCAGCTAAATGATCCTAATTTCATTTCACTCGTTACCAGTATTGTAACAATCGAATTCTTTTAGGAGACAGCAGCAGTGCAATGCCCTCTTAAGTTGAGTTCTCACAGTTGTATTATTTTATTTTTATTTTTATTATCTTCTTTTTTCCGGCTATCTTGTATGGACCAACCCAACTTGACGCGATAAAAAAACATATGCAGTTATGTAGCTTTAGCATGTGACAGAGGAAAAGTTTTTTTTTTTTGAAAGGTTTGACAGAAGCTGTCAAGGAAATGACCGGGGAAAAGTTGATCATACAATAGTATACATTCAGCTCAGCAATCCATTTGTAGTCCCAAAACCAGTTATCAATGGCCTTCTCTATGATTGGCACTATTCCATACGCCCAATAAGACAACAATGAACAATACATGCTATATCATAAATTAGATGCCTACTCAAGTTCTGAATTTTTTCAATATTTTGCACTTAATAGAAATAAGAAGATAAAATTCCACTAAGAAATATTGCATTATACCAATATAGATTTGTTGCAAATTGTAACAGAATTATACAATGGAAGTACTTCATTTCTTTTCTCAAATTGCTTTCTAATCCTACCAAAAACAAAAAACAATTATCAGAGGATGCTATTTTCTGTTGACTAATTGAAAGAAGCCAGCAAGGAATACAAAGCACATCACCACTGCAACTGTTGCAAGGAGATTTTGAATTGATCCATTACACATTGAAATTACCACTTTAACCCTCTTTCTTCTCCTTGCTAACCTTTCTCGCTCTAAAATACTCCGTCCAGTTATTCCAAATCCACAACCAGCTTACCATAATGGCCGTTCCAACAACCACAATCCAGGAAATAGAAATCCAAATCGGCATCACGTCCCTTGCCTCCCGTTTCATAAGAGAAGCACTCATCATTGCAAAGAACACCGGGCCAGCGACCACCCTCATGACAGTATAGAGGGCATAGAAAGGTGGGGAGAGAATCCAATAAACCCTCCTTGCCAGTTCTGAATCATCCTTTCTCAACCCGGCAAGGGTCCATATATTCTGACATAAGCTGGTAATTTCAGCGAACACAAGAAGCACCATTACAGAGAATGCACCATGTAAGGTAACAAACCGGCATGTTATAAACACAAAAAGTGTGGCAACGTGATGGGCTATGAAGAGGTAGTCTTGGGGTGTGAATATTAGGTAGTGAATGAGATCCATGGTGAAATAGGCTATGCTGAATTCCAGAACTCCTTTTTCTGGGCTTGAATTCGGTGAGGCAAAACCCCAAACAGGTTGCGAGCGCAGAGCAGAAATGGCCAAAATCACGGCTGGAGACCCATGAAACAGTGAGATTAGGCAGCTTGAGGCCTCAGGTCGAATTTTCTGGCTCCAATTTCGAAAGATTCCGAAATAACCAATGATATAGATTATGGAAAAGATTGAGAAAAAGGTGGGAAACATCGAATTGGATATAATCTCCATGAACAATGACCCAAAAGAGATGGTATGTCTGAACAATTCTCAGAGATGGCAAATAATAGAATTCCGATAAAACAAATCGAAAAATAGCACCTCTTGTGGTGTAAGCTTCGTCCGATAGAAGAAGCGTTGCAAAGGTCTAACAAATTTAAACACCTTTTAGCTTGGAAAAGCGCCTGAATCGTGTAAGAAACGAGAAATACGAATAGCACACCGACCAATAACTCAAATTCCTTGATCTTCTCTCTCTCGCTTAATAAAGTAGAAAGGAAACCAAATATTAGGAACTCTTCGTTCTTTCGTGAGATCTTTTCAGAAGCTAACGAGAAAACAAAGCTGAGAGAGAGAGAGGTGGAGGCTTCTAAGCGAAAGCAACAGCTCCGCTACAGGGTTTATTAATTAATGGAGTTATACCTCCTAGGTTCGAGATCCTTTTGGTTTATTTTTATTTTTATTTTTATTTTAATTGCGGAGTTGTTGCTTAGGTAATCACGAAAAAGTGTAATTAAAGAAATAAATGGAACAGGTCCCTAAATAGGTATTTATAATTGACGGGACTAAATCTTTCAAAAAGAAAAATTAATAATAATTTAACAGGACTGGGTAAGTGTTGCAATGTGGACCCATTTATTGCTAGGGCCGTTTATTGTCTGGAAAATTTGTATTGCGAGTTCATTTTTGTGAATACTAGAATATATATTTATTTGGAAATTTGTTGAAATAATAATATCTATTGAAAATGTTACGGTCAGACTAATTTCCAAATGATCTTTAAATATGATCAAATCCAAAAATATTGAGTTTTAAATAATCTATTTGAATTTTTTTAATCTGGTCTTCATATTGAAATTTTACTAGTGACCAAATTTTAGGCTTTCACAAATATTTAAATTTTTTAAAATTTTATAAAAGGTTGTTATTCGATGGTTCATACCTAATTTGATAAAGAAATTTTCAAAATTTTTAAAAAACAAAAACAATTTGGAAATAATAAATGTTTGACTAGAGCCTTTCTCATTTATATATTTATTAAAACTTTTTTTTGCCATCAAGTATTTGAACTTGCTGATCCGTTCATACTGTTCCTCTAAATATATATGTACTCTCAAATGAATTTGTCAATTTTAAATATAAATTTTGATTACATAAAATGAATAAAGTGAGTCAATAAATACCCTTTGTTTGAACATCACGCACCTGAGAAAATTGAGGGAGTATGATATTCCTAAAAGACATGAAATATTATGCCAATTGCCAAACGAGGTACGTAGATTGGTAGCGATCTAAAAGAAAATTGAAAGGATATTAATAAATGTAAGGCTGACTTGATTATGTTAACAAATACTTGCACATAGATACGTGCATAACAACGCCATCCATGATTGGTAGAAAAAATAAATCGGACACGTTAAAAAAATAAGCTTATCTGGTTCTGACAGCAGTACTAAAATCATTAGCATCAGTAATTCAAACTATATATTTTTTTTTATTGAAATTCAAACTATATAAGTATATATTAGTCATCAAAAATTGAAGTCGTGATACGAATAATTTCAATATAATTGGGATGTCGTACTTGCTCGTCCCATGGGCCCAGCGTAAAGCCAACGTGCAATTCGTGGGACCCACGATGACACACCAGATAATACGATTTTTAGAGAGCACTGAAGCCTGAAGGAAATTTGAAAAGTTTGGGAGGTTTGAAATTTGTACGAACTCAAAGCACATCAGAAGGCAAGTGTATAAAGTATAAACAGCCCCTCATTTCAGCTTACGGATTTTATTGTTATTTTTTTCGAATTTTTACACTATTAGAGGTCGGAATAATTAGATCAAAGATATTGTAAAATATTGAGCAAATAGTAAAAATTTTCAAAAAATGAATTTTCTGATATTTAACAAGATTTTAATATAGAAAAGATATTAAATAACTCGAATCAGTTATTTAAAACTCAAATTTCGAGAAACACATGCAAAGTGCGACGATTATTTTATTTGGCAAAGCACCGTAGCCCATCTCACTAGTTGAAAACATATACCGATTTAAGGAATAACATAATAATCATAAATATCATAAAAAAAAATCATTTTAAAGTTAGTTGGCAATTGCCAAACCAACAAAATTAGATTAATATAAATATACTAAAATTAAATAAAAGGAATATATTGCATTCCTTTCTGCTTTGCATAAACAAACGCATGTAATAATTTCATAATATATGTTACCAGCTTACCCTTTTATTTACTAAAGACGAATTGATATCTTTAGTTTAGAACTTATAGCTCAATTAAGTAAAAGAAAACATAAGAAGTGATATCTGAAACAACAAAATTATAAATCTAAGGCCTAAAAAAAATGTTGTTCCTCAGCTGCCCTTATGATTAGTAAATTATTGGTTAATAGGCACAATGGATAGTAAATTATTGTTATCGGATGTTCATAAATTTTTAGGTTAATGGATTTTTTTTTTTTTTTTTTTGCCCCGGCTGTTGAAGAAACGTAGTAAAAATAAAAGCTTAGATCAATAATTTGAACATAAAAAATAAAGCTATGAAAAATGTGGGAGTCCAAAACAGATGGTCAGTGAGTCCGCTATTTATCTAAAAGATAACTTTCAAATAATTAGCAAATGTATGTCTCTCTAAATAAATTATCTTAATTTTTAAAAAAATAATAATAATTTCAGGCCGAAGTACCATCGCATCTATACTTCTTGAAGTAATTTAACCTACCTCTATTTTCTAGACGTTAAATTATCAGCTTCCATCAAAAATAAAATCAAGGATCATAATTATATATCTGTCTTGAAAAAATAATACATAACAATTTGCATTTTATTTCAATTCCTCTTTTTTTTTCCCGCTTGGAATAGCTTGCGGAACTTGTATTTGTCAGCAAAACTTGTCGATAAACTACAAAGAAAGATTACAATTCAGACTTTTGGGCAAGATAAAATATCTATTAGATGACAGTTGAAGTTTCATAAATTAAGTTAAAATAGTCACTTTCCATGTAGACCTGTATTCTTAATTGTCTTCTTTTCTTGAGAAGTGAGAAATGAAAGAAATAAGAACGGATAAAACGCGTGAGGATAGGAAAATTTTAGTTATTGCCAAGTGATTTGGTAGGATAAGTTAATACTGACCTGTGCAATAATTTTGATCTTAAATTTCAAACAAGCATATCCTTTTTTGAAAGAAAACTAGCATATTCTGATTCCTTCGTGTTCGTGCCTGTACGTTTGTCTTTCTTTTACTTGAATAAATAGGCCCGCACCAGCACATGGATTGTTCTGGTCGCTCCAATCATCGTTTTCTGGTTTGTTACTTTTCCTTGGAAAATTTACACACTTGCGTTTACTCCAGGCTAGAATATATCGACTTAAAGATGGTCAAGTTTCCTGACTCTTAAGTAACAACTAACAAACACACCTACAATGAAAATAAAATCTGAAAACTTTAATATCGATAATCATGACATTAGTGATCAGTCAGCGAATGATTTTATTTTTTGCCTTTATATCATATTATATTAATGAGAAAAGTTCTACTATATAATTTTTTAATACCATGTAGTATTGCCGCTTCATCTTTTCATTTCCTTTTTAAAATTTAAAATCCAAATGTATAGTCAAGATGGACGAAATTAATTTATCATTCTTTACTCGATTCATTAATTTTTATTTATCTAAGTTTCGTAGTTACATTGGGAGAATGTTATGCTTTAGCATGACAGAAAAATGAGGTCCTAGTTAATTAAAAATATTTATAGATTTTAGAAAATATAAAATTCTGTTATAAGTTATAACAATGACATAGATCAAATTCTAAATTGAAAATTGACAATTCACCATGTTATTTCTACAATTTAATATTATTATTAAGGTACAAATGTCTTTAAGGATTCGTTTGGATCATCTAAGATTAAAATTAGGATTAGTTACTCAAAGTAAAAAATATTATTCCTAAACGATCAAGAGTAAGCTTTTTCAACCACTTTTTAATCTGGATTAAGAAGATGATCAAAACATCTTAAGAATAAAAATTTAATCCAGATATTGGACCACTTAAAAATAACACTCTAGATCCAAAAAAAACTTATTCTTGATCATTTAGGAATAATATTTTTTATTCCGAGTAACTAATTCTAATTTTATTCTGAGATGATCCAAACGCCCCTAAGAAAAAAATATAACATGGACGAATTGAGTACTATCCAACGTTTCATTTTCAAAATAAATTATTTTTGTCGGATTAAAAAATTCAATTTAAATCCAACCAATAAAATTTTAATCTGCATTTTATTGGGTCAGATCGGTCGGTCCGATTCACCTAGGTCACCAGTTGGCAGTTGCACACCAAACTCTGATGAAGGTTAATAAATGATCAGAAATGATAACTGTCATATGTAGTTTTGTCATCCCTTACTATTACTAAATACAAAGTAAACACAAAACAGACAAGATAAATATATAGACGGTCAAAGTGAACACTTACAAACAAATAAGTGTTGTCATCTTTTGTTCAGATTTTTATATGCATATTCAACTTATTTTTATTGAATTTATTTATTTGTATGTGTTCACTTTGATCACTATATATGTTCACCTTATCTATTTTATGTGTTCACTTTCTATTTAGCGATGGTAAGGGACGGCAAAACTGATGACCGACTCGAAATTGAAAAAATATTATGAGATGGGTGTTTATGGGCCTATAGAAAAGGGCCTCTTGTAAATAGTTGGTCTCCTTTCCAATCATACATACCTAACTTGGAGTGTCCCAAAATTCAGACCGTTTATTGGAGATCACGACAGGTTCAAAAACAATCCTCCAGATACTTCTATTTGTCCGTTCTACGTTCTATCCCTATACGGCTGTCTCGTTTTAGATCTCATCTGATTTAAAAATTGTAGAATTATCCAACAAAATCATCCCTTGTTAGTGGTTACTGTCAAACTCAAAAAAAAAAAAAAAAAAAAGACAGTATCCCATAATTTCAAAGATTCACTGCCAGCCTAGTGCAAATCCTTGCAGCAAGTGTAAGGACCAGGTTGGACTTCTCGACTAAAATTGTTTGAAAATTGGTATATATGTTCTAAGATAAACCATGATCACTCGCCAGTTTAATTTCTAAACTAGGGGAAATGACTCTGTTTATGACGCAATTCTCACCTCACCAAGGTTCCAACCAGACATGAACATATGAACATGCATGTTAATTAATTAATTAATTAGATTTCATTTTGTCTATAACAAAATAATGATGGGTCCCCTCTGTTTAGATTTTTTTCAATGAAATTCGGTCCGTACAAAGGATGGAGATGCAACAAAGCTTCCTTAAAAAGCATTCAAAAAAGCAAAAAGAAAAAAAAAATGGAAAACCGGCAGAGGTAGGCGCTCTGCCGCTCTGCCTACCTGCCAAAAGAATTAACCAATAAATAATGCTAAACTAATTTTGTTCCTCATCAACTATTTATAATATCTTGTACCAAACTTCAGTATTCGTCATGTAAGGATTTATGTTGGTTTTGCAATAATGCAGAACAAGTTTTTGTCCCACAACTTCTTGCACCAGTATTAATTTGTCATATATAAGATTGTATCTCGGTTTGCAGCAACTACAAAACAAAAGGAAAAGCAATTTAAGTTCTTCAGCCGGATAGATTAGATGATTACATTTTTTTTTTTGGCAGTAAAATTAGATGATTTTGAAAGATTATGTTTGTAGCTTGAAAATATCTTACTACAAAATATTATTCTTTTTTGTTGGGAACAATTCAAGGCCCTAATTTAAGTCAACAGTGAGGACAACATTAGGAAAATAATAATTACATTCAGTAAGGAAAAAGAACAGAAATGTTGCGTCACTTCACTCTCTATTAGCTTCCAAGCTTCCATACTCTGCTAATTTTCTCTTTACACATAAGCCTCTTAGATCTAAGAACAGCCATTGCTAAAAAGAAGTCTAAAACAGAAACATTTACAATAGCTACAAACCTACATACATTCTTCTCACCTTCCTCTCTCTCTAAAGAGATCTTTCTATAGGCTAAGACCAAGGCTAAGAGCAGTTTGGATGTCGAGCCGCCATGCGTAGCCGCCACCCTCTACTCTCCATACATCACACGGCGCCGCCAGTGAAACCTTTCCCTTCTTTCGACATGCATACCTTACACGCACACGACATGTAAAGCCGCCACACGTGCCCCAAGCCGGTACCAGTCCCCTTGTCACCAGCCCGACACTCACCTCCTCCCCTTCCTCACCTCCACCAGTCACCAAATTCTTATACGCCTCGTTAGCCCATGTTACCCGGCCCCACCCATCAGACACGAAAGCCGGTGTCTCATCAGATGTGACGCCAGGCATGACTGGCACCTCATCTCGCCAGATATCAGTCAAACCCTCTACTGTCGCCCAGGAACCAACTGGTCGTACCGGTGTCGGTACCACAACAGCTGTAGCACTCTTATTTACCTGACCGACAACAGGAACCGGCTTCACCTCAGGCGACTCGGGCATAAGAGGAAGTGTGACCAACGACGACGAATCCACCGAGGTGGTGGTAGTAATAGAAGAAGAAGAGGAAGAACATTTCTCTTCTCGGTCTTCAGCTTGTGGCGGTGTCGTCGTCGTCGTCGTCGTTGTTGTTGTGTTTGCTTTCTTTGGTTTCCGTCCCCTCTTGCCTCCCGGGCGTGTACCGGTTGCGGTACCAGCCGGTGCCTTTCTTTTAAATCTGCCACCAACTGGAGCAGATTTCAGATCTGCAGTAGCTGTAGCAGCCGGTGCCATAGCCGCTGGCTTCGGAGCGATCGGTCGGTACTTGAGCATTATTCGACCGACTCGCCATGCCACGTCAGTATCTCCTCCATACCTTGCTATACAGCAACCCCCTCTCCTCTCCATCATTTAACCCTCTATTATATTTTTCTTTTTGTAAAAGAGTACTAAATTATGTTGCCTTTTTTTTTTTTGGAGATTAAATTGTGATGTTTTGGATTTTGAAGGGAGACAGAGAGGTATAAATAGAAGGGAAGGAAGGACACGCGTCGGTGCGAGCACGTGTCGAGGTGGGATGGAGAGCAGCGATTGGTGGAAAAGGACGCGTGTCAGGGATCGAGTACGAGAGCACGTGAAGAGATGCTAGCGGATTGGGTTAAAAGAAGGGAACGGCCGGGAAGAGAAGGCGCCACTGGAAGAAGAGAGAGAAAGATCGAAAGAGAGAGAGAGAGAGAGAGGGAGAGAGGGGGCCAATGAGGAAAGGAGTAGTGTACATAGCATGTCTTAAGAGAAGAACACGTAGCGAGTGGGCCGTTGGGAACAGAGACCGTGATTTTTTTTCTCTAGTTTTAGGAACTGGATTCGTCCGTTTATCTAGATGATTGCTATCCGACAAATGCTGATGCATGGGTGTTTTGCTATGTGACAACACTTAAGATAGTTTTAGTAATTGTTAACCATGTAACGTAATTAAATTGCAAGGGTTATTTTTTAGCGCAAATATTTATGAACAGAAAAGACATAAAATTATTGAGTCACTGCTTAATGGCCAAACTAAAATTGCATCTGGTGATCTGACTAGTGACTGATTCGTAATCTCAACCATTTTGTAATGTATCTTATGCTTTTATATCTCATTTCATATGTCCATGCAAATTGTTGTTTATAAAGTATCAACTAAAATTCATGTTTACTATGGGCACCGAGGGGGGCAGAGTATATTTCCTTGAGAAAAAAATAAATCAATATTATTTAATAATCGATATACATTTCAAGTTTGTTTTAGCCTATTTGTGATTTGCTTTTAAAAAATAAATATTTTTTTAGGGTCAGGTGGTAAAGCACCACTCCAACAAATTTCATTAATCAAAAGAAATTATAACAAATTTACAAGAAAAAATAAAAAATAAATATTAGTTGGACAACAACTAACAAATTAATATTGAATTGATCTTTCTACTGATATCTTCTCGCATGATTTTTTTTTTACATTTTTTCTTCAATTATGCACCAAAGTAAATAATAAAAATTATAATAAATTATAAACTTCTATTTTGTAATTATGAACGGATAGAATTTCTTTCTTTTAATATTTAACCAACAAGGTACACAAACAACTAACAAGATTGCACTTATAGCTGCAACGGCTAAAATTAAAGAATAATCCACAATATTTTATAATTAAAGTTTGGAAATGTATTTTGAGTGATAAATTTTTTATTCAAAACTAAATATACTGGGCATATCAGTTCAACAAAAATACTATGTCATAAAGTTCTTCATGTGTGCAACAGTTGGGTTCATGCTTACTGCTTAGTGCGTCATTACTTTAATATTTCTAACTGCCTAATTCTTCCAACAAAAGCAAGGAATGATTATGCCTAAAGGAAATTTTCTTAATTAGGTAGCAACTGGAGAGGCGCTTAGATGCCCAGACAAGGGGGTTCCAGGCGTTGCTTTATTTGGGAAAAGGAAATAAAGAAAGAGGTTAAAAAAGTAGCGGTGGGGCTAAGATAGTTGGAACACGTGGACGAATGAGAGGAGCGAGATGGTAGGGTGTGAGTTGCCATTATTGTGCGATGGTGGGTCGAAGGGACGCGTGGCAGGGTCGATGGCGACGTGGATCTCTCGCCCCTGATTTCATGGCGTCACCTCCAAATAAATTCCAACCTTTTGAAGCGACTCATTTTGTCTCTTTCCTCTGTACCATGAATTCTATAAATATTCTGTGAGGCGGGTTGTTGAGTGTTGGTTCAGAAGACTGGTACACGCTTTTTATGTGCCCGTCGGTTACGGAGGAATCTGATTTAGGTGTATTATGTTGACAGAGAATTGGTGCGCGGACGTAGTCACGTAGCTGAGTATCTATTCTGGGGTCTTCCAATTCGGAGCATGTATACGATTTTAAATTCGGCTTTCAAAAGTAACGACTAGCATTTTTTGGAGCACGAACTTTGCAGCATGTATCCGTAGGGCTGTCAAACGTGCACAACGTACACGAAAACAGTCTCTTACGTTTCTGTTCCGTCCATTAACACGTAACTAAAATTATTTACGTTACATTACGTTTGGAAAAACGTAACCATAAATAGTACCGTTTTCGTTCCGTCAGTGTTAAACGGAAGAAACGTTAATAACGTTAAATTTTGTAACCCTATTAAACATTTAATTTAAACAGTATAATTTAAAGACAAAAAATAACTTAAAAATTCATAATAATTTAACTTCATAAAATGAAAGCACAAATCCAAGAATTACATACATAACAGTAACATATTACACATCATAGATCACAAATTACAAATCCTAGTCTTAAATATTACACATCCATGTTTTAAATATTACACAAATCACAGATCACAAGTCACAAGTTCACAACTCCACAAATCACAAGTCACAAGTCACAAGTCAGAACTCACAGTCACAACTCAGAAATCCAAGTTCACAAATCACAAATCACAAATCCATGTCTTAAATAACAAAACCTTACAAATGAACCTTAGTCCCAGCAATAAACTCAACCTAGCCCCAAGCCATCTTCTCAGGTACCTTCCTTAGCCAATGGCTCAAAATAAAAAGCTTACTATGAAGCCAATAAAACGTGTCAATATGTCATCATCGAAGACTATCGGTTTGAGACTAAGGAGCCAAAGAGCTGAACACTCCAGGCTTCATTTTTCAACTACTTGATCTTACTAACAACTAACAAGCAACAAGCCAACAACTCACAAGTCACAAGTCAGAAATCCAAGTCTTACATAACACATATCACATATCACAGTTCACAAATCACAAATCACCAATCCATGTCTTAAACAACAAAACCTTACAAATGAACCTTAGTCCCAGCAATAAACTCAACTTAGCCCCAAGCCATCTTCTCAGGTACCTTTCTCAATATGTCAATATGTCATCATCGAAGACTATTGGCTTGAGACTAAGGAGCCCAAGAGCTGAACACTGCAGGCTACATTTTCCAACTACTTGATCTTACTAACAACTAACAAGCAACAAGGCAACAGGCAACAACATACATGATACATGATACACCCTTAGTTGTACTCACTGACAAATGACCAGCAACAAGTTGTCAGGACAACACAAAATGCAAAAGCCAACAAGCATAAAATAAGAAATGACACTGACATTGTGAGTTTGTGACCTTGTGACTTGGATCATGCTTGACTGCCACAAATTATATCATCCGGTGTCGCTTCGACACTGGGCCATAATGGATCACCAACTTGTTCACCATTCTCTGCAAATCAACACATGCATACAATTTAATTAAAGTAAATCACCAACTATTAAATTATAACAAAAAAAAAAGAAATAACAAAAAGCAATGAAGCTTACCGGTGACTTTAACCCGCAACCAGTCTTGAGCACAGATGAGAGCTTCTATGCTCTCATCATTCAAGGAGTTTCTCACAACTGAGAGTGTCCTTCCACTAGTGGAGAAGGTGGATTCAGATGCCACTGTCGATGCCGGCACCGCTAGGATGTCACGGGCTAGTTGTGACAACACTGGATATTTAGACACCTTGAGCTTCCACCATGCAAGGATGTCAAATTGTTCCTCCAAAGCAGTATCATCCAATGGCTCAGTTAAATATTGTTCAAGCTCAGACTTGACTGGTTCTGTGGTTTTCTTCTCAGCCAGTAAAGTTTTCAGTCCAGCCCTTATATTATTGACAGTTCCACTACTTGATGCTCTAGAAGATTGGCTCCTGAAACAAGCATAACAATTACAAATTAATAACATGTTAAGAAGCAATGAATTGAATTGAATAAGTGATTGCAGTTACTTCTGGCTTTGACTTTGAGTCCTCGATGAACTATCTGTTTGGCTCTGCAAGGATATGGAGTATGCCTCCAAGTACTCCTTGAACAAGGCATTGATGCAAGCATTCAAATTTGACATATACCATTCGTAGTTGGTAGGGTATATCAACTTAAAATAATACTCCACAACTGCTAGCTTGCATCTTGGATCCAAAACACATGCAATAGATAAGAGTGTGTTTCCACATGTCCAGTATCTTTCCCACTTAGCAAACATTTTGGTACCCATCAATACAATAAAAGGATAAGGACTGCTCCCCATATTTTTTATGCTTACATAAACCTCACACAATTCAGGAAAGAAGAAGTTAAGTGTTGGATACTTAACTCCACTAAATTTCAATGTAGCAGTGTAAAAAATCTTCAAACAGTCCATTAGTGCCTCCACTGCTTCCCATTCCAGGTCATCTGGTTTCAATGTGTAATGCTTGTCAATGGTAGCATACCTCTCAATGGCAGGTCTGAGCTTCAAAGCTAGCTCCAACATAAGATAAGTTGAATTTCAGCGTGTTGGAACATCCCATGCTGGTTTCTTATTTGGTACCCTAGCCTGAAAAAAATAAAAGACAAACTTAGTTTACATAAATAAGTAAAGTTAATAAAGAAAATAAACTTAGGTGAAGTACATACCTGAGCTGATGCCAATTTAAACCTTTCCATTCTAGCTTGCGAATGACGAAGGTACTTCATCATTTCACGAACATTTTTTATCTCATCAGATAACACAGAAAGTCCATCTTGAACAACCAAGTTCAAGATGTGGCATCCACATCTTTGATGAAACACTGATCCATCTACAGGTAGTGCATCTCTCTACAAATCAACAAACAAACATAAGATATTAATTAGTCATATAATTACATAAATGAGAAAGAAATTTGAAATTAATAAGTACTTACCATTGGCCCATCCAGCAACTGTCTGATGCAAGCATCATTAGAAGATGCATTGTCAAGCACAAGGCTAAAAGTCCTTTTGTCCAAGTTCCACATTACCAACATACCATACAATGCTTCGGCAATATTTTTTCCAGTGTGTGGAGAGGGAAGAGGGCAAAAATTAAGTATTCTTTTCCTAATTGTCCAACTGTCATCTATGTAGTGACAAGTCAGTGCCATAAACCCCCTATCCCTTAAGTGATTGGTCCACAAATCACTAGAAAAGCTCACTTTACAATCAAGTTTATCAAGCTCTTCATACAAAGATTTCCTTTCTTGTTCATAAAGACTAATACAATCAAACCTAAGAGTATTCCTAGATATCAATTTGAACTGTGGTTGAAGACTCTTTAAAAACAACCTAAAGTAATAGTGAGTAACAATATTAAAGGGGTACTCATGAATAATCACCATGATTGCTAAGTTCCTCCTGCATATTCCTTGGTCAAATGACCATACACCAACTTTGTTATGACCTAAAAAAACCAAAGAAGCATTCAACAAGTAATTATGTTTTGAAAGCAAAATTAAAAATCCTTAAAAGTTAAAACTAAGAATGACTTAGTCTTTACCTGCTTCAGGTGCAGTCTGAAACTGCAACATCTGTTGCAATTTATGGGATTTCTTCTTATCTGGTCTCTTCTTACATGCCTTATGGTAGTGATGTCTCAATGAACCAGTACCCCTCTGATTTCCCATCTGATACGCTATCCCACAATACTTGCAAACTGCATCATATGAACCATCATCTCTGGTTGCACCCTTTGTGAAGTGATTCCATACCTCTGCTTTCATATTTTCCCTAAATTTCCTCTTTTTAGGTGCTTCAACTTCACCTTCACCTTGAGCTTGAGGTGCACCTTCACCTTGAGGTTCACCTTCAGGTGTCTCATCCCTCATGCGTTGCATTTGCTCACCAGTTAAATCAGGATGTAACCCCATGCTGACAAAATAACAGTTAACAATAAGTAACAATTAATCAATTCATCTAACAATTAAACAATTAACTAACAGTTAATCTAGCAATTATCTAACAGTTAACAGTTAATGTAGCAATTATCTAACAGTTAACTAACAATTAACTATGCAATTATCTAACAGTTAACAGTTAATGTAGCAATTATCTAACAGTTAACTAACAGTTAATCTAGCAATTCAGCTAACAGTTAACTAACAGTTAATCTAGCAATTCATCTAACAGTTAACTCTATGCAATTATCTAACAGTTAACTAACAGTTAATCTAGCAATTCATCTAACAGTTAAACAATTCATCTAACATTGACAATTTAAAAGTTAAAATAGAGAGAGAAAATACTATACTCATCTGGATCTGACATATCTGACTCTGGCTCATCAGATTCTCCACTAACTGTTACTCTTTCTGGATCAACCATTGCCGCCAGTCAACCAAACCACAACTTCACAACTGCAAAAAAGAAGAAAAAAGAAATTACAAGTAAAAGTACAAAGATCATATATTGCCATTTTGTAAAACAGTATTGCTTAATTACACATGTTACATGTACAAACAGATCAAACAGTATGTCAGATTAAACAAATTTCCCTTTTCCTTCTTCAAAAAGTGTGCAAAATGTGCAAAATTAAACATAAAGAAGAAAAGAGAAGGTAAAAATCAGATAAATTTGAGTAAACAGTATTGCTTTCCCTTTTCCTTTTTCAAACAGTGTGAAAAATGTGCCAAATTAAACAGACAGCGAGACAGAACAAGAGAAGGTAAAAATAAAAAAAAAATTACCTTATCTTTCGCTTTCTATTTGCGCTTTCCTCTTTCTTTTCTTTCTATTTTACCTTTCCTTTTTCTCTGTCTCTACCTTTGCTATATAATAACAAGAAGCAATCATCGTGCCTGACTGTGACCGGTACCAACGAGCCCTAGACGGCGATGTAGTCATCATGCTCATGCCTAAAAAATCCACAATAGTACAAATCATCTGCTTCGTCAGGAAGGGTCTCGAGCCTCACAAGTCACAAGTCGCAGAGATAGCGAGAGAGGTCATACATCGGTGCAGACAGAGAGGAAAACAAATTGGAGGCACGCACGCACGCACGCTCTCTCAAATCTCAATCACACTGTCACAAATTGTACTTAGGGCTTTCAAACACTCGCAACAACACTCACAGTCACAGATCGGAGAGAGAGAGAGAGACAATCTACAGAGAAAAGCACGAGAGAGAGACACACACAATCGAGAGAGACTGAGAGAGAGACACAATCGAGAGAGAGCGGCGCTTAGGGTTAGCACAGAGCACGCCTCGCCTCTATATCTCCGCTCTCATAACGATTGTCTGCAATTCTTTTAATTCCACGCCGATATAATACCTCTCAGCGCTCACAGTTATGGGCTGAAAATTTGGGCTGCAGAATTCCTTATGGGCCGACGGAATTAACGTTAATAAACGAAACGAAAGCGGTCATTTTCGTTTCTGTTCCGTTCTTACCAACGTAAGGCGTTTCACTTCCGTTTCTGTTCCACAGAGAGAAACGTAAGGCCATTCCCTTCCGTTTTCCGCTCCGTTTCGGACGGAACGGAACGTAAACGTTCGAAACGGAGCGATATTGACAGCGCTATGTATCCGAAGCACAATTTTTGCCATCTCAAAATAGATAAGGTTTCTGATAGTTCCATTATATATCTATATTTTTAAAAGTGTGCTAATTCAACATTTTTTAACTCAAATATTAAAGTAAAAATTGTTAGATACGTCTTTTTTGTATTTTTCTTATCCACTCATAAAATTTAGCGCTATTTCATTTTTTAATAAGTTCCGATAGCTTATACAAAATAAATAATTAAATATAGATTAGATCAAGTAATTTTATTCTTATATTTGAGCTTTAATTTTTATAATTGTTCAAAAATAAATTTAAGATTATTGTTAGAAATTTTAATATAGAGATATTTTAATTCTTTTGGGGAGAATCTTTGTTTTTAAAGTTAGATGGCAAAAATCATAGCAGCATATTTCATTAACAATGTAAGACATAACTTTACATGAAGACTTAGATCAAAATGCTTTACACATGGAATTTCATTTGATTAGAGTTGATTTCTTAGATTTTCGTTTGATTTATTAACATGAAAGCAAAGAGAGAATAAGAGATACAACCAACTAATCCAGCTAAATTTCTGCTTGTAAGGCTCTGGAATTGTGGTTGGATTGTTTCTACCGCTGTAGCGTCCAAAATTGCTCCAAGGTTGCTGCCATGGTCATACTCTCTGGAGAGAGGTGGAATCTAGCGCCTTTCGACGCAAGAACGGTGGTGAACAATATAGAATTTGGTCTATATATATGGAAGATAGGATGTTTTTTCTGCTCAAATTCGTGCATAAATCACCAAAGGAGGACTTGGGGAGGCGGCTAGGACAAGAGAGATGCAGTTTTTCTCTTTCCTTCTCTAGACTTACCAAAAAATAGCTTTCCAAAATAAATTTCGGTGCGAGATAAGGAATTTTCGGTCTGAAATCAGGGAATTTCGGACCAAAATTTCAGAATTGAGCACCGATAGTATTTTGACCATAATTTCTTCATCCAGACTCCGATTGATGTGATTCAAAAATTATTGGAAAGCACATGATGAGCTCTACAATGCTATGTATTCCATTTAGTCATTTTTTTTCTCAAAATTCTTTATTTTATGCAATTATTGTATCAACTCCACCAAGTTTTTACACAAAAGTCAAATGCCACGGCAGTACCAATCTTGCCCAATATAATACAAAATTACAGTGAATATTATTGGTTTGGGTAGTATTTTTGTGTCAAGTATGGTCAAAATGCATATATAAATATGTGATATCAGAACCACTGTTAATATTAATGGTAAATTAGGAAAATACTTTTACTGTAAAATAGATTTAAGGCAAGAGGACCCATTTTTCCCTTATCTTTTTATCTTAGCAGCAGAGGATCTAGCTAAATTAATTTCAAAAGGAGTCAATTCTGGTCATTTTCAAGGCTTAGGTGCAACCCTTTTGAACGAAAATAAGCTAGTACATCTGCAATATGCAGATGATACTATGTTTTTCTTGAAAGCTGATTCAGATATGATTGAGAAGCTTCACTGGACTTTAAAATCCTTTGAAGGGGCTTCTTGATTGAAGATTAACGTCTCAAAATCTGAAATCATCCCCTTAAATATTAGTAATAGTGAAGTTAGAAGAATAGCTGAGATTCTTCATTGCAAAATTAGTAGTCTCCCCATGAAATACCTTGGTACCTTTGCATTGGAAGGCATCATATAAAGGATATTGGAAAATTTTGATAGAGAAAATAGAGGCTAAACTCTCTACATAGAAAGGAAAAAAAAATTTCATTGGGAGGAAGACTTACTCTCATCAACTCAACACTCTAAGTTGTACCTTTATACCACCGAGCTATGTATAAAGCACCTCAATAGGTTGTCAATTCTATTGACAAAACACGTAGAACCTCCCTTTGGGGAGGGGTCAGAGAGAATAATGATAGGAAATTTTATAATTTAGTTAAATGGGATAATTTTTGTAGGAATAAAAGTAATTGGGGTTGGGAAATTTTAGATATCAAACAAATGAATACAGCCTTATTAGCTAAATGGGCTTGGAAATTTATGCCGAAGGATAGCTTAGGTATTTGGTTAGAGATCATCAATTTCTCTCAACATTTCCATTTCTGGTCAAATATTCTTTAAACCAAGAATGTAATCAACATAGACTGCAATAAGATAAGAGGTAATAGGAAATCAGTTTCCTTCTGGCATGAGAAATGGGAAATCAATGAAACCATGGCAAATAAGTTTCCTGTACCGTACTCCAAAGTTAAAGAAAACCAATTTGGAAAAAAGAAAGACCCTTTTTCTGTTGCTCATGTCTGGAATAGTGGAAATTCCAATTTTAGGTTAGCAAGGAGTGCCTCAATTAGGTTTAGAGAAGAGAAAATATATATGAACCTAGGACTATTCTTGCTAATACAAACTTCTCTGCTGACAATGATAGTGCCTATATTGGAATTGGTTTAAGTCGAACTATTTCACTGTGAATTCGATGTATGATTTCCTAAATGATGGTGGTATCAACACAAACATGCAAGAGTCAGTTTGGAATTTGAAGATTCCCTTAAAAAAAAATTTATTTCTTTGGTTAGTCACTAGGAATAAGATTTTAACTAGAGATAACTTAGCTAATAAAGGTCGGCAAGGCTCAAAATCTTGCTCTTTTTGTCAAATGGATGAGACAGTGGATCGATCACCTATTTTTACATTGTTCTTATGTAGCTCCTTTCTGGAACACTGTATGTAGGGCCCACAGTCATGGTCATGTCTTGGATATTTCTTCAGTAAATAATCTTTGCATGGATGTCTATTTTGAATCATGACTCTAATTTAGCTAAGTTTTTAAAATCTCTATGCGCTGCTTGGTTTTGGATAATTTGGAATGGAAGAAACAAAATAACCTTTATTTCTTGAGCTGGCCAAAATACCCACTCAAGCATTTTTGCAACAATTCATCTTATTCACTTTTGGTCAGGTACAGCTTCTAAGATGGAACAAGTAACACTTCTCTAGGGCAACCAATGCCAGCAATGTAACTGCTGATGCTAGCAGTGTTGATAAAGACCTGACGGATGTCTAGTTTCTGGAGTAGAAGAATGGCGCCCTCCTCTGTTGTTTATCTTTTGGTTTTTACTGGTACTGAATGCTTATTTTGCTTCTTTTGTTTGGTTGGATTACCGCTAGGATGAGTTTGTTGTTTTTTTTTTACTTCTGATCACATCTGGTGATCTACTTTGTGGGTAGCTATTTCTTTAAAAAAATATTTATTTATTTTTCCAAATAATATTAACTGCCATACCATTTCAACCTTTTAAAAATAAATACTCTACGTTGGAACAAATACTCTTCAACCTGGAATATATATTTAATCATTTACGAAGAATAACCATTAATAATTTCAAGGATCTAAATATACTCTTTTTTTTTAGCTAGAATGGGCCGGCATTTCATGTATAAATGAAATTTTTTTTTTTTTACGGGCCTCGTTATTTAAACTCTCGATAATACAACTTTTTTTAGTTAAAAAGTTATTTAAGTTCACTGCTATTAGAATGCAGAACTTGTTCTGTTTGAAATAATATAAATATTTTTTTCTACTTAATATTTATAAAATCGTCAAATTATTTAAATACATGCGGCCCATTGAAGTTCTTATAACTCATACGTATGCTTTTCCATTTGTGAAAAATATCCAATCTCTTTCGACTCTAGCATACTGGTGTGTTAATATTATTATTTTAAAGATGTACAGGCTGCATAGGGTGTATAGTTTCTTTCTATGAAAATGGTAGAGCTTATTAGTCCCAAAAAGGAAAAAGAAGTACGCTCCATTTCTGAAAAAAACAAGTTATGAACCTAGAATTTATGAGCGTCCTTTGCTTAAAATTAAAAAAAGGTTCCCAAAGGCAACGTGATAATTATTCTTTAGTAGCAAAATATGAACCTTATATTTTAGTACAGTTATACTTAGAATTTAAATTTTTAGGACTTTGCTAATTATTTTTAGTAGCAAAATACTTAGTTATTTTGGTGGTGTGGGAGGTGAGAATGTAAGGTACTACTAAATATAATGAGACGTGCAATAGTTTATGTTTCATCTAGTATGAGATGTAACCTATTCGTACTTTAGATCTTCTGAAATAAATAATGATTATGTTTTGCGGTTAAAATTTATGATGCAGCTTCTAGCTGAAAAATCAATAATATTAATACTAAATAGATAAGATGTCAACAATGTCAGTTTAAGTGGGTACTTATTTTTTTGTATAAAATACAATATATATCACATAAAATCAAGTTCTCTGTTACAATCCATACTTGTTGTAATGTCATGCCTTCTCCCACGTATGATTTCTCGCTCAAAAGAGTTGAAGGATTGAAGGTGGTTAAATGGCAGTATCACTCTATCAGTTAGCACTCCTGCAATATCAGTATATCATGGCAATGTTAAAGTAAAAGTAGAGAGAGAGAGACTTCAGTAACCAAACCATTTCATTACAAAGAAGAAAAGAATATGAACACAATGTCTGAATATGAATATCAAATTCACGTGCCAACCCCATATACTCGTCAGACATTTGAAAAGCGGATTCACAAGACAAATTATAAGTAGAACCCTTAATAAGAAATGAAACAAAAAAAAAATAAAAAAAAATATTATACAAAAAAGAATAGCTCAAAGCGCACTGGTGCCCTCCGAAATGAACAGCATCACCACAAAACCCTAAATATCAAAAAAAAAAAAAATAATAATAATAAACAAAAGGCTTCAGCTGCCAGTGATACCCTCCTACATAATTGTACAATTACATTTTGCTTCCAGTTTTGCCGGTGGCGGCTGCTGCTTTAAACCCTCTCTTTTATGGACACCACCATCCCCAGCAGCTGGTAACAAATCAGAACCCTTCGCATCCCTACCTTCGGGCTCCCCACTCGTGAGATTTTCTGTTTCAGGTCGTTTACGCTTGACTTTACGTGCATTCACTATTCTCTTAACAGGCAGCCCAGTTGAACTGTCAGGTTTTGTGGTGGGGATATTTATGGCAGCGATAGTGGGGCGAGACTCCTCAATTACCTCTTGGCTTGCGTTTTCTTTTTCTATTGCAATGGTTGCAGCATTGTAGGCTAAATCATGTACAATTGAGCTGCAGAAGAGTATAGTGTCGGTTGCTTCTTCTAATGTGAAGCTCCTCTGCTTTTGTTGCTTTGCTGTTTCTGGTTTTGCACTGGATAATTCAACTGGCAAAAAGAAAAGAGATGAAGTATAAAAAGCACGCAATTCTATCAAGAATCTACATAAATACAAGTTGGTATAGAATAGTACAAGTCGGTTAGATAAGTAATTCTATCAACGATATGGCTTGATTTGTACTTATCTTAGGATAACACGAGTTAAGTAATCATTCAATTGGTAAAATTCTGGTAGAATGTGGATAGACAACTTCATCACAAAATATGCACTTAATAGAAGAAATATGTACATCTACTGGTTAGGATTTGTGAACCAGGTCCCAGAATCAAGATTAGACTTAGGGTATGAAGGTGAACCAGGTCTAAGCATAAAATTTAGACTTAAGAAGTAATGAAGGTGAACCAGATCGAAGAATCAAGTTTAGACTTAGGTTAATGAAGGTGACTAAAATTGTATCCTGACAACAGGCTTACAACTTGAAACACTGAATTGAACCTTCCTAAGACTTTCCAATTTACAGTCAGGTCATAGTTCAAATGAAAACTAAACTCAATTGCATAAACATACATTTTTTCTGATTCAACACTAATTTCCTTCTCTTATTTTGTACAAAGGAAATAATTGATCAGAAATAAGAATAAAGTAAAAGATAGATAAAGAAAAAAAAATTATAGTATCAACAAATCTTACCATGATTATCACTGGAAACTTCAACTATACCAGATTCCACAGGTGTGGCTAATTCATTCTTCTCAGATACTATCAAAGTATGGCTTTCATCTAAAGAATCCATCTTGGTCGGCTCTATCTGCTCTGATTCAGCTTCATTCTGTACATCCAGAATTCTCACATCATACTCCTCAACAGATGCTTCTAACACATCACTTGCTTCGTTCTCAATAGAAATATTTTGTGCTCCCTTAACATTTCTCTCACTAACTGAAGGTGATGCAGTCTCTGAACCCTTACAATACTCCCCATCAAAGGAATTACACAGCTCTTCATTGTTGTCGCTTCTGGGGCCAATATGAATGGAAGAACCACTTATTGACATGTCAGACACTGATCCAGTGCTGAAGCTGCTTACATGCCGGCCTGACGTTTTATTTCTGTTGCGGAGAAGTCGATGCAAGCGGGCCTCCGTATTTCTAAATGGGCCCAAATCAACAGAGGAAGAGGCTGAAGAGCTCTGGTGCCCAAGACTTCGTTTTAGCACACTTGTGCTGTCTCTTGTGTAGGAGGGTTCTGAGCAATGTATATTCGTGGTAGAAAACGATCGACCTTCTACAACTGGCCACTTGCTGCTATTCGACCTTTGCATTAAAAGGACAGAAATACCTGAGCCTTCAGTGTTTTCAACTCGGTGCATTGGGCCTATGGTTATCTCTGTTTGGTGCTGCTTGGTGTAAGAACCAAGGTCTGAAATAGTAGGCTCTTTATTAAGATCTCCCCATTTTGACTCTGGAGGAGGCTGTTGCCTTTCACTTTGGGCATGGATGCTTATTTGTTGTGCAGGAAGGTCTTTCACTTCTAAGTCAGTATAATGTTCCTCGGGAACAAACTTCCTACTAGCATCGACTTCAGGAGCCGTTGCTTCAGTTGTTTTATCCAGATTCAAATCATTAGATACTCGTTCCCTCAGAATTTCCATTTGCTTCTCCTTGTCCATCTCTAATACAGAATGCTCTAAATCATTGCTCTCTTCCATTATTTCCTTAGAAGACAATTCAGGTAGTAACATAGAAGGTTCCTTTTCATATGGTACATTTTTACTCTTGGCCTTCTGATGAAAATCATCTTCACTTTTCATTGTAACTTCCACCAATTCAGGTATAGAAGATTCCTTTTCATAAGGAACATTTTCACTCTTGGCCTTTTGACATAAATTATCTTCACTCTTTGTTGAAATTTCCATCCATGCCAGTTCATCCCTCATTACACCAGGCTGTAACACTGCAATTCTGTCAGCAGCAACACACTCCTCACAAAGATCCACATCAGCATCATCCTCCATAATAAAAAACCTCTTTCTGCATCTAGAACATGTGACCTCCACCATTTCTCTACCAAAATCACCCAGAGGCCTTTCTAAAAGTTCTTCATTACGGTCCAAGTTTTCATCCAACACATCAACTTTATCAAAGGTAAACACCTCCTCATGTACATCAGACCCTTCGATCTTTTCAGATTCGCCGTCTGGATAGTCAACTTGGTCATGATCACTGTCAATGTAAGGTGCTACAGTGGCACCGTGCTCGGAACTTGCATTGCTACTTGTTGTCAGAGATGAGTTTCTAGAAAACATTGGCCGGCTTGTGCTGTTTGCCTTTCCAGTGACAAATGAGGTGGTTGGGACGCTAGAAAGCAGTGGCCTAAACATGTTTTGTGGCGCTTTCCTATGGTCCTGAGAAATAAAACCATGGGATACTAATTAAGGACAAAATTAATGATAAAGCAGACCAAAGTTTTCTCATAGACTGAAACTGTATAAACAATAATAAATTGATTTTCCACTGGACAGTTTGCACTTTTTTCAAGCTATCAGGATGGTCGGTCTAATGGTTACAACTTACAACTGTAATAGCTGGCATGTACTGCCTACCATCAGCAAAAGCAAAATGGTCAGAATAGCAACAGGTTCAGGTGTTTTGCATTGACAGGATTGTCTATTGCCTGTTTCGCATAAGCATGGTCCATAGAGCTTACCATCAACCAAAGTGCTGAATCAAACGATCTCTTCGGGGCGGACCCAACAGTAATAATATTCTTAGCCGGCTTTCTTGACACAGCAACAGTTTTATTCTTAATCATCCCGATGTTTTTCCTTGCAGTAATGCTGTTTGAAAAAGAGCTCATAGAATCTATATCATCATCCCCGGTACTATGACTAAAATGGTCCCTGTCATGGCTATGAGAAGAGCTGGCACTTCTAGAAGGAGTGGGAGACATTGATTGCCTCCTATATCTCGAACTCAAGTCAGACCCAACACCAGATGCAGGAGACAGACCACGAGACCGAGAAATAGGTCGGTCAGGTAGGGAGGTACGTAAATTTGGTGGAGTCTCAGTTGGGAAACCAGGTGGGTTCGGGTCCCACCCACGTATCTTTGGAGAAGGGGAATTACCGCGGCTGCTTTTAACTGGGGAAATGCCTCTTTTCGGCTGGCTGAGGGAGCCAGTACTGATCCTCCGTGGTGTTGGACTTGCAGACCGTCGTGTAGGTGTGGAAGGTTTGGTTGGGGGTGTGGCAGGTCGTCGCGTAGGTGTTGGTGTACGTACAAGGGATGGTGAGCTGGCCCGCGAGGCTGAAGATTGTCTTGGCATTGAATGAATGGTGCTGACAGTGGAACGTGGGGAAGGGCTGTGCCGGCTTGGGCTCGCACTGCTTCTACTTGATCTTTGTGTTCGCTCCATCTATCATCATGAAAGAGAGACATGTTACTCCATAAATTAAATTCCACCACTCCTTCATTATCATTCCCTTTTCTTATTCTAAATCCCTAGACCTAATCACTTACATAGCCACTTACATATTAAGGTGTAAATCAAAAATATTGATACAATAAATTCCATTCAACTATCATGAAACAGAAAAGCTTGGTCAAGAAAAAAGTAATTCTAAGGACAAAAGAAGTATGTACAAACTGGACCATTTTCTGCACCTAATAATATTAAACAATCTTCAATGCTTTCAGCACGTAAGGGTAACCATGGGTGCATTCAACAAATAATGGTAAATATAGGCGCTTTTATTTTAAGGAAAAATAAAAGAAAATATATGCAGAATAAAGGTTACCGTTGATGATCTGGAAAGGGATTTGGTTTGAGATTGAGTTCGTCCTCTCGTGATGACTTTCAGTGGTGGTGGTTCCTCATCATCCAATGAAGGGAAAAGAGGAGTGTCAGGTGGGGTCAGCAACCTGCAAGAACATTGAAAAATAAATGAACTTCTATTTTTTAAAAACAGAGCCTTCAAAAAGATAAGGAGTCTATTGCCGTATTACTAGAAAAGGCACTCACCAGTCGTAATCATTCTTGTCACCCTCCGCATTGAGTAAATCGCTGCTTTCCCCTCTTGCAGGGATATTAACAGGCTTGAATTCAGAGAAGAATCTCAATTTATCTAAAGCAACGAAAGATAAAATAATCAAAAAGAGAATAGCCAATATCGCTCTTCAGATTATCCTAAATTTACTACTATAAGAAGAAAAGAGAACAATGCCACTATTTAATTTAGCACAAATTCCAGAGCATATTCGTCCATTAATGGAGAAAGTAAATTCTATTTCTTTTACATTTTTTCCCCAAAGAAGGAAACACTAGTAAATTACCACTACAAATACCATTTTTTTTTTTTTTGTTGCTCATGCCCTTTCTGTTTTTTGTAATCAGCTCTAACAAAATTGAGTTTACTTGCAAAAGAGAACTTACTCAGCGAATCATCAAAATCGTCTGATGACTGCAGAAGAAAGCTTTCCTTCTCCTTCTCTCCACTTTGAATGTCCGCAAACAGAAGCAAATCGTCATCTTTTGGTTTATAAGAGAGGCTGTGCTCTAAGCTGCGGCCCCGCTTGTGGACCTCCTTTGTTCTCTCTCTTCCAGGAGAGACTCTGAGAGAAGGTGAGGGGGGCATCTTTCACTAATTTATAGGGCCCACAATTCAGTCCCCCCACCAAATTTCACCTCGTATTGCCATTGTATCCTGCATTGCAAAATCATCATTATGGATCTGTTTAAATACCATGTTAAGCAAACCAGTCCACCTTAAGGAACTCATTGCTTCACATGAGAATAGAAGGATGTACCCAGACACGAGTAAGTGGAAACAGTATATATGAAATATCTCAAAATTGGCTGCAAAGAGGTTATCAACTAAGATTGAGGTATGCCAATGTAGTATTGAGAATTACAACTGAGGAGACTCCTGGAGGTTTGGACTTTGGATAGTGTATTATGCATCTTTAGCAAACTACAAAATGATAGTATAATACATAATTTTTTTTTAAAAAAACAAAAGATAAAAAGGCCCTCTTTTATTTCCATTTTTAAAGCAAAAGTGTTTACAACAAAATCTAAACATATTAGACGATTAGTTCTCCAGGGCAAACAAACTAAACACGATATGAAAATTGATGTCCTTTGGAAGAGAAGCAACAAAATCTTAGCCTAACTTTTGATTTGACAAACTATACGAGAGAACTAACAAATTATGCGACGTGAATAAAAAGAAAGACACAAAATTAGCAGTTCTAGCAAATTGACCAAACCACTTTATGCAATGACCAATTAGGTGGCACCAAATCCCCCAATGCTTACCAAAATAAGCAGCAGAGGAGTAAAAGAAATTCTGTGATATACTAATCAAAAGTAAGATATCAACCCACCTCTTCTAATCATCCCTTTGTATAAACCATAGAAAATTTGAGAAAACCACTTAAAAATAAAAAACAAAGAGCAATTCAAGAACAGAAATGCTCAGCATTAGACCAAACAGATAAGAATTTTCAACCCAATTGACCAATTATCCCAACCAACGACCAATTCTCCCGCCCAAAAAAAAAAAAAAAAAAAAAAAAACCGAAATTAAGAATCGTTGAAATACCTCTCTCAAGCTGACAAACTCCGATCTACGCCACAGCTTCCGGCGCGAATCTCGAGGCAACAGCCTCAGATCGGACGGAGCGAGATCCCGCGCTCCACACCAAACCCTAGGTGCACAACCGAGACCTTTTCTTCACGGAGAAGAGAGCGAGAAGGCGCGCTGGATCGCTGAAGCTTTCTTCTCTTCAACTCCGACTTCTTCTTCCTTCTTTTCTTTTTTTTCTTTCTTTGTTTCTTTCTTTCTTGTTAACTCCTTTTTTACAAAAAATTGTTTTTAATTCTTTAATGGTAACGAACGCTTGCTGGGAAGGAAAGAAACCTCTCTGCCTCAGTTCACACAGCTTGGCTTCTCTTCTGTTCAGTGCAAGCGGTTTTTCCTTTTCCTTTTTCTTTTTGTTTTTGACGACTTATTTTAAGGGATTTTATCATATATACCCTCTAACTTTTCTTTTATATGAGAAAGTACACATCTGACCTGCTAATATTTAAAAATTTATGTCGCTTGCGCAATTGTAGATGCCATATATTCTCTGGAGATTTTTTATGTAAATCTGAAAGTGTCAGGGGCATGTAAAAGATTATTATATCGCGGTTAAGAAGTCAGAGGAAGGATTTTACCATACTGCCACTAGTTACTGCTAGAATAACGAAAAAAGAGGAGGGAAAGTCTGAAAGACCGTGGTCATCTACACTAATTATTGACCTGATGATTGATTAAACGGGTCGGAGTTATATAGCACTTGCGGATTTGGATCCGCTTCTGATGGCATAACTGGTAGTTGAGACTTGTTGGATGAAAAAAATAATAGGAAATGATGCCATTAGGTTTTAATAAATTTAATTAGCAATTTAGCGTAAATCATTTATTCAAACAAACAAGACACAAGTCTTTCAAAAAATGAATAATATCCAAAATTTGCAAGCGACATCACATTTACAAGCGCGTTAATTAATACAATTATTTTTTGAAAATGAGATTTTCATCAATATTGGCAAATTTGAATGAATCAATAAACGTCAATCAATATTACATTTACTCACTAGGATAATGGAAATCTCAGTTTTCAACCTGGCGCCTTCCTTATAATTGCTTAGCATAAATCAGAAACTTTTCCAGCCAAACAACTTATTCATCCTTCTCATTTTTTTTGCAATCAAACAATGACACGAAAATAATAATAACAATAATAAATAAAAGGTACACCCAATGCACAATTGACAGGATCCTTTTCTTTCATTGAATCTCAATTAGTCAAGTTGCTATGCAATAGTGAAACACTCCACATTAGATACGTTAATTTAGTGACGACTTCGGCCCCATCTAAATGAATTTGGACACAAATGAAAAGACTCTCAATAATCATAATACAATAAATTTAGAAACAAATAATATTTGGCGAATGCTTTTCCAACTGAAAAAAAAAATTATCAATACATCATATTTTATGAAAACTAAGGCACACTTTTTGCCTGGACTTGCTAGGTTTAAATCCTCTCCTGCATAAATCACAATGAAGAATTGAGCGCGAGAAGGGGGGGGGGGACAATGGCTTGCGCATTATTTCTTTCGTTTGATAAATTTTAAATTAAAGCCTTTATGATTTCTGCTAAATATTGTACTGACTTCTAACTCTGCGTCTTCCTTCTATGTATTATACTATAATAATAATATTTAAAATAGAGAAAGTTTCCGCTACTAACATTTTGGTTGGCCATAGATGCCAACATTTTATTATTGAGTTATTTTTTTCAAATTTTAATATTCAAACGGCTAATCCAAACTGTTGATCTTATTTAGTTTAACAAGCGATTTGTTTTCATATAAATTTTATAAATTTTAAAATTTATTTGATACTCGATCAAAGACTAAAATATGAACGTATTAGAACGAATTTATCATAGAATTAAATCCAGACAACCATTTGTCATACTCATCGAGATATGTTTCTTGTCATTATATTTTGCCCCTCAAACTCAAATCATCCAATATTGAAAATTTTCTAATTATATCATCTCATGTAAAAAATTTAATGCTGTATTTACTGCTTGATATGGACGCACGAACGTTTTCGCTGATGTGCATATAGCTTCTGCTAAATATCACATATTTGTCTTCTTGACTTGGATATATTTTATTCTAACATACAAATTGACAAAAGGAATATTTTAAAAACATAGAACGAATATTTTAATGTCTCAAAAAGACAAATCAAATATGATAAGTATTATTCGACGTGAAGCGCTAGCCATGACTCTAGTTATTTATATACTTCAAATTAATTCGCTGCGTGTTTTTCTCCAAACTATATAAATAAAAAAAAATGTAAATTATTTAATAATAAAGTTTTGGTACTATGTATAGTATCAATTGGTCGGCGTTACAGCTTCAAATTCCAATTTAAAAATAACAGAAGAATATTAGAAAATTTTAAATTTAGCTGTCCGCAAATTTAGCTTTGTAAATGAGTCATTTATAGTTCGAAAATAAAAAAAGGTTTAGGATCGTGGTGCTATGTGTAGTAAAATTATTTTTTTAAAAATTAAGAAAATTAATTTCTAATAACTATTGTAAAAATAATTAAATTTGTTAAATAACTATTGCAAATTCTTCGTAGAAAAGGACCCATGCGCGCATGGATGTGCCATCTTATCCAATCACTATACGCATCCAGACATTTCAAATCGGCTTCCTAGAAAAGGCAATTAAAGAGGTCTGAGTCATGACTGAGCCATGTACCAGTCTCTACCCATTTCTATCCCTCTGATTCTGATCCGACCATCCACTCTCGGCCAACGTGCGCCTTGCGGTCCCCTTCTGATCCCATTTTGACACACGGACACAAGTAATTAATTATAATTCTTCCTAATAAATGGGTTTAATTTCTTCAAATTAAGAAATCAGAAAGGCCATTGGGACGTTCCATTTGAAGCTTGAACCACCTCCTTTTTCCCTCGCTCTGAGACAAAGCTCTATGTAACCGAATGGTAGGGACTGATAAGAGCCTTAAATCTACTAATATAATAGCTAGAATGAATGAACGAATTGGATTATAGAGAGGAGCGGTTGCACCGGTGGGATTGAATTTGTTTAGTTTATGATGAGAATTGATTCTCATCCAAACCAATTGCTATTAATTATTATATTATATGTTGGTCAGCTATATAAGAAATGTTATCTCGTAGGTTTGTTAATCTATTGTTTCTTTACCCAAAAGGAGACATGTGTGCTTTAGGACTAGGTTTGAAATTAATATACTAGGTGGGTTCTGATGAAATCTTAGTTGTCAAGGGAATATGTGATATACATGCATTGTTGTTCATGTTAACAATATCTATAGAAAATTGAACGGGAATAATTGGTCCAAAAATACTTTCATAATAGTTTTTTTAATAGACTAAAAGTATAGTATTTAAGTTTAATCTTGATATTAGAATATGGATATGTGTAGAGTTTTGGATATAAAGCATGGAATTTTGTTAAATTTCAAGGCAAATACTCTTTGAGAAATTAAGGATGGACGTCTTTCATGAAGTAATTATTCAAGTAATTTATTTTAAATGCAAAAAAGAATCCACGTGTGACTGACATATAAAAAGGACTACCATTGAGAATACTCGAATAATTCAATTAAAGGATACTTTTGTTGTTAAAACTGTAAAAGAAAAGGAACCTATTGAGGAGTATAAATTACAATTATTTGTAGCTTATAATTATCTACTACATGACTAAGACATATCAACGGAAACAAAAAAGATTTGCACATCAAACCCAATTAGAAGATATCGATCGTAGCTTGACAACTATTAAACCTTCATTATTATTAAAGATTGAGGAAAAAATAAATGAAAACAAGTCAAACAGTTGTTTTCGTATAAAGAATGTCCTTAATTATGTGCCAACATATACGAAAGTGAAATAAAAAAAATTAGAAAGAAACAGCTTGGAGGTTGCACTGTTCATGTCTTTCTTAATCGCATTGCAATATGTAACTCCAAATTCATTGGTTTCTTTCCAAACTGGCCTGAAAGCACAGTCACAACTTCTATGATATATATATGAACTTATGAAGTCAATTTATAAGAAAAGAAAACGAATAATCTGTTCCGGTCAATGTTGGGTTTTGTTTATTATTCTCTTTGTCATTTTTATGGTAAACCAAGCATAATAAATATAGAATTCCTCCTTTTGAAGCGTCTGATGTTCTTGTGATCTCATGAAAACCCCAGCTGCAAATGCACTGTTAATACAGCTGGGTTGACAGGTGCATAACAAAATATTAATCAACACATAATAATAATAATAAAAAAATGAATAATTCATGAGTGAAGTCTTCTTCCCCTGTAATATATATTACACAGAATCAATAATGCCCTGTAATACATATTGCACAGAATCAATAAAAAGATCTAACGTTTCTTTGAAAAATGCATGTATTCCATTATTTATTTGTGTATCCACGCGAACCGCTTTAAGATTTCTTTCAGAATATATCAAGGTTTTAAAATGTGATTTATGCGGTTTGATGATTGGGTGGTAATTTAGCGTTTATCGGTGATAAAACGGTTTATGAGGTGATAAAACGGATAAAACGGTTGTGCGTTATGAACCAAAACGGCGATAAAATGGAAAAAACGGAGTTTTTTAAAAGCTTGGAATATATATACAGTGAAAATATGATGTGACTTCCGAGGACAATCCTGGAATTTTCTGGAAAAAATTTGAAGCTAATGGACCACTGAAAGAACAAAATGATTGCTGATTACACATTTAACAAAGATAGCCAAGCTAAACAGCAGCGATCGAGCAACTTAAGCAATGTAGGATTTTTTTCATTTAAAAAATGACATTAACGATGCAATTTGCTTATGAGTGCAAATTAACTATATATTTAAACATGACGTGAACCTCTATTTAATTTTTTTAGTCAAAAACTTTACTTTAATATTATAATTTTTGGAATGTCTGAAGTGAACAAGTATTATTGTTCACCATTAGTACTTCTTTTGCAACATATATAACAATTTATATATCCACGGGGTACGTAATTCAGAATGAATTACAAATTATTAGAAAATAATATTATACATATATCTTACCGGGAAGTCACCGTCATTGTTTCCTATTATTTTAAGTTGCTTCAATTTATTTTTTTTTTTTTATAGAAAAGACCGATCATGTGTCCTAATTACTCCAATTTGTAAACATATTATACTTTACCATGTCCCCCTTGATCTTTATGCATACATGACATCTCGGTAAGTGTCTTCCAGGAAATATCGCAACACGTAATTCTGACTCTAATCTTTAGGACCGTTTGACAAAAAATATATGGAATTGTACTATAAAAATATAGCTGGAACAGAATGATAAGAAAAACTGGAAGTTGGAAAAGCAATAAATAAAAACAATTCGGAATAGCATTTAATGTGTACACAGTATAACTCTCTCTATTGTGCTTTCTGGCACGTGAAAATACTATGACCGATTCATAATATAATAATAATATAGTTCTAAGGACCAGAGTGATAACTCTAAAACTCTATCTACTAAGATGATGAACGATAAAACGAGTGATTCTTTCAAGGACAATTTGTGTAATTTACTCATTTACTTTTCTCAAATAAAAAAAAAGTGCCATTTAAAAAAAGAAGGAAGAATCATTTGATGATAATTTGTTTTGACGTTGTCAAAATCAATTCAAATAAAGCTGAAAACCATATATATATAACATGTTTGTGTTAGATGAATGAATAGAACATCAATGAAGTTTTATACAATATACATTATTCCTGGGTATCATTTAATGGTGCATAAGAGTCGTTATTTTATACAAGTAAAAAGTTCAAATCACTTGGTAAACAATAAAACATCCAATGAATCTCATTATTTTTTTTTTATGAACACAATATATGCACTATATGGATTGTATTTATATCTATAATATCAAATTTCATATTTAAAATATTAGTTCTAAAACTTATAAGATAAATAATTATCAATGTGATATTTTTAATAAGTGTCCTCTCTTCAAATAAATTTTATTTAAGTACCCAAAAATCCTCACACAACAAAGTACATCTCTTCACAAGATAAAACTAGAAGAGAGCTGCCAACAAATATGCACTGTGACAACATTGCACATGGTTATTTCAGGAATAGAAGATGAGCAGCTGAAAAGCAAATTTTAATGCTGTCGCCTGCCCCAAGTTATCCTCCAACAAGCCTTTTCTTTATGTCCAATTACAGATCTTATACAAATTCATTATATGGTCATTGGTGTTCTTAGTAGTTCATTGGCAGTTGACATATATATAATAATGCTTCCGACTACCACATTAATATTTGCACATCGACAGATACAGCCATCGTTAGAACCATACACTTAGATCTTATATTTTCTAATTTAAAATTTTCAAAACAATAAAATAATAACTATTAAATGAATGTATCACAAAAAAGTATTTACACGATAGTTACTCTTACTTTATGTTTAGTAGAGTTTGAACCTATAATTTTTTTAATTTTATTTGGGAATTAGATATGAGCTATAGATGAGTGTTTTAAAAACAGAAGTACCTCACGTAAGCTTTTTGTCTGTTTTTTCAATTTCTGGAAATCAATCATAACTACGTGGTTTCGTACTTGGCCTATATATTTATTTTAAAAATAGATAATTTAGTTTCTTAGTATTGGAAATTTTTGGGAAAAAAATTAAATTATTTTTTAAAGTTTTATGTTAAGCGGCCGAGTTCTTGAACATTTCAAAAAAGATAAATAAACAAAGAGTCTCCAGTATTTTTCAAAAGGAAAAAAAAAATACAGTCCTTTCAAAAAGACTTAAGTGCAAATAATGTTTAACAATCAATTTTAAATTTTTGAAAAATGCAAACTTTGTCTATCATGATAAATTTGATCAAATAAAATGTCACAAAGTTCTGAAAAGGTCCCAAAAAATAATAATAATAAAGAAACCTGTAAAAAAAAATCCAGAAATAAAAGAGAAGGCTGACTTTTCTGTTTAGAAATGCAGGCGTCTGATTGCTGATATTAGATAAAATTATTCCTCTGTAATAGAAAATCGTTCGCACAGCCATCTACAGGGATGCAGATAGCTCTAGATAATGGAAAATTTTTATATACGACAAAAATTACATAAACAATTTTAAATTGAATAAATGACATTTTTTTTTAATAATAGCACAGCTATAGCGGCACTAGCATTGCCGGTATAAGCGCTATAGCGGCAATGCTAGTGCCGCTATAACAAATTTTCTTTTTTTTTTTTTCGGCTGACAGATTCCTCTTTTTTTTCTCTTCTGCGCAGCTTTAAGCGGGTGCATTGAATTGTGGAATTAAGTGAGTGTATTGAATAGGGTAGATAGCGGTTGGTTTTGTGTTTTGTGCAGCCAAGAAAAGAAAAAGGAAGAGAGGAAGAGAGAGAGGTTCCCATTTTCAGCCGAGAGAAAGAAAGAGAGAAAGAGAGGAAGAGAGAAGGGAAGAGAAGGAGAAGGAGACGAGGCGTCACTCCGATTTCGAGAGAGATAGCGCCTATCGGCAACCGGCAAAAATGTAGGTTTATCGGCAACTGACAAAAAATATATAAGTTTGAATGACCAACATATAATATTTAAATATTTTTTAAATTTTAGTTTGCGACTTATTAACTTTTATGTGTTCCAAGCCATTCAAATTATCTAATATATTACATAAATAAAATAAAATTTTATTTAAATAACCGCATAATACAAAATGATAAATTTAAAGCTATAATAAGGTGCATCAAATTTAAAACTATAATACAAAATATAATACAAATTTTATTTAATAAAAAATATAATACAAACTATAATACAAAATATAATACAAATTTAAATATAATACAAAACTATAATTCTAGGCCAAAATGGTTTTCAAACCATGCATTAAACCCTCTCAACCCCCCACCCACTCTCCTAAATGCGGCACAAAACACAAAAAACAGAATCTGTCAGCCGAAAAAAAAAAAGAAAATTCGCTATAGCGGCACTAGCATTGCCGCTATAGCGCTTATACTGGCAATGAAATTGCCGCTATAAGGCTGTGCTATAGCGGCAATGCTAGTGCCGCTATAGCTGTGCTATTATTAAAAAAAGTTAATGTCCTTTGTTCAATTTAAAATTGTTTATGTAATTTTTGTCATATATAAAATTTTTCCCTAGATAATACTAAAGCTGATGTTTAATTATTTTAGTGGACGACATCAGGACCCCCGCAAAATTTTCTAGTCAACAATCTGGGTACATTAATTTTTATTTTTTGACTTTCTTTTTGTTCCTTTCGTAACGGTGCTATGCTATCAGTGCATATAGAAAGACGTGTCTATGTTTCATTTGTTATGATAAAAAAAATACAAATATATACATAGTATCGACAAATCGTTTTTTCATTTTTATTGAACCGATATACTACCGAAAATCATAAAAGTCTATAATATATATTCGAACCAGGTTAGCTAATATCATTGCAACTTAGAAACTTTAATTAATTTATTCAAAGCACAATATGTCTACAAACGCCACTTTGAAAAAAAAAAATTTGCTTAAATTCTTAGAACTAACTTCTAGTTTAATAAATAAGAGCAATGTGGTTCAATAAAGGATTTACGCTAATAAAATATTAACATCATAATTCCAAATAAATATTAACGCCACGATCGATATTGTGAACATTTTAAATATTCATTCATAATATAACCAATGCAGGAAATAGTTAATTGAATACTTAATTATACATTGAAATATTTACATAAACCATGCAAGATTATATTTAATATCATATTTAAGAAAATACATATAATCTCTAACGCTTATGTGACCAATCGAAAATTGATTAGTGTCATCGCACTCTGTGCCATCGCTACCATCGCGGCCAGCGTTCGCTGAGCAGCGCTCTATCCCCTCTACTCACCTAGTGTGCATTTTTTGTTCATTTCGTTATTATAAGTGTTCACTTTATTAGATACAAATATTCATTTTGTAGTAGAATTGTTCACTGTTTTATAAGTGTTCGCTATGTTCATTCTGGTTTTTTTTTTTTTTTGCCAAAAATTTCAGTTGGGACAATACAAATGTTCAGTTTAATAAGTACAAATGTTCTGTTATTTAAATATAAATGTTCAGTTAGTAGCAACAGGAAATATAACTGTTATAAGAAAAAAAAAACCAAGCGAAGGGGTCATGAACCGAACAAAAAACACATGAAAAAATTAGAAGGGGTCATGAACCGATCCGGTTCAAATTAAATTTTTTCCGACTCTACCCCTGCCTCCTAGCGCACCTCTTGACCCACGCGCGACTTGACTCTGGTGCAACTCTGACGCATTTAACTGAACACTTCTTATTATTAAACTGAACATTTGTAACATACAGCAGCGATGGCAGCGATTAGTGTTTACCACAAACCCGACGGGTCAGACCCGACCCGCGATAAACCCGGACCTTTTCCCGACCCGCCCCGGACTGTGAATGAACCGTGATGGACCGAGGGGGTAGTCCGGGTCGGGTTTATCACGGGTTGGGCCGCCATTTTAGTATAGACCCGCTCTAAACCCGTCCCGTCTTAACCCGTGGACCAGCCTGGACCGGACCTTAAACCCGCCCTAAACCCGTCTAAACCCAACGTTCTCAAAAAAAAAACCAACCCGTCTAAACCCGACTCTCTCTCTCTGCGACATGCGCCAGCCACGCGCCAGCGCCACACGTCGCTCTCCTACTGGCTCTTTCTCCCTCTCTGGTTTTCGCGCCCACTCCGCTCTCGACAACTGTCCCCCAGACGTGCCCCACTCTCCTCCCGCCCAACTAAGACCCGACACGCGTCTTGAGTCCAGACGCACTCCTCTGACCCTCTCCCAGTCTCCCACCCTCTTTGTTTTTCGCGCCCAGACCATAAACCAGCCAACCAGGCCTCGACACATGGATACAAATTGCCAAAAAAAAAAAAATCAAACGGCTCTTTTAGCCGTTGTAAATTAAATGCATGTTAATCAAACGGCTCTTTTCTGCTCAGCCCAACGCGCCTCAACGGCTCTTTTCGCCGTTACAAATCCAACGGCTATTTCAGAAGATTTTTTTTTAAAAATAATATTACAACATTTAAAACTCTATAAATACCCCTCCATATCATCTCATTTCCACACCAATTCAACAACAATCTCTCACTCTCTCACTCTCATATTTTCATAGCAAACATTCTCTCAATCCTATTTCCATAATTCTATTTCCATTTTCATAATTCCATAATTCTATCTATATTTATATTTATAGTAGTTTTCCAATAATATTCTCGTAATTTCGTATTTAGTTTTATTCCTATCTTACCATCCAAAATTCCAAAAAAAAAATGTCGTCTCCACCTCCTAATCCTAATAATCAATTTGCTCAACGATTAAGTGAAGATATATTTGGCCCACCTCTTACTTATCCACCACCAACATATTCATAAAATCCTAATTATTCTAGTGGAGCGCATGGTGCAAGTTCGAGTGTTCCCGAAATTATTCCGACTCCTTCAAGTGCAACTCCGGATTCTTTCGTTCCACCGGCATCGGAAACGAACACTCAAGCAACGGAGAAGAGGAAAAGGTCTGGTCCGAATTACAACGCAATTTGGTGGCGATATTACGAAAAAACATTAGACGATAATCAAAATTTGAAGTCCGCACGGTGTAAGGTAAAAAATTGTTCCGCTAACTTTATTTACGTTAAAAAAAATGGTATGAGCTCCTTTCAAAAACATGCCAAAAAATATGAAAATGCCCATAAAGAACCGCAAAATGAACCAGATACTCGGTATGTCCAAACAACTTTAAACTCGGACGGTACTAGAACTCACCGAAAATATGACCCGGAAAAAATACTTACCGAATTTACTCGTTACATTGCCCACAAAGAACAACCTTTAAGTATGGGTAATTGCTTGAGTTTTGCACGATTGGTAATTTGTGGTGTAGGCGAACTGCTTTATAGGAGATTCCACCATAGAAAAATCACCAAAGAACTCAAGAAGTAATTTCTTGAACGGAAAAATGAATTAGTGGCCCAATTTGCTTTAGCTACTTACAAGGTCTCAATAACATCTGATATTTGGACTGCTGGTAAACATGGCCTTGGTTATAGTTGTATTACTGCACATTATATTGATGACAATTGGATTTTACAGAAAAGAATCTTAAGTTTTCGTGTTTTAGATTCTCCGCACACTGCAAAGGTAATTTACGATTCTATTATGGATGTTTTGAAAGAGTACAACTTGGTTAGGGATTTAGAAAAGAAGGTTTTCTCAATATCTTTTGACAATGCTAGTAATAACATTAAGTCAATAGATTATTTTCTCCGGTCCCTAAACCCAATTATAGATGGTGCCATGTTACACCAAAAATGTGCTTGTCATATTTTGAACATAACCGTAAAGGCCGGCCTTGAAACCGAAGTTGTTGACAACTTGATTACCAAATTTAAGAATACCATGACCCATATTTACTCGAACCAAGTTAGGAAATAAAATTTTCATCAATTATGCCAACGAGTAGGGTTAAGTAAGTTGGCCGTTCCATGGGACGTAGACACCCGTTGGAACTCAACTTATAGAATGCTTCACCGAGTCCTCCCTTACAAGGAGGTCATAGATGACATGTTGCAGAGCAATAGCGATAGCATTCAACTATTGCTCTCTTCGGGCGAGTGGCAACAACTCTAACATGTAAAAGACTTCCTCCAATCCTTCTTCGAAGCAACCGTGAGGTTATCAAGCTCATACACTTCATCGGCCCACGAGCTCCTTCAACAACTCTATAACATTTCCAAGGTGTATGACAATATTAGAGGTAAATAATTTACAAATGTAATTATCTTAATTTATTTATTTTTTAATAAATTGTAATAATATTTTATCTTCCAATTTTTAGAGTTAGAACATCGAGACGAAACTATTGCACCGATCGTAGATGCAATGAAGACCAAATTTCTAAAATATTAGGAGGAGGTACCTCTTGTGACTATCGTAGCCAACTGCCTCAATCCATCATTGAATAAGATGTGGACTGTGAAGATGTTGCAAAAGTACAAAAGACATCTCGGTTTACCAAGCCACAATGAGGAGGCACGCGTCAACTTTGCATTGGAGACCATGTTCAACATATACAACGCACAGAGAAATTCCGCTCAACCGCCTTCAAGTTCAACAACAAGGCTTAACACTTATATACTTTTTTCTGAAATTTTACTGATTAACTTATATACTTTTTTTGAAATTTTACTGATTAACTTATATATTTTTTTTTGAAACTTTACTTATTAACGTATATAATTTTTTTTGAAATTTTACTGATTAACTTATATTTTTTTTTTGAAACTTTACTTATTAACATATATATTTTTTTTTTAAATTTTACTGATTAACTTATACTTTTTTTATTTTAATTGAAGCAGTAGTCGCCGTGGTTTGTTAGATGAGTTGCAAGACGAGAATGACTTAATCACTGGATATGGAATCACGAACGAATTATCGAGTTACACAGGATTACCGTCGAACATGGAAGATGAATCAATTGACATCCTCGACTATTGGAAGAGACATTCAAGTGCTTATCCAACGCTAGCGATGATGGCGAGAGATATATTTGCAGTCCCCATATCTACCGTCCCATCTGAATCATGCTTTAGTTCAGCGAACAGAATTCTCACTGATAGACGAAGCAAGCTCGGCCCAAATGTTTTCGAAAGACTTGTATGCATGAAGGATTGGATCGAAGCTGAAAATCGAATGCAACATTTTGTTCCGGGAGAAACTAGCGGTGCTGAAACTCAACCAAGTGCTACTGGGAGTGAGGTGGATTCGGAAGATGAATATGATCCGAAAGATACCGACCTATGGTATTTGCGCAAGAACTACTAGTTTGGTATTGGTGGTATAATTTTCTAAACTCTTTAAATTTAATTTCTTCTAAAATTACTTCAACATATTTATTAAAATATATTACTAACAAAAAAAAAATTAGAACTCCGCCTATGTTATTATTTTATAAAATAATTTAATAGCATAGCCGGTCCCAAGCCCGGATAAAAGGAGGAGGGTAACTTTAATTATATTTGAATTTGTTCAATTATTAAAAAAATTACAAATCAAGTTTTTAAAATAAAATAAATTTAAAAAAACTACAAAATTATTTTATTATTAATTTTATTAGACATAATATATTTTAACTAATTTTTATAACTTATATTTTACAATCTTTTGTCATGCAAAATTGCAAACCATTAACCATCAACAATAAAAAAAATATTAAAAAATTACAAATCAAATTAAAAAAAATTAAAATATACTACAAAATTATACTTAATTATTTGATCTATAAATATAATATATTTTAACGAATTTTTATAAATTTATTTTACAAATTTTTGAGATGAAAACAATGAAAAAAGAAAAGAAAAAACTAGAAAAAACCGCCCTTGGACCGGCCTGGACCGGACCGGCCCGCCTTTACCCGTCCGGTTCACCTAGGGTCGGGTCTATCAAGGGTTTGGGTCAAGGTTTGGGAGGTGGACCGTGATAATCCGTCCCGTTTTAACCCGTTAACACGTGCTAGACCGGCTCGGGATAATCCGTGGACCGTGGAGGTTTGGACCGGATAAGGACCAGACCGGACCGGACCGTTTGGTAAACACTAGCAGCGATGGTTTATTTGACGATGACAGTTATAATAGCTGTGACCAATCATATGATCTCATCTCTAGCATCTACCGTTGCAGGCTGGAACAAAAAAGGCCTCTCAAGTATTAACAGCCCAAGAACCCAAACAATGATCTGGTCTATTCTCTGAATATTACCACAAGCCCAAACCCTTCTAGATTCTTCTACAGTTTTAAAAAAGCCCTTTCTAGTTACAAAACCTGAGAAAACCCCAGATCGCTTCGTCACCACCGCTGCCATTTTTCAACGATGATCTCCGCCGTACGATCGCGCGCAGTCACGTCGGCGCTCGCCTCCTCTTCTCCATGGAAGCACCTCACTGGATTCCTCGCCAATTTCTCCACCTCCTCCGAGGCTGCGGAGGCTCCGTCGAAGAAGGCGCTGCTTGACTTGGCGGAGGTGGAGAAGGTACTCAGCGATGTCAAAGCCGACGACGTACGAGTCATACCTGTGCGGGATCAGTGCGACTGCACTGATTACATGGTCGTCGCCTCGGGACGATCCACGTGGCATGTTCGCAATATCGCGCAAGCTCTTATTCACAAGGCAGGTTTGATCACTTGTGTTGTTTGATTTGAACCCTAGGGTCTTTCTGACAATTGAGAGATGTTCTTTCAGATGGAATTAAATGGAATTGATCATTTGAAATAGAGGAGTGCATGATTTGAAATTTCCATGTGTTATGGGCTTATGGCAATTTCTGATGTTTTTGGTTCAATTTACACATATTAGGAACTGCATTACAATAACAATGTGCTCAGAACTATATCATAGATGACTGTTATGTTATTAGGTTTTAGAGCTAGGATTTCATGCTTACATGTTAGGTGTCATGGAGGTTACAATACCAATAGTAGGATCAAATATGTTAATTTATTTGCCAGTAAGGAGCTTTAAGCTAGTTAAATCTTGATCGATAAAAAGAAAACATAAAAAATAAAGCAGATAAAATTATCTAAATTGACCTAATATTTAACATTTAAACCTCCACTAGCAAACAGAAATACTAACACAATATCCCTTATTTTGTTTTGCTTACGAAACACTCGAGCCCAGTAATGTCCTAGTATGCAATACTAGATGTATGATTTATGGTATCAACATCGATTGTGGGGATATAGGCTTGTTAGTTATTGCCATTGCAGTGCCTGGACCTGCTAAAGTATATGTCAATTTAAAATGTTTTGTTTCTTCAATTATATTAAACAGGTAAAGCAGAAGCAACGAGGTTCTGACCGGTTAATTCTTCCCAGTGTAGAAGGCAGCGAGGCCGGGAAATGGATTGTTGTTGATTCTGGTTAGTACCTAATTTGATGAGGTGGTTTTTGTTATTTCTCATAATTAAGAATTTTCAGCGTGGAATGGGTTACATGTAAACTGAGTCGTATGGGTAGCATGCCTTAATTGATATATTGTCCTTTGTCTCTCTTGTTTGTTGTGTTGTAGTTAATAGCTTTGTTTTCTTATAGTGATTTTCATTTTGAGCTAATGTGGTTAATCATAATTGGATTTCTTTTTCTCATTGTTGGGTAGATTAATACAATATATATTGTTCTACGAAATTTCAGGTACAATTATAGTTCATGCACTTGATGAGAAGGCAAGGGCATACTATAATTTGGAAAGTCTCTGGACCAAAGAGGCATCTGAAAAAGTACCCAGCCCGGTTAGTTCGAAAGCCCCTTAAGCCTTCTTAGCTGTTTATGTTTCAACATGTGAAAGTGAAATAATTTTGTTTCACATTTTTTCCAAATTTATGCCTCTTCTGATGTTTTCAGGAAGTACATATTTCTTCCTACACCAAGTTTACGAGAGAGTGGCACTAGTAGTTTTTTTTCAATTGAATTATGTGGTAAGTCCCTAACATTTCTTCGCATTCTGTGCATTCTAGGATTTGGAGAACGCACTTGTGAAAAGACGCAGGAGGAATAATTCAAAGAAGCCCATGAAGAGTGTCTTAACTGCATGATCTTGTTCTACAACAAGATTATAACGTTGGTTGCAATTTCCCTTTGCTAAATTATTTTTCTAGTTCTGGGTAGTTTATCCGGCTGTCCACCAATGGAATTCTGTGCATGTGTGATCTTTATACAAAGTATTCAGATAGGTGTGAATTTTGTATAAATGTGGTTGGGGGTTCACTCTTGTCTGGACATTTTGTGCATAGTTCACACACATGGTAAAGCCCCATTGGTTGGCCAGCCCGGGTGAAGTTGCGTGAGGTGACAGTTAGTGCGTCCTTTTTTTTTTTTACCCCTTCAGTATATTTCGCTTCTCTTAAATCATCAACTGCTAAGTCTGTGTTGCTTTGTTGCAGTACTAATTAACGAGAAATAACTTAGGCTGCTCCATGTCCCACTTGCAAACTATAACATTTTCCTCTTTTTTGAATGATTTGTAGCTCGTAGTTCTTTAGGAAGATAGAAAAGTTTACTATTGCTACGCTAACACAGTTTGAGCATATATGTTATGTTAGAACGATGTTGTATTTATCCTTAGTACAACATGTGAAGGACAAATAGGGGTGCATAACGTCTAAAATGACTGCGAAAATGGGTTCTTGCATTAACCGTTTCGTACTGAACGCGAAAGTGACTACCATTTTCGTTAATCGTTTCGTTTTGGACAAAATGATCGAAATCATGAAAATGCTACGAAAATACATATGGACGAAACCGTTACAAGTTTTCGTTAACTGTTTTGTTTTTGAAATGCAACCACAATCTTAAACTGTTTCGTTTCTTTTTGGATGAAACGAAATGAAAGAACGGTTAAAACAGTGGTCGTTTTCACGCCTAGGACAAAGCTTCTTCTATAATAAATTGGGTTGAGGCACAAACTCAGGCTTTGAAGTTTAGCCCAATCTAACCATTCGTGTTGGGCTCCGCTAATTTTTTAAATCAAAATGACGGATACCCACCTTTCTCAATAGCCCATTTAGACAAAGTTATAATTATTTCATTATTGAGAAACGGTCAATAAAGAGAACCCATCTTCTATTTCATTTCAGATAAGACAGGTCGCTGTAGTCTAGCAATGATTCTCAATGATTAATTAATATTTGTAAATCCGGATCCGGTAAATCATGAGTCATGATCAGCAAATTCATCACCTGCACAAACAATAATTGATGGGTGGGGTGTTTAAGTTCTACAACCCAATAATTTCTCACGCACGGCTCATCGTACTACGACCCATTATGTTCGCCATCGTATCCGATTTCCTCATCATGATGATATGAACAGATGAAGACTTCAACTTGAGAAAGCGATAGCAGCGGAAACAAAGCACAGAATGGCAAGCAAATCAAATCTAGTCCCGCACGGGACGGTGCAGCGCACCAATTCTAACCATCTGATTTAATCTCAATGGTTAAGGAAGCTCCGTGCATAATACCAGATTGATAGATCCGAACCGTCCATATTAGATCGAACGGTTGGATGACTGTGCTGGACCGTCCCGCGCGGGAGCAGATAAGGATTGCATGGCAAGGGCATGCTTGGTTTGGATCGATGGATCTGCCTCCGATTTGGTATCCCAAGCCTCCATTACTGATCCCCACGTGATGCTCTGCTAATCTTGTCTTCACTTGTCATCGGATCTTTTGTGGCCACAGGTCTCGTGATAAATATTGGGGCGTAGATATTTTTTTCTAGCAGTTCTCAACAAACCTTTGAAGATTATTGGTTATATGTCTGAAATCTAAACAATTTATTTATAATGATGAACGACTTTGATTGTTTAGGGATCAAATGAGTCTAGTACAACTCTTCCATTAAATAATTTCTCAAACAATATATTTTTATAATATTTTTTGTTTAATAATAATTTTTTTTTTTTTTTTTTTTTTTTTTTTTTTTTAGTTTTCACGTTACAGAAACACGATTCGATACAGCACAATCCCTAGTTTTGGTTAGTCAGCTTCAGCTATGGCTTATTGGCTTTACTTGTCGCATCTTATTTCTGTTTAGTAAATGTAATTGCTTCTCTGGCTTTGGAGTTTAACTCTTTTATTAATGGCTGCATTCTCTGCAACGAGTACAGATCCGATTCAAAATGATCATTACTGCTGCAATGACTGCAATGAACAAGCGTGCGGCTGTTCTTCTTTTGAACGAGCACTGATTAAATTGGCGGGGTCCATTCGTCAGAGGCCTAGGTAAGTGTCCCAACTACTGTAGAGAAACCGAAGTCGCTTTGAAGTTTGAACGGACAGAACTTCCGAGTTATTTTGCTCTACCAATCTTGCAACATCGTCTTCTTTTCTTTTTTTTTTGAGGTTGGTTTGGCATTATTGATTAAGAAATTTAACAATGTAAACAAAATATGTCATTTTGGTGACTTGAAAAATACAACTACTTAATTGACGGAAAGCAATCAAATCACCAACCACAGACCCAATTTATCTTTGAACACTACTATATCCTACTTAATTAGCCTTGACTCTTGACAGTATTAACTCGTAAAGAGAATTCACGAGTTAAACAAACAATAATTTATACCAAACCACAAATTTAATAACTGATATTTATAATTTGATCTTCTTCTTGCTGGATTTCATTTCTAGCTTATCCCAACTTATTTGGAACAAAAGACTTAGTTGTTGTTTATATTTATCTAATTAATGGCTCAAGTATTTGCGTTCTTTTTTCTGTATTTTTATTTATATTTTTATGCATTATCGTGCTCTGTGCTTACACAAAGAATAAGAGTACTTATTTTTTCATGTGGACACATCCGAACATAGAATAGAATAATTAGGAATTATTCTGTCTTTCTATGAAAATGAGGTATAAGGAAGAGTCCTTAATTATCATGTTTACTTCATCTTTTACACTTCACACAACATCCAAACAACATAAGGGAATAAAGTGTAAGCTGTATTCTCTATCAAAAATCATTCTCATTCTTCCTTCTTCCTTGTACCTTACTTTTGCTTGTTGTTATTTATTCTTGTTCAACCAAATACACGCAACATTCATCAACATCTCGATCTTATGTAAGATAAAACAAGTTAGTAAGAAGCCCCCACTCATCAGTGCATCAAAAATTCATAGTTCAAATTACTTTTGAAACAAAATCAACAATTTTTACATTAAGCTCACAAGCTCCTTTGACGGCATTAAATTAATAACTGTACGTGTACTCGATATTATTACCATTTTTATTATAAACATACTGTAGGGATAAAATCGAAAACCACATGAAGGGTTTCTTAACAAAAAAATTTTTAACTTTTTCTTTCTTAATATATTTATATTTGTGCACGTGGTGTGTCAAGCATGATAAATAGTGAAATGGCATGTATCGTTGGGCGGTTAGGAAACATGCATGTTGGGGCTATTGTTAGACAATCAAATTCAATATGTACTACACACGACGTAGCAAATCAACTCTTACCGCTTGCAGGTTTAGTTATTGGATCTTCATGATTGTATCCGATAAATAGTTTGGAAACTAAATATAGGACTTCATATTATGTAGGGTATATATATATATTTTTCATTTTTTTCAGAATGTTTGATACAAAACGAATTAGATCAAAATTATACCATAACATATGGTAGAATATAAAGAATTTTTCCCAATGTTAGTAATGTTGTAATAATTACATATAATATTTTTAAGGAGTTCAAATATATATTTTTAAAAAATACATATATTATTCTATTTTTATAAACGCATAATTAATGCAGCACAATGTTCCCATTTTTTGTATTTAAACCAGCCAAAGATTTGATACAACAGTCCTAATTTAAGTAAAATATTTTCCCCCATTTTCAAGCGTTAGGGCGTGGAGACGAACTCATATTTGCTTAGTCATGTACCGTAATTTCAGTCATTCATACAAAATTAGAAACTTTTATACGAACCTCAAAAATAATATTATTTTTGTGAAGTTCAAACTATATCTAACGGTCAAGATCCCACATCCTAATTATGGTATTACTTATTATTTACTTGAATTATGGGATTAAATGCGTATTTGTATGGAGACGGACTCTCGCCTTTTGAGGCAGTGATAACGAGGTCCCGTTCCAAAAGTGCTTAAATTAAACTCTGAAACTGTTGCCACTTGACTAGCAGAGATTCTCCTTTTCTTAGCCTTTTATCCGGTTTCACTTTTCGTAGCGCTGAGAAAGTTTACCGTTTCCGAGGTTGAATTATTCCATCGATTTCACCAACCCCATTTCTTATTACTTTTTTTATATCATAATTTTTATTACTTTTAGCGTCCCTTTCTATGATCACTCTCTCTCTACGATCTTTAGAAAAGGGAATGAAACAGTTGGATTATTTCGCATCCGATGTCAAAGGCCATTGAAGCTCTAAAGTTGGTGTTTATTTTTTAGCAAAGAAGTTTGTCAATAGCATATTCTAAATGATTTGAATTTATAAACCAAGAAAAATCTAATACGGACGAAATTATAATCATCGTTTTAAATTTTAGGCAAATTAAGGTATTGGACGTACCCAAAAAAATTGAAAATTACTATTTACCATCTCTCCACGTGCCATCTCTTGTCATTGTGTTTGTATTTATTCACTTTATTTATTTATATGTATAGTTGTAGTTTGTTTACCTATGTGTTCACTTTATTCAATTATAAGTTAGATTTTATTTTTTGTATTGTTATTTAGATTTTTATATACATATTCAACTTATAATTATTGAACTTATTTGTTTTTATGTTTTTACTTTGATCATTTAAATGGTCACTTTGTTCAAGTGAGGACAAAACTGCATATTACATAGTTATCATTTTTGGAAAAAAAAATTGATTAATTTAATTTCCAACGGAAATATTAAATATAATATTTTCTTAAAAAAAAGGAAAATGAAAAACATGGGACACATGGCATTTTTTACAATAATTATTGAAATAATTATTGAAAGTATTCTAAAAAATAGACTCTAGTGTGCTACTTAAAAAATTTTTTTTCCCGAAACACGTATTATGTACCGGTCTACCAGACTCCTTGCCTCGTATCGGTCCCACTCTTCACTAAAACCCACGCACAACCCTTTCTCTACTCCACGTCTCCACTATTCCAGTATTCCTCCAGCCTTGTTCTCTCTCTCTCTGTCTCTTCCAACGGATCTCTCCACCTCTCTCTCTCTCTTTCTGCTTCTTGTCTCGTTGCAACAAAACCCCGACCAAGCACTACAGATCTGCGATCTGTATTATTTGGTGGAATCACATAATAGACTGAGGCATACATAATTACATTACATTAATCCATTCCCATTCTGACCCCATGTGCGCGCTCCTTTGAATATCTTCACCTCTCTCTCTCAGTCTCTCTCTCTCTCTCTCTCTCTCCCTCTGACCTCTTAGCCAGAGACTCAGAGAGTACCTCTGTTCTCTTCCCTTTTCTCAGACGCATTAAGGTTGGTTTTATATCTTGACTCTTTTAACTCCTTATGCTTTCGTGGTTTCTGAGTTCTTCTTTACAAGGCTTAATTTGCTCTGTTTTCTGGTACAGTGGTGCAGGCTGAAGCTAGCTCGACTTAATTATTGCTCTGATTTTCACAATTTAAATCTGTACAAATTTGATCAGACTGGATCCATAAATGGCGCTTTGCATGCTCCATTGAAGACCTTGATCTCAAAATCTGTGGTCAAAGCTTTCAAGACCCTTAATTAAAGGCAGATCTTGGTTGATGCAGTGCATTAATTGCAACACGTTTCAGTAACTGAAACCCCACATTTACTCCAACACTAGCTCAGATAGATACCTTGAACCTAATCTCAAGTGTTATTGATGTCACAATTAGACATAGAGACCATGAGATCTGTAGATGAGAAGACATGCTACAGCTATGCCTCCTCTCAGGATAGCTCCAGCACAAACTCATCCTACATCAACCATAAATCTCGCAACAACCACCACCACCAAAACAAAGTTTTGAACTCGCGCACAAAGCCGACTCCTTCCAAATGGGACGATGCGCAGAAATGGCTTGTTGGCCTTTCCGGCGATCACAACCATGGTAAAACAAAACCCCGCAACTCGAATGCGGATGATAGGAGGTTGCTCAGCTCGCTGTCGCAGAATGGGAGGAACTCATGTAGCAGCATGGAAGGCGTCTTTGACTACAGTTTTATACTTCCGATCGGTACAAACGGTATGAACATGGATGAGGGAGAGACGAAAAAGATAGACTGTGAGAGCACGGTCATTGAGGCATCGCCAATTGCATCCCGGTCGATTTGTCTGAGAGATATGGGCACAGAGATGACACCTATAGCTAGCAAGGAACCTTCTAGAACAGGGACCCCATTGCGGGCAGTGACACCGGTTGTTAGGAGCCCGATCTCTTCTAGGTCCTCTACGCCGGGGAGGAGACAAGAGGGTCAACAGAATGGTGGTTGTCCAATTGAAATGAGGAATGGAGAAGGTTTGGCAAAGGCAAATGGAGAGGGTGGTGAGGGAAAAGGGTTGGAGGATAACGGGTCCGGAGAGAAGAAAGACCCGAATTCGCTCGAGTCTCGCGCGATCGCTTGGGATGAGGCTGAAAGAGCCAAGTATACGGCAAGGTAATTTATTTATATAATCTTGATTTGTATTGGTGTACTTAAGCTATTTGCTTGATTAAGCAATGCAGATTTGGCAACATATTGTGTAGTGTGTAACAGTCTGACTTGCTGGTACAGCCACCTTACTGTTTTATAATTTGTATCTTTGCATTGGATTTGAGAAATGTTGCCAATTTGATAGTTGCACGTACGGTCGCCTTACAGTCAACACAGGGTAATGGCATGAATGCTAGATAATTTTTTATTTGGTACAGGCAAGGTTTGTTCTGTTGAAAATAGAATGATGAGAAAGTGTTACAAGGCACTTCTAGCCGCTCTTCTTGCTACAATCAGATCATACTGTATGGACTGCAGATGACATGAACAGCTTGATACAATTATTAGTTAATTGATTTGACTTCTTGAAATTTGATTGTTGGCATGTATACTTTAGATATAAGAGGGAAGAGGTGCAGATACAAGCATGGGAGAATCATGAGAAAAGAAAGGCAGAGCTGGAAATGAAAAGGGCCGAGGTATGTATACACAACACAATACAATTTTTATTTTGGCAATTTTGGAAACTTGCTGGAAAGCAAACTTATATATACCATACTTTGACTGAAGTTTTGGGCCTTCTGGCAACGTTAGAAGTAAAATATACAAAAGCAGCCTTCTTGCTGAAGTTTTACCTTTTGGGGGAAAAATTTGGACATTTCTAAAGTTCCAAGGTCATTAGATATATGTTAATAGTTTCACTATTTCTCAAAACTTTGGCCTAATTTCTTATTAAATCATGCCATTTATCCAGGTGAAGGCAGAAAGAATGAAGGCAAGAGCACAAGAGAAGCTGGCCAACAAATTGGCGGCAACTCGCCGAATGGCAGAGGAGAAGCGTGCAAGTGCAGAGGCCAAGCTAAACGAGCGCGCCGCTCGAACTTCGGAGAGCGCCGATTACATCAGACGAACTGGACACCTCCCTTCCTCCTTTTTCTCCTTCAAGCTCCCTTCACTATGTGGATGAGATAGAATCTGATTAATTATTAACCCATAGTTGTTTTATCATTTTGCGCTGTCAATTTTCTTTTTTATTATACTCTTTTATCTAAGGCTTAATGTTAATTTGTGGTTAAAGTTGTGTTATAATTAATCAAAGTTTGATGCTAGGTCTTGTTATAATGATATCATAATATCCCTTTTAGATGTTTAGGGAGGAATTAAGGGGTGGGAGTAAAATGCGCTTCTCACTTTCCTTAATAAATAGTATAACACTAGGAATAAATCATGATAATATAATTAACATAACGAATTAAGCTCTTGTTTACGTAATTGAGTATCTCACAAGTTTTGGTCTTCACCGTTTCATGAAGGATTTCATCTAAATAAATTAAGTTCTTTTATGCACTGTTAATTAACTGGTGCTGAATCTAGCTACTGTATGCAATTAGGACGAAACAAATACATCCGAATATTATATTTTCAACCAGTAATTGGAGGAACGAACTGACTTTCCAATAGTAGTTCTACTGCGGTTTTCATTTAATATATAGCCTCAAAATGAGGTAGGTGATGCAAAAAGTATCTTGTCAAGTTCCAGAAAAATTTTGTAACGTTTTTTATCATTCTCTGTCTCTCTTAAATTTCCTCGATGTCTCTCAGTCCCAATACGCTTTACAAGTCCTTTTCTTGGATTCTATGGCGTACCAGAGAAAATTTTTTGTAACACCCTATCCAAATACACCCACAAAAAAAAAAAAAAAAAAAAAGATCACCTTCAGTCCCAATACGCTTTTACAAGGCCCAATTGATTTGGTTAAGGAAAGGATAAGGCTTAAGTTAGAGCTTAATTATAAATATATAAATATACATGTGCCTATGAGCCTTTCATGTAGGAACTTGTTGTATTTTCCTTCTTTTTCTGTTATCTTCACGTGGCAGTAATTTGCCTATGAACCTTTCAGATTTGGAAGGAAAAACTTTAGTAAGTCTGTGTGCATATTCTAATTAGATAATTTTTTAATCAAAAAATGGGCTGCCTGATTGCCAGAGATCCAAAGCAGAGACGAAACAATGCAGCTGATGGCTTGTATTGTAGTGAACATGGAAGTATGGTGACTTGGTTGAAGCGCATTGGTCTGCTACACTGTAGCAAACATGTGGTGTCATGTGCAGGTGACTCTGTCGTAAAATAAATTATTTTAAGGTAAATATTCCTTCAAAAGTTTTTTCACTTTCGACCCTACTTTCTGAAAGTGGCGAAATAAAAATCCTCACCTCTAGTTGAGAAAATGTACAAGTTTTTGTTACCAAGGTCTAATTAATGCCACACAAGACCTTTAGGATTTTGCCATTTGTTTGATCATTTTGGTTATAACCTTGATATATAATATAAATGCTCATATAAATATCACAAATTTGCCAAAAAAGTTGAATATCAGTAACAATAGGACGTTTTTGCATAGTGATAATTTTAATTATAGTAAAAATAATTTTATACGGTCAATTTGACCGCTTTAGTTTGCGTAAGACTGTTGGCTCACTCTGCAAATTCTCTGAAAAATAAATAAAAATAAATTAATCCTAGTAAAGACAGCAACTCCAGTGCACCACGTGGGAGTAGTAACGGGTTGTCATGCTACAATCCTTCTTTGACCATTATTTAGATCTCTAATTTTATGCACCTTTTAATCTGTCTTTTTTTTTCTTTAATATTCAGAGAGAGAGAGAAAAAAAAAGGTAATCTGTTCTCTCTTTCACTGCTTAAACTTATATTCTTTCTTTGTGTTGGATTGGTTCTACGTACGTAGTTACCTCTCTGGTTCTGTCACACCTGATTGATACTTTTATGATCAGAGGTGGCAGTGCGCACCAATATCAATCGGTCATTTGACTCATTTCTCGAAAAAAATTTCTCAAAAAAAAAATAAATCTTTTTAAAAAAAAAAAAACCAATATCAATTGGTTAATTCGTATCGCATCAAAGAATCTGTCAAACAAGACATTATATTGTCCTAGCCACAGATTCGGGAATATTTTTTAGTTTACTTTAAATGATGTCATGATGTCAGAAATTGGGGTTCTGACTAAACCAACTGAAATTTTGAACATGAACGGACCTGACCAATTGACCTGACCCAGAAAGCTAAAGTTTACCAAGTTAAATTGGGCCTAAACCCAAGTATTTACAACAGGCTAAAAGGCCCGTTTTCATGTTATTGGGCTAAGTGTCCCATTGCCATCATATAATCATGATTCATACTCATAGGGCCGTTTGGATGGGTCAGGAATTTGGGAAATAGTCTATTCCTAGGCATAAATTTATTGGGAAGTGTGTAACTTTGTGAAGAGATTGAATTGTTTATAATAAAATTTATGCTTGGAATTGGAAATTCCTCCAATTCCCAACTCATCCAAACGGCCCCATACATACTGTCATACAGAAGATTCTTTGTTCAGTTGAAAGGATAAGGTTTCGTTCAGATATGAAACATTCTAATACATATATATCATTCAACCATGGTTCGCATGTTAATGTGCACTAATTTTCGGAAAGTGATAATTACTCGAGAAGTGTTGTCCCTGAACATATAAGCTAGGAAATTATGACAGAATTGTAGCAAACGAACGTATTTTTTTACCTTGTTATTACATCAAAACAAAAGCAGAACATACAATTTTGATTGTGATGTATAATACACAATATGAATATTATCGTTTAACAAATGATTGACATAGGATATGTTAATATTGTCGAATAGGGTAGCAGACGGCATCATCATACAAATTCCAGATCTGAAAATTAATTGTCAAATATTAAAATATAAAGTATACAAAACTCGAATTTTGATTTATAGTTTTTATTTGACTCTGTGATCTTTTATTTCAATGACCACATTCGTATTTAATTGTTTGATGTCTGTTCCTCATTTTCTTATGAGTTAATGAGTTAACAATTAATACTTTCATATTGTTCGAGACACTTGATTTTTTTTTTAATTCATATTTTTTAATAATCCTGTGAGCCCGTCTACGCTAAAATTCTTGCTACCAATATTATGCAAACACTGCATAGAAATGTGTTTAGAACTTAAGAATAATTAAGGTTGAAGATAAAAAATGTTTATGCTACTTTTTTGTAGAATTTGGGAAACAAAGAAATTTTTAGTGTTCTCTTGAAGTATGCGAAATTAAGCATCATATTTTAAAAAAACGAACCGGCCATCGAGCTAGTTCAACGAATTGCATCATTTCAAAAACATATATAATAGCATTATAATTATTGTGATATAATTATTGCTAACATATAAGAATATATTATGAAATCGTTCGAATTGGATTAAAAAAAATCGAATGACATTATAATCATGATATTATTATTGTAAACATAAAGATATATCGGAATATTAATTAACGCAAAGAAATACTAAGCCATATACGAGTTTATGGTTCAAAAGGAAAGTCCAAAAAGTATCTTTAAACGTTCACCTTCGACACCTTCGTCGGTTTGTTGGAGACTTGGAGATCATTAGGATCAGATCAGTAGTCGGTTTACGTTCGAACAAATCAAATCGATCGGTTCGGTTCTCGAGATTGTTAGGCTATGGTATTGGGCGTCTATGGCTTGTATTTGAACTAGATTTAATGATAAAGTTTGTTGAACTCAAATCAATTGATATCTTAATTAAATATTATTCTCATTCACAAACAGGAAATTAACCCCAAATAAATCAATTGCGGAAATTAACCCGAATAAATTAACCTTGACAGCTCCTGTCAAGTTTTTCGGAAAAAAAAAAAAAATCAATTGCGGATCACTTGCGGTAGTACTGGTGAAGTACGGGTAAACTTTGACATACATAACATATATTGCGATATCCAACTAACAAAGATAAGATCAAATTGAAAGTTGAAAACTAACTAATAAGCCCCATAAATATGAATTTCACAAATATAAAAGTAAATAAAAAATTCTTTGGAACTATTATTGCTTCTTCAAAAGAACATAACTAAGCTCTGTGACACGTTATTTGACAATGTTCGACCCCTCTGGCTCCACTCCATTATCCTTAATGACAAGGTAAGTGTAAGGAATTTGAGATGACACGACTTTGGTATTCTTTACCAGTTATCACAGAAGAGAAATAGTATGTGAATAGAAGAATGAATTTTATTAGAATGATTTTTCTGTGTTGTTTCTATGTACCCTTTACATATATATAGCTAATCTAAATACATCTCACTAGTCTAGATACATTAATTGGAATAGACTGCACAAGTCTAAGCATAGAGACAATCCTAATTGCTCATGGATTCTTGATCTGCTGCGGCTATCTCCTGAGACATGCGCTGAGATTGTTGCTTCTTATCCAGATCTTCTTGAATCAAACGGACACGTCCACTTCCTGCCTTAACAGTAAGAGCTGCCAACAAACTTTCTTGACTTTCCCTCGGCAACAATTTTTCAAAGTTCAGCCCATTCACCAACGGTTTTGGAGACCGATACAGTGATCAGGTGCACATTGTGCTCAACGCGTATTGCCTCGACAAGCTTGACATAATCAGACTGATCGCAATCTTCATCTAGAATGCACAGTCTCACCACATCTTTCTCTATGGCCTTGACCCCCTCACACAAACCCTTGGCCATGCCGTCATGGCCGCTGCTTTCTTTATTGTCAATTGGTGAGCTGTCCTGAGATCTATCCATTCCCCCACGGTTCCCAGTTGGTGTTTCAACTGACTTCTATTCTCGAGCTGCAGTACCACTAGGGTTTTTGTAGAGAAATAGATTATTACCTTTTCAGCGATCATGTATTGAAACAAGAAATTAAACAGCCAGGAGAATAACAAAAATTATGATACTAATGACACTTGGATTTCGTCACTGGTACATTGATTGTACCAATTGCTCGTCAACTAGTTCCCTCTATATATAAAAAGGTTAATTTTGATCACAAACATCCTTAACCATTGACCTAGAGAGTAAACCGATATCTTATTAAAATCAAGGGAAAATTGGATGAGTGCCACCCCAAACAGGGGCGGAACCAGGATTAAGACATGGCGTAGGCGAAGATTGAAACTGACCTTAGTTGGTTTTTACTATGTCTGTTCATTCATCTTTTTCAATGTGTTGCTATTGGAGTATTGGTACTAATACTCATCAGGTCCAGTAAGCTGTTGAATGAAAATAAACGGAAGATCAAAAAATAAGAAATGAAGCTAGTAATCATATGGTATAATGGTAATTTGAAATAAAATAAAGTGTAGGCTCACCGTTGTGTCAGCAAGCCATATTCCAAACCTTTCATGGCTGATCCAATGCATGACTTCTTGTAACAGTCTAACAGAAATTGACAATTTTGTCCTAATAGCACATTCACAAATCACAATTAGGCAATTAGCAGTTCTGCAGTAGATAATAATATGAAGAATGAAACACTAAGTAAATAATAAAAAAGCACTTACTAATAAGATAAATAACAATCACTAGCTATAAGCATAGTTCAAACAAAAATTTACATGAGCTGATGAGTGATGAGCGTAGTTCAAACAAAAAGTTACATGAGATATCTATTACATAGTTCCTAAAACTAAAAGCTACAGCCTACAGCTCTATTAATTTCAGTTTTGATCTACGACTACCCAAAAAATCAAACAAATCAATAACTTCATCAGCGGTAAACTTGGCAGCAATTTCCTTCTCAATATAGACTATCATATAGTCTCGAAGGTAATCCTCTCCCATTCTGTTTCGAAGTCCAGTCTTGATCAATTTCATTGCAGAGAATGCTCGTTCAGTTGTTGCAGTGGAGACAGGAAGAGTCATAATTAAGCGTAATAATCTGTCAACCATTGGATAAGTTCTAAACTTACCAGTTTCAACTAATCGACGAGTCAAATCAGCAAGTGACTTTGAGATTTTTAGACTTGGATGGCTGCAAACATCAAGCTCATAATGTGATAATTGAGCTTCTAGTTGAGCTCTCTCTTGATCAGTGAAATCAATTGGATAGAATTTTTTTGCCAATGTGCATATCTTTGCAATGCTGAAATTGTTGACATCTCTAGGGTCTAAGGCAGCACTAAGAATCAAGAGCTCTGTTGATTGCTCCCCAAATCGAGCATTCAGTTCTTGTTGTTGCTGATCTATTGCAACTGTAAATATGTCGACTCGATAGTGGTGCTCTACTGTTGTATTATCATGCTTATTCCTAGATTGAGTCAAGTCGACATACTTACGATTCATATCTGGAAGCTCAATACCATGCTTAACACAAAATGAATTCACCTTCTCCAAAAGTGGCTCCCAGCCATTAGCTCTCAGATTTTGAAGTAATACTTTTGTAGTTGAAATGAGACTTATGGCATTAAGAATATCTAGAGATTTCTTTTGCAAAACTCGACACAAATCATCTGTAATTGCCATAATCTCTTTCATTAAGTGCATGATAAACACAAAATCAAATGAGAGAAGCTTCATGAGACATCCACCAGCATCTCCTCGACCTTGATAAGAGAGTGAACGATCACGTACCAGATCTCGCAAAACTAAAACAGTAGCACCAAACATCCTTATTAAGCTGCTTATTGATTTGTAGTGTGAACTCCATCTAGTTTCTGTAGGTCTTTGCAATGTACCTATTTGATTTGCTCCTCTTCCAGTATCAAGCTCTCCTAAATCAATTGCTTTTGAAATTTCTTCAACATGATTTTTTATTAGTTCATCATTACGCTTAGTAGATGTGGTCACAATATTTATGATAAATATTGCCTCTTGGAAGAAATTATGGACTTCAATTACCTGTTGGAGAAAGAAAGAACCAATAATTAGTATTATCTGGTCGGTACTGGTATATATCATTACAAATTCAAACAATAATATTGCACTTAATCTGGTCCGTACTGGTATATATCAATCAATACTGACTACTGGGACAACTTGACTAGCACACTTGAGAAGCAAGTTAGCATGGTAATACCTCCCTTGATGCAGCAATAAGTGCTAATTGTAACTGATGAGCCATGCAATGCACATAGTATGCATAAGGACACTCCTTGAGTATAAGAGCTTGCAACCCATTCCACTCACCACGCATATTGCTTGCCCCGTCATATCCTTGACCTCTAATATCTTGTATGCTCAAGTTATTGTTTGATAGGACAGTACAAATAGAGTTTTTGAGAGTTAATGAAGTAGTGTCTTTCACATGAACAAGATCAAGAAAACGCTCCCTTATGAACCCTTCTCTGTCAACAAATCGAAGAACTATAGCCATCTGCTCTTTTTTTGATGTGTCTCGAGATTCATCAACAATTATACAAAACTTGCTAGTACCAATTTCATCTCTAATTGCCATCTGCACTTTTTGACCCAAGATGTGGAGAATTTCCTTTTGAACTTTATGTGAGGTGTATTTTGCATTTCCTGGAGCATTTTCTAACACAACAACATTCACCTCTTTATTGTAAGAGGCTAGAATCTTGATCATTTCAAGAAAATTTCCTTGATTAATGGAATCAAGAGTCTCATCATGACCTCTGAATGCACATGCTTGAAATGTTAACCATCTGATGGCATCAATTGATGTCTTCAGTCGCAGCCTAGCATCTCCTATTGCTTTATTGTTTTGCTTCTCTAGCACATTTTCAATATGTCCCATGCTATTTTTGAGATGCTCACAACATCCAATTGCAAAGTTATGAGCTGAGTTTGAATCTTGACCCATGTGAATTAGAAAGGCACATTGTTTTCCACTATTAACCTTCTTCCAATTTTGGAACCCCTTCACTGTGAATGTGTCTGAACCACACCTCCCATGTGGTTTTGTTGCAAAAAGAAAACAAGGAAAACAGTAAGCACGCTCTGTGCTTGGTGAATATTCCAACCAAGAAAAGTTTTTGAGCCAGCTATATTGGAAGCGACGACGACGACTTCCAGATCCGGCATATGGGTACTCATCCATATATGGTTGAAATGGTCCTTTACTAATGTAAAACCTCCTTATTTCATCTCTTTTATTGGGAGGGTATTCATGAATTTGAGGGCGTTTTCCTGGGTCCCTCTCATATGTGTCAGATTCAAGTGTTGGTTGCAGTGATGCTTCTTGTGTTGGCACTTCATTTGACACTTGAGAATTTTGCTCCATAACTCGAGAACTTGGCTGTTGTGATCTTCCTTGAGTTGGCACTTCATTGGACACAAGAGAATCTTGATCCAGAACTTCATTTGGTACTCGAGAATTTTGTACTTGAGGTTGAGGAGTTGCAACAGAGTGAGAACTTAAACCAGAACTAGAACCTCTATCTGCTTTCTTGAAAAAACTATCAATAGTTTTTCTTTTCATGGTTGACACCTATAGAAAATAGAATTACAAAATCAAATCATAAAGATACACTATTGTTTTTTTTGGTATAATGGCTACCTATATGATTTTCAATTAGCATTTCAAATCAGGACATAAGGGGCCAAAACCAAAAGAATAAAATTCTATTCATTCAATTGTCATTTTTTTCCAATTTACATGCTAAATTATTTGCACAATCAGTCTTAAACAAAACTTGGATCAGCTCATCAGCATTCTGAGTTCTGACAAGCAAATAGCACCAAACAAGCTTGGATCAATCATAAAATTGCAAACAAATTTGTACAAATAATTTCAAATTCAGAGAATTGGGGGATGAAGGAGTGTCATTGTGTCAAATAGCAGTATAGCACCAAACAAACAAACACCAAAATGCAAAAACCTCAGAATTGATAATGAAATTCACTCACCACTCACCAGTCAGTCACCTAGTGAAGGTGGAGCCGCGCGCTGCGCCGCTGCCCGCCGGGCGGCCGGGCCTATCGTCGCCGTCGAGAAGTGAGAACACGAGTAACACAGCTAGTCAGCCACAGGATTAAGGGTTTTTCTATGCGTGCCGCGTGCGGCAGAGCCTGAGACGAGATACGAGGGATTGAGAGAGAGAATATTTAGATTTCAGTTTTTAGCATATGTGAGAGTAATTTTGGGCCAAGCTTTAAGTGGGCTTTTAATATTTTAGGGGAGGCTAACTAATAACTCTAAACTAAAATTCTAATTTTTGGCGTATGTCTCGCCTACCTCCGCCCCCCCTTAGTTCCGCCCCTGGACCCCAAAGTCACAAATTTAGAAAAATGCCACCTCAAAACAAAACTTTAGCTTAATGCCACTCTAAAATCAATTTATTCTGATATTTGCCACTTCCACCGTATAAAACCTCTCTCTGATACAATGTTTTGTTGTATTGACCAAAATGCCCTCATTTCCATTATTTCTTTTCTCTTGAATCGCTCTCTCCATTCACGATGTTTCTTCCTCAGCCGTCACGACTGAACCCTTCCCTGGCACGTGCTCCGCCAGCGATTGTCGTTACTCGGTCGCCGCTGCTCCGTCGCCGTTCCACCGCTCCTTAGTTCCTTACTACTCCGTCGTCATTTCGTCGGCGCTCACAGCTGAACCCTAGATGGCTTGTTGCGATAGCACCACTAGGGAGATCGAAGTGGAGGAGAAAAAATGGACCAAATTTTATTCGTGTGTTGATTAGAATTTGATAAATTTTGAGTTTTACTGCCGTAGCGGTGTAATGGAAGGAAATTAAAAGCCAATTATCTGCATAGCTTCTTCTCAACATAATCTTTAATTTAAGTTTTCTTATTAAAATTTTTTTTAGAGATGCCATTAAAAGGCGAGACAGCCTCAATTAGTTATTTTGAAGAAGAAGAAGAAAAGAAAATTTCTGAGATAATTTTTTTATGCGCTATTACTTGAAACTATTATTTTTTATTAAAACCTTTGGGCATTTTCGAAATGTAACTAAGTATAATAAGAATGTTTTCTTCCAAAAATGATGCTTGAATTAGATTAAAATGTGTTGCATTTCTTTTGCTAGTATTCCATTAGGTAAACAAGATGTTGATGGTGAAACTAGATCTTGTTCCAGAAATGAACAGGAAGTGGCGAGTTCTTAAATCTATGGTAGTTAAAGTGGATAAATGACTGTATAATATCTCTTGCCGCATGTGATAATCTTAATTTGTATTGTTGCATCATCAACCCAGATAAATTAGCTCTAACTTAATCATTATATAGCATATTCTTTACAGATTAGCACAAACAACGTTGGTCGTAATTGGACATTTCCTTGATATCACCAACAATGCTTTATCAACCTTTGAATATTACTTAAATAGATACGTTTTGTTACTATGTTATCAACTAAAATCACAAATGAAATTGTAACATTCAAAAGTCAAGCTTAATTGGACATCTTTATTATCAATTGTGCAAACTTGGTGATACAATGGTAATCAAACAAGTTTTTTGGCGAAACTAGGCAGAGGCTACCTAGTGTATAGAAAAAAGAAAAAGAAACTAAAAACAAAGCAAACAAAAATCAAAATAGAGATAACGCTGCATTCAACTCAACTAAACTTGACCTCTCAGTACCAGCGGAGCTAACAATGCTTCATGAACAGCGTTGCTTCCCCCACAATCCAGTCATGTATAGCTCTTAGCATTCTCTCCTCTCTCCTGAAGATTCTGTTGTTACGCTCTAACCAAATTGTCCAAAAGGCAGTAGCCAGAACAGTTTTTTTGAAAAGAAGTAATTGCTGCAGCTTGAAAAGTCTGTTCGAGTGCTTGTAAGCAGGATGATTGAAATGGCAGTGGGGGAATGCCAGTACTAATATTTAAAAATCTCCAAAGCTCAACTGTAACAGGACATGAGAGGAATAAATGAGATGCAGTTTCACAAATATGCTGATTGCACAATACACATCCAACTTGAAAGGAAATCTTTCTCTTATGCAATTGATCTTGTGTCAAGATCCTGTTGTGTGCCAGCAACAGCATGAAGCATTTAACAGTAGGTGTGACCTTTAGTTTCCAAATAAAATGTAGTGAAAAGGTCTGCCTGCCAGCTCTTATGAAGGCTCTGTAGAAAGATGCAGCAGAATATTGGCCATTTGAGTTCCATTTCCATACTACACGATCTTGCTGTGTGGAAGCATGACTTTGGTTGGCCTGCACAATTAATTCTTCCTGACCCCAGTTTAATGGGTGTGGCAAAAGATGCTGTAGAACAGGAACTGCATTTGTCAGTGAAATGAATTTGTTTGGTGGCGGTAAGCCTTCATACCCAAGGTACAACAGGCGCCTGTCTCCCCATTTATCATACCAAAAAAGTGTATTTCTCCCTGAATAGACCAATGAAGTAGTCGATAGCTGGAAGAAAAATCTCAAAGCTAGCAGATCTTTCCAAAAAAAGGAACCTTCTTTCTTCCAACCCATTGGTGGGGTAATCAAACAACTTAAAAAATGAAATCAAACTAGTCATAATTCCTTCTGAAGGCACCAGTATCACTGTACCAACCTTCTCTGTAAGTCAATTGAAAATTGACGAGAACATACAGTTCCAAATCTATACTGTTGTTAGTCTATACATTCATCATTGAAAACTTCTTTTTATTATGCTATACTTTTAGCATTGCATTTAGTCTATACAAGCACCAGGTTAGTCACTTCATATATAGATTCATTTTGCTGGTATGAAAGAGACAAGAATTTTAATTTCTATGACAAACAATCAAAGTAAACTGTTAGTTTACAAATTCCTATGTCCACTACAACTCCTAGTCGCGTCACAGATTTCTATGTCCATTACATTTCAACAAATAACGAAAGCAAAATGGGTAACATTATACATAAGCATCTAGTTCAACTATCTTACATTTCTAGACACTAAATTGGGGTCACAAATAGCTTACAATCGCCGTAAGAACAAAAAATGAAGAGTGGTACACAAGAAATAAATCCTGGCCCAGTTTTTCTCCTCTACTCCGATCTCCCTATTAGTGCTCGCAACAAGCCATGTAGGATTCAGTTGTGGGCGCCGGCGAAATGACGACGGAGTAGTAAGGGAAGGTGGAACGGCGACGGAGCAGTGGCAACCCTTTAACGACAATCGCAGGTGGAGCATGTGCCACCGTAGGGTTCAGATGTGACGGCTGAGGAAGAAACATCGTGAATGGAGAGAGATATTCAGAAAAAAGAAAAATAAGAAATAATGGAAATAAGGGCATTTTCGTCAATACAATTAAACATTGTATCTGAGAGAGGTTTTATACGGTGGAAGTGGCAAATAGCTGAATAAATTGATTTTAGAGTGGCATTGAGCTAAGGTTTTGTTTCGGGGTGGAAGTTTTCTAAATTTGTGACTTTGGTATGGCACTTATCCAATTTTCCCATTTGACCCTTACCTTGAAAATTGCTTAGTTTGTCAGTTGTGTCTTCCTTCTCGCCAATTTTACAAACGTCGTGCTTATTGATGTCTCCGCTGCTGGATGCTAATGTACTCGAGGGTTGGAAGGACAACGAGAGGAGTGAATTCTGACCCGAGATGCAATTGAGAGGCGATATAAGAGAGAAGATGGAGAAGATACCAGCTATTTAAGAGTTAAAGTTGGTGTTATTAAATAATAACATATATATATATAAAGTAGCACAGACATATAATAGAAAACAAAAAAACGAAACATAGAAGTTTTGTTAATTAAATTAAAATTACAAAAAAAATGTTTCTTCGAATGTGGAATTTAACGTCTACTTACATACTATTGTTCTTCTCTGCCCATGTAAGGATATCATAAGTTTTTTTTTCATGTTTTACGAATTACAATTTAAGTTATTCCAAAAATTTATAAATAAGTAAATAAATAAATAAAAGCTCCGAAGGCATTTGGCAATAATAACAGTCAAAGGTCAAAAGTACCATGGACACCGTTAAAAAAAAAATAGCATGGGCCGATATCATGCTCCTTGAAAAGGAAAAAAAAAACTTTTTTTTTTTAAACTAGAGTTTATTCCTCTTATGTGTCCAGCGGAAATTGAACCCATTGCCAAATAGGATAATGACGGAGGCACTAACCATCTGTGCTAGACTCCATGTTCAACACTTTGGTGTCTACTAATACTGTAGTTTAACTGAGGTAATATTTAGCGCATAAGCAAACCCAATTCTCAATCCAAAACTCATGGCTTAATTCAATTATTTTCTTTTTTTTTTCATTGCTCGTAACCTTCATTTTAAAAATATAACCAAGTGAAATATAACCTTTACTGTCGTCATTAGTTTCCTCCAACATCTCAATAATTTTTGCGAACTCGATGCGAATCAGGAATTAATCTTTGATAATATAAAAGGTCAAGGTTCATAATTTATTCAATCTAATACAAACCTACGACGGTGTCACCGAATTAATATCTTTAGGCTATAAATATATACAATCAAGATTGAAAGGAGAAGGGCCGGTGAATCATTCAGAAACTGCCTAATCGTTAGATGAATCACAAAAAAAAGCTTAAACGACAAAACTAAACCTCACGAATGTGTGGAACTCATATTAATTAAGTGTAGTAAATAAATACTAGGGTGATTTATGCCCTCTTCGTGTGTCTCCATCTGTGTAGCAAGTAGAATTTAAGCATAAATCCGACCCATAATTACATGCTACACGTTGGCGGCTTGCCACTGATAATTCGAAAACCGGAGTTATTTTTTACTGGAAGGATGTTCTCTGTCCAAAATTTTATAGTATGTCATGTAGCTAGTATTATCCTTATACAATCTAATCTATGTTGACCAGCTACACCTTCATCATCCACCACAGAAGATCCTGGTATAAGGTTTCGTAGATTAATAGTATATTAATATTAAATTTTAAAGCTATTATATATGTATATATACTACAGTTTGTTTCTCGCGTTGACAGATTTTGTAAATCTTAATTTAAACAAAAACAATTGAATTTTTCTGATGATGTGCCTTAATTTAATTGTTTAGAATCTGTAGCATAGTAGGGAATTTCGACATGTTCCATCATCCATCTGTAAAGAATCCTTGTTTATATGCTCTATTATTTTGAACAAAATCAGAATAAGAATTGAATGGTTTTAACCACTAAGCTCTATTTTTCGGTAATCGATTACTATCATCTGTCTTTTTGTCATCGTTTGAACAAAACGAACACATAAAATAGATATGGTAAACATACAAATGGTCAAAATGAAATAATGAACACATACAAACAAATATGTTCAATAAAAATAAGTTGAATATGCATAAAAAAATTTGAACAAGGAATATGGCAAAATTAATTTGTTTGTGTATGTTCACTTTGATCATCTATATATTCATCTTGTATGTTTTATGTGTTCACTTGTTCAAACGATGACAAGCTCCTATTTTTCTTCGGCGCATCCAGTGGCGGATCTAGGAATAATACTCAGATGGGGCTGACAACCTCCGTTTAAGTCTTCAGCCCCATCTTTGAGTACTCTAATGGCATAAAAACTTAGCTGGGGCTAAATGGGGGCTCTATGGGCTCGACGGCGTGAGGTGGGGCTCTAGCCCCACCCGCCCCGGTGCTAGATCCGCCCCTGGGCGCATCCACAATTGACTTCACTTTGTTGGGTTCATGGTCCATAAATCCCCTACATTGGTAGCCCAATAGGGCAATAGAGTGATAAAATGGATCTACACTTGTGAGTCCGACTGAAATTCTGAAAATCAAAATCACAGTCCAATTTTTTTGAGTATGCAATTCTCCAGTTAAATTCAAACTGGAGAAGGTTATTCTTCGTCTTGAGTTTGTCATTCGGTCCTCTCCAACTAGATAAAAGGTTTGACACGTGTCACTCTCCCGCATAAAGCCAAGACTCGCTTTCGGCTCTTCGTTTTCCCTTCAACACACCTACCAAAAGGCGTTCACGTCTTCCCTTTCCAATAACAATAAGCAATTTTTTCTTTTTTTACATTCATTCAAGTCTTCTGTGCGAAGAAACCCTGTTTTAATAAGTAGAATTTTTTCTCCTCTTTCTCACTCTAGGAAGAGGAAATGGATTCGTGACGAGCTTAATGATGCTTCTAAACATTATCGCCTATGCACAAAACTCGAATTTTGATTTATAGTTTTTATTTGACTCTATGGTCTTTTATTTCAATGACCAGATTCGTATTTAATTGCATGATGTCTGTTCCTCATTTTCTTATGAGTTAACAATTGATACTTTCATATTTTTGAGACACTTGATTTTTTTTTTTTTTTTTTTTTTTTTTGAACTCGTGTTTGTTATTTTACAGTTTGCTTATCCCTACCCACTAGATGTTGCATTCATTACTTGTGTAATGCATGTTCTCTTCACTATTCGGGTATAAAAAATCGGAATTTCTTTCCACCATCCTCAAGATTTCATCATTCCTATCATTCTCTTAATTTTTTCTATTTTCAAAAAAGGCGTTAATAACTGCTTTTTATTTTCGAAATGCAATTAATTAATTTCAAAAATTCTCTCATCCCTAATCCCTTCCCACGGTTTCTATTTAATCAATTAATGATTGTCCAGCGTCCTCATCCTCTCATTCTCATTAACGAAGCATCATACTTATTAATGATTTTAGGGGATGATGGAATCAAAAATATTGGGGATGATCCTTATCAATCTCGAAAATCGGAATTGCTTCATTAATGTAGAGGAAAAATTAATGAGAAATATAGAGGAAAAAAAAAACCAGTGATTGTCTACGCTAAAATTCTTGCTATCAATATTATGCAAACACATAGAAATGTGTTAAAAAAATTAAGCATAATTAAGGTTCAAAAAAAAAAAGATCACCGTCAGTCCCAATACGCTTTTACAAGGCCCAATTGATTTTGTTAAGGAAAGAATAAGGCTTAAGTTAGAGCTTAATTATAAATATATAAATATGGAAAAAAAAATTTTGTGCCACCTAGAACTAGTGAAATTGAGCAATTGCCACCCAAAAGTAAAATGTTCTTATTTTGCCACCCAAAATTTCAATTTTTTTTCCTAAATGCCACTTTGTCCTTTTTTATAATATAAATAATAGTTAAATAATAAAACTGAAATTTGATGACCATTATACCCTCATTCGAATTAAGCCGGTCGAGCAGGAACCCATACCCGATCAAACCAGTCGATCCCTTTCTCTTCTCTCCTCTTCAACTCTTCTCTCCTCCTCTCTCCTAACGCAGATGAATAATAAACTAGATACTGATCGATCTCCTCTTCATCGCCAAACTCCCTCTGTCAACCAATCGATGAACTCTCTTTCTCTTCTCTCACGATGAGCCTAAACCTAGATCTCGTGCCATTGGCTTGATGAACCCTAGATCTCGCACCACACCTCCATGGGCTTGCCTGTATCTCCAAACCCACCCTTCCTTCACCGTCCACTCCTCCGTCGGATTGTCTCTCGCACCACTCGCATGGATTGCGTCTCCGCCCCAATTATCGGTACAGAATTGAGGTTCGTCTTTTCTTTTTAGTCCGTTCTTCATTTCTATTGCTTATCTGTTGTTTGTTTTTGTTTGAGTGAAATGAGAAATGTGTTGCTTTCTTTTCAACTGAATTGAAAAATGTGTTCTTTTCAATCAACACCCATAACCAGATGAAGGTTCATACTCGAAAATAGTATTATGTAATGAAAAAATGAGTCAGGTATAATGTAACTTGAGGACTTTATGGAATCAAAATTATAATTTCTCAATTTAATCTCTGTCAGGCCTCTGTGAGTGTGTGTGTGTGTTTTTGTTAATTTTCCAATTACTGTATGCAAACATTTACTCTTCCTGAGTACTAATTACGTTGAAGCAAGTCTATGTGAGATCCTGGAAAAATAATGTAAAGTGGTCAAACCTTTTGTTTTCTTGTTATAATAAATTTTGGCTTAATTTCATGTTACTGTCAACGACTGATCTGGCAAAAATTGAGTCTTTATAAAAACTGAGACTGATCTGGCAAAGTTTTGTTTACAAATGCTGAAATAAAAAATATATTGGTTTTGAAAGGATCAAAGAGACTTGGTCACCATTGTCTCCATCTGATTTCAGCAAATACTGGTTCTGATATATATACTAGCCTTGATAATTGTTAAGAATTTAAGATATTTTTGTTTCTGCCACATATGTTAGGTGCTTTTAGAATGCAATTTCTCCATTAAAAAAGAGTCAGAGAAAAAAATATTTGCATTGTTTGCACTATTTGGATAGAAATTATTGAAATACAGCTTGTTCATTTATTATTCAGATAAATGTGAAATTTATTATCTTTTGCAATTTTAACATTACTTACTGCTGTTATACAGGTGCCACTGTGGTTAGTATAACTTGTAACAATTTAAGTAATTAAATTGAATAATAATTTTAGTTAGTATAACTTGTAACATTTCTACTTGTTTTTTGCAGGAAGAGAAGGGCAAGAGGTGCAAATGGTGCAACTGCTATTTCTACTTGATTAGTTATTGTTTTGTGAAGAACGACAATTATTGTGTAGGACAGATGACATATTTTGTGTAGGACGTAGGAACTGCGTCTATTTTGGGATGTTTGTTGTGATGATGCAACTTGGCTATTTTGATTAGTTAATTTAGAACATTTTGCTATCAACAAGTTGTTTTAAGGACTGGTACGAGGTTGGTACCAGTACGATTTTATTCTCTCTAGTTGTTATGAAATGTGTTGTTTACATGTGATGTGATAACTAACTAATGTGATGCTTGTCTGTTCTAGGATGTTTGCTTGCTTTTGTTTACTGATGTGTGTGGTTTCAAAAAGAAATGTCTCCAAGACAATCATGCTTGTACCATGCGTTTCAAATAGAAAGACAATTCCATAATTATATTATGTACTTTAAAATAAAAAGAAAAAGGACTCCATATATGAATTTTGTGTCACAGTGGCTTTCATTAGTTCATGATCTTCAATTAATACCATCCAAACACATGGCTTCAATATTAGTAATGTGAAATTGTTTTGGAGAAACTGAACACGATCAAACAGCGAACTCATTAATGAGGAATACCTTATTAAATAGATAAATAGAAAGAAAATCATTTCAAGTAGATAAATAGAAGAAAGACGATCATTTTAAAGACAATCATTTCTTGGTCAGATCCTCTATGTGCTATGAACTTCTACCATGCTTCTACCTGTACCATGCGTTTATTCCAGAAGTAAACAACAACAATCCTTACAGGTACTGAAACGCAAAAGCTCTCTACTGTTCTTTCTTCTTACTGGTAACACATACCAGAAACGCAAAAACTCAAAATCATTTCAAAATGCGACAGTGAAACTAACATATGCCACTAAATCAAGTCCAAATAGAAATTAGAGATGTAGCTTAAACTGATTTCAATTCCTAAATGAAACAAGCAAAATAAACTCCTAAATCATCGGATTAAGTCAAAATTGTTCTGGATTCAATCAATGAAACAATCAAAATAAGTAAAATCAACCAACAACTCAAACTCCAAAGAACTGAAAAAGTGGGTAACTCAATTTAGCGTGCGGAGAATAACCGGTATGAGGCGAAGGCAGGGGAGGGGTGCTTCGAGAGGAGATCCAGAGGAGATAAGGCGGAGGTGGAGGTGTAGCTACGGTCCGTGCGAGAATAACAAGTGAGAGAAAACGGCGAGTGCGAGTGAAAGGATTTGCGGTGAGTGAATGCTTTCGAGAGAGACATGTTGCTTTCGAGAGTACAGCGAGGAGGTCCAAGCTTTTTGGAGTGATCAGAACTAGGAGAGATCTAAGGTGAGGCCATGGAAGTAAGGCGACTGGTTGAGAGAGAGAGAGTAACGATGGAGAGAAGAGATCGATGTATCTAGGGTTTATGTTCAGTTCATTTGCGAGAGTGAAGAAGATTTGGAGATAAGAGAAGGGTCTGACTAGGTCAGACCATGGTTCGTAATCGACCGGGTCTAATTAGATCAAGGGTATAATAGTCTCATATTTTCAGTTTTATTATTTAACTAATATTTTTAATATTAAAAATGACAAAGTGGCATTTTAGGAAAAAATTTGAAATTTTGGGTGGCAAAATCAGAACATTTTACTTTTGGGTGACAATTGCTCAATTTCGCTAGTTTTGAGTGGCACAGAAAAAATTTTCCCTATAAATATACATACGTTTCTGAGCCTTTAATGTAGGAACTTGTTGTATTTTCCTTCTTTTTCTGTTAGCTTCATGTGGCAGTAATCTGCCTATGAACCTTTCAGATTTGGAAGGAAAAACTTTAGTAAGTCTGTGTGCATATTCTAATTAGATAATTTTTTAATCAAAAAATTGGCTGCCTGATTTGCCAGAGATCCAGAGCAGAGACGAAGCAATGCAGCTGATGGCTTGTATTGTAGTGAACATGGAAGTATGGTGACTTGGTTGAAGTGCATTGGTATGCTACACTGTAGCAACATGTGGTGTCATGTGCAGGTGACTCTGTCGTAAAATAAATTATTTTAAGGTAAATATTCCTTCAAAAGTTTTTTCACTTTTGACCCTACTTTCTGAAAGTGGCGAAATAAAAATCCTCACCTCTAGTTGAGAAAATGTACAAGTTTTTGTTACCAAGGTCTAACTAATGCCACACAAGAACTTTAGGATTTTGCCATTTGTTTGATCATTTTGGTTATAATCTTGATATATAATATAAATGCTCATATAAATATCACAAATTTGCAAAAATGTTGAATATCAGTAACAATAGGACGTTTTTTGCATAGTGATAATTTTAATTATCGTAAAAATAATTTCACACGGTCAATTTGACCGCTTTAGTTTGTGTAAGACTGTTGGTGCACTCTGCAAATTCTCTGAAAAATAAATAAAAATAAATTAACCCCTAGTGAAGACAGCAACTCCAGTGCACCACGTGGGAGTAGTAACGGGTTGTCATGCTACGATCCTTCTTTGACCATTATTTATATCTCTAATTTTATGGACCTTTTAATCTGTCTTTTCTTTTCTTTAATATTCAGAGAGAAAAAAAAGGAAATCTGTTCTCTCTTTCACTTCTTAAACTTATAATTCTTTCTCTGTCTGTATTGGATTAATTGGCTCTGCGTAGTTACCTCTCTCATACCTGATTTATACTTTTATTACAATCAGAGGTGGCAGCGCGCACCAATATCAATTGGTCAATTCATATCGCATCAAGGAATCTGTTAAACAAGACATTATATTGTCCTAGTCACAGATTCGGGAACATATTTTAGTTTACTTTAAATGATGTCATGATGTCAGAAACTGGGGTTCTGACTAATCCCAACTGAAGTTTTGAACATGAACGGACCTGACCAATTGACCTGATCCAGAAACCTAAACTTTAGAAAGTTAAATTGGGCCTAAACCCAAGTATTTACAACAGGCCAAAATGCCCGTTTTTCATGTTATTGGGCTAAGTGTCCCATTGCCATCATATAATCATACTCATACAGATACAGTCATGTTCATCAAAATAAAAAAATTAATAAATAAATAAATACTCATACAGTCATACAGAAGATTCTCTGTTCAGTTGAAAGGATAAGGTTTAGTTCAGATATGAAACATTCTAATACATATATATCATTCAACCATGGTTCGCATGTAAATGGAGAATTGCTAAAGTGCCATTAATTTTCTATCAATTCGTTTTTCGAGATTCAAAATTTAAACGATCGATCCAAACCATTCAAGTTGATCATCATATTGAAATATTACTTGGAGACCAAATTTTACATTTTTTCAATTTTTTTACTATTTATTATGATAATTTCAAAAAATATTATATTTCAGGCCGTCCAATTTGAAAGATACCATAATAAATAAAAAAAATTCGAAAAAATATAAAATTTGGTCTCTAAGGGTATTTCATTATGATGATCATCTTGAATGGTTTGGATTAACCGTTTGAATTTTGGATATCAAAAAACAATTCTATAGAAAATCAATGGCACGTTAGAAATTTTCATGTAACTGTGCACTAATTTTCGGAAAGTGATCTTGATGGTACTTTGTTCGGAGAAGTTAAATATCCCAAAGCTTAAATATTTTTAGTAATTTTCCAAAATTTTCTCATATTCGAACTCGAGATCATTACTCAAGAAGTGTTGTCCCTGAACATATAAGAATATATTACGAAATCAATCGAATTGGATTAAAAAAAAAATCGAATGACATTATGATTATATGATATTATTTTTGTAAACATATAACAATATATTGGAATATTAATCCAACGAAAAAAAATACTAAGTCATATACGAGTTTATGGTTCAAAAGGAAAGTCAAAAAAGTATCTTTCAACGTTCAACTTTTTTTTTTTTTTTTAAACAAGTGGGTTTTGACCCCGCCACTTTTCATTAATGAAAAGTAAAAAAGCCATAACATAAAGTTGAGCTCTCGATTACTATATCCCTTATCTAAACCCTGGTACCAAACGGTACCAGAAAAATCTCCTGAATCTAAAAACATCAAAACATCAAAACATCGTTCACCTTAGACACCGTCGTCGGTTTGTTGGAGACTTGGAGATCATTAGGATCAGATCAGTAGTCGGTTTACGTTCGAACTAATCAAATCGATCTATTCGGTTCTCGAAATTATTAGGCTATGGTATTGGGCGTCAATGCATGGCTTGTATTTGAACTAAATCTAATGATAAAGTTTGTTGAACTCAAATCAATTGATATCATAATTAAATTAAACATTATTCTCATTCACAAACAGGAAATTAACCTTGACAGATCCTGTCAAGTTTTTCGGGAAAAAAAAAAAATCAATTGCGGATCGCTTGCGGTACTGGCGAAGTACGGGTAAACTTTGACATACATAACATATATTGTGATATCGAACTAACAAAGATAAGATCAAATTGAAAGTTGAAAAACCAAATAATAAGCCCCATAAATATGAAATTCACAAATTTAAAAGTAAATAAAAAATTCTTTGGAACTATTATTGCTTCTTCAAAAGAACATAACTAAGCACATTGACATGTTATTTGACAATGTTCGACCCCTCAGGCTCCACTCCATAATCCTTGATGTCAAGGTAAGAGCAGCCGACAGCCTATCTTGACTTCTGCTCGGCAACAATTTTTCAAAGTCCAGCCCATTCACCAATGGTTTTGGAGACCAACATGGTGTTTGGGTGCACATTGTGCTCAAAACGCATATTGGCTCGATGAGCTTGATATAATCAGACTGATCGCAATCTTCATCCAGAATGTACAGTCTGACCACATCCTTTGTTATGGCCTTGGCCCCCTCACACAAACCCTTGGCCAAGCTGTCATGGGCCGCCTTTTTCTTCATTACCAATTGGAGAGCTGTCCTGAGATCCACTGGTTCCCCACGGTTTGCAGTTGGCGCTTCAACGTCCTTCTCTTCTCGAGCTGTGGTGCCGCTAGGGTTTTTGTAGAGAAATAGATTATTACCTTTTCAGCGATCATGTATTGAAACAAGAAATAGCCAGGAGAATAACAAAAATTATGACACTGATGACAATTGGATTTCGTCACTGGTACATTGATTGTACCAATTGCTCGTCAACTAGTCCCCTCTATAAAGAGATTAATTTTGATCACAAACATCCTTAACCACTGACCTAGAGAGTAAACCGATATCTTATCTTATTAAATCAAATAGATCCTTACCTTGAAAATTGCTTAGTTTGTCAGTTGCGTCTACCTTCTCGCCAATTTTACAGACGTAGTGCTTATTGTTGTCGCCACTGCTGGATGCTATTGCAGTCGAGGGTTGGAAGGACAACACGATGATTTAATGCTGACCGGAGATGCAATTGAGAGGCAATGTAAGAGAGAAGATGGAGAAGATACCAGCTATTAAGAGTTATAGTGCAGGTGGTGTTAAACATAATAACATGAGGCAGACCAAAAAAGTAGCACGGACATAGAATCGCAAACATAAAAACGAAACATAGAAGTTTTGTTAAATTACAATTACCACCAAAAAAAATGTTTCTTCGAAATGTTGAATCTAATGTCTACTTATATACTGTCATTCTTCTCTGCCCATGTAAATCAGAAGCCTTTTGATGTTTTACGAATTACAAAATTATTCGAAAAATAAATAAATAAAATAACAACAGGTTAAGTAATGGTAGCATGGACTGATTTCTTGCTCCTAAAAAGAATCGAAATATCAACATAGCAACTTTTTAAAATGCCAGAAAAAAAGAATTTTCTTGAGCACAATTCTTTGATATCTAATAATACTGTAGTTTAACTAAGGCAATTTTTTTCTGACGCTTTTGATATAATTAGTTTTTGCCTGCCACGTGTTATTTAGCACACAAGCAAACTCAATTCTCAGAACAAAACTCATGGCTTAATTCAATTATTTAATTATTTTTTCATTATCCGTAAACTTCATTGTAAAAATATAACTAATACGAAGAAGTGAAATATAACCTTTACTGTCTTCATCGGTTTTCTCCAACACCTCAATTATTTTGCAAACTCGCTGTGAATCAGGAATTAATCTTTGCTGATATAAAAAGTTGTATACGTTCATTATTAATTGAATCTAATGCAAACAGTGCCACCAAATTAATATCTTAAACCTATAAATATATATAATAAAGATTGGAGAAGGGGCCGGTGAATCATTTAGAAACTGCCTAATCGTTAGATGAATCACAAAAAAAAAGCTTAAACGACAAAACTAAACCTCATGAATGTGTGAAACTCATATTAATTAAGTGTAGTAAATAAATACTAGGGTGATTGACGCCCTCTTCGTGTGTATCCATCTGTGTAGCAATGAGAATTTAAGCATAAATCCGACCCATAATTACATGCTACACGTTGTCGGCTTGCCACTGACAATTTGAAAATCGGAGTAATTTTTTTACTAGCAGGATGTTCCCTGTCCAATATTTTATGGTATATCATGTAGTGAGTATTATCCTTATACAATCTAATCCTTGTTGACCCACTACACCTTCGTCATCCGCCATAGAAGATGCGGGTATAAGGTTTTGTAGATCAATATTCAGTAGTATCCAATTTCTCGCGTTGACAGATTTTGTAATATTCAATAGTATCCAATTTCTCGCGTTGACAGATTTTGTAAATCTTAACTTAAAACAAAAAAAAAAATTGAATTTTCTGATGATGTGCTCAGTCCTGATATGGGCATCCCAGCATTAAAGCCATGGCCCATCGTGGGATTAAACATCTATTATCTGTGGGCGATGGACGCTAGTCACTGATGTCACAATGGCGTTGGAAGCTGGGAATATTTAATTAATTGTTAAACTAGCATTGCCGTTGCGATAAAATTTACAGCAATTAGGCAATGAGCCAGGAAGTATTTAATAGTTCACTGGTTACTAAAAATTATAAAATAAGAAAGGATTGAAATAAGATGCATAATAGAGTACTTATTTCTACACAGGAATTGAATTAGACATTAAAATAAATATGTCATTGCAGAAACATTTGTTCAAAACATCAAACATGCAATAATTAAAAAATAAATAAATAAATAAAAATTTATGCTATCATTACATCTATTAGTTTAAGCTTATAACATCAAAAGTTCAAACAAAATTCAGCATTACTTGTTAATGGTAATATGGTATCATTGCAACTATCAATTTAATCATTTAAAATCAAACATTTAAAAAAAGTTTAACATAATGATCTGTTCAAAACATAACGATATGGAGAAAAGCGAGAAAAGGAACAGGCCTGGTGATTAATTAATTGGGCCGTGTCAACATCAAACATGCAATAATTAAAAAATAAATAAATAAAAAATTATGTTATCATTACATCTATTAGTTTAAGCTTATAACATCGAAAGTTCAAACAAAATTCAACATTACTTGTTAATGGTAATATGTTATCATTGCAACTATCAATTTAATCATTTAAAATCAAACATTCAAAAAAAAGTTTAACATAACGATCTGTTCAAAACATAACGATCTGGAGAAAAGCGAGAAAAGGAACAGGCCTGGTGATTAATTAATTGGACCGTGTCCAGCAAGGCCTTGTGCTATTCCTCAAATGTCCTGTCCAAATTTTCATTGGACCGGGGCTGAGGCTGATAAACAGTCAGTCCTTGAGGCTTGAGCAATAAAACAATAAGATGCTAAGCGTTTATTCTTTTTTGTTAAAAATTAACAAAAAATATCTTTAATGTATGGACGAGGAAAAAATGAAATAATTTATGTTATTCTTGTTTTATATAAAAATATACCTGTTAGAAAATAAAGATATTATAAAATTAATAATATAGTCTTTACAATTTAAATAAAAAGAGTCAATTTTTTTTTCACGTGATATTACTATTTATACTACTGATAAAATCATATTTTAAAAATAAATGGTCGATATTAAGTTTGGTCTGAAATTACTTATTTCTCTGGTCTCACGTTATCCCCTTAATTAAATTGATATTTTTATAATGATAGATACTTTGTCATTTGGTATTTATCTTTTTTTCATTGATATTTTACTACAATAACAAACAGTAATTAAAGCTGCACTTTGATCTCTACGGAACGCGCGATTACATACGTGTAGTCAAACACGGATAAAGCGGTAAAATAAATGGGAGAAGGATTGGAATATTTTTATTATTTTCTATGGTCAAGAGGTGGTCAAAAGTCTTTTTTTTTTTTTTTTTTTTGTTCTCTCAATAACGCGGTTTCACAAATGGAACTCTAAATATTAACATTACTGTCTTTTGTTTTAAAAGCAGACACATCTGTTTTTTTTTTTATAAACGGACACTGAATGAAGTAATTAGTGTTAGTTATTATTTTTTTTTTCTGAAAATGGGATACATTTAGAAAGTTACATCGTTTCCTCGCTCAAATATGTTGGTCATACGCTAGATTAATTTCTGTTTAAAACTGAATTTACATTAGAAACATCAGAATAAAAAATTTAAAAGGATAAAAAAACTAGGCAAGTGTATGCAATTACAATCAATATCAATAATAATTCTTTAAAACACGCATATATTGGTAATGACATAGAAAGCAACGAATATTATAATTCATAAACACACCGAGAAGGAAACTCCCATTATTACCAAACACACCCAAAAAAAAATAATAAATAAATAGAAATGCCTTATCAAACTTAAAACACTTGCACAAGCAAATTCAAATATCAAATATTATAACTCTGTAGATATAATTAATTTTGTGATCACATGCGAGCTGGGACTCGGCCCCTTATTTTCCGTTCAACAGAAAGCTTCTCTGCGAATTTTGTGAGCATTTGAGCATTAGTACAAGGAGCCTTACGATCTGGCTCGAATATGCCAGTCTCTAGATTGACCGTGGAAACAGGCGCATCCAAAAGGTCCTTGCCAATCTGAATCAGCTTGTCCATGTTCTCCAGGGAAGAATTGTCCATTGAAGCTAAAGTGCCTGGGAGTGCATCATGCTGTTCTCCAAATTATCACGACAAATATACCACCAAATCAAACAACGAAAAGTAATTATAAATACAATTACATCTCTCTCTCTCCATAAGAAGATTGATCCATTATTGCAGGTCCATTAATAACTAAGAGTCTAGGACCAATATAATTTTTTTTTCTTTTCGAAACCCTTGGTAAATTAGTTAACTCTTCAATTTCTTAATTACCTGTATACGGAGATATTTGTCTTCTGACTGGAGTGCCTGGAAAAGCACAGCTACGTGAATATCGACCATGTCAGCATTCGCATAACTGAAAATGTCGATAATTGGTGAGGTACCATTGTTCTTGTCCCATGCCCATCCAAGGACCCCCAGATTTGAAGCCTCCGCTGCAGAGAACTTCTTCTGAGTTGACTTGTTTGATCCAGTCCCAAGTGAGATCACTAAAAATTTGTTATAGTTCGTTGGCTCGACTGGAAAATGCTCTTTATTTCCTAGAACAATCTCCCTGCTAACTTGGCTCATTGCAGTCAGCGTCTATATATATGTACAAATAATTAATACACATTCACACAGAAATAGTGATTGTCAATATAAGTATATATATATATATATATATATATATATATATATATATATATATATATATATATATATATATATAGAGAATTTCTATTGTGAACCATGATGCACCTGGCCTCATATGCACCATAATCCAGACCCTTGGATGCGCGTCAAAATTCGTGCGATGGATGTCGCTGGATGAAGAAATTGTGTTGTGCCTTCGCGTCTAATCTGTTCCGCCTAAATCCTTATCCCCTACCCGTTTCCTCTCTATCTCTATCGTCTCCCCCAGATCTCTCTCAAAAGCAAAAGCAAAATCAAAGAGAAAATGAAGATCCGACGGATTCCGTCGAAATCCTAATATGTCCTCGTCTCTCTCCTCTACATATCCTCTCGCGTCACCCTTTCCGTCGAAACCCTAGAATCTCCGCCATCTAGGAAAACGACGGCCGATTCCGTCGAGAATCGAAGAACCTTCATTTCATCGTTGTCGTCGACTTGGAGTAGCCTCTTTCTCCTGGTAAAACTCTTATTATTTTTTTTTGGTATTCCTTGTTACCGAGTAAAAACTCTTAATTTTTTTTTTTTGGTATTCCTTGTTACCGAGTAGTATTGTTTTACTTGGGAGTAGCCCCAATTATGGTTTCATGTCTCTGGTGGTCTACATGTGTCCTTGAGTTAATATTATTAGATAGGGTTATATCATTACTAGGTTTATTTATCTTATTTTAGATAACTTTCTTCGTCCCTGAAGCATAAAATTAAGTAAGCTTCTGTCCATATCGGTAGGTAGGCAGGCGAAGCTTGGTCGGTTGAATAACAGAATCAGTGTCTTAAATACAAGCCTTCTTTAATTAATTAATTATAGTCCTGAACCATGTACTATATTCGAATTGTCCTTAACTGTTTACATTACCTATCCGACTGCATGGCAACCAATACATATACAATTTCCTATGTTATTTGTTATTTTTAGTTTTCACTAAATTTGCAGCAGTCAAGATGAATGAAAATGAGGATGGTGTAGACTTGAGTGAACCTGTTATAGATGGCAGTGATAATGCACATGTGCAGGTAATTGTCCAACCTTTTGGTGTATAGTAGTTTCTTTTTAATTGAACAATTTGTTAATTTTTTTTCTGCATTTGTGACAGGTCAATGATCCTTACTCATATCTAGATAAAGTGATTGAAGATGAGAGCAACAAAGTAGAGGAAAGTATTGATATATATGTTGGGAAAGAGTTCAGATCAGACGATGAAGCATACAATTTTTACAACCTTTATGCCTTAATAAAAGGATTCAGCGTTCGTAAGAACCAAAGAGGTACATCAAGGAAGGGAGTTTCTACTTTGAGATTTGTTTGCTCTAAACAAGGGTTATCTAATAGACAAAAAAATGAGAAAAAACCAGTGGATTGTTCAACCAAGCCAAACACACCCGAGAAGGTGAGATCAGCAACAAGAACAAATTGTTTAGCATACATGAGAGTCAAGTTAGTAGAAGGAGGCATTTGGCAAGTTACAAAATTTCAGGATGAGCATAACCATCAGCTAGCCCCAAATACACCATCTAAGAACAGAAACCTTCGTTCTCATAGATGTCTTACAATTGAAGACATAGAGATAATTAGAAAATTGAGTGATCAAAATATAGGACCTTCTAAAATTGCAGAGTATCTAGCTACTCTACATGGTGGTAAGAAAAGGGTGTTATTTAGAACTAAGGATGTGAGCAATGTAATTGCTACAGATAATAGGAAACTTCTTGGTGTGGATGTTGATAGAACTTTGTTGCACTTTCAAAAGAAGCAAGAAGTTGATGAGGAGTTCTTTTATGCCATAGATGCTGATGAGGATGGGTTTGTAAGACATATATTTTGGGCAGATGGGAGGGCTAGAAGGGCTTACTTAGAGTTTGGTGATGTTGTCACTTTTGATACAACATATAACACCAATAAATATAGCATGCCTTTAGCCCCTTTTATTGGAGTAAACCACCATCGGCAGTCAATTTTCTTTGGAATGGCCTTGCTTAGATCAGAGAACACTAGCAATTTTTGTTGGTTGTTTGAGACATGGCTGAAAGCAATGTATGGTAAGCATCCAAAGGTCATCATTACAGATCAAGACCCTGCAATGAGAAAGGCTATTAAGATTGTCTTTCCTAATGCTATCCATAGGTGTTGCCAATGGCATGTCATGAGGAAGGCAAGAGAAAAATTAGGGTCACTTTATGGGAGAATGCCAACTGGAATGCCAAATGGAATGCCAACATTTGGGGATGAATTAGGTCGAGTGATTAATTGTAGCTTGACTGTACCAGAATTTGAGGATGCATGGGCAGCAATGCTTGATAACTACAAGTTGAAGGATAACAAGCATTTGAAGAATATGTTTGAACAACGTGAGGAATGGGTGCCAGAAACGGTGGAAGATTGCTATAGAAAAAGCTCCCATCAAAGGAAGAATATGTAGCTATTGTGGAAAAATGGCTAAGCATAATATTAGAACATGCCCTAAGGTATATTGTAATTTCTGCTTGTTTTCTACTTGTTGTTCTTACACTAACTGTTTATATTGCAGATTTGACTTGGTACATTCTAAGAACAGCAAGGGCTGAAGTGTCAAAATGAAAGTAATTGTTGTTAGAAAAAAACAGTAGTCGCTTTGACTTGGTACTTAATTATTTTGCATACTTATTTGAAATAAACTAATTTCTTTTAGAAAAAAGAAGACATACAAAATGGAATGATAGGAGAAGACGAGGTTGATCAAGAAGAAGATGTAGAAGAAGAGGATGAATGAGAGTTGTTGGCGATTAGTATACATTTTGGGGTGATTTTGTAAAAAAAAAATGACTAATGTTTACATCAGATTATAGTAGGAATGCTGATGTTTCATTTTGTAAAGAGATATAGGGGTATATTTTGATATGTAATGCTGATGCTTCATTTTGTAAAGAGATATATGGGTATATTTTGATATGACTACCGTGACAAGCTGTAATAGGTTATATATGGATATATGGGTATATGCTAATGCTGATGCTTTAAGGATATATGGTTAATTGCTGTAATTTTGATTGTTATTTGTTATCTTGTCTAATTTGGTTGGCGCTATATGATGCTGATTGCAATCATTTTCAGCTTAAATTCATTTGGATTGTGAAATTTCCTTCTGTTCTATTTTACATGCAATATTTATATTTTTTTCATTTTAATTTTATGTTGAATGTGAAAGAATAAAAATTTGCTTGTGAAAACTCATTTTTGAGCTATCAATTATTGTCTCGTACCAGTAATGTAAATGCACACCAACTTCTCTGTTTGGTCTGATTATTAGTGTGTTCTATTCTAGCCTTCTAGGTGGAACCACGTATCTGATAATACAACACTCTTTGCTCTTTATTGATATCATTATTAGTACCAGGATACTACTAGCCTACTACCACTATTTAATTGCTTCTCAATTAACTACAGGAAAAGCTGTAAAGTACAAGCATAACACATAAAAGTCTAGTTAAATGAAGGTAATTGAATCCAAATTTCAAAAGCTGCAAGGTACAAGCATAACACATAAAAGTCTAGTTCAATATATGTCAAAGCCTACTACAATAGTCTAGTTCATAACACATTTTTCATTTTAAAATTACAATAATCAAAAGTAAAATAATAAATAGAAGCAAATTCTTCAATTGCTTCAACTTGTCATCAAATTTTTCCAATTCCAACAATTTATCATAAATTTTTTCCAGTTGATTCAACTTGTCACCAACTTCCTCCACTTGCTTCTTCATTGTTTGCAATTGTATTTTAAGGTCTATAGGATTGAAGTTGATCTCATCGCGCCATCCAACAAAGGCATTACAGAAATTACATGAGTAAAAGACTCGACCCTTATTTTTCGGTGTGTCCGCAACCTTGACCGGAACACGTTGGTTACCACATATCGGGCACTGAGGAGATGCTCCACCCAAATTCCATCCATTCGTTTGGCTACTTTGACTACTCATTTGTAATCCTACAAAAAATTAACATACTACTTAGCTTTCAATATATGTTAAAAAAAAAGCTTAGCTTTCAGTTACACATACTACTTAGCTTTCAAATATGTGTTAATTTTTTAAAACAACAAACCAGTACCACTTATATCCCAATTGCCAACTGGTCTAGGTCACTAACAGTATTTCCTGGCACAATGGTTGTTCAAAGCACAATGGTTAGCCTAACTGCCATATCTGATTAAACTTCAACTAAGGAGAATCATACAGAAACTTTTTTCTTGAACACATTGCAATTGACATATGTTAAAAATATTACTATCATCACGAATTGACATATGTGAAAAAATGTGCAATCAGCTCAAATGAAATAATACGTAAACCATAATTGTGCAATCAGCTCTAACCTAATTCAAATAGCAGGTGAATTAATTTCTGATCAAAATCACATACAGAAAAAATGAGCTAGCCCACATTTAAATCCCGCCAAATCTTGCTCGATATCCTTAAGCACCTAATCAAATCATCATACATCAACAACCCAAAAAATTATGTCGAAATTCATCAAGCATCCAACAGTTCGCTCAGTACAATTAACTGTAAACCAAGAACCAGTGAATCGGGGAGAGAAGCGTACCAGTGATTTATCGAAGAGGTGAGAAGCTCGTTAGATCCAGTGAGGTGAGAAGCTCGTTAGATCCAGGCCGGTTTGTTGGAGGTGAGCAATGGAGAGGCAAGTGATTTATCGAAGGTCAGGAATGGAGAGACGACATCGAAGGTCAGCGAGGGAGAGGCAATCGAGCTCCAATCTAGGGTTTGTCGAGAAGGTCAGTGATGGAGAGGGGACATCGCAGGAAGCTTCGTCTAGGGTTTGTAGAAGCTCGATTGAAGGTTGAAGAGAGGCTCGATCTAGGTTTTCTCGAGTGAGGCTCGAAAAATCAGCGGTTCTCTTCGATTTTTGTTCTGCGGCGAGAGAGAGACGAGAGGGAAAGAGGTGGAAAGAGAGAGAAGGGTACGGGTTAATAGAAAAGAGGAACAGCTTTAACGCGAAGGAGCAGTATAAAATTTTCATCCAGCGACATCCATCGCACGAATTTTGACGCGCATCCAAGGGTCTGGATTATGGTGCATATGAGGCCAGGTGCATCATGGTTCACAATAGAAATTCTCTATATATATATATATATATATAGAGTTTGGCTAACGTGCCATAGATGGCACAGAGGGTCCCGTGCCATAGAGTCGTTTTTTAAGATAAAAAATTCAAATGCTCAATCCGAACCGTTCAAGTTATTCACCATATTAAAATACCCTTGGAGACCAAAATTTTCATTTTTTCGAATTTTTCTGATATTGATTATGATATTTTTAAAAAATGTTATAATTGGAGTATTTCAGACCCTCCAATTTGAACATATCAAAATAAATAGCAAAAAAATTCAAAAAAATGTAAAATTTGGTCTCCAATGGTATTTCAATATGGTGATCAATTTGAACGGTTTGGATTGACTGATTGAATTTCGGATCTTAAAAAAATGACTCAAAAAAGACATCTATGGCATTGCCATCTATGACACTTTAGCCCACCTCATATAGATATATATATATATGAATTCATAGCCAATTAAGCAACAAAATACAAAACTTCCTTACACATACAAGTGAAAATCATCATTATCTTTTTATTTCTAGGAAACTTTTTGATTACTTACAACTCAATTACTAAACAAGTTCCGCCGTTAACATCACTTGCATTTGCATATGTAAAACTCTAATTTAATATTCATATTATATGCGCTCTTGTCATATTTTCAAATTTTTAAAAATAGTTATTTTTGAACGGTTTTGAACTAATTAAATTAATGATTTTCTAAAATTATTAAAAAAAATACTTAAAAATTTTGAAAAAAATATAAATTTTGGTTTGCATGGAGATTTCAATAAGGAGATTAAATTAATTGGACAATTTCAATCGATCATTTCGAACCAGATCCTAAAATTTTGATCATGACTCACGGAATTGTTTTGTGATGAATCTCACCAAAGCAAAACTCTCTGTGTGTGTGTGGAGTGTGTGTAATATGAATACGCTACTTATTTCCTACTTTCTTTACCGGATTATTTGCAGCGACTCCACCGTCAACAAGATTGAATTCTGTATCATAGTTCTTAAATGTATATGGCGGGAAAAATGTTGGTGCTGCAGAAGTGCCTATTGCGATGTCAGAGAGGAGTGCATTCTTCTCAGGTTTAAATTTCATCTGATATCATGAAAATTATAAATGATGCAACTTCTTAGCATTGTACCCGGCCTCTTCATGAAATAAATTCACATAATATCTCATAAAAGCAACAACTTAAATTCGTTCATTTGTGACTATTGTGTTCCAATAATTGACATTGGAATTTGTATTGTTAATGAATAATATATATGTAATAGCTAAAAAAATTGTGTGTGTGTGTCTACACACACACACACACCATTTATATATCCAAATTGATACTGTATGAAATTAATTCTTAATTTGTATCATGCTAATCAGGCATGCATGTGCATAGATACACTAAGCTAGCTAGCTAGCTAAGCTATAATCTGAGATTTGTTGTCAAGTTTTGGTTGAAAAACGTGGTGTTAAATTCTAAAGTAATCAGAATATCAGATATATATCTTGTTGGATGGTTAGGTTTAACATAGAGAATGCTCGAAATTATATGCGACCCCAATAATGTTTAAATTAAAAATGTAAAATGATAATTGAAGAATAAGAAAAATTATATAATTAATACAGTTAAGCTTGAGAAAATGGTAGGATGAAGGTTCTTGATGTCAAAAGTGGGGATGACCACGTTAGTTAGAGTATTTGCTAGCCTTGAATCTCCAAACTTCTCTCGAACTAAGAGTGGAGATATTTGCCATCGTACTTCGGGCCAAGAGCCTCGTCTATTAAATTATCCAGCCAATTCCTACAGTCAACCACCGATGGATTATATATAATTAATAATTAATCTACTCTTTATGTGCTCTATCCTTCAATTAGTACAGAAAAGTATTTAATTATATATAGAGGCAATTTAATATGTGCAAAACGCCACGATCAGCATTCAGCATGCCGTACTATTGACCACCAAGCAAATTTCATAGCTTTCACACGTTTTAATTTCCAGATAGTAGTGATTAAGTCTGTCCAACTCGGAAACTCACGTCTGTGGAAATATTTTTGGGCCATGCTCCTTGTAGAACTTGGTTAAATCCTCGGCAGCAAAGAGCGGACGCTTGTACTTCTTGTCTGGAGCAGTTAGCATCAAGGCCAAAAGACCCCCGGCCCAGTGCTTGTTCCGGCAATGACATCAAAATAATCTGCAAGCCTTGCTTCCTTCCCGTCAAGATTCTGAAACATATAGCAATAATATATATAGGCTAATCCTTTTTTCAACACAGAAACATTTATACTAGAGTTATATTTGCTAAAATTTTACTTCAATAATATCGTTATGTTGGGGGCTGGAAGGAGGCCAAGCAGTTCATTTAAATGAAATTTTTCTTGCTTACTTGAAGCTCTTTTTCTAGGAACGCAAGAATAGTTGCTGGAATGATTCCCCTAATGCCGCCACCATCAATGCTCAATACAGTGACGATAGTTCCATTAGCAGGAGAACATTTTCTACTTACATATGTTCCTGTGGCCATTTTGTAGAATGTAAATGTTAAAGGAAGTCGATATATGTAATAGCTATATCCAAAGACGAGGGACTTACTGCTGAATTTACAGCCAAAACCCGTGGGGATTTTATAGTGTGTTGGCAGTAGTTCATCAATGTACCAACGAACCGAAATGCATATATGTTAATATATTTGTGCCAAATCATAGCTAGCTAACATTTATTGAATATTAAATACATTCTCATTGAAACGCAAATCCTCGTTGAACAAGCTAGATAGAGAAACCAAGCATGGAACAAAAATATTAGAAAAATGCACCACTTGTGCAGATGCTCATATATTTTAAACCAGCTATAGTCTTTATAAACTTCCTATATTGCACCACAGCACCAGCACCACCTCGATCGACCTAGTACTGGAAACATGTTTTTCCCGTCCTTTGGCACCAAACAGGGAATTCATGGAGCTCCTTATTCATTTTTTTTTTAATAAACAATATTATCCTCGCCGATTTAAGCTGTCCTACTTGCATCAAATCAACCTTCTTTAGAAAATGTATGTGGAGCCGATCAGAATGGTCCCCTGGGCAGGACTGTCAGGTATCTACCTCTCAGAATGAGTACGGTCCGTCTCAGATATAACTCGATCGTGAAACATTATGTCAATTCCATATGCTAGCTTCCCATAAATACCATTTTCCAATAACCAGATGATTACTTGGAGCAATCGGGAATTATGAATTTTATCTACTAGATCCAAATGTGTGGTTATTTAAAGATGCTGTTGCTTAAACAATCCTCATTTGGTTGTTTAAAAAACGTTGGATGTAGCTCTTTCTTCTGTTTAATTAATCAAAGGTTTAAATAACAGATAGCGGGTTTAAAGCAGATTATGATATAGTGGATAGTGATTTATTAGGGAGCGCCATCATATCATAGTAGGCGCTATTAAATATATAGGTTTATTTCATCATATTCATATTTATTTAAAATTTAACATCATAATACAAGAAATATTTGCATACTTAGATTCTCTAAATGATAAACCTAATATGTATTTTGAAATCCTACTTCGCTATTAAATAAAAAAAAGTATTTAATTATCAACTGTTAAAATATTACTAAAATAATTAATTAATACTGATAAAATCATGCTTAGGTCTGCATAATGTAACGGCAGTGGAATGTCTCATTTCTTTTGTCGTTCTATTTCGACAACGGTACATATCAGAATTTTCGTTAGTCGTTCCATTTCGATAGAACATGACGGAATGAATAAATTTCAACTCTATTTCACATAAGCGTATGATAGAACGTTTTCCGTTTTAGAAAACGAAAAACAAATCCATACCGTTCCTCGTTCTGTTGGAATAGAAGGGCCACAGAAAACTGATGACGAATCTTCCATTATCAGGCCTGATCCAGCCACTTCTACACTTCTACATCTGGTGCTGTTGTCGGAGCTTCTTCATCTGCCCCCCCCCCCAGTCGTATTGCTGCAGTTCCCGTCATACCAGACCCAGTATCCACCTGGCCCACCACCATATTCTCAGGCCGAGCCTATATCGGATGACGCATTTTTCTCGTCCATTGGTGTACATCTCGACGATCCGTTCACGCCTCCAGCTCAGCCATCATTTGGTCAGACCTACGGCGGAGCCTCTTCTTCTAGTGCACCGCCTCGTTATCCCACTCCTGAGATGCCTCATCGTCCACCCCCAGTCGGACTTGCTCGCGAACGAGATCCCCGACAGCCACCAGGTCCTCCGTATATTTGGTCCCCAAGTGAGGGGAGGTGGATCCACCGCACTGGACATTATTAGGACTTATTTATATTTTTTATTTATGTATATATTCGTATTGTGACTTATTTATGTATGACATGGTTATGATATATTTATATTTCGTATTGTGACTTTTAGATTTATATTTCGTATTATGAATTGCTTTGCGTATTAATTTTACTACGAAAACTAGTCGTCTTTCGCTCATGAGTGCAGATATTTAAATTACAAAAATTAAAAAATATATATGTTTGAATTCCCAAAATATAATATATAAATATTTTTTTATTTTAGTTTGCGACTTATCAAGTTTTAGGTGTTCCAAGACATTCAAATTATCTAATATATTACATAAATATAATTAACTTTTATTTAAATAACGCAAAATAAAAAATGATAAATTTAAAACTATAATACAAAATATAATTAAATACAAAATTTGAAACTATAATGACAAATATTTTTATAATAAAAAATTATATAAAATATTTTTAGAATACAAAATTTTAAACTAAAAATTATATGAAATTAAAAAAATTAACAACAAACAAAACAAAAACATAATTCATAAAAAAACAAAAACGCAAAACAAAAAACAAAAAACAAAAACAAAAACAAAAACAAAAACAAAAAACAAAAAACAAAAACAGATTTCGGACTGTAGTTTAATTACGGAATCCTAGATTCCGTAATAAAGTAGTTACGGAATCCTGGATTCCGTAATTAGCTTGTTACGGAAACTGGGATTCCGTAATTACCTTCGGAATCCCAGATTCCGTAATTACGTTATTATTTAAATAATTTGAATTATTTCGATATTATTATTAATATTTTATAATATTTTATTATTATTTTAAAAAAGTGGGGACAGCCCGGTCCACTGAAAATTTGGACAGGATATTTGAGCCCCCACTTTTTTAAATAATATTAAAAAATTATAAAATATTAATAATATTATCGAAATAATCGGAATTATTTAAATAATAACGCAATTACGGAATCTCGGATTCCGACCGTAATTACGGAATTCCAGATTCCGTAACAAGCCAATTACGGAATCTGGGATTCCGTAATTAACTTGTTACGGAAATTAGAATTCCGTAATTACACTGTTTCATCCCTCCTCTTTTTTCTTTTGTTTTTTCTGCTGTCAGCGGCTTCTTTTTTATTTTTTTTTATGTTTTTTGTTTTTTGGTTTTGATTATTAATTTTTTTTAAATTTCATATTATTTTCTTTTTTCTTTTGTGCAGAATTTTATTTTTTTTTTTTTATGAATTTTGTTTTTTTTGTTTTTCTTTTGTTTTCTTCAGAATTTTATTTTTATTTTTTTATTTTGGTTTTTTGTTTTTGAAATTTCATATGTATTCTATTTTTTTAACAGAATTTTGATTTTTTTTTTATATTTTGATTATATTTTGTATTAAATTTTAATTATATTTTGATTATGTCTTGATAAGTCGCAAAGTAAAATAAAAAAAATATTTTAATATTATATTAATAAGCCATAAGCCATAATACAATTAACAAATCAACAGTTTGCCTGATCAATTACATAAATGGTAACCATAAACATTAAAAATATTACATTCCATACGTATTACACTTAATGTCTTTGACCTCTTGAAAATATTCTTGCCCCTAGTCGAAAAATTCCACCATGTATTTCGGTCTGTGCTCTGCTACTCGATGCTCCCTGACTTGTGGAATATCGGGCTGAAACTGACCGTGGATCTACGCTAATAGAATTTCGACGTGGTTCAATTCCTTCTCTTGCAGGATCGATACGACTCTGAGTCCGAGGATCGATACTAATGGAATTACGGCTTGGTTCAACCTGGTCTCTGCGACTGGAAGTTTCACCTTGGTTTCCCGTAGGAGGAGGAGGTCTGTTCCTTGCACTTCTCGTTCTCCGTGTGTTGGTACGGCGACCGGATTGAAGTTCCTCCATAGACATAGGTTGTCGTGGGTTATTATTTGCTCTGGTTCGCCTTCTTTTATTTTTATTCTTTAGCATCGCATCCATCCACATCCAATTACGATCCTTCTTTCGCCTGCCACGATTAATCATATTTCTATCAGGAAACACTACGGGTCCATCGTACCGAGGCCAGTTTTCTTCGTCTCCATAGCAGTAGAAGTTACTTGAAGACCATATCTTTAACATATTGTCCGTACTGTACCGTTCGTCTACAAAGTCATCTACCTCCCACCTATATCTACCGCAAACGGCAACAACATGAGCACATGATATTCCGGTCAGTTGAGGTTTTTTACATTCGCACGTAACGCGCCTACTCGGTAGTTGAGGATCTTCCGGTTGGTAATCGCGCTTGATGAGAACTTTGTACTTCCACGTTTTTCCTGAAAAATCTTTCTCGTAGGGCACATGTACTTCGAATTCTCCACGTTCAACATCAATGGTTACAACTGTCATCGGGGCTGTAAATATGAATTTATATCATTATACATGAAATTAAAAATTAAAAGTAAATATAATGCAACTTGAAAATAAATTTGTACATGCTTTAATAGTATGCTTCATCATTTTTAATTGCACCTCTTTTGGCCACCGTTGTCCATCTGCCTGTCTCTGCAGTGCTATTTGTTTCCTCTCGTTAAACCACTGCACAACCTTGTACCAAGTGCCTTCCACGAGTCCAACAACGGATAGTCTTCTCTCAACCTTGTACCGGCTGTTGAGACTTTCAGATCCATTACTCGTCATAAGACCCCAACGAGCACCAGTGTCAAAAGTCTGTGCCCACCTTTCAGGTCTCCAAGGCTCATTGTCATCTGTCTCGTTTTCTTTACCACACTTCTTAAGGTAATTAATAACTTCAGGGTTTGTCACTCGGAGTTCATCCCACATTTTTTTGAATGCCCTTCTTTTTTTCTTGTTAGCCAACTTTTCTCTAAATTTATGTGGTATACCTTGTTCTTTATCTAACACCGTAAACACATTTTCACATACATGTTGCATGCAATATCGATGCACAGCCAATGAAGGCTCCGCACTCTCTTGCCATCCGTATTGGGGTTGTTTGAACGTGTTCCTTATACCTCAATGGCGATCCGAAACAACACAGAATTTTTTTTCTTCCCCAATAACTTGCCTCCTTAAAAAATTCATAAACCAACCCCAACATTCTTCGTTCTCAGTTCGCACTATTGCAAATGCTAGTGGAAGCAACCGCTGCTCTGGATCATAACCGCAAGCCGCTAACAATTTACCCTTATAACGACCTGACAAGAAAAATGCATCAATGCTAATCACGGGCCTTATATACGGAACTGCCGCGATACATGGCCCAAATGCCCATGCTGCTGCCTCGAACATAGCTTTGTTCGGATCACCTACGCTTTTAAACAACTATTTGATTTGTGTCCTTGGTGTCGTCCTCTGTATAGCCAATAAAATACTCGGGAGTTTGTTGTACGAATCTTCCCACGATCCGAAAAGATGTTCGATTGCTTTCTCTCGCCCACGTCAAATCTTGTTATAAGTTGGTTGTACATTCGGGTATTCTTTCTCTAATAGTGATTTTACGTCCTCTAAGGAAATACCAACATCTCGCTTTATTGCATTTCTGATGCAGTTGGCAATAACCTCAGCCGTAAGATTGTCATGCGTGAATTCTCCGGCCCTTCTCACACATGTATGCTTTTCTTTATTCATTATTATCTTCCAAAATATACCTTCACTTTCCGTACGGGCATACAAACGCCACTTACAACCATATTCCTTACAGACCACTATATACTTCTTCGGCGTACTGACAGTGGCTGTGTGTTGTACATGTTTGTGTATTGAGTAATCGTTACAAGCTTGTATTAATTGTATTTTTGAGAGAAAAATTATCCCTTCCGCCAATGGCCCAGATCCATGCGGTTGAGACGGTTGTGGGATGGAATTTCTATACTCAGAAATATCTAGAAATTGCCCAACGGGATGGTAAGTTTCTGTCCTTCCCGTAAGGTAATACTGATTATTAGGGTTTACATTTCTGTTTCTCTGTGCCTCCATACCCTCACCATCGAGACCCTCTGACTCAAATAAGTCGGCCTCTTCATCACTCAAGTCCTCACCAGTTGCATAGTCTGATTGAAAACCGGGGCCCCTGTCGTATAAATCATCAAGTCGATTTGTATCCTCTTCATCTTCTTCGTTTTCTTCTTCTTATTGTTGCCGTCCTCGCGTAGTACTACCACCATGTTACCTACTACTACCACCTTGTTCCCAACCCCCTTCGCCAAGTGCGCTAGCACGAGGATCTATACTAGTAGGGTCCCAAGGATCCCAATCTAATGTAATGGATTGAATTTCTGAATTGATTGCATTTGGTTGTTCTTGTTCTTGTTCTTGTTCTTGTTCCTCATAATTTTGTTGTTCGTTATAATTATAATTATAATAACCACCTAATTAATTAATTAAAAAAATAGATTAAATTAATCTATATAGTCATATATAAAAAAATGGATTAATCTATATAGTCATATATAAAAAAATAGATTAAATTAATCTATATAGTCATATATAAAAAAATGGAGTAATTTACCTTGTGTCGGAAGTAAATCTACATGCAGTTCTAGACCTTCTAGTCTCCTTATTTGAAAACACTCGTATTGAACATGTTGCCATTCATTCTGAGAGTTCACCGGCAAAAACATTTATTCGAACCTTCCTTCAATAATGACGTTAAAACGAGAAACGATTCTCAAATTGAACTGGCCTTGATAATATCCTAATGTGGACAGAATAATTTCTTTAATGGATTCATAATCATTTTGTGGAGAGGCATCAAAGCGGAAATTGATTGGTGGATTATACGGAGATTGATTGACGAAAACCATAATTGAATACATTTTTATATGGCTACGAGATGATTAGAGTGTTTTAAAAGGATTTATGAATTTCAGATTACAATAACAACTAAGTATTTATAGAGTTAATTACGGAGTTTCAGATTCCGATATCAACAAACAAAACGAACAGTGAATGTCAAATCTATATCAAATCAAATAATTTAGCGAATTATCAGCGACAAATGAGCTTTCGGCGGGAGAATGTGCATGAAAATAAACTTAAATTCCGTAACAAGCTAGTTACGGAATCTCAAATTCCGTAACAAGCTAATTACGGAATTTGGGATTCCGTAACAAGCTAGTTACGGAATTTGGGATTCCGTAACCAGCAGATTCCCGCTCAAATCAATCAATTTTTATTTCGCTGGTTTTGCAGTTTGTTTTGGCTGTTTAGTTCTATTGTTTCATATATAATAATTATTAATAATAAATATATAAATAAATTAAAATTAATAATAATAACTAATTCAATAAATATAATTAGTAAATATTAATAATTGAAAATAAATAAATAATATTCATTAAAAAATATGGTAATATTTATAATTAATTAGTAAAAATTAGTAATTTCAATTATTATTTATTTATTATTGATTAATTTAATTATTATTGTATTTACTATTATTAATTATTACTATATTTACTATTATTAATTATTAATTACTAATAAATATTTAAATAAATGATAATTAATTACAATAAATAATTCAATAAATATAATTAGTAATTATTAATAATTCAAAATAAATAGTAATATTAATTAAAATTTATGGTAATATTTATAAATAATTAATATTTTCTATTAAATTTATGGTAATATCTGCAAAAATAAATTTCATATGAAATTTTAAATAATTAACAACAAAAAAACAAAAAATAAAAAACATAAAAAAATGAAAAAAAAAAAAACAATCTGTCGGCAGAAGAATGTTAGAAAGTGCTCAATTTTCAATTTTAGTTACTAATTAACTTAATTATCCATCAAGCGCAAAGGATCTTGCCAAGCAATCAACACACAACATGAGAGAAGAGAAGGAATCGTTTACCTCTCGCGAAATCGTATTCGCGAGACTCGATCCATATCTCTAGGAATCGATGGCGTGCCTTCTCCACCACCACCACCACCACCACCGTCGAGCCGCCGGCCTCGAGTCCACCAAAGAAATTAACCACGTTCTCAAGGCATGTGCTAGCACGCCCAAGGACAAGCCTAATCCCATTAGTTTTCTCTCTTCTATCTACTAATTACTTTAATTAAGTGGAGAGATGAGAGCTCAACACATGAGCAAAATAGGGAGAGAGGAAGAGAGCAAGAGAAAGAGAAAATTTCAAAAATTTTCTCCTCTTGAAAATGGCGGCTAAGGAAGGAAGAAAGAGTGGAGAGAGAAAGTTAGGTGGAGGCTCTCATAAGTGGTCCTTATATAGAGCACAAAATCTAATTGATCTCTTGCATAATTACAACTATGCCACTCCTACCTACCACCATTATGGGCCGGCTATATAAATAGCCTTTGTGGGCCACCTCACTTCTTTAATTTAGTCCTTAATTCATTTAATTAAGGCATCTCATATTTGCTCTTTAATTGGACTATTCATTTACTATTAAATGATGGCCCAGTTAATTAATATAATCTTTTATATTAAAAAAGTGTTGAACTAAAATTAATTATTAATTTATTAATAATTATTTTGGGATTAGTTAATGCATTAATTTATTTCTATATGATCTCTTTTTGACTTAATTAATTATAACGGTTCGCAACGGTATATAATTAATTAATCAACTTATCATATTTTCGCAATACTCACTGTTGCGAATAAATAAATAATGCACCGTGTGATTAAAGTCCTATTTGTGTGACCCTTTGAGGATTTATGCTATGTTGGCCATAAAATTAAATCGCTATTTAATTCCAATAATCATAAGCGGTATTTAGCAACACGTTATGATTCTCAATTCACATAAATAGTGTACTGCTACAATATCTCAATCCTGCATAAGAAGTAAAAGTATTTTCTTGTCTGATTCTTATGTCACATGATATCACTGTATAATCCAAGATAGGAATGTGTAATTCTTGCAGATTATACATTTTTTGATCTAGAGTTGATTGTATAAATTGGCCAAACAATCCAACTCCATCAAGGGGCCCAAACAGATATCATCACTCACTAGGTATACTAATGAGGGACATACGGTTTTCTTGATGAATAATTTTTCCCCGCACAATTCAAGAGAGTATAAATAAAGTCTGTATAGCAGCCCTTATCAGGAATCAACGGTAGACGATATTTATTGAATTATCCTCATGTGGAAAAGTTGAACCATCTCAAACTTAGAATCAAACTCATATGAAATAAACAATGACACATAACACAATCCATATATTTATTTCATTGGGTCAAGTCCTGTACTATGTTCTAATAATATACACATATGCAATTAAGTTGGTAACTCCTTACCTATGATTTGTAGAACTTAATCATCACTTAACTTACATACTAATCTTTTATGATAATTAATGTTCCTTGTTAATTATCAAGATTACGGACGATTTAGATTTATTACTGTCATTCTAATGAATGATCCACAAAGATCTATAATTTAGATTCTCAACCTGAATGATCTGTCAGTAATAAATTCTAGGAACAAATGATCAAATGTCATCAATAACATAAACTAAGAAAGTAAGTCATTAAATATTGACTTCTAGGACACAACTCCAAGAAAAAAAATAAGAAAAAAGGAGAAAAGATGAAACAACGTAATTACGGAATTCTAATTTCCGTAACAAGTTAATTACGGAATTTGAGATTCCGTAATTACGGTCGGAATCCGAGATTCCGTAATTGCGTTATTATTTAAATAATTCTGATTATTTCGATAATATTATTAATATTTTATAATTTTTTAATATTATTTAAAAAAGTGGGGGACATTTGTGGAAGAGCACAAGGCCTTGCTGGACACGGCCCAATTAATTAATCACTAGGCCTGTTCCTTTTCTCGCTTTACTCCAGATCGTTATGTTAAAACTTTTTTTTGAATGTTTGATGTTAAATGATTAAATTGATAGTTGCAATGATACCATTAACAAGTAATGTTGAATTTTGTTTGAAATTTTGATGTTAAATGCTTAAACTAATAGATGTAATGATAGCATTAATTTGTATTTATTTATTATTTATTTTTGCATGTTTGATGGTTTGAACAAATGTTTCTGCAATGACATATTTATTTTAATGTCTAATTCAATTCCTGTGTAGAAATAAGTACTCTATTATGCATCTTATTTCAATCCTTTCTTATTTTATAATTTTTAGTAACCAGTGAACTATTAAATACTTCCTGGCTCATTGCCTAATTGCTGTAAATTTTATCGCAACGGCAACACTAGTTTTAACAATTAATTAAATATTCCCAGCTTCCAGGGCCATTGTGACGTCAGTGACTAGCGTCCATCGCCCACAGCCTAACGCGCGAGCCAAATCAACCCATTAATTGCGCGCCCATTAATCCCAGGATGGCAGGATGGCTTTAATGCTGGGATGATATCAGGACTGAACACATCATCAGAAAATTCAAAATTTTTTTGTTTAAGTTAAGATTTACAAAATCTGTCAACGCGAGAAATTGGATACTATTGAATATTGATCTACAAAACCTTATACCCGGATCTTCTATGGCGGATGACGAAGCTGTAGTGCGTCAACAAGGATTAGATTGTACAAGGACAATACTCGCTACATGATATACCATAAAATTTTGGACAGGGAACATCCTGCTAGTAAAAAAATTACTCCGGATTTTCAAATTGTCAGTGGCAAGCCGACAACGTGTAGCATGTAATTATGGGTCGGATTTATGCTTAAATTCTATTTGCTACACAGATGGATACACACGAAGAGGGCGTAAATCACCCTAGCATTTATTTACTACACTTAATTAATATGAGTTTCACACATTCATGAGGTTTAGTTTTGTCGTTTAAGCTTTTTTTTGTGATTCATCTAACGATTAGGCAGTTTCTAAATGATTCACCGGCACTGTTTATTATATATATTTATAAGTTTAAGATATTAATTTGGTGGCACTGTTATCGGTTTGTATTAGATTCAATTAATAATGAACGTATACAACTTTTTATATCAGAAAATATTAATTCCTGATTCACATCGAGTTTGCAAAATAATTGAGGTGTTGGAGAAAACCGATGAAGACAGTAAAGGTTATATTTCACTTCTTCGTATTATTAGTTATATTTTTAAAATGAAGTTTACGAATAATGAAAAAATAATTAAATAATTGAATTAAGCCATGAGTTTTGGTCTGAGAATTGAGTTTGCTTGTGTGCTAAATAACACGTGGCAGGCAAAAACTAATTATATCAAAAGCGTCAGAAAAAAAATTGCCTTAGTTAAACTACAGTATTATTAGACATCAAAGAATTGTACTCATGAAAATTCCTTTTTTTCTGGCATTTTAGAAAAAGTTGCTATGTTGATATTTCGATTTTTTTTAAAGGAGCAAGAAATCAGTCCATGCTACCGTTATTTAACCTGTTGTCATTTTATTTATTTATTTTTCGAATAACTTTGTAATTCGTAAAACATGAAAATGCTTGTGATATCATTACATGGGCAGAGAAGAATGACAGTATATAAGTAGACATTAGATTCAACATTTCGAAGAAACTTTTTTTTTTTTTTTTTGGTAATTTTAATAATTTAATAAAACTTCTATAGTTCTATGTTTCGTTTTTCTGTTTGCCATTCTATGTCCGTGCTACTTTTTAGTCTGCCTCATGTTATTATGTTTAACACCACCAGTGCTATAATAACTCTTATAATATAGCTGGTGTCTTCTCCATTTTCTCTCTTACATCGCCTCTCAATTGCATCTCGGACCAGAATTCACTCCTCTCGTTGTCCTTCAAACCCTCGACTACATTAGCATCCAGCAGCGGAGACATCAATAAGCACGACGTTTGTAAAATTGGCGAGAAGGAAGACACAAATGACAAACTAAGCAATTTTCAAGGTAAGGGTCTATTTGATTTAATAAGATAATATCGGTTTACTCTCTAGGTCAATGGTTAAGGATGTTTATTATCGAAATTAATATCCTTTTTAGAGAGAAAACTAGTTGACGAGCAATTGGTACAATCAATGTACCAGTGACGAAAACCAACTGGCTGTTTTTGTTTAATACGTGATAGCTGAATTCAAGGTAATAATCTATTTCTGTACAAAAACCATAGGGTTGCCACAACTCTGCAAAAGAAGGTAGTTGAATCTCCAACTGCCAACGATGGGGAACCGATAGATCTCAGGACATCTCTCCAATTGGTAATGAAGAAAGTGGTGGTCCATGACGGCTTGGCCAAGGGTTTGTGTAAGGGGGCCAAGGCCATAGAGAAAGATGCGCGCGGTAGGACTGTGCATTCTAGTTGAAGATTGCAACCAGTCTGTTTATGTCAAGCTCATCGAGGCACTATGCGTTGAGCACAATGTGCACCCGATCACCGTGCCGGTCTCCAAAACCGTTGATGAATGGGCTGGACTTTGGAACATTGATGTCGAGGGGAAGGCCAGAAAAGTTCTTGGCTGCTCTTGCCTTGCCATTAAGGATTATGGAGTGGAGTCTGCGGGGTCGAACATCGTCAAATAACATGTTACTGAACTTAGTTGTGTTCTTTTGAAGAAGCAATAGTTCCAAAGAACTTTTTATTTACTTTTATATTTTTGAAATACATATTTATGGGCTTATTATTTGGTTTTCAACTTTCAACTTTGATCTTTTCTTTGTTAGTTGGATATCGCAATATATGTTATGTATGTCATGTTAGAATTTTTTTATGTGGCGTATCTTATTAATTGTGAACAAAGTTCATTTAATGAAATTAACTAAAGGGTTCATCAAAATTTGATAGAAATTCAGATGGACTAGATTCATTATATTTGATTTCAATTGTTGCCTTAGAATTTTATAAATGTCTCATAATTTTCTGCTAAAAGTCGTGATGTTATTTTTACATATCTCTACTAAAGGGTATGATTCGATTTACACACATCTCCAAAAAAAAAATCAGAATAATGTTGAGAAAATAAACGTCTAATGAAAGACCATTATTATTTCTAAGAAAAAACATTGAAAATTAGTACTAAAATTTCTGTCTAATGATGCTTGCTCTTCAATTTGTAAGTTCTAAATTCATTAATTTCTTAATTTATATGAATTACGTGATCTTAAATGTTAATTATGAAATATTATTACGATTCAATATTTTTGCGTCTTTCATTTCAAAGTTTACCCGTACTTCCTAGGCCAGTACCGTAAGTCCGCAATTGATTTATTCGGGTTTATTTCCTGTTTGTGAATGAGAATAATATTTAATTAAGATAGCAATTGATTTGAATTCAACAAACTTTTATCATTAGATCTAGTTCAAATAGAAGCCATAGACGCCCAACACCATAGCCTAACAATTTCGACCGATCGATTTGATTAGTTCGAACGTAAACCGACTACTGATCTGATTCTAATGATCTATTGATCTTGAAGTCTCCAACAATTCAAACCGACGAAGGTGTCGAAGGTGAACGTCGAAAGACACTTGTTTTACTTTCCTTAACCATAAACTCGTATATGGCTTAGTTTCTTTTTCTTTTTCTTTTTTTTGCGTTGGATGAATATTAATTCCGATATATTTTCATATGTTTACAATAATAATATCATAATCATAATGTCATTCGATTTTTTTTTTAAAACCAATTCGATTGATTTCATAATATATTCTAATATGTTAACAATAATTATATCACAATTATAATTTTAATGCTATTATATATGGAGAATATCTATTGTGAACCATTATGCATAGAGGGCCCCGTGCATCATGACCGTTTGATCGGTGAATTTGCAAATTGACAAATTTAAATTAACCAATCCAATCTATATATTGAAATCTCATAGCAAACAAAAGTTAACAATTTTTTTATTTTTTTTACTATTTTTTAGAATTTTTTAAAGCTTGCTATTTTTCGAATATTCTTACACTAATTTATGGCAAAAAGATTGGATTAAACAGAGTAACTACGCATATAAGGTACAAATAATGCAATTCTGAGTATCATTTGAGCATTTCAATTGTTTTCGAATTCATTTTAAATCATTTCATCACAATAATCTGCATTTACACTCTTCATACTGTCTAGAATATGATTCATATCTTAATTATTAAAAAATATTAGATTATACATGGTAATTACGCAAATAGAGTGCAAATAATGCAATTCCGAGTATCATTTAAGCATTGCAATCGTTTCTGGATTCATTCTACGTTATTTCATCACAATAATCTACATTTAAACTCACTAAGCTGTTTATAATATGATTCATATCTTATTTATTCAAAAAAATTGGATCATACATAGAAATTACGCATATAAAGTGCAAATAATGCAATTCTAAGTATCATTTGATCATTTCAATCATTTCTGGAATCATTTTGAGTCATTTCATCACAATAATCTATATTTAAACTCTTTATACTGTCTACAATATGATTCAAATCTTATTTATTCAAAAAGAATGGATTATAAATAGTAATTACGCATATAAAATGCAAATATTGTAATTTTGAGTATCATTTGAGCATTTCAATCCTTTCTACATTCATTCTAACTCATTTCATCACGATAATATGTGTTTAAACTCTTTACAATGTCTAAAATATGATTCATATCTTATTTATTCAAAAAGATTGGATCATACAAAGTAATTACGTGTATAAATTGCAAAGAATGAAATTCTGAGTATAATTTGAGTATTTCAATCGTTTCTGCATTCATTGTAAGTCATTTCATTACAATAATCTATATTTAAACTTTTTATACTGTGAAGAATATGATTCATATCTTATTTATTTAAAAATATTGGATTATACATAATAATTACGCATATAAAGTGCAAATAATGTAATTCTGAGTATCATTTGACCATTTTAATCGTTTCTGAATTCATTCTAAGTCATTTCATTACAATAATCTACATTTAAACTCTTTATACTGTGAAGAATATGATTCATATCCTATTTATTTAAAAATATTAGATTATACATGATAATTACGCATATAAAGTGCAAATAATGCAATTCTGAGTATCATTTGAGCATTTCAATTGTTTCTGGATTCATTCTAAGTCATTTCATTACAATAATATACATTTAAACTCTTTATACTGTGAAGAATATGATTCATATTTTATTTATTTAAAAATATTTGATTAAACATAGTAATTACGCATATAATGTGCAAATAATAAAATTCTTAGTATAATTTGAGCATTTCAATCATTTCTGTATTCACTGTAAGTCATTTCATTACAATAATCTATATTTAAACTCTTTATACTATGAAGAATATATAATTCATATCTTATTTATTCAAAAAAATGGACCATACAGAGTTATTACGCATATAAAAGTGCAAATAATGCAATTCTGAGTATCATTTGAGCATTTCAATCGTTTCTGGATTCATTCGAAGCCATTTCATTACAATCATCTACATTAAAAGTTTTTGTACTGTCTAGAATATATGATTCATATCTTATTTATTCAAAAAAATTGGACTATACAGAGTAATTACGCATATAAAGTGCAAACAATACAATTATGAGTACCATTTGAGCATTTCAATCATTTCTGGATTCATTTTTAAGTCATTTCATCACAATAATCTATATTTAAACTCTTTATACTATCTAGAATATTATTCATATCTAATTTATTCAAAAAGATAGGACCATACAAAGTAATTACACATATAAAGTGCCAATAATTCGATTCTATGTATCATATGAGCATTTCAATTGTTTCTGATTTCATTTTAAGTCATTTCATCACAATAATCCAAATTTAAACTTTTTTATACAGCCTAGAATATGATTCATATCTATTTTATTCAAAAAATTTGAATCATACAGAGTAATTACGCATATAAAGTGCAAATAATACAATTTCGTATATCATTTGAGCATTTCAATCGTTTCTGCATTCATTCTCAGTCATTTCATCACAATAATCTATATTTAAACTCTTTATACTATCGAATATAATTCATATCTTATTTATTCAAAAAGATTGTATCATACATTGTAATTACGCATATAAACAACAAATATTGCAATTCTGAGTTATCATTGGAGCATTTCAAATGTTTCTACATTAATTCTGAGTCATTTCATCACAATAATCTATATTTAAACTCCTTAAACTGTTTATAATATGATTCATTTCTTATATATTCAAAAAGATTGAAACATACGTAGTAATTACGCATATAAAGTGCAAATAATGCAATTCTGAGAATCATTCTGAGTCATTTCATCATAATAATCTACATTTAAACTCTTTATATTGTCTAGAATATGATTCATATCTTATTTATTCAAAAAGATTGGATCATACATAGTAATTACTTATATAAATTGCTAATAATGCTATTCTAAGCATCATTTTAGAATTTCAATAGTTTCTGGATTTATTCTAAGTCATTTCATCACAATAATCTACATTTAAACTCTTTATACTGTCTAGACTATGATTCATATCTTATTTACTCAAAAGTTTGGATCATTCATAGTAATTAAGCTTATAAATTGCAAATAATTCTATTCTGAGTATTATTTGAGCATTTCAATCATTTCTGAATTCATTTTAAGTTATTTCATCACAATAATCTATATTTAAACTCTTTATACTGTCTAGACTATGATTCACATCTTATTTATTCAAAAGTTTGGATCATTTATAGTAATTAAGCTTATAAATTACAAATAATTCAATTCTGAATATTATTTAATCATTTCTATTGTTTCTGCACTCATTCTAAGTCATTTCATCACAATAATTTTTATTTAAACTCTTTATACTGTGTAGAATGTGATTCATATCTTATTTATTCAAAAATATTGCATCGTACATAGTAATTAGACATGTAAATTGCAAATAATGCAATTTTGGGTATCATTTGAGCATTTCAATCGTTTCTGGATTCATTCTGAGTCATTTCATCACAATAACCTACATTTTAATCCTTTATGTTGTCTAGAATATGATTCATATCTTATTTATTCAAAAATATTGGATTATACATGGTAATTAAGCATATAAAGTGAAAATAATGCAATTCTGAGTATCATTTGAGCATTTCAATCGTTTGTGGATTCATTCTAAGTTATTTCATCACAATAATCTACATTAAAACTCTTTATACTGTCTAGAATATGATTCATATCTTATTTATTCAAAAAAAATTAGATTATACATAGTAATAAAGTGCAAATAATGCAATTCTGCGTATTATTTGAGTAATTGAATCGTTTCTCGATTCATTCCGAGCCATTTCATCACAATAATCTACGTTTAAACTCTTTATACTGTCTAAAATATGATTCATATCTTATTTTTTTTGAAAAATATTGGTTTATACATGGTAATTACACATATAAAGTGCAAATAATGCAATTCGGAGTATTATTTGAGCATTTCATTCGTTTCTTGATTCATACTAAGTCATTTCATCACAATAATCTACATTTAAAGTCTTTATGCTGTCTAGAATATGATTCATATCATATTAATTCAAAAAAATTGGATTATACATAGTAATTACGCATATAAAGTTATTTTGTAAATCGACAAATACGAATGAATAACTGTTGAGTTCAACAATTATGTAATCAAAAAATAAATTAACTTCTTTGTATAATTATTTTTATCATTAAATAGAGGTGACCTTCTGTGATTTCTGACCTCAATTTTTTGGGATTTTCTATAATTAAATCGGATAAAATTAAATTTTTTAATACTATTGATAATTAATTTTAACTTAAAATTTGATGGTATGAATTTTATCTATGTTTATTATAATTTTTTCCATTTTTCATTTAGATATCAATAATACCTAAATTGACATAAAACTATTTATATTGTCTCAATTATTTTTCTTTTTAAAATTTTTAGTATTTTTTTATTTATTCGTTAAAACAAGCATTGTTGAAAGTAAATAAAATTAAAATTGTAGATGTATATTAGATTATTTTAAATAGAGTTTATAATGTCATCTATAAAAAAACTATTTAAAATTTTGAATTATTTGATACTCTTAAAAGATTTTTAATTAGTGAAAAATATCATAGAAGTTCTATTTAATAATGAAACACATATATAAAAAATTTAAGATAATGTATTTTTCTCATACGATACTCGATATATACCATAGAATTTCTACTTTTGTAAATCAATGTACACTATGTATTTTATTTTCATTGAATTATTCATTGTTTTCAAACTATCACATATTTTTTTCTTATTTTAAGTTTATTTTTCTCATACGATACTCGATTAGGATGATTCAAACTTTGTTGGAATCTTAAGAAAAATGTCTACAAATCTTCTATTTTGAGAATTTTCCAATTCGTAATGGATGATGATTGAAAATTGGTTGTAAGTGTTGGAGAGAACGTATGTGTCATGTTTACTTGAAGTTTTGATTATTATAAATTTTGAATTGGAAAATACTCAAAATATAAAAGTTGTAGATCTCTTTTTAAGTTTCCAACGCAATTTGAATCATCCAAATCGGACATCGTATGAGAAAGATATACTTAAAATACGAAATAATGCGCAGAAAATGCTGGCCGCCACTTCCAATAATGGCCATGTTAGAAAAAAAATTCATATTTTCGGACCTTGCTGAGGTGATGTGCCAAGTGGGACTGCCAGGCGGCAGAACCTGATCGCCAATTGAAGTGGCGGCTTGTATTAGACCACTTTAACAAACTAGCAGTAGTGCCCACTCAATGTGTGGGCAATTTTCTCTAAAATTCTCAAGTCGCTAGACAAGTCTTATAGAAAAAAAAAATTATCACAGTGACATGATTATGAAAATTATTAAACAGATCAAAAAATAAAAATAAAATAAAATATAAAATAAGGAAGCACAACAACCAACATAATTCATCATATTACATCACTGGCCAGAAACTATCTAGTTGCCATTATCAACCTTTTGATGAATTATTAAGAACCTCGACTGAAGAACAAAGAAGTATAAGAATAGCAAACAAAAACAATGAAATATTTGTATTTTTTGAATTATCAAGTATGAAATATTTCAAGAAATTCGCTGCAAAAATTGAGCTGAAATGGTTATTTTTATAGTATTCTACAGAGATGAAAATGTTACAGAAGATGCATTGGTTGATGTTTACTATTTACTTCTACAAGTGTTCAATTTTTTTTTTTATATCAGAAGCACACCAATTGTGTAGCTCCTGAAAAAAAAAATTGAACTATGCATTGGCAAGGAGAATCTAGTCTCTACATATCTCAATTAAATGGTCAGGAGGAACCACACGAAATTTAGATGATAATTTGTAAAAATTGTTTTTGATTCTATAATAAAATTGGTGATATATTTCATCCTAATATTAAAAAAAAAAAAAAAGAAAACAACCCAGGAAATGGAACTGAAACAAATAGAACAAAAGGCACATATATGCTTCACAAGTTCACATTAAATGAAAGAATTTATAAAGTAATAATGGAAGAAATAGGCAACCAATAAAACTTATTAGACCATCATAAATGCTGATCCAGTGACTCCGGAAGGATGACGAACAACATAGACCTGTACTGGCCACATCTACCATCGTCTTTCCTGTAGAAAGTAACAAGACATTCAAACTGAAGTTAGAAAATAACCTTTCTAATTTGAAGCATACCACCCAATTAAAACAGACTAAACTGTGTAATTTATATTGGTTAAATTTGCTTCCTATCCAATTAATCTAATAGTTGCAAACTGTTAATTAAAGTGCCAAAGAAATATAGTTGTTAGACCCGACTATGGTAATATGTGAGTCAGATATACTATTATTGAACCAGCTATGAGGGATAGAGAGACGTAATTTCACAATAAAGGCTCAAAAGAGGCAATATCAGATTGGGTGATGCTTGATTGCAAAATCAGATTGGGTAATTTCCTAAGATGTATTCTAAAAATAATTAGATACGAAATATCCTTCTTCAAATGTGCAGCAACCAACTGAAAACAAACCTAACCCTTGAAACCCTTGAGCCTGTTCCCTCCAATACGTCCATTCATGTAGCGAAACATTCACACAAGAATTGATCTAAACTCGTGTCCACCAAGGATTTCCATTTCTAGAAGAATGTCCAATAGCCAATCACTTGCCTCTCGGTTCTCTAATGTGATTCTTTGCAATCTCATAGGCTCTGTCGATAATTTGCTTACCAATCTGTCGATATCCTCAGCAAGCTTTTCAGACATTGAGTTCTGGCTAACATCTCAAAACCACATTGCTGTTTTGTGTTGACGAATCCATCAGTTCCCATGGACAAATCTCTGACATTTCAAACCTTGTCACCATATATATAGCAAATAGAAATGTAGCTTATAATTAATGCATGTCAAAGTATAAGGATAATTATGATCAATGTGTGTATTGAAAAAGATTGACGCATGCATGCTTAGACAGGACCCCAAAATTATATGAACTTATGTATAATATATAACCACAAAATATGTCAATTTTTCTTAATACATTTTAGAAGGTTTAAATCCACAGAATACTGTTTATTTTTCTTTCTAGTATGAATATACCACGATCTTTGTTAATTTCCATTCTTTAGGATTCACTACTAAAACAGTAATCAGAATGTTATTTGTGAATTTTTTTTCATCAACAGAAATCCTAATAATACATTTTGGAAACCTGAAGTAATAATATATTTTCAAGAACAATAATAAATATTAAAAAGATAATGATATTACCTGTCTGACTATTTGAGTAATATGTTGCCAGCCGCCAGCTGCACCAGTCATGACTTTTGGTTCACCAAATATCACTTCCTCTGTCCCTAGGCCACCTAAACCCCCAACTATTCTTGCAAAAATATGCTGCTTTTAAACCAGGTTGGGTCTACTCCAGGGAAGAACCACGTACGTGAATGTTTCTGGTAAATCGTGCCATGCCTGATTCATGATGGTAAAAAGGAGAGCTATGTGAGAACCGACCAAAATGGTTGATCAACAGACAAGTAGGCATAAATAATCATTGATCACTACAACTTACCTGGTGATCCCCAACCTAATATAGGCTGAATCAAGAATTTCAGGTCTATTACAATAAAAGCCCATATCCCCGCTAAACCCATCCAATTCAGTTAGCAACTGGTTTGATGCATGCTCTCTTTAATCATTCCTGCCTCCGATTCCCATCCCTCTTTGTTGAAATGAAAATACAAAAACATTAGTTGCTCTTTTTATTTTAAGAAAAAAAATAAGAAAAATTAGGTAAATGAACATAATACAAACCATTGAAAGAAGATGAAGATAAAAGGCGAAAAATATAATTTAATTTAAACATAACAACAAATTTTTGTGCTTCTAGTTCGACAAGGGCCCTTGCGTAATTCAGTGTCAAGAGCTTTTGATGAGCACGGGATCGGCACGAGAGGGGCAATGTGAGCAAACATCGTCTCTACTTTCAGTGTGAGTGCTGGTGGATACATTTACTTGTCTCTTTTCATGACTAATAGTTAGTGCCTCCGACCAACCAGTAAGAAACAAATAAACTAAACCTAAAGAAGAGTTGTCACACCCACCAAGTTCTTTAGATCGACACGTGAGGCCACACTCATGGAAAAGAGGAGTAGACTTGCATGAACCAGACTTGCAGTTTATTAAGTTGCATGCCTTCAGATTATCAGTTGTCTCTTCTTTGCGTAGCTTTTGGCAACAAGTGATACAGAGTTTGTAGGAGTATTTTGGGCAGATCCTCGAGAAATCCAGAATCAAGCCCCCAAAATTATTGTTGTTTCAATTCAAAATTGTCAAATCCAAATAAGTAAGAAAGATGATGAATATGGTAAAGGCCAAGGAGTTCACAAGTGTATGTTGCCAGATACATTTTTGTATGCCTTAGTTTCTGAACCTAAATAAAAATCAGAACAGGTTTCAAGCAATAATTCTACAGCTTTTTACTACTTTTTTTATTGCTTTGTAAATTACAAAGCAGTTTTTTTAACTTGATGGTGCACACTATTTTTAATTAAAATTCAAATTCAAACATTCACATCAACAGAGAATCAAAGATATTACCAGTTAAGCTCTTCCCCACGGCCCCTTTCTAGCATCTGAACATGAACACATGACACTCTTTTCCCTGATCAATAGGTAAAATATAATTAGAAAGAAAAGTGAAAATCAACTAAATGCTATAATTCTAGTTCATGAATGTAAGTGGCTTAAAATGATGATATTTGTTTCTTGACTTCTATTTCAAATTCATCAAGCTGGTCAATGTTGAACTTATTTATAGCAGGTAGCAGCTGGGAAAATGGAGAAGTTGCCTACTTTACAGTCACATCCTTCGGCTACCCATTTTCACCTTCGTTCTATTTTATGACACAAAATAGACAATAAATAAGCAAGTATGAAAAAAACTAACAGCATGACATGAAATAAAATTTCAGAAATTAGGTCAGCAATTCAGGTTTTCTGCATATTATTTCCATCTGAATACCATTTCCATCAGCAAATCAGCAATTCATTATCGTGATTCTCTTAACACTGTGTGCATCCATTGCCACCTCTTCGTTGCAGTCTCGCGGACAGATCTAGGGTAAAATTATGAGCATCATCATTAGAACATAAATGATTCTCCTAGAATAACAAAATTGAGCATCAGAAGGTAAAATTGAAATGAGATTGGAGAACAATTCCACCAACGGAAGGAAACGCATTGAAATTTCTAACTTCAAATGACAAGAGCAAGTTTTAGCAAGTACTAACCTCTCTGAAATAGGGGATTCGAGTAAGAAGAAGCCTTATTATGCCCTACAACAACGCAAACACAACAAAGAATTACCAATGGTTGAAGTCCACTTACCGAGGTTTATAGATGAGGTGAGAAAAATAAGAAACAAAACACAACTTACATTCTCGCCACATCGCATGCAGAGAGACTCGATCTGATGGAGCGGCGCCACCGAGGCATCCTCCTCCACCGCCGCCGAGCTGATGTCCTCCACGTGACCGTTGCTCTCCATGTTTAAGATTCAGGTTGTGTTTTTTATTTTCTTCGGAAGAGAAACACTATTGCGCTGCTACAGTTGTAGTAGTAGTCGGAGAAGAGGCGAGGAAACTGGAAAGGCGGGGCGCGCCGCCTGGTGAGGAAATAAATGAAAGAGGGGACGTCGGTAAAGGAGACAAAAACCTAGCGGCGGCGAGGGTGAGGAGTTTAAATTTCCATCTCTGGATTATTAAGGGAATAGCATAGGAAATTGCCATCTCTGGATTGGGCAATGGCAGAAAATTTCTATCTTTGGATCAAGGAACAGCGTAGGGTTTGAGTGCTGCGAAATAAGAAATGTCAAATGTGGAGCGCAGGAACAGGAAAGAGAACAAAAAAAAAAAGTTATATTATGGAGAATCGAACCGCTGAAGCGCAGCGTAGCATTTCGCGTAGTTCCCATCCCACCGCCTGGCCAGTTTGTCTTGGCTATCTTTTTATCTGATATACAAATCCAGACCATAGATCACATTAGATCAATAAAATCAATGACCCATAATTGATGTTAAGGGTATGTTACAATCTTTATCTAATTTTTGTTACAATCTTTGTAAGGTGTTTTTATAAGTAGTATAGATTTGTATATGAAAGGCTAAATTTCGAATTATTTTTGGATTTCTTAAGCAAAAAATTCCGACTTGTTAAGCAAAATTCCGACTTCATCCGAGTTTGTCATTCGGTCTCTCTCCAACTAGACAAAAAGGTTTGACACGTGTCACTCTCCCGCATTTTCAACTCTTCGTATTCCCTGAATCCCTCAAGGTTTCAACCAAAAGAAAGAGGCATTCACGTCCTCCCTTTTCAATCGGGGAAAAAAAAAAAAAAAAAAAAAAAAAAAAAAAAAAAACAGTTTCTCCACATGCAAATCTTCTGTGCGAAGAAACCCTCTTTTAAGTAGACTTTCTTTCTCCTCTTTCTCTCTCTAGGAAGAAGGAAATGGATTCGGGGCAATGCTCGCGCACTGGCGATCATGGCGATGTCGTCTGGGCCAAGCTTGGTACTTCGCCTCTATCTCTCTCTCTATTTCTCTCATTCTTTTGTGCCCATTTTGGAAATTAGGGTTTTGTTATGAATCATTCGAAGGGTTTGTGTAACTGTGTTTTCCAGTTCCAATCGATGGTTTTAACCCTGAAGTGGAGATACATTCAACGGATGCGGTTGTTTGCTCTCGAGTTGGAAGCTCGTTCACCAAGGAGATATGGTGCGAGATAACGCGGAGCTCGGAGCAAGATATGGTGGCGAAAATCAGAAATTTGAGGTTTGGGTTTCCTGTTGTTGCCAAATTAGATTGGTTTGCTGATTGTTGAACTGTTTTTTTTTTTCATTTCAACCTAATTTCTGGCTTGTCCTAATGGTCCGGTTATGACATATTTCTTCATGTTCTTGGAATAGTTCTGTAATTTTGTTTACCAGAGGCCCTTGGAAAATTGGAATGCTTACATTCGCCGTAGGAAACTATGGTTAGCATGGTGGGTAATATGAAATAGCCGAGTTTTGAAAGTTAAAAGAAAATTCAAACTTCAGACTTTAGACTTTTGTTACTGATGGTTTAATCCTTGAATTATTATTGTATGGCTTGTTCTGTCACTGTATTTTTAAAGCGCTGTGCCTACTGTGCTTGTATCTAGAGTGAGTTTCCAATTGGATTCTGTAGACTTACTTTTTTCTTCTTTAATTTGCTGAAGTTCAACTGGAATAATTGTTAATGGAAAAGTGGTTGCCCCTGGAGCAGAAGCGATTGAAATAGAAAATATGGCAGAAATCATTTCTGGTCCCGAGAGAGAAGGTAGATATACCCTATAAATCCATAAAGAGACTTTATATATTTATAATTGCTCTATTTTTACTAATTGTGTATTCATACTACAATGAATTATTGGTCAATCTCTTCATCTTGATATTTTGCTAATATACTTTCCAGGATATCTTCACTACACATTCCAGATGACACTTTCTCCAAATCCTAACATAAAGAACATAAAGGTAGTTTACTATTATAATTTGTCTTTTCTATTTGGTTCTTCATTATAGAAACTAAAACCTCTTTCAAATTGCCAGATAGAACTTGATGTTGATGATGCTAAATGTAGCATATGCTTGAACGTATGGCATGATGTTGTGACAGTTGCACCTTGCCTGCACAATTTCTGGTAATATCCTCTGCCACCCTGCCTCACTTCTCTTTTTTCCTGTATCAGTTGCAATCTATACTCCAAGTTTGCAAATAGCAACATATTTCATGTACTTGGTGTTGAACCAGTGATATTGACAATTGTTAGGTGAAGTAATTTTTAATTTAGTGTGTTGTTTTTGTTTGGGATGTCCAATTGTGATTTTGATTCAGTTTGGCTAAATTAATTTATTAGGAAGATAGCATCTAAATTTTAATGAAATGTCAATATTTAATGTAGTGTATAGGCTCCATTTTAACCATCAAATCCTTTGGGATTTTTGTGAAAAGATTATTTGGTAATATTTTTCAATTTAGGCAAATATTGGGTATTGTTTATGGAATACTATTTCTTTGTTCCTTCAAGTCATAAAAGAATGGATCCTTTGGTCATTAAGCTTTTCTTTTTTTTCCTTTCTTTTTCATCTTAAAAGCAATGGCTGCTTCTCAGAGTGGCTTAGAAGATCTTCAAATGGGTCACGTGATAAACCACAAAATGTGCCATGCCCACAATGTCGTGCCATAGTGCATTCTGTCGGAAAAAATCACTTTTTGCAAAACATTGAGAAGGTAGGTTTCCCGTCATTTTTTTCCCTTACAGGCATCTCGACTATATTATCAAATTTTTGTTTTCTCATGTAGTTTTATAAACGCTAATGGAGTTGTTCTTATTTTGTTGCTAGGCTATCCTAAATGGTTTTTCTTCATTGAAGCATTCTGACGAAGAAATTGCGCTCTTAAATTGTTATGCTTCTGTTAAGTCGACTCTGGTGAGTTAAAATCTCAATCCTAATTTAACTGACAAGTAGGAGTCTTTCTAAAGTGAAATGAGGTTTAATATTGAAGTCAGATGTGTTCCAATTCGGTATCTGATTGTATTGTATAGGACCTTCGTATGATTAATGTACTTGCATTCCACGGAATATATTTAGACATTTTGCATATTCGTTCCCCAATTTCTTCAGTCATTGTCAGTGTAGTTCTGTAATTGCTGTACTTGTACTTTTTTTTGTTAAGGTTGTAAGTTGCTGTTAGCCTTAATGTAGCTCTGCCTTTTCTCTTACTCTCTATTGATAGATAGACTGGATGCTTTGTGATTAATATCTTCACAAATAGCTTTTCTATTTTCTACATACTTATCAGGAATTCTCATTTTAAGATTAATTAAGATTAATATTAGTTAATTCATTTTAGGTGTTGGGAAGGAAGAAAAACCCAAGAAAACGGCCATTTATTGCCTTAAATGACGAGAGCGACAATTCTGATATCCCTTGTCCTCAATGCGGTAAGCCGGTAACCTAATTTAGTTTGAGAAGTTAATTTATTGTAGAAATTTATTTCTGTATCTTTAAAAGGATTAAGTATCTTGAATATTAAAGATAAAGTAATTCTATGGTGGACACAACTTTCAGATTTGAATCATGATCGTTCATCCCTGTTTGTAATTTGAAATGAACAATCTATATTGAAATTTAGCTGCCAAGTTTTGTCCACAGCAGAATTTGCTCAAAAGATATTATTGTGTTTCACATGACTCCATCTGGAAATAAATGCTTAAATATTCTACAATTTGTCATTGATTGTGTTGTTGAACTGACAATCATTAAGCTTAAACTTAGCAGTACTGGCTTGATCTTATGTCGGATCCAATTTTTATATCTTGTATTCCATTTTTAATAACAATAAAAATGTAATCTGGTGTGCAGGGACTGAAATGAATGGATTTAAATGTAACACTGGAATGGCCCACTTGCAGTGTCAGGAGTGTGGTGGGTTGATGCCATCCAGACCTACGATCAATGTGCCACAGCACTGTAAGGATTTTTTTTTTTTTTCTATATTCTAAGTTTCCTGTTGATCTTACAGTTTCCTAGAAGTCAATTTGCATTTTGCAAGCATTGACATCCAATGTTGTTGATACTTTCTAGTTACATCTTTTGTGCAGGCACGGGATGTAGTAAGGTAGTTTGTGGAGCTTATTGGCATGCACAAGGTCTGGATTCAAATCAGTATAATCTCATCTGCCAACCGGAAACACTCAAACCTGTAAACCTTTTTCTGCTGAATCAATTCTGATTTTCTTTTAATTTTTTATGTGCTCTCCTTTTAGCGCTTATCTGTGCAATAATTCATAGAAATATGGAGTTACCAAATTGATTGGATTGACTGTCTTTTGGGGGGGGGGGGGGGGACATACCTGAACTGCCGTGATATGGAAATTGCATGATAAAGAAACATGTGATATTCCATAACTAACTTGAACCAGTGTGATCACTTCTAGAGAATTATTTAAGTAAAGTAATCATTATACTTTTTTTCTGATATTTTGACATTATCTCATTCTGACCCCTTTCGATGTTTCAGATCTCTGAAAGGACCATTTCCCGGATACCCAGTTCAGTGCATGAGAATAATTCTGTTGAGAGAGCAGTATGTACTCTATACATATCTGAAACAACATATAACTCTTCATATAGTTGGAACTACTTAATACATTCATACTTCACACGTACATCACACAGGAATAAACTCTCCTTTTTTCACTCTTTTTTTTTTTTTGGGTAAGATCACAGAGAGGTGCATACAACATTCTGGGAGGACTTTGCAAGCTGTGATTTCTGATTGGATTGCTAAGTTTGACAATAAAGAGATGGGTAGGTCGTTGTATTTGTGCATTTTGCTATTTTGTTTTGAGTAGTTCGGAACCTTCTGGTGTCATACATTCTAAATGATTAGCATATTTCTGATTTTGATTTGTTTCAGATCGTTCCACATTAAGCCTAAATAATGCTGACACAATCACTTCTAATACCCACTTATGCAAGTAATAATTTTTTTCATTTCTTCTAACACTAATTTGTCAATTAACCTTCGATATTAATTCTTCTATAGTTTTAGATTGGGATTCTATTCTGAGGTTTATATTATTGCAGTTCCTGTTATGACAAATTTGTGGAGTTCCTCTTGTACTGGTACCGAGTATCACTGCCTGCATCTGTATGTTTTCTCTTTCTCACTCTTTTGCAGACAATTGCTATGATGTTACTGTTTCCTAACAGTTTCTTTTTCTAAACCTGTGCTTCATGCAGCTGCTTCCGAGAGATGTTGCCGAGAGAGAGAACTGCTGGTATGGGTATCTTTGCCGAACACAACACCATAATAGTGACCATGCTGACAAAAGAAACCATGTCTGCCGCCCCACAAGAGGAAACTCTTAATCCTTACAGAGCTTTTCAACTCTTGTTGAAGCATTTTTAATGTTAACCATGCTCCTGTATGCTTGCTTGTTTTCTTTTTCGTATTTACTTCTGGTAAATTGCTAGGGAATCCAAGTATATTGTTATGTAGGATGTAAAAAAAAAACGGAGCTCTCTGATATGTTGTTATGGGCTTTAGTAGGCCAAGGCTTTAAAAATGATTTTGGACTGACGATGGCCCAGCGAGCTTTTTGTGTGTATTTTTTGCAAACTCTTGTGATAGCTCGTTACTCGTTAGGCTAAAGTTATACTAATTAGGTAATTGCATGTTACGTTTCGTGTGGCTTAGATTGATGTCACTACTGATAATGATCGCTCGTTTGTTCTTTATTATTTGCTAGCAGATGTCTATTTTCTCGCAAAAAAAAATTATTGTGTAGCGTTAGAAAAGATAATTTTTGGGGTTTTGCCGCATTTCGAAGATTTTTTCTTAATCGGAGCAGTAAGAAAATTGAGAGTTGTTCCCCTTATCATCATCATCATTATTATTATTATTATTATTTTTTGTGAGAATGTCCATGCTTGTACGGATTGTTCTGGAGTGCTTAATAGTGTGGGGTTTTCTAATTTCCTGTTGAAGAACAAATTTTAGACGTGTTCTTTTATGAAAATTTCAAATAAAAAGGCGCCTAGTGGTTTTAATTTGGTGGGTCATTGGTTGAATTGCAATCGATTCAGGTGCCCGGTCCCTCGTGAAAAATCTAGTTGGCAAGAAGAAGGTTTCTGGATCCTCTCCAATTATGCTAGAGTATTCACAGAATCACAGTGTCATATCTTCAAGTTAAAAACCTCATTGCATATATGCACACATCTGGCACAACGCAACACGACAAAATATATTGCTCTTAATAATGATTTGTTTTGGCATGGATTCTAGTATTATTTTCTATATTTAAGTCACGATTCTCTAAATTTTTATGCTATGTATGATCCGCGGTTCATTGTAAATATCAAGATTTGTACACTGTAAAAATTTTTATTATATTTTTATATATGCATCTCCTGATGAGATGGTTCAGATTACAGGAAATTTCTAAAAGCGAAAAACACTGAAAGAACGACATTTCAAGATGCAATCCGAACCGCACATTCTTAATTGAAATGGATGGGAGCCTAAACAGTGCAAGTAGGTATCCGTTTCCCTGGCCGGTACAATATCTGCTTGGGCTTTTACAGGTAAGGTTAGGAAACAAGACAACCACGTAGCATGATTCCATGAGAGTAAATGCATTTCCAACCAGTACATGCGCGTTGGGTTAGGTCCGAATTGTGAAAGGACAAATCAAATGTATGGTCCCAAATGCATGCCTCTTTCATAACTCACGGAGTTCTCTTGTGGCAATTTCATGCTCCTGTCATGGCTAGATTGCAAATGTTTTCTCTCTATTATATTTTATAAACACACGAATTCAAGAGGTGTTACACGCTAGATCTAGCATGTAAATATATGTTTGTGTCATTCGATCAATTTGATCTGTGGTTAGATATCGATCGCTAGACGAAACAACAATATGTTTTGATTTTTTGTCTAATAAGGAAACAAATTTAGCAACATTTCTATATGTATCGCTGGTAAATTAAGCAACATATCTTTATTGCTTAATATATATATATTGCCCACGTATGAGGGCATCTTTTCCTAGTTTTTTTTTTAATAAAGAGATAATAATTGGATGGAAATTTTTAACCGAAAAATTATAGAAAGAGTGAAAGTCTTATTCTACTCTGAATGCTCTATTCAGAAATTACTCAAGGTGAAGTGAAATAGAACAAAGTTAAAGCACATGTACATATGAAAAGAAGTTAACATACTAAAATATTTAACATATTTCATCCTTATTATTAATTCAGTTGTCAAGATATACGAGGATGACTTGGTCTTTTTATTTAATTATTACGTGTGCTTATGTAGCTGCTATCAATGCTAATATATTAAAGTGAATTATCATTTGTATTGAGCATGTACAAGATCTTCATTACTGTTAAATTCACGACCAACTCCCACGTATGCTGTCAATCTTGATTCACATGTTGACATATATAAGACAGTGGATGATGACCTATGTTATCAGCACAAAGCTTTTCATAGCAAAATCTTAGTTACAAAGCACTAAATCAAACCGAATGTCTCAACTAGGATATAATTTTTTTAAAAAAAAAAATTTAACCGATGATCTTACTACACGTGGTAGCTTTATCAACCAGAACATCCTAGTCATGAAGTCCGCAACTTCTGAAGTAGTGTTTTAAGACCAGACCGGTTCGGCTGATTTGACTGGTTCCCATTGGTTGTCAAACCGGTCACGGGAAATGGCAGTATCCGGTATTGTGAGAGAAAATACCTGGAAATATCGGATTTCAGCTACCTGATCGGTATGGGCGCCGGTATGATTTTAAAAACACTGAACCGAACCGGTGAAAAATGGACTAGTTCTTTGATGTTCCAGTCGAACAGGTAAACCGGATCAGCTGTTTTTTCCCCCTTTTCAGTGCGTTACTAGAGTTTTTGTTTCTTTCTGCCGGGTCTAAGCCTTATTTGTTTTTCTCTAAAAATATATTTATTTTATGCTTTGCATTTTTTTTTAACTTGAAATTTAAAATATTCTAATGCATTCCTAAATATTAGCAATCTATCTATATTATATATTAAAACCCGTCAGTTTTTCCCTCTATTTTTGACCGGTTTTTTACATTTTTTCATTTTTGACTGTTTTTTAAGTTAAAACAAGTAGTTTTCTATTTTTAGTTAAAAAATAGTTTTTATTTTTGCATTTTCTATAATTAAAAATAGTTTTTTGTTAAATATATTAAAAATAGTTGTACCAATCATTATTTAATTTATTTAATAATTAAATATATTTGTAAATCATGCTGAATTATTATCATCTAAAAAAATATAACGTAGCGAAGCTGCGTACTGTGATGACTAGTAATCATTATGTCGTGATCCGATTTTTTAAATATTGGTTTGGTGTTCGATGTGTTTGGTTGGGTGACGGCACAACTTGTTCACAAACAGGCCTTGTTCGCGCGAAACAAACAATTCGCAAACTACGCGATGGAGGCGAACAAGTCTTGTTCCTGGATTCCAGGTTTCAGGAGAATTCACGAACTAGGGCGGCGAACTGAGAAAAGCTTTTTTTAATGGATGTGGGTTTGCGAATTATTGTTCCATCCCGACTCCCAAACATACCCCGGGATAAATTTTCAACTCATCATATCTCTCTGAGCCAGTATTTATATACAATTTTTTTATAATCTAACTATCTAAGCTGTGTATGACATTATCAAAACATTTTTTTTTTGTGATCTTCACTATGGCTTCCTAAACTCCCTTGACTGAATATTCAGTACTATTTTGGCGTTGAAAATCTATCTAAAACGGTCCATTTAATTTCTAAAATATTTTTGTTGTCCCCACATATCTTCTCATCTTCTTTTATTTAATTATAAATTATAAATATAAATTTAATTTAAATTGATTCCAGCAAGAATTCCCACGCTGGAAGAGAATGGGGCTGCCTCGCTGTGGAACTGGAGACCAGTCCGTGGTCCCAACTACACCCACCTATCACATTTCTCCTTGTCACGAGCAAAACAAGTTGCACTTTTTTCCGACCAGACGAGGTGCTTGTATAGTTGTATCTCCAGTTTCTTGTGCACTTGATGCCTCTTTTTCTTCTCGTGCTTCGGATCCATTTAATCATACCATAATGAGTTGTCCGCGACCAGGATGGATCCAAATGCACTCCTCCACTTGGATGCACTGTTCCCTATTTTTATTTTTTCATCTAATATTTCTATGCATTTTTATGATTATATAATAATTTTTATAGAAATATATATTTAAATACCATATATATGAAAATTGCTATAACTTGACTCTCGTAATTAATAATTTATATTTTATTAATAGTAACATTTATTTAATTATTTTCGTAAGTTTTATTAAAAAAAATTTCTGGTTTCGTCAATATCACAACATGATAATGTGAGATAGCATTAACAATTCGGATACCTCCATTGCTTGAAGAAGGGAGAGCTTATGCCTTACGGAATATGCCATGTAATAATAGATTAACAGTTAATTCGTTAAACAATAATAAATGCATATCGGCTTCTTTGTTTTCTTTTTCAGTTTTGACTGCGGCTGAAGTTTTTACTGCGATTAAATAAATAATAATGATTTTTAACTTTTTGAAGTCGGAAATCCAGCACTACACGTAAGCCAAAAGCCAGCGGTCAGTGCGTACTAGCCGCAACAAAGAGAAAAAGTAACTAGGAAAAATTCGCAAAAAAAAATATCAGAAATAGAAAAGAGAAAAGTCATTTTTATTTTAGCTGCATCAGGCGTATCATTGAATTTGTGCACTTCGGAGGTCTTTCGACCAATTGCATTTGGCTTTTTTTTTTTTTTTTAACCATGGAATGTGGTACACAGTGCCTCAGTGAGTGTGGGAATTGAATTTCATTTGTCAAGCTTTTTATTCGATTTCATTTTATTTTTTTAATGAACACGTCACATTCCTACTTGTGCTACAAATGAATGTTACTGAATTCTTCTCGGTCAAAAGTAAATAATCAAATAACCACTTTTTTTATTTTTCAGACCTTCGAAAGATTATTTTAGGCCTGGTCATTTCTTGTATTTATTGTATATACAGCTGAGTTTTTACACGAGTTTAAACCTAGATCTTTTAAAAGTCAATCCATAGCTCTTACGACCTTAACTACTAGATATAATCTTGAGTTAAAATACTAAATATTATAGTTTACTGTTACAATGAGTTTACTTGAGTGAATACGTAGACGATTCGTATATTTCAACGTTTTCATTTCTCAAAGAAGTAGCAAATCAGAACTGCATGCATCTCCGTCAAAAAAAAAAAAAAATTAAATAAAATATCCAACATCCACTTAATCAGCTCAAATCAAAATCATTATTGATTCGTTATTGAATCCCCGTCAGAGCATAGATGTTGACAACGAAAGAAAATACAACACATTAATTATAACTATCATAACAAAAAATTTCAATCAATACCAAATGTAGTATCATCGGGATCAATAGTAAAAATTATGATATCGTGATTATTTATCTTTATCTTTAGATTGCAACGGACTAAACCACCGAAATAATAATAATAATAATAATAATAATAATAATAATAATAATAAAAGCAACAGCTCCAATAAGCCACTTTGGTCTGAAATATTGCAAACGGAAAGTCTAATAACTCCAACAAATTCCGACTAACTTTTAAAAATATTTGAAACATATCAGATATATTCGTGTTTCTCATTGTTTCAACAGTATTTATTTCCTGTGGTGGCACAGAAATTGATGCTACTTATTAATTATTAATGATTTGTTCAAATACATAGCACAGTACAAGAAAACTAGACTAGTTTTGCGTTTGATTCCTATAGACTTTGCTCTTTAATTAAAAATAAATAAAACAAGTGCAGGCACCAAATATGATGAGGATTGCCTATTTGACTATTTGTAGTGATTTTTATATGTGAACTTGAATGACGTGATGATTTTACTTTATGTCAAAATTGCCTCTTTCCAAACTTTCTTTTATCGTTTTCTTTTTATCGCGTCTCCTTTCGGACATAAAAAAAAAAGAACCCAGAAGGCAATTTATAATTAGCTAGACTTAGTTTTTAAATCTCAAATGTGCGTTGTCTTGTTTGTACATACAACATGGCTTTTCCATTCCTGTGAAGTTATTATTTTTTTTGAAGTATCCTGTGAAGTTATTAGTTATGTAGGTATGCTATTGATTGCAATGATAATATATTTTATTTCCCAGAGCGAGATCAGTTAATTAAAATTTACACGGCAACGCAATCAATTAAAAATCGTCTGTTTTCCTGGTTCATGCTGAATTGCTGATGCTATACCGCACATAAAAGAATATTTCCGTCTCTATCAAAAGTTATAAGTTATTATAGAGCTATATAAAGTGACAAGAATGTAATTATGCTTCTTTCATGAGAATGTAGTAACGACAAAAAGTAACTCGGCGTGATTTCTCAACTGAGGGACAATAGGAATAACATTTTTTTTTTAATTAAGGTGATACGAAAATTTATTCATAAATAAGGTGTATGACTGTAGGCTTTTTTAATGCAATATAAGAACCATGATAATATCACAGAATTCATTATGATGTTCTATAGAAAATGTAGAAGTACGATAGTTTTTTTAGTGCTACACTATAAAGTTTAAACGATAAAAATTATAAATTTAAAGAAACCAAAGCAACGTCAAAGTTCTTCTAAAAGTTAAAAAAACAGAGAGGAAGAAGAAATTTTTATAGTTTGCGGTGTGACACTAAAGAAGCCTTGACAATTTCTTAAGTTTTTTAAATTTATAATAAACTTTTTATTCAAAAATAAATTTTCATCTTACCAAAAATTTTAAATACTGCTACATTATGCGGTGCTACGGTGTTAAAAGTCCTGACGAAACTATGACAATACTGCGGTTTCTTTTAAAATTTTAGATTTTTTTTCCCTGACAAATTAAATGGCCACATGGATGAAATTTGAAATTTGTTTAAAAAACTACGACAATACAATAATTAATTCTTCTATAATAAAATTATTTTACGATCGTATCTCTTATTTTAAAATAAATTTTTATATTATCAAAATTAGGAAAAACTGCCAACTGAAACGCGGTTAGTGGTAATTGCTCTCCTACAAGCACTGGTTGTTTTTACTGAACGATATTTCTTTGGCAATCGGCACTACACTAGTGCCTTTTTTTTTTGTTTTTTACTATAACAACGTTGTTTCTTTGGTCCCGCACTCCCGCTAACAATTCAAAGTATATATTTTTGGAACCCTCGTGAATGCCGTGGTCCGTTTCCTGTTAAAAATTCCTGTGATGGAGTGTGTGAACTTTTTTTAATTATTTTCTGTAGTCTAATAAAATGCCGATATATATGCTGTGATCTTGAATTTAAATATTTTTTTCCCTTGACACTGAAACGAGAGGAGTGTGTGTGGAGAGGTCGCTGTCAAGGTATCAAGGAATCCAGTAAGATGAGGAGCCAACAAAAGTGGGCATGACGCTGCAACAGTATTTTAAATTGATTGACACTTAGCCCCCTATATAGTATATTATTTTTAATTGCATCCCCATATTCTCGTTCTTGATTGACATTTTTGTTTTTGAGGAACGACTAACAATTTTGAATTGTGTATGGAGATGGACTTTCGTTCTAGTTCCACTCCTATATAAAATTCAAATCTCTTTTGTAGCTCGCAACAATCTTAAATGCTGCCCATATCCTGCATCTCTCAACTAACAAATTAGCCAGCAAAACAGCAACATGCTCTGTTTATTATTTTTTTTAGGGATAAATCTTTTTGTGCCCCTCAAAACTCGTGAAATACAGTAATTACCCCTCAAAAGTTCATTCTTCTATTTTTACCCCTCTAAAGTTATTATATTCAATATCATTTACCATGTGCACCCCAACTGTGTCCCCAAATTAATAATTAACCCTCCTTTTAATTAAAAGATAGTTTCCCTCTTAACCGCACATTATCGTGTTATCCGCGATCTTCCCTTCCTTTAGGTACTGTACGGCAGGATAATTCTTTTGGTTAATAATGAATTCCACCTTTAAATTAATGTTTTTGGGCTGGCTAATTATTTTATAAACAATTTTTAATGCTTAGGTTTGGACAATTCTAATGTTCTGGTATAACCCTCCCCTCAGTTACCTACCTAGAATATAAATAAATTTAGAAAGCCATTATATTAAGAAACAAACCTTGCTCTGATACCAAAGAGGGTCGGAACCCAGGAATTTTGCAACTAACTCTGACTTAGAGAAGTACTGGCTAGAAGCAAATTTTTAGAATTTTATTGCTAGTTTATTGTACAAGAGTAGAAAGGATGATTTCTAGTTGTGAGGAGATGCCTCTACTAGTGAACCATCATACTACTTATATAGAAAGAACGCTACCGGTAGGTAAGCTCGATAATTGAATGCGGGTGCTCATTGGGCCCCATCGTCCATTTCAATTATTCGTCCACCACAGATGGTATGTCCTTATCAAGCTATTTAGTGGGCATATTTGGTACAATAATTGCCCATAAAGAAAGTAAATTGATGCCATTCCAAATGACAGCCAACTAATAAAAGATAAAAGAATAAAAAGACAAGTGCGCACTACCATAGTGGCACCGAAAGTAAACACATTATTGAGATTCCCATATGATGGTGGGTCTCCCTAATAGTAATGGCCTTGCTGGATTATGCAAAGTTTCTGATGGATTGCTAACAGCTCATCAATATTATGATTAACTGGTCCCAATGCACTGCTGGCCCAGTTGTCTTTAGATGCCCTTTGCTCAAGCCGTATCTTTTGCAGATAGCTTAATGCTATGAGCCTCTGTACTTCTTCCATGGTCTTTTGTATCTGCTCATTATGAATTTCACCAAGCCTGAGTTGCATGGCTCCTTCCCAATGAAAAGACCTTGGATACATTGTTAGCAAATCTCCAGAAATGACTTCATAATCCTGAAGAGAGTCTGACTCTCCTCCTAAGGTCGCCCATCTTTCAGCTTGCTGAAAAGCTTGCCGTCCTCCTGGCGTAAAACCAGTGGTTGGACTTCCTTCATGAATTCTCATCAATCTTCGCAAGTGATCAAGCACCATTTTCTGTAAAAAGATAAAAAGTCATACAAACAAATTATTAGAAAACTAAAAATTGTCAGTAGTTTTCCGTAGATTACTACCAGACAGTTCCTAAGATACAAGTATAGTGGGTTTTTCCAGCGGTCCACCATGCCCGCTTGCTTCCATCTAGAGATTCTAGCATATTCCGAAATCTAACACGTTGCCGATGTGACCGACAGTTGTTGCTAGATGAGCTAGAATTTCGTCTGGTGCGCCTTTAGTTTCTTCGAGCACCTTTTCTAAATCTGCTAACTGTTCATCAGCAAAATAACAGTTACCGGTTTTCACCATTTTTGCTGTTAATCGTGACAGTGAATCAGCTAGTACGTTCATTTTTCCATCTATGTGCTCAAAATTGACTTGCACTCCTGTTCCTGTAACAAAATCAACAAAATTAATCCACCGAACCCTTGACGGTTTGTTTTGAGTTGATTTGTTGTAGAAACTGATTATAGCCTGACAATCAGTTCTGAGAGTAATCTCCTTCTGATCCAGGTAATGAATCTTGAGTGCCTTCATTGTCTCCATGCATGCATGTATCTCAGCATCAATTGTTGACTTTATCACTGGGAATTTCCCACTTGCATATGCACACACCTTCTCCGTACTTCTGGGATCATGCTTGAATTTCTTCCATTTACATACGCCACCCCATCCTTCCATACATCCATCAGTTTCTAGGATGATATAGGATCCTTCCGGAGGTATCTCGAGATCTGGGAGCTGTTGTACAGCTTGCTTGACTTTTCGGATAATTTCATAATCCGAACTCTTGAGCCTCTTGTCACCATGTTCACTTGTTTTTGAGTACAGTGGCCCAAATAGTGTACCCAATTTTGGAATATATGACCTGGCGTAGTTGAGAATGCCAAGCCATGATCTCATTCCTGCCTTTTCCTTCAGCTTCTCTTCATCAAACGAGATTATTTTCTTGATTATGTGCGGTTGAAGTTTGATCTTTCTGTTTCCAATAATTGCACCAAGGAATTCGATTTCCTGCACGGCTATTTTCATTTTTGTTGGGGAGAGAACAAGTCCCCACTTCTCACAGATTGATAGCATGGCTTCCAAGTGCTTGGCATGTTGTTCTTCATTTTCAGAGAATACCAGTATATCATCAATGTAGACTGCTATGAAACTCTCTGTTCCTCGGAAACAGTCATCCATTTTTCTCTGAAAAATCGCTGGTGCGTTCTTCAATCCGAATGGCATGACCAGCCATTCATACAAGCCATTTGGAACGACGAAAGCCGTCCACTCAATTGAGTCTGAGTCCATTGCTACCTGATGAAATCCACTTTTCAAGTCAAATTTTGAGTAAATTCGACTATTACCGACCTTCTTGAGAATGGTGTTGATTCCTGGCAGACTGTATTGGTCTTTGTGTGTATTATCGTTGAGGGTGCGGTAATTGAATACCATACGCTCCTTGCCTTTTATTTCAGCACCAGTTTTTGGATCAATAGATGTGCCTGAATTCACCATTATTGCCATAGTTCTGTGTCGGCTTTTGCTGGGTCGAATCACCCCAATTTTTAGCAGCGCTTGTACATGTTTGTCAAACTGTTCCTTCATTGCTGGTGTTACATGTTTTAGCGGTTTGTCTTGGATCGTGATATCTGGGTTAATAATATCAAGTTTGCATTTTACCCGATTTTTCTCCCAGTGTTGAAGAGGATTGTCTCCAATATACCCTTGTTCTTTGAGTCTTTCAAGGAGAGGTCGAAACTTCTCCCGGAACTTTTGTGATTCTTCACCACAAGAGTATGCTGTGATTCTCTGTATTTCAAAATACTCGAGTTCGGATAGATCCAGTTCCTCAATTGCTGCTGAAGCTGCCACCTCAGCATCCACCTTTGTTGCAATTGTCGTGACATTTTTGTAAAATGTCACCATTTGCCCTTCGATTCTGAGCCCTCCTTGCATGGCTCGAATGAAATTACAACCAATCAACATCTGAATCCCGTCCCTTTGTTCCATTGGGAACGCATAAGTGAATGGGATTCTGAATCGATTTTCCTCAATAGCCATCATTCCGCCCTTGAGTTTTTGGTTGGCTATCTGAGAAGAATTCACCCCGTTAATCTGAATGGGGTAAGCACTTGGTTCTAGTGCTTCTTTTGGAACTGCACTTTGGTCTACGCAACAGACTGTTGCACCAGTATCCAGGATTGCTTGAATTTTGAATTTCTCAACCCCTGGTATTTCCATTGTTAGCTCAATGTTGTAGAGTCTGTTTAAGACCCTTCTTCCTTTTCTTGGATCTGGGACTTGAGTACTGATGTACTCATTTTCTTCTGTCATCATTTTGATAATCTCTCCCTTTTGTTTTTGGATGTGATTTTCAATTGCTTCATCATCCGAATTTATTTCTTCAGGAACTAGTGCTGCGGGGGCTTTTCCTTTTGTTGGATCTCGCATCTCGCCTAGATCCTTGCCCATCTCCAGTTCTTCAATCCTTTCCTTAAGCCTTTGATTCTCAGCTAACAGGAAATTTGTATACCCAATCAATTCGTTGATTAAGGTATCCTTACTGTCATACTGGGGTTTTGACCTTTGAATTATTAATTTCCTCCCCAGATTGAACCTTGAACACATTGGACAGACTGTCAAGTGACACAGACTGCAATGCGCTCGCATGCGTGGGTTGGTCTGCTCTTTGCAAACTAGACACTTCATGAACTCTTGCGCTACAGGGCCATTATCTTCCCATTGGTGCGCACAATTTTCTACTTCCTGAGGCAGTGAGACTGCGACTCGCCATGAGACCTCTTTATTTGTCATCATCATTGCGGTTTCGTATGGCATCTCACCTATGCCAGCCATCAAAGAATAGCTAGTACCTCCTTCCCCTTCAGAAAATGAACAGATTGCATCGCTATCTGGTTCATTCTGATCAACCGAGAGCACGTCCCAGTCGTCATCTAGATCTAGATTTTCGACTATTGCTGCTCTTGCAATATTGCCCTTTTGCCTTGTGCAATTTCGGGCAAAATGTCCTTCCTCACCACATATGAAGCATTTGCATTTTCTTATTTTGTCGGCATGCTTCCTTTTGAATACTCGGATGTGAGTATCATGTGGTTTGCCTCGGTATGTCTTTGCCTTTCTAAGACCATACTTCTTATTTTTCTGATAGTAGCCAGGCACTGGTATGCGGCTACAGAATGATAAATCTTTGAGACTTCTCTGGAGTGCCACTCTTTTGCACTGCTCTGCCAAATACTGGTAGGTGAAGTGTATTCTTGGAATAACACCTACAGTATTGCCTGGGTATTTCTCAGCAAATGCCTTTTCAATTTCTCCGCCAATGATGGGAGGCATTTTTCTGAAAAATTTTGTCGAGAGCTCGGGAGATATAAACATCCGTCCCGACTTCGCGGCCAAGATCTTGTAATCATTGATGTAATCGAAAAGATCTTTCACATTATGGCATGAAAGTCTTTCCAGATCATTGTATGCTCGATTTTGTTCTTCTGTGGACCCGGTTGTCGGATCCTCCAACAGAAACATTCGCCTGATCTGAGATATCACATTCTGTGGATCATCAGCGATGTTGATCAATTCTTCATATTCAGTGGGGTATGCCATTCTCCACTGAATCCAGGTCTTTTTCTCCGTTTCTCCTAAGAGATTCTCAATATAATTGACCTTTGATTTGTTATCTGCCCAGTTTCTCTCATTGATAAGATTAAGGGTAATGGATTCCCAACGGGAGATAACTTCTGAATATAGCCCAATGTCTTCTGGTAGGACCAGGATTGCACCTTGACTGGCTTGGGCTGTTGGCAAGTTAAATCTTTCATTCATTTGTTTTGCATAGCCACCACGGATATTGTCTAGTCGTGCTCTTATCTCCGGGATTTGGAGATTCTGTGGCTGCCTTGAACCAGGTGGGTACATGGCAGGACCCATGATTGGTTCTGGTGGTATTCTTGTGATAGAAGATTCTGCTGACGAGAGTACCGTCTCCACCTTTTCTCTAAGATTTTTGAATTGCGGGTACTCCATTTCTCCAAGCATGTAAATTGTCTCTGATAGATGATCATCATCTGACGGATGATCATCCCACTTTATTTCAGCAGAAATTTGGGAACTGGTGTCTTCATTCCCACCACCTTTCGCAAAAAGGCTTAACAAGTCTTCTTCGTGGTTGATGGGTGCATCTAGTTGTGACAAAAATTGCACCGTAGAGAATTGTTCATCCTCAATTTCACCGTCTGACTCATCCCAATGACAAGTCATCATTAAGGCTTGCTCTTCGGACCATTCAGCCTCTGCTTCTACGGTCTCTAGCCAATTAAACTCTGCAAACGTCATTTGCACGAGTTCATCTTCATTATTCATTTGCTCAATAGCAAACCATTGATACGGGTTGATTGGTTCCATCATTTCAACTGTTGGTTCAGTTTGCTCTGCTTTAAGAATTGCCAGGAACCATTTTCCCAAAAGTAAAGAGTCATCATCTTGCTCGGCCTCATCACCGTTATCACTGAATTCCTCAGGGTCTGGATAGATTTCTGGGAATTCTGGATCATCTTCAAAAGACCAATCATCATCTATTGTAAATACAAACGGAAGTTCATCATCTATTGTGGTAAGTAGATTGATAAATTCCTGCTCGAGTTCTTCCTCATCATTTTCTCCTCGAATAACCTCTTGCTCAGGGACTGTTGTTGCATACCCTGAGAATCTGACAGACAATGAGCCGTCTGTCCGTGCTCGAATTCGTGCTGCTTGGGGATTCTGGATTTGTGAGATAACAGCTGGTCTCACAAGCCACTGCCTTCCTTGGAGTTCTGCAGTTGTTCTTTGCGAGCCAGGGATGGCCCGAACTCCTCGGCTTGCTAGATGGTCTGCCACATTCTGAACATTATATCTGAAGTTTGTGTGGCTGGTGTTGGACAATCGCCCAATAAGTGATCTTGAGAGTAAGAGATTACTCTCACCACCTTGCCATCCTTCATACCCGTGAGTTTGAATCACCAGTTGAATGTGATCCCTAAAATCACGAATACTTAGCGTCATATCTGGAGCAGTATATGCCAACTGCGTTCCAGATGTAAGATCCATTTCCATAGAGCTAATGACAGCCCTATCATCTCGCCATCTAGTGTCTCTGATTAACACTAGCGCATTCACACCTGCACTCCGTCTGTGCAGCGTGTATAATCGAACCATGATTAGTCCGATATGCAGATGTTGGAGTCCTTCTTGTAAAAGCCTGTTAAAGCTTTCTTCAGAGATGAATGGTAACTCCACTTGCTGGCCGTCTGTGACCAATGTTCTTTCATCCGAGTAATGTTGGTATACCCGGTGTCTGTTTTCTGTCCATCCAGCTTGATATAGAGTCTCTGCTGGAACTTGCTGTGCTCGTCTGTATTGAGAAATGTTAAGCTCAGCATCTGGATTCATTTGTGACTCAAGACTTCGCTGGTATCGTCTGGATTGACCAGGGAGCCTCCTTTGAGCCTCAAATCTGAGTCGGGATCCTAGGCGGTAGCCACGGATCTGATCTTCAACAGTAGGGGTTCGGTTTGTGTCTCTTTCAGACGCTGATGGTCTTGCCTCTTCTGTTGTTGTTTGTGTTCTGCTCATGCCTTCTTTTTCTCGGCTTCAAATATTTCTTTTGGATTTTTGAACACAAAAAGTTTGCCTTTTGATTTAGGCACTGCTGGCTTACTAGATTCACCTAAGCTCAGCTTTTGAAGTTGTTGCTGGATCTGATCAAGGGAGTCGGATAAGTCGTTAGGCTGAGTGACTTCTTTCCCTTTCACAGCCTCGAGTTTCTTGACTGCTACCTTCAGATCTTCAACTTCTTCTGTCAACTTAAGCAACAATTGTATAATTGTGTTGTTTTGCTTAAATTGGACTTCTGTTGCTTTTCCGGTGATGTCTTGTGGTCTGACAAAACCGACTGCCGGTGGATGGATTGTTTCTGTTGCCCTGAGTGCTTCTCTGTAGTTGGTGCTGTTTGCACTGAGGCGCCAATCGCTCATAAGAAATAAAATATTATTTTTGTAAGAATCTTTGGAGTAATTACGGGTTTATCCTTAATTTCTAAATGACTTTTAATTTTATATATCCTAGGTTTGGTATTTCGGGTCAGATTATACCATCTGTTAATATTAAGTCCAAAATTTCCTAATTACACATCTGGTTTTTCCTTGGGGCAGTTCTTGTGGTCCTGTAGTATTTTGAATATTTTAACTAATTTGTCTTATATGGTCAGGGGGGGGTAAATAAGGGAGAACTAACTTTTAGGGGGTATTTTGCCAATTTCCCAACTTTTAGGGGGTATGGAACTAATTCTCCCTTTTTTTTATGGGTTTTGGAAGCATAGGCAAGCTCGGTTCAAGCCATCGGAGCACATGATTCACATGAACAGTAGCATGTGTAATAATACATCGCAGATCCTGAAAAAATTATTCTTTTTAGAACCCTTGCGGTTTATTGATATTCGCAACGTTACCCGGCTTCTCCCCTATTCTTATATGTGTGTTTGGTTCGCCCACGAACAGGCCCACGAACTAATTTCAGTTCGTGAAAATCGGAGAACCACGAATTAGCCAAGAAGTTCGCGAACAGCCTAGTTCATGGGTTGTTTGGTTCTCGCGAACTTGCCTAGTTCGCGAACTTCTAGTTCACCGATGGTGCCAAACACAAATATAAAACTTTAAAATAACAAGAGGTAGAAACTTAAAGTTAAATAAATACCATTTTTTATACCATACAATTATTGAGAATTTAGATCATCGATGATAAATTAATTTTGTATTTATGAATATTTTTAACATCAAGTGAGAAGTTGCTCAATATTTAAGCTGTACAAAATTTGTTTTCCAATACCACCGGTACAATCGTACAACTTGCTTTTCAATTATTCAAAGCCAGTTTTACACGTATGCATTAAGGACGTACTTTACAATCATGTTCCAAATTGGATTGAAATTTATTCTTTGCTGTGTACTAAAGTGGTATTTTAGTTTCTCTCCAGCAGTGCATATGAAAAAAAAAAAAATTAAGGGCCCGAATATATCAATAAATGGCCCATAATAGTAAATAGTTCAACATAAAGAAATAACGTCCAAAATCCGGAATTGTAAATTTAAATAGAAAGAAAATATTGAAAAGTGTGTAACTTTGAAAAGAATTTGAATGTTTAGAAATAAGATATTTCTAAGAAGAAAATATTCTTACTTATTCTCGTACCATCCAAACGGCCCCAAAAAAAGAGCTGGAGCAATTTCAATATCAAAATAGGAAACAAAGAGCGTGTGAGATGGTTGACGTCTTGACAAGGTGACTTGGCAGAGTCAACAAAAGCAGGAAAAGATAGTCTCGGGGTACACACCGGGGTTCAGTACAATATATTTCTGTCTGGGTCCCACTCATCAGAACTATTCAGGGAGAATGATTGATGGGGCCCGCCTTTGGTTTCCTTACACTTCTCCGCGAGTCGTCGTACCAAAAAGATGCGCGGCTCAGTTTACAGCCAGAATCACGTCGGATCTACCATGAACAAGAATTTTGCAATCTTGGGTCAGGTGGGAACTGTGGACAATCAAGCTGCCAAAGCAAACCAGTTGGTATTAATTGCTTTGAAAAAACAGTGTGAGATCTGAATAATTGTTCACATATTTATTTTACTTGTCTATCATATTAAATGCTAGTGTGTGTGTGTGTGTGTTTTGTTAGGATTCAATAAAAATGCTTTGTTATGACAAATTTAACAATATTACTTGAATCATGTAAAAAATTTATAAATATATTGTTGCTCTTGTAGATTGAATTAATTTAATATGAGTATCATTGAAATTATGAAAAAAATTGTAAAAATTTCATGTGTACTATGCATATAATTTAGTACGTGTCATATCTCTTTTTGTAGTATCAACTTTAAAATCATGAATTATTTTTATCAATGAATTATCATCCTATTTATCTTGCTTAGTACTAATTTTCATATTATGCTAATTTTGTTCGTCGTTACTTTCCTTATTTATACTAAATTAAATGACGAAAACTTTCCTTATTTATAATAAGGCGAATACTAATTTTCTTGACATATAGAAAAAATGTGCAAAATACAATAAAATTCCGATATCATTTTGATTTTATGGGACGGCAGTTTCAAACTCAAATTTGAAGCAAGGTAATTTGCTGTAATTTTTTATCTCTTAGTGGAGCACGTGGCTAAATTTCGTTGTAATAATTAATACTTGTATTTTATTGAATTATAAACGAAGAGTAAGTGAAACTACTGCTTGACACATCATTAAATTAATCAAATTTGATATGTATGAATGACCAACTACTTAAAAAAATTATGTAACAATATGATTTGCACTTGTGACCAAATTTACCTTTTTATTGTGGCAAATTTAAAATAGGGGTGAATTCCTTGGAAACAAAGGATCAAGGACAATGGAAAAAGGACCTGAATAAAGTTAGGAAAGGTTGTGGGCGGGATAATTATCCTTAATAAATTAATCCCATTATTTAATAAAATATATAAATGAATGTAGGGATCAACTTCTGGGGTTGGGTGGATTTGGGCTGCGTGGGGTGCATTATTTTAAAATAGGAGAGAGTGGGCCAGGCTGGAGTTGACTGGTAGGCGAGGATTCCACTGTTCTTTGTTGTTGTTTTTTTAATTTTAGACATCTTTACATAGATACCTCGCAAAAATCTATTGTGTATGTATATTTTTCATACAACATCTATACATTGACACCGTGCTATAAATAATGCAATGTCGGTACGTACGGAGTACAAATAGAATGCAGGAGCATATCGACATGTATAATAATCTGCTAAAAGATCTTGTGGTTTGTGAGTGATACTGTGATAGCATTTTAGCATTTTCAATTTCAATAATTATACATTTAATATTACAGGTAATTCAGTGGTAGTTTTGCTGCATACAAAAAAAAATTATAAGTTGTATAGAATATCTGAAAAATTTAAGAATCATGTTATGGGTGTTTATAAGCATGTTCATCTCTAAACAATAGGTAATTTTACTTCTTATATGTTAAGAGTGGAGATATTAGATACCTTTTCTTTGTCTTTTCTGTCAAGCTTTAAAACGAGAAAGCAATCATACGTTAGGGGGAAAAAATGTTGCAAAAAAAAAAAAAAAACACTATCTAAGCTAAGATATTTTAAGTTTTGAATGAGATAACTAAATGGTAGATAATACACACCACAACACACATTAGATGGCATACAAAACAGATCATTTTAGTTCTTTTTATTTGATTAATTTTAAATGAAGCAGTTAATTAATCTATATAATTAAAATTTCAAGAATTTAAGTATAGGATGTGTTTGGTTGCACCAAGAATAGAAATGTAGATTATATATTATCAAGCAAATAATCATAGTTTATGATGATACCATTCTTTATGTAGAATATCTATTAGCTTATTAGTATTATTATGAAATTTCAATAGATATATTTGTTAAAATATCGAACTAATTATTATATTTATAAATAAATTAACACGGACGTAGCATAATGCGTAAACTTTTTGTACAATCGGCAACGCAGCCTTTTTAGCCGTTTAATGATTTTCTACATAAAGCTCATTGTACAAACCGTTCAAAACATGCAAAAAATATCTTAAGTATAATTAACAGAAAAATACGGTTCCAAAATATATAACACCCCGTAGATGAATTTAATTTCCACCAAACTTACGAGCTGTTATTGAGGATTTGAATTTGATTTTTTTTAGAAAAGGGGGAAAAAAGGATTGGATTTCCAGTCTCTTGTCCCCACCAGCACTGTTTGACAGAAGAACCCAATTTTGAAATTTCAAAGGCATATGTGCAAAAAGAACCGCACTATTAATTTTCCTAAGTGTTAAAAAAAAAATTAAAGGCGGAATGAGAGAGAAAGAAAAGAAAAGAAAAGAAAGAGAGAGATGTGTGTTGTATTGTGTTGGGATGAGCTGTCATCAAGCATTAGATGCCTTTTTTTATTTATCTGACACCCACCTGCGGTGTCTGTGGCCGCTGCCTCTGCCTCCATATTACCTGGGGGCAGCGACCCTTTGGCCTTCGCTAGTTCAAGTTACTCTCCTCCCTTTCTATTACTAACAACAATTCGTAATTATAGTAAAACAAACCATAAATAGCCTTCTCTACTATCTCTTTCTCTTTAATTTTGTGTCGTCAATGATTCCTCTCCCTAGTTTGCACCCACTCAAACCCTTCAGTTGACTGTTGACGCCTTAGTTAGAATGGTCAAATATCTTAGTAGGAATTAGAACTTTTATTTTAGAACCCCTGTTTTCTTTTTTGTTTATTATATACTAAAAAAATGAACATTTTACCATGATGAACTATGAACTTTCATCAGTTATGAATATTAAATATACAAAAATAAAGCATATTCCTTTGACAAAAATTTTGCCGATAAACTACAACTTAAATCTGTAACTTTACAGAATAATAACATTAGTTAGAATATAAAATATTCATAAGATTTGAGACCAATGAAATACGGAATTATTTCAATAACGCACACCCTTTACTACATAATCTTTTAAAAGTGAATGTCATTTAACGAGACTAATACATAAAATTTTATTTCTTAACCCTCGTATTAATCACAAAAAAAAAATCAAATAAGCATCTCAATCAATACTTGATAAATTTCTATCTCGATATTTTTACATTCTTCAATGCCGGCAAAGATAAAGTAAAATTTTAATATACTTCCCTTTGTGTTTTTCCACCCTCAAAACCAAGCTCTACTAGCATAAAGTGATACTAACTCAAAAAGTGATACTTGCATATCTTAATTCTCTATCCTTCGCGACAAGCTTGCTATGTGTAAATTTTCAATGGCTTTGAGAAATTTTAATACACACATTTATAAAAGAGATACGACATGACTATTCAGAGTGCTAAGAATTAGGGACGAAAGCTACATGTATTGAAAAGTGGACATTTGTCCCCCAATAAATTAGAAATAACTCCTTAAAAGTATTAAATTTGCATATAATTCTATATGATCTATTCAATTTGTCTCCTTCAAAATCTTGAAATTTTAATGTAATCAACTCTTTGCCCCCTTATCCCGAAATCCTTCCTCGCCCCTTGAAAATATATGTAAAAATAGATCAAAATTTAGAACAAACTAGATGGAATATAATGAAAAATAACTTATTCATTCTATTACTTTCGGCCTCTTTATTTATTTATTTTTTGTAAATATCATGCTATTATAGCCTTTCAAGCTAAAACTAGATATTTCAATTCAAAACTTTTTAACATTCATCACTCACCACACCAAGTCAATTTATAATTTTAATTGTTTCTTTCTTTATATATATATATATATATATATATATATCTATATAGAATAACTTTAAGCCTTCTCTGATCCTCAATGAATGTCACCAAGTCTGAGTACAAAAATCCTAATCCATTGAATCTAAAGAGAAAAATTTAAAACAAAAGCACATCTAACATTTGTAAGCTTTATAAGATCTAAACATCTCACATCTCATTGTTCAACTAAAAAAAAAAATACTACTTTATGTCTTGAACATGAATATTCTAAAGTCTAAACAGATTAAAAAAGAGAGAATAAATATAAATAAAATCCAAAAGGGTGCAATGTGGAGAAGAAAAGCAAAAGGCGACAGTTGTATTAATGTTAGAGAGAGACTGTCGTCTCTCGCCCCTAAAATTCCCCATCCACCGAACGGATAAGGACCAGATGTCGCACTCGCTGAGGAGTGTCTCCGTGTCTCTGATTCGATTTCTTACTCCTAAAACACAGCATTTCCCCAAATTCCTACCCACCTCCTCCTCTCCATTATTATTGGGATTTGAGAACCAACAAATTAAGGAAAAAAAAAAAAGAAGAAAGAACAGAGCCCACCTCCAAAAAGGGAAATGTGAGGCCCGTTCTCCCTCCTTCCGAGTTTTCAAGTTTTTAACCCTGATCGGTGTAACCCGTTCCTCTTTTACACATCCTTACGAGACCCCACGAGCGGCTTCCTGCTCTGGTCTTTTTCTCTGTTTTCAGATCATTTCCCAGTTTCAAACCCCAGAATGAATGATCAAAAGATAGAGACGCACGCTTTCTTTTAATTTTTTTATCTGCCAGGGACGAGCGCGTAAAAAGAGACTATAAAGAAAAATTTTAGGGTTTATAGACTTAATAACTTAAGCGCTCTTCTCTCTCTCTTTCTCTCTCTCTCTCTCTGTTATCCCCACATCTCTTGCTCCGAGTCTCTCCAACAACTACTAGCCTTCCCCACCTTCTCTCTCTAGACTCAGACAAGAGTCAATCAGTAGAGAAAAAAAAGCCCCACCATCTCTCTCTCTCTCTTCTCAGCTCGGCCACTGGCACGTGCCTCGCCGCTGCTTCAGTGCTTCTCCCTCCAAGGTCTCCTCTCCGTTCTCTCGTTTCTCAATACCTTTTCTCGTTAATTTAAAAAAGAAAAACAAAGACAATGGTCGGATCCATCATCAGAACGCACCCAAAATAAAAAAGTATAGTCTTGGTCAGTGTGTATAACCAGTCAAAACCACAATGGACCCAACTGACCAGAGAACAGCTGGCGGCGGCGGCGGCGGAGGTGGTGGAGGTGTCCCTTCTCCAAGTAGTAACAGCACAGGAACCAATAGCAGTCGGAGCAACTCCGACCAACCCCAACAGCACCACCCTTTTCATCAATTCCACCAAACCAACAACCTAGAGCCCCTCCCTTTCCCCGGTCGCGCCATGTTGGGTCCCGGTCCTGGGCCCGGTCATGCCTCTTTCATGGGTTCACTTGCCATTGCTCCTGCGAAACCCGACCCGGGCCCTTCCTCCTCTGACCCAAAAAAGAACCTTGCTGTTGCACAGCCTGCGAAACGGTCGTCGAAGGACCGCCATACGAAGGTCGATGGACGGGGTCGGCGCATCCGCATGCCGGCTCTTTGTGCGGCACGCGTGTTTCAGCTGACACGTGAGCTCGGCCACAAGTCGGATGGTGAGACCATAGAGTGGCTCCTTCAACAAGCCGAGCCAGCTATAATAGCCGCCACTGGTACCGGTACCATCCCTGCTAATTTCTCCACTTTAAACATCTCTTTGAGGAGCAGCGGTTCATCTCTCTCAGCGCCTCCTTCAAAATCAGCCCCACACTCTTTTCATGCGCTGGCTCTTGGACCCCACCATCGGGTCCCGTATGCAGATCCAGCTGCCGACCCCATTTCTCACTCGGCAATGCTCGGTTTCCACCAGTTGCACCCCAACATAGCTGCTGCTCAACATCACCATTTAATTACCGAGTCGTTGCACGCTCAGGGTGGTGCAGGTGGAGACTCAGCCGGGGACACAAATCTCGGAAAGCGGCTAAGAGAGGATTTGTTTAAGGAGGACGATCAACAAGGTGGGGCCGGGGACAGTGCGGGCCAGTCGTCCCCTTCTACTTCCAAGCCCTCGTATCATGCCGCTGTCCCTGCTCCAGGGAATGCGAGGGGACCCACAATGTGGGCAGCGGTAGCTCCAAATAGTGCACCTGGTGGTGCTTTCTGGATGCTTCCAGTCTCAACTGGGACTGCAGGCACGTCGGCAGCCGGGCCATCTGAGGCTGCCATGTGGCCATTTGCCACAGGAGCAGGGCAATATCGGCCTGGAATGGGCCAAGCAGGAGGCGGTGCGAGTCAGTCCACTGTTCAGGCGCCGCTACAATTCATGTCTCGGGTTAATTTTTCTGGTGGAGCTGTGCCGCTGGGTCAGATGACTGTGGGGCCTCAACAGCTGGGGTTAGGAATAGCTGATAGTAACATCGGCATGCTCGCAGCGTTGAATGCTTATAATAGGGGAGGTGTGCAGGGGTTAGGTACAACTGGAGAGGGTCACCAAGGGCATGCGCATGGACATGGCCATGCACAACAGGATCAGCAAGGCGCCAACAGTGGGGAGGAGCACCCCTCCAGTTCACAGTAGTCACTGGAGAGAAGCTTCTGCTGTTCTAATGTGGTATTCTTGAGTTCATATCTATTCCCATTCCCCTTTCTATGGTAGTGTTTAGAAGGAAGAAGGTAGGCTAGTAGTTGATTACATTATTCATGGGGCTTAATTTAGCGCTTTAATTTGTGTTCTTTGTGATTTTTTGGGGGATTTTCAGCCTTCTCTTGAGGATGCAGGAGTAGGTTTTTTGAGTGATTTTAACCCATCTTTGATTAGTGGAAGAATAGTTTTCCACTTTTTCCTTTTCTATTTTTGGGGTTAATTTTTTTGGTTATCTTGCTATGATTATGGGATGTTTAAGGAGGTGATTTGTGGGTCCAAATTAGAACGGACCATAAGAGGGGTTGTTGTATAGTGGATGGGGCTTGCTTATGTTGTAATAATTCTTTTTTGAAAATTTTTTTCCTTCTACGGAGGAGTTTAGGGAAAAAGATAACTAGAGTTTCCTCACTTTTTCTTATGCGCTTAGCTGATTAGCTTAATTAGCCTTTGATTTTGTTCTACGTTTAATCATTATCATGTCTATCTCCTATCGTTTTTTATGCGACCAATATACAAATCAGGGGGCCCACAAATGACACCAATGAACTAGTACGACAACTCAATTTTGGTTTGGATAATCCGGATTGAAACAGTGTTGAATTATTAAAAAAGTTGTTTTCTTTTATTATAAGAAGGCGCCTTTTGTTTAAGCATGTATATCATGTCAAAAGGGGTCACTTTCGGTGGTTGACGCAAGAGTAGATGTGCACCCTCGTTTCAAAAGAGCAAATTGGGCTCATGACATGTTTCAGGGGTTGTTAATCGATCTTTCCTCTCGTTGAAGTTGGTATGGAAAGGGTTTCTGATTGGTAGACCTTAGGTGTAGCTTATATATAGGATAAATGAATTACAATTAGAAACATTTGAAATCAAATTAATCATTTCATACACTATAAAACTGTACTGATAAGTGATGGCTTGTCCCTTAATTATTAATTATTTTTTTGAAAATGCTTTCACTTATTTAAGTCTTGAACTCATCTCTTGATTCATCCAAAATTTACCGAACAATGCTTGATTGACCGATGTTTTATTAAAATAAATTAAAAATAATGAAAAGCAAGACTATCAATTAAAACCCGGAGTTCACCGAGGTATGCTCCAGAAGGGGTGAATGGGGGAGGATGAGGGAAGAGGTGAACTGCCATTTTTTGCCCCAAACCTTGAACTTGCTCCAGGAACTTAAATTTGAAGGAAAATTAAGGAGAATGAGGGAGAATGGAGTTCAACTCTTCTATAAAAACATGAAGAGATGTGTACTTGTGATTTCATCCAAATTTAGAGTGTACTCCTCTTTTCTTCCTACCCCTCCCCTTTTCTTTTCCTACTGGTTGGAGCAGGCCCCAAAGAAATCATACATGCATGATAGCCCATTAAGTTCCTAATCAAATTTTTTTTAACATGGAATTTCATTTCATTAGAAGTTTTTTAATTAAAATGAATGGATTTGGTGTCATTTGATTGAAATTTTCATGTAATTAAATCCAACAAAATTTTGAGAAATCAATTCAAATGAAGTGAAATGAAATGAAATGAAATCTTGCGCAAAAAATATTTTGATTAAAGCGTAAGTCAGATATAGACATAGACACAAAATTAAATTTATAATTTAAAGTATAAAATTATGACTATGAATAGGACAGAAGTTACAAAATTCTATTTAGAATTTAAAATGATTATAAAGTTATGACTGTAAAACGACAAGAACTTACAAATACATATATATATATATATATATATATATATATATATATATATATATTATAATTTAAAGTAAATATAAAATTATGCTTAAAATTATTGGATTGTGAACAAGTTTAGTTTAAAAAAAAAACCAACGGAATGACAGATCAGTATATAGACCCGTGAATAAATTACAACACGAGGCAATTATGCATCACGGACTAATCAAAGTAACAGCTTTAAATGATTTTAGAAGTTTTCTGACTCCACTGAAACAGGACAAATGAGATCCCTTAAAATCTGGTTGCAAAAATAGTCGAAATGAGATCTGGTACCGCACGGCTCAGTGCAGCGCACCCATTCCAATATTTTCAATCTATGATGGATGTCAATATACCAAATTGATAGACTTGAAAAAAGTTAATCGTCGAGCGGTTGGAATGGATGCGCTACATTGTGCCGCGCCATGGGATTTGGATTCAAAATAGACTTCGTGGTCGACTCAAAAGATTTCATAACAATCAAAACCGAATTTCTTTTGTTCCATACTACGGTAAATCAAAGTTGAATTCACGTATTCGTCCAATCAGAAGAACTGAATTGTCGGATAACGCAGATCCTTCATAATTTATCTATTCATCTGGCCATGTCTTTTTTCTTCACTCTATTTCGTCCAGGTATCGGATAAGCGTGCAGAAAAAAATTATTATTATTTTTTCTTATTTTTCTCGATGTGCATTCCTTTATTTTTCCAGTTGCGCATAAGCAGAACATTGGCATGAGCACATTCTATGTATACCAAGAATGATCGAGAAAGCTTTAAAGAAAAAATGATCAAGAAAGTTGTAGGATAAAAGTACGCTTGCAGATTACGTGCCACTTTAAAGTTTAAAACAATGTCTCTCTTGCTTTTCTACTCTCCACCTGTTCGAACTGATTTTGAAAAATCTAACATCATAATTATAATTATGATGAAATTATTATTAATTTATGAAAATGCATTAGAAATTTTGAAAAGAAAAAAAATAAATCATCAATGAAACTGACTTGGGTCAGCTCAAAAAAGAGATCACAATAGTTTATACCTGCCGGTTCGGTTCATTAGTTCGACCCAAAACCGACATGTTGAACTGATTAAAACGAGGCCTACCAACAAAATTACTTTGGTACAATAGATCGATTATTCAACTCAGGAATAAATTTGGATGTAGTATGAAATAATTTATGAAAGAAATATAATTAAAAATCAAAATTGAAATAGTAGATAAAAGAAAGGTTTTCCGAACTGGGGTAGAACCGTGGATTGAACACGCGCACTTTAGTTCTGTGCTTGAAAGTAATTTGAATGGAAAATACTTCAGAAATGGATGGCAATGTTTTAATAAACCATGTACAAGATTCTGCAGTTCTGCTTGTACATAATTAGCACTTGTTGAATTAAATATGATTTTGTCTCGCACACGAAACTACGAGGCTCCCCCATTGACCAGCGAGTTGTTCTCCAGGAGAAAAATCTTTTCTTAAAAAAAAAAAAAGAATGAAAAGAGGTCTCAAATTTTTGAACTGGCTTGGGATCTCTTCCAAAAATAATAGAAGAAAAAAAAAAGATAAAAACTAAACTTAGTTCATAAAGTGTGGTCTGAGTGGATTCGGCATTTGTTGTCATAATATGATTATAGGCTTATAGCAATAATTTAGATATGGTTGTACGATCAAAATTAAATAGTTCAAATCAAATAATATATATTCTCTTAAAGCCAAAATTAAAGTGGCTCTTAAAAGAAAAATAAAGGCCATAAAACTTATGCTAGTAGAATGTCAGATCGATGTGGAGTTGTGGATAGTGTTCTCCAAAATGACACGATACGATCGTGTTGGCACGACACGATGTGAGTGTTGACACGACACAACACGAATACAAAATTGGCACGACACGATCGTGTTATCATGTCGTGTTGGGACATTAGAAAGTTTGACACGATTCAACACGACACGATTCGACACGTAACACGACACGAACACGAATTAACACGACACCTCAACACAAATTTAATTATTAATGTTGATTATTTAAGAAAAATTAATAATTTAATTTCAATTTATAATACTACATCATATTATTTACTATCATTTAAATCATAATATTATTCTAATCTAATTATTATTTTTTTAAAAAATATATTAATAAAAAGTTTAAACTTAATCAAATAATAAATTATGAAGTTTAGTAATTTTTCCCTTACTTTTAATTTTTTTAATAATTTTTAAATTTAAAAAAATAATAAAATAATCTGACACGATTTGACACGACTAACACGACGTGTCAACATGACACGGTCAGAATACGTGTCTGTTGTCTCTTCTCACCACTAAGCACGACACGACACGACACGACACGACACGATTAAAAAAATATTTCGTGTCAATACGACACGACACGAGACTCTAACACGATTGTGTTTGACACGACACGACACACACGATTGGAGAACACTAGTTGTGGACTCAATTTTTATTTTTTAGAGGTCATTGACACCTAATTTCCTTTTATGAAACTTTGCTTCGCTAGTCTATGAATAAAAAGCTAGCTATACACAAATATTGAGAGATGCTATGCTTTAGGCTGTCTCAAAAAAAAAAAAAAAAAAAAAAAAAAGTCTTACGGAGATGTACAATGGATAAAGCTCTTGTTTTCATGAGCTAACCTAAAAAGTCTAAAGTATAGGCATGCATCCCTTATCATAGAAATTATTAGAAAAGCACCTCCCCCAAATCACCGCTAATTAAGGGAGATGTCTGTTTTATCTCTGTACTTAACACAATCAGCTTTTCCAATTCTATGATTCCATGCTCCTTTTTGAATTCTGTGCAAATCTGCAATGAGAACTTCAACTTGTGGTAGAAATAATGAAATCACTGTATCTTGGATCCAATATAACAAGATGCCATGTTGTAATTCTTTTTTGCTTTATGTCAAAAAGTAAAGGATTAAACGTAAACTTGCTGAATATGGACTGCGAGAGAATACACTTTGTGTAAAGCATCAACATTTTCAGATACCCAATTTTTGTAAGGTTTCAAAGGCAGCTGTTTTTCATTTTATGTGCGTGTAAAATATACCGATGCAAAAGACCCTTTTTAAATAAGTGCTGCACGCAAATCTTAAAAACAAAATTGACGAGTAACTTGGCTATTGTCTGGCATAGCTCCTACAAACTCATTTGAAATTAAAAAAATTGTCACGAGGCCTTCGACCAAAATATTGCTAAAATCAAAGATTTGTTATATTGAAGTCGAATGTTTAAAAGTAGTAAGTTAATGGTATTTGGGTTTTCTGACTTGGCTATTTTAGGTTAAATTTGCAATTGTGCATGTTAGTTGTATTAGTTAAATGATATATATGTGTTTAGCTATTTACAGAAATTTGTAGCAAAAATTAGAAATATATGCTGCATAAGATTAATCGCTTAGTGGTGTCCCGATCATATTTGTTTTCTTATTACAACGCTTGTTGAGAAGTCAAGTTGGAGTCAACATATATAAGCAATAATAGAAAACAATAACCGGTAGAATTTACCATATACTGGAGAGCATTCTTATTCTTATTATTATTATTATTATTATTTGTTGTTATTTCCTAGCAAGTACGATATTGTAATTTTTCATCTAGACCAAATTAAATATATGTACGCTAATAATTCACAGTTTGACTTGATTTCCCAAATATAACTAACCCTGACGTTTCAAAAAATGGTGACAACTTCAATTAGCCGGTTCGAATCACATTTTTGTACTAAATTCGTCTAGGTGCCAATTAGAACTTCTTGACTTTAAATAAACTGCTAGTATTGATAAACAAGAAAGTAAAATACACAATACGTACGGTGTCACAAAGGCTTGTGAATTTGAGGTCTAATCAAAGTATCATCTCCAGGACAGGTAGCAGAACCAAATAGAGTTAGAATTGGGAACAGTACAGTGCGCAATTATGGAATATATAGAATTGTTTGGAACAACAGAGAGGAGGTTGATGATGATCACCAAACTGAATTGGGAAATTATGCCACCTGCATGCATCATCATGCATGAATGGCTAGCTTGCATCACATCATTTAAGCTCTGCATCATGAATGCCAGTGCCACAAATTTATGGCAGTTCTCTTTATACTTTACAGCAAAATCATTTACTCGGTCTGGATAGTTGGACCCTCTACTTACTATATATATATATATATATATATAGAGTTTTGCTATGGTGAGTTGCAACTCACCAAAGGGTTGGTGAGTCGCGCTCAAAGCTCCTAAATCTAGTTCAAAATGACCGATCCAAACCATCCAATATGATCTCTCTATTGAAATTTCCATGCAGACCAAATTTTATATTTTTTTTAAATTTTTAAGTATTTTTTTCGGATTTTTAAAAATTACTATTTTTGAACGGTTCAGAACTAATTAGATTAACAATTTTCTAAAATTTCAAAAAAATATTTAAAAAATTTGAAAAAATGTAAAATTTGATCTACATGGAGATTTCAATAGGGAGATCGTATTAGACGGTTTGGATCGGTCATTTTGAACTAGATTTAGGAGTTTTGAGCGCGACTCACCGACCCTTTGGTGAGTTGCAACTCACCATAGCAAAACTCTATATATATATATATAGGGTGTGTTTGGATGGAGTAGAATAAGACTTGAATAAGAATAAACTCCAAATTCTTTATTCTTGTGCAACCCAAACAACACAAGAATAAGGAATTTGGACCCTTATTCTTATACTAACAAAACCATGGAAATTGGATAAGAATAAGAATTGGCACGAGATTCTAAAAATTCCTTATTCTTATTCTTATTCGGCCTCCATCCAAACACACCCATAATGGATAAAATACACTAATGTGTACGGATCGTCCCCGTACACATGAGTCGTTTTTCAAGATCCAAAATTCAAACGGTCAATCCGAACCGTTCAAGTGTTATTTATATTGAAAAAACTCTTGCAGACCAAATTTTATATTTTTTCAAATTTTTTTACTATATATTATGATATTTTCAAATTGGAGGGCCTGAAATACTCCAATTATAGTGTTTTTTTAAAATATCATAATAAATAGTGATGAAGGCTTGAAACCTAGGATATCAAATAAATTTGTAAACCTAGAGCTAACCTCACTAGTCGTTTGGAGTTAAGCTTTAGGGTCGAACCCAAGGGACGGTACAATTGAATACCGGACTTATCCTTTTTCAAAAGCTAGACGAGAATATTTTTATGGAGTTTTGAGTTATAAATCCTAAAGGTACAATAAAGTAGATGTTTTTGGTTGTTTTGTCAATTAAAATAATCTAAATAATATCTAAATAGGGAAAGTAGAGTTTTGGGGGTTTTAACTATATAAAAAGCGTCTTAGGGTTCAGGTTTCACCTTGGTTTGAACTCTAGAACATAGAACTTATCACTTTCGTGCATCGAATGATGTTTTTCAAGCGTATACCACTCTGTTCGGTCCGAACAGGGATCTGTTCGGTCCGAACAGAAGGTATAAGTGTGTAGTTTTGACTCTTTATGATACTATATGCTTTGTGCTAGGGTTTGTTGGTCAAACCTAGATATTCTAAACCTCAGCTTTCGCTTGTTGGACTAGACACTGGTTCAATCACAACCTAACCTAATTAACTCGATTGGTTCACAACTTTTGGTATAGAATTCAATCAACTTAAACTTGTTTGTTGGAGTTCGTGAGGATATTTAGAGGTCTTTTGGACTGGTCTAAAAGTTACACTTTTGATGTCAACTAATCTCCCCTTTCGGATCTACAATTTATCCCAAATACTTTATCTAAATTATCTTGATTATCCTAACTTTAGAACTTAACTAAATGTGGCCATTCATCTAGAAGTTAATTAGATCTAACCAAGCAATTTAAACAAGCAATTAACATAATTCTCAACAAAACAAATCAACAAAACATATCATATCATATCAAGTCAAATCACAACATCCAAACCTAAGTTACTTCCCTACTCCTAAGACTACATAAATTTAGCCTAACATAGTATCAAAACACACAACAACAAGAGTAGAAATCACAAGATACAAGCCTATGGAAATTAGAGATAAAAACATAGGAAGAATAAACCGAATTGTCTTTCTATGCTTGATCTTCAATCCTCAAAGGCAGTGGGGTGTTGCAAGGCGTGTCTCCAACCTTTTCCTTGCTGCCGTCGCCTCAAGAATCCGGTTGCTTAACGAAATCAATGGTGGAATCGTCTAAGGAAAGTGGAATTGAGCAATGGAAGGTAGAATTAGAGGTGTGGAGGCTTCCCCTCTTCCTTCTGGCCTGGGAATGCATTTATACTGATCTCCACGGACATAGAAAGGTAATTGGAGCATCAAGGAAAGAAAACTTGCCAAAATAATCAATTTCCCCGCATAAAAACTTGCCATTTGAGCTCTGTCGGTGCTCTGTTCGGACCGAACAAGGTTCTGTTCGGACCGAACAGAGGAGAGGAAATCCAGCAGAGAGTTGCTACAGTGCCGTTCGGACCGAATCACTGTTCATTCGGACCGAACACTGTTCATTCGGACCGAACAGTAAGCGTGATATTCAGATTTTGGTCTCCGTTAGTATTTCGGCCATAATTCCTTCATCCGGACACTGATTGAGGCGATTCAAAAACCGTTGAAAAGCTTAGGATGAGGTCTTCAATACCATTGATGTCATTTGGTCATTTTCTTCTCCTAATTCCTCCATTTTATGTAACATTTGAGCATTTGGTCCAAGCAAAGCCATCTTCGATCCAAGCATGAGTCATTCGGTCCGAACGATGACTTGAACAATGTCTCCAAGTGCTAGGAATGAGTCATCTAGCATATGTCGAGTGTCAAAATCCTTCTAAAATTCGAGAATCCACCAAAAATCATCAAGAAACCTGAAAATAAGAGAAAAGACGACGGCAAAGCCAAATCCTTGGAAAAACATAGCAATTCATTGAGTAATTTAATGGTTTGAATGTCTTTTGAGTGCCAAGTAAGGTCCAAATACTGATAAATAATGATGATATCAAATAGCAAAAAAATTCGAAAAAATGTAAAATTTGGTCTATCTAGGTTTTTCAATATGGCGAACAACTTGAACGGTTCGGATTAACCGTTTGAATTTCAGATCTTGAAAGACGACTCGGTGTTCTATATCCATTCTCTCTCTATATATATATATATAATAAGGCCACTTATATTATATCTCCAATCAATGTACAATATTATATAGGAAAAACATGGAGTCAAATAAATAAATAAATATAGTCATTTCATAGATACGCTATAGATTATTTAAGACTCTGGTTAGTTTTACAATCTGTAAGTTTTTTCAATGAACATATCTCAAAATTTTTATTTAGCACTAAACAATTTAAAAAATTATTTTGATTATAAACATCTCAAAGTGAAGATGACGTGGCACTACTGCAGCCATGCTGCTGGAAATGGCACTACTAGGTTTCGGAGAAAAATAATTTTAGAAATAGTAATGATTTTTTTCAAAAATAGTAATGCATTACTATCATTGGTGATGTTGGATAATTTTTATTTAAAAATAATAATTTTTTTAAAAAATAATAGTTTTTTTTTTAAAAGTTATTTTTAGAAAAATGGTAAGCGTCACTCTTATTGATGCTGCCAAAAAAATATTTTTTAAAATAGTAAGTGCCTCTCTCATTGGCGTTGTTGAAAAAATATTTAAAAATAGTAATTATTTTTTCAAAAATAGTAAACACAACTTGGACTGCTGCAGGTAGAAAATTCAAATTTTTTTCAAACTTGAAAAGCGGACATAACAACACTATATGGCTAGACGTGCTAGTAGAAGTGGCATTGTCGCTAACACACCACTGACAGGGGCACCTTGTCATGTTTAGCATTAAAATTAATTTTTTAATATATTAGCATTAAATTAAAAATTTCAGTGATGTTTGTTAGAAAAAATTAAGATCAACGTCGAATATACCTACATACATTAAGTATGTGTTGTATACGTATGTATATGATATGAAGGTCACGGCTTGTGGATTTTCTCCATCGTAAATTAAGCCGAAATTCAAGATAAAAATGAAAACTAGTACCTAATTTAAATTAAACTAGATCAAACAATGTGATGCTTACACAATTGATTCAAGTGAGTGCTCTGCTATATTTCCGATCATTTTAAGAAATTTTACAATTAAGCTCAAGAAAAACTAAATTACAAGAATATTATCCTTACTCCAAAAATGTCTTCAAAACAAAAGAACCGGGACACCTATTTTGTTCGAATAAAGTTCAAAATTTAATTTTGTTGTATATTTTGAAGCATATACACATAAAAAAGTTGATTGATTTTCTCCAATATTTTGTTTGGTTAGGACAAATGACTATAGTCATCAAATAAAATATTCCTTTTATTACATTTAGGTATCCCTGATCGAAACAATTGTTATGCATAAAAAGAATTACAATCGTAAAATTTATAAAATTTACTCTACTCGTGTCACGAGAAATACATGCTCCTTCATTCAAAATATGTGTTATGCACTGATTAATAGCTACACGCACGGTAATATTTTAATTCTAAACCGTACATCTAAAACACCAAATTGAAAGTAATACTATCTAGTTTTGCGCATAATACACTATCAAAATAGCACCACCACACAATTGAAATAACTTAAATATTAACAAAAGTAAATAACATGCAAGTACACTAAGATTACAGTCTTTATTTAAACTAGCAGCAGTGCCCACCTAATATGTGGGCGGACTTTAATATGCGAAAATATTATTTGACATTGATATATTGTCCATTTTCAACATTTAACGACTGCGTTGCCTTTATCGGCGTCAAAGGTAGCAACAATATTCACCGATTTAAACAAATAGAATCAATAAAAGTAGACATGTGAATAGCTAAAAAAATAATTCGATGAAAATAAATATGTTTCTCAATAAAAGATTTCGCAAAAAAATATATCATCTCAAGTTGGATAGAAATGCATGCCCTGATCATTGTAGTTTGTAGAGTCATTTTTGTACTCTTGAATTCACAATTTGTGATTTAGGTTTATATAGGATATGTTGTCGTTTTAGATACAAAAAACGGGTGATAAGGAAGATTACTATTGACAGCATAAAGCTTATTAAATTAGAGTGCAAGGACAAAGGCAGATCATTAATATAAGAATTGTAAAGATATGGTTGGATACATGAAGTTATTGTATATATATTCATTAATCCACCATTTGAGCTTTTCATAGGTCAGATATTGACATGTGTCAAAAATTATTTTGTTGTCATTATTATTTTGAAATTGTTTAGAAAAAAGGCACATTTGCTAGAAAAGAATAAAAAAAATATATGTTAATTGGCTTACAACATTTTGAATGATGGTTAATTCTTGGGATGATATATTCATTCACGCTTTGTTTTTAGAGATAATAAAGTTATTTTATTGCTAATTGATATCGTCTCAATATCTTGTTTCTAATTATTAATGTGATTTATGTTCTATCCAATGATATTGAGATATAGATTTCTATGATATTAAGTGAGATATAGATTCCTATTTTATTATTAATATGTTTCTTTTTCAGCCAATTCAAATCAAGGGAGGTAAGATTAGTGGAGATCACATGTATCTAATATAGGCGTCTAATCATTTCTCAATTAATAAAATATGATCCCTTTATTTTTGGCATAAGTTCACTAATTCCATTTGACCAATTAAAGTTTATAGTAGAAAGAAAAATTAGGTGAAGCATTTATTACGACCTGAGGTAATCAAGTATCTACGATAGTAGCTATCCAGGATACTTGTAATCCAATAAAAACACAACTAACAAAATTGGAATACTACCACGATTTAGCATCTCTACATTCAACAAACATAGATGTTAAGCAACATCAAGAACTTTTTGAAATACTTGGTAGCATCACCAGTATACTTGTTACCAATATACAGCAGTTGAGATGTTAAAAAGTCAGCTAAAATTACTTCATAAGAAATCTTTTATTTCAATATTAAGCAAACAATAATCAGAAAAGCACTTGTTGGATCCTACTCAACAACAGTATTGCTATAGCAAGGATAGGTACCATACTAATTGTTAACAGTTGTGATTTGGATGTTGAATAGATTTCTTGATTGATTATTGTATTACAGAAGGATACATATATAGCCTACAGTACATAGCAATTAAGGAAACATAAATTAAAAATTAAATCTTAAAGATTCTAGATATCAGAGTAAAATCTGATTGATTGCATAAATAATAAGTTACCATAATTGTCTAGATTATGATATTCTGTAAAACTAATAAACAATTTTTGTGGTAGAAGCATACATTTAATAATAAGATAACAAATCCACTAAATGTTAATATGGCTGAAACAACTACAATCGAGAATTTTACAATCTTTGCGTTGCTGCTCCAAGCTCGTATCAACTCTTGTAATAAAAAAAATAAAAAAAAACAACAGTGCAAAAGACAAAAGCATAATACCTAAACCCAGCAAAAGCCATATAACCAAGTGACATGAATATTTCTCCAAAAAATAATGTTGAGACAGGATGCAATGGAAAAAAATATTAAGCGTTTTATATTAAATATAAAGAAAGCTTGCATAGTTGGTAAGCAATGTGTTTGTAATACTAACCAATACAGAAATATAGACAAAGCGTCAAGAGCGACCTCCGCTTTCGCCATGTATCCAGTAACCAATACCAAAACTGAGTCGTACCACAGCTCCAACTCTTTAGCGACACCAGTAGATCGAGGTAAGAGGTATATCTGTGACTGCGACGACACCAAGTCAGCTAGTTGGTCCCATCTGACTGTGGCTGCTCTTCTTCCATCACAAGCATAACACGTGTTTAGGTACCCTGAAACTTAAAAATAAAAGTGTTTAAAATTTTGTACAATAGAATCACAACATTTATTATTGACGATGATAAACAAAAAGTCAAATCTGTCAAAATAACAACGAAATTGACAATTAAAATTTTTGAAAAAAGTGAGTACAACTGACTGAGTGGAAGGCGCAGGTGACGCTTCTTCCTCGCTGGTTCTAGCTTAGATCAACTACGGTAAATTTTAATACTCAATTTAGATAATAGAAGAGGTTTAAAGGCCTAACATTTTCATGCTTAGAAATTAGCATTTACTCAAGGTATGATCTAACTCATGCTTGAGCTAGACTCGACACCTCTTTACAAAATTAATTAATTAATTAGATTAGCACAACTTTGTACCTATATTATATTAAAAACAGCAAATGGGAATTTATATCTATGGATAAAGATTGGAGAAGCAACAAATTCCAAAAGTCTGATAGAAAATTTAAATGATCAATTTTATATCAGTAAAGAGTGTCAGACAAAAGTAAAAAACAAACAAATAAATAAAACCTACTTCAAGGAATAAGCACCAGCAGCTTTACCCTGCCATGACCTTCAATCCACATATTCCGATGTGTCATTTACAAACTGTACAAATGTTAAAATAAACTAAATAAATAGATGCATTGATCTAAGAACTCAATAGGTGACAAATTACTCAAGGAAAGAGATGGGACAAATTGTACCGCTAGAGGAGATCAAGATGATCTAGCAATATGTACTCATTGATTTCTCACACTACTCACATACCAACCTGAAAAAAAAAACAATAAAGATCAATTATCAAGATGTCAGTTCGGAAATTTTAATTTCTAATTCCACATTTATTTATTTCAATCTCCGCAAACTTTCCATCCGAGAGGGGAAAAAAAAAAACAGCAGAACTTGCATAGGCCTTTATATTAATTTAACTTAAACAACCGAAAAAAAACTACATCACTTATCATTCTTATCTACTTGATCAAAAATAGACTTGGATATTCTTAGATTGAATAAACTATGTCAAAAAAAAAATAATAATAAACAGATTCCAACAAAAAAATTCATACAAGTCAAATCATGTTGAGTTTAAGCTTAGCTTGTCAAGATCAACCTACCTGAATATATACATCTCATATTGCTTAATTAAATGCTAAAATTTAAAACTTCATTTCCACATTTGACTTTCCTGATTATCTCTTAGCGTTTTTAATACTTTTTGCTTAATTCAACTACAAGTTTCTTGAGTCTTTCTTTTCCATCTTTCCTTTTTTTTTGGCTTAATTCATCCTTAATAGCATTCTACAATTTTTCTGTCAATAGGTTTTATACAAACCCTGATGCCAGCCGAGCCTTTTAAGCTACGAGAAATAAGAAACCCTTTCATTCAAAATAAAATGTCAATGTAACAATAACACAAATAAGACAATAGTGTTGGATCATACGAAACAAAAATTTACCTAATAGAGAGCACTGGCCTACCTTGCCTGCAAATTGCCTAATTTAAATAATCTGCTTCCCATGCATAATGGAAATTGATCAAGCCAATACAGTGATACTCCATAGGAAGAACTCTGAAGAACATCCATAATTGCATCAGAAAAATAGATATGGAAAGAAGCTGGTTTTACTGTGTGATCGTGCCAATATACTGCTCCATTTCTCGGTAAAATCTAAAGCCTTCCCCAGTTCCAAGTGAGGTTGACAGGGCAAAGATTATAATACCAAGAAAAGTTACAGACTTTGAAGTTAGATTAAAAATTGAGACACAATACCACACGAAATTGAAAAATTACAGACCTTGAAGTTCATAATTTCTATGACATCTGTCGATTAAAGCTTGTTTCGAACCAAAATTGACACACCAGAAATGAGCAACCAAGACCAAGCTTCACTTCGCACTTGAATTCACCGTAATATGAGCTCCCATCGGAGCTGGTGCGATACAGGCAGTTTTTGCAGGCGAGGCAGCAAAGTGACGGGAGATTGGGTAGATCTGGAGGCGAGAGGGTAGCGGCTCCTATTCGGGCGTGGTTGAGAGCAAACCCTAGCGAAAGGGATGGTATATATCGGCTCCTCCTTCCATTTATGGCCGGTAGGGGAAAGGAATATGGAGGACGGAGGAAAGGGGAGGGGGAGCACAGCTATGCCTCCTCTTTCCTTTTTTGCGAATTACTGGAGGAGAGAGTTGCTTCCTTTTGAGAGGGGAGGGGTAACCGCAGGAAAAAAAAGAAAAAAAAAATTATGTCCGACGGGGAATCGAACTCTGTGCTACGCTGATTAAAACCAGTGCGACTCCGCTCCGCAAACGTTAACTTCGCTCTATACCAAAAGTTTAAACTTTTTATATCGTTATTAAATCCGGACCACTGATCTAATCAAATCATATAAAATCCATGGCTTATATTGCAAATTGTTAACAAGTCTAACACCCTTTGGACTCAAAATTGGATAGACCTTTGGATTGATGCTTTTATAAGTAGTAGAGATAAGCTAAATAACAAAGGCCAGATTTAAAAAGACAAGATCCTATCTATCTTTTTATATATAGACACTTTTATCACTCGCAAGATCCTATCTATCTTCTTATATATAGACACTTTTATCACTCGCAAATATATTAAAATAATACAATTTGACTTATATCTCTATTTTTTGTTCGTTTTCATTTATTTCCATTAAAAAAGTTATAAAATATTCACGGACAATTAACACGTTGATGTATGAATTCTGACTAAGATGATACAGGAGATCTGCTTGGACCAGAAAGTTGGACAAACAGCATAAACCAGAACTTTTAGAACAGACAATAAAAATTGATTTTAGTTAGGTGAAGTTCAACCAGATACTTAATTTTTTACTTATGTACTGAAAGTTGTCGATCGTTCAAGTGTTATATCCACTGCCAAATTACCGAAATAAAAAGTAATGTTAGAAAATCATATACCAGTATTTTCACTTGTCTTTTCATAATTTCATGATATTTAGAAATAGTTAGTAAAACTGAATCTAAATTCTAAATTTCATAACATTATTATACATATACGTGTCAATATTCCACCGTTTCGAACGTTTCTATTCTGTTCCGTTCAAACGAAATATTAAACGAAAGAGAAAATCAGTTTCGTTTTTGAAAACGGAACAGAAACGGACCTGAAATTTGTAAACTTTACTGAAGCGAAAATGGGCTGAAATCAATGAGAAATGAAAGATTAACGAAAAACGGAATAGAAAACTGTTTTGCTTGACGAAACGGAACGGAATGAAAATAGAAGAGATTTTTGTTTCATCGTATGGAATGGAACGGAAATGGAACTGACATGTTCCATAGACGTTTCACATGTTTGACACCCCTAATTATACAGGCAGAACTAATTTTATTTCTGTTTCACTTATATATGAACTTGTTAACGGGCCAATACGAGAAGAAATGAACGAGTTAAACAGTGACATTAGTTTCAGAACTTACATGGGCTAGGAACAGCGTAAGGTCCTGTTGTTATCAAACAAGTAATAGATCGGATCCAAATAGTGTGTGATTGGGTTAAATCTGTTGCAAACTACCACTTCTGAGTTTGTGTCGCTTGTGCTATCTTTGTCAATCATGTTTTTGTACTACAGCGTTTGCACATGACATGAGCTGGTGCTCTAGAGTCAGTCTAGACCTCTATTTACTTCTCTCCAATTTCAGTGCCTGAAATTCTATTTTTGCCTACGGAAATAGCTCTAGACCTTGCACGAATAGAATTTAAATTTTGCATAGTGTATGCCATTTAAATTATAGAAAACGCATAATTACACTTGAAATTCTGGATATATTTGGATTGTGATTTGAGTTAGCGAAATCATTGTTCTAATTCGAACTTTTGGAATAGTCGTAACTCAATATTTGATTAGAAAGTGAAATAGCGAGATTAGCGACTATTCTAAAATGTTAACTACCCATCTAGATGCCAAATAATCAGGGGCGGAGCCAGTAGGGGTGCCGGGGGAGGGGGGAGCCTGGCACCTCCCAATATTTGAGAAAAGACAAGGCTAGGTATATAGGATTTTAGGAAGTCCAATTGACGATGCATATTACCTCGTGTTATTTCTTTGTATTTTTTTTGGGTTGTAACAATATAACAGAAAAGTCCATATTTAACATCCAATATATCTCTTCTCACAATTTCACTTCACATTATCACATACATAGCAACGCAAGGGAGAGAACTAGGGAAGGGAGTATTTTTTATTGTTATTTTTTTTCAACATTTGGACATCGAATGTTAGCCATTGCCCCCCCCCCCCCCCAACTTTAAATTCTAGCTCCGCCCCTGCAAATAATATTTTATAATAAATTGTTAATTCTATAAAAAGCATTGGTGTTTATAAACCCAACAAAAGTCTTAGGTGTTATTGACATTTACCAAAATGCTTCATTCGTTTAATGATTCGCACGTTCTTTTTATGTACAACAAAATTATCTTTTATATATATATATATAATCTTTTTTTATTTTGACCCATCATATTTATAACTTGTTATTGAAGTACCATAACAACTTAAATACATGCCACCTTAAAAATTGTAGAGGGTCTAGACTCCATCATGAGAAGAATGCCAATCGTGCTTTTTCTTGGTGTCTTATTCCAGGAAAGAGACCTTGCAATTTCATTTCCCAGCTCCTCGACACCGCCACAGTGTCACTTGCATTGGAATAATCATCACTTTATTCAAAAATTCCCAATAAAGGTGCATGAATGATGAATGTTATTTTCTAGCTCTCTGTTGAGCTTAGTTTCTACTGCTATTCTTGTTCCATGTAACATCTCACAAGTCATATCTGCCGTGTCATTATAAAAAATGTAGCCATTATGAACATCATTAAAAATAGTGTTTCTCTGTCAAATCTATATGATTCATTTTTAAATATCCTCAATTCATTATAAAACCACTAAATTTAAAGAAATGAATTCGCTATTCCTCCAGTGAAAGCGACTTCTTTGTCTCCCTAGATACAAACAGCTAGAGTTTACAACAGACAAACATTACAGCTCTGCTAGTATAAGACTATTATAACGCAAGGGAAAAAACTAAAAAGACTTTTTTTTTTTGAAGATAAACTAAAAAGACTTCAAATCTCATTTTTGTAGTTTTTAAAAATTATTATAAATCAAAATTTTATTAAGGAAGGCAAAATAAAAAAATTATAATTGAAATCTTTGTTTTTTGCTGTAACCCGACCATAGGCAACAAATTAAACTAATAAAAATCTTAGATACTCTAAAATCAAGTTATGAATTAGCAGCTAAGGAAAATATTATTTAATGGAATCATGACTGCATGAATTCAAAGTCTAATTGAAAAGTTACCATCAATATTAATTAGAAGTTAGAAAAGTCTTATTTTCTATTATAAAACCTTAGTCCCTCTAGGCTTACGTAATCAGAGTACATAAAAATTTAAAATTTATAAAAGCCCATGTCCAAACCAATATACATGTGTGAGCCCATTGGCCATTGACATCATGCAACTATGCAAGCATTTGAGGCAATTAATACCTCTGCAAATGGTCAACATTTCAGCTTGCAGCTGTACAAATGAAATTAATAATCATGCTAAACCTACAAAAGAAGCGTAGAGAAATGGGAAATTGGCATCTGAGATGCTACTTATTCCGGGTGAATGCACGGCATATTTTAACATTTTACATGTAGTACTTATATCTAACTAAATGACATTGTGGTCCGTGTAACTGGGGATCCAGCAATTAGTCTTGCTGGAAACAGTGAGAGAAGACACAGAGGCATCTGCTCCTCTGCTATTTTTTGCTAGTGCTGAGATGGCATTCAATATCCAGCTCAGGTTTGGTCCCATGCAGATCTAAAACATTAAATTGGGAGTTTTGTTTGTGCCTCCAATTTTTGTGTTGGATACTGATACTGTACCAGTTTGGTCTATACCTGGCACCATTACTGGACCCATACTATTCGTGTACTATCTAGATCTCAATTTGACCATTTTCATCGTTTTTTTTTCCTAGTGTCAATTTTTTATTGGTTAGCCTTCTCTTCCTTGGTGCTGGTATGTACCTCTTTATATGGCATATTGGCATTGTATGATTCTTCTGAGAGAAGTACGTATAACTATTTAATGGTATGGAAACTTCTGTCAAAAAAAAAAAAATCTATTTAGGAAGAGAACAGCACAGAAAGCAATGATCAAAGAACCGCTCAAATATGACAAAAGGGAATTCCTTCTGTACTTGTAACTTCTTCCAAGTAATTAAAGCTTGGCAGCCAGAGTTTTCAACGGTTGTCGATTAATTATCCAAGAAGACAATGTGTTTTCATGGTGTGTTTTGTGTTTCTCTTTGGTGTTTCTTTACCGAACAATTAACTAGTTGCATATAATTTTAACTATATTTACAAAAAGGAGGGAAGAGGAGAGAAGAAATAGTGTCAGTAAATAAATGTTTGGCCAAATCAATTGACCATGAATGCAAGCTGAATTGTGCTCTGAGCTGTGCATATGCTGACAACTAATTCTTTCTGAATTCCGGGAAAATTTAATGGCAACTGCCTATTAGACAACTCATCTGGTAATGGTACGTTGTTATTTACTGTGGTTAACTAAACCTGTCCTTTATGTAAGAAAACATGTTACATGTTGAATGGTAAGAGTTTGGTATCTCTAATTTCCCCGGTTTCTTATGGTACAAGTTAGAAATGGAGATTAATCTGGAGACAGGTTGATTTACAATTATTATGGCACAATATAATAATACTTTTTATTTATAATTTAATTTTAAATAAAAAAATAAAATGAACCGTTATTCTTATTTTATATCACGAGCGATGAATGTGCATCAAACTATTAAATTTGGTAGTTTGTTTAGCACAACATCAACAACTTGAGAAATTAATGACATGTTGCAATTAGTTTCGCGCGCAAATCTTTTAAAAATTATGATCTTTATTAAATTAACTCGTAGAACTTTTCTCGTGAAACATGACAATATCAACATTTTTAACTTTTTATACATTACAAGTTTGTAATTTATTTTTTCTAGTTTCTCTAAAAAAAATAAATTACAAACTTGTAATGTATAAAAAATGAGCTGCAATTGATTCCTTCAATGATCGGGGAATCTAAACATTAAATTTTCTGGTCCAAATTAACCCTTACTTATTGCCACTACTCACTAATGCACATCACCAGGCAGGTAGGTAAGATATTGGTAAAATTTATGACCTTTCCACGAGAAAACTCATCAGGTAAAAGGTACAGTTAGTTATTAGAGTTTATTTGACACATTATTTCACAAGGGGTCAATAACATTTTGGTACTATTAGACTCAGTAAATTTATTACAGCAATACCATGTCCTAGTGTCAATTTTCATGTAATGTATTGCGCCGGTAACAAACAATACCAGTATTAGTTTTTTGATGAATTAATATTGCATCACTTGTATTGGTCGTTTTGTTTTCACTGACATAATTTTTAAGTAACAAAACTATACTATTGAGTTAGAATTAGAGGTGATAAATTTTTTATTCTTGTCTGGTTCTAAAATATTTCTCCTGTGTTCAGTACAATTTTTCGCAACTGAACCGTTCTGCCTAAGCCCTATTAAAAATCTTATAAACAAAAAAAAAAATGTAATATACAAATCATATCAGGTTGAATGGAGAATGATGTGATCAAATTCAATGCATAACTGGTCAAAGGATGCAGGACTGGAACCCAATACACATAACAATGAACCAGATCGGACCTTGGCCGACTGCCACCCTCCCCTCTCTACCACAAGCAAAGTGAAAATCCTAGGCGGGGAGACCGTCACTGGCCTCCCCCGCCTCGCCATTCTCCTTTCTTTCTTTTTTTTTTTTTTTTTCTTTTCTTTTGGACCTGTTTTTCTTCGTTTTCTTCTTCGGTGACTTGGTGACAGATGCTTCTCGCATCTGTCATTCTCTACCTCTATAGGTTTGGTAGTGTGCCGGTTAAGTATGATTGGCAATTGCGGTGTGGTCATGGTGCGATTTTGGTGTAGCCGACGATTGCACTCATCGTGTGGATGGTTCGGTCAACCGTTGTTATGACGCGATCAACGATTCGGTCGTGGTGTGGAGCGGCCGTCGGAATGTAGTGTAGTTGTGGAGGCGCCATGACTGTTGCTGCCGTGATGTAGCGTGGTTGTTGCATTGCAGGAAATTGTGGTGGTTGGAAAATGGTGTGATCGACAATTGTGATTTGACGATGGCTGTATTGAGGGTGTTTGGGTGTGGTCGGCTTTGTTGCGGCAGCCATGTGTTTGGATGTGGTCAGCTTTGTTGTGGCAGCCATGTGTTTGGGTACGGCCATGGTTTAGTTGCAGCAGTCTTGTGCTTGGGTGTGGTCGACGGTATTGCGGCAGCCAAGTGTGGAGGTGTGGTCGGCGACTGCGGTATGGGACCTAAATTGTGCTGCGTTGTGGTCTTCAATGAGATGCAGGGAAGCTCGTGTGCTTTGTGCCATGTTGAGGGCGACAACGTCAGTTAGGTTTTGGCAGGGTTAATTGAGATTATATTGGTATAATATTGGTACCGTCTAGATTGTAAACTTGTTGGTAGTTTACGGCTGGGTTATAAACTCGTTAGGAGTTTACCTTGTTTTTATTTTTTCATTCGTACCAGTATTATTACAGGTACAAGTTATGAATTTTATCTTGTTCCTTTTGTAAAATTTCTTTTTTTAAATGAAAATTGCTAGCTTTTTTTGCTAGCCCTCAAAAAAAAAAAAAAAAAAACAATGAACCAGATCGAGTCAGATAAGATTAATCTGTCTAGAATCAATCATCGCTTACCCTTAACTACAAAGTCATTGCTTTCAATGGTATACACCAAGGCCATATAAACGGACAGAGTAAATTGGATAGCCTGGTGATTGTTAGACAAGTCTTTTGATGTATTTGAATTGAGATGACCAAATATGAAAAAGTTTATCCATAGCATTGATAGGGGGGAATAACTCCTAACACCAAGTGTACGGCATCACTATTTAATTCAAGCAAATGCTATTCTTCTGGGAAGCAAACAATGAAATGACCCCTACCAACCATACCAAAATGCCGTAGCACCTTAATCATTCACGATAAATGAGAAACAGATGAGTAGATAAATGGGTCTTAAATTTGCTCAATAACGGGACCAGTGGCGCTTATCAGAAAAATGATTATCCTGAATAGTCTAAACAATAAATTGTGTTTCTTCATCTATAAAGGGTAACTATCTCGCTCAATTCATTGTAAAAAAAAAAGCTACAGATGCATAAAAATGAATAGGTTCACAAGCAACAATTTGATCCCTGGCCTCATATTTCTTCTCTGTCTAGTTCAAGTACTCACCTCTCATCATATCTAAAAAAGTTTGTGCCCTAGTTTAAGGGTTCTTACCTTTAGTTTTCCCCTTTTCTCTAATTCACACATGATTTTCAAATTGCGTAGATCGTTGCAGCAGGACAGTTGGAATATTCCACAGCTAATAGAAATGTGAATTCAGGCTCTTTGCAGGTCTGATTTTCAACTGGTAGATACCTAATGGTACAAGACCCATAATCGTGGGGCATACAAAACAAATAAAGTTGGCCTTTTTACACACACATATATTTTTTTTTGTGTCTATATATGTGGTTTTTTTAATACCTACAAATTATATAGTTAACCAGATCCTTGTACTCTGCTGGCATGACAGAACAGTGGTTCGTTCTATACAGATAGCAAAGAGTGCATGGCAGTTCATGCTTCTACCTACCAATAAATTTGGTTAATTCTTAAGCACAGATTCACTGTAGAGAATACTCAGCAAGAAGTTAATATACATAAAAAGGTTATCCATATTATATCAATGAAGCATAGCTGATTCCACAGTGCTCCAATTGACACTCTATTTGTACAAAATATCAGGATGAACCAGGTGATGATACTGGTCCAATTGGCTCATCTCCTCCAGGACCAAAGATTGGTATGTAAATATATGATACGATCTTCAATAACTTGTACAAGATGTTAAGAGTAAATCCGGAAAATAATTTCTATCAAATTTATTATGTCATGAGTTCTAATGGGTTAATGTTACATCTTTTCCTTCTTGTGATTCCAGATTGCAACTTTGCATGTGCAAGAAGATGTGTTATGGCATCGAGACAGAATTTGTGCATCCGAGCTTGTGGCTCATGTTGCCTCAAGTGCCAATGTGTTCCTACCGGCACCTTCGGAAACAAAGAGATGTGCCCTTGTTATGCCAGCATAATGACCCATGGCCTGAAGCCCAAGTGCCCATGAAAAAATGATATAATTTAATATATTCTTTACTTAGACAATAAGTAGATCAAGTGATTGATCTTAGACTTGTTCAGCGATTTCCTTAGGATGTCATGTTTTTGGACTTTCTGATCTGTTGCTTAAAAAGTATTGATATGTAAGAAGATCTAGTATATAACAAAGAGGTTAGGGTTTTCAATGCTTATTCTTCTTTTTATTTCCCTTATCAAAAGGGGTTCCTCCCAGTAAACCCTATGTTCTGTATATAATAGCTAAAATAAGGATAAGACAGCCCGGGCATCCAAATAGAAACCTTGCTTCATTAATATTTGTACTTCAAATAAAATATTTCGTACACAATGTATTAAAGAAAAATATATATAGAACAAAAGTATACTTATCTCAACTTTCTCTTATAAACATATGATTTTGCAAACCGCAAGTACACCACAAAGGAAGCAAAACCAAGTCCAGCAAGCAGCCAGAAAAAATAATCAATGTGTGCCTTATTCAAATTATTTGCAAACCAACCATTTTCTTTCCCTCCAGTAACTCTATCGATAATGGAAATAAGGAAGCCACTGAAAAACCTCCCTATACCAAATATACACAAATATAATGCAATGCCTAAACTCCTCAGACAATCTGGTACCTGGTCGTAGAAAAACTCTTGCAACCCAACAGTTGCAAAGGCATCAGAGATCCCAAAAAGAATATTCTGTGGGGCCAACCACCAGATACTCATTGGCACGGTAATATCGGGTCTGTCCACCAACCCAGAATCTCTTGCTACTTTCAACCGCCTCATTTCTACAAGTGCTGCTAGAACTGTTGACAAAACTGAAAGAAACATCCCGGTACCTATTCGTTGAAGCATGGTTAAACCAGAGGGCCGGCCTGTGAATTTTCGAGCAAATGGTACGAGGAATGAATCATAAATTGGGAGAAATGAGATAGTGGTGATGCTTATGCAGGACTGGAGGGCAGCTGCAGGGATCTGGAACCCAGATCCAATGTGGCGCTCCATAGTGCTGCCTTGCTTGGTGAAAAGAGTTGGAGGTTGTGCAAAGACCATGGCATACACCACACAAGTAGACCAGAGAGGGAAGAGCCTTGCAAGGGACGTAACCTCTTCTTCACTCATTTTGATGTTAGATTCAGAAGAAATTTCATGTGGTTCTGTGTAGTCCAACAAACTGGTTCACACACAAGAAATTAGAGCACATATGTCAGATCCATGTTGCAAATGCTGGTTAAATTGAACTCGAGCCAATGCTTATTAAATTTATGTGTAGAGTTAATATGGACTCCCTATTCTTCAAGTAATTAAATTATCTGTAAGTGCTAAAAACATGCCGGCAATGGCTGATAGTTTGGAAATTAAGAAGTATTAGATAATGCCATTTGCTTTTTTTTTTTTCTTTTTACCTTTCAAACATTCCAAAAAGACCAACTTGAACTTGAACTTTTGAAAAAGCTTCAGTATAGCAAGTATGATAAAAGCTCATCCAGAGTTTGCAAATGCCTCTTGAATTACAACTGGTGATGCACGACTTACCCACATTGGCTGCTCTCATCAGGCAAAAGTGTTTCCTTGGCATCATCAAATCTAGTACTGTGCAGCCTCCATCTCTTCTTCATTGATGCACCACAAACCTGACCAATCCTGACAAAAGGACTTTCAGTTGCAACAGGAAGGTACCTGTAAGTCTTTCTTCCAGCAAAAAAAGCCACCAGTGCTATACCCACTGCCACAAATGGTATCCCAAATCCTAGAGCCCACCCATAATTGTCCTGTATATAGTTGAGTACCAATTGGGCACTGATAGTACCGGTGCAGACACCGAAGTACCAGTAGTTAAAGAAGGAGCTTCTAGAAGCACTTTCTGCAGGGTCTCTTGTGTCAAACTGATCGGCACCAAAGGCCTGTGTGCAGGGCTTGTGGCCTCCATGTGCCAGAGCAATGAGATATAGAGAGAAGAAAAAGAATCCCACTTGGAAGGTTGATGGAGAGGGGCATGAGACAATTTCACTGTCGATTTTGGTACATTCGGGAGGCTTAAGGGAGGGCAATGTGGCTGAGAGAGTTAGCATTCCAAGACCCTGAACACATTGTTAATTACTCAATTGCTGAAGGTGATCAATATTCTTCTTTGCCAACAAAAAGTAAAAAAAAAAAAAGGCAATTTTGTCATTTAAGAGATTGAATGGTGGGAGGAAGTTGCTGCTCTTTTGCCAGTAAGTTTTCTCATTCTCTATTCGGATTCATTTAATTTGTAGTTGTTTGTCATCTCGAAGCATCTTAAATATTTGAGATAAATAGTAATAATGCTATATTAGGTGAAAGTCAAGCGGTTACGGGATCAAACTTATTTACTGGCCAATTAGACATGTCAACCCATCCCCTTTGTACTAAAAAGGAGAAAAAGGTCATAAAGTTTTAAAAAAATACAAGAATCCAGAACTGCCAAAATTTATGGGAGCTTTTATTAGTTTTAGTTTCAAAAACTTCTTCAACCCCAATAGTTTTGTCAAGATATGGTTTTACAAAGATGCTGGTTTAAAAGATTTAGCGCAGGATGTGGATTCAGGACTTGCCGTACCAGATTAAGGAGTCATGCGCTATTTTAAGAAGATTTGTTACAAGATAGCAACCTGTGTTATACTTAGAAAGATTATGCTTTGTATAGGAAATATTTGTTTATGGAATTGTAGATTATTTCTATGTTTTGATGTGTAAAGCTATATGTATAAGGAGAGGTGAGGCGAAATTGTAAAAAAACAAGTTTTTCAATTTAGATTTTCTCAAAGCTAATTATCTGTTTTCCAAGTTTATTGAAGTTGCTCTAAGTTTGTCATGGTATCATAGCACTGTGGTTCTGATTGAAGTTTCCAGCGAATTTTTTTTTTTTTGGTGATATTCTTCTATTCTCTCTTAATCTCTCTTCAAACTTTTATCATACTTTCTCATGGAGTTTGGTTCCAAGCATGCTATTATCCCTGTTTGTTTGAATGGGCAAAATTATGGTTTATGAGAATTTCATCTTCGGTGTTTCATTCAAGGTCAAGAATTATGGAATTATGTAGATGGTAGTGAAAATGCACCTGCTGTTGTTACGGATAAATATGGTAATGAAGACAAAACTGCTTTGAAGAAGTGGATCAGTGAAAATTCACGTGTCATGAGTTGGATCATTGGATCTGTTGAACCACATATTAACATTAATTTGAGACCCTATCTGACTGCATCTGATATGCGGAATTATCTAAGGACCTTGTACTATCATGCAAGTGATGCAAGAAAATTTCAATTAAACCTGGAAATTCATGATTACACACAAGGACGCAAAAGCATTCAAGAGTATTATTCGGGTTTTATGACACTGTGGCTCGAATATAACTCTATTCTATACTCTAAAGTTTCAATTAATGCATTGATTGCAGTTCAAGAGTTGCAGGAGAAAAATATGCGAGATCAATTCCTAATGAAGCTTAGGCCAGAGTTCGAGCCATTGAGGAGGCAACTTATGGCTCAATCCCCTGCACCTTCCTTAACTGAGTGTTTTCAAGATCTTGTCAGAGAGGAACAAACCATGTCTACACGATCTAATCTTGAAACAGTTGTTGATTCTAATAATATGGCTTTTCTGGTTAGTGGTCAAAGTTCTAAGGGTGGTCAAGATGTTAAATGTTACTCCTGTAATGAGACTGGACATATTGCTAAAAACTGCAATAAGAAATTTTGCAAGTATTGTAAGAAGGCCGGACATATCATCATGGAGTGTCGTCATCGTCCTCAGAATCACACCTTTGGTCAACCTAGCGCTTCAGTTCAACATGGTGCTCCAACTTGTGTTTCAACTGGAGTGTTGCTTCCACATAATCGCTCCTCTGGGCAGCATCCTGGCGCATCAGTGTTCTTGTCTGCCGCATCACAAGCCACTAGATCCTCTAATGCTGCTGGCCAGCAGCCGAGTATTCAAGTCCCTGCTTCTAGTTCTTCTGCTATCACTCCAGATATTTTACAACAGATGATTCAAACCGGTATACAATTTGCCATGTCTGCAATGAGAATTTAAGGTATACAATCTTCAAACTGATATGTAGATTCCGGGGCATCCAATCATATGTCTGACAAATCAATTAATTTTTTGCATGTTGCTCTATATACCGGTAAAGATAAAATTTCAACAGCAGATGAGACTGATTTACAAATTACTGGGGTTAGGAATGCTCATGTCAACAATATGGTGTTACAAGATGTTTTGTTGGTACCAAAATTATCAACTAATTTAATATCAGTTGGACAACTTGTTGACAATAATTATCATGTGCTTTTTACACCGTTTGGATGTGTGATATAGGATCAGGTCACTGGGAAGATGCTCAAGATGGCGCATAAAGATGGTAGGCTTTTTCCGGTGACGACTAAACAAATTCCTACCTTGGTTGGTTCCGCACTTGTTGCTTCTTCTACAAATGATTTCTAGACTTTGTGGCATCGTAGATTAGGTCATTTGAATTCAAGCTATTTGTCTTATATGTTTGAGAAAGGCTTAATACTTCACAAAAATGTTTCTCCTAGTCCTTGTTCAACGTGTCCTTTAAGTAAAAGTAAGACTCTTCCTTTTCCTGTTAGTATTACAAAGACTACAAGTCCTATTCAGATTATCTATTCAGATGTATGGGGTTCTTCACCAATAATTTCTACTTTGGGTTATAAGTATTATGTACTGTTTATTGACGATTTTACTAGATTTACATGGATTTATTCGTTGAGAAAAAAAATCAGAGGTCTTTCAGACATTTAAATATTTTGTTGCTATGATTGAAAATCAATTTCACATGAGTATTAAGACTTTTCAGCCTGATTCAGGTGGAGAATACACTTCTAATGAGTTTCAATATTTTTTATTAGAAAAGAGAATTTTTCATGAAAAATCTTGTCCAAACACACCACAACAAAATGGAGTAGCTAAATGTAAAAATAGACATATTCTTGACACTTGTAGATCAATTATTTTGGAAGCTGCTGGTCCCTCCACTTTTTGGGATAAGGCAGTTCGGACTCCTATATATCTAATAAATTGTCAGGTTTCCAAAAATTTACAAAATCAATCTCCATATTTTCTACTGTATGACAAGCACCCGAATTATGACATGTTACACACTTTTTTGTTCGGTTTGTTATTGATATCATCATATTTTATTGGTATTTGGACCGTACTTGGCACTCAAAACACACTCGAATCAACAAATTATTTAATAAATTGCCATGTTTTTCCAGGATTTGGCTCTACCGTCGTTTCTTCTCTTCTCTGTACAGGTTTTGATGATTTCTGATGATCTTGGAGCATATAGATGGATTTTCGGTGTTCCCCACGCGCTAGACGACTCATTTCTAGCATTGGAGACCTCTCTCAGCACCCCATTTGTACCGAATGACTGCTTATTAGGACCGAATGCACTATAGCCGCCAGCCTGCATCTCTTTCTACCTTGTTCGGTCCGAATGGACTATGTTCGGTCCGAACAGGCCACCGCCATTTCACATATGGAAGGATTTTCAACATGAAAACTCGTGATTTAGGCATCTTTTCTTACCTTGGCGACCAGGCAACTTCCCCAAGCACCAGAAGACTACTATATAAGTTCCTACACGCCTGAGGAAGTGTATCATACATTCCATACCCTAATTCCACATTTCCAAAGGCGTGTTCTCTCTTCTACCTTTAGAGATCATCAACCTTGAAGCGACGGCAGCAAGGAGACCAGTTTGGCGACCATTCAGCAACACCCCACTGCCTTGAAGACTGAAAGATCGAAGCATAAAGGAGTATTTGGTTTATTCTTCTATGTTTTTATCTCTTGATTTGATGGGCTTGTATCTCTACTATTATTTTCTATTTGTTGTGTGTTTTGCTACTATGTTAGGCTAGTTATCTATGTTGTCTTAGGATTAGGGAAGTAACTTGATGTTTGGATGACGTTTATTTGACTCGTTATGATATACTATGCTTTGAGATTTGTTTATTGAGAATTATATCTATTGCTTGAGTTAAAATACTTGTTCAATCTCTAATTACCTTCTAGCTGAACAGCTGCATCTAGTAAGTCTGAGTTAGGATAAACAAGTCAAGTCTAATTCAAGTATTTGGGATAAATTGTAGATCCGAAAGGGGAGATTAGTTGACACCAAAAGTGTAGCTTTTAGACTAGTCCAAAAGACCTCTAAATATCCCTACGAACTCCAATAAACAAGTTTAATTGATTGAGTTCTATACCAAAAGTTGTGAACCAATCAAGTTAATTAGGTTAGATTGTTAGAGTTATGTCCTAGAAGCCAATCATTAAATGGCTACTTCTGTGATTTATGTTATTGATGATTGATGATATTTGATCATTTATTCCTTGATTTATTTATTGACAGATCATTCAGGTTGAGGATCTGAATTGTGGATCTCTGTGTTTCATTTATAATTAAATGACAATAATAAATCTAAATTGTCCATAATCTTGATAATTAACAAGGAACATTAATTATCAGATAAGATTAGTATGCAAGTTAAGTGATGATTAAGTTCTACAAATCATAGGTAAGAAGTTGCCAACTTAATTGCATATGTATATGTTGTGGAACATAGTACAGAATATGACCCAATGAAATAAATATATGGATTGTGTTTTCTTAGGTTATGCTATTAGTCAAAAATATTTTCGTTGTTATGATCCTAAGTTAAAAAAAATTCGTGTATCTCGAAATGTAGTATTTCAGAAATCAGTTTTTTATTACCATCACTGTAGTACTTTGTCTCCCACAGTCTCTTCATCTATCTTGCACGTCTTTCAACCATCTACAGCACATTCCTTTCCTTCTCCTTCTACAGGCCGATTTAAGCCAGGATTTGTTTATGTCAGACAACGAAAAAAACAACCGGTTCTTATGCATCATCCTGATATTTCTTCTCAGGACCAAGTTTTGTTTTCATCTTCTGGACCTGTAAATTGTGACATTGATAGTTCGTGTCCTGCACCCGATATGACTGTTGTGGAACAACACCAGATCGCTACTATGGATAATGCTCCAGTGAGTGGCTTTGAGTTAAGTGTTGAACAGTTGTGTGCTACACAGAGATATACTATTATGGATAATGCACCGATTGACAATGACCAAAGAAACACTGATCAGAGAGGAGTTGCTCAAAGAGGTTCTGTGCAGTCCTTCAATCTGGTCCACTTAGAAGGTCTGTGCGCCACCATCATCCTCCAAAGCAGTATGGATTTTTGACAACTCTCTCCTCGGTTTCTGTTCCTGCTAATTTTACAGAAGCAATTAAAAATGAATGCTGGAAATTTACCATGCGAACTGAATTAGATGCTTTACTTCATAATAACACTTGGGATCTGGTGTTGTGTCCAAAAGATGTGAAACCACTTGGGTGTAAATGGATCTACACGGTTAAATTAAAATCTGATGGTACTCTTGATCGGTACAAAGCCCGACTTGTTGCTCTTGGTTGTCGTCAATAATATGGGATTGACTATTTGCAAACTTTTGCACATGTTGCGAAAATGACTACTGTTCGGGTTGTTCTTGCCTTGGCTGCTGCATAACAATGATCCATCACTCAAATGGATGTGAAAAATGCTTTTCTTCATGGTGAGTTGAATGAAGTTATTTACATGAAGCCTCCTCCCGGTCTGCCTACTATTGATTCAAATGAGGTTTGTCGCTTAAAAAAATCTTTGTATGGTCTGAAACAAGCGCCTTGTGAGTGGTTTTGTACTTTTAAAAGTGCAATGGTTGCTGCTGGTTTTAAACAGAGTTTGAATGATCCTTGTTCCTTTCTAATTCTTCCAATGGTGTGGCTTTGGCTATTGTATATGTTGATGATATATTAATTACTGGTAGTGATTTACAGAGCATTACTTGGCTTTGAAGTGCTCTAACCTCCTCATTTCATATGAAGGATCTTGGAGAAGCGCAATATTTTTTGGGATTAGAGATTCATCACATCGCACAGGGTATGTTTGTCAATCAACATAAAGTATTTAAGTGAGATCATTGATAGAGCAAAGAGGATGGTGACTTATTGGAGAATCCTACATTGTATAGGAGTTTGGTTGGTAATTTGATTTATCTCACTATTTCAAGACCAGATATCTCTTTTGTAGTTAATGTTGTTAGTCAATTTATGAGTGCTCCTCTTCACTTGCATTTGGCGGCTGTTCATCGTATTATACGAAATCTAAAAGGCACATCTGAGCTTGGTTTATTTTTTCCTGTCAAAAATGATCTTAAATTGATTGCTTATGCTGATGCTGATTGGGCTGCTTGTCCGAACACGAGGAAGTCTACCACTGGTTGTTGTGTGTTTTTTGGTAATGCTCTCATCTCTTGGAAATGTAAGAAGCAAGATCGTGTTTCAAAGTCATCTACAGAGGCTGAATATCAGGCTATGTCTACTGCATGTTCAGAAATTGTTTGGCTTCGACGCTTACTTGAGGAACTTTCTTTTCCTCAAATTGGTCCTACATCACTTTATGCTGATAATATAAGTGCCATTCACATCTCAAATGATCATGTTTTTTATGAAAGGACCAAACATATTGAGGTTGATGTCACTATATTCGAGATGCTGTGGAACAAAATCTGATTGTACTACCTCATGTGTCATCTAATCTTCAAACGGCTGATGTATCCACAAAGGCGCTTACAGTAGCAAGACATAACTTTCTAATAAACAAATTAATGCTGGTTAATTACCATCATCAATTTGAGGGGGTTGTCAATATATGGTTTACAAAGATGCTGGTTTAAAAGATTTAGCGCAGGATATGGATTCAGGACTTGCAGTACCAGATTAAGGAGTCATGCGCTATTTTAAGAAGATTTGTTACAAGATAGCAACCTGTGTTATACTTAGAAAGATTATGCTTTGTATAGGAAATAGTTGTTTATGGAATTGTAGATTATTTCTATGTTTTGATGTGTAAAGCTGTAGGTGAGGCCAAATTGTAAAAAAACAAGTTTTTCAATTCAGATTTTCTCAAAGTTAATTATCTGTTTCCCAAGTGTCTGATTTCTCAAAGTTTATTGAAGTTGCTCTAAGTTTGTCAAGTTTGTCATCCCTGTGGGAGGTCACAAGTTCCAAATTTAGTCTGTAGTGAAAATGATTTGAAAACTTATCCTCACTCATGCTAAAAAAGGGAATATGATAAATTACAAAAAAGAAGAAACCTACGAACCTATCACATATGATAATTTTCTATTAGATTAGGTTGCGAGTTGGTACCTGAAAATTATCTTACAACAAACAATTGAGAAAGAGGGGCAAAGAAATAGGCGCATAACCAAAGAACTTAATTTTTTTTTTTTATATTGAGGCATAAAAGATTCAGGAAATTAGTAACTATAAGAAAAGAGCAAAATTGTCATGACCCACATAAGAACCTGAAAATATCACATATTCCCAACAGAACATGAAATATTATGAACTTAACAATTTTGACAATATATTAAAATCAAATAAAAATAATTTTGCCACAAATAGAAAAAATAATATACGTACTGTTGGGCTGTTGGTCATTTAGATTGATTGTATATTGAATTTCGTTAAATACCATTATATACAATTTAAGTGTCGTTTGATACTTCATTAAATACCTTTACATATGAGTTATGAACCATTACAAATTTTAAGTTGTTTAATAGATAATAAAACTTGTACTAAAGTTTATGGGTATGATTCCATAAACTGTATTAATATTAGTTTTGAAATCCACTGTCGTCAAAATTCTTGGATTTATTCATTGTCCATGTAGCCCAACCGATAGAAGAACCAGAATATCACACTCCACGAAAACTAGTAAAGCATTGCCATGGAGCTAATTTGATTTCAACCTCAACAGTATGCTAAATTTACAAGAAAGTTCATATTTAGGACAGAGAGGTTGTTTTATTTATGAACAGTTTAACTCTCAAATCACAGTAGTATAGTGTAGCAGGGTCATGATGTTCTGATGGTGTAGCAGGGGTGTCTAAGAAATTTTAGGTTTTCCATGGATATATTTGAAAATTTGAGATATTGCAGGGAACAACTGAAATTCCTCCAGAAAATACTATGCAATTTTATTGCCAAGAATTAAACCAATATAGTAGGATAAGATCTGTATACGTGAGAATCTTATTTGGAAAAATGGGCTCTTTACAAACAAAAATGTCAAAATTTTGGGATTTTTTTAAAGGGCTTAGTTTTCTTTTCTAATATCACCGAGGCTACGGATCCAAAAAAAATTTTCAAAATGACATCATGAGTATTATAAATTCACTCTCGATTCACTCACAATGTCTTTCCCCTCGATTCCAAATCCACAATCGGCATTGAATGCGCTTCCAAATCTATACAGGTAATTCAATTCAAGTACGATATTATATTTATAATATGCATGTTTAGGCTTTTTGAAAATTTTTTAGGCACGGTCTTTTATGATATTGGACAAGAAAATTAAGCCCTTTCGGAAAAAAAATTCCAAATTTTACGGGTCTTTCAAGATCAGCATCCTCTACAGAGATTTGCTCTTTGCAAATTTTTTATCTCGACGGTTAAGATTTATGCGATGTATGAATCCAATATTAATCACAGGACATTCATTATTGATTAGACAGTCCGGAGAAAATTTGCAGAGAGCAAATCTGTGAAGAGGATACCCATAGAACCAACCTTAAAGGAAGAAAATTAACATTGTATGGTGTGCCATTGGCTAAGTGAGGGTCTTGGTGTACATATTCTGGTCTACGAAACATTTTTTGTTGTCTGTCCTATATATAATATGGTTTATGTCAGTTTTTGGATGTGAGAATGAGACCCACTCAGTTTTCATTAAAATAGTTTATCATGGGTCCAATCATTGGGCCTTCATTTCTCCTTTGCCCATAATAAATTAATAATGCGGAGAAATGAAAAAAGAAAATTCTTAAAGAACCTCCATTCTGTAAATGGGAGGCGACTTTGCAAGGCGGAGAAACTGCGTTGAGGATTTCGAAAATGCAACGAGAATTCTCGAACAAGTCACACTCACACAGGCAAATTTTGCAAGTCACTTAAAAGAATGCATAGTTATAATGCTATGAACAAAATAATACCCCAAAATTGAAAGTAGAAAACATCTAAAGATCTTACCAGAAAAGCAAGGAAAGAAGAGTACAGCACAGTCCGGTACCGGCCGAGCCACGAATCAGCAAGAAATGCGCCGACTAATGCCAACGATGAGGCGGCACCAGACCAGGTGTTCTCATTGGCTGCTCCAGCTGCAGTTGATTCTCTCAATGGCCCCGTCAGGTAGCTTATCAGATTTGATGTTATGCCGTAATATGCGAACCTCTCTGCCATCTCCACACCTTCACAAAACAAAAAAAAACCAAACTTAGCTCCAGAAATGGCGATTAGAAGTCAGAGAAACAAGCAAATTTTACCTATGATGAAGAGAGCGGAGGTCCATCCGCCAGTGGAGGAGATAGAAGCGGGGTTGCTATCGTAATCCACTGCGGCCGCCATTGGAGATGTGTTGGATGTTTCTTTCAAGAAATTGTTTGATCTATTTATATATGTGTTTTCGAAGAGTTGAAACTTCAAAGGGAAAACCGGACAAGAGACTGAGATGGGGATTGAATGGGTATGAAGAGAAAAAAAGGCACATACCTTTTTTTATGGTCATGATGTAAAGGATTGATTGTATTTTACGATTTATGATTTCTGGTGCGTACATCCGTTGTGCATATTTTGGCACGATCGCTCGATCAGGAATTGAGTAGATTGGAGTGTTGTTACATTACTGGTAAATGATGGTGCCTACCGAGTACTCACTGACTGGACAATGCCCCATTTTTTTTAGTATTATATTATATATTTTTAGTTGTATTATATATATTATATATATTTAGTATTGACATTAAATAGGTAAATTAAAAAATATTTTAACTCCGTGAAAATAGGAAAGTAAGTCTATTATTGACCCTCTTAATAATTTTTTAATAAATATGATGTGACTATTGTATTATTACGAGTTGGTATAATGCATGACCCTCAAATAAAAAAAAAAATTGGGCTTTGAAATTGTCATCCTTGGCGAAAACTATTTCGTCTCACTCTATAACTAAAATAAAGTCGTCCTTTTTAAGCGCTGTTAGTAGAATAGAGTTACTTTGAATTACCTTTCTTACAGAAAGACCTTGCTTATAGAAATACAAATATATCCGTTGTATTACATTAATCATTCATATCATTTTCTTTTTAGTTTCTAATACATAACTTGTATTGTATACCCCTTTAGATTATTCTTCAATCTCTTCTTTTTTTAAAAAAAAAAACTTGCCACGGTGGACTCTAAAATTTTTTATGTTAAATTTTGATGTCTCAAAAAAAAAAAAAAAAAAAAAAAGAGAGACACTTTAAATGTGACTTCACAACCGATACCTCAGAAAGTATGGCACCGACATACTATAGCCTGCACTTGAGCAAAATGGATTAAAAATGAAGCAATTAAAGTCAGGTTTTAAAAAATCTAGTCCTTCAAAAAAAAAAAAAAGAAAGTCAGGTTAAAAATCACCTGAGATATTGACATGATCTGATTTAATTGCTTGATTTTACATAGACGGTCCTGAAAACCATAACACATTTATTTTGTCAATTCTGCCCGCTTGGAAGTAAACATTTGATTTGAACTTAAAAAAATGATGCAATTTTTTTTGCATAATTAATCTGGACAAATTGTTTGGGTTCGTCGCAATTGTTAGGATCTTGAAAGAGAGACTAAATCTTATTCACATGACTTCTTAATAATACACAGTGATGCACAATGCAAATGGGAACTACTGAGGATCATCTCTAAGATTTCATCATCCCTATCATCCCCATAGATAATGCATCTCAAAGCATTTAATAACTGTCTCATTTCTCATCCCCAACCGCAATTGGCAACAAGTCAATTACTTTATCAGAGAGGCCATGAATTTAAATCCGCGTCTTGTTTTTTAAACGCAAAAAAAAAAAGCTGATATGTTGTAATTGCAAACACGAAGCTCTAAGTTTGCTGTTGTATTAAAAAAAACGTGAATTAAATATTTTTTATAAATATATAATTGTTCTAGTTAATACAAGTAACTGTTTTAGTTAATATTTTTTTCCAGAACAGTTAGTAAGATTAAAACGTTGTATAAAGCTATAAAACGTTGTATAACGTTATTAGTAAATTCTGAGCATTAAACTTAGAAATTTGAGAAGATTAGTTCAGAATTACAACCTTAAACAATTCTGACTATCTAACTAATCTTCAATGGTCTTCTGCAGCTTTGTTTGACTCACTCCAAGTCATTCTTCCAAAATAATCACTAAAGGACACTAAATTAAATGGTTAGTTGAGATGTTTGGTGTTGTTTTGCAAATAGGCAAATCGAAAGTTAGAGTTAAATCCAACAGTTGCTATATTAGCTGCTGGAAAAAAAATTATTCTAGAACAGTTAGTATTCACAGTTAGAACAGTTATTTATTTAACTAGAACAGTTAGAATTTACAGTTAGAACAGTTATTTTTTTAACTAGAACAGTTAGAATTTACAGTTAGAACAGTTATTTTTTTAGTTATTATAACTGTTTTAGTTATTATAAGTAAATGTTCTAGTTAAAAAAATAATTCTTCTAACTATAAATTCTAATTGTTCTAGTTAAATAAATAACTGTTCTAACTATAAATTCTAACTGTTCTAGAACAAATTTTTTTTCCAGCAGCTAATATAGCAACTATTCCAGCACAATTTTTTTCACTAACTATTCTGGTTAATGTTACTAACTGTTCTGGAAAAATAACTAACTGTTCTGGTTAATCTTACTAACTGTTTTGGAAAAATAACTAGCTGTTCTGGAAAAAAATATTAACTAAAACAGTTATTTGTATTAACTAGAACAATTATATATTTATAAAAAATATTTAATTCACGTTTTTTTAATACAATAGCAAACTTAGAGCTTCGTGTTTGCAATTACAACATATCAGCTTTTTTTTTTTTGCGTTTAAAAAATAAGACGCAGATTTAAATTCGTGGCCTCTCTGATAAAGTAATTGACTTGTTGCCAATTGCGGTTGGGGATGAGGGACGAGACAGTTATTAAATGCTTGGAGATGTATTATCTGTGAGGATGATAGGGATGATAGAATCTTAGAGATGATCCTAAGCAATTCCCGGAGAGGATATGAATCCCACAAAAATGGCATGGTGTGATCAACATCTTAATTTAGAAAAAAAGATCATTTTACAAAGATTATTTTGACAATCTAGATAATGGGTTTTCAAATAAATTTAAATAAAATATAAAACAAAAATTAAATTTATAGACACACTATTAAACAAACAGACAACTTCACAATTAAATTTCATATAATTGAATTTTAAGTCACTTGCTGAATGACATATATACATATATTTATCTTTTTTATGAGCGTGATATGCGTACCACACGAACCTTGCTATAACGTTGGATTTTAAATTTAAATTTTATTTTAGTGTTATAAATTTATAAAAAGAAATAAGTAATTATCAAGTGATCTCTCATTAACTATGCATATTAATTATAACGTAAAATTAAACCCATGGACCCCACAAATTATCTGACCGTTACGAATTACCATCAACACTGTTACTCGTTTCTTTCGTTTGTAACCTGATATTAATCACGGGGCACCTATCAATGATCGGACGGTTCAGATAAAGCAGCGAATAATTATATGACTAACTAATCTGCACGGAGATTCGAACTTACACAGATTCAACGCAAAAGAACGGTTTGGATTGAGTACGCGATCAACAATACCCAGCGAAGAAATCTATTTCCCAACCAAAAGTAAAAAAAAAAAAAAAAAGAGTATTTCTTCCTTTTCCTCAAAACCCCCTGGTCCTGGGTAGACTACAGTCAGACTCGACTCCGATTCCTCTCGGATCCAGATCTGACCATTCCAAATGCTTCCCGCCATCGCCAACCTCCTCTCGGAGTCCGACTCGCCGTCGTCGGACAAAATGGACCTCGTCATTCAATCCATCCAGACCGATCTCCGCTCCAACGACGCTCTGCGCCAATCCACGGCTCTCCTCTCCTCTCTCCAGCAATCCGCCGCCGGTCGCGACGTCTCCGCGGTCGCTCGCACCGTCGTCGAGGAGATCGTCAGTTCCCCTGCCTCCGCTGTCTCCAAGAAGCTCGCCTTCGACCTCCTCCGTTCTCTGCCCCTCCCTCCTGATCTCTGGGACCAAACCCTCACTGGCCTCCGATCTGATCTCTCCTTCCCTGATCCTGATGTTGCGGCTGCTGCATTGTCGCTGTTTCCCTCTGTGCCTTCGCATCTGTTGCCGCGGTTGCTGTCCGATTCTCATGCACAGTTGTCCGCTGCTCTCGCGTCGCAGGCTCCGAGCTTGAGATTAGCCGCTGCTGATTCGCTTGCCTCTGTTTTGGCCAGGGATGATCTAGTGCTGCTGTGCCATTCTTCGCCGCCGCTTCTGACGAGGGTTTCGACGTGGTGGGAGAAGATTGCTTCACTGACCCTGGACCGGTCTGATCCGGTTTCTAAATCTGCTTTTGAGTCACTTGGCCGGCTCTTGCAGGTGAGGTAGATTTAGTTATCACTTATTTGTTTAGTATTTCATATACCAATGGTAAAGGTTCACTCGAGCTCTCAGGTTGTTTCAATTTGGATTGGGGAATTATACCACTCGGGGGTAACAACTGACAAGATTTAGCTGAATTGTGTCAACTGATCTCAGTGAAAGTTATTCAGAACATTGTGGTGCCCTCTAAACCTGAAATGGTACAGAAAATCTCAGATTTGAGTCCTAAGTGCTACCATTTATTTCCAGTGACATTGAAGCTGCCTGTTATCATGATCAGGTTCTGTTACTATTTATATCACATCAGTACAGTGTGTGCTTTTGTTTAGGAGGTACAAGGAAAAATAAAAATCAAGCAGATCTTGAAGCTTTGTTTCTATTCAGTGATATATTATGGTTTAAGTAATTTATTTCTTGAACCTTTGTCCGAGACGTTACTGTGCCAATACCGTCCCAGTAGATTAGCACTGTGTAGAGTATTTGGGTAGTCTATATTAACTAGTGTGTTAATATCTCAATCCGTCAATAAATAATGTTGCCTTCATTTCAGGAACTTGAAACCAAGAGAATGAGCCGTTTGGCTGGAGACAAGCTGGTTGATGGGGACCACTCTCTTGCTATCCGGTCCCAATGGGTCATAACAGCCGTTGAGTTTATATGGTCGAAGCGCAGTGCTTTAATTGCCCGGTCCCTAGTTCTTCCTGTTGAGGCCTTTCGCACAACTGTGTTCCCTCTTGTTTATGCAGCCAAGTGTGTTGCATCTGGTTCTGTTGAGACCCTTCGCAAGATTGCCAGACCAGGCGATGACAAACCTGCCACCTCTGCATCTGCAGGAGAGTCGAGTGCGGAGAAACTTGTGGGGGTGTCTGACATTGTGTCACATCTGTTGCCATTTCTCAGCTCGTTGGACCCACCATTGATTTTTGAGGTTGGGATAAATATGTTGTCTCTGGCAGATGTGCCTGGAGGGAAACCAGAGTGGGCTTCCGCGGCAATTATCGCTATCCTTACACTATGGGATAGGCAAGAATTTTCTTCTGCCAGAGAGACAATTGTCAGAGCAGTCGTGACAAATCTCCATTTGCTTGATCTCACCATGCAGGTATGTCGCTTCTTTTCTTTGTAACAATTCTATGTGTTAACAAAATGCCTGAATGCTGTCTGAAAGGTCTTTGCAAAGTACTCCTTCCAATTTTCTTCCAACTAGGCCTGAATCATGCTTGGTCTCCAGAATTTTTTTTGTATATGCATGTCATATTGCCATACCAAGTAATCTATATCCTCTGACCTGCAAAATAAGAATTCCCCACAAACAAACTGCCTCAGAGAAAGCTCCAAAATAACTACCCAGCAACCCATCCCCCCCCCCCCCCCCTCCCAAAAAAAAAAAAAGAAATAAAATAAGAGTTAGGGCAATTTGTTATAAAATTGAGCAGAAAGTTGTAAAGGTGGTATTTCTCCTGCCTTGCAGGGTCAAAATAGTTTTGTTCAGCTATAGTAAGTACTTTGAATATTTTATAAAAGTTCAAAGCCTTTATACCAAACAAATTGGGGTAGGCTAGAAATGACACGGCAACCCTGGTCATTTCTTTTGTATATGGCTACGTTTTTATACTGGCTCGCCAAGCCTAACACAAGCATGGAGGACTTGAACCCTTGACCTCTTGGAAGTCAGCCCAGAGCTCTTACCACTTGAGCTACTAGACCACATGCACTTTGAATAGTTTATTTTTATTTTTTTTTTCAAAGAATTTGCAGCTTCAACTAAATGAACTCCATAACCTGTTTGAGGCAGGTATCTCTGTTTAAGAGGCTACTCTTAATGGTGAGAAACTTGCGTGCTGAATCTGACCGCATGCATGCACTTGCATGTATTTGCCGTACGGCACTTTGTGTGGATCTCTTTGCAAAGGAGAGTGTTCGTAGAGGCCAGAAGCCCTTGCCGGGAACCGATGTGACCTCACTTTTTGAGGATACAAGAGTCAAGGATGATCTCAACAGCATTACGAGCAAGAGCCTTTTTAGAGAAGAGCTTGTTGCTTCATTGGTTGAGAGTTGCTTCCAGCTATCTCTTCCCCTACCCGAGCAAAAGAACTCAGGTACCAATAGAGCTGTGGGGCATCAGACCCTGCAATGAGGTCAGCTACTAGTGCTGTACCATTATATGTTGTCTAGGACTGATACAGTGCTTTCTGGATACAGTTCTTTGTGATCTCAGTGTTAAAATTTGGATGTTAAATATATCAGAGTACAATTGGAAAATTAACAAGAAAAGCTTCAATAACCCTTAATTCAGATTGTGGCTGCCATCTTCAGTTAATTTGTAGTTGGCTAGCATTTATTTTGGCAATAGGTTATGTCTTAATGGAGAGTCCTATTTGTTGATTTGAACCTGATCATTTGGGGTTTATCTTGGTAACTCAGCCACATTTCACTTAAATTGTGCTTGATAATTTGTTTGCATCAGGCACAGAGAGCAGGGTGATTGGTGCATTAGCTTATGGTACGGGTTATGGTGCCTTGAGCTGGACCGAGCCAGCCTTAGATGTGGTGGAGGTTTGCCGCCCTTGTGTGCTGTGGGACTGTGATGGAAGAACTTATGCAATAGACTGTTACCTCAAGTTACTAGTGAGGCTTTGCCACATATATGATACAAGGGGTGGTGTGAAGACTATAAAGGCAGGTGCATCGCAAGACCAGATTTTGAATGAGACAAGGTTGAGAAATTTGCAACTACAACTTGTCAAGGATCTTCGTGAGGTTGTTATGATATTTGTGTTATCTTAATGTTTGCCAATTGCCAGATTTACTTTTTTTTTTTTGTCGGCATTTGACACTTGGAATTGAATACTGATTCCTGACTCTGTAAAGTTAGCTAGATGAATTTGTGGCTCCTAATTAGGAAATATTTTACTTCCTGCTAATGGATTAGATTCCGAGAGTAAAGCATTAATAATTAAAGGTTAACTTCTTTGTAGAACTGTTGACTCCCTATGTTTGTTATACTCTATTGAATCAATTATAGGATTAATGTATTGATTCTGAATGGTACCAGGATGATATTCAGGACTTGGGAGCATTTTCCCCCTCTGTTTTACTTGGCTGATAATTATGCATTGGTACCTTAAGGGTTTGTCAGTACCGGATTCTTTTTTATAGTAGAAATCTGTACCTATAAAGTAAGCAATTTTGTCACCTTTTCAGGTACACACCCCGAGGATATGTGCACGGCTCATCTGGGCAATTTCTGAGCATCTTGACCTAGAGGGTCTTGACCCACTATTGGCTGATGACCCCGAGGACCCTTTAAACATAATAATATCAAATATTCATAAGGTTTTGTTCAACACTGACTCTGCCGCATCTTCTGGCTCGAATCGGCTCCAGGATGTTCAAGCTGTACTCATATGCGCTCAACGTCTTGGCTCAAGGAATGCACGCGCAGGCCAGCTTCTGATTAAGGAGCTTGAAGAGTTTAGAGCTAGTACTGTTGCTGACTCGGTCACAAAGCATCAGTCTCGGTATATCATGCAGACAATAAAGTATGTGACTAACAAGACAGAGAGCAGGTATGTCCATCTAATTCTGTTGCTTTTGTTTATCGTCCTTTCTGTTTTTTAATTTGAGAGACTTTTTGAATACGAGGGATATAGAATCCTGGAGGATATGAAAATTAGGCTGTTATTTCTGTCATTTGATAGTTTTGTTCAGGTGGCACCAAGGCTGTTTGAACTGTCTAGAAAACTTCTGTGAAGTTCATTTTCTGATAGTCTGGAATTCACAGAAATTGAATTCTTGGGAATTTAATCAATGGTGTGCTTGTATCTCCAGAGGACAGGATTAGCCACTACTCCATTAGTGAATATTCCAAATCAAACATGAAAATGTGAAGAATTGAAGCTAGTTAGATTTTTATTTGCCTCTTTTATTGGTCCGGTGCATAATCTCACAATTTATAATGAAATTGCTTACTAACCTGAGTAAGCTGTTGGGTTTTACTTTTGACTCGTTCTTTTTTTTCTTTTTGGGTGAAAATTTCAGATGGGCTGGTGTAGGTGAGGCAACAGGAGACTATCCTTTTAGCCACCACAAACTAACAGTGCAATTCTCAGAGGCATCGGCTGCACAAGACAGGAAATTGGAAGGGCTGGTACACAAGGCCATTCATGAGCTATGGAGGCCAAACCCAAGTGAGCTGTCTGTTCTTCTGACAAAAGGAGTATCTTTGAGTAATCACAAAATGGCTCCTAAAACACTCGTTCTGACTGGCAGCAGTGACCCCTGCTTTATTGAAGGATATCACTTGTCAGACCCCACAGATGGAAGGATAACCCTTCATTTGAAGGTTTCGACATATTTGTTATGTTTGTTTTTATTGTTGCTAAGATTAAGTTGGATTATAATTATTAGGTGGAACTGACTATACTGGGTAGTACATATGGAACTAGAGTTTTGGAGAGATGAATAGTTTGATTAAGTGGATAAAGAGTATGACAATGCCGTCTTGTAATCATGACACCCCAAAAATGCTTACTTATATTTTTAGTATGGTATTTATGAACCTCGGGAAAAAGTAATGGAAATCACAACATTTAAGTGAAACCTAGTATTAACAAACAAGGGAAAAACTTCCTTTTCCCAATAAGTTTTATGTAGTGGTGATTCAAGCAGGTCTCTATTTTCAGATATTAAATTTGACTGAAATGGAGCTCAATCGGGTTGACATTAAAGTTGGGCTATCAGGATCTCTGTATTACATGGATGGATTCTCCCGCACAGTCAGGCATTTGAGAAACCTCGTCTCTCAGGTACTTTTGTAGCTTGAAGTGTGCTTATCTCTAGTTTCTTGTAATGTAACAGTTGGTCGTAATGAGCATTGGTTGCAACGTGTTCCTTTTCTTTGTTTCAGTTGAGTTTGTTGGGTCCTGTTGATACTTGGTTGACGATTTTTGTTCAGCTGGGTTTATGCAAAATATGCTCATTGTATTACCTACCTCAACCAATCTTTGTGCCAACACTTTTGGGATTCTGTCTTACTGGCAGGCTTGGGTTTTAAGTTCCATGAAGCTTTTAGAAAAGAGGATAGGAACTTTTAGATATGGGATAAAACTGCCAGTATTTTACAGTGGATAAGTTTTATCCAAACTGGCTCAAGTTTATCTTGTTAGGTCCTAGTCAGCAAATATTCAAAGAAAGTTTCGGCAGTGACATCAGTTGGATGCTCATATTCTTTTTTAAAGAATTTCAGGATCCTGTCCTAAGCAGTGTGACAGTCGGTGTATCCCACTTTGAGAGATGCGCTCTGTGGGTCCAGGTGCTCTACTACCCATACTATGGGACCCGCACAGACTATGAAGGTGACTATGCTGAGGAAGATGCCCAGATTGTCAAACAGAAGCGGGCCATGCGACCGGAGCTTGGTGAGCCCATAATCCTTCGGTGCCAACCATACAAAATACCCCTGACTGAGCTGCTCATGCCCTACAAGTGCTCTCCAGTAGAGTTCTTCCGCCTGTGGCCTAGCCTCCCTGCCATACAGGAGTTTACGGGTACATATATATATGAGGGTAGTGGATTCAAGGCCACAGCTGCACAGCAGTATGATACTTCACCTTTCCTCAGTGGGTTGAAGTCTCTCTCGACTAAGCCATTCCATCAGGTGTGCTCACATTTCATCAGGACCGTTGCTGGGTTTCAAGTAAGTATCCCCCCCCCCTTTTTTTTTTGGTGTACTTCTGTATGCAAAGTTGTATTTTCTTTTTTTCTCTTCCATATCACCTGATAATTAGATGCTTAGCACCCAATTTATATGTGTTGCCTTAGGTGATTAATTTCTTCTCCTGATTTTTTTTTTTCAAATGGAAGCATCTATTGCTTCTACCTGTCTTACTTTTCTATAGCCCTTTAACCTTGTGGATTGAATCAACCCCTTAGGATGTGCATATTTATTAACTAGTTTATAAGTTGTCTGTCTCTCAAGGGTGGTCCATCATAATAAGTAGGTACCACTCTGATCTATAAAATGCCAAACCATTGCAGCTTGTAGATACAATGACTGTAATCAGTTCATGAGATATGCATAGGCTTATCAAGTATGCAAATACGAATTTGAATATGCAATCAGACCAATTACCCAATTATAACAAAATCATATGGCTTGAATAACAATAGCTTCTGTATAAAGGGGACTTGGGCAAAACATAGGAAATTTTCTTGGCAATAATTATATTGCATCTTTCATTTAAATATACAAAACTCTTACTATAATACTATCCAAAATAATTATCAAAGAGGCCTGACAAACTCTGTCAGGATAATAAAAAAACCTGTGATACAGAAAGGCATGTCACAACAAGGTGAGATAAGAAAAGGCATATTAGATAAAAAGGGGCTGGGACTATTCTCTGGCATGAAAGTTGCAGGATAAAGTTTCTCTTCTAAAGAACTAAGAATTTGCCATAGATTATCACGCAGGATACAATTATAATATTGTGAGTCAGTAATAATTTTACTTCTCCTAATTACAGTTGTGTTATGCTGCTAAAACTTGGTTTGGTGGGTTTGTGGGACTGATGATCTTTGGTGCAAGTGAGGTGAGTCGAAATGTCGATCTTGGTGATGAGACCACGACTATGATCTGCAAGTTCGTGGTCCGCGCATCAGATGCCTCCATCACAACCCAAATTGCCTCTGATTTACAGGTAAATGGTCTGGAGAGCCAACCACCTAAACCTATCCATTATACATGAGGGTCTCACCCGTACCTGCCCTGACATCTGTGAAAACATGTATCTATTAGTTTATGTATTAATAACCTCACTATAAATTAGATTACCCTTTAGTATTTGTTAGAATATAAGAAGTGAAGGATTAAAATGGTTTATGGTAAGTTTTTTGAAGGTGCTTTTGTGAAGGTGCTCAACTCGAATTTCCAATGCCAAACAAAATGAGTTGGGTAGCTAAATTCTGTACTAACAATAGGAGGAAAAGAAAATATAATGGATGATCTAAGCACTGTACCTACCTCCTGAAGAAAGTTCAACTGTTGCTTCCTAATAGTCTCGGTTGGGTTGGTACTTCGTTCACCAAATAATATGTCTTAGTTTTTGGCCATTTATTTGGTAAGGGGGAAGAGGAAAATGTGGAGATGGCTGGTGCAATAACATCCTAATTTTTCAGGGCTGGCTTGATGACATAACTGACGGCGGGGTTGAGTATATGCCAGAGGATGAGGTCAAAGCAGCAGCTGCTGAGAGGTTGAGAATATCGATGGAGAGGATTGCGCTTCTCAAAGCAGCCAAGCCGAAACCGAAGCCTGAGGAGGAGGAAGAGAAGGAGAAAGAAGAGGAAGAGGAGAGGAAGAAAGAGGAAGAGATTGGAGAGGATGGGAAACCTAAGGGCCCGTCTACATTGTTTAAACTCACGGCTGAGGAAGCCGAGCATCGGGCTCTTCAGGCTGCAGTTTTGCAGGAGTGGCATGTGTTATGCAAGGAGAAACCAGTTAAAGCATGATAATTTTCATTTTCTTTTCTTTTTTTCTTGAGGCTTTTATTTTTCTGATATCTTCTTCCCCTGTAATTTTCTTTTCTTGTGGCAAATGGCTTTTGTATTGAGTGTATTTTTTGATTCTCGATGAGGTATCAAGTCTTGTATATTTGTGTATTTGAAGGTAGCAGTTTTGAGTAGGTAGATAATGAATATTATTCAGTATTCACGGCTCAACATATAAAATTGTGGTTTAATTTCTCTTCATAAAACAGTACTTGCGATACGGTCGTTACCTTATAATAATGGTCATTTTGTTTCTCTTTGTAATTCGTCTTGGGATACACTTGATAGCGGCTACCTAGTTGTTAATCTCTACTGACTTTAGCACGGTAGCCGTGGGAAGTAGTTGAGCTGCTACCTTATCGCACGTTGAAGCGATATTTGGTTAAAAATAAAAATACAAAATAAGTGGGCCTCATAGACCTTTATTGAGAGAATATTATGAATGGAGCAGCGTTACAACTTGTTTTACTTTTACAATTTATTATTACATGAAGGGGAGAATAAACAGCTTCATATTGCTGATACTGATCTGATCAGATTTTTTTTTTTTTTTTTTTTAGTTTCTGTCCAAGTCCGATATTTTGCTGATAAAATCAAATGGGATCTGCCCACGGGATTTTTTTTTTTTTTTTTTTGTTAGAAAAAGTTAGAAAAAAGAGTCATATGAGATCGGCAAAAAAGTAATAAGGCACCTTGGATTTAAAAATTCTAAAATATATTTCCCAAATCCATTAAAATTTCGAGACTAAAGTTTACTTTGGTGAAGTAGGTAGTTTTCAATTTTTCATATCAAAATTTTGTACAATTTAAGTTTTATTTGATAATGCACGAAACTAACAAACCATTTAATAAATCACATAACAATCACCAAACTTTAAGAATAAATTAATGTTCATATCAATACACACAGACTAATACAAAAATGTAAATAAAAATAAATTATTAATCTACTTACAAGAAAGTACGCACCATATTTTATTAAGGAAGAGAAAAAAAAAACTATACATCTAAATTAATTTTTTTTTTGTGTCTAGAGAATAAAATATGCACCTACTTGATATTTATGTTTTCCAAAAAAAAAAAATACAGGGTTTTGAAAATCTATCTAATTAGCCTTCCATATTTCTTTTTAGTTTCTGAAACTCCAGGAAGATGTATGTCATCCACTCATCCTCCAAAAGTACGGGTACTGCTAACTAAAAAACGATCAACTACTTTTTCTTATCATCCCACAAACTGAAAAGCTTTCCTTCTTCTTTCATTTAATTTTCTTTTCATTTTTCTGGCTTGCTTTCGGGCGGGAAATGAGGTTCGAGGAGGCCAAAATTTTTGTAAGGTTAATTTGTGACAATTCAGAGAGGATATGATCACCTTACACTTTAATTTGATATATTTTTTATATTAAATTGTGTCGATACAGATGCTGCCAAACGTAAATCGCTTGAGAATATTTGCTCCTTAAAAAAATTCTTGAAGCAATTGTTTTTGCAAAAACGTAATTGAATACTAATCACGAGTCACTCGATAAAATTAATTATCAACTAGTTTCCTATGTAATCCAGCGTTTTGATTGTTGATATAATACGTAGAATATCTGTAGGTCTCCAAGACTCCATCAATGCCTCTGCTAGCTGAATTCGAGTATCTGAATTATGAAAAAGCATATCCTCTATCCTTGCACGTTTCAGAGATCAGTGATTATTTAATGATGTAGAAAATAAGTAGAAAAATGAGAGAGATCGATTAGCTGTTGTCCAGTATAAGAAGTGGATTGACTGTCCCAAATTAATCTCGACCATGCAACAAAATATATAAATACAGCAGATTAAGATCTTTCAAAGCGAATAAAATAAAATATATGTTTGTTAGAAGAAAAATAGTCGTGGGAAAAATTTATAAGAGGCTCATATTATAACGGTAATAACGAACACACGAGAATGAATTTTTTTTTTTTGTTCCATCTCATGTCACGTGATGTGTGATCTGATTTAGAATAAATTATCAATTATATTTATGGATATCGCAACCAACGACTGATTGCGCATAATATTTTTTTTATACCGTTGTTGCTGTTAATCTTTAAAAAAAGTATTTTCATACTTAATGCTTTTAAACAAAATATTTTAATTTTGTAAGGAAAAAAAAAACGTTCGGTAGGACTTTTTTCGGAGTTGTATTGTTTTAGTAGTATTGTAGTATTTATTAATAATCCCATTATTATATTATATGCATGAACGGTCACAATATAATTGCTCGATGGTCATGCCCATACTTGAAAGGCTTCAATGGGATGCGATTAATTATGTAGTTGCCATGCCCATATTTCCTTTCCTATTTATTTTTATTATTTCTTTTTTTTTTTTTTTACAAAAATCACCCATGTTTCATTAACAAAAACAGTCTCAGTCAGCTTAAAAATAAATAAATAAACAGTCCCAGTACGTTCACATCTTACAGCTACAAAAACAATCATCTAATATTTTCTCAACATAAAACTTAACCGAAAAAGATAAACATTCTTCTATCTTAAAAAAACTATTAATGGATTTTCCCAAAACAATTTCAAACTTTCAGTCGAGAAGATGCATGTTACCATTCTTTGCATCCGCTGATGCCAAGGTTGAGAATTTACTAAACAGTATTCCTTGATATCGCTAGCTATAACAGTGTGCCACGTCAACGTCATTATTAATTATTTTAGCAAGCGTCTGTCTGTGGACACTTTAAGTGTGTTCCGTACTTCTGTTGTGGCTTCCCCGCCATGTGAACTGTTCCTTCCAACATTTCAGATGAGTTTTTGTAGCAACTTCTACGGAATGTTATGTGCAACGGGCTAAATTTGCGTTTTTTGTGTGCGTGTGTGTGTTTTTAATGCTTGTGATGTGGAATCGATGGGTTTGGGAGGCAAAACAACTTTTTGTATGAGCTCTCGAATTAAAATTATTAGACTATTTAAGTAAGCACAAAATTAACATATCTGTTTCAAGTATTTTAGGCTTTGTTTTAATAGAATAGATAGAAAAGCCATAAAGCTTTTTTGTACTTATTACCAAGAAAGAAAAAAGCAAGTGTTCTGACACTTTGACAAATTTTCATAGGGTTTCGAGACTGAAAATTTTTAAATTTTTAAGATTTTACTTTATTAAGTTCTACGCAATATTTTGTTTCGGTTTACGAAACAATTGACCATGTTGGTTACTTTTTAATATATGTGTTCTTAAATTATATATACCATACTAATTTTGTTTTAAAAAGGTTTAATTTTCCGCATTAAAATTGAAGTATATTTTTTTGATTTTAATGTAACCGTACTTTCACGAGTCAAAAGTTAATTAGTTAACAAAATAGATAGACTAAAATATTTGTTATTGTAATAAATATGGCTAGAGCATAAATTTACAAATTACTTTTCTGATTTAAATGTTTTTTTCGTAGTAATATATCACGTATTTTTTAAAATTTCAAAAGCAGATATTTAAATTTTAGTTCATGAAAACTTATTACAGCGATGATCAAATTTTGTCAATTAAAAATCAATGCATATTTTGATCTTATCAAACCCTATGATTTTATTTTCTCGGAAACATATTCCAACAAAATAAATGGGCAATTATTAGTCTTGTAATAAAACTTAATGTAATTGTTTCGAACCATGTGAAATTCCTGTTGTTTATCAAACACAAGTGTGCAAAAAATTCATGGGATGTTGTCGGGAAACAAAATTTACAATGCGGTGCACCTGATAACGCCGCAAGAAATCCTTATTAGGAAGAGGAGAGGGTTTTTTATTTTGAATATGGAAGAGGTTCTTTTTAGGTAGGCTGGGCAGACTGCCAAGGGAAAAGAGGTGGTTAGCAGGCAGCGAATTGATGAGCCAATTTAATGGATTCACGAAACAATTAGTCGTGCGAGATACCTTTGTGGACGTGGAGTTAATAATAAGAAATTAGAAATTTAGACTTTATTTTTACCATTCTTTATTCACACACTCTTGTTCTAAAATAAACATCCAAATAAGTTCAGATTCTTATTCATGTGTTGTTTGATTTCAGAATAGAATTTATTCCTTATTCACCTATTCAAACGCAAATCCGAGCTGATAAGGATCATCCCTTTTTCAACATCATCCTCATCATCCTCCGTATGCATTTTTATTTTTTTCCATGTATAGAATTACAGCGTAACTTCATTTTCCGTTTCTGGAAGTTACGATGTTTCTCATCATCCCTGTCCTCATCCAGCGCATCATCCCCATCCATCATCCCCTGGGAGTCGTCCCTTCTCTCCCTCTCTGTTTCGCTCACTCCCCCTCCCCTTCCCCCTCCCCCTCCCCCTCCTTCCCTCTCTGATTAACTATCTCCCTCTGTAATTATGTATTAACTGTTCTAGTTAATATATACAATTGTTCATGTTAATATAGCAACTGTTCTAGTTAAAACGTACAACTGTTCTGGTTGATGTATATAATTTTTCTAGTTAATATAGCAATTGTTCTAGTTAAAACGTATAACTGTTCTAATTAAAAATATAATTGTTATGGTTAAATATATAAGTGTTCTGGTTAAAAATATAATTGTTATAGATAAATATATAATTGTTCTGGATAAATATATAACTGTTCTGGTTAAAAATATACATGTTCTGGTTAAATATATAGCTGTTCTAGTTATATATATAGCTGTTCTAGTTAATAAATCATTTCCTGGGACTCATCCCCTCTATCTCTCTCTGTTTCGCTCCCTCCCCCTCTCCCCTCCCCCCTTCCCCTCCCTCTCTCCTGGACTTCCGAAAATGGAAGAGAAGTTACGCTGTCATCCTCCCTGGCATCCTCCCAGCGCTCATCCTCTCATCCCTGGTTTTCCAAAAAGGGAAGATAGCGCGTTTTCTAAAAATAGAAACAATTAAACGCGTGTAGAGAGGATGATAGGGATGATGGACACGTGGGGATAATCTTAAGCAATTCCGAACACAAATAGGGTTTTGTCATAACTTAATAAATTATTTTTCAAATATTTTCAATACATTTTTTTTGGAAGAAAATAGAATACACGTTTGGATTTGTATATTGCAATTAAAAAAAATTAGATGTCTATCTCTATAATCTTCTCTAATTGAAAATATACCCCTCTAATATTTGAAATTAGATATTTACCCGTCAAATCTTGTTACTCATAGATATTTACCCTTATCAATATCTAAAACAAAAATTTAATGATAAAAAACAGTTTTATAATTTTAAGACTAAAGTGCCCTTATTTTAAGTCCTTTCGCATGCCCTTTCTGTGATCCAATTGCGCGTCAGCCAATTGCTTAGTTTTATTCAAAAACAAAACTAATTTTATTATATGGTTTTCAATTTGAATTATGGGACATAAATGAAAAATTGACAAAGGCATCCTTCCTTTGCCTTTTTGGTCGGGATAAGGAAGACACATCTAGAAGGTGCTTATTCTGAATGCTAATTGTAATTATCATTTCACGTATAATACATATATCTAATTCATTTTTTATTTAGCTCCTCTGTTTAAATATTCGGTTAAGCACCTTACTTTTGTTTTGTGGGTAATACTTCTCAATCGAAGCGTCCTTGACAGCCATTGTCAATGTTCCTATAATAAACTTTTTTTTGGAAATACCACACGGTACTTGAGGTAAAATAAATCATGATATACGTTAGAAAAATTAATAAAGCAGTGGAGACCAAAGCTTTCTAATTAGGTTTATGTATGGTTTATCCATGGGATGATCGTAGGTATTGTAGACTTCCAAATGCAAGTTAAAAATTACCATGACAGAAATATTGATCTTACAATTATAAATTTGTTTCTAGAATTAAAACTATTTGTTGGAAATATTGATAAGGGTAAATATCCTTGACTAACAAGATTTTTGTGAGGGATAAATATCTAATTTCAAAAATTAGAGGGGTATATTTCCAATTAGAGAAGATTAGAGGGATATACACCCAATTTTTCCTTAAAAGTATTCCATAATATTGATTTTTTTTTTCGTTTAGCTCTAATTAAATATGAACTTAACTAGGAAAAATTGCATAAAATTTAGAAATATAAACTATATAAATTAGAGTTTAGAAACGATAGTATTTAACACATGACTAACTTATCTACTACCGTTTAGCAACTATAATTCAAAAATAGTGCTAAAATGCTATATTAAGTAATCTTGCTAAAAAAAAAAAGAGAATATATTGGATTAGTCAGTAGGTTTGTTTTCAATGAGATTGGTCCTCTGTCATAAAGTTTTTGGTAACTTTTGCCAGGTCATGAGTTTTAAATAACCCACAAATTCATTCTAATGGCATGACGACCATAAATGTCAATGACTTGTTGTAACAAAAGATCTCATTTTTTTTTTAAAATTAGCCACTATTAACGAATCACCCACAATCGACAATCCTAAAATTTGTTAATATTTTCAGTAATCATACACTAATCTTTACTATCCACTGATTTTAACTTTGTTAAATTTCAATTTCCACATCAATATAGATTATAGACCATCTTTAATTTTCCGTTTATGATAGTAGACAAGTCGACAACCCATAGGCTTAAGTAACGACCTTAACAAACAATTTGAGTCCGATCCACATACTCAGCAGCCGAGTTTTGGCTGCTCCAAGCAGCCAAAATTTATTTTTTTTAATATTTCAATATTTTAAAATTTAAATATTGAATCCAAACCGTTGATCCTGTTCAATTTTACGGGCGATGTATTTTCATATAAATTTTATAAAATTTAAAGTTGATTTGATACTAGATCAAGTGGTTAACAAATGAACGAATCTGGTTAACTATCACTGATTAATTCTAATACGTTCATAATTTGATTACTTAATTAAGTATCAAATCGACTCCAAATTTTATAAAACTTATATGGAAACGCATCGCCCGTAAAATTGAACAAGATCAACGGTTTGGATTCAATATTTGAATTTTAAAATGTTGAAATATTAAAAAAAACAAATTTTGGTTGCTTGGAGCAGCCAAAACTGGACTGCTGAAGATGTGGATCCGTTTGAGTCCCTCTCAATTAAATCTCAACCAATTCATTATTCCATCAAAAAGACCTCAACCTCTTCCCTTCCCATTTAAAACCCAGTTTCCTCTTCTCTCATCACTTCTCGTCAAAACCAAGACAACCAAAAAACCCAAATCCAAATCCTTGACAATGGTTCACCCAATCGCCGAAGCCAACGAACAGAGTCTTTTCGGTAACCTCACCGCCGAAGAATTCTACTTGCACCATGCCATAACCCACTCCACCTCCTCCTTCACCAATTCCGAGGGTCTCCGCATCTTCACCCAATCATGGGTCCCCACCAACATTCCCTCCTCCCACCTCCTCGGCACCATCGCCGTCGTTCATGGCTACACCGGCGACTCCAACTGGACCGTGCAACTCACCGCTGTCCACTTGGCCAAAGCCGGGTTCGCGGTCGCCGCTCTCGATCACCGCGGTCACGGTTTCTCCGAGGGGCTTCGGCTCTACATTCCCGACATCAATCCAGTGGTCGACGATTGCGTCGCATTCTTCGATGAGTTTCGGGCCAAGTATCCCCCGTCGCTGCCTTGCTTTCTTTATGCCGAGTCTCTCGGTGGCGCAATTGCGCTGTTGCTTCATCTCCGGTCGAGGGACCCGGAGTTTGCACGGCTGCATAGGGGGTGGGATGGAGCTATTCTCAATGGGGCCATGTGTGGGGTCAGCGCTAAGATCAAGCCGCCGTGGCCTCTGGAGCACTTGCTCGGGATTGCCAAGACTTTTATCCCGACATGGCGTGTGGCGATTACTCGAGGGAATATCCCGGATCTTTCTTTTAAGGTAGATTCTGTTTTGTAGTCTATATATTTGTTAAACAAAACAAAAGGGTAGACTACTACTAATTGGGGAAAGTTGTTGTTTATGCAATGTTCTTGTTGAAAAATGGTGTTATTAAGTAGATCAAATCGGTCTGGTATTTAGATTTGAACTTGGCCATGAAATCATGGTAAATTGGTAATATCAGCTCAGCTGCAGAAAGAAAAACTAGTGCAAATTTCTTGTACCACTCTTGATAACAACTATCCTGCCGAGTTACTGTTGGTACTTTTTAAAATCATGCACAAAATTAACAGTTTTTTTGAAACCGTGAACAAGGTGGAGTGGAAAAAGAAATTGGTCCTGGAAAACCCCAACCGCATTGTGGGCAACGCAAGGGCTGGCACAGCATATGAGCTGTTGCGCGTATGCCGGGAGTTGCAGAGCCGGTTTGAGGAGATTACCATCCCGCTGTTGATTGTGCATGGAGGGGATGATAGGGTGTGCGACCCCGCTTGCGCGGAGGAGCTGTACAAGCGTGTTTCCAGCAAGGATAAGACACTGCGCATGCACCCCGACATGTGGCACCAGCTGGTTGGTGAGCCTGATGACAGTGTCGAGCTCGTGTTCAATGAAATGATTGATTGGCTCAAAAGCAGAAGCGGCAGTAAAGAGAGTGCTGATTCAGGAGTTCCTACCGATAGCTGATCAAAATTAATGATCATTTCGGTTTGATTTTAAGTTGTGAAAATAATTGATGTTTGCAGAAATATTTTTTATTTCTTTCACAAAATGAAACTAGAGGTACTGAGAAGTTGTTTCAGTTGGAAATTCCTCAAACCTCAGCGAGCTTGTTTCAGATTAGACTCTGTAAATTGTGTGGTCTGCATTTAAATTGAAATAAGCCTAGCAGAAATTGTTACTTTTTGACGTTTTGTGCTGATAGACAATTATGTTTTATTAGTGAGAAGGATCTACTTTGTATTTTGCCCCAATCAAAATCTGGTTAACTTATTCGGAGATGATTAAGGTCACTTTGCAGTTTTTAAGCTCCATTATATAGTTGAAAACACAATTTACTGTCATATTCTGTTCCCAATTAACCCTTACTTTGCTGTATTTAAGCTCCCTTGGCCTATACAGATTATGAGAATTAAAATTGTTGTACCCTAAACTAACAATAAGCACCCACCCAAATGCTCCATATTGAAACAGTCTGAAAGGCATTTTGAGCCATTTTGACTCGTTCTATTGGTGAATTTTTCTCATCATATAACACAAAAGTTGGAAAGCTGGACCCTTTTTTTCAGAGGGAAAATTAAGCTTAGGTTTTTTTGTGCTATTAATTTTCTTATATTATTTTCCTCCAGTTACCACTTTATAATTTTTTTTCTGCGTTATGCTGTTCTATTGTTTCAGCAGCCTGGATAAGTGAAAAAAGAAACTTTTTTTTGTTTTTTTTTTGGTTGTTACGTTAGGTAGCTTACTGTAAGGCTTAATTTCTTTTCCAAATCTAATTTGACTAAATTTACTTGAGACGCAGGTATTGGTAGATAAACCATTGCTGATGACAGTTACCAGATCCATGTTCATAAAACTGAAGTTTAGGGAAGAGCCCATGCATCAAATAGCCTAGCAGACAATTGTTATATATTTGTGTAAATAGAGAGATTATGTTTGTTAGTGAAGAATCTTTTATTTAGTTTGCTCTCAACATTTGCTGCCAATTTATTCGGAGAGGGTTTGCTACTTTGCTTAGAAGATTCTCTGTCCCCCTCAAATCTTTTGATACACTAAAAAGAATTTAATGCACGCTGCATTTAGATTAGATAAGGTTAAAAGTGTTGCAAGTTAAACTGATATACATGAAGTACATGCTGTTGAGTGGTGAGTACATGTCACATGTAATGTAACAGTATGGAATGGATCTTTCTATTTTTACCAATTTTGTCCTACTGTTCTTACTTGTTCCAACTTCCAACTCTAAAAAATGTTTAAGCTCAAATCATATCGCAACAAGAATGGCCAACTGCAATAAATGGGTAGTTGATAGTACATATTGGTATGATGATGGCCTAGTAGAACTGTAATTGTACTAAGCTAAAATCCAATGCAGCACATGCACCTGCTTTTGTCATGATTGGAGCCTCTCTACTCATGCTTCCGTTCCTGCCTTTGTGTGTCTGGACTTGACTGCTTTCATGTGTGTAAATGCAGGCCTGTAATTTGCAAATAGTTAAAAAGAAACTGAAACTATGCAGAACTTCAATTATTGTTCCCCCACTCTGTAATTTGCTAGTTTTGTAATTTACAAAGAAACCGAAACCATTTTTTCTTTTCAGGCCTGTAATTTGCTATCACTTTTGTCTTAATTCAGTGCATGCTTGATACGTCATTTCTCAAGAGAATAACGTTGACTTCTGCGTTTTTCAACAAAATTCTTTAGCAGTTGAAAACAATGCTTTCATTGTTGCAACAACACATTGATTCGACACAAAACACAACATGAAAGTCAATATAAAGAGCATTGTATCTTAACACTAATCCTAATCAAGGGGGCAGCACATAACAAAATGCTGGCATCTGCCAAACAAATTAGTACATTCTAATAAACTTTAAAATCGATGAAAATCACATCAATCTTGTTCTTCTCGGAATACATATGTATATATCTGTACAACATCGTATTCCAAATTATTTTCTCTTGCCACACAAATGGCCACATGCTAAGAAAACATGCTGATGCTGTATAAATTAATCAGAAACCATCCTTACAGCATGGGGATTCACTTAACCCAACATCATTTCCACTCCCCAAAAAAGGGAAGAAACAAGAAAAAGAAGCACCTCTTGATCAGCTATAAAAAGCAAAATAGAGAGGGACGAGGCAAAGAAAAAGGAATAACCACAAGATTTAAATCATGAGAAAAGAACTGATGACTGCTGTTTGAAACTCAAAGATGTACTGGTGCCGCTATTAAGACTGGAATTGGCACCAACTTTCACAGACGAAATAGCAGGCCTCTCCTTAGAAACTGTGGGATTTCCTATGCCAACCTCACCTGATGAATTTGATTGGGCTGGGTTTGTATCCGCATGGCTTGGTCTGACCCAAATTTTGACATGGCCTTCACGACAAACCGTCAAAATCGATTCATTTGTGAAGAGCAGGCCTGAGAGGGGCTCAACATGGACCCTGTGCGCCACAACAGGTGAGAGTTTTGGGACATCACGCATGCTTGGAGCAGGTAAGAGGGTTCCATTTGGGGTTATGTTGTCCCAATGTGCCGACGGAGACCCACTACTGAAGGTTGGGGACCCTCCTGATGGATGCCGCAATGGAACAGCAATTTCATCCATAGCTAAGTCCCATAAAAGGAGTTGTGTGTCCTGAGAAATGTTAAAAATGGTAAAAGTGCATATGTGGCACAGAGATATAGCATAGTTTAATTGCCTTCCTATTTATCTTTTTTAAACAACCTATCTTTACCTGGCCAACAGACCCAAGACGATATACGGTGTTTTCACCAGTGCCATCCGAATTGGGAGCTGACCAATATGAATCAAAAGCAACTCCACTGACCTGAACACCAATTTGTCCAAATTAAAAAGATGGAATCGAAGGAACGGAAAATAATCCATCACTTAAAAACAAATAAATTGGCTAAACTTTTCACTTTAACCTTTAGTAAGCATACAGAAATCGTTTTACAAGTATTGAAAAGGTCCAAAATAGTTATAAGTTACCCATGAATTATGACCCTCGCCCCAGGCAACAATTTTTCGTTCTTCCATGCTCCATACTTGCACCAAGTCATCTTCACCTCCCGTCAATAAATATTTACCATCAGAACTGCAATATACAAGACATTCCTCCATTAGGTTTAATCTTCAAAGCAAAAATATATTTACAAAGCACATAATTTGTTTAGAGTACATCAAGTTACCTCCACGTGCAACACAATAGTGCACCATAATAACTTTTGCCACCAAATAACAGTTGCTCCTTCAAAAAGTCGAATACTCTCAGATAGCCTACACATGCACAACCACTTCAAACTTAAGATAATGAAATAAAAATCAAACAATTCAGAGGAAATAAGTGATAATACCATCCCGGCCTACAGTTGCTAGATAAGCTCCATCAGCTGAGAATGAAATACTATTTATGGAACCCTGGCAGATATGCCATCTAGCTGTCGGATTACTCTGCACAAATATATACAAATATGAAAATAAAAGGTTTAGAAATTCTAAAATTTATTTCAGAATTCTTTTCTGCCAAATTTAAGGTGTACAGTTTACCTTACTCGACTTGGCATGAGCAACACTGAACTGAGTCACATCCTTCACAGCCGGGAATGTGATATCTGTATTCCCATCCTTACTCTGGTACAAATAAGAATAATTCAGAAAACCAGTTAAAATAACTAATCTAAAAATTTTAAGTCGATAAGGATAACCTTACCTTTTCATAGACATATAGGTTTCCATCGGCATGAGCAACAACAAAAGTTCCTTCAGTTTGCGGTACCCATGCTACACAAGTGCACCGGCTGCATAAACAAATTCACACAAAGTTAGTAATGGAACCCATAAAAAAAATTGTATAATCCAAAGTGCACAATAAATGCATGCCTATTATTTATAGAGCCGTCCTTGTTGTAATGCTGAGCCCCAACAAGCTTCCTTCCAGGATCTTGCAGCTGTTGCCTCAATGATACTGTATAAACTGCAATATCCAGAGAAAAATAGAAAGGTAATTCCTTCATATTGACACAAGACTGAAGATCTAGTTTTAAGAAGTGTTTACTAACTAACACAATGAATCAGTGACAGTAAAGTAATATGTTAAGGCATACTGTTGCTATGCATATTTATCACAAAGACTCTGTCCTTCAAATTATCATTTTGTTCATGGATGGGTCTTTCCAACATAATGACCTGGGAAGATTGTTCATCTCTAAAGTAGGGAAAATGAATGGCAAGAGAATTCCCTCGCAGCCCACACCGAATACTCAAACTTCAAAAATCTACACCTTATCTATCAAGGGAACCTAATCTAAATCCATCATGTTTCTTCAAACATGCATGGACTTCAGTTCGAAATAGGCACATTTGTAATCTTTTATCTGTGTGCATATGTAGTGTAATTAGGAATATGTAATCTCCTTAACAGCCTATCTTTTTTACAAGGGCCCTTTTTACTTGTGCGTCAAAAGGGTTGTAATTTGTATGTAGCCCTCCTTTTCATTGGATGAACTAAACTTTGTGTTGAATGGAATATTAGTCCAAGGGCTGTTGCCCAAAAATAAATAAATAAATAAAATACCATCTCCTGATTGAAGCCCAATTAGCAAATCATGCCCATCTTTAGCATCTGGTTCAAATGAATGGCAAACTGGGTTTGAGTTGTTGAAGTGAATCGATTTTATTGGGTCCTGAAATCAAATCAAACAAAAGAATAAGAGATGAATACAGACAACTCTTGGAGAGGAATTTATCATCACAAATTTTACTTGAAACTTTGCATTGAATTATTACTCTTAGAGAAAGACATTATGTTGTTTCTTTATCCAGAACAAGTAATTCAAGGTTAACTTAAAATAGCTCGTGAGAGAGTTCGACAAATACTAACCACTTTATCTGATATCCTTGTGAAAGTACAAACAGTAATACTAACAGCTATTCTTCTTCTAGCCAAATTCTCAGAATGAATACTACCTTCTAGCCAGTATAATGAGCACCAAAACAATCAGAACTAGCTTATGTTCTCTACTCGATTAAACTTTGGGCAATTGCAACAACTGAACAAAATTTTTTTTAGTAAACCAGCTTTGCTCTGCCAAACAGAACTAGGTCCCAGTTAAACTGAAATAAGCATTTCTGGAAAAATAAGGAGAAAAGGACTTCCAACCTTGAAGTACAATTTCATCCAATTACCACACCAGACATTAGTTATACAACCATCGATGCCAAAATGTTTGTAGTAATAAGAAGAAAAGATACAGTACCTTCTCTTGCGAATTGAGATCGCTAATGAATAGCGTATCAGCAGTATTAAACACAATGTAAGACCCTTTCCCATCATAATTATTTGCAGATTGGGGTCCATTAGAGGAACTAGTGGATGTGCCAAGGTTCCCAGTAAGTCTGCTACTGCCAGGCCCAGTACGACTGACACCATTACCGCCAACAAAGCTCAGTGCACGAGACCCATTTCCTCCACCAAGTAGTCTCGCTGCTGCTGATCTTACACTACTACTTGAGCTCGGAGCAGATGGAGTTGCTGAATTTTGACTCGCAGGTTTCTCCTTTAGGTATGCTACAGTCAACTGGAAGAAGAGAAGCTGTGAAAAGAAAATCCGTAACTCTAGAAAGTACTTTAAATAAGTTATAAAGCTTGGTCGGCTAACTTGTTTACTGGCCCTAAGATAGAAGCATAACCTTTTCCACTGGATTTTGGATAATTCATAACTTGGAGCATAATAATTTACAAGGAAGAATCTCACACCAACCAAATCCAAACCACCAACGCTATAAACCTAGCAAAGATCCAATATATTACATGGGGACAGTAATGCCAACATACCCAAACAATCTAATTAATCAAGAAACAAGTTTTTTTTGCCAATGGGGCTTCACCCAAACTGAGAACTGGATTTGACAACTATATTAAACCCAATTATTTTTCCTTTCCGAATAACTTCGAAAATGAAGCGACAATTGGATTCACACGAAAGTACCTGAGAGACCGATTTGCCATGCGAATAGTGTAGCGCCGCGGCTGGGTGTGTTTTCTCGTACAGTAACTTGTACCTTCCTTCAGGCGTCTTGAAGTATGTCTTTAAACCAGGTGATTGTTGAGAATTGATCGCTGAGGAAGACGAAGTCGCCATGATTGAGTATGCAAGAGCAGCAAACTAGGGTTTCCGCCTCCTCGCTTCGATCATACCGATACCAAACGATGTAGATTGCCTCTACGCGAGTATTCTTGTTTAATTGGTTTTGAAATCAAAATCTTCGAATAAGAGAAATAGATCGAGAAAAGAACTAAAGAAATAGTGCACAGAGAGAAGACGAGAAAAAGAGAGAAAATAGAAGAGAATAGATGTGAGTTTGGGGAAAATGGGAAAATTGTGAGAAATTACTCCATGATCCGGGCCTATTCCTTTGTGCTGGAACAACACTGTCACTGAACTGTGGGTCCCACATTGTTAGAAACTAGGGTTCGGAGGGGCTAGTGATGCCGTCATTATCATAGAACGGGTCTATTCGATAATTTGGAAAATTGGTTCAGTTGGATTTTTTTTAGTATTTTACCGAAAGGGATATCTGGACCGTTGGATCCTTAGACTTTACATGTAGATGATGCGGATATGGCGGTGAACGGTCTGGATTAGTGGATCTTAGAAGGTCGTCTACGTGGACACATCTCAACTGTTTACTTGAATTGTGTTAAATCTGGTCAATTGGATGGGGGAGAAAAACTCTATTTTACACCTGGCTATATCAAGAATTCAAGATTATCATGTTCTGATAAAGCCGTTACTCTACTATTCCTCACAATTTTACCTTAAAGACGTATTGGAAATGTTAACATCAGATGAATAATTTTAACATTCGCTTACTTTACTACGATAATTTTAACGTTCGCTTATTATTTTACTATGATAAATTTTATTTTTAGTATATTTTTACTAAACATGACAGTCTCAGTTTCGCTACGCTATACTTTTTTTTAGATTGAGAATAATTCAATCTATTTCGTCAAACTTACCAAAATTTTCTGATGTAAAATATAAAAAATACCCCATAAAAACTTATCAATGTTTCCAGATAAAAATTTGTTATTTCAAAATTAATAATTTCTACCACATAAATGTTATCATATAAACTTGGCATAAATTTCTTGCCCAAAAAACACTTGCAAAAGTAACTTATAAGAAGGGTAATTAAGAGGGGTAAACTTCTGGCATAAATTCAAGGGCGAAAATTAGAGGGCTTAGATCGTATGTCGAGATAATACTGACCACAATTTTTAATTAATACTTTAGATTAGGCATAAACTACCTTAGATTTTCAAATATATTTAATTCTTAGATTAAATAATAATGGGTATGATTATTCTTAATATATTTTAAAAAAACTATTTTTTATTATACTCTATAATAAAACTGGTCATGGATTTTAATTAAAACTTTAATAGTATAGATTAGACATGAACTATCTTAGATTTACAAATATATATTTCTTAAATTAAATAATGATTGGTACGACCATTTGTAATATATTTAACAAAAAAAAAAGATAAATATTTTAATTATAGAAAATGGAAAAAAACTACTTTTAACTTAAAAAAAATGCAACGAGGCCATAGTGGTCACGGAAATTAATATATACTATAGAAGATGTAGTAAAAAAAAAAAATACAACTATGGATGTCTTTTCCCAAATTTAAAATGGGCCGAATTAAGTTAGGCCGATTAAAAATAGTTTGGTTTGTTGTTAGATCTTTGAAAACGTTGAGCACTATTAATAAAAAAAAAAGGAAAAGAAAAGAAAATGCTGAGTTTAATTGTAGCAGACTATTGATATATGAATATGTCCTTTTTAAAGTTATAAAACCAATTCCAGAAGAGGAGAGGATGCAACTATAAAATTAATTGAACAATTTTCAACAAACACTTTTCGGGAAAAGAAACATAATGTATGGAAAAAAAAAAATATTCTAGAATTAGCGTTGGAAAAATTAATCAAGAGAAAATGGTTGCATCGTTTCTGACTTTCTGTCTTTTCAGGTTAAACTTTCGTGAGCTGTAGTCTTTTTATCATGCGTTGGTAATGATTAGGCATACAATTACAATGCAGCGCTGGATCTGCTAGAGGTAAATTCTTGTGGATCAGTTGTGTTGTGGAAAGATGCTAGACTAGATCTTCTGTGGAAATTTCTTTATCACACCATGCGTCTTCTAGAACTCTTCAATATTTTATTCAATCTATAATTATATAATCTTACATAGTCTAATAATAGATCTCTATGGTTAATGATAATGACTGTAATAATTAAACCACATAACACAATAAATAATTCTAACAACACTTGAAATTACAAAGTCTCGATCCTAAGATAATAAAAAAAAATTTCTTATATATGATCTTATATTGCAAAGTCTCAAACTAAATTGTTTCTAAATGATTAAGTATAAGTTTATTTGGATTGATAGTATCATTCCTAAGTCCTAACCTAAATAGAATTATTTTTTAATATGAATTAAGTTATTTCTAATTCTTAATAACCTCTTATTCATGTGCATCCCAATGCACTCTAAGAGAAATAAAAAAGTTAAAACATTAGTTTTCCTCATATAAATAATGAATTCACCGTATAATACGATGTTTAATCCATTGAAAAAGATATAGACATAATTTAAATATTTTTCGGTGTTAAATCCGTTAAACCATTTTTTCCGTTAATGTTAGAAGATCTAAAATCCGTTTATAACTGCGTTATTAAAAAAACTTGGTGTCATGGCACAACCTTTTTATATTTTTTTCCTTACTGCCCTAAATAATGCTGTTTCCTCCCCCCAAGTTAAACCAAAATACTAAAACCAAATTATTCTTAGTTTAAAATATATTCAATGACATAAAGGGCCTGATCGGAACCTATAAAACGATGCGAGAAATGGAAATGGAATTCCATTCTTAACAAATCCTCTGATCGGAACCAGTGAAAAATCGAGAGTGGATTTCAATCGGCACGATTCGGAGAGAAAATTTTGCCCCAACAAATTCCCGTGAAAATAGTAGAAATTTGGAGAGAATTCAACAGATCGAGCAGCTAATTAAAGAGACGGACCAATATGCCATTTTTTCTTCTTATAATCCTTCGCTTTCTTCGCCAAAGAACCGTCTTAGCACTCCATGGTCACCATGGCCATCAACCTCTGGAAGCTTCCTTCTCCAAAAATCTCGGTTTTGGACTCCTCCATCGGCTCATAAGAAGATACCGTTGGATAGTTTCTGTCCAAATCAGACCAAATTGAGCATCTGATGAAGATGATGCAAGGTGCTTATACAAGAGGAGGTAGTCCTTGAAGCTGGTGCGAAGGCAGTGAGGCGGTGGCTTTATTATCTAGAGGAGCTAGTCCTTGGACCGAATCGAGCTGTTGCTTTTTTTTATTTTTTTTTTCTATTTTAAATGACCTTTGAGTTTATACATGTAAATAGTAAATACAAAAAAGTCCTATATAGCGGTAATTTTATTGAAACCTTTGAAGAAGGAAGAGTGATGTAAAATGACAAGTTACAACACTTATTTCTTCGAAATAAGTATTGAGGGTAAAATGGTAAAAATATAAGATATGAAATCATTTCCTCCCAATTATTGCAGGGTTTCCGATCACTAAAATTAAATTCCCATCAATTCATCTTATAATGATTCCGATCACTGAATTTCAATTGATGTCATTTCCAGTCAATTCTATTCTCACCAAATGAAATGAAATCCCATTGAAGTCCCATTCCGATTAGGGCCAAAGAGTCATTACTTTTGTGAAATGCACCTGATGTACATGTTTTCACTTTCTATAGTTAATAAAATTTAGTACAGGCAACATAATTTGGTCATTTGAAAAGTTAATGGTTAAATTAGCCCGATTATTAAGCATCAGTGCTTTAAACGGCCTGATCGGAATGGAAACGGACAGATTTGAACTCATTTGAATTGAATAGAAATGAATTATCTTGTTTTAACGGTACGTATATATTTTCAAGATTTTAACATTAAAACCAGAATTGCATTTCTAATTTGGAAGGAAGAGAATTCCATTCGGTCAGTAAAACGTCAAAAAGTAAAATATATTCCTAAATTTAGAAGCAAAAAAATCCATATTGATCACTGAAAATGTCGACATAATAATAATTTCATTCCTAATTTGAAACAAAGATAATTCGTCCAATTGAGAATTTGAGATGCAGTTACCATAATTACACGGTTTAGACACCGACACGGACCGCCTTTCCTATATATAATTTGCTCAAGCTGAGAAACAATAAACGTAAACAGAATTAATTTGGTCATTTTCAGGATTCGAAAATTACGCTTCCTCTCTTTCGTTTCTCGTCTCGCTAGTGAGTAGTGTCGACACTAGTGCCTCTCCTCTCGGTTCGTTAACGGAGAAAGCGGCCATGGCTTACACCGCTCCTCAGAACCAGAATCGCTGCGTTTTTGGTGAGATGTCGAATTAATATGTGTTTGTTTCTTCGTCAATTTTTATTTGGTTTTGTCGGAAAGAAAGCTAACGAATCGTGTTGTTACACGTGGCAGTCGGAAATATACCCTACGATGCGACGGAGAAGCAATTGATCGAGATTTGTGAGGAGATCGGGCCGGTTGTTTCTTTCAGGTCAATACGGAGAAGCAATTAATAAAATGAAAATTTTTGTTTTTTTTTTGTTTGTTTATATTGTAATTGCGTGTAATTATATAGACCCATGGAATATCTGTGCGTTTAATTAATTTGCTGCATGCATTTTATCTCTCTCTTAATCACTTGGGATGTCTTGTGCAGTTAGTTTTTCACTTTTTTTTCTTCCATTTTTGGTTACATTCACACAACGTTTACAGGTCAAGTTTAAGGGTTTAATGGTATATGGATTGCAGTACTTAATTTTACATCTTTCAAATTATCTGGTGTCCCTAACACTTATTTTTGTTTCTAATGTGTATAGTTCGTGCTCAAATTAATTAATAGTTCTAAAGCTTAGCTGACATAGGTTTTCGGGAATTGCTTAGAATCATCCCTAAGATTCATCATCCTCATCATCCCCTAATATTTGGATTAATTGCATTTCAAAAAAGGAAAGAGGATGATGAGGATGATGGAGATTTTTTTCCAGACCGTCAGCAATTAAATAGCCCATTATAGATCGGGCAATTGTGTGTATCTTGACGCTGTCTTATCCGTATAATTGCTCTAGACTTTGGATTAATTACTTAATATCTTTTAATTGCTGACGGTCTAACCTTCAAAAAAATTGCTGATGGTCTGCTGTTATTATTAAATGGGCTATTTAGTTAATATTTTTTATAAATATATAATTGTTCTAGTTAATACAAGTAACAGTTTTAGTTAATATTTTTTTCCAGAACAATTAGTTATTTTTCCAGAACAGTTAGTAAGATTAACCAGAACAGTTAGTTATTTTTCCAGAACAGTTAGTAACATTAACCAGAACAGTTAGTGATTTTTTCAGAACAGTTAGTTATTTTTCCAGAACAGTTAGTAACATTAACCAGAACAGTTAGTGACTTTTCCAGAACAGTTAGTTATTTTTCCAGAACAGTTAGTTATTTTTCTAGAACAGTTAGTAACATTAACCATAACAGATAGTTATTTTTCCAGAACTTTTCTATTAATATTCGAAAATGAAACTTATTAAAAAAAACAGTGAAGGAAGAACAGTTATTTATTTAACTAGAACAGTTAGAATTTACAGTTAGAACAGTTATTTTTTTAACTAGAACATTTACTTATAATAACTAAAATAGTTATAATAACTGTTCTGTTTAAATTCACAGTTAGAACAGTTATCAGAAAAAAAAAATGTGTGCCAGGGAAGGGGAGAAGAAGCGAAAAGAGAGGATGGAGGGAATGGAGCGCCAGGGAATGATGGAATGAGAGGCTAATAACGCGTTAATAACTACCAGGGGAATCATCCCCATCATCCTCATCCCCTCTTTTTTTTTCGGAATGGAATCATCCCCATCATCCTCATCCCCTCTTTCCTTTTTCAGAATACAATTAATCTAATTGCTGAAGGATGATGGGGATGATGAATCTAGGGATGATCCTTATCAGCCCTGATAGGTTTTCATATCCAACTTCTAATATATTTCATTTGGGGAGTTGTTAAAACAAAAAAAAAGAAAAGAAAAGGGGACTAACCTAATATACTAACAAAGAGAACTTCAAAACTCTCAGATAATATAGTTCAATAGTCAGGACCTATCTGTTATTAAGATCAGCTCTAATAGCGTGTTGCAAAGAATTGCAAGTTTAACCTTCATTTTTATGCCAGAATCAACCTTATTCAAATAAGCTGGCAACTGTTTTTCCCCTCTTTTATGTTAGGCCATTGTATGATCGCAATAAATGTTCTATCGGTAAAATGAAGGCTTGCTGCTTATTTGATCTTTACTAAGCAATTCTCGAAAATCGAGACTGATAAGGATCATCCCCTAGATTCATCATCCCCATCATCCCCCAGCAGTTAGATTAATTGCATTCCGAAAAAGAAAAGAGAGGATGAGGATGATGGGGATGATTCCATTCCGAAAAAGGAAAGAGGGGATGAGGATGATGGGGATGATTCCCCTGGTAGTTATTAACGCGTTATTAGTCTCTCATCCCATCATCCCCTGGCGCTCCATTCCCTCCATCCTCTCTGTTTCGCTTATTCTCCCCTTCCCTGGCACACATTTTTTTTTTCTGATAACTGTTCTAACTGTGAATTCTAACTGTTCTAGTTAAATAAATAACTGTTCTAATTGTAAATTTAAACAGAACAATTATTATAACTGTTTTAGTTATTATAAGTAAATGTTCTAGTTAAAAAAAATAACTATTCTAACTGTAAATTCTAACTGTTCTAGTTAAATAAATAACTGTTCTAACTGTGAATACTAACTGTTCTAGAATAATTTTTTTTCCAGCAGCTAATATAGTAACTATTCCAGCACAATTTTTTTTCACTAACTGTTCTGGTTAATGTTACTAACTGTTTTGGAAAAATAACTAACTGTTCTGGAAAAATCACTAACTGTTCTGGTTAATGTTACTAACTGTTCTGGAAAAATAACTAACTGTTCTGAAAAAATCACTAACTATTCTGGTTAATGTTACTAACTGTTCTGGAAAAATAACTAACTGTTCTGGTTAATCTTACTAACTGTTCTGAAAAAATAACCAGCTGTTATGGAAAAAAATATTAACTAAAACAGTTACTTGTATTAACTAGAACAATTATCTATTTATAAAAAATATTTAATTCACGTTTTTTTTAATACAGCAGCAAACTTAGAGCTTCGTGTTTGCAATTACAATATACCAGCTTTTTTTTTTTGCATTTAAAAAACAAGACGCGGATTTAAATTCATGGTCTCTCTGATAAAGTAATTGACTTGTTGCCAATTGCGGATGGGGATGAGGGATGAGACAGTTATTAAATGCTTGGAGATGCATTATCTGTGGGGATGATAGGGATGATAGAATCTTAGGGATGATCCTAAACAATTTCCATTAAAAAAAATATAAATAATTAGATGTATACCACATAAAAATATCATTTTTAAATTACAAATTAGTTTTATGTCACTTTAAAAATGGTTAAAATTAATTTTATGTCATTAATTTCATTCAATACATAGTTAATTAGAAATTTGTCACTCTAAATTCTTTATTTAAAAAATAAACAAATTACCCTCTCCCTCTCATTAGATTAAATTATTCATAAAAAGAGAGATCTGAATATTTGGATCTGTATTCTGTAGGCTATACATGTAGATGATGCGGATACGACGAGTAGACAAGCGGTCTCGATTAGTGGATCTCAAAAGATCGTCTACGCGGACAACTATTTTCTTGAATTATCTGAAATCTGATCAACTGTTATGGATGAAAACCAATTTTTTAAATACCGTACCTGAGATTGAATCACCAAACAACTAGTATGGGATTTTGATCGGTTGAACCGTTTTCAAACACCGAATTACGTCGTAATTCATATATTTTACCAATAATTAATTTTTTAGTACGAAATACAAAATAAGAATAGATCATTTATAATTATTTGTAAATAATAGAATATTTATGATGAAGAATTAAAGCAAGATAAAGTAAAACTTAATCATCATACAAATGACTTATCATTCTCTAAAATTTAAGATAAAATATTAGATATCCATGTCCTTTTTTTTTGGGTAACAACAGCCCATAGGAAAGAATAGAAAAATTACTAAAAAAATTATTACCATAGTTATTTTCATTTTCGACATTGATGCTGGAAAAAAATTTGGCAGCGGAAGAACTATTAGTTTGATAACAACTAATAATTTGTTCACGAAAAATATCTTTTTTTTTTTAGGGCCCGCACAATTCCGGCAAATTTTCATTAATAAAAAAAAAAGTTTACATAAGTAATACAGAAAATCAATGCTAACATCTACCCTGGTACGAACAGTAAAAACCAACATAAACTTTTAACGATGTTTATGCTCTGATATACCAGTACCATATCAGTAACCGTACGGACTTATACCAGTACCATATCAGTACAAACCCAGTCCATTAATAGTAACTAATTAAAAGATGGGGTTTAAATTGAACAACAGTTTCCAATCCAAATTAAGTGACCACATTTGTCTGTTTCTTTCCTGTTAAAATAATGAAAATAACTTGGCAAGTTCGAATGAATGCTTATTTTGATTCGCCCATGCTAAAAATATCGAGGAATTACTTTTGAGAGGGGATCTGGGGATGACCTCTTTTCTGTCATATCATATAAACGCATTTTTCGGCTAAATTTTATTTTTGCTCACTGCTCCATTGGACATGTTAAATAATTAATTCTATAATTAAGATGGGGCTTGACCCCTATTTTTCTTCAAAAAAATTCTATAACGTCTATTCGACGGAATAAATCATGAAATTAATCTAGACTGGTAGCATTTTTGTATGGTTGTCTGTATATTCTGGCCCAATCATTCAATGGAGATGACACGCAGAAATAACCAAATCACACAAAATAGTTGATAGCAAATTAGTTGATCATTTTGGTTGGTTAATCATGTGAACTTAACTTGCAAATGATTTTTATGTTGCTTTATATTTATAAATATAATGTGATATGAATTGTATATAAGCAAGGTACGTGTTTGTGAAGTTTGCGAAGTGATTTCTTACGTGCTTGGACATCCCACGGAAAAAAAAAGGAAATAACAAAGAAGAACAATATGCAGGAAAAATAAAATTATTTATTCAACACTTGTTTTAAAAATATGTTTCGAGTGAATTCCAATCTTTTATTGAAGTACCAGAGAAAATTAAAAATTTCGAGGAGTGTGTGGAAAAGAGGTAATTACAGTCTTTTAAAAAGCAACTATCCTAAATTTTTTTAATGATAATTGAAGTTATAACGATGCAATCCTGCATGAAATATTGAAAATATACAGTTTTTTGAAATTCAATAAAGTAGTAGTTTGATGAGTCACAAAGGTGTAGTCTAAATGGAGCACTAGCAATTGTTTACTATTTAAATTCGAATTTTCTTTCTTTTCTTATATCAGTATTTTCCAAGTGCCCCTAAGCACGAATAATATGTTATTTTTCTGATTTTGTTATTCCAAGCAGTTTTATTGCAACAAGTACTAAATTTAACACTTGAGCAGTTAATTCTTTTGCCAATAGAGTAGCAGCAACAAGTTTTGCAACTCCGGAAAGCACTTTCCAGCAGCAGCCAGAAGATTATAGGTAAAATTAGCACAGCCATTTGTTATGATTTACAACCAAACGGTACATGTTTACTCAAATCTGGATTATTTTTGGACTAACTTGATAGAAGTTCTTTATAGAACCTAAAAGAGGTTCTTCTTACAGTAGACAATTTTTTATTAATTTGCAATTTTCATGAAAATGGATAAACAGAAGGAACGTTTATGCTATTTTCCTGATTTTGCAGTTGCTAGCTGAGACACAAGCTTTGTTGCTCTATGCTATTTTCCTGATGTTGCAGTTGCTAGCTGAGACACAAGCTTTGTTGCAAGAGCAGTTGAGTTCATTGCAAATAGAGGAACAACAAGTAGTTTTGCACCTGCAGAAAGCACTCTCAAGCTGCGGTTGATACTTTAAGCTTTTGTTCTTGAATTTTGTTTTTGGTTAAAAATATTTTATGGTACTGATTTGTTTCGTGTTTTAATAAAATGCTTAAACTCATAGCGATTCAGCAATAAATTACTATTGTATTATTTGCATTTAGAGGGAAGCACACTGTAAAATTATATGAGGAATTTAATTTACCAATGGAAAGAATAATGGTATGTGCTTTAGTTGTAGAGTAGGAAGGAGTAAATTACTCTACCATTTTAGGTGGAGTAAAGTTACTCCACATGGATCAAGAAATGATAATCATTATTTAGTTAGTCTTAGTATCTTACTCCATCTTTTTAAACCAAACATGATATAAAATTAGAGAAGTAAAGTGGATTAACTATTTATTCCTCCTTAAGCTACTCCACGTATCCTTGTTTAATTGCTTTAGAAACCAAAATACTCAAATAGAAGAATAGTTGAGAGAGAGACGTAAGTTTGGGGGAAATTTTGAAAAATTACGCCTTGAACAGTTGAACCGGGCCTATTCCTTTGTGCTGGAACGACATTGTCACTGAACTGTGGGTCCCAGATCGTTGGAAACTCTGAACGGGTCTAAGCGATAATTTAAAAAGTATAAATAATTAGATGTATGCCACATTAAAAAGATCATGATTTAAATTGCAAATTAGTTTTATGTCACTTTAAAAATTGTTCAAATTAATTTTTTGTCATTAATTTCATTCAATACATAATTAATTAGAAATTTTCCACTCTAAATTCTTTATTTTTTTAAAAAAAAATTTCCCTCTCCCTCTCATTAGATTAAATTATTCATAAAAAGAAAGATCTGAATATTTGGATCTGTAGACTATACATGTAGATGATGCGGATACGAGTAGACGAGCGGTCTCGATTATTGGATCTCAAAAGATCGTCTACGTGGACAACTATTTACTTGAATTTCTTGAAATCTGTTCAACTGTTAGGGATGAAAATTGTTTGAAATCTGTTCAACTTTAGTAATTATTGTTTGAAATCTGTTCAACTATTTCTCGGCAAGAGAGTATACATCGAAATAAAAAAATAATTGAGGAAAATGATCTGTCATTAGTGCACTTAGGAGAGGTCCAGTGAGCAGAGATTTATTGCATGAAGCTCAACCAAGAATCCAAGATGATTTCTGAATTAGCATTAAATTGGGATATTTTAGTAACACATAGAAGCAAATCAAAGTTACTCTGCGTGGTTAATATTTTTAGAACCAAATTTTTAAGATCTATGCTCTACTTATTTTGCAAAAGCCTGTTAGTATAGGATGAACAAAATCCCAAATTCTCACAAACCAAGCCAATATAGTGTATTTGGCATCACTGCTGTTTTCTTGATTTTGATCTTTCAGAAACAAAAACCCGTTTTCTGTTTTTATTTTTGTTTTTGAAATTTTGATTTCCTGATTTAAAAAAAAAAGACAGCATTATAATATCCAAACTTACAAATTTCAGAATAAGAGAAAAGCATATCATATTGTATTATCAATCATAAAAGGGAGAGCATATGTTACAAAACTTGTGCACTAATAAAATGCATGATTTGCCTACTGATCAAATAATTGATGTTCAATCCGATATGGTTTGTTTGATAGTTTTAAAGGATGACTTGAAAAGTATTGATATTTTTTTTCCAGGAAAAAATAGGAAGGTACAGTCTATATAATTGCTGCTACAATCATTCTTTTTCCTGTGTGGGTACAAACTGAAAACCGGAACAATTTAAGATTTTAAGTAGCGCTCGAGGACTGGTGATTGCTAGGGAGCTTTCTGGCTTTTGCTCTTAATCAAGCCAGGCACAAAAATCTATTTCAACATTATGGCCCTGATCGGAAGCAGATGAAACTACGTGAGAATCGGAAATGGAATTCCGATTCCACGGATTCCTTTGATCGGAAACTTCAATAATTTAAGAGCCGAATTGATTTGATGGGAGTTGACTAGAAAATTTACTCCCTTGAAATCCGATGACAATCGTTAAAATTGCGTGGGATTTGGTTTAGTCCGAGTGGCATGGACAAAATTACTCTTTCTTTCTTAACACTAGATCTCTTCGACTTCATTTTCTATCAAAAAGTGCAGCCATGGCCACATCTCTGCACTCCTCGATTCCTCTCTCAAGTCCTAGAAAAATTTTCTTCTCTCCTCACACTCTCTCTCACGCTGGCTACTTAGACGTTCTAAAAAATCTCTTCTTCTTTATTTCAATCCTCCAATGAAAAAGGCTTATTCAGACTTGGGAAAAACATAGATAGAGACAAGGACAAAATTGTCAAAGTTCAATAGACAAAATCATTTCCTTTTATCTATTCCGATCACTGAATTTCGATTGAAAAATCATATCCAATCAATTCTATTCTATTCTATTATCACGAAATGAAATCAAATCCCATCGGTATACCTTTCCGATCAGAGCCTATGTCTTTTCTTTTCTTTCTCTTCCCAGAAATAGAAAAAACTTAACAAAAAAAAAAAATCAGAGCCCTTTATCTCAAATAAGTTGGATATGCTAGAAATGACACCCTAGAAAAAACTTACACTTACAAAAATTTAATTAGCATGGAAAATGCAAATTAGATTAGCTGATCACCGTCGGTTCCCAAATTCGTGGAAAGGAAAAGGGAATTTGGGGAACAATGATGTCTAAAAATTTTGTTCATACATTCTCTTTTGCTTATCCTGATTGCTATATCCATTAGCACTACAGAACTGCTATTTTCCAAACGTCAATTTTATTACTTGACCACTATTTCCGGCAATACTTACGAGTAGGAGTGTTACTTTATTCTTCTGATTCGAAATGCCTATTCTGATCCGAAATCTTGTGCAAAAAAAAAAAAAAAAAAAAAAGAAAGAAACCGAAAAGTTTAAATGGATTATAGAAAATTGAGCTTTCCATATTTCTTTTTAATACATATTAGCACACCCAATTCAGTACTTCCATACCAAAAATCAACACAATCAACAAGTCTAGCAGTTAAAAAAAACTATTTACTCCCATTAGTTTCTTCTAAATGACTTCTTCCACCTCCCATCTTAGAAATAATTTGCTTCACTTCATCTAGATTCTCACAATTACTTAATGCATTTAGTAAAATGTCAAAGATGACATAATTTGGCTTAAGGCCACGGTTCATCATCTTCTCAACCAACTGCAAAGCATCATTGATTCTACCACTTTTACAATAGCCGTTGATCAGTGTACTGTAACTATATTGATTCGGCTCGATGCATTTTTGAATCATCGTGTCTAAAAGAACTGTAGCTTCGTCAAGACGACCTTCCAAAACATAACCATACAACAAGGATGAGTAAATGACTACATCAGGTTTCTCTCCTCTTTCCTCCATTAAACCAACCAAGTTCTCGGCTTCGCCGGTTAGTGCCTGCTTGCACAGAGAATCAATTAATGCACTGTAAGTCACTACATTTGGTGAAATGCCCTGACTAATCATCTTGCGGAATATCTCGATTGCCTCGGTCCACTCACCAAAAGCAGACAGCCCATGGATTAGACTGTTGTATGTGGTAATATTTGGCATCACCCCTTGTGCTGTCATTTCTTCAAGAAACTTTGAAGCACGTGAAAAGGTACCCTCTTTGCAACAACCATGTATTAAGGTATTATATGTGGAGACATTTGGTTGAAGTCCACAGCCAAGTAATTCTTTGTATAATTGAAATGTCTTGTGAGGGTCGCCGATTCCAAAAGAACCAAGAATGAGGGTATTATAGGTAGTGACATCTGGAACTACTCCTTTCTCATGCATTTCTTTAAACATCTTCAAAGCACTACGCATGTTGCCATTATTGCAGAGGTCATGAATCAAAATGTTGTAGGTATAGACATCAGGAACATGCCCTTTAGCAACCATTTTATCAAACAATCTAAAACCATTATGTCTATCACCCTGGCTGCAGAGACCGTGAATAACAGTATTATAAGTACACATATTAGGAACAACTCCATGGGAAGGCATTTCATCGAACAGCTTTAGTGCTGCGATAACATTCCCATTCTTGCAAAGACCGTCGATTAGAATGTTAAAAGTGAAATTGTTAGGTGCCACTCCATCTGAAAACATTTCTTCAAAAGTTTTTAAAGCCATGGGAATGTCACTCTCTCTACAAAATCCAGAGATGAGAGTGGTGTATGTTACAACATCAGGCTTACAGCAACTCTCATCTCGTGCCATCTGACGACAAAGCTCTAGCCCCTTGCTAGTGTTACCGTGATTACATAAATAATCTATAAGAGTACTGTATGTGACCACAGTAGGGGCACATCCAATACGAGGCATTTTAGCGAGCACCTTAACTGCAATAGCAGGTTGCTCCAGTGTACAGAGTCCCTTGATGAGGGAGCCGAACATGATGGAGGCGGCCCTAAATCCTGCTCTCAAGGACTGGCCAAGGACGCAGAATCCGAGATCCACTCGACCCATGCGACAACAGCAATCAACGACGAGCCCGAATGTATGGACGGTCGGAGAGACGCTCGGGTCTCCGGTGCGCTTCAAACGATTAAAGAGGCTGATAACAGTTGAGTAGCGGCTGGCATGCTTGGTGTTGGAAATCGATTTAAGAAGGCCGTTGATGGAACGGATGGACGGCGGGCGATTGTCGTCGGGGTTGAGGAGGCGTTGAAAGTGAGAGACAGCCTCCTCCAGCTGAAGGTTGTGGTCGTCCCATTTCACATATGACCTTTTCTTCACCTGATTCTCCACATGTCCAGCTAAAGGCTTGGAGTTGGCTGCCTTGCTGACACTCATCAAACCAATCAATGATCGCAGTGCCCGGCCCCGGTGTGCAGTGTGCTACTCCTTTTATTAAATTTTTTTTTGACGGTTTAAGTAAATTACAAGTATAACCCAAACAATGACTGTCCAATAGTCTATAGGCATCCGCTTTTACAAGATAAATATAAATAATAATAATAATAAAGAGCACTGCTAACCATTACTTAAATAAAATTTCATTCATGTTTCCTCCGATCTATTATTTATTTTGCTATACATAAAACAGTAAATTATGTTTAAAATAATGAAAAATGCACTGAACGAAATTTACATTAATCTTTTTCTAAATCTAAAAAATAAAAAAGAGAGCATTCTCCATCTTTTTCCCAAGTCCCAACCCAAGGTAAATAGCGTCTGCTGCCTGTCATCCCAGTGGTACTCTCACCAGATCTTTTTAGGCAGCAAGATGTATGCTACTGTATGTCTGCATATGAGCATCTTAATAATTTTGATAATATGTTCTTTTTTGCATCATATATTGTCATTCCTGCAATTAATCTTACACCTAATATTGGGTACATAAAGTTAGAATTATTGATGTAACTTTTAAATTTTAGCAATTCTCATTGACAAATTTTGTACATCGCTGTAATCAGTAATTTCAAATTAATTGCAATAGTTAACATGATAAATCAGATCCATTGATCAATTTTTTTCCCGGCACAACTTTGTCTGCTCCGACCTGTTTAAATCCGATACATCGGTAAACGACCTGTTCAAATTAATTGTAATACTTTTTTGGATAAACTAGATAGCGACTATCTAGTGAATTGTAATAGTTAACATGAAGCTTTTAACCAGCTTATAAACGAGTTGGTCATAATTTTCTTAGGCGTTTCGTTACCATTAATTTCATTTTATCTTTTTATTAATATTTTTGAATTTTTCCCGCATCATCGATACTATAAAAAAAAAAAAAAAAGATGTGTGGGTGCAAATTGGTTTTTGGTCTATTCCACGCTGACACGCCATCTATGCCTTAGATTTGTCCCCCCCCCCCCCCCCCCCCCCCCACGATCTGGTCACTCCATCTAAATTAGATGATCTAATCCTCTTTCATTCTTTTTTACTTTCTATCTATGACTATGGCTACATCTCAGCTTTCTATTATGTGTTTGAATTGGTCATCTATATGCAGATTAGACCCGGTTTTTTACTACAATGTAAGGTTACAATTATTAAATCAAAATAATACTTTTAACTTATATGGTATAATATTGCACGGTCTCAGACTAAATTGTTCAGTACTTGAAGTGTAAGAAAATAAAAAAAGTAAAACATAAGTTTTTCACAAATAAAGAACATATTCATTGTGTAATACAAAGTTGATCAGTTCAAAAACTAGCAAAAGTTGTCCTCATACGATATACGTGGACAAATAAAGAAACAAAATAATGTTATACAATAAATATATGTTTGCTTAATTTACCAGTGATGCATGTAAATTTGTTATTCAATTTGTTTCCTTATTAGATGAAAAATCAATATATCTTGTTACTTCGTCTGACGATTGACATCTAAGTACAGATCAAATCGATCGAACAATAGAAACACATGTTTACATACTACTAAATCTAGTATGTAACATCTCTTGAATCCGTGCATTTATAAAGAGTAGAGATAGAGATAGAGATAGAGATAAAGATAAGCATAATTTAACGTTTTTCCGCCGTTAAATCTGCTTAATCGTCTAAAAACCATAAAATTAGTTTTTTCCCTTGAATTTTAACGTTAGAAGATCCAAATCTTTTCAAGATTTTTCAACATTAAAATTAGAATTACATGTCTAATTTCAAAGGAAGATAATTTGTTTCGATCAGTGAAAAGTCAAAAAAAAAAAGAGAAAAAATTCTATTCCTAATTTAGAAGGAAGAGAATTTATTTTGATCGCTGAAAATGTCGACTTGATAATTCGTCCAATCTAGACACGGACGGAGCGGCTTCTCTATAAAATGTCACGAGTTATTAAACGGCTAAATGCTCAAGCTTAGAAACGGAAGCCGTAAACATAATTAGGTCATTTTCAAGGTCCTTCCCTGAAAATTTCACACTTCTCCTCTTCTCGCTGGTCTCGACACTGAGCGCTTCTCCTCTCGAATCGTTATCGGAGGAAGCGGCCATGGCTTCCACCGCTCCTCAGAACCAGAATCGCTGCGTCTTTGGTGAGAAATTGAATCTCTGTTTGTTTCCTCGTCAGTTCTAATTTGGTTTCGTCGGAAAAAGAAGCTAACGAATCGTGTTGTTACACGTGGCAGTCGGAAATATACCCTACGACGCGACGGAGGAACAATTGATCCAGATTTGCGAGGAGGTCGGGCCGGTTGTTTCTTTCAGGTCAATACAGAGAAACTAAATCCAATACTAATGGAATTCGATGCGACAATCATATCAAATTTTCAATGTTTTTTTTCTATTTTTTGTTTGTCTTTTTATGTTGTAATTGAGTATGATGATTAGTGATTATGCTGGTCCAATGAAATACCTATGCGTTTAATCTGTTGCATGCATTTTCTCTCTTTCTCTTCTTACTCACGATATCTTTGCAAATTCAAAGCAATCTTTGCATATACGAATCGCTGGAACTTGTGCAGTCTTTTTTTTTGTTGGTTACTTTCACACAACGTTTACATGTGAAGTTATAACTGGTATATGGATTGTGGTACTTTATCTACATCTGTTTAATTATCTGGTGTTCATATCATTTTTTTTTCTATTATGTATAGTCTGTGCTCAAATCAATGAATAGTTCTAAAACTTACTGACATAGGTTTCCATCTCACTGAATAGTTCTAATATTTCATTTGGGTTTAACCTAATATACTAACACAGACAACTTTAAACTCTCAGATTCTATAGCTCAATAGCCAGGACTAATCTGTTATTAAGACCAACTCTAATAGCGTCTTGCTCTTAGTTGCATGTCGAACCTCTGTACTTTAGTACTTTTGCCAGTATCAACCTTATTCAATTAAACTGCAGCTGGGTTTTCCCCTCTTTTATTTTAGGCCATTGTATGATTGCAATAAATGTTTTCTCTGTAAAATGTGGGTTTGCTGTTTGTTTGGCCTAAATTATTACTCAATGCACGACCAAAAGTTTAATAAGTTCACTTCTATGAATCCCTTTGATTTATATTCAGAGACTGTAAAAATGAAGAAATACACTATCTTCTGTGTTTTTATTAGTTAGTATTTATGCATTTTTCTTTTTTTGTACTCTTGTATCTGTTCCCAATCACAATTTTACCTGTAGTAATAGCATAATATTAAATGAAATCTCGAGGGTAAGTTGGTGCAAAAGCTTAAGCATTAAGCAAAAGACTATGAAAATGACCCTTACAAACAAAGTTTGGTGCAGATTGGTACTTGATAAAGAAACTGGTAAACCTAAAGGATATGGGTTTTGCGAATATAAAGACGAAGAGACAGCACTGAGTGCACGAAGAAATCTTCAAGGTTATGAGATTAATGGCCGTCAGTTGCGCGTTGACTTTGCTGAAAACGGGAAAAATGCAGACAGAAACAGGGACCAGGTAGCAAACCTGATAGCACTTGAGGGTGCAACTTGTACATTATATTCATATGTAAAATTGACCATCTGATTTTGTCTATCTGCAGTTTGTATCACCAAAATATACCTAACTGATACTGGTCAGGTTGTTTGTATGATTTGTGTACCTCTTACGCCTCATTATACCTTCTTGCTATGTTTTTGGATTGCTTGCACTGTAATATCATTTTTTTTGAATGAGGATCTGAAATTTGTTCGCTTGCAGGGCCGAGGTGGACCTGGGGTGGGACCAAATTTAGTGACAGCTCAGAATCCCTCTGGGACAACACCATGTAAGGAAATGTTTTCTGGAACACTTTCATTGTACTCGAATGAATGTGGTGCCACATTCCCTATTTTTACTTTTATGACATGTTTATCAGCTGTCTCTTTCTTAGATTTGTATAATTCAAAATAAAGAAGAGACAAAATTGGTATGAAATTAAAAGACACAAAATACAGCTATTTCTTATTCGTTTTGCGGTAATTTATTTATTGGGAACTACTTGTCGAAGAGACGCCAGTTTGCATGTCCCAAACCTTAACCTTAAAAGTTAGTGACACAAAAAAGAAAATGATATAATAATAAAAGCCTTTGTGTGGACCTAAAAGAAAATGTTTGATTTAAACCCTAATATAGAATTATTGACTTCTATGTCTGACAAATTGTTTGCGCCTCCAATTTTAGCTGATCTGGCTGCCAGTCAACCGCTTGGCCTATCCTCCGCTTTATCTTCCATGTCTGCCATGGTGGGTGCACTTGGGGGAACTCAAAGTGGGTTGACACAACAGGGACCTGACCCATTAACAAATTATCTCGCCAGGATGTCTAGGAACCAGCTTCTGAGTATTGTATCAGAGATTAAGGTTAGGAAAAAAAAAAAAAATTATTTATTTATTTATTTATTTTTTGAGGTTTCAGGACATTGAATGCTTGAAGGCAATTTATTTCATAAGAATAGCAAAATGTCAGGCTTTGGGGTGCTTATTTGACTTTCTTTTGTGCTAAATAGTTATTGGCTGCACAAAATAACCACATGGTAAGACAGCTTCTTCAACGAAATCCAGTATTGCTGAGAGCTTTGTTTCAGGTTCGCATTTATTTTTAATTTCAGCTTAAACAATAAATATCTTGTTTCATTGTCCGCTCTTCCTTATGTTATTTATTGAAATTTTTAGTTGAGAGCATTTAGCATGTTAAAGACCTAGCCAGCTGGGATACTTGGTTTTAGTATGGTTTTGAGTGGAACCTGGTTATGTGTTAATACAAAGTCTAATTAGCTTCAACTATTTGAAATAGGTTGTATTATTGAAGTGACTATCGTGTAGAGGCACAATCATTCTCTATTATTGTATCAGTGCTAAAGATCAATTAACAATTTGCTTCCTTTATTTTGAACAGGCAGAGATAATGCTCGGACTAGTGACACCACATATGGTACCCTAAATTGTATTTATATTATAAGTGTATCATAACCAGTGCTGAGTGTAAATTTTCAATTCTAATTTCGTTAATTTCAGATGCAGATGGCAAGCAGCCAGCAGCATCCATCTCACCTTGCCCAAAGTCAAATGCATCAACAGCCAGTGGCAGGAGTCTCAGTGCAGCCTAGACCCCCACCAGCAAATCCTACTCTAGTTGCACCACGAAATCCTATACCTGTGGTGCAGGTTCCTGTGCCAGTGCATGTACCAATCACAACAGCTGGAGGCCCTTCAATGCTCCAGCCACTACAGACACATCCTAATGTAGCTGCATCAGGTGGGTTGGTCCCGCAACTCCAGTCTACCGTATTGCAGCAAAGCTCGAGACCACCATTTGGGCTTGCTAATTTGGCACATCAGCCGGCACCACCTGTACCTAGCATAACCATGCCAGAAAACCAATTGCGGCAGCCTGCATCTCAGGTATGTTATTTTAGTTTCCGATCAGGTTGTGACCTAAAGTTTATTGCATAGGTGGTATTTAACCTGACTGGTATTACATTATAACCAGGCATTATTACACCATTATCAGGAAATGGTATTCCTTGATGATGAATTTGACTCTCCTGTCCATGTGTGCTATTGTTTTTTTTTTTTTTCTATGAAAGATCTGCATATTAAAAAGTCTAGTGTTGACATGACAGATTGTCCCCCCAAATGGACCACAGCTGACTGTCAGATCCGAGACAGCACAGAGTGAAGTTAAGCCATGGTCAGAAATGACACGTCCTTCAAAAATGAGGAGACTTGACGCCACAAACAACATGAGTGCCTCAGCTGTCAACGCTCAGTTAGCTCAAGCAGGTCAGACACAGATGGCAACTTCTACTGGGGTGCAGCCTGGGAAGCTGACTCGACAGGTATATTTTCTATGTTCATTTTGGTTGAAGTTCTTTCTTTACTTGAAATGTTGGTATGGTTGTTGAATCTGTTTTTTATTCCCCCTTTTGGTTTCTTGTGTCTTTGGTGTGGTTTAGGTTTGGATCAATCAATATTAGATCAAGTTTGAATGAATAAAGGGAAAATAAAACTTTTGGTTATGAAACGAGCAAAGCCATTTGTCATGAGTTATGAGTTCATGACCAAACTGTACATGATTATCCAAATTCGGATTAATTTTTGAACTTACTTAGTAGAAGTCCTAAAGGACCTAACAAAGTTTTGTTCTTTAAAGTAGACAATTTTCCATCAATTTGCATGAAAATGAATAATTAGATGGAACTTTTATTGTTATTTTTGTGATCTCGCAGTTGTCAGCTGAGGCACAATCAGCTTTATTGCAACAAGTATTAAATTTGACACCTGAGCAGTTGAGCTCATTGCCAATAGAGGAGCAGCAACAAGTTTTGCAACTCCAGAAAGCACTTTCCAGTGGTAGATGATAGATAAGATTAAAGTTTCAGTTTTGCTCTTCCGAGGATCTTTTTGGGAAGCGATGCTTGGATGATCAAGAGATGGAGAAGAGTTCCCATGTATCATTATTTATCAGAATTCTTCTGTGTATAGATGGGCTTATTGTAGTCTCCATTTTGCTTTTGTATGTACAATTTTTGTGCATTAATCTGGAACCATTAGATTGACTAGAAGAGAAGCAGGAGTTGGTATTAGAAGTTGTGGGTCACAATAATTGGTTACCGCTCTATTTATGATTTCAGAGGTAACAGAGGACTAGAAAACAAGAGTGAGTTATTGATTCATATGTTAACATTATAAAAAAAATCAATAATTTTAGTTTCTGAATAGCTTGTTTTGCGATTGTCCTTTAAGCTTTTGGTCTTGAACTTTACTTTTGGTTTAGTTTACTTTGTGGCAATGTTTTGTTTGGTGTAATAATCAAAAGCTTAAGCTCGTAGCGTTCGAGCAATAACTTACTAATGTGTTGTTTGCTCTAGGAGGGAAGCACGCTAGTATAATTATGAGAACTTTAAATTTGCCAATGAATAGAATGTAGGTCTGTGGTTCATTCTGATTCTGTGTTTGAAAAGAGTTAATAGATAAAAGTTTGTTAAAATAATAATTACGAACAGTCATCTAAGATTTTAAGAAATCAGTTTATCTGATTATCATATCTGATATGATAAATTTCGATATTGTTTTTTTTTTTTTTTTTTTGCTTTTAAGTAAGCTTATTAGGAAAACTTACAGGTTGGGAATTTTTATTGATTCACCAAATAATACAGAACCAGAATTATATCGCATTCATTGTTTTATAGAGTAATCTATCAATAAAAAAATTATAGATAATATTATAATCATTCTTTTAGTTACATGTTTATAATTTAAATTGATTTATGCAATATTTCATATAATATTTGTTTAATTACTAAATTGGCATCCTTTTTAGATAACGAGACCAATGAACACATATATATTTGTTACATTTAGTGATATTACGTACATGTTGTAATTTAAAATAGCATATTTATTTTGACTGGATACTATAAATTATCATTTTATCTGATAATTATTTATTATTCGTCAGTTTTAACAGATAGTAAAAGTTAATAACAAATAGAAGTAAGATATAAACAAGACAAATTTTCAAAGAATATATTGGTATAAAAATATCTCAACCTAAAATGTATCCTTTTACAACCAAAGGACATCGTTCCACGACTCCCACGTGACAGATTGTTACAAGACTAGATTAGTGCGGTGTCACAGTTCAATACAGAAGCTTAGTTTACAAAGCACCATATCAGACAAATTGTTAACATGAAAATACAGATCTTATGTCAAAAAAAAAAAATAATAATAATGTTCTTCCTGAAACTGTCACGCACTATTACAACCCTATCAACCCCGAAAGATAAAAACAGCGAAATAAAATGAAGCTCCAAAACTATAAACATAAATCAAACAAAGAGCTCAGAAGAAAGAAAAAAAAAGGAGAATTTGTTAAAAAGAATAAATAAACAAACGCAAAAAAAGGGAAGGCTATGCATTCACTAAGATACAAAAGAGTAATAAAAGTGCAACAAGGCATGCTACAATCAATCTTCTTTATTTCCTCCTGGGTAACCTTCCTCAGCTCCTTCACTGCTATCTGAAATGGGTTTATACCCAGGTTCATTCTCAGGTCGAGCAGGTCTAGTTGGGGTACCATCTCCACTTTCTCCGGCCAAGTAAAAAATGGCCACCATCACTGACACCATGACAATTATAACCAAGACCAAACCAACACCCATAATCGAGTTCATAAAACTCTTGAATGATGGGCCTTTAACCATCATCTTAATTGTTTTTCCTTCTCTGTACCGCTCGAGAAATCGGCTGACTTGAGATTCTTGATCCTCCTCTTGTAAGCGTTCTAATCCTTCCACCTTCAAAATGAGTGATATTTCATTAGTTCAACAATGTTCTACGATATATAATACATGCAAAGGTCGGCACCAGGCTAAAATGGCCTCTTTTATATCTTCACTAGTGCCAGATGTGTACCAGTTTAACTGGTAAAAATTGAACAAGGGATAAATTGTTCAGAGACTTACTACATAGTATTCTTCATCCCCATCCCACACAAGAATCTTTGGTAAATCTGAGCCTTTAGCAGCATCAAATGTTTCAGCAAATTCGGCCCACTGCTTCAATCCAATGAAACCAAAAACAAAATCCCGGTTTGCAGTTGCTGCTGACCTCAGGATTTTGAGCAAATTCACAGCTTTATTCTCCGTCTCGTCCTCCACAATCACTAAAACAATCTTCCTCTTGTCATCTCTCAACAGCTTGAGTATCTCGTATCGAATAGGAACAGTAAGCGGAAGAAGATTCTGCTTGATGAAATCTTCCAAAAATGCCTCTGAATTCCATAAGTAATTAGTTAAATAGAAAGAAAACCAGTATAATTCTGGCCAGGTCTTTACTGGTACAATAACCATATATACCCAGCATTACAGCTTGGTTGTTGGTAAACCAGTTAGTTGACAAGTCAATTGCCAGGAAATTAACACTATATTGATAAATTCGAAAATGGCTTGCAGTGTACCTTGAAAAGGCCCGTAAAACACACTTCGCTCATTATATTTGGGATAAAGTGAAACCAGTGCTGGGAACTTGTTAAAATCATACGAAACCATCATTTCTTCTGAGAAATCCTTCACAACCCCAAACCATGCCTTCTTCTTATATTGTCCCCCGAGTGTTGCCAGAGCAATTTCCTCCATCCCAAACCCAATAAAGATAGGCAGGTCTGATCCAGCCCCTTTTACGAAGTCTTTTACCGAGGCATCAGATTCCAGCACAGAGACATTCGGTGAAGCAAGCTTTCTAATGTGATTCGTGAGTAACTCAGCTTTTCTGGGTCCAGTGTAATCCTCAGGTACACCGTGGACAAAGAGCTTCAATGTTGGGAATCCACTGCACCAGGTGTACATTGAATTTTTTTATGGAATTTCTTCATAAATAGCATTTGAATTTGGTCAAATTACTAAGCCAATCTGGACAGTGCATACTGGCAGTTTGAAACCTTGCCACTACCAGGTCACATATCAATAATTACTGGTCAAGGTTGCGAAACATAATCTTGGTCACAACTCACAACTAATTTTGCCCAACAGTAGGGAAGTCTTTGATAGAGTTAAGTTTAGTTGCATGTGGCTTTTTCTTTTGAAAAGAGAGAGAGAAAGATGTGAAAATACATACTCGATTTCATACTTGGATGCTAGTTTCCTATACTTGTCTGCATTTAATTTAGCTATGAAAACTGGTTCTTTCAGCGCAGCTAACACTGGAGCAGCCGAATCCAACTGCATATATTATCAATCAAGTTCAAACAGCCAATTCAGTCGATCATTAAGCAAATTACGAAAAACCAAACTCCCAAGGAGATTTCTTTTTTTCTATCATACCTCAGGAGAGAGACGCTTGCAATGGCCACACCAAGGCGCGTAGAAATCAACCAGGATTCGATCGAAGGAGGCAATCGCGGAGTCAAAACTGGACTCATCCAGTTCTATCACCGTCCCGTCCGTACGGAATTCGTGGGAAGTTATCAGAGAGAAGAGAGTTGAACACAGTAGAAGAAGCAGAACTGGATTCGCATGGTGGTTCAGCGCTGCCATGTCTCTTTTCTTCTCAAAACAAAAATGGAGGATTTTAGAAGCAACCTGGAAATCGATATAACTTACTGCGTTGCACTAATTTATCTAATTGGCAAACTATTATTAGATTAGATGATGATGAAAAGCATATATTATATACCAAGAAAATACAGGAACGGAGAAAATATTATTTTGCTCTTTGAGGTAGATATATAAAAGAATGAATTATTTTAGATTAAAACAATCAAGCACCTTCAATGGCTATATTCTTGTCTGCATTTCAGATATATTTGTTTTTAAAATTTTGACAGTCCAAAATGGCTGCTTGGGAGTTGGAATTAACCTAAGGCCCTCTTTTTTGAGATTAGATGATGTATGGTTTTTGTCTTAAAATAATAAAATGCTTGCCCGAACAAAAATTTTGTTACTGACTCAAATATCATTAAATAGTATAATTCATGGATGAATAGAGTAATTTCAGTAAGAAAATAAGTTTTTTTTACATTACCACATAAAATCTTTTAAGAGCTAATATACGACCAGGAATTCTTTCAATAGTTGTGAAATGTGAAATTAATAAATTAAACACGTTATTAACAGCTATATCAAGTAATTTTATCTATAGAAGTCGATCAGAATAAAATGCGGCGTATAATAGTTAAATTACAATCTCGCAATTTATATCAAGAAAATTAAGAAAACAACAAACTTATAAATTAGAGCATATTATTCCAAAAGAAAGTATACGTTGTCCATATGTCAAACTAATTGCCTACGGGCTTTAAATGTCAAACTAATTAAATGTGATTAACACACTTTGTATGCAACTATTTAACATAATATTAGGTTTTGAAAAAGTGTATTCGGAGTATACAAGTAGTAAACTTCATCAGATATGTAAAATTAGAACGTAAGGCTACGTTAAAAACTTAGAATGATTTTGATGGAATTTACAACTAATTTGTATATGTAAAAATTTTTGGGAAAAAATAATAAACTAAATAAATAAAACACGGAAAGTTGTAAGTTATAAAATTTGGAACAATAATAATAATTTGATCTCTAAGAATTTGACCAATGAACATTTAATCAGACACCAACATAAAATCTTAAAATTTATTTAATGTTACATTAACACTTTAGGGCTCGTTTGGATCGTATGGGAATAATGAAGGAATAAGAATTTTAGGAATAAAATATTAGAAAGTGTGTAACTTTGTAAAGAAAATACTGTCTAGAAATAAGTTATTCCTAAGCAATCCAAACACCCCCTTAGGGATTTACTATATATCAAATAATTGTAAATTACTTATGACAACAGAATTAATTTTAGTAAACTGAAATATCAATAACTTAGTTTTGAAATTGGACTAATATGTGTGATCAATATTCAATAATTCAAGTGGGAACGCGAATAGAAACAAAGTTTCTTCCGCAGAGAATCCTTTAGAAAGTTAATAAATATAATTTTTTTATTTTCCTTTTCGAACCAGCATCTCCTCTTTCTCTGATTCGATTTGGTGTTGCTAGTGAGGAACGCGGCTGGACTGATCCTCTGATCCTCTTCATTATGGCTCTGTTTGGATGGATAGGAATAAGGGGTTAGTCGGGAATAAATGGCTATTTCTGATTAAGGCACAATCCAAACAGGTCAGATTAAGGATTTAATCCGGTTGGGAGACGGATTAACTAATCTGACAAAACGTTAGAATAAGAGGGTCAGATTAAGGAAAAAGGGCCCCTCGTTCGGGCCTCTCTCTCTCTAATCCGACAATCTCATTCGAGCCTCTCTCTTCCATTTCTCCTTTTTCTCTTTCCCTGAAAGCAAAAGTTTGAAAAAAACGAAACAAAAATCTAAATCTCTTGCGATTAACTCAGCTTTTCACGAATTCAATAGCATTTTCGTCTTCTCGCGCTTTCAAGCATTACAAAGAGTACCGGATTGCTTCTCGATTTCACTTCGTTCAAGGAGGTTTTAGGTACGACACCATTTTTTTCTTATTTTTTGCTTCATTTCGTTGCTAACTGTCTATTTCCTTCATTAGATCTGTGATATTTTTCGTAAATTTAGTAGTTTTCTATCGATTTTTTCCTTGAAATGAAGGAAAATAGAACTTTTTTGTTCGTATTTTGACTATTTTTTGATGTATTTCGAACTACAATAACAGTAGCATACAATAGCATCTTCGATTTCTCTTGCTTCCGTAGTGAATTTGATTTCCTCCATAGCTCGAGGAAGTGGTTTTTGATGAGATCGAAACAATAAAAACTAGGATTACGCTTCCTGAATGAGATTCTTGTTAGAATGAGTTTATCCATGGATTGTGTACTACTGATATTAGTAATCCCTAGTTGCGAGCTTGTACTGGTAAAGGCAGTGAATGAAATCATAACCAAAATTAACAGTATATGTGGATTAGTGAAAACAGTTTTTTTTTCTACTATGGATTAATGCCTCGTTTTGTTTGAGTGTGATTTTTCCTCTTGGAACGTGATTTGCTTCTGTACACAAGAATTTCCTCATTTCCAGTATTGTGTAGAGGTAATTAAGTAATTATTAATTGCTCCTAGTGGATACGTTAGTTTTTTTTTCCTTATTTCCATAATTTCTTTCTTGTAAGTATAAATCCAATGTTTTTAGTTTTTAAAGGGACGGTTTGGGTGAGAAAAGGGAAAAGGGGCTGAAAGTGAAGAGAAGCATATCTCAGCACAAAGCATTTTAGAGTAATTCTTAGATGCAGATTATATATTCTTTTACTAGTCTTTTCTAGTCTTTTCTTTCTTGCCAGCATTGATACTTTGTACAGTCGCAATTTAAATCTTTACTAGTCTTTTCTTCTTGACCTTATAGATTTCCTACCTCTTTGATTGTATGATTATACAAGTAGGATAATATACAATAATACTGTACTCTTTTTCCATTTTGGGGAAAAAAAAATTAGGATCTTGATTTGCTAGATCAAGGCTGGAACAAAGGGTACTGATTACCTTCATTGATTCCTATTTATAGTACTACAAGTCAACTGTAGAATTTCAGTTCTGTAGTCGATTTGAACAAAAATTTTGTTCCAATAAAACTGTGGACTAGATTACAAAGGCATGTAAGTAATGATAAGTATCTAACTGTGTCATCTGTTTGGGTCTTATTTATTTTATAATTTGTTGCGTTTAGTTTAGTGACCCTCCCAACAAACAATTTGGATTGTGATAGACTCCATTAACATTGTTTTATCTTGTAATATAGGAGTAAACCATTTCCTTGGTATCAGTGGCTGTTGGACATGTGCGGAGGTAACCGAGCAAGGGGGGATGAGTTGCATTTTGAAGGATTCGGAGTCAACATTCAGAACAGTGGCACGCTAGATATATACTATACCAGTCACTGTTGACTGAAATTGTATGTCTCCTGTAATGATCTGCTTCTCTTTCTTAATAAAAAAAAGAATCAATAAACAAAGATTTTCTCTGTGTCTTGCCTCTTAAAGTTGCTTTTGTTGTGTTGATTGGTTCTTAAAGTTCTCCTTTTTTTCTTTCAATGATATATATGTTGATTTAAGCAATTTTTATAGTTATCACACTAGGTCAAAAGTGTGAAATATGGGTCAGATTGTGATTTTGGAGTTCATATAGGTCGGTACCAATCTTAAATTGGTTACTGGTACGCTATTGTTGTGAGTCAAGAATCTGTTTGTGAAGAATTTTAGTCTAGGGACTGAATTGCAAGGAAAAAGAGTTCTCAAGGATCCCTTAGTAAATTTGTTTGAACTTTTTTTGGACCGATGTGTGAATAAAACTATTACTGGGCCATTAGTTTAAAGATATGGGAATAAAAGGAATATGAGGGCTGCTAAGCAAAAATGTTAAGTTGGCGGGTTGGATCTGTTGAGATTTCGGATGGGGGTTTAATGTGATATCGGGTTTAATGTGTTCTTATATATAAAATTGCGGTCAAATATTTATACTAAACTATTTGACTATTTGTGAAGGTTCAAATGTCTAAGGGGTTTTTTTGTTTTTTTTTTTCTTTAGTTCAGTTCAGTGGTTGTATTAATTGGGTTAGTTTACTGGTAAAATCAGACTTGTGTGCTGGTAAAGGTTAGTTTGCTGGTAAATTCAGACGGGTGTACTGCTGTATTACGGGTTTGTTTTTTCATCTCCTAGTTAGATGTTTGTAACTTAGGGCAGTTGCTTCAGGTTTTATGTTGGCTTGTACTGAACTTTTAAGTAAATTTATGCCCACGGGCCATTTGCCAAAAAAAAAAAAAAATGTCAAATATGTTTTAATATTCTGAATTTATGTATGTGACTGGTTTAATATGTAGTGAATCTTAATTTGATTTGTATTGTTTGAAATGCTATCAAATTAATTGCTTTTGTTATGTTAATTGTTTCTTCTATTGAAATCCTATTTGGATTTTCAAAAATGAAATGATAGTATGATTTATCATATTTTCAATGCTCTTGTTCTTTTTCTTTCAGTTATATGTATACTGATATAAACAATTTTATTAGTTACCATACTTGGTCAAAAAAAAAGTCCAAAGTTGCAGTCAAATATTTGTATATATGCTAGGAGTCATCAGAAGTTCGTGGTTCGGTCAAAAATTTAAAATTAACGGTCAACAAAAATTTCGAACTTGAAAATCCCATATAAAAGTTAACGGTCAAATAAAAAGCTCATTATTTATTTCTTTCATCATCCAAACAAGAAGTCTTATTCTGAGAATAAGACTATTCTTAACAATTTAGGATTAAAAATTTTAATCCTAAATAACTAATCTCATCCTTAATCTCATATGATCCAAACAGAGCCATAAGATTAGTGGCGTTGTATCAATTTGTATCGATTGTGAACATGTTATGCTTGTTATGGTGCGCTTAAGATCCCATTGGGGAAATATGGCTTAAAACCAGATTCTGGCAAATCGAAAACACCGATTCCAGGGATTTGTTTGTGATACCAGTAAAAATTGAAGGGTTAAATCAAATAAAATGTGAAATTTCTTCTCGTAAGGACTAATCTGAAAATATGCTAGTTGTTTGGGCTCGGATCTGTTTGGTTTTGTAAGAGGGTTGCTTCCGTTGGAGTCTCTGAACCCGTTTCTTCTTTCTCCTCTGTTCGGATCCGTATGAAGTGATTGCTTCGTCTTTCGGAACTCTTATCTAGCACAATGTGTTACCGATTGAATTACAGTTGTTTTGCTGGTTAGATTTTCATAAGAAGACAAGTCACTAAATCCATAATAGAATAATGTTTTACTTGTTACTTGTGGGCCATTACTCCTTTCTCAACCGAACATGAATGAATTAAATCAAGTTCTTTGACTTATTCAGTGGAGGAGGATTTGGGTGTCCACAATTTGAATATCCAAAATGTTCTAAAATTCACTTTTTGACTATTTTTATAAAATATAAAATTCAAATTTCGAATCCAAACCGTTGATCTTATTCGATATAACTAGCGATGCATTTTCATATAAGTTTTGTAAATTTTGAAGTTTATTTGATACTTGATCGAGAGTGATTAGATATTGAACGAATCTAGTTAAATATGATAGATTAATTCTAATCTGTTCATATTTTAGCCTCTTGACCATGTATTAAATAAACTTCAACAATTATAAAACTTATATGAAAATGGATCACTCGTTATATCAAATAAGATCAACGGTTTGATTCGAAGTTTGAATTTTATATTTTGAAAAAATAACTAAAAAATGAGTTTTGGAGCATTTGGGGCATTCAAATTGTGGGCACTAAAGCCTAATTACTTTCTTAATGAAGGCTTGTCTTTCAACTTTGTTAGACCCAGAGAGTACGTTAATATCGGTCACTCTAATTTTTGGATTTACTTAAGCTGAAAACGATTGTTGACTAACTAAACTATATATAAAAAAAAAAAAAAAAAATCCAAGTATATGCTTGATAAAGATTTATAGGCTTTTCTCTTTGCTGAGCCGAGAATAACTATGGTATTTATATAAAGTAAACTAGAACTTTAAATAATTGGATGGTATAGTTATATTGGCACAAACTATTTAACAAAAATAAAGGTTGGGTTCATTAAAGGAAAAGCGAATCTAGTAATTAGATATTCCTTTAATTATCGATTCGGGAAATGATTGATGATATTATTGTTTGACAAAATTTTGAACAGATACTCTAAAAAATATTCTGATTCTCTGATCTCAAAATAAAACAAAATTTTAATATTTAATAATACTTCAAAACAAAATTCCCTTCGAAAAACCTTGAATTTACATCACGTCTAGATAAATCTGGTTAATCCGAACAATTTGAACAAAACATGTCAAGTCTTTAAACCATTATTTAACGACAATTTTTTTAATAAATAGGAAATCTAAACAAGGATTGTAAGCCAATAGAAACGTCGGATGTGAGATTGGAATTCGAGTCTAGTTAAGTTAATTTTCGCAAAGCTTGGAGTCTAGTTAAGTCAAGCGAGATATTTCCTTACAAGTTACAAGTTACAAGCTACTTCCTTTTGCTTTACGGTGCAGCTGGTTCTGTCTCAGCTGGCACTGTTTTTTATCTTCCTTTTATGTTTCTTTTTTTCTCTTCTTTGTGTTCTTTTGTTTTACTAGGTAGCCACTGCCTAGTTTCTCCCAAAAAAAAAAAAGTTACAAGTCAAGCTCTGAGCCTCTGAGTCAAGTCAATTCAAGCGAGATGTTTCCATACAAGTTAGAAGCCACATCTCTGAGTCTAGTTGCGTTAGAAAAAGAAATGAAAGCTTGGTGTGCGACTTTTTCAAAAAAATGCCCAGAGTAGAATCTACTGCAAAATGACATTTGGAAATAGAAAGTTTGAATTTGTCAAAGTGAAAAGAGTGAAGACTGGCAGTTAACTTGTTTTCTTTCAGTTGTGTAGCTCTGGAAGTTCTGTAGTCTGTAGAGGCACTTTTAACTTGTTTTGTTTTGTTTTGTTCTGTACTTTGCTCTGGAAGAGTTTTTGGGGGACTCTTCTAGTTAACTTGTGCTGCTGTTTGTTAAAACTTTGTTATTAATGAATTGGTTCCCCTACTTGAAGCTTTCGGTTCAAAAAAAGAAAAGAGTGAAGACTAGTTTCGGCCAGTTTACACTTGCCGACTTGCGCCGAAGGAATGGGCTTGAGGGATCGAAAATTTAAGGACTTAATTACCGAGTTCGATGAAAGTGGGGCCCGAAATTGAGAATCTACATATATCACAACTGGAGAGAAGCTTTTAGGGGACAAGGTCTGTTCAATCAATAATACATAATAATAGTTCTTTCAAATTAAACATTCAAAATAATAATAATAATAATAACAACAATAATAATATAATAGTTCTTTAAAAATAAATAAAATAATACACTCTAGTTGCACATGCGCCCGCTGAATTTGATGCGACTTTTTTTTAAAAAATTTTAATATTAAATTATTTATGAATACAAATTCAGTGTTATTTCACCTATCCCGCACCTGTTCACTTAAAATTTCAACATGCCTTGGATAGTTGGATAGCTAGATATTTGAAGATTTCTATAATGCTTTCTTGATATGGGTGAAATTTTAAAATTTTAAAAATGAACATTAAATTAGCAACACTAGTTCACCGAATTAATTAGTCGAGTTTTAACGCTAACTTTACTGATCTCAAACTTTTATTCAGCAGGTAGTGAACTAACCTAATGGTTGAACTTACCTCGTAACTAAAGTTAATTGCAAACACATTGTATCTTAACACCAACATTCAGCAAATCAAAAGACCCGGAGTTAGGCCTGTCAAACGTGTCTAAATAACACGGAACATGTACATACCGTTTTTGTTTCGTTAAGGTGCACGGTATAAGAATCCATTCCGTTAACTGTTTTGTTTCTGAAACGACACAAAATTCCGTTTCGTTAATCGTGCCACTTCAGAAAATACATATGTAACGGTTTGAAATGAGTCTGAAACGGTCGAAATGGTACAATTTGGTGTTCTGTCTACCGTTTCGTTTCAGAACACGGAACATTTCAGTTATTCGTTTGTTTATTCCGTAACGTGGTGGCAAAACGGTACCCTCGACAGCTATACCCGGAGTAGGATCTAATTAAAATTATGAACCGTTGAATTATCTGAATAATCATTACACCCCCTTTATAAACCCTGGGTTGGCGCAGTTGCTCAAACAACTCCCCACATCTTTTGCTGTAGATACAGAAATTAATTTTTTCACTCACTCTGAAACGATATCATGAAACACAAAACAATCTCCCAAACAACCCGGGTGGTGCCATTATTGATGCTCTCAATGATCATGCCTTTTACGGCATTCCAAACAGTCGCATCTTCCATTTCATTACCGGGATGTCCAGATTCCTGTGGCGGCGTTCAAATTCCCTACCCATTCGGCATCGGACCGAACTGTTCGAAACCAGGCTTTGAGCTAAGCTGCGAGAAGTTTAATAGTAGTGGTTTATACGGATCTTATTACTGGTTATACGGATCTTATTACTGGCTCAACGGCACCCACGCACCTTTCTTGTTCAATGACACACCCGTCCTGAAAATTTTTATTGATTCTGGAGAAGTACTTGTGTACAAAAGCATAACTTCTACCTGCAGCAATACAACTACCAGTCCCAAGAGCAATACTCCGAACGGTTGGGATCTGTCTGGCACACCATACCAGATCAATTACCTGTATTATTGGAGCTTTTTAACTTTTATTGGCTGTGATATGATTGCCAATGTTACTTTTGGCAATGAGACCAATATGAACCAGGGTGGGTGTAGTACGACTGGTTGTTACTCTTCGGACATATATGACAATTATGGGACATGTGGACATGGTTGCTGCCAAACATCTCTACCTGAAGGAACAAAATATTACAATTTTATCCTCCAACAGAATAACCTTAACAATTGTGGTTATGTGGTGCTCGCAGAAAAATATTTCAACTACTATCTTGGAATCACCTCTGAAGACGATCTATCTAAGCAGCAATCGGTAGTAGTTCTTGATTGGATTATAGGAAATGAGTCGTGCGCGACAGCGAAAACCAACAACAAATGTATGAAAGATGGCGCCCCTGATCAATCTTATGGCTGCATCAGCGATAACAGCGTCTGTGTGAACTCCACCAACGGCCCAGGTCATTATTGTGTTTGCTCTGATGGTTATGAAGGCAATCCTTACGTACTAGGAGGCTGCGTAGGTATCTCTCTCTCTCTCCTCTCTAATCTCTCTAAAAAATCATGACACACAGCAGGTGCACGTCAAACTCTTTCTTCAGTGTCTAAATTGGGATTTCTTCTACTGCTATTTGTCACCACAGTTGGATATTGTATACAGATTTATTAGACCATTTTATTTTGATCCTTCTATTTAAATTAATTGAATATTCGTAGATAATCCACATTAAACCATCCACAAGTGCCCTTACTTTTTTCATAAACCTCAGTCGATGTACGTAAATTGAATTAATCCAAAAAAAAAAAGGCATTGCCTTAAGTCTTATATCTTACCCAGCTGTGCAGGACAGGTTACTCAAGTAGTGAAGTACGAGTACTATATATATTTGCAAATCTTGTTTGCCGTGTTTATACTGGTAGATCTGAATCTGATACGAATGGTAGGTGGTAATCCTGATACAAACAAACCCATGTAGGGTATATAAATTTTATTCAAGGGTTCGTTTTTTTAAAAAAATAAATAAATAATTTGTTGAATTGTTTGTGCATATGTACGGGATTTTTTTATTTTTAATATTTTTAAGAAACGTTTGAAAGCGGCTGTCAACAAGATATGTACGGGATATTATATATGGACGAATTCATTAGTTTATTACCTAACCCACCATTAATTACCAATTCCCTATACTATATGCAGATACATATATACGGCACAAATGATCTTTTTCTTTTTTCTTTTTTTTTTTTTTTGATGAAAATCTTATTCTCTATTTTGTTCTACTTTTCTTTTCCCCTCTTTATAGGTATTCCCATACATTGTGCCTTCGCCGGGTGGCGTGTAAGGAAAGCACGGCTTTGCCAAGTATACTTAGCTGGTACTAATGAACTCTCTTTAATATAAAATTAAAAATTTCATCCATCCATTTTTCCTATATTGAGATAAATGAAATACATTAACACAATAGAAAAAATTATTACAAAAGTGCTATAAAAATAAAATTATGCAAATGGGCATGTTTGGATGCATGGTGAATAAAGAATAAGTTACAAATTTCTTATTCACGTGAAATCAAACAACACATGAATAAAAAATTTTAACTTATTCGGATACTAATTCATATTTTATCAAAACCCTAGAATATGAATAAGCCCTTCCTTATTCACTCCACATCCAATAATAATCCAAGAAGAATCAACCATGGCTACAGTGTTCCATCTTTTGCGTAAAAAAAAAAAAATTCTAAAGCACTGACGAGGAGATCGTAGATTATAATGCGTGTTTTGTCCTTACTAGCCAGTAAAACGTGTCCCCCAGAAATAAAAAAAATGAAGTAATTTCTCACTCAGTTAGTCAGTAAAATTATTGTAAATTTATTGTAGTCTATCTTAGATTTTTTTAAATTTTAATTAAAAAGTCAATAATGACGTTATCATCAACGTCATATTTAAAATCAGATTTTTAAACATTAATGATCCATATTTAATATAAAAGTTGAATATACTTGTACACTCATAATCTGATATTGAATACACTCTTTGCCTAATTGGATGGATCTTTCAATTGATGTTTTTATAAGGAGCAAGAATATACATAAAAATTAAGCAAATTTAAATGAATAATAATGAAAGAGACAATTAAATGGGATGTAAAATAAACAATTCTGCCTCCACAAGATATGTATGTATAATATGAGGAAGTTTCTAGTCCCGCCACTTTATGTGCCATTAAGTATTATAGATTCATTTATTCATTTTGGTGCAGTCAAAATACTACCGTAACTTTTTTTATTCCAGTCCTGCCACATTATAAATTTAATATTCATTATCGAATTCGAACTTTTGATCATGTTCACTTTAACCGGTGATGCATTACCACATAAGTTTTTGTGAATTTTAAGTACATTAAATACTCAATCAAGAAGGTAAAAAAATGAACGTGTTAGAATTAATTTGTCATAATAAACAAGAGTCATTCATTTTTTAATCTTGCTTGAATATAAGATAAATTTCAAAATTTGTAAAACTTACATGATAACTCGTTAAATTGAAACAAATCAGCAGTTCGATGCAAAAAATAAATTTTATATATAAAAAATTAAATTTGCAGCATTCATTTGGTGAAAAGTGTTGGTATTTAAACCCTCCTATTATAACATACAGCATCATATTTAGGTATACATATATATATATAAGTATTTTTTTGAAATTTTAGAAAATCAATAATCTAATTAGTTCTGAACCGTTCAAAAACAGCAGTTTTTAAAAATCCGAAAAAAATACTTAAAAGTTTTAAAAAATATATAAAATTTGGTCTGCATGGAGATTTCAATAGAGAGTTCATATTAAACGGTTTGGATCGGTCATTTTAAACTAGATCTAGGAGTTTTGATCGCAACTCACAGACCCTCTGGTAAGTTATAACTCACCATAGCAAAACTACACACACACACACACACACACAGAGGGTTTTGATATAGTACGCTCGGGTGTACAGATTGTCCCCGTAATCCAACTTGTTTTCGAAATCCATAATTTAAATGGTCAATCTGAACCGTTCAACTTGTTCTTCATATTTAAAAATTCTTGGAGACCAAATTTTATATTTTTTTTGAAATTTTTTGCTATATATTATGATATTTATAATTGGAGTATTTCAGACTCTTCAATTTAAAAATATCATAATATATAGCAAAAGGATTCGAAAAAATCTCAAATTTGGTCTTGAGGAGTTTTTCAATATGAAAAATAACTTGAATGGTTTGGATTGAATGCTTAAATTTTAGATTCTATCCATCCTCTATATATATATATATATATATATATATATGCTAGTTGTCAACGGAAAAATTTGAACATTGAGATATACTATTACTAAATAATAAACTATTTTTATACCACTACAAATTAAAAATTAATTTTTGGCAATGGGGGCCAATTAATATGACTGTTTTGCCTATTTGAACATGCTGTAAAACAATACAAAGAAAAATATGTCATAACAAATAAAATGTTCAAAACTTCAATTTTCAAATTTCAAAATTTTTAAAAATATTTTATTATTTTGGATGGAATGGATCTATTTTTTTTCTTAATAATATTTTCATCTAATGAGATAATTTGAGCATTTTTCAAAAATTATGACAAATTTTAGAGTGATATATCTCTAATTTTTAATGTTTTAAAAGAAATTAATGACAAATTTATTTTAGTGATTTTAAAATGATACATTTCTTATTAATAATTTGAGAATAATATTCTCAAAATCGATAAAATTTGTCATGACATGAAACAAAATTTTCTTAAAATTTAACGCAATGATATGGACCATTATAAATTTTTATCATCACCATCATCACGTGTAAACCACTTTCTATTTTCATCGATTGTTGCCTAGCTCAGCGCTAACAAATTTTCTTTTTCTGTTAGCATTCTTGCTCTCACCATACTTCTCCCTCACCCCTTCTCTTATCGCTGATCACTTGTCACTCATTCTCTTGCGTCCCCCCTAACCTTTTGCAACCGACCCCCTCCCTCCCAAAGCCTATACAGAACTAGTTGTCATGGTATATATGCTAATTGTCCTAGTTGTTGCTTCAATTTTCCTAGTTATTGCTCCAGTTGTCGTGGATAATATGCTAGTTGTCCTTGTTGTTCCTATAATTATCCTAGTTATTGCTCCAGTTACCTTGGATAATATGCTAGTTGTCCTTATTGTTCCTACAATTGTCCTAGTTATTACTCCAGTTGTCCTTGATAATATACTAGTCATCCTAGTTATTGCTCCAACTGTCTTAGTTATTACTCTAGTTGTCCTACATAACAACCTAGAGCTATTACAGAGTTTAATTTTTGCTTCCTAAGCACTATGAAGAAATGAGTAGGACAATTAGGGAATATGTGTGAGACAAGATAATTGCATTGAGTTAAAAGACTATTGTATTGAGTTAAACGACGACAGGGAATGTAAAATGGGACAATCACAGGTATAATAGAACAATTACAATGAGGAGTCGAGCGTGAGGTAGGGGAGGGGAGGGGAATGAGGCAACCGTAGGCGCTAGGAGGGGAGGGATGGGTCAACACTAAGTAGGCGCTGGATAGGCATAGGATGGGAGGTATGCGCTGGGTAGACACTAAATGAGAGTAAGCAAGCACGTGATGATGGTGGTAAGCAATTCCTTAAAATTCACTGTAAGAGCCGGTAAACCATCAATACTAAACCATTACATCACATCAGTAGATATGTGATTCTAAATCAATAAATTTTGTCATGACATAAAACTAATTTTTCTTAAAATTTAATATAAGATCCGGCAAACCATGCATACTAAACCTGTAATCCTGTACATCAGTACGTGATTCTAAAATGGTAATTAATATTCTGCCGCCGTACATATGATTTTCAGGATCTATTTTTATTTGGCTAAACGTTAATCATTCTAAACAAGTTTGTAATCTTTTCTCAATTTTTTGACATATTTTTCGGAACACAATTTTTTAAATAAATTAACATTTCAAATCCTTACTTTTTGAAAATTATTCCGTTCATTATTTTGAATTCTAGATTAAAATTCCAACGTGTTTGTACACACATCACCCCGTAACATATATATATATATATATAGGTAGAGTTGGCACGGCGTAATAAAATACAACACATAATGTGAAAAAAGTGATGTGTGAAAACGACGTATTTGATGTAATACGACATATTGTACAATACATCGCAATGGACGCTGAAGTTATTGGACAGTGATTTTTACTAGCGCCACGTCCAAAAAATTGGCAAAAGAAGAAAAAAAGAAAAGTATAAAAGTTTTCTGTACAATCTATCTTAATAATTAAAGAGACAATAAATTTAAGTATGATTTGAGAAATTGTCTGATCATCGTATCGAGAAATTGTCTGATCTATTTTTTGCGCTAGGCATGCGTCAGTGACATGCATCCGGATGAGATAACAGTAAACTGAATTGACATGGTATTATGCAAAATATAAGAATTTCAAAAGTAATTTTAAATCTGGATATGAAAATAAGTAATATAATATAAGCACTCCTCACGAAAAGATATACAAACCATAACAACACATAAGATGTATCTTTAATTTTGAGATAGGCAAAGTGAGGAGGATGTTTCCAAAGCAAGCGGATTTCTTTTGTCCAAACAATGACCCATCTTTGATAAAAAAGAGAAAAAAAAATGACCCATCTCCCTCTGCTTTATGCATATCTAAATGAGAAAATACTGCTTTTTTAGTTCCTGAACTATTCGTCTTGGTTTTAATGAGTACTTAATTTTAATTTCTTTCTTTTTTTATTCAAATAATCTCATGATCTGTCCTTACTAGTTCAATTTCACCCTTCCGTTATTATATTGTTATATTCTTCTGTTCAACTGACTCATCTTGCTTCTCGCGAATACCAGATAATATTTTCCTGTAAAAGGAACAGAAAAGGAAATTAGAAAGGGGAAAAAAAAAAAGGAAAGATGGCGTTAATTTTTAAATATCTATTCCCTTTTTGTATGACATGAATAGAAAATGCGATTCTCCCTTCTTACAGTTTCAGCTCCCTTCTGTCTCCCTGAACACCATTATGTTAAGGGATCCAAAAGATTTAAAGAGGTGAAATTGCCAAAAACTAATTCATTTTGTGACCCAAAAATATTAACAAAAGAAGCATAATCATGTAGTGAGAATTCGATAGTGTTTGATTTTTTTTAATTTGAGGCATATGTATCAGCTACATTGTTTGATTTTTTAATATCAGGAAATGAAGTAAAATATCAAACCTTTTCTTCTGACATCCTTTATTTTCGTGTGTATATATATATGCAGTTCTGATAGTTGGCCTCAGTACTGGTTTTTGTGCTTTTCCATCATATTTTGCTGTGAGGAAGCGTATCGAAATGCTTGAAAAAAGAAAACAGGAAAAATTGAAACAAAAGTTCTTCAATCAGAATAAGGGGTTCCTTCTACAGCAACAAATTAAAAATCCCGATGAAGATGCGACACAAAGAATGAGAATTTTTACCTTAGATGAGCTGGAAAAGGCAACAAATAAATTCGATAATTCGCTCATTCTTGGTCAGGGAGGTCATGGAGAAGTCTATAAAGGTATTTTATTGGATCAACGCGTTGTGGCCATCAAAAGATCCAAAAAAATTGATCTGGCCGAAATCGAACAATTCATAAATGAGGTGGTTATTCTTTCAGAAGTCAACCACAGAAATGTTGTGAAACTCTATGGCTGTTGCTTAGAGACCGAAGTCCCATTGCTTGTTTACGAGTTCATTTCGAACGGAACACTTTCTAAACATCTCCATGCTGAAACTTGTTCCTTAACATGGAGGCATCGGTTAAGGATCGTGCTTGAGTCTGCAAGAGCAATTGCATATCTTCACTCATCTGCATCCATATAAATTTTCCACAGAGACATAAAATCAGAAAATATTTTATTAGATGATTATTTCACTGCAAAAGTATCAGATTTTGGGACCTCAAGATCTGTTGAAATAGATCAAACAGGCATTACTACATGTGTCCAAGGGACATTTGGATATTTGGACCCTGAGTACTTCTATAGTCGCCGGTTAACCCCGAAAAGTGATGTCTACAGCTTTGGTGTCATTATAGCTGAATTGCTAACAAGAAAAAAACCACTCTCCTCTGCACTGTCGGAATATGGTGGCCTCGTTTTATATTTTACTCGTGCTATTAGAGAGAATCGCCTCTTTGATATCCTTGATCCCCAAATTGCAGTGAATGAGACGCATAGAACAGAACTTGAAGCAGTTGCAGATCTTGCAGAAATGTGTGTTAGAAGGAATGTAGAAGAAAGACCAACAATGAAGGAAGTAGAGGTAGAGCTTGAGATATTGTGGTGAAAATCCAACAAACAGCATGAAAATCCTTCGACATATCAAAATCTGGAGGAGAGACAGTTTCTGGCTCAGGACCTTACATCAGGTAACAATACAACAAGGCAATACAGTTTTGAGCAAGAACAACTCTCATCATTTAGTTTCCGTCGGTAATTGTAACTATTTTCAGTATAAGAATGTTGGGATGTCAAATTTTATTTATAATATGAGTGGCTTGTTGCTCAATAATTGTACCTTTTATGATCTCCCATATTCTTGGTGGAACTATGTGTTGGTCATTTCTCTTGTAAACCATTGGTGTACTTATTTAGTTCATTTAATTTTGTAGTATCGGTTTTAAAATGCAACATTGTTATGCATCATCAGTTATTTTCGATTCTTATATTTTGCAAATCTGCAATGCACACTGTTCTTTTATGCATCAATTATGAACTATTGGCAATGTTCCTAATTTGCTCTGGCAGTCTTTCACTATTAGCATGAACCCTACTTCCCTAACCATACGAAACCCAATTAAGGGTATTTAGGCTTTGTTCCGCTGTTCAATAAGCATGATGTGGGTGTTGCTACTAACTAGCTGATGCCAGGTCCTCTACAAACTTGATTGCAAGTAAACGTACTGTTAATTATGCCTAAGACTTTTGTCTTGTATAGTATCAATGAATCAAGGCATGCAGATTCACCTCCTAGCCCTTTGGAATACCAAAACATCAGAATAAATGTCAGAAATTAAAAAACTATGCGGACCAAGACAAAGCCGCATTTGTTCTCCCAAGGAGCATCATTGAAGATGGAGGTCTGTTCTTGAAGTTCAGCTAGGTTTGGCTGCTTTTTAGGTGGCAGCCGTCCTGTTTTCTGTTTAGTTTTCTTTTTGTTTCCGTTTTTCTTTCTGTTTTGCTTGACAGCAACAACTAAGGTTTCGTGTTAAGGCACAGGATTTGCTACAATTACACTGTCACAGAAGTTCTCACTCAGGATTAGTTAGTTAATCAAGCTGTAATTACTTTCTGTTGCAAAACTGCTTTCTGGCACATGCTCTCTGTATTCTGTATTCTGGTCAGCTGTTAGTGAGATGCGATGGCTAAGGCACAGCTATATATATGCTGACTGAGAACATGTACAATTTATTCAAGATTGAATCAATAAATTCTTTTCTTCTTAAATCAGCTTTTCTTTATCTTCTTGCTTAAACAATTTCATTTCAAAAAAAAAAAAAAAAAGACGGCCACCATAACTGTATTTTCAAACATTCAGATCTATTTAAATGTTGTCCGGATCATTTCATCAAACTGGCTTGCATTTTTCTAAATATTTGCCATTTGGCAAACATGCCGACATAGGCATCTGACCATTGATTAACTATATTAAGATTAGAGGATGAAAAGCATATATCTCATGCCGAGAAAATTATATGCTGGAACGTAGAAAGATAATATGTTTCCTGTTATGAAATAGTTGTAAAAGAATTATTTTATATTAAATCAATCAAGCACAAGATTCGCCTCTTCAATGGTTATATTCTTGTCTGCATTACCGATGTTTTGTCTTGGAATTTTTATAATGTTTTAATGGTCCAAAATGGCTGACTGGGAGTTGGAGTTAACGTATGGCCTTTATTCGGAAATAAATTAATTTATGGCCTTTTGTCTCACAATCAAAGTTTTAAAATGTGATTTGTGCGGTTTGACAGTTAGGTGGTGATTTAGTGTTTATCAGTGATAAAACGATAATAAAATGATTATGCAGTGATGAAACGCGATAAAATGAAAAAAAATGACTTTTTTAAAAATCTTGCTCACAATTTAGAAAAAAATGTCACCGCAGATAGATTTTATTATTGACAAATACCTTTTAATGTTTCTTGTGGCCGCATTGGTTGTATCTTCTAATTTATGTTAAATTAGTGCTATTTTATTAACTCCACATTTTGTAGGAATAACATAATTAGCTTTATTCGAGCTAGTGATATTTTAGATGATGCAGTTCAAAAAATATTTTCACTATTCCGTCAGCACAAAATTAGCCTCTTTTTATACTATTCAAATCACCACATTTTTTGGGCACTATTCTCGCATATCGATGCTACCAAACGCATAAGCTAATACAACTACTTTGTATTCTTTTGCATGAATTTTCATGCGACTGTCTTTTTACTTTTCATTTGGTTGTATTTATTGTTTCCAAAAAATATATATATTCATAATATTTCTCAAATCTGATATTTTATTATAAATTTCTAATTTTAGAAACTTATTTTTTAATTTCAAAAACTATCCAATTTGAAATCCAGTAAAATATCTAATAACAATTTTGTTTTATTTATAGATTGAGATATTTATCCCTTCTATAGAATAAGACATTTCGTTGAACTAGAATAGAGATGAGGTCGATTAGAACATGAGATATTTGTAGATTGACAGTGATATTTTCACTCCTTTACACTTTTTTTTTATACCATCATTATACTATATGCCGCTCAATTCCTATCATGTTTACTGTAATTTTCCAACCTGCTCGATAATTGAGCAATTAATTTGTAAAATTATATCAATTTTGGTACACTGATGCGCATAAACTCACATGATATTTGTTATTTTGCCTGTTTTAATTTGTTATTTGAATTAATTGTTGCGGTTGTCCAATTTAAAAAAAAAAATCAATCAACATTATAATTTATTTTTTAAGTAAAATTTATATGAAGATTTATCAAATGGTAATTTTTTGAACTCTGATATATGTTTGATCCATTCGTCTGACTTGTGGTAATTATTTAAAATATTTTTTTAAAAAATAAATCTATCCGTTTTACAGCGGTATCGGATGACAATGCTGTAAATTTATTTATTTATTTATTTTTGGTGATTAGCTGATTTCAAGCAGTAAATTTGGTGCGTCAATCTCACGTCACGCGGTCACGCAAAATGCACTCCAAACCCGCTACACACTTAACCTACAGATTTTAGTTACTGAAAATGTAAATAAAGTCGCAAGTACGCGATTGTGAATGACCTCGTAGAAGAACCAGGACCGCCAAATTTGTAGGACCCACATGTAAGTAGGTCCGCTTGTGAGTTGTGGCTGCTGTCTACTGTTATTCCTTTCCTGCTCCTTTCGTGCACCGCGTCTATCTAATATCTTGCTTTCGTCTTCTCTTTCTCTCTCTACCTCTCCTCTCTCGTTTGGAAGCAGATGTTTCTCTAGAATTCTTTTCTGATCCTTTCTACGCGCACTAGCGCAGGAAAAAAGAGAACCAAAACGAACTTTTTGAGATTTTATCAGAAATGTCTACGACTAATTATTTAATTGGAAGGAGGTTTGCCTCTTTAGTGGTGGCATTAATTTGTTTTTTCGTGGGAATAGCGAATGGGAGCGTCGTTCTAATTGGGAGAAATCTAACCATGTCTTTTGATGATACTGAAGCTACTTTTGGTAAGATTTTGTTGGTTTATTGCAATTCTCCCTGTTTTTATGTGATTCTAATTCAATTGTGGATAAGGTTTTCTAATTGGAGGAGCATGGTATGAATCGAGGTTTCCCAAAAGAAAATTAGTCAATTTCAGCTCAATTTGTTTAATTGTCAACATAATACTATGAATTGAGGTTTGCTTGCTGGTTTTTATTGTGTTAGAACTTGGCTGGTACTGTACAATACTGGTAGGGTACTGTCTGGTTTAGAAAGCTTAGTGTTCTCATCAGAGGTTATTTACAAATCCCAAATAAGCATCAAAATGAAAAGAAAAGAAATATGGAAGTATGTAAGGTCTGTTATTATTGACCATAACAAAATATGTAAGGAACATAGCTGGTTTTGGACAAAGATGCAATTTTATTACTCGATATAAACTAAATTAAACATCCTTTCAAGAATATAGCTATAATAAAATATAGGGCTAGCTCCTGACAATGTTAAGTCCAGAAAATGGAAATATTAAAATCTCTATTGGCCAATGAGTTTTGTTGGCACAGAGTTGATCAACCTGAGAAAGCAGTATCAGAACGCTTAGTGCAATCGCAGCTGATCTCAATTGGGATTTGGCTGAAGAAGATTAGCTTTACATCATTCTAATTAAATGTTACTGTTGCAAGGGACCTGTATAGAGAGTTGCCTCAAACTTCACATATTAAATGCTTGCTTGCAGTTGAAAATTTTCATGATATTTGGAAAGTGAATCCAATTTTCAATTGGTATAAAAGAATTGTTTAAGTTAGAATTAGACTAGTAATAAGCCAGCGTTGACGGTTACAAAAGGATAATTAACAACACAAACACTTTGTTTAAATTTGAATGAATTAATTTTGAAGTTTTATAAGATACAATACTAACCTATCAAACTGATAGCTTAATATAGTTCAGATGGTTGAACTATCGAACTGATAGTTTTGTCGGTTCGAGACAATGTCTCGTCCAATTTTCAAAACATTGATTATGTTATAATATGATGGGTCAAAGGCGGCACCCGTATTTTTATGGTATTTGTTTTTTATTTTCCTTATCTCTGAATGAAAGTCAGAAGCAACTCCAAAATACAATTCAATAATTTGGGAGGGAAAAAAATAACATCAAACATATATCCAATTAACTGATGTTTTAATTGGTTCAAACTTTTAACGAGAATATGAATCATTTCTACTAAAATAATTCAAGACTACCGTACTTAAATTATTGAACACAGCGTTTTAATTCTTGTATTACAATTTCACGTGAAGGCACTAGGCTATGCCGTGAATTTTTTAATTAAACATAACTGGTTTTTTATATTTAATAATAAACATATAAAATAAATAATTTTAACTATAAACATGTCAGAGCGCCGGAGGTGTGGCGCGCCGGCGGCCGCGCCAGTGGGAGTGGTGCGTCGGCGGACACGCCAATGGCAGCGGCGCGTTTGGCCTTTTCTAAACGGGTCCGTAAAATAACGGGTGCAAACCCGATAGATTTCTCAGTCATTTTTAGACCATCTCTGGTCACCGCGAGGCAGGGAACTTGACTTGTTAACATCGTAGAAGGCTGGAGAAGGCACCTATAAAGTCAATTTGGGATGGGTCAGCCTGGGTTAATAGGGAGACCGCTTCATTGGTACAGAAGGTACTAGAACAGTACCATGGACGTTGAAGCTTCTAAATTGGTTCATCGAGAGGCTGTTGAGCACCCTAAGGTCATAGAGAGAAGAAATAGGTGGTCAATTGAGGTTAGGTTGGCTTGGATTGGATGGGGGCATCAAAATTTGACATGGTGCAGGTGTAGGTGTGAGAGGGTACCAGTAAGGATTTCAAAGGATTTAATTGAATATCTTAGGATTATGTTTAAATCAACTAACAAACCTAACAAACCTAGTGCTTTAAGCGGCCATTATATTTGTTACACATTAATTAACACATTAAATCAATGTTTTTTTTTTCTTTTTTTAACATGAATGACCCTAACATGATTTGCATTTTCTACTGTGTAATGCCAACAAACTGAAACTTCTCCTTGCATATATATGTATATGTGACTATTATACGAGTACACACATTAATTTTAAGTAAAACTTCACAAATTAGTGTTGATCATACTCAACTAAACAATTAAGGGAATCAATGAATCATATTCAATCAATTATAACACTCTTCAAGCGTTGATAAGCTTCTATGAAAACCCACTCCAATTCTGACAAGCTATATCTTTCATGTTACCATCTGGTTCTTGTTTTGAAATAAGATTACAAATGCAGATTTGCATAAATTTAAAAAAAGGACATACATGGATTCTGAAAACCATCCCAAATCACATGTATAAGAATATTTAAGGTCACATTTCTTAGTTTTCATATTCTCACGTCATTTTCCAAGTCATTATAGATGATAAATTAATATATTAACAGAATCACATGTGATATTTAATTATTTGAGCATTTGAATGCCAACTTCATACTAACATAATGCACATGCATTATTTATAGCTCATTATATCCAATATCCTATATTGAACTTTGAGACACAGACTATTTTGTTTTGAGGGAGTCGCATTACAATCATAGCTATGCCTGCACCATGTCAAATTTGATTCCTCATCCAATCCAAGCCAACGTAACCTAAATTGACTACCTATTTATCTTCTCTATGACCTTGGTGTGCTCAACAACCTCTAGATGAACCAATTTAGACACTTCAACGTCCATGGTACTGTCCTCGTACCTCATGTACCAATGAGGTGGTTTCCCTATTAACACCCAGGCTGATCCAACCCAAATTAACTTCATCGATGCCTTCTCTAGCCCTCCACGATGCTAACAAGCTTGGTTCCTTGCCTTGCGGTGACCAGAGATGGTCAGAAAATGACTGAAAAATCCTATCGGGTTCGCACCCGCTATCTCACGGACCCGCTTAGAGAAAGGCCAAGTGCGCCACTCCCACTGGCGTGGCTGCCGGCGCGCCACATCTCCGGCGCTCTGACATGTTTATAGTTAAAATTGTTTATTTTATATGTTTATTATTAAATATAAAAAAACCAGTTATGTTTATTTATTAAAAAAAATTGAGGTTCGGATGATCATATCTAGTCAAATGGTGAACTATCGAAAGCTACGACGACATTAATTATGAACACATCGTGTTTGGATGCACGTTGAATAAAAAATAAGTTTCAAATTTTCGATTCACGTGAAATCAAATAACACATGAATAAGAAATTTGAGCTTATATCTGTGTTTATTCATATTCTAACAAAATTCAAGAATATGAATAGACACAAATTTTTAAATCCTTATTCATATTTCTTATTAAATATAGGACCTTTACTACTAAATCACAGTGCCCGAGTAGAATCTACTATAGGGTAATAGGGGTGACCTTCAGAAAGAGAGTTTGAATTGGTTAAACTTGAAAAGAACCAGGAATTGAAAAGTTTCTGCCAGTTACACTTCACTTGATTGGATTCTTTTTTATTTTGAGAAAAAAAAGAAAGAAAAGAAAAATAATCCAAAACTCTTGGAAGATTCACAACTATTTCTAAATTGTTCTAGGGGTATAGACCATGAGAAAGTCTTCACCATAGCTTAAAAAAACAAATTTCATCGATATTTGGGAATTCTTGTAATATTTTTATCTATAATTTGGTTCCTATTAGGCTATTACAATCCAGATTCCAGATCCATGGAACAACATCACCATTTTCAAAATTTTCTACGGGACGTCGGGAGTCTGGACCATAGAAAATGAGATAAGTTTTCATCATTTTTTTTTTACACTTCTAGACTTTTTTTCGGTACTTGTTACGGAAGTGCCAAGAAAAAGGGCCCAAATGTTCAAGAGACCACACAAACCATCGTCAGAAAAAAGTTTCATCGATTTCCAATTTCGAAATTTTAAATTTTAAAATTTAAATTTCGTTCGAATTTCAAAATTTAATTTAAAATTATGAAAATTTTAAATTCGAATTTTCAAAATTTAAATTTTGAAATTTGAATTTCAAATTTTTTCAAAACTTTCTTGATATAAGTGAAAAATTTGAAATTTAAAATATGAACATTAAATTAGAAACACTAATTCACCGAATTAATTAGTCGAAGTTTACATTTTAACGCTTAACTTTACTGATTTCAAACTTTTATTTAGGTTAGTGAGCTAATCTAATGGTTGGACTTACCTCGGCAAACGCACCTTTGGTAAACCATAGTACTCTGTGTCGCATTAATTGCAAACACATTGTTATCTTATCAGTTAACACCAACATTCAGTAAATCAAAACGCCCGGAGTAGAATCTAATATTGTGAACCGTTGACTTAGTTATCTGGAATTCTGGATTATCATTACTTCATTACCCCCCTTTATAAACCTGGATTGGCGCAGTTGCTCAAACACAACTCCCCACCATCTTTTGCTGTCGATACAGAAATTTTTTCACTCACTCTCAAACGATATTATGAATCCCAAAACAATCTCCCAAACAACCCGGGCATTGGTGTCATTATTGATGCTCTTAATGGTCATGCTTTTCATGCCATTCCAAACAGTCGCATCTTCTATTTCATTACCGGGATGTCCAGATTCATGTGGTGGCGTTGAAATTCCCTACCCATTCGGCATCGGCCCAAACTGTTCAAGACCAGGCTTTGAGCTAAGCTGCAAGGAGTATAATAGTGGCTTATATGCAGTCGCACCTTACTTGTTGAACGACAACCAAGTCTGGCATATAGATCCAATGGGAGTAGTATATGTGCGCAAAAGCATAACTTCTATCTGCAACAATACAATTACCAGTACTCCGAACGGTTGGGATCTGTCTGGCACACCATACCGGATCAACCCGTATAACGATTTAACTTTTATTGGCTGTGATATGATTGCCAATGTTACTTTTGGCAATGAGACAAATATGAGCCAGGGTGGGTGTAATACGACTGGTTGTTACAGTTGGGGCAGAAATTATACTTATACTAATAATAATGGGACTTGTGGAAATGGTTGCTGCCAAACATTTTTACCTGACGGGATAAACTATTACCATTTTACCCTCCAACAGAATGACCTTAACAAGTGCGGTTCCGCCGTGCTCGGAGATAGTTTTTTTTTCAACCAAAATATCACCTACGATCAGCAAACACTAGTAGTTCTTGATTGGATTATAGGAAATGAGTCGTGCGCGCCAGTGGACAATTGTGTGAAGTACAATGGCGCCCCTGATAAATCTTATGGCTGTATTAGCGATAACAGCGTCTGTGTGAACTCCACCAACGGCCCAGGTCATTACTGTGCTTGCTCTGATGGTTATGAAGGCAATCCTTACTTACTCGGAGGCTGCGAAGGTATCTCTCTCTCTCTCCAAAAAATCTTGACAGCAGCTGTCAAATTAATTTTGATCCTGCTATTCGAATTAATTGAATATTCGCAGATAATCTACATTAAACCATCCAGAAGTGCTCTTATCTTTTTAGGGAAAATCAGTCATATACCCTTGCAATCTTATGTAATTGAAAATATCATCCTCTAATCTTTGAAATTGGAAATATCCCCTCCTAATCATAGTTATTATAGAAATTTACCCTTTTAATTATTTTTAATAATATTTTCAATCTAAAAAGACAATTTCTAAAACCATGGACGAAAGTGCCCTTATTGACGATTGATCTTCTCATAATTTCTTTCCTCTAAAATAAGTATAATATTCTCCTTCTGACCCGTTCGTGGCTGGAACTTCTTCAAATATACCTACAACCGCTCGAACCATCCTCCTCTGTTATTCTTTGAATTCAATGGCTAATGCAAATATTTCTTAGACATATTGTCAGTGTTGCTTTATTATGCATATGCTGGTATTTCATATTGCCATATATGCGTGCCTAAAAAATATCTAAACAATCTTGAAATATGTAAGCAAATTGTGCAAAGTACTTTAGGATAATTAATTACCCACAACATTACAGAATAATTAATCATTAATCAAATGTAAAGTTTGTGGAGTATCTTGATTGACTCTAGTGAGCATCAGTCACTTATGCGAGCATGGACCAAGAAATTCAATTCAATAATTGAAATGGAAGCTATAATGTGCAAATGTACAGCATTTTAATTTGAAACATCATATTAAGTAGTACAATCATATCAGTAGATCTTGTTGGGTTTGCTTTAAAGTCAAAGGAATAACAATTCTAGCAGATCAAATAGCAAAATTCTAAAAACATGAACTCGCAGAACCAGCAGTGGAACGGGCCGTTCCAAAACACCAAAAACATAAATCGAGAGCGGAAGCATACCTAATTCCATTGCTATGGCCTGAATCTTGATGTTGAGCACTTCTTGATGTCTCCTGACATATATGCACCTTCACCAATGCTGTTCCACGCACTAAGTAGGGAGAAAGATCTTCCAAGAGAACAAGATGCGCCATTTGATGCCTTTAGCGTAAACAAAAGCACTATCTCTCTCGAATCGATGGAATAATTAGGGAGAGAGGCAGAGATGCTGCTATCAACGCATGGCAGCAATACTCGTGTATGTCTTGTCCCTTGGGGACCAACCCCATATATATAGTTCCAAGGGCTTCTTGATCACCACACAATACCATATTTTGTCCATCATAAAATAGATAATGTTTGTAAATATAACCACCTATAAAAGACAACACATCTATTGCACAAAATCTGTTATTCCTTTACAGCCATGTTTAGCTTATCACCATAATCAATAGAAACTTAGATACCAAATAATAATCAGTTCATACTTAATTTAGATTGTTTCCATATAGACTCGTCAGCCTATATGAAAATAATCTAACAATTATCTGATATTGCTAGTAACTTCAGGATTTGTACGAAACTGGTTGTAGATTTTCAAGGTATCAAAATCAAACAAATAAAAGATACAACGAATTCCAATCGACTTGAGTTAATCACAAATCCCAAAACAGATAAAAGAATTAAAGAATTAAATACAATATCACAAATTTATAAATACATTAAGAGATGATGAAAAACCAAATTGTTAGGATTCTTGGGGCGTGGCTCTAGCAATTATTTTAACAATGGCGGCTTGCTGAAGGAGAAACAATGATCGATTTGAAGAGGTTCTTAGCGAATGGGTCAAAAAAGAGAATATCCTATATTTTTTCTGATTTTGGCTGGAAATCGTGAGCATATTGTTTTTCTGATTTTGGCAGGAAATCGTGGACAAATTATGGTCAAATAGGATGGGGACATTTTCGTCTATGGTTTTAAAAACTGATTTTCCAGATTGATAATATTATTAAAAATAATCAAAAGGATAAATTTCTATATTACTTGTGATTAGAAGGGGATATTTCCAATTTTAAAAATTAGAGGAAGATATTTCCAATTACATAAGATTGCAAGGGTATATGGCTGATTTTCCCGATTTTTTATTCATAAACCTCAGTCGGTGTACGTAAATCGAAATTATACAAAGCAAAAACAGGCATTGCCTTAAATCTTAAAAATCTTAACCAGCTGTGCAAGAAAGGTTACTCAAGAAGTATGAGTACCATATATACGAATTCTAAAACCGTACAATTCAAAGTTTTAAATGGTACGTAGGTGGTAAGCCTGATACAAATGAACCCAATAAATTTTATTAAGGGCTCGTTTTTTTTTTATAATTTGTTGAATTCTCTAATTAGGTTGCGTTTGGATCGTCTAAGAATAAAATGAGGATTTGTTATTCGGAGTAAAGAAATATTATTTTTGAACGATCAAGAATAAATTTTTTAGAGATTTAGAATTTTATTTCTAAGTAATCCAACATCCGAAGTAAATTTTTATTTCTAATACATTTGGATCGTCTTCTTAATTTGGATTAAAAAGTGATACCAGTAACTTCTTAATTCGGATTAAAAAAAATGATCCAAATACATTAGAAATAAAAATTTATCCCATATGTTGGACCATTTAGAAACAACACTCTAAATCTAAAAAAAAAAAAATTATTCCTGATCGTTTAGAAATAATATACCTGATCGTTTAGAAATAATATATTTTTACTCCAATCCAAATTTTATTCTTAAGAACTTTTTTTTTTTTGAAAAAAATCTTATTCTCTATTTTGTTCTACTTTGTTTCTCTTTTTCCTTTATAGCTAACATATTGAATCCCATACATTGTGCCTTCGGCGGGTTGCGTGCAAGGAAAGCACGACTTTGCCGAGTATATTTAGCTGGTACGTACTAATAAACTCTCTTTAATATAAAATTAAAATTGTTCTTTTCGATGTAGCCCCATTTTAGCATCGCCCTCCATTTTTTCACTATATTGAGATAAATGAAATACAATAACAATATAAACCATCACAAAAATTCAATAAATATAAAATTATGCGATGTTACAAGGGTGCAAGAAGAATAAAACGTGGCTACAGTGTTTCATCTTTTGCGTAAAAAAAAAATAGTTCTAAAACAGCGACAAGGAGAGGTACAAAACTACAAATGCGCGTTTTGTCCTTACTAGCTAGTAAAACATGCACCCCTCCCTCTGCCCCGGTATATAGAAAAATAAAAAGTTAAGGAATTGATATTATTTATGTCTTATGTAGAATTATGTCGGTTAGTCAATAAAAATATTGTAAATCCAGTCTAGCAACCTTAGATTTTTTTTTCCCCCGAAAGACTCAATAATCGAGTTACCATCTATATGAGATTTTAAAAATCAATGATTCATATTTGACATAAAGATTGGTATGGGATATAATATAGTGGTGATGTTGTGGTTTCCTTACGGACCAAAACATTTTATTGCATACTGCATAGTATGATCAGGGTGGAACCAGGATTGGAGCATAAGGTATGCGAGTTGTCGAGATTTGACTTCAATTGCGTTTTAATGACTTGGATTTCTAACATTAGAGTAGGCCGGATATATTAAATAACCGAATTACCAGTGTATTTTTGACATTTTACTCGAGCATTTGCTCGCTTGTTGTCTCCGCCCCTGAGCATGTCTGCGGACCGCAAGATATGTTACAAAGTGAGAGAAATTCAATCATAATTTTCATGTGTGTGAGACATAAATAAGAGAGGAAACTCCACTTCAGTTCTCAAAAGCATAAGTCACTATTGGAGAGAGATACCCACACCGAATTGAGAGGATTCGATTTTGCGCAATCAAGCAAGTACAACTCGGACCGTGAATCGTGTGGTCTCTAGGACTAGTAGATATCCACTAGTGATTGGAGCAAGAAGAATTCAAAAGTTATCTATACTTAGGGTATGTTTGGTTGTTGGATTGAATAAGCTATTCAAAATGACAATGTGGGTTTCTCTCTCATACTTTCCAATTAGCAATTTCATTTCTTATTTGGCCATATAGATGAAATAGGAATAAGAGTCCCAATTAGCAATTCACTCTTATTAGATTTTCTTATTTCACGTTTGGGTGCTACACAAATAAGCTTTTTGGATGAATTGCTTATTTGGTGCACACCCAAACACACCCTAAATTTTTTTTTCTGTGGACACTTGATGTGCAAAATTATTTTTCTATTTAAAAAAAAAATAAATGCTCTTACTTCGCAATTAATAATATCGTACGTTCGAGTTTCCCCATTGGATTTATCTAATAATGCAGCCTGTGCGCACAGAGATTTTTTTATCTTTATAAATCTGATTTTACATTCGCTACAATCATTTATAAGCACACAAATTTTGTTGTTTTTAGCGAAGTACCGTACTTTATATTTTTAGTGCTAAGAAATAATAATAATTTATGTGTTATGAAATGGAATAAAAGCTTGTGGATTAGTAGTAAAATTCAAGGTGATTTAGGTATACATCAGTTGTCAATTTGAAAATTCAAAATTTGAGATGTGCTATTACTAAATTATAAATTATTTTTGTTCCACTACAAAATAATAAAAAATAATTTTCCGCCATCGGGCCAACTAACTTGACCATTTTGTCCGTTTAAATATGTCATTGTAAAGCAATACAATATGAAATATGACCTCATAAATAAAATGTTCAAGATTTCAATTATCAAACTTAAAATTTCAAAATTCAAATTTTCTTAAAATATTTTGAAGTTTTTTAATGATATGGATCTATTTTTTCTTAATAATTTAATTTAATGAGAAAATTTTAGATATTTTTAAAGATTATGATAAATTTTAGAGTGTTGTTTCTCAATATTGTAATGTATTGGGTGTGGGGTCCCGTCCAATGCGCTCGTTCTCGAATTTTAATCTCAAATGACCGATATGAACTGTTCCATGTGATCTTCATATGAAATCTAGTAAAAAATGGGATTTTTTTTGAACTTTTACAATTTTTCATATTTTTTTGAAAATCACTATTTTAAACAGCTCATAATTTTTAAATAGATGATTTTTTTTAAATCTAAAAAACTTATATATATAGTTTTGCTATGGTGAGTCGCGCTCAAAACTCATAGATCTGGTTCAAAATTACCGTTTCAAACTGTCTAATATGATCTCTCTATTGAAATCTTCGTGCAGACCAAATTTTATATTTTTTTTCAAAATTTTTAAGTATTTTTTTGAACTTTTAGAAAATCGTTAATCTAATTAGTTCTGAACCATTAAAAAATAGCAGTTTTTAAAAATCCGAAAAAATACTTAAAATTTTTTAAAAATTATAAAATTTGGTCTTCATGGAGATTTCAATAAGGAGATCGTATTGGACAGTTTGGATCGATCATTTTGAGCCGATTTAGGAGTTTTTGAGCGCAACTCACCACATCATATATATATATAGAGTTTTGCTATGGTGAGTTGCAACTCACAAGAGGGTCCGTGAGTTGCGATCAAAACTCTAAATCTAGTTCAAAATTACCGATCCAAACCATCCAATATTATCTCCCTATTGAAATCTCCATGCAGACCAAATTTTACATTTTTTCAAAATTTTTAAGTATTTTTTTGAAATTTTAGAAAATCATTAATCTAATTAGTTCTGGACCGTTCAAAAACAGCAGTTTTTAAATATCCGAAAAAAATACTTAAAATTTTCAAAAAAATATAAAATTTGGTCTGCATGGAGATTTCAATATGGAGATCACATTAGACGGTTTGGATCGGTTATTTAGAACTAGATCTATGAGTTTTGATCGCAACTCACCATAGCAAAACTCTATATATATATATATAGTTTTGCTATGGTGAGTTGCAACTCACCAAAGGGTCCGTGAGTTGCGATAAAAACTATTATATCTAGTTCAAAATGATCGATCCAAACCATTTAATACGATCTCCCTATTAAAATCTCCATGCAGACCAAAATTCATATTTTTTTGAAATTTTTAAGTATTTTTTTCGGATTTTTAAAAACTGCTGTTTTTTAACGGTTCAGAACTAATTAGATTAATGATTTTCTAAAATTTCAAAAAGATACTTAAAAATTTCGAAAAAATATAAAATTTGGTCTGCATTGAGATTTCAATAGGAAGATCGTATTAGACGGTTTGGATCGGTCATTTTGATCTAGATATAGCAGTTTTGATCGCAACTCTCGGACGCTTTGGTGAGTTGCAACTCACCATAGCAAAACTCTATATATATATATAGAGGATGGCTAACGTGCCATCAAGTCATTTTTCGAGATCTAAAATTCAAATGGTCAATCCAAACCGTTCAAGTTGTTCTCCATATTGAAATATTCTTGGAGGCAAAATTTTATAATTTTTCGAATTTTTTTGCTATTTATTATGATACTTTTAAAAATATTATGATTAGAGTATTTCGGGCCCTCCAAATTGAAAATATCATAATAAATAGTAAAAAGATTTGAAAAAATGTAAAATTTGGTCTCCAAGGGTATTTCAATATTTTGATCAACTTGAACGGTTTGGATCGACCGTTTGAATTTTGGATCTCGAAAAACGAGTAGATAGAAAATTGATGGCACGTGTCATCGATGGCGCGTTACCTATTCTCTATATATATATAGAGTTTTGCTATGGTGAGTTGCAACTCACCAAAGGCTCCATGAGTTGCGATCAAAACTCATAAATCTAATTCAAAATGACCGATCCAAATCGTCTAATACAATCTCCTTATTGAAATCTCCATGCAGATCAAATTTTAAATTTTTTCGGAATTTTTAAGTATTTTTTTGAAATTTTAGAAAATCATTAATCTAATTAGTTCTGAACCGTTCAAAAACAATAGTTTTTAAAAATCCGAAAAAAATACTTAAAAATTTCAAAAAAATGTAAAATTTGGTCTGCATTGAGATTTCAATAGGGAGATCATATTGGACGATTTGGATCAGTCATTTTGAAATAAATATATGAGTTTTGATCGCAACTCACGGAGCCTTTGGTGAGTGGCCACTCACCATAACAAAACTATATATATATAATATATATAGTTTTGCTATGGTGAGTCGCGACTCACCATAGGGTCTATGAGTCAAGCTCAAAACTCCTAAATCTGATTCAAAATGACCGATCCAAATCGTCCAATACGATCTCCTTATTGAAATCTCCATGCAGACCAAATTTTATATTTTTTTGAAATTTTTAAGTATTTTTTTTCGGATTTTTAAAAACTGTTGTTTTTGAATGGTTCAGAACTAATTAGATTAACGATTTTCTAAAATTTAAAAAAAATGCTTAAAAATTTTGAAAAAATGTAAAATTTGGTCTGCATGGAGATTTCAATATGGAGAACGTATTTGACGGTTTGGATCGGTTATTTTGAACTAGATATAGGATTTTTGAGCGCGACTCACAGACCCTTTGGTGAGTCGCGACTCACCATAGCAAAACTCTATATATATATATAGAGAGAGAGAGAGAGGTATTCAAATATGTTGATCACATAAACGGTTTGAATTGATTATTTGATATTTAAAATTCGAGAACAAGCGCATTGGACGGGACTCCTCCATTCAATGCATTGGACTTTAGCCTTGCTCAAATTTTTTTTAATGATTTTACACTGACGTATTTTTAATTAATTTTAGGAATGATATTTTCAAAATTAATAAATTTTGTTATGACATAAAACTAATATTTTTTTAAAATTGAGTATAAGAGCCGGTAAACCATGCATACTAAACCTGTACATCAAAAGGTATGTGATTAAAAAAAGCAACATGCCGTGGCCGTGCATATGATTTGTAGGATCTATCTTTCGCTAAACCTTAATCATCCTAAACAAGTTTTTAATCTTTTCTTAAATTTTTGACGTATTTCTCGAAAAACAAATTATTTTTTTAAAAATAAATTAAAATTTTAAATACTTATTTTTTTAAAAAATTATTTCGTTCACTGTTTTGAATTCTTAATGAATTAAAATTCAAATGTGTTTCGACATATAACGCGTAAAATATATAGGAGTTGGGCACGGCGGACAATAAAATACAAGACATAACGTGAAAACGGCGTATTTGATGCGATACAGCATATATTTTTTTTTATTTTTAGGTACACAAAGTGAGGAGAATGTTTTCAGCTTTCCATACAACTATACAAGTGGATTTCTTTTATTTTGACAATGACCCATCTTTACCTCTGCTTTATGAATATTTAAATGAGAAAATATTGCTTTTAGTTCCCGAACTAGTCGCGTTGGTTTTAATGAGTACTTAATTTTAATTTCATTCTTTCTTTTGTTTTTATTCAAATAGTCTCATGATCTGTTCTTACTAGTTCAATCACCCATCCATTATTATATTGTAGATTCTGCTGGTCATCTTGCTTCTCGTTGTCTTTTGTGATATCAAATAAAAAGTTTCCTGTAAAAGAAAATGAAATTCTCCCTCATTAATATTTCAGCTCCCTGTTGTTAATAAAAACCGTTTGGCTATGTTCTCTATCCGTACCGTATTCGATAAGACGGATATGGATAAAATTTTATTTTCGGTAGACTATTGAGTACGGTATGGATAAAGAAAATTTTCTGTTAACTTATCGGACAAGATACGAGTAAGAGTTGTTTCATATCCGTTATCTAACGGGTAAAATTTTACAAACATATATATATATATAGAGTTTTGCTATGGTGAGTTGTAACTCACCAAAGGGTCCGTGAGTTGCGATCAAAACTGCTATATCTAGATCAAAATGACCAATCCAAACCGTCTAATACGATCTCCCTATTGAAATCTCCATGCAGACCAAATTTTATATTTTTTCGAAATTTTTAAGTATTTTTTTGAAATTTTAGAAAATCATTAATCTAATTAGTTCTGAACCATTCAAAAACAGCAGTTTTTAAAAATCCGAAAAAAATACTTAAAAATTTCGAAAAAATGTAAAATTTAGTCTGCATGGAGATTTCAATAGGGAGATCGTATTGGACTGTTTGGATCGGTCATTTTGAACAAGATTTAGGAGTTTTGAGCCCGACTCACAGACCCTCTGGTGAGTCGCGACTCACCATAGCAAAACTCTATATATATATATATATATATTGGCTAAAGTATACTTCAACATACGGATCGTCCGTATGCTGGAGTCATTTTTCAAAATCTAAAATTCATACAGTCAATCCAAACCGTTCAAGCTGTTCTCCATATTGAAATCTCCTAGGAAACCAAAATTTATATTTTTTCAAATTTTTTTTCTATATATTATGCTATTTTCAAAAAACACTATAAGGAGTATTTCTGACCCTTCAATTTGAAAATAGCATAATATATAGCAAAAAAATTCGAAAAAATATAAAATTTGGTCTTGAAGGATATTTTTATATGGAGAACAACTTGAACGGTTCGGATCGACTGTTTGAATTTTAGATTTTGAAAAATGACTCCAGCATACGGGTTTGATCCGTATGCTGGAGTATATTTTAGCCAATCTCTCTCTCTCTCTATATATATATATATAGAGGTGGGCTAAAGTGCCATGGCAATGCCATATATGTTCTTTTTGAGTCATTTTTTTAAGATCCGAAATTCAATCGGTCAATCCAAACCGTTCAAATTGATCACCATATTGAAATACCATGAGAGACAAAATTTTACATTTTTTTAAATTTTTTTACTATTTATTTTGATATGTTCAAATTGGAGGGTCTGAAATACTCCAATTATAACGTTTTTTAAAAATATCATAATAAATATCAAAGAAATTCGAAAAAATGTAAAATTTGGTCTCCAAGGGTATTTTAATATGGTGAATAACTTGAACGGTTCGGATTCAGCATTTGAATTTTGGATCTTAAAAAACGACCCTATGGCACGGGACCCTCTGTGTCATCTATGGCACGTTAGCCATTATATATATATATATATATATATATATATATATATATATATATATATATATATATATATATATAATGGATATAGTACACTAATGTGTATGGATCGTCTTCGTACACATGAGTCATTTTTCAAGATCCAAAATTCAAACGGTCAATCCTAACCGTTCAAGTTGTTCTCCATATTGAAAAACCCAGATAGACCAAATTTTACATTTTGTCGAATTTTTTTGCTCTTTATCATGATATTTACAAAAAAATACTATAATTAGAGTATTTCATGCCCTCTAATTTGAAAATATCATAATAAATAGCAAAAAAAAATCGAAAAAATGTAAAATTTAGTCTATCTAGGTTTTTCAATATGGAGAACAACTTGAATGGTTCGGATTGACCTTTTGAATTTTGGATCTTGAAAAATGAATCATGTGTACGGGGACGATCCGTACACATTAGTGTACTATATCCATTCTCTCTCTCTCTCTCTTTCTCTATATAAATATAATAATATTGTTAGTATAGGATAAGTTACCAGTTTCTATCTTTATTTTATGTTGAAGGAAAAAATTAATTTGCAATTTCACTTGATAATATATAATTTATAGTTAGTTATATAATTTTTTTAATGTCAATTGACATGAGATTATGAGAATAAATTACATTATTTTTGTTATATCTAAATTATTATCTAATGTTTAACTTTAAGGGTATATTTATTTGATGTTATTTATTTATCATATTTATATAGTTTTTAATTGAATTAATATTAATATTGTTGTCGTCGTCCTCGTCATTCTTGTTGTTGTCATTGTTGTTGTGGTTGTTGTGGTTGTTGTTGTTGTTGTAACTACTACCAGGGGCGGAGCCAAACTTTTAGAATAAGAGAGGCAAAGAGATACCAGGTTAAAATTTGTTAATTTTTTAGAGGGGCAAATTGAATGAATCAAACATAATAGCATGTATTTTTTTTACACTTTTTAGGGGTTATTTTGAATATACAGGGGGACAATGTCTAGTTTTGCATACATGTAGCCCCGCCCCTGGCTACTACTACTACCCATTATCTACTCCTATTCTAATCGTACTGTTTACTTTTAACTGATAAGAGTAGGGTACGAGTAAATTTAATTTTTAATAAGTACGGATAGGATATGGGTACTCCGCCCCTGACTACTACTACCCATTATCTACTCCTATTCTAATCGTACTGTTTACTTTTAACTGATAAGAGTAGGGTACGAGTAAATTTAATTTTTAATAAGTACGGATAGGATATGGGTAAAAAAATTTAATGAATACATGTATGAAAATACTTCTATCGTACTATCTTATCCATTGACAGTCCTACTCCGTTAAAACCAGTGGTGGAGGGAGGGGGAGGCTGGCGAAGTCCATGCCTCCCCTAATAGTTGAATTTTTCTTAATCACATACTAAATTTAACTAATATAATCAAATATATTGTTCCTTTGGCCCCTCAGTCTTAGCTCAAATGTAAATTTTGAAGTACACCAATAATATAAGATTTAAATTATAAGTCAAAATAACATCTCAATTTGATAATTTTAATTAAGTTTTTCTAAATTAACTTAAATTTTTTTAACTGGAAAAAATTATCATGAACATATTATCATAATTGATTGTTTATCAAAATTTTTGCAACCGAGTGTCATTAATATGTTACAAAAAATTATTAAAATATGGAACATTATAGCTTTCAACTTGATGAAACATATTATCATTCGTTTTTTCTCTTTTTCATTTTTCGCTTTCTGAGTTCAAGAGAGAGAAGAAAAGCACAATGAGCTCCGCGCAACCACCTTTCTTCTTGCGCTTAGATTACGCGCGGACTCTTCTGAATTCTGTCTCGGCCCCGTTATTTCTCTATCCTGGCTTCGCCGCTGGACTTAAAACAATTATGTTAAGAGATCCAAAAGATTTAAGAGAGTTGAAATTGCCAAAAAAAAAAAAAACATCATCATTGAGAATTCGATAGGGTTTATAGCGAGGGCACTCTTTCGGAGAGTTGAGATTAGGATCTGATCGACCTTGAAGCCATATCAAATGAAACTATGAAAGTTCATAAAAGACAATGTGCTCGATTTGAGTCTCAACTGAAAACTTCTGAGGCAGTGTTTGAAGCCATATCAAATGAAAGTTCATAAAAGACAATGTGCTCGAATTGAGTCTCAACTGAAAACTTCTGAGGCAGTGTTTGAAGCCATATCAAATGAAAGTTCATAAAAGACAATGTGCTCGAATTGAGTCTCAACTGAAAACTTCTGAGGCAGTGTTTAAATTCGAGGCATATGTATCAACGAAATTGTTTGATAATTTAATATGAGAAAATAAGGTAAAATATCAAACCTTTTCCTCTAACATCCTTTATTTTCGTATGCAGTTTTGATAGTCGGACTCAGTACTGGCTTTTGTGCTTTTCCATCATATTTTGCTGTAAGGAAGCGTATGGAATTGCTTGAAAAAAGAAAACAAGAAAAATTGAAACAAAAGTTCTTCAATCAGAATAAGGGATTCCTTCTACAGCAACGAATTAAAAATTCCGATGAAGATGCGACACAAAGAATGAGAATTTTTACCTTAGATGAGCTGGAAAAGGCAACAAACAAATTTGATAATTCGCTCATTCTTGGTCAAGGAGGTCATGGAGAAGTCTACAAATGTATTTTATCAGATCAACGCATTGTGGCCATCAAAAGATCCAAAAAAATTGATCAGGCCGAAATCGAACAATTCATAAATGAGGTGGTTATCCTTTCAGAAGTCAACCATAGAAATGTTGTGAAACTCTATGGCTGTTGCCTAGAGGCCGAAGTCCCATTGCTTGTTTACGAGTTCATTTCGAACGGAACACTTTCTAAACATCTCCATGCCGAACCTTGTTCCTTAACATGGAAGCATCGGTTAAGTATAGCTCTTGAGTCTGCAAGAGCAATTGCATATCTTCACTCATCTGCGTCCGTATCAATTTTCCACAGAGACATAAAATCAGAAAATATTTTATTAGATGATTATTTTACTGCAAAAGTATCAGATTTCGGGACCTCAAGATCTGTGGAAATAGATCAAACCGGCCTTACTACATGTGTCCAAGGGACATTTGGATATTTGGACCCTGAGTACTTCTATAGTCGCCGGTTAACCCCGAAAAGCGATGTCTACAGCTTTGGTGTTATTATAGCTGAATTGCTAACAAGAAAAAAACCACTCTGCTCTACACTGTCGGAATATGGTGGTCTTGTTTTATATTTTACTCGTGCTGTGAGAGAGAATCGTTTCTTTGATATCCTTGATCCCCAAATAACAGTGAATGAGACGCAGAGAACAGTACTTGAAGCGGCTGCTAATCTTGCAGAAATGTGTGTTAGAAGGAATGTAGAAGAAAGACCAACAATGAAGGAAGTAGAGGTAGAGCTCGAGATCTTGTGGCGAAAATCCAACCAACAGCATGAACATCCTTTGACAGAAGAAAATTTGGAGGAGAGACCGTTTCTGCTTCATGACCTTACATCAGGTAATGGTATAACCAGGCAATATAGTTTTGAGCAAGAACAACTCTCATCATTTAGTTTCCGTCGGTAATTGTAACTCTTTTCAGTATAAGAATGTTGGATGCCAAATTTTAGTTATAATATTAGTGGTTTGTTGCTCAATAATTGTACCTATTATGACCTCTTATGTTCTCGGTGGAACTATATATTGCTCATTTCTCTTGTAAAACTATTGTTGTACTTATTTAGTTGACTTAATTTTGTCTTCTCGGTTTTAAAATGCAACATTGTTATGCATCATCGGTAATGCACACTGTTCTTTTATGCATCAATTATGAATTTATTATTTATTAGGAATGTTGCTAATTAATTTGCTCTGGTGGTCTTTCACAATTAGGCGTGGACCCTAATTCCCTAACCATACCAAATCCAATATGGGTAATTAGCCTTTGTTTCGCTGTTCAATCAGCATGATGTGGGTGTTGATACTTGATAGCTGATGCTAACTAGCTAGCTGATGCCAGGTCCTCTACAAACTTGCTTGCAAGCTATGTTGCATGGGTACAGGTACGGGTACTGTACCCGGTACGGTACGGGTACGGCGATACGAAAATTTTAAAAAATCTTCGATACGGATACGGCTATATATATATATTATAATCATTTTTATAATATATGATATAAAATGATTATTACAATCATTACATTTTATTGTATAGTATTATATTATTATTCAATTACAATCTCATAATCCCTGATTCCCTGTTAACTTAATTTATTGTATAATATTATACGATGCAATTTATAAATTATCATTACCACAATTATTATATTGTATTTTCTAATTTCATACTATATAATATACATATAAATTTTAATTAGCGTAATCATTTTTAATTGCTAATGTATATTTTGTAATATTAGTACTGTATAATCTGCATAAATTAATTAATGTAATCATTATTTATAAAAAATGTAAGTTAAAAGTTGTTGGCATACTAGTTTAATATTCTCTGGCCGACTAGATATAAATGATGAAGAAAAGACAAAAGTCCAAGTTAACCCATTTCTTATATCCCCTTTTGCCCGGTAATGGATTTCCCATCTCTCGCGCACGAAGAGCAAGCGACTATGCCCAGCCGTACCCAACCAAAAACCTAGCCATACCCAATCATACTGGGCTGGTCAAACTGATTAAAATATTCAGTACGCCACGTGACGTACCCGACTCGTACCAGTGCCATACCGGCGATGTACCCGTACCCAGTTCGTACCCGGTACCGGTACCCTTGCATATTAGGAGTACCGAGGTAACATAGCTTGCAAGTAAACGTACTGTTAATTATGCCTACAAACAGCCTCCTGAACATACTTCCAAACATTTAGACCAATTTAGATGTTGTCCGGATCATTTCATCAAACTGGCTTGCATTTTTCTAACTTGGCAAACATGTAAAAACATAGGCATCTGACCATTAATTAAATACTAACAGCAATGCCCGCTCAATGTGCAGGCAATTATTTATTTGATATATTTCAAAAAATTAAAGACTCTTAATATATATTCTTTTTATGTAAACTTTTGGTTCTCAAAGAATTTGCACTACACATGATCTAATAAAGACTTTTATTATCAAATGAAATCTTATTTTTTCGTGAAACTCAAAACAACCACAAATATTGGGAACTACCATGCTTGGTCAGTAAATCATGAGTATCGAGCTTCAGCCTCCAATTTTGTAAATCCTGAAAAGACAAAAAAAAAAAAAAAAGAACATAAAGCTAAAAAATAAAGTTTATGGCATGCAATAAATTGAGGCTTTTCATCAGAATTGTAATAGATAAAAGGGAAACAAGAATAACACAAGAGAAAGCACATCCCTGTAAAACCTATAAAGTCAATCCATTCTGTAAACACCGCAAAATACAAAGATGTTCAACATCTCCTTCGGTCATTCATTTATCAATGAGACCATGAAGAATATATCTCATTTGCAGATAAAGGTGAATTTTGCAGGGATTTGCAAGGGTGTTAAAAAAAAAAGAGAGCCCATGAAGCTTTCCCAGTAACTCTGATTATGATTCATTCAACTCCTAAGGAAAAACAGATCAACAGGTATTAGATAATAAAAATAGAAACTTCTTTGTTCAAAATGAACCTTGTCAAAAATTATATCAAGTGACTTTAATTAATCATACGTTGAGAACAAAGCAACTTCAAAAGCCAAAATGTCCATTTATTTATAAAATTCATAATTGAACATCTTGTTCAAAACATATCTGCAATCTTATTAGCCACTGGTTGCATCTCTTCCTTGCAGTTCTTCTACAATAAAAGACAAATCATCAAGGCCAAAGTAATTCAACTGCTAATAGATCCAGCTGCTGAATCTCAATGAAGCTACAATCTAATTGAGGTATAATTGCATGAATTTAGGTTCAAGCAATTTGAGTAGCTTTTCTGTGATGGTCAGTTGTACAATCATAACTTAATTGGATAATAATAACATTTAATTTCTATATAGGGAATCCACATGTCACTCGAAGTACAACTGGAACTGATGCGAAATCAATTCTTAAGCTCAACTTAATTAATACATTTAAGAAATACACTAAAAGAAACATCAGGAAGATTTTCATTCGAACTGGAGTAACAAAAGAATTGGGCTACCTCAGTGAGAAATATTACCTTTTAATTAGAACATTTTGTTCACTTACTCATCTATTCATACAATTATACAATTCTAGAGTGCTTCTACCATACCCAAGTTCATTTTCTAGATTTTTTGTGGTTGTTTCATGTATTCTGTTTTGAAATGGGTCAACTATAATGTTCCATAAGAAATCAAGGAGTAAAGACCTTTCAATTGAAGTTTGATAAGGATTCTGTTGCAAATTTAAGCAACTAAAAGCCGAAAGTCAACCAAAACAGTACCTTCTAGCTTTCGTGTGACCTAGCACATGGAATGATACTGCTGAGAACTGACCAATGCATATCAACTAGCTCAGGTTTAGACCAACTTCTATGAGGCACGATAATGTGATAAATAACTGCATAAGGACAAAATGAGATGTTATTAGTGTAAAAAAATAAAGGTTTATGGATTAGGTTTCTTAGAAGTGCAATTATTTCATTACAATACGTGGAAATGTTAGTTATTATAGAAGGTTCCTTCTAATAGGGATTGTCATTTGTGTTGCTTCATGTTGGTGCCTGGTGGAACTTACATGCAAATTAGATAGTCATATACTAATGAGGTAAAAGAAATTATATTATAGCCATCATAGCCCAATACAACTCGATAAAGGCACATTATAAGAAATTGCAGGAAGCCGTAAATATTTTTTTAATTAAACTTCAACAACCATTGGCCCTCCAAAGCCAAAATGATAGCCACTGAAGTTTACTTGAGATAATAACAAGAACAACAACGAGTACCACCACGTGCTCGATGCCAGCAAACATATGCTGGCAAATAGTGTGTTGGCTATTCCTGGATCCAGAGCTAGTGAAATATATCTCCATCCGCATTTACATTTTAACCTTATCTATGGTTTAGTGACAATTAATACCAGAATGAAAGCTTAATTGAGGCTTAAAATTTTACTGCAGTACAAATAAAGCCATAAAATCTTATAACTGTAGAATTGATACATTAACAGTTGGGTTAATATAAAATATATGAAGCAAAAATGACCTGATAGAAGTCAATCGAGAAAGGGGTGTACTCTTAGGGGAAAGAAAACTTGAAATGACAAAATCAAATCAAAATTGAAAATTTACACAAGTATAATAGTGAATACTAAGAATATATCTTCTATTTTCTTACTCAAAGAAAAAAACAGTTTTCATTTTTTGAAAACTAAATCATAGGATGTGCAAATACAATTTGTTGGTGATGTGCTGCAAATACAATTTTTTCCAAACAAAAGTTTAACACCTCAGGATGGTATTGGAGACCACAGTATACCTCTTTTTATTCTCAATCCCTACAACAGGCCTTGGGTGCTCCTCGCCACCACCTCAAACCCATCAGGCAATTTCACAGCCTCATCTCTATGACTCATCCAGGCTGTATGAGGCCTGAGATTGCGAGGATTCAGTGGTTTGAGAGCAGTGGCGGAGCTAGAAATTTTTGCAATGGGTTCAACAAATTTATAATATTAATATTTTTATTAAAATAAATTCATACACCATTATATATTTTTATATTTTAAACACCAAAAAAAGAATTTTTCATAAATTAATAACAAAGTTATTGTATGATTTTCCTAAAAGTAATGAGGATAATTGCTAACTTAATTGGAAATTATTGTCTCAAAATATGTTTTTATTAGAAGAATTGCTAACTTTACATAATAAAACACTCATGAGAATGCAACCATAAACCAAATGGGGTTCAATAGTATGATAATATTTATATTTTTATGGGGTTCAAATTTAAGTTAACTATAAAAATATTCATTTTATAAGTATAAATTTGAATGCATGGCATTTTTTTATGAAATTGAATGGGGTCAATTGACCCCCATTCAATCAACGTATCTCCGCCACTGTTTGAGAGGCATGGAGTATAGAGGCAGACAGAAAAAAAATTGCAGCTATCTTGCTTATCTTTTCTCCTTATTTCATTTGAATATCTGTGAGCTTGTTAAACTACTATCTGACTTGTCCAGCACTTTTAGCATTTCACGACATGTGCAGAAGGTTGAATGGTTAAACACCTTTTGATGCTCTTATCAATTTCATTGTGCAATAAAAAACTGGAGAGTTGCAACGATCATACCAGTAGAGGCACTGGGGCATTAAGTTAGCTAATAAGAAACTAATATACCAAATATCAGTCTCAAAAAAAGAAAGCCAAAATGAACAATTAAGTGCAACAGAAAACAAACTCGTACTGTTAATAATATAGTAATAAATTGTATAATTCACTGAATGTACCTTTCATACACTTTTAGAACCAAATTGATCTGCCAAAATCTTCAAAGAAAAAAAAAACCTTGTAGAAATGTTAACACCACTTGACGTTTATTTGTTCTCCTTTTTCCATATCTAATATCATCTGCAAGTAAGATCAAATTCACTATGTATCATTTGCAAATTGCAATTAATAGTCACCGTGAGTTAGCCAATGAAATTGTGTAAGCAATTGATTGGGAGAGAAGATAACTCGATCCCAAATTAATAGGCACACAGGGAATAACTCGAATCAAATTGTGTAAGGTAAAGAAAAGTAAAGTGAAATTAAGTTCTGATAACAAATCCAGATAGGTGTAATTTAACAAATCTGAAGTCAACAAAACGAAAACAAATTCAACAACCCAATCAAGAAGAAGCAAACCTTAGTCATGGAGAATCTGTAAAAGTTTCATACCTTTTTGCATGTGAGAGGAGAAGCGAGGAAATATACACAATCCGTGTTTCTCTTGATCTCGTCCTCCTCGGCTGTCACTTGCATCGGCAACGCCACGCCTGCCGTCGTCGCCGCAGCAGGAGGCCGGATCTCGCCTGATTCCATCAATTCTCAACTCCCCTTCAATCTTTCTTCACTTCTCGGACAGATCGTGTACAAATACTGCTGAGAAGAACTTCAAAATTAGGCGAAGATTGCAATTCCTTGACGGATCCGAGAATTAGGTCAAAGAATTTAGGAAAGAGGAAGAGCTACAGAAAATGAGAAGAAGAGGAGATCGTACCTCACGGCTCGAGAGAAGGAGACAAAACCCTAGCGGCGAGGGTGAGGAGTTGAAATTTCCATCTCTGGATTATGGGGATAGGGCAGGAGATTGTCATCTTCGGATAAGGGAATAGCGTAGGGTTTATGGCCTTATGGGCTTGAGTGATATAAGAAATGTCAAGTGCGCTGTAAAATAAGGAGTGGAGCGCAGGAAAAGGAAAAAGAACAAAAAAAAAAACCATTCCAGCGCCTCAACGACATCAGATAAATTGCTAGGTTTTTATCTAATATTTAGATCTAGACCATAGATCACATCAGATTAACAAAATCAATGATTTATATTTGATGTTAGAGGATTAAATACAATCTTTATTTGATTTTTCTTACAACCTTTGTAAGATGCTTTTATAAGTAATAAAGATAAAGATTATTAGATTAGATGATGAAAACATACATCTCATGCCGAGAAAAAAATATATATATTGCTGGAACGGATAAAGATAATATGTTTTCTGTTTTGAAGTAGTTCCAAAAGATTTTTTTTAGATTAAATTAAGATTTTAAAATACGATTTGCGTGGTTTAACGGTTGTGGAATGATTTAGTATTTATCGGTGATAAAACGAATAAAATAATTGTGCAGTATGAACGAAACTTGGATAGAACGGTGATAAAACAGAATAAACCCAGTTTTTAAAAGCTTGGATTAAATAAATCAAGCACAAACGCACAAGATTACGCCTCTTCAATGGTTATGTTCTTGTCGCCTTGTCGGCATTGCGGAGGTTTTGTCTTAGAATTTTTTTTAATGTTTTAACGGTCCAAAATGACTGCTTGGGAGTTGTAGTTGACATATGGGATATGGCCCTCCATTTGCAGATAAAATAATGTATGGTTTTTTGTCTTAGAATTATTGCTATTTTATTAACTCGACATTTTGTAGGAAGAACATAATTAATTACTAATTAGCTCTCTTCGAGCAAGTGATATTTCAAATGATGCAGTTCGAAACATATTTTCACTATTCCGTCAGCACAAAATTAGCCTCTTTTTATACTATTCAAATTACCACTTTTTTGGTACTATTCTCGCACATCGATGCTAGCCAAACGCATAAGCTAATACAATACTTTGTATTCTTTTGCATTAATTTTCATGCGACTATTATTTTATTTTTCATTTGGTTGTATTTAGTGCTTCCCAACAAAAAAAAATATGCATAATATTTATGAAATTTGATGTTTATTATAAATTTCTTATCTAGAAACTTATTTTTTTAAAATTTTCTATATAATTTTAAATCCAGTAAAATATCTAATAACAATTTTGTTTTATTTATAGATTAAGATATTTGTTCCCTCTATAGAATAAGACATTTCGTTAAAATAGAATAGAGATGAGGTTGATTAGAACATGAGATATTTGTAGTTTGACAGTGATATTTTCACTCATATTTTCACTCCTTTTCAGTTTTTTGATACCATCATTACACTATATGCCGCTCAATTCCTATCGCGTTTACAATAATTTTCCAACCTGCTCGATGATTGAGCAATTAATTTGTAAAATTATATTGAATTTGCTACACAACTTGAATAAACTCACAAGATATCTGTAACTTAGTATTTTTTTAATTTAATATTTCAATTAATTGTTTCGGTTGTCCAATTTTATTACAAAAATCAAATTGAAATGTTAACTTATTTTTCAGTAAAATTTTTCTTAACATTTATCAAATGATAGTGGAGCAGGGTTTTTTTTTTTTAACTCTGTTATATATTTGATCCACTCGTAGCAATTATCTCTACTACTTATAAACGCACTGATCTAAGAGATGTTAATACGCTAGATCTAGCATGTAAACATATGTTTCTACCGTTTGATCGATTTGATCTGTGGTTGGATATCAATCGCCGGACGAAGTAACAATATATTTTGGTTTTCTATCTAATAAAGAAACAAACTGAATAACATATCTATTTGTATCGCCTATCTAAGAGGTGTTAACACTCTAGATCTATCATGTAAACACGTGTTTCTGCCGTTCAATCAATTTGATGTGTGGTTGGATATCAATCGCCAGAGAAAGTAATAATATATTTTTTCCGTCTAACAAAAAATAAATAGAATAACAAATCTATTTGTATCTAATATTATTTTGTTTTTTTTATTTGCACACATACGAGTACTGAGTACATGTATTAATAATATAAATCTACCCGCTTTGCAGTGATATCGGATGACAATGCTGTAAATTTATTTATTTATTTTTGGTGATTAGCTGATTTCAAGCAGTAAATTTGGTGCGTCAATCTCACGTCACGCGGTCACGCAAAATGCACTACAAACCCACTACACACTTAACCTACAGATTTTTGTTACTGAAAATGTAAATGAAGTCGCAAGTACGCGATTGCGAATGACCTCGTAGAAGAACCTGGACCGTCAAATTTGTTGGGGCCCACATTTAAGGAGGCCCATCTGTAAAGACTGCCTACTGTTATCCTTCCTCCTCCATTCGTGCACCGCGTCTATCTAATATCTTGCTTTCGTCTTCTCTCTCTCTCTCTACCTCTCCTCTCTCGTTTGGAAGCAGATGTTTCTCTAGAATTCTTTTCTGATCCTTTCTACGCGCACTAGCGCAGGAAAAAAGAGAACCAAAACGAACTTTTTGAGATTTTATCAGAAATGTCTACGACTAATTATTTAATTGGAAGGAGGTTTGCCTCTTTAGTGGTGGCATTAATTTGTTTTTTCGTGGGAATAGCGAATGGGAGCGTCGTTCTAATTGGGAGAAATCTAACCATGTCTTTTGATGATACTGAAGCTACTTTTGGTAAGATTTTGTTGGTTTATTGCAATTCTCCCTGTTTTTATGTGATTCTAATTCAATTGTGGATAAGGTTTTCTAATTGGAGGAGCATGGTATGAATCGAGGTTTCCCAAAAGAAAATTAGTCAATTTCAGCTCAATTTGTTTAATTGTCAACATAATACTATGAATTGAGGTTTGCTTGCTGGTTTTTATTGTGTTAGAACTTGGCTGGTACTGTACAATACTGGTAGGGTACTGTCTGGTTTAGAAAGCTTAGTGTTCTCATCAGAGGTTATTTACAAATCCCAAATAAGCATCAAAATGAAAAGAAAAGAAATATGGAAGTATGTAAGGTCTGTTATTATTGACCATAACAAAATATGTAAGGAACTTAGCTGGTTTTGGACAAAGATGCAATTTTATTACTCGATATAAACTAAATTAAACATCCTTTCAAGAATATAGCTATAATAAAATATAGGGCTAGCTCCTGACAATGTTAAGTCCAGAAAATGGAAATATTAAAATCTCTATTGGCCAATGAGTTTTGTTGGCATAGAGTTGATCAACTTGAGAACGCAGTATTAGAACGCTTAGTTCAATCGCAGCTGACCTCAGTTGGGATTTGGCTGAAGAAAAATAGTGTTACATCATTCTAATTAAATGTTACTGTTGCAAGGAACCTGTATAGGGAGTTGCCTCAAACTTCACATATTAAATGCTTGCGTACAGTTAAAAACTTTCATGATATTTGGAAAGTGAATCCAATCATTAGATATGATCGCCGCTGACCTCACTGGGGAATTGGCTGAAGAAAAATGCTGTTACACTGTTTTAACTAAATGTTACTTTTGCAAGGAACCTGTATAGAGAGTTGCCTCAAACTTCACTTATTAAATGCTTGCGTACAGTTATCAACTTTCATGATATTTGGAAAGTGAATCCAATCACTAGATATGATGGCAGGGACAGGTTAGAAATCTTTGGCGTTATTGCAGATAATGCCAAATGTTGGGTACTGCTTTTTACATTACCTTGATTTATAATTCATTTGATACGTCTTGCTGCTTTATATCTTCAGGCCTTGAAATAGAGGAGCCAGGGACACGTGGGTTACTATATGTGGCTGAGCCATTTGACGCCTGTGCACCGCTAACTACTCAATTGGTGAACAGTTCAAGGTCAAAATTTGTACTAATTAGGAGGGGGGGATGCACATTTGATGAGAAAGTCAGAAGGGCTCAAGATGCAGGCTTTGATTTGGCCATTGTGTACGATGATGCGTACCACAAGCACCTAATCACAAGTACAGCTTTGTCGCTTTTACTAAATTGGATTTTAGTGGCCACACTGAAAAGTCAGGATTGTTGTGCATGTTAAACCAGTACTTTTTTATGGTGTTTGTGACCACTTGGATCATCTGAGTGTTTGCAGCTACTTGTACCTAAAAGCTACATTTTAGAGTTTTTTTTAGAAAACTGCAATGTACAGGATTTTAGAAAAGCTTTAATGAAGCTGAAATCTTGACTATATTGGCCTAATATTGGTGCATGTCTTAAACCTAGTTGCTCATCATAGATATATTCTATTTGGCTTGATTTAAGTTCAATTTTTTGCTTTCAAAACCATAGTGCTCTTTGGCATTACACTAACTTAGTGGGGGTTTGCAACTATCTCGTGCAATGTTGGCTTTTGACTGGTCGTACGTCATATCAGAAATGTTGGTTGTTGTTTCCTACTTTGGATACTGTTCAATGTGTGCAACACTACTAAAAGTTTATCATGACCTGATCATTTCTAGTATCAGGTCCAATTTTTGGAAGGTTACCTTGTACAGTTATATTACGAATGAAATATGAATAAATCTTGACTTTCAAATGTTTAAAATTGAAACAGTGGCAGGAGACGGTGATGACATCAACATAAGTGCCATATTCATCTCATTAGAGTCTGGCGAAATACTCGCAAAGTACGCAGGCAATACTGACATAGACATTATCATCACCCCCGCATACGGCATCCCTGCATGGTCTGCCACAACCATTTTCTTTGTCTCGCTTCTTGCAGTTTGCTCTCTGGCAGGAACTTGTTGTTTCATGCGGCGGCAGCGGCATGAGCGGCTTGAGCTTCCTAGATTTTTTAGGCCTAGTGCTGGTGATACTGCCCAGCAGGATGGTATGAGTAGCCATCTGGTCAAGGCAATGCCATGCGTCGTGTATGACCCAACAATGGAACGGAACGGAACCAATGCCACCTGTGTCATATGTCTAGAAGATTATGTCACAGGAGAGAGGCTACGGTTACTTCCATGTAAGCACAGTAAGTCTCTCATCCCTCCCTCTCTTAGATATCTTATTGGGGCCATTTAACAACATGAATTGAGAAACTGAGGATTGAGAATGTAATTTACACCAAGAAATTCATCTGTGGCAAAGATGAAATATAATTAAAGTTGTAGGATTAGGAAAGAGCTTTTTAGTATGAGAATGAATATACAAGACCAGAGTACCCTTCTGTTAATTAGATTTGACTTAATGACATCCTTCTTAAATATTTCAACTGGCAATATAGTGAGATTATTTATTAGTAAGATTTATTTTATTATATTCTAATAAACAAGTTGTATGAGATTTACAAATTAAACGACATGATTCTAGCACTTTTAATGACTATATTCTGTTCTTTAGATTAGTTTTCACTACTAAAATTAGATCAATTATTTTAATTAAATATTATTCATTAAATTGGGTTCATTAATACTAATTTCTTATATTATATTGGATTAATTGTTAACTAGAGCTAAATTGTAAGAGCATTGGGCTGATTTCTAAGAGGTCAATGGTTCAAACCTGGCATGCTTGTGATAGGCTTGGCAAGCCAACATAAGAGCCAGCCATATGCAAAAGAAATGATCAGGGTCAGGGTGTCATATGTAGCCTACCCCAACTTGTTTGGGACAAAGCCTTTGAACTTTTTTTCTAATTGTTAACTAGATTAGTTCAAATAATTATAATTAGTATACCTTGGTCAATATAATTTATAATTTTTTAATAATGAGGTGATGGCATTAGGATATATTAATTATATTAATTAAGATAATTATATAAGTTCCAGTTCTTATAGTCAATATACTCTTGTTATTGTAATTATATTAGATATGTTAATTAACATTGTAACAGCAATGTATATACTCAATACACTCACATAGTTCTCTTAGTTGAAACTTTGTTTAGTGTTATTATGCTAATTGAATCGATAAAATAATACTTATATGATGAAGTATAGATGTGCTGCTGAGGAAGGCTAATAAATCAAAAATTTTTGGTGAGAAAGATAGCTCTGAGGCTCTTTAGTTTAATCCATGGGGGAATCTCCCTTAAATAAGCCAAGCAGCCAACATTTAATCCTCCCTAAAGATTCCTTGTTTGACCGGATTAAGAAGGATTGAGCTTCCTTACCAAACTAATAAGGCTTTATGTTGTTTTTCTGAATGGTACCATGGGGTTTCACTTTTGAAAGAGGCTATGCTGGGTTATGTAGTACACATTTACTTGGGAGATTTTGTGCCTCGTATGTGCTTGCAAATTGAAAACTGTTCTTCTTTTTGGTGTCTTTTTCCATTCTGGTAAGCACACCTATCATTATGCAAAACCCATATTTAGGGCACTAAACCTTTTGGAGCAATGTCTAATTTGGCCTTGTTCAAAAACTTTTGGTTCAATTAAACAACCGATCCTCTTTTGGTTTGATCAGCCAAATGAATCACTGCAGTAAGTTATTCAATCTCTGTAAATTTCTTTTGTTGGTGTGGTTTTGACCTATTTGATAGATAAGTACCCAATGAAGCACTGAAGGAACAAAACCGATGAGAAAATAAGACCCTACCAGTACCCATTGCCCACCACTACCACCATATGTATGTATGCATATATTGCCAATAACATTGCCTGATGATAGTATTATCTGTCTCTAGAATTTCACATTCCTTGCATCGATTCATGGCTGATGAAATGGAGAACCTTCTGCCCAGTGTGTAAGCATGACGCAAGAATAAGCAGCCAGGATCCACCGGCCACGGAGTCGACTCCTTTACTACCGCTGCAGTTGCCTCCTTTTCCTGCTCTGCCATCAGCCAACCCTTCTCTCGCACATTTCCTCCCCTTCTCGAACTACTTCAGTTTCATAAACCGCACCACGCTTTCTCGCATCTTGCAAAGAGGCTCCTCCAGTAATTCAACACCGCCTCTATCTGTAGGCTAATAAATGTATCTGATTTGTAATTTATTCTTTGTAGGTGTTTTCTTTCTTTTTTGGGGTTTTGTGGAGCATAGTGAATGTTGAGTTAAATTGACGGTGTTGGGTGGTCTTATGTGAAGGGTAAATATGTCTTTTGTGTTGCAGGTTTTTAGAGGCTGTAAATATGTACTGTCAATCATTGCAAGCTTCTGTTTACTCTCTTCTTGCTTGGCGAGCATACAATCTTGGGAGTAAACTCTTAGCCAGGGTTTGCAGTTCTGTCCATTGGGCCAATTTAATCATGGCTCTCTTAATTTGTGCCACAAATACTGGTTGATTTGACTAAAGGAGGTTACATTGTGTTGTGATTTGAGAATGAATGGTTCGTTAGGGAGAAACTACGTTCTTCCCTAGAATCATCTCTTATATAGTTGTCTTACAGAAGCCTCTATCTAGAATATCGCAAAAAAAAATAGTTGTCTTACAAAAATCACATAAAATTGGGCATGATCTCTATATTATTTGTTGGATTGACAGAAATTATCCGAATTATAATGCTACGGTGATATCTAATTTCATTTTTTTTTCTTTAGAATGTATAAATCCAAGTATAAAATATACTTGGTCAAATAATATCTTTCGTTAACCTGAAAATTTAATACAACAGTATCAATTTCAGTAGAAAAAAGAAACATAAAAAGAAGGGAAAAAAAATGAATCCTAATTTCTAATTCATCAAGTTTTCGATTTTTATAGTCTCATGTCTTTTTAATCCTCAAACAGCCAGGCTCTTCCTTGATTTTTTTTTTTTTTTTTTTTGTTTGAAAAAAGCAGCAACTTGTCGCCACTTCCATTAAAAGAAGTATAGTAAAGATACAGCTCAACAGGTTCTCCCTAATATCTATCTAACAACAAACAAGATATACGGCACTGGTAATGTCCATCTCTATTACCAGTGCCCCAAACTCATCTATCCTTATATTGGACCATTATAAAGGCTCTTCCTTAATAAAAATCTAATGATCAGAATCAGATCATAGTTTGTTGTTGAATAACCATAATGGTAGTATTTTATTTACCGCTCCTGTAGTTACACTTTAAGATAATATTTTATTCAAGTTACTTTAGCAAATAAGTAATGTACTGATGTGTAAGCTGTAACGAATTAACGATAGAACTGTTGCTTTGCTATATAATTGTGCTCGAAGATGTACTATTAATAACTTAGGCTTTATAAGATCAGAAAAATGCTTTATTTTACCAAGTATCGTAATTTATCGGCTACTATTTTCCTTTCTTAATTTATCAGCTACTATATTTTTTTCTTTTCACTCAGGAACTTAATGGTGGATAACTACCACGCTGCGACATGCAATTGAAGTCTTTTAAGCCTTAGCAGGACTATATTAGACTATTAGTTCGACATAAAGTGATTTGATAGTCGAGTAATAAATTTTAAAGAAATCTTAATCATGTTATAATTCACAATTACTTTTCATACTTATTTACGTTTTTTTTATTTAATTAAGGCCGAGGATCCATCAACAACCTTGGCACAAGTTTTTTTCAAGTTAAATAAAAAAAGTGTAAAAAAAACAGAAAAAAAAAATTTAAATATCGTTGAACTTATATATTTATTGCGTATAAAATTATACAATTAAACTTCTATGAGTAATGCCAGAATCAAACATATAGGACGTCAAACACGATCCAAACGTCGGCCATTAAAATTTCAAACGGCCGATCCAAACCGCTCAATATGATCTCTATATTAAAACATCCTTGAAAAATAAATTTTATATTTTTTTTCAAATTTTCTAGCTATTTTTTTGAATTTTCAAAATTGGAGGGTTCATAACTTTTTAATTGAGCATATTAAAAAATTCTAAAAAAATAGTAAAAATATTTGGTCTCCACGAAGATTTTATAACGTAGAACAATTTGAGCGGTTTGGATCGGCCATTCTAATCTTAAAAATTAAAATTTTATCATGTTGGACAAGTGTATATGTCATATATGTTTGACACTAGCCACTCCCATTATTATTGGAAAATTTAAACTCTTTAACGAACGGTATTAAGTTTCGTTTTTATACAGAACGTGACGAATTTAAATTCACTATCATAATAATACTTTTTTCACACAGAATATTTTTTTTTCTCACTATCATAGTTATAATTTTTATTTAAATCCGTTTTAGTCTTGGTCTCGGAAGATGCCCAAGCTGCCTGGTTAAAGCGCTTCCGATTATATTTACAACACATATTCTCCCAAATTGGTCGAATTAGGCGTATGCCTGATTTCCTTTCCATATCTACACGTTTTCTTTGTGGAATGTGGTCCGTAATTAAGAGAAAAAAAATAGAATGCTTGAATTAGCTGACGCGTGTTCCGTGGACACTTAATTAATTAAGGCTAAATATTAGAATTCTAACATATATGTTACATACATGAAACCGGATGCATCTTTTGAAGTACTTCAACTTTTTTCCTTTTCTGCCACTGTTATAATAATTTGCTCGCTTATATAATTAGATGAGGAGTTATTTATGTAAAGCCACATAAAGAAAGAACCTGTACATGTTATTATAGGAAACGAAATGAATTAACAGACAAATGTCTAATTCTATTTTTGTACTGGCTCCGATCGAGTTTCTCAGAAGAACTAGGAACGTATGGATAATTATGGAAACATTCCCACTTTCTACTTTGAATTCCTTCTATAATTAAGTTCACTGGCAAGATATAAATATGGTCTCCGTATCTGCTCCTTCTCTCTCCCTCTGTTATTTTATTTCTACTGATCCTCTCTAAACCAATAAAGAGAGAGAACTTCAGAGTCATTTGATATTTCATTTCAGAAAGAGAGACCATGAATTTCTTAATTGCACAGAGATGTGTCCTATTAGTAGTGATAGTAATTTATTGTTTCTTGGGAGTAGTTAATGGGAGCATTACGGTGGTCGGAAGAAGTCCAGCTTTATCTTTTGATGATTCAGAAGCTTTATTTGGTATGTCATTCTTAGTTGATTTTTAATGCTCTCCGTTGTTGAGAACCAACTCTTAGTCTAGTGGCAAAGAGCAATGCATCTCAAGTGAGAGGTCGCAGGTTCGAAATCCGACTGGAGGATCTTTATAGATATTTAATTTAAAAATAAGTTGGGAGGCTTGACTCCCAATTTATCTTCAAAAAATGCTCTCCGTTGTTATCTTATTCTGGTCTGGTCGAGGACAATTCTTGTAATTAAAATGAGTTTGTCATGTTATTAGGGTTAAAGAATACAATCAATCAATTTTGATTTATGTTGGTTAATATGCAATATAGATATTAACTTGCATATTGGCGGTACTTTGTCTGCAGTACTGATTCCAGGAGTTATTTAATCATCTAATCTTATTACTTGTTATTCCTATTTTCTCCAATTAGTAGACAAAAACAAAAATATTATAATAAATAAAGTAGTATTTAAGTAGCGATGAATGAAAATTTGTAATTATTTTTTCATATTCAAGATCAGAATTGATTATATATGAATAAGTTGGGAGAGATCAGGTTCATGCATGACTTAACCTTGGTTCCGATTTTGATTTGTGTGACAATCAATGTAGGAAATAATTTGGAGGAATACACCAGCTTTAAACTGCTAACTCAAATTAGAACTTTTGATGGAGTTTTTTAGCCTTTTGAATTTTCCTACAAATAAAAGACAATTTAAGAAATTTCATAAGCTTTGTGACGATGCCAATATGGTGTATAAGAAAACATGTCTAAATATTGAAAAGGAAGTGTATCTCAAAGCTACAGTAATTTGTATGTGTGTGTGTGTTTGTGTGAAGTTTCCTGATGTGTCTTTTTATTTTCTACTTTTCAGGTCCGCAAATTAAGGAAGCACATGGGACGCTGCATGTTGCCAGGCCACTTGATGCTTGCAGCCCGCTAAAAAACCTTTTGGTCAACAGTTCATCATCTCATTTTGCACTTATTATCAGGGGAGGTTGCTCATTTCAGACTAAAGTCAGAATGGCTCAAGCTGCAGGCTTTGATGTGGCCATTGTGTATAATGACAAAAGTGGCAACTGGTTGCTCATAAGTACTATTTTCTTACCTTACTGCATTGTATTTTGTAGTTTAAGACTCCTGTACAAACATAGGAATGTTGGCGGTTGCTTGCCAGTGAACAAAGGTACCACAGAGCTTGATATACCAGACCAGTACAGATGCCTGAAAATATTGATGAGTTTGCCTTTAGGTCACTAATAAGTCTTTAAATTTGTGGTTAGTTCAATCCATCTGTTTGCAAATTCAAGACATGCCCCATGCAAAATTGAACAAATAGTTGTCTCTAAAATGTCAAAATTGAAACAGTGGAAGGAGATGCCAAGAACATCAAGATACCAGCCATCTTCATCTCTCTAGAATCTGGCAAAACTCTCATGGATTATGCTGGTCAGACAGGCGTTGATGTTACAATTACTGCAAATTATTACGTTCAAGATGGCTATACATTGAAGGGCGTAGAAAAAGTTTTCATTGCAGCACTCCTGACCGTGTCTGTGGCATCCATCTGCATTTTGCTGATACTGTGCGTGATGTTTGTGCGCGATAGCCAGGAATTGCCTACACATGTTCAGGCCACTGCCCGGATGAGTAGAAGATCGGTTAGGGCTATGCCGTGTGTCGTGTATAATCCTACGGTGGACCCCAGTGACACTAACAATACTTGTGTCATATGTCTGGAAGATTATGCCAGAGGAGAAAAGCTTCGTCTGTTGCCATGTAACCACAGTAAGTTTAACTCTCACCATCTGAAAAGTAGCCTCTCTTTCTGTCTTCATTCATTTTTCCCAAGTTACATAGCGAATTCTTATTTTTTTCCCTATAAGTTATATAGGATATTAAACTAGCAAACAGGGCCATAATTAATAACCTGCTAAGGTTTCATTAGGTTTACATGGAATATTCCATTTTCAGTGGGCCATCTTTGTGCTTTATGAAACAGTAAATACAGTAAGCAATTCTTGTTTTAGTTGGAGATATATTTGCCAGCAATGTGCTAGCACAATGGAAGCCAAAAGATAACAAGACAAAACAACTAAACAAGACATGAACAATAATAATTTTTTTATCACCTGACTAATGTGTTTCTAACTCTGAAATAGAATTTCACGTGCAATGCATCGACAAATGGCTGACAACTGAACGATCTTTCTGCCCCATTTGCAAACATGATGCAAGAAAAAAGAAGCAGAGTCCACCTGTCTCAGCGTCAAACCCTATACTCCCCCCTCCTATTGTGGTGACACCTGCCAACACTGGTTTTACATGTTTCATTCCCTTCTGGAATTACCAAAGTTCCACAAATCACGCCTCATCTTCTCACGCCTTGCAAAGAGGCCCATCACCTAACTTTGGTTCTGTTGATTCTGCACCTCCTCTAAATCTTCCAGTTTAGACTTTTTTGAAGGTAAACGGAACTGACTAATATATTATATAGAAAGAAAACTATTATAAGCTGTAGTTATATGATACCATTAACCAGAAATTTCTAGCAACATCAGAGTCCTATAGGATGTCCATTAATTGATGTCTACCGTATTATGTAAAGGTATTCCCAAATGCCAGTTTAGACTCTAATGCTTCATTCTTTGAAGTTGTTTATTTATTACTGTTAACATTTTTGTGTTCATATTCAGGAGCTGCGTGGCATGGATTGGTCTTGGCCTCTTGGACTAACACTAGGTGTCTAGGTTGATGGTGTGGTAATTTGCATTTATTTGTAGGGTATGGTGCTCATTTTTGTAAGCTTATTGAGGCTGCATTTAGCAATTGGCTTATAAGCAATACTGTATGATTATTTTGTAGAAAACATTTAATAAACTCATTCAAATATTTTGGAAATTTATTTCTCCCTTCACGGCTTCACGTTTACGACATTACATATTTACATGTTTGAATTTGTTTTGTAATTGAGTTATTGGGCCACAATCCTGGCCCAGTTACATAGATCCAGATGGTTAGAAATATAATTGCGGGTGTTTTAATTATGAGAGCCTATTTTTGTTAAATTAAAAAAGAATTCCTTGAACGAAAACAAAGATCGGAAAACAACTCCTGATTCTAAATTCCTGTATTGCTTTTTAAGCTCTTTGTGGAGCCTCTAGAATAACTCATGCTTAATTGAAATATTATAAAGAGAAAAGTTTATTTTAGCCTAAGATTGCAATATGCAAGGATGACTTCTCAACCATCCATGTTGTAGTTACATAAACAAGGAAACCATATATGATATGAACACTCCAAAACAAGGCACCTTAGATTTTTTTTTTTTTTTTTTTTTTAAAACACGACACCTTAGAAATTAGAATATACAGATAGAGGACGAAGCTAGTCATCCGCTGTAAATTCTTCACGGTTGAATTTATTAGTGATTCTTGCTTGGAATGCGACTCAAACATGGTTAATTTTCCAATGCAAATACTGCCAAATTTTATAGTAGTTTACAGTTTAGTACCTCTGATTCTGAATCCATCAAAATCAATGAACTGTCTCATCAGCCAGCTGGTGACACTGTTATCTTTCCCTATTCCATTCTAGGAAAATGTCCAAATTTACTCTTTCGAATTCTTACCGAGCTGAGGCATCCCTAGTCCCTATTAAGGCTGTCAACGGAAACCGTTTCGCCGTGACGTGAAACGATAACGAAATGGTTTGTGGCAGCGAAATTGTGAGCGTTACCTAAGTGGAACGGCAGACGGAACGATCTGGTAAACCGTTAACTTAAGTGGAACGGTACGCGAAATGGCTCATAGCGTTACCGTTATTGCGTTAAATCGTTATTGCAGGCGGCTGCAATTATATATTGCAGAGGGATTGATTTCGAACCCTCTAGAACCCCACTGGACAACTCCAGCAAACGACATCTCTTATATACGAAATTAGAAATTGTTTGTCCTCTAGCCGCCTCTCTTTGTCTTCTTTTCCGCAAACCTTAGATCTATGTCGACATTGTCGCCTCTCTCTCTCTCTCTCTCTCTCTCTCTGTGTGCCTCTGCCTGTTCACCCACGTTGTCGGCCATGGAGATGGCGATTGCGATGGCGCTGGCGACTATCTGACTATCTGTGCCTTTGTCTCTACTTTTCTATGTTTCTCTCTCCGATCGATGTGACGGAGATCATGACTCATACATCTCAACTTCTCAAGGTACACCTCTATCTGTGTCTCTCTCTCATTCTCTCTCCTTCGTTTGATGGCTTGCCTCTATAAATCTCCGATGTGTATATGTAATCGTTTTTTTTTTTGTCTCTTGTGGCTGATGGCTTGACCTCTGGATGGCTGGAAGAGGTACGAAGGCTGGTTTCGAGAGCTCTAGTAGCCTAGTAGGCGTGGCGTGTGCTAGGGTTTAATAGGCGTGGCACCACCTGGGCTCTCTTGTAGACTGCTGACGATACCTCATCAGAGGGTTGAGCCAACAACAACAATGATGACTGATGAGTTATGGCCCATTTATAAGGAAGAGAACAGAGAGGCACAGAAAAAAAAGGAGGAGGAGAAAAAGTACGAAAAAGAGAGGCGAAAAAAAGAGGTAAGTTCTTCATGCTGAGTTTTGTAGTTGTTAACTTGATATGTTGAGTTCAGCTTGATCTGATTTGTGAAGTTGTTGATTGATTAGGCTGATTTGATCTTATGAGTTGTCAATTGTTCTGTTTGTTTGTTACCATGAGTTCACCTAGAAGAGAAGATGAGGTCTCGGAGCCAGATTTGGTTTCTGATGATGAGTATGCTTATTTTCCTTTAATATGAACTATAGAACTGATATGTTGAGTTCAGCTTGATCTGATTTGTACAACTTATATGAACTGTAGAACTGATACTACACTTGTCTTTGATTGATACTGCACTTGCACTTGTACATTTGCACAAAACTGTAGAATTGATACTACACTTATCTTTGATTGATACTACACTTGCATTTGTACATTTGCACAAAACTGTAGAACTGATACTACACTTGCATTTGATTGATACTGCACTTGCACTTGAACTTTTCTGATGTGTTTGCTGTGTGCACTAGCATGGATATTGGGTTGCATGGGGAGACAAGGGAGGATTTGGATAGGATAGAGTTAGAAGCTGATCCCACCTATCAGCTGGTGGTGAGGCTGAGGTAGCTGGTGGTGAGCCAACTAAGAAGATAACAAGGAAGACCATCAGTGATGTTTGGCAACACTTTACAAGGGACCCCCCCTGCACCTGATGGAAGCTACTATGGCATCTGCAACTACTGCCATCAGAAGTAATTGTTTATTAATTATTTTTAACTTTTTTTATGTTTAAGTATCCTCAATTTACAATTTTTTTTTCAATTGTCTATGTCAGGTACATGCAAGGTCAACAAAGAGGGACAAACTCTATGAGAAACCACATAGATAAGAAGTATAAGAAGTTCCCAAGGAACAAGCCAGAAGCTCTGCAGAAGTTATTGCAAGCAAAAGCAGCAGGTAAATGATTTAATTATCTGTTTTATTAATTCATATTTTATTAATTAATATATTTTATTTACTTATCTGTTTTGATTGATTGCAGGAAAAGAAGTACTTGTGGCATGGGCATTTGATCAGATGAAGTCTAGGAAATGTTTGGCAAAGATGGTGATAGCCCATGAATACCCCTTCAATTGTGTGAACCATCATTTCTTTAGAAAATTTCTAAGTGAGTTGCAACCCTCTTTAAAGGTTCCATCAAGGAACACACTTAGACAAGATTGCATGAAAATTTATGAAGAGGAACAGATAAATTTGTATGAATTGTTTGGTCAAGTTAATTGTAGGTTTAGCTTTACAAGTGACTTGTGGTCCAACAAGGGTAGGGATAGGGGGTTCATGGCTATAACCTGCCATTACATAGATGAAGGTTGGATTTTGAGAAAAAGAATTTTAACATTTGTTCCTTTGCCAAGTCCACATACTGGTAGACACATAACTAGTGCTATTTATGATAAGTTGTTCTTGTGGAATTTGGATAAGAGAGTTTTCTGTCTTGTTCTTGACAATGCATCTTCCAATGATGCATGCATATCTGAGCTTATCTATTCAACACCCCTCAAGGATGACTTACCAGTTGAAGGTAAGATCTTCCACCAGAGATGTGGTTGCCACATCTTGAACCTCATTGTACAAGATGGACTCAACTGTGTGCATAAGGAGATTGAATGTATAAGGGAAACAATGAAATGGATCAAACATTCTCAAGTAAGGATAGAGAAGTTCCAGCTGGCCTGCTGCCAGGTCAAATTTATTTTATTTTAATTTATATAAATAATTTATTTTATTTTATTTTACTTATATTTACTTATATTTATTTGTATATGTAATTGTAGGTCAATATCCCATACAAGAAGCCACAGTGGGATGTTCCAACAAGATGGAACTCCACTTACTTGATATTGGAGCTGGCTTTGGAACTCAAACCAGCAATTGTTAGGTATTCTACTCTAGATAAGAAGTTCTCCAAAACACTTACTGATTCTCAGTGGGCTATTATGAAAGAGTTAGTGAAACATTTGAAGCCATTCTATGAGGCCACACTCAAATTGAGTGGCACTAAGTACCCAACACTTAACCTTTTCTTCTCTGAGTTTTGTGAGGTATATCTTACTATTAAAAGAATGGGTTCTAATGAGTACCCATTTATTGTGAATATGGGTACTCAAATGCATGCTAAGTTTGACAAATACTGGAGCATGGGGAATTCTCTCTTGGCCATTGCATGTGTGTTTGATCCTAGATGCAAGTTAGATGTGGTGCAGTACTACATGGAAGAGATGTGCCCTGATCAGTGTGATGATTTCATTTCAAACTTAAAGGAGTGCATGTCTGAGTTGTATAATGAGTATGTACAAGCCAATGCAGAAGAACCAAGCATGTCCAACAGGTTCTGTTTTGAATTTTCATAATTTTTCAAACTTATTTGTTATTAATTTGACTAATCCATCTACTTTGTTAATTTACAGGCAAAAGACTGAAGTTGGTGCCTCTAGCATGACAACATTGATAGATAGGAAGGCTGGACTTAAAGATTATCTAAAAGGAAAGAAGAAAAATACAACACCTAAGTCAAAATTAGAAGACTATACAAGTAATTAAATTATTTATTTCTTATTTATGTAATTACTATTTATCTAGGTAATTATTAATTAACACTTTTATTTGTTGTTTTGTAGGCTCTGACAGAGATGATGACTTTGATATCCTTGGTTGGTGGAAGACGAAGGTACCTAGATATCCATTATTGGCTAAGCTTGTTAGGGATATCTTGGTTGTTCCAATATCAACTGTGGCCTCTGAATCTGCCTTCAGCACAAGTGGTAGAGTGATTAGCTAAGTGAGAAGCTCCTTGTTTGATGAGACCATTGAAGCTCTGCTTTGTGTTCAGGACTGGTTGAGGGAATCAATTGCAGGTATACAACTTTTTTTTGCTCTTTTTGTTTTTAATTCTTAAGTGGTACAATGCTTAACTGTTTTAAATTTGTTTCATCTATTTTGCAGAGACTGTAAATATCATTGGTGCTCCTCTAGGGACCATTGAGGAAGAAGATATCAATGTGGAAGGGCAGTGAGTTTTTTATTTTATAATCCATGATTGAAGTATAGTAACAAGTTCAACTGTTCAAGTGTAGTATCAAGTTCAAGTGTAGTATCAAATTGTATGCCCCTAACACACAGTTGAAGCCTGGATTGCTGGTTCTTCTAGCAAGTCTTTGGCTCCTCAAATGTCACACAGTGATCTTCAATGATGATGTAGTCTACTTGTGTTTTTTTTTTTTTTAATGAATGGCTGAGATTGGTATAATTTGAGGCTGAGAAGGGAGTCTGTCATCTGGATTGAGTTTGTGACAAATTTAGGCTTCAGGGGTGTATTAGGGAAATACAAAATGAGTATACTTGGACTTGGTTGTTTTAGAAAATTTTTGTTGTAATTGAATGGATATTTGTTCAAGTAGTTGGGGCATCATATTTTGTAACTTGAAACAGATTGTATTGTATGTTTGGTAACTTGATTTTATCAGTGATTATGTGATTTTATATTCATGTATGTTTGTTAATTTTACTGCATTTAACTTGTTTTCAATCTGCTTGATTATGTGGCTAACGGTTAAACGCTAATTCATTAAGATCGTTAAGCTAAACGGAACGAATAACGCATACAATTTCTCTTCCGTTAGCTTAACGATACGATAAACGGCTCAACATTTCATTTCGTTAGTAAAACGATAACGCAAACGATTTTAACTCATTCCGTGCCATTTATCAACGTTAGACAGGTCTAGTCCCTATTCCGCGAGTTTTTCACTGTTTCATTCAGTTAAGTGTCTTTTATTAACAGAGTCAAGAAATTTTATGAATGAAATTGCTGAATTAATTTAGTATTAAATAATTAATTTTATATCGATATAATTTTTTAACTATGGTCAACAACAATTTTTTGTCATATTTTTTCGAAATCAAATATAAATTTCGCAAGAAAATTGTCTATATAACTATAAGAATATATAAAAAAAATATTTCATAGGGAAAAATAATTGAGAAATATTGCACCATATGTGATATATTTAAATTCGTCACTGTTTAGAGAACATTATTAGGGTGTGTTTAATATCTTCTGTTTATCCGTAAAAGACTACTCTCGCGATAATTAATTTCTCCAAGGAAAAAGTTTAAGTTCTCTTTTAACGTAAATTTCTCTTGCAATGTTACTAAAAAGTTTGTACGCGGTTAATTCTAGACAAGTATGCCCTACTTTTTTAAATACTTGTTTGGTGGGCATAATTCAGATCCCAACTATTTCTGTATTTGTACAGATATCCTGACGATGACAGATTTTACACATTGAACAAAACCGGGCTACACGCTGTGTTGTAACCATTCCTAGGGGCAGCATGTAGTGGAAGCGTGGAACACTATTTAGACAATTTACAACTGGGGGCTGCACAATATTTATATTTAATTTATTTAAAAAAGGGTTGCTGAAAGTTGCCCATAATATTTTTAAACCTTAACTAAGTTACTCCCAAAAAAAAAACCTCGCTGACACAGATATATTGTTTGCTAATGTGAACATGAAGTTTAATATTCCGATTAGTCCGAAATTGTGGTAGATTGATTTGGTTGAATAAATAACAAATTCGGCATCTACATATTTTGGATAAGCAAATTAAGATTTAGCTTTTATGTGCCACTAGGCGAATTTTAGCCTATGATCTATCGCACCAAATTTGTAACATGTTGCTGCTGATGATAAGCAGTCAATAGAACTGCCTACGGGCTACGGCATTTAAATCACAACAAAAAGTAGCCAATAAAACATGCGAATACAAGGTACCTAGGCAGAGCAATCATTCGTAGAGTTTTTTTTTTTTTTTTTTTCCCATGTTTATACGTAATCTCGTCATTAATAACGTCTGAATGACATTTGCTGTGGACCTTTATTTTTATTTCATGAATAATTTTTTCTATATATAAGCTGTGGACCTTCCTTTTTTCTTGAATAATTTTTTTTTATATAATTCTGTGGACCTTCCTTTTTTTTCTTGAATATAATTTTTTTTGGACAATATTGTGGACCTTCCTCTTTTTTTTCCTGATTTTTTTTTTAAACATGATGTGATCCTTTCCATTTCCGTACTACCATGGAAACTTTTTTTCTGATGCAAGTACAACCGTGGAAAATTTTTTTACTTTCGTCACACCAGATTCGATTTGCCATAAAATTTCCAAGTAACATCGTTTGGTGTAGCGAGTTGCCATGAGATATCTAAACGACTCGCCACACCATATTAGCATGTTCAGAGGCCAGAGAGGATCCAGACCCCATGCGGTCCGAGGTTAGCACTTGAGAGGAGAATGCTTTCGTTAATTAACGTCATCACGACGTGAGATTGAGCACTTAAGGTGTCTTTTGAAGCAAGATTAGTTAGTAGCCGTTGCCGTTGCCATCGTGAAAATAACAACTCAGGTCTTCCACTAACAGTCTAACACTAAACTTAGCGCACTATACCGAACGGTCCCAAACACGTGCCTCTCTCAGCGCACCCTCGGTAGAATCCGTATCCCATTCCGCGCGGGACGGTACAGCGCACCCTTCTGCACCGTCCAATTTGATCTGGACGGTTCGTACCTATCAATCTGGTATTATGCACGGGGCTCCCTTAACCATAGAGATCAGATCGGACGGTGCAGATGGGTGCGCTGCACCGTCCTGCGCGGTACTAGATCTCGTTTTCCCTTGGTATTTTCTTGTGAGTATTGAATTTGTATTATAATCAAATAAAATATTGATTTTGCTTTTTTTTATTTTGGCATATATATCTCGCGTTTTATTTTACAGGTAATATATTTGATTAGTTGTTTTTATGTAGCAAATTCAGAAGATAGATTTAATTAGGGAATAAACTACTGTGTATATAAGATCACACGTAACTGAAGACATTGGGGGTTATGAATTATGTTATTATTCATATCTGAGAGAGTAATTTTTTTCATAAAATTAATTTTCACTAATTCAGTAGAACTGTACCAGGTTAATCCTATGCAATCAGATGGGCTTCTGATGTGCATTTATTTCGAAGAAGAGGAAGCTTTTAAAATAATAAAATTTTCATGCTTTTATTTATATATATATATATATATATATATTGATCTAGTGGGAAAGAAATTTAAATTTTAAAATTCAACGTGGACTGATGGATGCATCTTGTAAGACTAGTGACTGTTAATTGGTAATCCAAGTAGTCCTTAATCTGTTTGATTAATCGTGATAGTAAAGTTTGATGGGATCTCTAATTTGAAAATATAGAATTATTCTATGAAAGTTCTAGATATTTTCTGTATGATTACCACAATAATCCGACTTCTAAACTAGTCAAATCAATCTGATTAGTGAAATAGCTAATTTACAAAATGGTTGTCAGAAACTTGTTGCACCAATGGCCACATAGATTGTGCCACAGAAAATCTGGAGGGAGTTTAATAAAAAAATTGAGGCGAAGGAGTCTTCTCCTTCTGCCTCATCTCCTCTTCTGACTTGGCGAATTTTTCGCCTCTCCCTTTCTTTTCTTTTCGAGCCATGGTGGCGTGGCTCCTCTCAGCGCACATGTGTGTGTGTGCGTGTAGCAATGTGAGTGGCCGAATGTGAGGCTGCCTCTGGCTTGCCCAACCAGAGGTTGGCAACTCTCGAGTCAGTGTTGTGTTGGCACGAGGAGGCCATCTCCTCTCCTCGTTGATCGATGGCGGTGGTCGAGCAATAATTGAAGGCTTGTCGTGTTCTCCCTCTTCTGGACTTCATCTCTCTCTCTCTCCTCTTTCTTGATTGCCATATGAGGTAATTTCTATTTAAAAAGGGATCTGAGTTAGGGTTTAATTGAGGCAAAATTTCGAGGAAGAGATGAAGAAGAAGCTCAGAGAGGTGATGTGTCTCTAATCCCTATCGATTTCTTGAGCAATTTGATTGAATATGGTTTTGTCCTAAACTTTGAGCTTGTTGCTGTTAGGACTTAAATCGTGCATGGAATTAGCCCTTTTCTTGATTAGATTGACTCTGGTACTTGCTTTAGTGGTATTGAAATTTCTGAGAAGGAATTCTCGAGGCTCTGAGGAAGGTATAAGCTTTATCTATACTTAGCAAATTAATTTCCTATTAATTTATGTGTGTGCTGGATGCTTCAGTGAGATGCTTAGATAATTGTTAGAAATTGAAATGAGATTGATTAAGGCACTGGACAGTGATTGTCGTTTGATCTTGTCACAATAGCCCTATGTGAGTTAATTGATACTTGATCTGTTAATTGCTTGTATGTTATTTGAGCTGTGCTTAGTGATAATCTGCTGAGAGAATGGAATGAATATAACTGAGGTTATGCAAGGCATTTGAGTTGCATTCTAGTTGTTTCTGCACTCTAGATAATTCATTTATAGGTGACTGTCAAAAGTATGTTGATTTGGCAGCTATTTCAAGTGTTTGATGTAGCTGTATAAGCTTATATGCATGACAGTAATGAAAGTTATGTTTAGGGTTTGGAAATGGAGTAATCTAGTTTTATTGTGCAGTAGGGGCATGCATGCATAGTTTTTATTAACTGTATTATGAGTTTAGTAGCTAATTGCATTAGCACATGCTTGTTCATAACTGCTGAGATGTTTTTAAATGTTGGTAATGTACTATCATGCATAGCAGTGTATTTATTTAAAACAGAAAGGTCATACTAGACCATATTAGTGTTGATATGGTTTCTCCTAGACTTGTAAATTGAAATTTATGCATATATGAGTCTAGCTGTACTTGACAGTGATTAATTAAGGTTGTGTTTGCATTCATATGCATAACTGACTTATTAAATATGTTTATGGAGTTAAGGAGGCATGTAGTTGGTGTGATTGCCTCTGAAATGGTGAATTTCTGTTACTTGCAATTAGTGACATGTGCATTTCTGTTATAGAAGTGAAGTTGCATATATTACTCATGTAATCATGCCCAAGGATAGCTATTGGAGTTAAGTTATGTTTTGGGATTGTGTTTGAGTATGATAGGAGTCAATTAGGGCTGTGAATGGTCTGAATTTTCTGTAAATTAGTATACATATCATATCTGAGGCATATACATGGAGTTAGACTTGGAATTTGTAAGCATATGTGAACAGAAGCATGCTAAGGGTAAGAATTAAGCTTGTAATTGGTTTAGTTTTGCATATTAGTGTTTAATCTGTGAAACAATGCATGTCATGGCGAAATTATAAAATTATGTGCATTTGTTATGATTGAGGAGCATATAGAATACATATTCACGTTTGTAGAAGGCTTATAGTGGTGATTGTGCTACTGTACCATTCATTGGTACAGTGGAGTGAAATCTGGTACCCTCTTTGGTGAAATATCATGCGCCAGGGACGAATTTATAAAGGAAAGTATTTTTTTCTGAGGACTTTTGTGCAAATTTTCGAGGGCTTATTTGTGACATAGATTGGATATATAAAATTTTGGGCATGTGTGCAGGAATTAAGGGCCTGATAAATAATTCTAGGTTTTTGTGAGAAATTGAACTTTCGGAATAATGGATTGGGTTGAGAATTGAATTTATCGAATCGAATTTGAATCCAACTGACTTGTGTCGGACCAGCTGACTGAGTTCAGTCAAGTGTGCCGTATGGATTTTTTTGGGCCGGATTCTTTTGGGCCGAAAGAAAAAAAAAAGGTTTGTTGGGCTGGAAATTAATTTCGTCGAGCCTGCTCCTTGATGGGCTTGATTCTGTTTGGGCTGAAATCGATTTTAAGTGGGCTTATAATTAGACTTTCAGATTTAATTAGAGTCTAATTAATTGCGAATCTGTTGAGTTTGATTATCGTCGGATTATTCAATATGGGAAATGATGAAAATACGTCTGAATAAGTGAACAGATATTGTGGCAATAAGAAAATAAATCAGACTATCTGATCCCTCATCAAACAATCAAATTACTGTTTTGTTTTGTTCGAATTTACTCTGTTACTTGCTACTCTGTGATTCTGTTATTTGATGTTGCTTAATTTAAATAAATTCTGTTTGTATTAATTAAGACTGATTCTGATTTCGATGTAATTAATACTTGATAATTCTTGATTATGACGGTGAGCTTGATTATGATTTGATTAAGCAACTCTTGAATTTTGTTAAGACGATCGGGCAAGTAACTAAAGTAATAATAATAATAATAATTCTGTTAGTCAAGATTAAGAACTAATGGACTTGGAACCAACTTATAAGTCAACTAGTTAATTCGAATTGGAACCACCTAAACGCTAGTAACCAACGGTCTGTTAAAACACCGCTAACTTGATAGTAACGGATCTTGATCTATAATTATGAACAGGATCAACTAGCGGAGGCTCAACTCAAGTCAATTTTGGAAGGTGCGGATTACACGGAATCTTTATTAGAATCAGGACAGTCGGTAACTTTAAATTCATGCATAGCATGTTGAATTACTTTTGGAATTGCATTCTATTTGTGCATTTAGCCAATAAAAGCCCTGAAAAGATTAAACTTGCATGTTGAATTAAATATTCATTTGGCTTGAATTATTTGTTAAGTCTGAACTTGAATACCCACTTGATAAATGAATTGGATATTTTCAGACTTAAAAGGATTGGAATGGTTTCAAGGAATTTAAATATTATTTTATCAAATGATAGACAGACTTGTCTTGAAAATGAAACCATGCAAAACTCAATCACCATAGCATAACTCTCTCTATTATAACTCACTCAACCGGTGTTATTCGGTTTGGCCCCCGACCCGGCCAGGGTACTAGCGCTATTATTACTGGAATTCCCTCTGCTTGTTCTGTGCCATTTGGTAAAATAACCAATGGATATGGGAAGAGTTCTCTTTGTTCTGTAGGCCTTGAGAATTGGAGTGTATGTTATTCTGTGAATTTATATGCTTGGTTATGCTTGATTTGTTTCTGTTGCATATTGCATATTTGTAGCATGCCAGTAGCCGGCCCATTTCGTCTGGTGCCGTCGGTATGAAATTTTGATTTTTTTTCAGATATTCTGGATTTAAATTGGAATTTATTATTTGGGTATTTAGTCCCAATGCTTGGATTCATATAAAGAATCGTGTAACTGGAACTAAAACCCGCACTGAGATATTTTATTCTCATCCGTTGTTTGTTTTGCTTGTGCCTCATTAACTTGGGGGTTCTAGGAAACGCGTAGTTTGCCTAGGCCAGCTATCGCGACGATAGAGTGTTCTTTCCTTAAGTTCAAAGTCCGTGTGTCGAATCTAGAATGTAATGCCACTCTCCTTATCTCTTTGGAGACGCTTCCCGAAGTTTTGTGTATCTGTATTTTGAGTTTCCTGGCCCGTCTAGCCCCAGTGACGGTATGGTCCCTGAGCCCACGCCCCTCTCGCAAGAGGAAGCGTGATGAAATGTGACTTGTTATGTTGTTATGTGTGATGATCCCCCTGGGTTGCAGTTTGTGAGAGCGAAAGAAACAATAATAATTTGTATAATATGTATAATAGTTTGGAATAAACTGTAGACTTCTGCAAGTTACTAGCTGGGTCTAGTAACCTCTGCTTGTTATGCTTGTAAAATAAGATTTGATCAATAATGTAAAATAGCTGGTTTGTTTCTTGTGTATAAGAGATTGCTGGGTTTTGTTTGCTTAGAAAAAAAAAACTGTCGTAATTAGTCACACTTAAGCGTCTCAGGATGTGAGGGTGTGACACATCTCCCGTGAAAAAAAAATGGACGGTTCTTAAATATATAAAAAATTTAGACCATAGGATTTAAGATAATGTTTGGAAATTTATTGGGGACAGTTCTTAAATTAGGTACATAATAAAGGTTAAATAAATATGTAAGTAGTTGCGGTGTAGGTTTCTACTATTATTATTTTATTATTTTTATTATTATTGTTATTATTACTATTACTATTATTAGTATTTTTTTTATATATTATTTTTGTTTTTGGATGATTGTTCTTGTTGGATTTCATTTTTAGCCTACCCAATTTGTTTGGAACAAAAAATTTAGTTGTTGTTGCTGCTGCTGCTGCGAGATCATCCGTTATTTGTACAATTATATATTTTGAAGAATAGCTTAAATAATTTGTTTTACCCAGGTAATAACCACATCACGAACACGATGGTCAATGTATACCTTCCTCATCTCTAATGGGCCAACAATAACGGTTCTTGCAAAAGACAATCGCCTTAATTTAAAGTATGTATGTCTAACTAAATTTAAATTAAGAACGAAATAGAGCTAAAAAAATTCAAATGGATGCCTAATCTATATGTTCTCTAAATATTTTTTAACAAATGAGGACGTTATTGCAACACACATTTAAAACACACAAATCATACATCATAACGCTATTTTCATGAAATGTGGTTCATAATTATATATATATTTTTCTATATATCATAATTAACTCATTATAAAACATTTAGACTGCTTGAGTAACCATTAATTTGTCTCGAAACATCATACTCATGCATTACTTGGTGCATGGTGAGAAAATAGAATGCATGGGTATGCTGGCTTGGAGATGATTATCGTTCCTTTCGGCATGAATTGTACTGTTTGTCAGCACTTCATTTCATATCGTCAGTCGTCAGTCGTCACGATGTACGAACCCACAAGGCCACAACAATTAATGATATATAAGTCTACGGGTTTCCTTGACACAATAATAAAAAGTACAGCAATAATGTATTCTTCAATTCATACCCGGTTTCAGAAATACACCCCGTTATACGCTTGTTTTGGGAGAATTGAAATAATAAAAAAAAAACAATCTCAAGTCTGCCCAAGTACTGTTGATGGTATGTTTGGTTGGAGATGAAGTTAGTGAAGTTAGAGGCCGAAAATAATAATTTTATTTATGTAGTTGTTATGTTGTTATTATTATTATTATTAGGGTCACAATTATTTTTGTCAAATTTAGATAATTCAGATATAGGTCTTTACTTTTTAATAATATAATTTTTTGAATCAACGTTTTACAAATTACATCAGCATCTTGATATTTAAAAAGTATTTTTCGTTGATTAAAAAATTTTCAATTAAAATTAAATATTCTCTTGCTACCATCATAATATTGTGTAGTGATGATGTTAGATATTTGGTTCTTAGGTGATATATAGAATCGAATTCTATGTAACTAATTGTCTGTATAGCGTATGAGATTCTCAAATAATGCACTTCCATGTCCAAATTAATTCTGAATTTGCAGAATTGTACAAAAACAAAAGCTCTTTAATCTTTATTATTATTTATAAACCGCAAAAGTTTTTCTTTTATAAAAATATCAATATTTTTCTAAATTATTTACATAATGAAGCAACGGACTATTTTTGATACTCTATATCATGTCTACATTACAAAATTTAAACATTGTCGAATTATTTTCGTATCACGAGCTAATTAATTTTGAACTAGTCGTATATTTGCATTTTGTTTTTATAAACAAGGATACAAGTATAGAACTATTAGAAGGGTAAGTACACCCAGCGGTCTATTAAGGTCTCCCTCTGACACGTGTACTATAACCCAAATTGGGAATTTGGGAGAGACAATAACATAAATATGAAAGCAAATCCATACCTCCCAACTACTCCCAAAGTATTATCCACCAAATAAATGAGCATGTTATTGTTATCATTTTATCACTACATATATCTTTCCAATCTCCGCTCCAAGGAGTATTTATTGAAAAAGCATGTATTTTGGAACTTGCATGTCTGCAACTTTACCCATTATTTATGATATTGACATACTTTTCATAGAGATCCCCTATATTTCTACGCATTAGAATTGACACCATAGATTTCTGTTATTTTGAAGTTTCGAAAATTTTCAAAATTTCCTGTGCATTTGTTAGAACATTTTTTTAATTCTAAATTAGGTACCATCTTATATATACTTATTTTTAAAGCTTTCAAAATGTATTAATAACACTGACAGAGCTCAGCAGCTCACCTCGTGGCAGTTGGCATATAATATTTTTTCATATACATACAATTATTTAGAATCAAATTCTCTCCAGGGCAAAACATTCAGCATGGGACCTTTGCATGTTTATTAGGTTAGTTCAAATTTTTTTTTTTAAAAAAAAATGCTCCTCATAAATCAAGCATCGATATTCTGCATGATCCTTAATAATTTTCACAACAACAACAATAATAATAATAACAACAACAACAACAATAGATGGGGTTTCTCCTATGGTTTATCGATCAATTTTTTTAGTCTGATTTGAGCCCTGTAAATTATTGTCATTCAAAATTTTAACTGAATGGTCTGTTTTTAAGCTTATATATATAAAAAAATTCCACTATAACATTTGTCATAAATCACTAGTTTTATAGCATTTAAACAGAAAATTTTAGAAATAGAAAATCGTAAAAACTTCCTAGATCTTGTAACAATAATAACATGCATTTCCAACGGAAACCAAAGATATTTGCCAAAATTCTACAAAATACGTTGTGTATTTCTAAGGGAAGTTTTCAGGGTATTCCAATAAAATGTTCCATATTAAACCAGCATTTCTTTTTCAAAATCACCTCTCTTTCTTTTCCCCTCCAAAATTTTTCTATCCCTCCATCACCATCTCTCTCTCTCTCTTCTCTTGCAAACTTTACTCGACTTTCTAAATATTAACACCTCTCTCTCTCCACACATGACAGCTAAACGGAGGAGGCGCACGCTATGCACGTGACCCGTCGCAAGCGCGGAGCTCCTCCCGCCACCGCACCCCGCCTACTTCAGGCGGTGGTCACGGTGGTGCTTCGTCGGCGTGGGGTCCTCCTCGCCGTGCCACTTCTCTATCTCTCTGCCATTGTGTTCTTGGCCGGGAAGTGGGGCCTTGACGGGGCTTCTCCGGCCGTGGTGGTTGGTATCACCGCGGCGTTTCGCCGGAAACCTCCACCGGCGCCCGGGTCGGTGTATAAGAGTTCTCAGGTGTTTGAGAAACTCTGGCCTATGATGGAGGCTGATTCCAATCATACCAATGCTGTAAGATTCTAAAGTTCTATTCGTTTTTTTTGTTTTTTCTTTTTTACATGCCTGAATATTTTGTCCACTATTGTTTCCTCCTTTTTTTATTGCATATTTTTAACTTTGTGGCGGAAAGTTTTTTTCTTGCTTTATTATTTGTTTTTTTTTTTAATTTCATACCTGATGACCTCTTTTTCATGTGATCAATTGTGGCACTTTAAGGAATTTTTTTTATCTTTAATTTTAAAATTAAACTATGTTGTGTACTTATGTTAGTCAATCTCGAATGCAATAAATGTTCTTAGTCAATTTTGAAATAATAACTTCCGTCTCCACTTCTCAAAAGAATTTCCTTTTTGTTCTGTTTGTTAGTTTTGCAGACCAAATACTATTTTTTTTATTTCAAAAAACAGGTGTGACATTTTTTAATGATTTTGCTAATTAAAATTCTGTTGTGAGTAGGTGAAAGCTCTAAATAGCATGACTTGCTTGAATTTGTGAAAACATTGTCCTTACGCACCTCCTCAAGAAATAATTAACATCTGTTTTGGCAGTTGATGACCGCATGGCGTCAAAATTCTGGACAGAAATGGCAATCCTGTATCAGCAAGAGGGTGACCAGCACAGGTTTTGATTTCATATTTTTTAAATTTGGATGTTTTGCAATTTTTTTTGATGAACGCCATTGGATTATAGTATTCAAAGGAACTTGTTACTAGCTGAATTAGGTATTCCCTTGACAGGTTTACCACCATCAAATGGTTATCTCATAATTGAAGCAAATGGCGGTCTTAATCAACAGCGTATATCGGCAAGTTTATATATTTTTTTCTTATTTGAGGGTGAAATTCTCTGGAGGTCAGTAAACTTTGCCCCATGTCACAAATTGGTTTCTGAGCTATAATTGTCTGTCACAAGCCACAGTAATTTCAATTTGTTCCAATCAAGATATACTCTCATTATTTATGTTAAAAAAAAACATGAAGTCAGTATAAATGCCGGCAAATGTTTTGTCATAGATTTGATATGAGGCAAAATTTATTGACCCTGAAGAAATTCGCCCCACATTTAAATGTGTTTTACAAATTGATGAAATTACTTAGTGAACATTGATTTCAGATATGTGATGCAGTTGCAGTGGCTGGCTTGTTGAATGCAACTCTAGTCATACCAATGTTCCATCTAAACAGTGTTTGGCGTGATGCCAGGTACTATATATTTCCTCAAAATTTCAAGCCATAAAATTTTTCCCTTTGTTTAAACATTAAAAGATTCAAACTATTTAGTTCTCCTTTTGAGTATAATATATTAATATTTAGTTTTGTTTGTCATAAATGACCCAAAGGGAAGGCTATTCTGGCCTTGATAACTGGTGGAATATGATGCAATAGCAAGATTTCATGCATATCAAAATACCTCTGGTATTGCATGAAAGCATGCGTCAAAGGATCATAATGCAATGAACCCTTGTACGGTGGTGTATAATTTATGTTTGGGAGTTTTTGAACTCGTTGTTGATCTGCTTATAATCATAACATGCTATCTTTCTTTCAGCAAGTTTGGGGACATTTTCGATGAAGATTATTTTATTGAGTCTCTGAAGAATCATGTTCGCGTGGTTAAAGTGCTTCCAGAAGATCTATTGGAGAAATTTGACCATAACTTAAGTAGCATAACCAATATGAGAACCAGGGCCTTCTCCTCTAAGTCATATTATCTACAAAAGGTTCTTCCCACATTGCTTGAATTGGGGTATGCATTTTTATGTTGTTCATTATAAATTTGTACTTAAGAGATAAAGGTATAGAATGATTAAATTAGTCAAGTCTCATGCTGATGCCCAGTATGGATACATATACCTGCTAGCCTGCTTTTGATACTGTTTTGATCATCTTAAGCCTTTTTTTTTTTGGTCTGATGGTTAATCTAGACTTTAAATAAATCGAGGCATGGTTCCATACTGATGAATTGTTGAGTGAAATTGATTTAAATTTTGTCTTGATTGAAAAACTGAGGGGGGTCAATTGACAGTTGATCGAGGTAAAATTTGACTTACAACCTTAAAAAGGAGAAATGTTGGCTTGTTGACAAAATTCTGTAGAGAGATTTTCTTTTCACAAGAATATTTTTCATTTTTGCACCGTAGAGAACATTGATCACAGTGCTCTCCCATGTGAAAGGGAGAATCATGCATATCCATCTGAACATACAAAAAGTGAAATTGTAGCAAGTTCCATGTTATCCTGTATGCAGTTAACCTTCCTCACACCTGAAAATACAGAACTCAGAACAAACAGACAAAGTATGCATGAAGAACTATATAAAGAAATATGCATCGACGCTCTTCAGAAAAAAAATATAAATAAATGTAGGGCTGTCAGGATAGCACCATTTTCTAACAGATTGGCACATACCGTTGTGCCAAGGATGCAGCGACTGAGATGCCTAGCGAATTTTGAAGCTTTGAGATTTTCAGAGCCTATACGACTCCTGGCACAGAAAATGGTTGACAGAATGGTGATGAAAGGCCATGCTTTGAGTGGTGGGAAATATGTCTCTGTGCATCTTCGTTTTGAAGAGGTTTGTATTTGAGATTTGTCTCTGTAATTCTAATTCTTTGTTTCCCTGGAATGAAAACTAGGGAAATTGTAAACCAATACATACATAAATCTAATCAGATAAGCAACAATACACACATTAAACAAAAAAAGTGGGCATGGTGGACTACAACTTAAATAGTAATTATTGTTCCTAAAATTTCCAATAGGGTGATGATGTTGGCTTTACAAAACGAAAATTCAAGTGCATCTAATAATTGAGATACAAACTAACTTGTAAATATTTGTTAGAAATAAAACCTCAACCTTTCTTCCAATTATTCTGGAGCAAGTGCATCAGGGGCTGTTAAGTCAATTTCAGTGGCAAACAACATAGTGAACTTCAAAAAATTTTATGTTCTCATGTTTTGTGTGGAAAACTGATGCTTTCCAAGAAATGCCCTTTTGCATTTTTTTTAACTCATGTCAATTAGTACTGTTCACTGGTAGGACATGGTGGCATTTTCATGCTGCAAATATGATGGGGGAATAAAAGAGGAGGCTGAAATGGAGAAGGCAAGAGAGAGGGGATGGAGAGGTAAATTTCATCGGAATGGCCGAGTTATTAGTGCTGAGGCTAACCGAAGGGGTGGTAAATGCCCTCTCACACCTTTAGAGGTCTATTTCTTATTTCTCTTTTTTATTTATTTATCCTGTATTTTACTGCTGTCTGCTGCAATTTAAATTTCAGCTTCTATTATTTTTTATTGTGACAGGTCGGTATGATGCTTAGGGGGATGGGATTTGACAACAGAACTATGTTATATGTAGCATCAGGTAAGATCTATAATGCGAAGAAGTACATGGCTCCTCTGCGCCAGTTATTTCCTCTTTTAGAAACTAAAGAAACCCTTGCTTCAGCAGATGAACTTGCACCGTTTAAGGTAACTCTGGAAACTGTTATAATGCTATTGCCCTCTTTACTGCTTTTCTCTTTGACTTTCTCTTCACTGTACTTTTTTCTAAAGAGGCATTCATCTCGACTTGCGGCTTTGGATTACACAATGTGCTTGCATAGTGAAGTATTTGTAACAACACAAGGGGGTAATTTCCCACATTTCCTAATGGGGCACAGGAGGTACTTGTATGGTGGCCATGCAAAGACCATCAAGCCTGACAAGCGAAAATTGGTTTTGTTTCTCGACAACCCCAACATCAGGTCATTATTATTCATGAACTATAATCTTTAATCAGTTTGCTATATAAGCCATGATTCACAAATAATCAAGACAGATCAATTTAGCAAATCGACTTTCCAGACATTCAGTTCCCATCCCAAAATGTTTAAGCCTGAGTAATTAGTAATAAACCCTGTGATATTAAAGATCAAAGTTTCTTGAATTCTCAGTACCTTTCTGTTTAGGTCATTGAATTTTTTCGGTGAATGTGGATCACATATGTGTTTCCCTTTGTCATGGTATATGACGGAGTTCTCTATTGAATGTACAGATGGGATAGGTTCAAACGTCAAATGCAGGATATGCTTCGACACAGCGATGCAAAAGGATACGGGCTTAGAAAGCCTAATGATTCTCTATACAACTTCCCTATGCCTGATTGCATGTGTAAACAGCCCAACGGACAATTTGATTGATTTCATACATCTGATTAATCATTGGGTATATTAGTTAACATTTAACAACACATGTATTTAGTAGCATTGTATTGACAGCAATTCAAAACCTACAGGAATCATTAGTTGGGTTCATTTTAGGAGGGTAGAGTTAATTGGTACATTAGATAGTCCTTGATCGATCAATATGTTTTAGCCTGTAGTTACTTGATATGCGGCTTTTGTAAAACGAGTTTAAAACTATAGATTAAGAGTAATTTTATATAGTTACTTGTTCTTGTTTAATTTCCAATGGCTATTGTGAGTATTTAGTTACAACAACGGGGGGTGGCGAATAGTTTTGTGCTAGTTGAGTAATCTTAACTAAATTTTATCATGTGTGATCTTAAATGGCAGAAACAAAATGCCAGCGATGCAAAGGGGGACAAAAGCACATGGATTTGATGCTGGCTATTTGGGTAAAAAAAAGACAAGATAAAAAGAGTTGCAACTTGCAAAACGCACTGCATCAAACCACATATTTCAAGTAACATGTTATTCATCTGACCTCCAATCCTACCCAAATTATTCCCAAACCACATTTTTCAACTAACATGTTATTCATCCTTGCGTCCAGCATGAACCAAAAACTGGATTTCATACAAATGTGGCACACTGCACCAAACAAGTGAAATCAAGACATTGTCGGATTCAGCATCCCATCAATGCAATGCTACGTCTCGTCCAAACTTTAGGCAATGGCATCTTCACCTCCAATGCAACACACCCACAAACCTGACCAATAATGCAAAAGAGAAATCTGAAACTTGAATCGGATCTATTATTTAAAACGCATAATATGTGCATAGCGTTCCCTCCCAAATTGACATGTATAGCCCACTTCGCCCATTTATTATCTCATGGACATCGTTCCCTCCTTCCATATGTGTACATAGCGCCTGTTGATTCAACCATAAATTCCACAATTGGGTTTCTCCCAGTCGACCTGATAATCCAAATACACTCTTCTCGATTACCCTCCAAATCCCTTGTCAAAGTCAAATCCGTGTGCAAAACATGGTACCTTCTAATCTCCTCCCACTCACTTCATGCAACTCCACTTTTCAGTGCTCCTCTGAAAATTTGATTGCATCTTTCACCAGTACCTGTCCCCTGCCATTAAAAAATTAATCAGGTCTTGTTATAACTAGCATCCTTCTGTATCCGTAATTCAGTGTACTATCTATATGTGACAGCATGTTGAGTCTCTGCATTACCTCACTAGCAGCTCATACATACTCAAAACTCTGCATGGGTTATGGACAAGTAATGGCCGTTTGGATATTTTCTACCCTGGGTTAGTTCATACCCAACCCCCCCAACCCCCCAGCGATATCGCTTCTGAGCATTTTGAGCATAACCTCCTGTTGTGCTGTTTGTTGAGCCAAGGACCCAGATGGAAGTAAGGCACTTTGAGCCTTGTCATGAGCTGTTGGCGGCATCTGGGAATTCTCTATCTAAAAAGAAGAACTAGGCAACACAACAAAGTATTGATTTACCAAACACCAGATGACAATATTCAAAACAGAAAGTCATTAATTTACATATTATGTAATTATAGTTTATATCAGCCGTTATAGCAGTTGATTGAAGCAAAAGTTGCTGATAACTAGAAGAAAGAAGAGCACACAAGACCCTTTCAATTATCAGCTAAAATGAGGGACAAAATAGAAAATAGAACTTCTATTTTCTATACAAATTGTTGCAGTTTTATAGTCACCCAAAGACAGAAGATCAGTTCAATTTTAATGTGCTCCTGCAAATTCCAAAAGTAGTTTCAGACTGTATGTACCAGTATCAGACCAAGTTTGTATCAATCAAGTCCCTCAAATGTGCAATTCAACCCCTATGATCCTTATACTAATAGGATCCCCTTAAAACGATAGGGTTCACAATGTCCTTCTAAATGCTTCTTCTTTCAATGATATAGAGATTAAGACAAGTTAGGATTCTATTTAAAAATTTAACAGTCTAAATCCACCAAATAAATAATATAATAAGAAATTGAAAGAAAATAGGGATGTAAATATACCGCAATGAAGTAGATCATTACCAGAAGAACACTAATCTCATAAATAAATCATGATACTGCTATTAATCATTTTCGTCCTTATATTGGTTTACTCTGACTATTTTTTTTTGTTAGGCTGTCTTGCTTCATTCCTCTCCTCTATATTGATTATCACTTTTTTCACCTCACGATGTTATCATCTTCCCAAAAAAATTTATCCCATATCTTGAAAAGAGTTATTTTGCACAACAACCCTCACAAAACCAAGATAACCAAGAACCCCTTAGGCCCGGCCTCGGGCCATCGTAGGCCCCGACCCCCTCCCTTGCCCCCGAGGCGCCCCTCGGGGCGCCGTAGGCCCCAACCCCCACCCCCGTCCCCGTCCCCGTCCCCGAGGCCGGGCCACCTTAGGCCCCGACCCTCTCCCCCGCCCCCGAGGCCGGGCCGCCTTAGGCCCCGACCTCCTCCCCCGCCCACGAGGCTGGGGCGCCATAAGCCCCAACCCCTTCCCCACCCCCGAGGCCGGGCCGCCTTAGGCCCCGACCCCCCACCCCCGAGGCCGGGCCGCCTTAGGCCCCGACCCCCAACCCCCGAGGCCGGGCCGCCTTAGGCCCCGACCCCCCCCCCCCCCCCGAGGCCGGGCCGCCTTAGGCCCCTACCCCTCCCCCCCGCCCCACCCCCAAGGCCGGCCCCCATAGGCCCAGACCCCTCGCCCACCTCCTGAAGCCAGGGCACCAAAACCCCGACCCCACCACCCAGAGGTCAGGCGCCCAGCCCGACCCCACCACCCAGAGGTTAGGCGCTCAGCCCGACCCCAATGCTGCCTCTCTGACTCCAGCCATTAAAGGCCGATGTGCTGAGGACAGCTCTGAGTGTGGTAGAATGGGTAGGGATACCCCCTATTATATAGGGCATCTAGCGCAGGAACATGTCCTCTGGCTCCGTGTGGGACTAACGAGGCGACATGGAGAATGCATTCAAGTTGCTCCGGTTCGGAACCGGACATGAGCGCAAGAACCTTCGCAGCGTTTTCCTCCACAAATGACCGTTAGGATGGGAATCTCTCGCAGATTTGCTTTCACACTGTTTGAGATTGGGTGCGAAGAGAAGATTGTTTGAGAGGAGGATCTTTCGGATTCACACAGCAATTCAAATTTTTTTCCGTTGTGAGAGTATTTCGCTGTGCTAAAATTTACAAGAAGAAAGGAATTCTGTCGGAGGGGACGAATGTTAGATTTTTACTCGGCGCTAATTTTGGGAGAGGAATAGAGGATACTCTTTCAACTTTACTCCTCTGCAATTAAGTACTCTAAAATAGATTAGAATCTTTGGGAGAGGAGACTCTTTCAGCGCTAGTATTGCACCTGACATTACCAATAAATAGCAGTGAAGAGTTGTAGCAGTACCAGGTAGAGTAGTTCACCTACGTGTTTGACCATTTTTTGTTTTCCTTTGATATGTCTCTGGACAGAAGTTAAACCAGGTTGCATTTAGGGTATGTTGCACGCTGAGGGATATTAAGGAAAATTTTAAATTAATTCAGCTTATATGGAAATTGGGAATTTTTAGATATAAACTGTTGCTGACTAAATTTTCCCTCAAATTTCTGAATTATCTATTTAGATTTTAATATCTTTCTTTAATTATGAGTGTATTTCATAATAAAATACATCAGCAATGATTTATGTATGTTAAAAGGAGAGTAATTTGTTAATCTCTCGTATGTCTTCAATAATGGTTTTGACAACATTTTGTCGCATCATTAATATTTTTTTTATCGAGATAATAATCATCAACTTTAAAACAGAGTAAGCTATATAGGCCATCAAACATTATAAAAGTATTTTATAATTTTCTTCAAAAAAAATATTTTATAATAAGTAGGAAATATTGTTACGAATACAAATTCAACGAACAAAAAAAAAAAAAAAATCTGATTCTCTTGTTTATTTTTTTTTTTCTGTTTCATTTGATGCTGTCATTTTTTTATTTTTTTTCAGGATAAATTGAGGATCAAGCCTCCTAACTTATTTTTAAATTAAATATTTATGAAAGACTCCAGTCGGGTTTCGTGATGCTGTCATATTTGAAAAATAAACTCATCGAACATTCTTGCATATCACTCTCGCCATGATTTATCACGTTTAACTCTTAAAATAAGTATATAAATTAAATATTTATTATTAAATTTGGAATATATTGACAATATAATAACTTGAAGCACATATTTCGTTCCTCAACAAAATCATAAAAGCGGGAAAAATTATTGAGGGGAGAAAAACTTCGAAACGAACTGCTCCTAGCAAGATAAAAAGCAAAAAAAAAAAAAAGGAAAGAAATTTAAACGAAATATGTTAATACTTCATTTTACTCGCATTATTACCAAGCAAATAAAGCTCCTAACTTTTTTTTTTAGGATAATAAAGCACTACATAGTACATACGCAAATACTAAAATATATATTTCAAAGAAGTTCATTGATAATTAGTATTTTTGTTGAAGCGATATCGTTCTGCATAAGCATATGTAGTTCATACGACTGCAAGTTGCAATACGGACTAAAACTAGGTCCCAGGGCAAAAATAAGGTTAAAAAAAAACGAGAAAATTAGAAATAGATGAGTACATGTGGGGTCCCATAGATGGGAATCACATCCTCTTTAAGGTTGGCAGGGTGCAACCTTTGATCTAAACCGTTAGATCTAATCTCAACAGTTAATTAGAGCCCCGTGCATAATACTAGATTGATAGGCCCGAAAAACTTTAACCGTCCAGATTAGATCGAGCGGCTCAGATCAAAAGTTGGCACAGAGATGCTCTCCGCCACAGATGTGCAGTGAATGAGTTATCATGCATATTCTCGTTTTGCAGGCGAACCTGGCCGACTAATCCTGACGAAGAAAATCGATACTTTGAGAAAATCAACTAGGCCTTTCCTTTAGAAGTTTCCACATATATCAAATCCCAATATAAGAAGAATTGTACTCTTTTAGTTAGCTGTAATTGTTCTTCATAATGAGGAAAAAAAAAATCACTCACGCATTAAACAAGTGAACACCAATAGCATGAAGAAACGCAGGCACCATCTCTAACAAACAACACACACTGAAAAATTAGAAAAAAAAGAATCTTGAAATAGATCAAACGTTTTGGCCAAGTGGATTGAATCAGTAAAAAAATCATTACAGCAAAATACACAAAGGTAAACGATTTTATGAACTACATACAGGAAAACAACTTCCCTAAACGCAACTTAAATATGTTAGCATGGGTTCGGCGCAAGGCATCAGCAGAGTATGAAATCCGTCCATCCACAACAACCCTAAGGGCCCCTCCTTCGTACCAGATTCGGTTGCCAACAATATTGGCCTAGAGAAAAAGCTGGCCATTAAAGGAAAGCCTAACTTGTTGAATTCAATGATCCATTAATGCTGCATCGGTTTCTGACAATGGAGCTGCAAGGGGTAAAGAAAAAATTATTTTCTATCACCTTGAATATTCACATGTTTACTGTACCTGGGCCTAAACTTTTTTGGTTACATTTGTTAGTACAGCTGTACAGGAATGTTTCAATATATCTTCGGAAACATCTGCTAAAGAAAGGAGTGTTTCAGTTTATCCTTTCTTGTTGCCCCTAACATACAGTCCACAGAACCAATGCTGAAATATGATATTGCAGAAAACGTACCAAGCAAATCCTCATATGTATCTGGGAAGAGAGTCGATTCCATCAGCAGAGGCGGTGAGAACACTTGATCCAATGAATCATCCAGCGAGAGAAAAGATGGCCTTTGCAGGTCATACCCATCAAAGCCCTTTGTCCTGTCTGGCACTGACGACTTCTCTGTGTGCACTTTCGAGGATTGGAAAACCAATCTCTGTTTTCTGAGGTTTGGCGGTGTAGTGCTGTCAACTGGTCTCTCTACTGAGGAACGGGATGTGAGGGGCATGAAGAAATCTGATGCATCTTTGTGGATGCTTATGTCAGGTACCTGTTCAGAGTTGGATATTGGTTTTGATAATGCAGCTTCACGAACTGAACGCCTAATATCATGCACATTATATCCATCATTATCTGTCAACAAAGCAGATAAGTAGGCTTCAGAACAAGAATTCATCAAGGAAATTGAGAATGCATACATCAGTTCTAATAATTACTAGGGTATCAAAAGGCTATTAAATTTTTTTTTAAAAAAAAGCTATTCTTTCAAAAAAGTTATCTTAATAGAGATGCTCTCATGCAATCTCACTATAATAGCTTGAAGGGATTCTTAGAAATAATTGTCAGAATGCTCACTGGGTGTGAGAAGGTAATATCTGTAAAATCTAAATATCTTTATTATAGGTTCAACCATGCAATCTCACTAGGACACCTTACTAAAGATAACATATCTAAAGGTCTCCTGCACTAAGTAAAGACACTCATGCAATCTGCGGCATTTTATTTAATTTTTCAAGCAATTTGGAATTTCACAGCAAATTAGAGGAAATAAGGGCATACAGTAATTCATTTGTAGATATATATCTAAATAAGGAAAACCCATTGAAACCTTGTATTGAATGATGTTTCTTTTCACTCATGGTCAAAGAAGGTTGTGTTGTGAGTGCCGCATCCCTTTCTGACACAGACTCATTGCTTACTGTCTGGGTACCCATTTGGGTGGTCATAGCATTCCTCTTTGGTGTATTCATGCCTTTTCCAGCTGGATTTGGGGTCATGCTGAACAGATAGGGTAGCTTAGGTGCTGGACTTGGTGGTTTCTCAATTTGGAGAGTAGAAAGTTTAGATGACATGTCAGAAAGCTCATCAAGGCCATTTTCAGTATTTTGACTTTTCATAGAAAACCCCGAGCCTGAAGAATTTAGTTCATCGGTTGTACTTCCTGAGATGGCATTGACCTCTCCAGTCAGCTCTGTTATCGACTTTTGTATAGTTGGAATTGCATCTTTTAATTGATTTATAAGCCCCTACAAAAAATATAATTATAAAGGAGCATGAGAGAACTAGTATATTAAAAAGATAAGCTCTACAAACCAGACTTCAATGTTATTGGCATTGTCTTTTTGAAGGAGGTCAATTGCATTTCAGTGTAGTGAGCGCTATTCAGCACGTATGGCACACATCAGCACAAAGTTGAAAGTCAAATGTCGCAAATTTGACTCAATTTCAGCTTAACTGATACAAAATGTAGTACCATACCAAAGAGCACTGCTATCAGCATTATTTGAGATTATGAACTTTCTGGATGAAGTTCTAATCACTGGCAATTAACAATAAAAAGAACACATAGTTTGAACTCATGGAAATAATTTCATCTATGCACCAAAAAAATAAAAATAAAAACGAAATCATGGACTAGTGAGACTATAGTGCACATAGCACCAATTGGCTGGTACTACAGCCTACAAATCTCGATTTCAAGATTTGCATGCTCAATGCAAGCCACTTGTCTACATATCAAATTTTGTTAGATACAAAATTTACATTTTTTTTTTCTGAAATACTAAGAAACCAGTTCCTATGGGACGGTCTACAATTTTCTATCAGAAAACATAGTAAAAGAATCTTAAAAAAAATTGTAAAATTTGCTTTCAAGATATGTTTGGTATATAAATCAATTTAAGCAGCTCAGATAGCCCATTTACAACAACAACAACAACTAAGCCTTTTGTCCCAAACAAGTTGGGGTAGGCTAGAAAAGAAACCCAACAAGAAAAGTATCCACAAAAAGAGTCGGAGCCTTTTGTCCCAAACAAGTTGGGTAGGCTAGAAATGACACCCCGACCTTGGTCATTTCTTGTATATATGGCTGAGTTTTTACACTGGCTCGCCAAGCCTATCGCAAGCATGCGGGTTTGAACCCTGGACCTCCTAGAAGAGAGCCCAGTGCTCTTACCACCTGAGCTACTAGACCACATGCATATTTTGGATCACAAAAATCCATATTTTGGATCTGTTGCGACAGCTGCTTGGTGCTATGCATAGTACGATAACCTCATTCATCATGGATACCTTTTTAAAACAGAAGTATAACATATGACATTCTGAAACACTATTAAAAGTAAACCTTTCATAATTTATCATCACTCTGTTCTTCCTTGTCATGGGAAAGGGCGGGTTATGTAGGATAATTCTGTTTTTATTTATCCATAACATTTTCTCATGTTTCTAGAAGTTTGTATAAGTGTGTAATTTCATGGGGAGCACACAAACCTAGATAAGCTAATAACAAATGAGTACATCTGTACCTGTATACTAACTAGATGCTGTCTATGTTCTGCTAATGTAGAAGAAAGGGACTCAGCATGGCCAGTCCTATCACCATCAGATGCATCACGTAGCAAATCTGGGCCTTCTCCTCCATTAGCTTTGGCCTATCACCACAAAGCACCATATGATATCAGTGGTCAAACTTATAAGCTAAGCAAATTTGTACCAGCACCAAAGGACAGCTATATTAGACCAAAGTTCATGGACTTCTTCATAAATTCAAAAACAAGTTTCTATATTGTATATACAATAAAGTATCCAAAGAAAAAAGGAAAGTTTTACAATAAGTTATTAAGATTTACGTCACTTATTAACAACCTCATAAATTCACATTAACCATAGTAATTGGAAATATAATTAGTTCATTGAAATATCTGGTGCCAGCTGCAACAAGAAGCTTGGACATACAGACAGTTTCAAATTTTGTAACTATTTCCTACTAGTTGTTTCCTAGGCTTTAGTTAGGCCATATTAAAGTATAATATATGGTTAATCAGGGATCCAATCAGGTAAAATGAGCGCCCACATCAATACCAGAATACTGAAGCATGGAAATCAATGCCTTTACTAGAACAGAAAAAAAGCATTCAAGCCCATGGCATAGACTCACCAAATAAAGAGATTGCTTGTGGATTCTTTGCAAAGCATGTGTCCACCGGCGAAGAATCTCAGTCACATCAACGGTTGGGTAGACAAGTCCAGTTCTATCATCTGATGTAGATGAAGAAACATCATTTATCTGCGGTGAAACTGCTTGTGGCGACAACTCACCAGCGGGTACCGAGAGTGCATCTTGTGAACCTCGTTGCATGGCTGCAAGTAGTGACGTTCCCGATATCCGGTACCTATAATACTTGGAAATGTAAAAATCACTCCTGGACAACCCAAGCAAAATTTTAGGCTAAATAGGTGCTTTAGTAAAACTCAAGTACCTGTGTTCCCGGTGGGCAATTGCATCCTCAATTGGCCCAGAAGCTAAAACTTCATGTTGACCTACACAAAGTGCAAAATAATATAACTTAAGTAAATTCGATGAAAATCAGGGACCAGATACAAGATTCGAACAGTTGTCAGCAACATTTAGCTGCAGTCAAAAACAGACACTGTTAAACATCATGATTCATGTTTTCTACTTTCTTCATGGAAGGGGAACATGGATAATCAATTTCTTTTGATAACCATGATAACTGACCTCTAGGTAGCCTCTACCTAGCTTGTCAAAAAAAAATAAATAAATAAAAACCATGATAACTGACACAGAAATTCATCAATGCCAAAAAGTGAAAGAAAAAAATACAGGTGTATTCTTTGCCATTTAGATAGATCACACATCAAATTTGACACAATTTGAATATCATTTGGTCACTGATCAAACTGACAAACCGAACAGTTGAACTTTCAAATTATTAACGCATGGATACAAATTGCACCAAATTTGTAGCAGGAACACCTAAATTATTTTGATAAGCAGCCAGTTGTCATGGTTGTGTAATAAGTTTGTTGTTACCATAACCCATCTGTTGAATTTGTTCGCATATTATATGTAAATATTGTGGTAATAGCATATACGTACTATATGGTACAGTAAACATTAAGATTAATAGACAGTCTGAGGAGGAAGGACCTTACTTCTTCGAGCTAATAGAGATTCCCACAATCGAGTTGATTTGGACACAAGGTGTGATGTTTGACCAGATGAGCTAGAGGCACGGTCATCCCATGACTCACCCTCAGCCTTAGCTTTATTTCTCAACTCTTGCAACTTCTCTAACTCTTGTTGCAAATATGCCTAATTGCAGCAACGAAAATAATGCGCAGTAAAATTAGTCATAGTTTCCATGCAAAGGAAAGAAGACCAGCAGTAGCATTATGTTTGTCTTAGTGTGGTACCAACCTCTTCGGCACAAAGACTACGAAATTCAGCAGTCATTTCATTGGCCAAATTTGACCAAGTATTCTGTCTATGAACTGCTATGCTTGCATTCTCAAGAAACTTCCTTCTCTCCAGTGCTATCCTTGCCTGTTTTACCAAAAAAAAAAGGAAGGAACTTGATCACAAAGCCAGCTTTTACCAGAAACTCCGTAAGTTGAAACTTCATTCGGCCAAGTACTGGTATTTTCAGGAAAATGCGTTATATTAACCAGCCAGCAGTTTGCTTTCATACCTTTGAGATTGGGAGTAATGCAGCAGCATTTAGATAGGAATAATCTGTTAGTGCAGCAGGCAACGGGTCAGATGTGGCATCAGTAGCAAACATTCGTTTATAAACCTCCCTTAAGGTGTGCACTGAGAGTTGCCACAGAAGCTCAACAAATCTGGACAGAATATAGGATTTTTGTAAAAGAAGATAGACCTCATTATTATTTACTGATGATGCCTTACAAGAGCAGATTAGCATCATACTTTCATGTTCTGATTACGAATGAAAAAAAATTCATAAGAAACAACAACACAGTATAAAATATTAAGAGTTGAAAGACCTATAAAATTAAGCAAAAAAATAACAAATTAAACAAACCAAATCCATATTAAAATCTCTTCATTTAGTCCGTATGAATTGGAACCAACATCACAACTTGTCATAATCTTACAATTAACAGTTTTTTTTTTAAAAAAAAAAGAGCTCTGCACTGTAACGAGAAAATATTGTTAATACAATAATTAAAATACAGTATTTCATAGGTAATTGTTATTTTCAAGTACCTCAAATGGACTGCAAATTTGCTTGGGTCTTACAGCAAACACAATAAAGTATCAGGTTAAATTTGCATAAAGATCCTTAAAAGAAACTGTAGACTGACCTGGGCCCGCAGCAAGTAGCAAGAGATGAAACCCTAGAACTGCTCCTTGGCAGGGCACCTTGCATCTCTAGCTCACTTATAATGCCTTGCACAATCTATTTGCCCGTCAAAAGACATAAAACTCAAATGTTAACAATATAGAAAAACAACACGACAGTCTGAAGAAAGCAATAGAGTGGAATCAAGTAATTTGCTCACCTTTCGAAACTCTCTCGACTGTGCTGAATCATATATAGGCCAAGCCTTGTCGAAATCCTGCCCAGTGAAATATGACCACAACAAAGCATTGCGAAATCAAACATCAACTTCATTATTCAGTTTAGCTTTAATTGAAAAATGTCTGCTTTTAAATGAAAATCTTCATTTCTTTTTCTTTGTATTTCATCATAGAATCACTAGTCACAGACCCTTTACAAATATTGTCGCTTGAAATGGTGCATTTTGTTTCAATCAAGCCTCCCTGATCAGATAAACAGTATCAATAACTTCTCTTAAACTGTTTGTGGATCATTGCTTGGCCAGGGAGAAGAAATTTGGCAATTCAACTGGAATTAAGTACTTCACCTTAACCTAAGATATAACTTAAACTAATTCTTCAAATAAAAACGAGAAGAAATAATCAAATTAAAACCTTGGCGGATTGGATGGGGCCACGAAGTGCAGAAAGCAGAAAGTAGAGTAGCTGTTCGCCAAGTTTAGGGTTTGAGTGTTTAAAAAGTCCGACTCTAGGGCTTGGACCTCCTCTGACACCACCGCCATTGGAGGCCATCTCAAGCACAGTCGGATCCAACCCTAGAAGGAGGCAATTAGTATACATGGCACTCTCTAGCTCCGCCTCCCGCTCCTTCTCCCGCTCGGTCGCCATTGATTGCCCTTGCCCAGTTGCCCCCTTCTTCCTCCTTCCTTACTTGTCGATTATTGATCTCACAATACCAACTCCATTGTAGGATAGAGAATTAGAGATAGATCTCTGCGTCGCTGCCTCAGCTAGTGCTCCTTTTCGCTTTGTGTGTGGGGGGGTTGAGTGTGCTTTTCGGTGTGATCTGATCTGGCTGGCGTTGGAATCGGCCCGACCGTATTTTTGAAATTTCGGGATGGTAGAGAAGGGAAGGGTGGAGCGGGGTGAGGAATTGGGTGGAGAAGGTATACACTGGACGGATTCGTAATCGTCTCAATTTTCAAAATACTGGATGCGCCCCTTTGTAAGCGAAACACGGGTTGTAAGTGTGTAATTGATTTTTGATTAAATTAAATTAAAAAAAGCAACTAGAAAGCCATTTGCAGATAACTTAAATAATGGTGTTCGGCTAAGCTAAGTACAGAATCGCATAACGAATGAGGCTTTGAAATCCATTTAGAGCGAATTATAATCAAGTCAAACTATTCATTGTGGAATATAGTTGTTCTTTTCCTAATAAGGTTTCAGTTGTGGTCAAAACATTTTGTAATGAAAAGGGAGGGAAAAAAAAAAAAAGATTGGTAGAACATGCTGCTAACTGGGATCGATTGAAGAAAATGTGCATAATTTACACGATCGACAATATTAGTATATTATTCTTTTACATAGAAATAAAATCAAAATTCTCAATTTTAATTACATTTAAAAAAATTAGTTGAATTTCGAATCTGCAACTTCTACTCGAATTTTAATTTACTTTTGATTTTCTAATATTAATGTTTCAAAGTAAATTTTATATTAAAAATTCATCGACTGATGAGTTGAGGGAAAAGGTGTTGGTAAATCGGGAAATATTTTTGTGTTAGACTTGTGTTTTTTTTTTTTTTTTTTTTTTTTGTGGATGTGCAAGATTGTAAATAATTAAAAAAAAATTTTTGTTTGCAAACAAGCAAGGTATACGTGTAAGTGGCTAGCCAAGCGCTTGCGTTGAAACCCAACAAAACCTATCACGTGTCAAGGACATAATAAATTAATAATATATATCCCTTATAAAAGATGAGTAGTAAAAAAACAAATATGTCAACCTCATCTAATTTATTTTGATTTGTACCGTTTAATGCAAAGTTTCTTAAGGTGGAAATAGGACCGTTTGAGATGTTGTTTCCATTCTATCGTAAAATCATGGTTACTACATTATACAGGTAGTTGAAATTTATAGGAAATTTATTTTGCACAGATTTAAGTTCTCAAATTATATTTAGGCAGACAAAGATAAGTGAGATCATGTAACAAAAAGTGGTCGAATAATTAATAAGTGAAATTGAATGAAATTAAAATGAAAATGTAGAAAAATAGAAAAAAAAAAAGGAATGGCGTTTTGCAATTGGAAGTCTCAAAAGAACTCTGACTAAATTTCGTAATTAAACTCTCATACTCACTAATATTTAAAAAACCTTTTTATTTAATGGAAGTGAAAACTAAAACGTCCTTACAAGTTACAAGAGTCCCAAAACTCTTGCTTTAATGGATATATCAGGCACCAATATTAAAAGTATAAAAATTATTACGGTCTAATATGCAAGGTACCTGAATATATATTTTGTTCATCTAGGGCACAATTATATGAAAAAGATTAGAACAACTTAACAAGGATAGCATGAGCCTTAATAAATTTTAAAAAGGTTCATAACACTTATTTAGAATAAAAATTTGAAAACCTGCCACTAATCAAGCACGGCCGCCGATTAAATCTGACGATCATCTGGATATATTAATTTTTTTCATAAATATATTGTCACTGTTTAAATTTTGTACATTGTAATTTTTTTACAGAGAAGAAAACAGGTTAGTTAAGCTTGCCATTTAATTTGAATAAAAAAAATAACAGAACAAAATTTAGTTGACTGAGGCACAAATAAAGCAGAACTTAGTGCGTTTTTCGTTTCAATAACGATGCAATATTTCGACAATAAAACTAAAAGTAAAATTAATCAGAATATGATATGATGATGCAATAACTGTTGCAATGGGACCTGTTCTACTACATATTGTTTGCGAAATATCTACATGCCTTGTTCAACAATTTTCATTGGCTCTAAAAAGTAAAGTTGAATTCCACTTTGTAGTGGTATCTGGTATGTACAAAACGATCCATTAATTGAGATATTTCTAAACCACATAGGAAGTTTCAAGTTAGGAACTTCCAAGTTCCAAATCAAGCAAACTCAAATAAAAGGAAAATAATTAAATTCATAAATCTCAAATCCGTGGAAGTGCAAAGCATCCCCAGGGAAGTAGACCCAAATCATCCTCCATGCTCGTCTCCTCTTCAGTCTTCAGATCCTTTCTCTCAAGCCCTGCCATGAACCGTCGCCTCTCCTCATTCTCAATTTCTCACCTCAGCGTGACAAAGAAGCAATCACAACCGCAAGATCAGAGTCATTCCATTTCCACAGATCCAGAACATGCATCAACTACAAGCCCCAATTGATCCTCCAAATACCTCTCCAACAACCCGGCCCTTGCCTCCTTCGACCCCACCGACTCCTTACACTGCACGATTGACCCGGCTCCGTGCCGATCTCCCTCCCCCCATCGAAACCGCCATTTGACCGGCACCAGATGCAATAAAACTGTGATGAGGCAGATGAACGGGAAGCATATGCAAAGCAATGGAAGTATTATTGGTGAAAAAAGGAGCAATATGAGAAACACCCCGATACGTGTCGGCCGATGCCGGTGCCACTTCCACCCGCTCATTCTTGGGAAGCGGTTTGTGGTGGTGGTGATGGTGGTGGTGGTGGTGATAGGCCATGTGGTTTCTCCTTCCATTCCATAACCAGAAGCATAACCCAACTTTTGACGCTTTGTATAGTTTTTTTTTTTTTTTTTTTTTTTTCTTTTGGTTACTTTGCTTTTTCAATGTGTATTAGCATGTTTGAGTTTTGCCCTTTTGTCTACTCAACCTACCACTTTTAAAAACTTCTTTCACATTTATTTATTACTTGGACCCGGACATGGATGAAGGATCTTCTGTGGCAAATAAATCCGACCGAACTTCTGTAAGTCGCCATTTTTGAATTTGAACCGTGTTGAAATGACCCGCTTGACAGATTACTACGTTAGTAGCGCCGCATGAGAACCATGTTCCAGTTCTACCGGCTTAGGTCGTTTTCCCATTAATCTTTGATTAAACAAATTATTGCGGTGTATGTTGACGATGCTTTCGGTTAAGAATAACGTTTCATTCAGTGCATTAATTATACAATTAACTCGGTCAAAGTATATTGATTGGTAGTTCTGATTTCCTATTTCATTCAGGAATCAGGAGATTAACTAAAATAGTCGGATCTGGGTGCTGATCGGAACAACAAAATATTTAATCAGAACAACACCTTTTAAATCTGATGATCAAAATACCCTTAATTACTCTATTATTTTCTGTTGTCTAAATTACCCAAATAACTTTCTTCAATATTTATAGCCCTCGAAAACCTCCTTTAATTAAGCTTTCCTAAATATTCCGTGCACTGTTTTTAAGTTAAGAGAGAGCGCTGCAAAATAAAATGCACATTGCTTTTTGTTTTTATTTGTGTTTTACTCATCCAAAAAAGCTTTGATTGATAAACAATCTCCTTTCACATGTAACCAATTTCTATCCCAAAATTTATGTTTAGTTAATTTGTAATTTTTGTTTTGTTGATGTAACAATATGAGTATTAATTACAAAATCATGGACACAATTATAGAATGTAAAAGGAGATCGGTATGTTTTAACAAAAAATCACATATATATATATATGCGCAGAGTTAATTTATGTTCACATGCAATCACGCATATATATAGCTTCAATCACCTTTGAACTTCTAATGAGTGTGTTTAAGAATAAAATAATTATGCTTCCCAACACAACCAATGAGATCAATAATTAATCACAAAGAAATATTTATTCGACCAGAAAATTCTGTATCAATATCCTTTTCAAAGCATTTCGTACAAATTTATATGGTTTCCTGAAATAAAAAGAAAATGAATAACTTTTTTCTTCTGAATGCGTAATTGCATTACGTTTTTGCTTGTTTAGCAGCCAAAAAAGGAAAGTGTTCAGATAAAGCACGGAGAAAAACTATGAGTGTTTGCTTAAGTGGAGGGCAGTATTATCTTTTTATAAAACATTTTGTTGCTCGAATTAAATATTGTCGTCCGAATTAGCACCCGTCGGATCTAGGGCTTGCTCCAGATTTTCCCATGTAATGAAATGGAATGGGATAGAAGAGAGAGTAGAAAACAAATTTTGACTCTCAAATTTGAGATGACAAATTTTGAAACAATCTTATATAAAATATTTTCTCATTTTCATTCCACCAACTCCGTTTCCACTCTATTTTTTATGATCTGGAGCAAAGTTAACATCTTTGAACAGGCGTGGACACTCAGATTCACGCTTTTGGAGCAGACTTGTTTGTTAATCTCCTGATATATTTTTTTTTTTGGAAATATAGTCCCATAAATCCGGATTATTGCGCTGCACAAGATTCACGCTTTTGGGGCAGACTTGTTTGTGTTTCCCCTCCGTGTCCGGGACGGATCATTTATCCGGCTCCATGAGATAACAAGGTACAAAATGACTCCAAAAGCGTAAACTGTTTACATAAATATTTGTAGGAAAAAGACATAATAATGCTACTTTGAAAATTAATGATATAATAAGACATTTTTCATTTGAAAATTGACAAAATAGTAATCAAAATAAAAAAAAAGTATTACAATATCTTTTCAGTAGCTTATATAAATTTATCAAATTTGATCCAACTTAAAATTGTTTGATCATCAATGAAGTGCTGATAAAATTTATTCGTTTGAAACCATTTTTGCATATGACCTATCAATTTTAAAATTACACTAAATCCAATATCCAACTTATACAAACTATAAAGAAAATATTTCTAATTTTACTTTAGCGATTTCCATTATGGTTCGTCGTCAATATAATATATATTCATAATTTTAGAAATGGTTCATACTTTCTCCGACCATTTTGTACATGGTTTAATAATCTTCGGCAATGACCAATGTATAGGCAATATGACCTCATATAGAGGTCTGGAATAATTGTTTTAGGTTTGCAAGGCCGTTTCTTAATTAATGACACGCATATAATATATAGTAACTGATTAAAAGAAGGGATATAGTGACGATTAAGTTTAATTTATCTGAAAGATCGCAGGTTCGAAATCCGGCTGGAGGATCTTTCATAGACATTTAATTTAAAAATAAATTGGGAGGCTTGACCCCAATTTATCTTCAAAAAAGTTTAATTTATAGATTACAGCAACATGAAAAAAGTTTCCAAGATGGAGATATGTTTGTTATAATTTAGGCTGTCCGTCAAATAAAATTCTAAAATTATTTAATTACCGATGGAAATGCCTATAAACTAAGACATTGATTTTCGATTTGCTTAAAAGATTATAAGTTAATTTTTATTGCTATCAATTTGATAGATAATGTATTTAAACTACAATAAAAATTTAAGTAATGTTTCTTTATAGTAGGTTTTCAATTTTATTTTTTTAAGAAAGAGAGAGGTCTTTGCCATCTAATTTTTTATGAAATTAAAGATACATGCAGAGTTTGAACTCTTGATTTTTTTGAAAGCAACCTAGTGCTTCTACCATTGAACCACTAGGCGACATTCTTGCCTCTTTCGAGTTATAAACTTATAATGGTTAACAAATAGTTTTGTTATCACTGTATTCCCTAGTAAATATTATAGTATATTTCCGCGATCATAAATGTCGCTGATTTTATATTGATATAAAAATCTCGCTTCCCTTGCATATTTGGATCAAGTTAGAGATGCTTTGAGCGGATCTTATCTTATAAGCAAAGATAGGTAGACCCGGGCCTAATATAATCCACAAATCAAACACTTCCGGTGGGCCCCGCACTATGGTTTGCCGCTTGCCGGTACCTTCTAAGTTCTAACATTGCACAATTGCATTAAAAACTTATAATGGGACCAGACTCCGGGTCCTCTGCTTGAATCGGATCCACATAGTAGTTTCAAAAAAAAAAAAAAAAAATTAAAAAGTAGTCCATGAATCCCATTTTTTTTTTTTTGAAATATAGTCCCATAAATCCGGATTGTTCGTCTGTTCACAAAATTGTGCAGCGTGAATCTTGATGCCAATGAATACCCTGAAACTCATGGATGGATCCTACATGATTCAAAGGGGGCGTCAACCGTCAATGTCACATTTTTTTTAATAATACATATATTTATAATTTTTTACGTATATGTATTTTTAGTAAAATTGGAACCCATAAATATAAAAAATATTCCACCATTGATCCTATAATTTCAATTTAATTAGTTCTATATAGTCATCGTATTAATATGAATAATGATATGGTAATTAAATTTAATCTAAAAAAATTATGGGCTTATGGTTATGTCTAATTTCATGATCTATCGGTCGTGAGAAGACCAAACCCATCTTCTCCAAAAAAAAAAAAAAAAAAAGAAGACCAAACCCATAATGGCCTACGAACAAATGTTCTCTAGCAGGCCAGCTGCATTTTGATACAAGGAGTCAAGGCGGCTTTTTTTTAAAATAAATATATTTAATATTATTATTTTAAAGATAAATATGTTATTGATAAAAATACAAAACTAACTATGCAACTTCGGGGTTCAAAATGTTAGAGTTATGTCCTAGAATCCAATCTTTATATGGCTACTTCTATGGTTTATGTTATTGATGATATTTGATCATTTATTCCTTGATTTATTTATTGACAGATCATTCAGGTTAAGGATCTGAATTGTGGATCTCTGTGTTTCATTTATAATAAATAACAATAATAAATCTAAAAAGTCCATAATCTTGATAATTAACAAGAAATATTAATTATCGGATAAGATTAGTATGCAAGTTAAGTGATGATTAAGTTCTACAAATCATAGGTAAGGAGTTGCCAACTTAATTGCATATGTGTATGTTATGGAACATAGTACAGGACACGACCCAATGAAATAAATATATGGATTGTGTTATGTGTCATTATTTATTTCATTTGAGTTTGATTCTAAGTTTGAGATGGTTCAGCTTTTCCACATGAGGATATGTTCAATAAATATCGTCTACCGTTGATTCCTGATAAGAGCTGCTATACGGACTTTATTTATGTTCTCTTGAATTGTGCGGGGAAAGGTTGTTCATCAAGAAAACCGTATGTCCCTCATTAATTTATTTAATGAGCGATGATATCTGTTTGGGCCCCTTGATGGAGATGGATTGTTTGCTAGCAACTGATACAGTCATCTCTAGATCAAGAAACGTATAACCTGCAAGAATGACACATTTCTATCTTGGATTATATGATGATATCATGTGACATAAGAATCAGACAAGGAAATACTATTATTTCTTATGCAGGATTAAAATATTGTAGCAGTACACTATTTATGCGAATTGGGAATCATAACGTGTTGCTAGATACCGCTTATGATTATTGGAAATAAATAGCGATTTACTTTCCATGTCCAACAGAGCATAAATCCTCAAAGGGTCACACAAATAGGTTTTGACCATGCGTGCATTATTTATTTGGTTGTATTAAGGAATGCAACAATATGATATGTTGACTGATTAATTATGTACTGTTGCGAACCGTCATAATTAATTAATTAAGTCAAACGGATTATATAGAAATAAATTAATGCATATTCTAATCTTTAAATAATTATCAAAGTGTTGATAATTAATTTGTTCAACATGAATTAATTAAAGTAATTAATTTGAGCTAACGGGCCTATATTTAAATGGTAAATTAAAAGTCCAACTTGAGAGCAATTAATTGGGCCACTAATTAATTAAATTAGAGGACCAATTAAATAATTGATGGAGCCCATTTATGCCCATTTTATGGCTGCCCTAGTGATGGCATAGTTGTAAATTAGTTACAACTTTTTGGGAGAGTGGTTGGTCTATAAAAGGACCACTTTGGGAGCCAAAACCCTAGCCACCTTGCCCTTTTCTCTCTCCCTAATATTTTGAACGAAAATTAAAGGAAAAATTTCAGAATTTTTCCTCTCCACCATTGCTCTCTTAAGCTCATGTGTTGAGCACCTCTTGCCTCCATCCAATTAAATAGTTAATTAAGGCAAAGGGAAGGAAGAGATTAGGCTTAACCTCTCATCTACTAGCATAGATCGAGATTTTGGTTAATACCTTGGTGGACTTGAGGCCGAGACACGCGTGGTGGTGCGCACAACCTCGACATCGCCGGATTCGAGCCTCGTTGTTGCGATACAAGGAGAGGTAGCCTTCCTAACCTCTCTCTCTCTTGTGTGTGAATGCTTGGACTAGATCCTTCGAGGTCTAAGTTGTTTGGATTACTAATTAAATGGTTAATTAGCACAAAATTTGAAAAATTAGACTTCCTAACACAAAACTCCGAAACAAAATATGGACAACTGCTGACGTGGCAGCCATCTCGGATTTCATTCAATCTCTCCGCACAAAAAAAAAAAAAAATCAACTTCGGATGTTCAAAACCTAGTAGTTGGAATGTTAACCATATATTTTTATATTTTTTCACTGTGAACCCTTTCATTTCTTATATTTGCAATATATAATTAAGTCTTACATTAATATACAGTATTTTATATTACTTTTACAAATTTGAAAAAAATTAGTCATAACATATTTATTATTTGATATATTATATAATTTAAATAATAAAATTTATTGTATTTAATAATATATATTTATCAAGCTTTTAAAATGCTTTGTTTTATCACTGATTAAACTGAATTATCTTTTTTTTTAGCAATATAGCATAATCGTTTATCACCGTTTTATCACCGCATAACCGTGTTATCACCATTTTATCACAAATCATCACCCAACCACTAAACTGCATAAATCATATTTTAAAATCTTGATATTTATATTTATAATTTATATATTACATAATACTATATTATATCATTTATTTAAAATATAAATTTGTAATAATAAAAAACTTAGGATTATCGGCGAATAAATTCAAGATAGAATAATATATATCTTGAATTTATTCGCCGATAACCCTAAGTTTTTTATTATTAGAAATTTATATTTTAAATAAATTATATAATGTAGTATTATAAAATATATAAATTATAAATAAATATATATTATTAAATGTAGTAAATTTTATTATTTAAATTATATAATATATCAAATAATAAATATGTTATGATTGTTTTTTTCAAATTTGTAAAAGTAATATAAAATATTGTATATCAATATAAGACTTAATTATATATTGCAAATATAAGAAATCAAAGGGTTCAAAGTGAAAAAAAAAATACGGTCAACATTCCAACTACTGGGTTTTGAACCCCGAAGTTGATTTTTTTTATTTTTTTATTTATTTTTTTGTGCGGAAAGATTGAATGAAATCTGAAATGGCTACCACGTCAGCAACTTCGGGGTTTGAAACCCCGAAGTTGTCCATATTTTGTTTCGGGATTTTGAACCCCGAAGTTGCATAGTTAGTTTTAAATTTTTATCAATAACATATTTATCTTTGAAATAATATATTTATTTAAAAAACAATCCGGAGTCAAGGACAAACCGTCGCCTAAAAATTTTCCGCTAGAACTTGGGCCTTAGTTCAGTTTCGGAGAAAAAAGTGGGAATCAATGGCAACATAAAAATTAGAGAAATGATAAGTGGCATCGCTAATATTATCATCGCGCGCGATTGCTGAACAGAGAGCGCGCGCGTGAGTCTCGCGTGACCAACAGGTGTTCGTTACAAATGTTCAGTTTAATAACTAAATGTGTTCAGTTTAATAATCAAAAGTGTTTAGTTAAAGGCGTCAACTAATAGTTTTATTATATAGAATCGCCGAGGCTCTATTTGAGAGAGGCGCATCAGGGAGTCGGAAAAATTTTAATTTGAACCGGACCGGTTCATGACCCTTTCTAATTTTTTTATGTATTTTTTTGTCCGGTTTGTGACCCCTTCGCTTAACATCGCGTCTATATAAAAACAGAATATTAATACTTAATAAACTGAACATTTATATATACTAAACTGAACATTTGTACTTACTGAACTGAATATTTGTACTTACTAAGCTAAATATTTCAACTTAATAAAGTGAATATTTTTTCTTATAACATTTATATTTTTTTATTGCAACCAGCTAAACATTTATACTCAATTTGTTAGGAACTCAAGTCCAAGTGCAAAAATTAATTTTTGTTACGATTAACAAGTTAATTAACTATTGCAAATACGGATCTAGTCATTCAAGCATTTAACACATAAAATGAGAAACGTAGAAGATAGTTACCTCTTCCGAAATCGTATTCGGAAGGCTCGAACCTATCCTTTGGAATCGGTGGCGTGCTCGTCACCTTCACGACTGCCTCCGGTTGCCTCGAGTCCACCTAGAAGATTAACCAAAGTCTCAAGACAAGTGCTAGCTTATCCGAGACGATAGCTAATTCTCTGTGTTTCTCCTTCGCGTGATTAACGATTAATTGGAAGAAGAAAATGCTCAACACATGAGCAGTATAGAGAGGGATGGAGGTGCACACAAGAGAGGGCAGAATTCTGCCCTAGCTTGTGCCGTCGGCTAGAGAAAAAGAGCAATTAGGTTTTCCACACGTTATTTCCATAAACAACGCTGCCTTATATAAAGCATAGCTCTCTTCCAATTTTGCTTGGACAAAATTGTCCCTCTATGGCCGAAAATTTCAGAGCCCATGTGGGCTAATCCACATGATATAATGGCCCATTAATTTACTCCATTAATCCATCTCAAATCGAGCTTTCAGTTAATTGATTAACTAAAATGACAATTAGCTCAGTATAATAAATATGTGTCGAACATGTTAACAATTAATTTGGAATTATCATTTGCATTATATTGTTTCTATATGATCCTCTTGAGTTAATTAATTATAACGGTTCGCAATAGTATATAATTAATTAATCAACTTATCGTATTTTCGCAGTACTCGCTACTGCAAATAAATAAATAATGCACGTATGGTTAAAGTCCTATTTGTGTGACTCTTTGAGGATTTATGCTATGTTGGCCATGAAAAATAAATCACCATTTATTTCCATTAATCATAAGCGGTATCTAGCAACACGTTATGATTCTCAATTCGCATAAATAATTGCTGTACCAATACAGTACTTCAATCCTGCATAAGAAATGGTATCTTATTGTTTTGATTCTTATGTCACATGATATCTTTGTATAATCCAAAATAGAAATGTGTCATTCTTGCATATTATACGTTTCTTGATCTAGAGATGATTGCATAAGTTGCTAGCAAGCAATCCATCTCCATCAAGGGGCCCAGTAGATATTATCACTCATTAGGTGAACTAATGAGGGACATACGGTTGTTTTGATGACCAGTTTCTCCCCGCACAGTTCAAGAGAGCATAAATAAAGTCCGTATAGCAGTCCTTATCAAGAATCAGCGTTAGACGATATTTATAGAACCTATCCTCATGTGGATAAACTGAATCATCTCAAACTCAAAATCAAGCACGTATGAAATAAATAATGACACATAACACAATCTATGTATTTATTTCATTGGGTCATGTCCTGTAATATGTTCCAGTAACATATACATATACAATTAAGTTAGTAACTCCTTACTTATGATTTGTAGAACTTAATCATCACTTAACTCGTATACTAATCTTGTCTGATAATTAATGTCCTTATTAATTATCAAGACTATGGACAATTTTGATTTATTATTGTCATTTAATCATAAATGAAACACAGTGATCTACAATTTAGAACCTCAACCTGAATGAACTGTCAATAATAAAATCCAGGAACAAATGATCAAATATCATCAATAACATAAACTATAGAAGTAGCCATAAATTGATTGGCATCTAGGACATATCTCTAACACAATTAACATAACATTTGTACTGACCCAACTGAATATTTGGTAAAAAATTAAAAAAAATAAAATAAACATACTGAACACAGTGAACATTTATAACATAGTGAATAATTATTATAAAAAGTAAACATTTATATCTAATAAAGTGAACACTTATAATAACAGAATGAACAAAAAATAATATGCACGCTGGGTGAGTACAGGTGAGGGGAGAGAGCTGCTCAGCGAGCTAGCGCTTACACGCGATGACGCGCGATGGCAATTTGAGCGATGGTACTAGTCAATTTTCGAAAAATGATGATTATCATCTTTTGAAAAATGCCTCATAAAAGGGAAGCAACAAGCAAGTTAGTTCTAAGGCCAGGAGAAATGACATTTTGGACAGGCTATGTATAATCCAACAATGGAGTTGAGCTCTAATTTCCCATAGAAATGTAAAGCCTTTCTCAAGTAAAAAGTCCAAAGGGCAAACTCAACTTCAATTTTTCAACAATGAATGGATCGGGTTTGAGCTCATTTGCGGCGGGGAGAAGTTAGATGCATTGGAAATAAAATTAATTTGATAAATTTGATATGAATATAAAATAATTTATAATTTTTATAATTTTTTACTTTATATAAATCATACATAAAACAATGATGAACTTGATACTTTTATCAAATGAGTCGAAAGTTATGACAACTTTATTGCCATATCATGAAATATCAAATGAATTGCATAAAATTTGATACATCTTAAGTCTAACAACATATCTAATAATTTTTTTAAAAAACTTCTTCGTCGAATCAAAAAATTGTCAAGGCTATCAAGTTAAGTAGTTGATGAATTCCAACCCAAATAAAATTATCAATCTGGTTGCAACCGGGGAGACTTGTTAGTAGTACATGCGCAAATTGAATTTGTATATTGAGTAACGTAGGTGATTCGAAAGTCCTTTATTATATCGTTTTCAACGAAATTCACAGCTTTGAATAATTAAAAAATAGAAATCATTGTAGTCGCTTGTTACCGAATATATTATTAGTTGGGAATTCTTTAGATTTTAATCGTTCCGACCAAGCACTATAAAACATATATATAAGATATATTATAATAAGACAGATTAATTCCTTCTAATCGGTCAACAGATTTTTAACCAAAAAACTTGCTAAAAGTTAATAAATTTTGATCCGGAGAGTACAATTATTTATGGTTTAAATTAATTTATTAGTTTTTCTAATTGTAGCAGGCTTCTTATTTGGGATTAAAACTCTAAAACATGAAGACAATCAATATCACTGACACTCAATGATATCTATATCACCTAGTTTGTACGAATTGATATTTTTTTACGACAATGACAATCGCGCTGCACCTAAAAGTCCATTGCGCACAATTAATTGCCTAAAATGACCATTAGGTTGCAAAACAAATTAAAATTTTTTTTCTCGGAACAACCACATTGCAATCTCTTTCTCATAAAAAAAAAAAAAATCTTAAAGTTACATATAAAATTATGGCTCACATGAAACTGCTTGCATTTTGGCTGTAGCATACTATATTAGTATAAAAAAATAGAAAAAAAGAATGTGAACAACCCATTTTAGAAACAAAATTAAACAGAATGTATTTGAATTTTAATAACTGAAGATTGAGTGAACTTTGCTCTAAAAAGATAAAAAATGAGATGGGATAGAGAGTCAAGCCAATGAAAATGGGAGTACATGTTTTGCCAAAATATAATTGTTTTTTTTTTCGGGCTCTGTCCAAATATTGCTATTTGCTTTAGATTATGAAAAATCTGAAAAATAAATCATAATATAAAATTTTACATCTTTCTTGATTTTTTTTCTTTTTACAATTTTTTTTACTCCTCTCACCTCTTCATCATATCGACTTATTATACGCTACAAAAACCGAGGCTGATAAGGATCATCCTCCAGATTCCATCATCCCCATCAACATCTGAGAAAACACGTTTTATTTTTCGAATGTAATTAATTAATCCATCGCTCATCCAGGGATGATAAATCATCCCTCATTCTTATCGCCTCTTTCCTTTTCTAGTCCCCTTCCCAGTTCCATCTAACGCTGACCTCATCCTCTCTTTCTTTTTCTGGTCCCCTCCCCTGTTCCATCCAGTGCTGACCTCATCCTCATCTAGTGTTCTTTGAAATGACACGACACGATCATGCTGGCACGACACGCACGTGTGTTAGCACGACACGAGTACGGAATTGGCATGACACGATCGTGTTATCGTGTCGTGTCATAATTGTGTCATGTTGGAAGTTTTGAAATATTGGCACGATTTGATACGCAACACGACACGAACACGAACTGACACGATACATCAACACAAATTTAATTATTATTGTTGATTATTTAAACAAAATTAATAATTTAAATCTAATTTATAATACTAAATCATATTATTTACCCTTCTTTGATTCATATTGTTCTTATCTAATTATTATTTTTTATAAAAAGTATTAATAAAAGTTTAAACTTAACCAAATAATAAATTATTACGTTTCATTGAATTTTTTTCTTTTACTTTTAATTTTTTTAATAATTTTTATTTTAAAAATAATAAAATAATCTTACACGACTAACGCGACGTGTCGTGCCAAAATACGTGTCATGTTAGCTCCTTTCACTATTTAGCACGATACGAAAAATAATTCGTGTCAACACGACACGACACGCGACTCCAACATGATCGTGTTTGACACGATACAATACGACACGACACGCACGATTGGAGAACCCTATCCTCATCCCCTCCTCTGAACTTCTGTCGCTGACCTCATGTTGACTCCCTCCCGAACTAGAACAATTAGTTTGCCAACTAGAACAATTATTTTGTCAACTAAAACAATTACTCATATTAACTAGAACAATTAATTTCAGAACTATAACAATTAGTTTTTTTTCGAGAACAATTAGTGCACAAACCTAATTGTTCTAGTTTATATAACTAATTGCTCTCGTTTCAAATAATATATATTGTTTATGTAAACCTAATTGTTCTGGTTTATATAACTAATTGTTCTCGGAAAAAAACTAATTGTCCTAGTTCAGATCCTAATTGTTCTGGATAAATTGTTTCATTTAAAAAAAAAAAGAGTTCTGGATTAAAACGAAGGGAAACACATGTCAGGGACAGAGAGAAAGGGGATGTGGATGAGAATATAGGCGCTGGATGCGAATGTGTGTAATGCGGCCTTTGGTGCCATTAATTAATTTTGATTAATTTTAATGTAACTTGTGAGGCTTGCATGCTCCTAAGGCCTAGGAGGGAATTATGATTTTTTTCACATGTATCTATTTCCATTAATTATAGGATATGATCAATATTATTAGTGGGAGGGTCTGAATTAGATTAGTCTTGCTACGTGGAGATGCGGCGAAGACTAATATGCAAGCTAGAGCCATACAAACCCACAACAATGTTTGTATTTGAGATGCTTATTGTTATGTGATTGTTTGCATGCTATGAAATGTCATAGGATAGGTATGGGTGTATGTTGACACGACCACCAAACAAAGTCGCATAATGAATGTCCCAATTAATTTGATTAAATCGGCCGCCTTCCTTCTCTCTATCCCCTTCACGTCGCTTGCCTTCTCATGACGCGGTCCGCCCAAGCGGACGTCATGATTGTCATGCGATAGTCGGGGTACAAATAAATGGATTTGTTAGGAGCAAATAAAGAGATGTTGCTTATCGATGGACCCAACTAGAGTTTGGACATCGGGACGAAGTTTGTAAATATATAGATATTCACAAACCAAGAGTCATATGGTTGATATGATTGGTTGGAGAACCTACCTTGTCTAGTTAAGTAGGGTGACGTGCCATAGCAGACTTTACTTGATAAAAATGAAGATCTTGAAAAACCAACTACATTTGGGACATTAAATAAATGTAGTGAGAGTTTTGTTTATTGTTATAAATAAAACATTGCATAAACTAAATGACTTTAAATTAAAATTGTTATAGATACTAAATGTATTAATTTCGTTGCGATCAATCTTTGAATTTGAACTATCTCGTTTCTAAAGGTATTTACTTGGAGAAGTAATACCGATTCCTAAGACATGTTCTTGGTGAAGAGAAACATGAGCATGTTTATTTCCAAAAATATTTCTCAACTTCCCAAACGTAGCATCACGATGATTGATTAACTTTTACGAAAAGTTATTCAATAAAGCGGATGCCGATATCCTCATTTTAGAATTTCTAGACCTTTGGATTATAGAATTCATACGGACTAGATTTGACTCCTACGCTCGCATCCACTTACTCAAGAAGGAGTTCTTAGAGAAAGTAGATGTTGACTCAATCATTTATGATCGAGTAATGGAGCATGAATTAAGTAAGAGAAACTTTTTTTAAGAAGGTACATGAAGGTTCCATTGGCTTTCGAACTGAAAGGTTTGAGTAGCTAATTGGCAACTAGAGATATCAAGATCTCCAATATCAAGGATTGTTGATATTATTATACGATCTCTTCCTAATTAAATGAAGGATATAATGTTACATTCTGCAAATTTGTTTGTGCAAATTGTAATTAGTTAAGTATTTAAGAAATACTTTGCTTAAGTATGAGTTGAGACTTCGAGACCCTCAATTGTGACCATGTGTCACATGAGATGTTTCATTTGCAGTTTATGGAGGCATTTGAAAGGATGTCCGAAGTACCATGATTATCGTGTTAGAAATGTTCTAATCCTTTAATAAGTATTTGTCATTCAATTTATCTCACTATCTCCAATTCACACTAGTAACTTGGTACTAGTTCATGTGCTCGCATTTAATGAAATGCGAAGGCAATGAAGAATGAAAGAAAGTTTGAGAGTAGTAAAGTAAATTCCGTATAAAAAAATGACTTATTCATTTAAACCACTACCATTAGATACGTAGAGTTATCTTTACTAATAGAAATTATAGGTCGAGTGCCTCGTTCCTTACATCCTAAAACTTTATCTCTTTTCATATAGATGATGAATGATTACGTTTTGTAAAAGACAAGCGATGTTCTTTTATTGTGGATTTGTTTATATGATTTCATGCCTATTGTTTGAATATGCTTGAAATAGATAAACGAGTTTTGAATTACAAATAGAATGCGTAAGACTTCACATAAAGTATTTGACTTTCGTGTGAAATGACCGCTTAGTTATACATAAATGAAAATCGCATTATGGGAGTCTACATAGCGTAGAGCTCGTGGATCAATTCGATTGCGAATCAATTAAGATATGAGGATCATGTTTGTTAGATGACAAAAGCATCTTTGACCTATAAAGGTTCAAGGACGAGTAACTTGATTAGGACTTATACATATCGATGTATGTAGACCTATAAGTACTTGTGTAATGAAAGGTTGTTGACACTTTACTACTTAAACAACGATCATAGTAGATATTGACGTATCTATTTGATAAGGTGTAAGTATGAACCTTTTGAGAAGTTGAAAGACCATTTAAGAAAGGTATAAGTCTTACAATTGATCATGGTAAATAGCTAAGTCATATGATTTGATGTATTATCTAAAGAGTGTGAATAGTTTCACAACTCACTCCGTTAGAAACATTATATTAGTATAGTATGTCCAAGAATGGAGGTATCAAACTTTATTTGATATAATTCGATCAGTAATGAATCAAATTGACTTAATCGACTCGTATTAGGGATTCGTGTTTGAGGACAATACTGTTTACACTGAATAATGTTCTATCGAAGTCCGTTGAGAAAGCTATCTTACGAGATTTGATATCTAAGTACATTATTTCTCAAGATTTGGTGTTAAGAAGTTTATTTCAAGGTTTGTTGATTGATAAGCTTGGATCCAAATATGACGGTTAATGTTTTGTAGGATGCCTAAACTAACTGAAAGGGACTACTTCTACGAACTTGGTAAGAACAAACTAGTTGTTGCTCATCATGACGTAGTCTTAGAGAATAAAGTTCTCAAGAAAAAGTAGTGGGAGTAAAGTGAGCATTAAAAGAGTTTATGTGTCACTACAAGAAGTACCATTGTGGAAAACTTGTCACTCCATGCATGGTGCTTAGTGAGAGTTGAGCGGAATTTCTTTCACAAGCCGTTGTGAAAAGAAAGAAGTTCGTGAGCACGCTCGCTTCTAATGAGGACTAAACAATCTCACGAGCTGATGATGTTTGAGAAACTCATGAAATATATTAGGATCGAGAACTTATTCTACAAATCGTTGTGGAAGAAGTTCCTGAAACTCGAGCACCAATCCTACAAAAGGTCAACAAGAGTGAGTTGCCAAAATCGAAAGGTATTTGAATTTCACGACATCCTCATATTTGGCATGTGATGATCCGTTGATAAATTACGAACCGATGGAAAGACCCGATTCCACAAGTATAGTTTGAACCCATATGATCTTTAAGTGCAATCCATGTGTGACAACATGGTATAGACCTTTGTTGATGTTCATGAAGGAGCAATCCATCAAGAACTTTCAGATCTTTAAAGGAAAGATTGACATGGATGGCAAATCGACTATGTACAAAGCACAACTTCACGCTTGTAGCTATGTCTAAGTCGACGGCGAGTTGACTATGTACAAAGTACGGATTCTCGATTGTAGCTATGTATAAGTCAGTCAATAAAGATCATTCTAGCAGTAGTTGCATTTCATATATTTTATATATATTGATATATAGAAAGATACATCAAAATCGCCTTCATTGATTGAATGAAGAAAAATGTTGTGTATATGACACAAATCGAGGTCTTGATTGATGTATTACTAGAAATATATGCGTGTTTCAAGGATCCATTAATGGATCGAAGCGAGAACTGTAGAATAGATATTTTGACAAGAAAGTCAAGGAGTTGGATCTTTGTCAAAAGTATTTTGTACAGACAAGATATTCAGTGTGAGCATAATTGTGCTATTTGTATTGTACAAGATAACTAAATATTAATTGAGAAATAACATTAATTAAATGAATATTGTCAAAATCTCATTGAATAATGATTTCTTGGGTAAGTTCACCTAAATCCTAAGAAGCAAAATCTATGGAGATAGATTATGATGGATGTTAGATTTGAGCAAATGTGCATATAATGACGAAATGTTCCAGAAACATGAAAGGTAGACTCCAGTAAAGGATATCAAACCACGTCATGCGATATATAACTTGAGTTTGACTCGGTTTATTGCAACTCAATTCGAGAAGAAGTGCATGAAACAGTTCAAGCATTCTTCCATTACGAGTTTCATTATGTATGCCATTTATACACATGTCCCAATATGTTGTATCCAAGGAATGTGACAAACAGTTGTCAAGTGGATACAAGAAAAACACATTCGGACAATAATCAAAGGATATTCTCGAGTACTTATGAGAAAGAAAAATATATTTTTCATCTGTTATGATGAAAAATGGCTCATGTAAGTTGTTACACTGATGTTATTTTTCGAAAGATTGATATAATCACAATTGAGCTATATGTTTTGCTTAAAGGTGGTGTTGTAAGTTTAGAAGGTGTTTTAGATGGGATATTACAACCGTTTCCGTCACCAAAGTAAAATACATAACAACTTGTGAAGCATCTAAAGATGATAGTTTGGATCAAGAAGTTCTCAGTCAAGTTAATATGGTTCTATGCATCTCAAACCGTAGCTTAGTCTTGAAGAATCCGATATCTAATTGGTGATCCAACTATGATCTATGACAGTATCACTTGATCTTATATGATGATGATCAAGACTATATATATAGGAGTATATATATATATATATATATATAAGTTCAACTAAAATTGGATAGTTTCGCGAACACAGCGAAGACTCTGACATAACCTCTACCTTAAGCAGTATACGAGATGCTATTGAGCATCCATGTGTAATGGACGTGTGAGTAACTGGCTATAAGCGTATTATTTCTTTTGAAGTTCGAGACATGTATATATGTAGATATATGATATCGTTCTCAATTATTCACTGGCTAGAAGTCACTATTGATTGACTCTAGGCCAAGTGGGAAATTGTTAGAGATATGTCCTAGAAGCCAATCAGTTGGTGGCTATTATATTAGTTTATGTTATTGATGATACTTGATCATTTGTTTCTAGAGTTTATTGTTGACAGATCATTCAGGTTGAGGATCTGAATTGTAGATCTCTGTGGATCATTCGTCAGAATGACAATAATATCTCTAAAAACTCCATAATCTTGATAATTAACAAGGAACATTAATTATCATATAAGATTAGTATGCAAGTTAAGTGATGATTAAGTTCTACAAATCATGGGTAAGGAGTTACCGACTTAATTGCATATGTATATGTTACTGGAATATAGTACAGGACATGATCAAATGAAATAAATATATGGATTGTGTTATGTGTCATTATTTATTTCATACGTGTTTGATTTCGAGTTTGAGATAGTTCAGTTTTTCCACATGAGGATAGATTCTATAAATATCGTCTAACGCTGATTCTTGATAAGAGCTGCTATACGGACATTATTTATGTTCTTTTGAATTGTGCGGGGAAAAACTGTTCATCAAGACAACCGTATGTCCCTCATTAGTTCACCTAGTGAGTGATGATATCTACTGGGCCCCTTGATGGAATTGGATCGTATGCGCGCAACTAGACGATCAACTCTAGATCAAGAAACGTATAATCTACAAGAATGACACATTTCTATCTTGAATTATACAAGGATATCATGTGACATAGGAATCAAAATAATAAGATACTTTTTCTTATGCAGGATTGAAGTACTGTATTGGTACAATATTTATTTATACGAATTGGGAATCATAACGTGTTGCTAGATACCGCTTATGATTAATGGAAATAAATGGTGATTTATTTTTCATGGCCAACATAGCATAAATTCTCAAAGGGTCACACAAATAGGACTTTAACCATATGTGCATTATTTGTTTATTTGCAGTAGCGAGTACTGCGAAAATATGATAAGTTGATTAATTAATTATATACTATTGCGAACCATTATAATTAATTAATTCAAGAGGATCATATCGAAACAATATAATGCATATGCTAATTCTAAATTAATTATTAATATGTTAATAATTAAGTTCGTTTAACGTATATTTATTATACTGAGCTAATCGGTATTTTGTTTAATCAGTTAATTAAAAATTCGATTTGAGATGGATTAACAGAGTAAATTAATGGGCCATTATATTATGTGGGTTAGCCCACATGGGCCCTGAAAATTTCAGATTTGGAGGGACAATTTTGTCCAAGCAAAATTGGAAGAGAGCTACACGTTATAAAAGGCAACGTCGTTTATGGAAACGACTAATCCTAGCACCTCTCTCTCTTCCCTCCTTGGCCGCACTGTTCACGTACTGTTCACAGTGGAGAAAATTGGTTTCTCCATTTTTAAGCTCTTAATTCCATCTCTATCTCATGCGTTGAGCGATTTCCCTTTCAGTTAAACAGTTAATCGTACGAAGGAATTCAAAGGAAATTAGCGATTGTCTCGGACAAGCTAGCACTTGTCTTGAGACTTTGGTTAATCTCCTAGGTGGACTCGAGGCAACCGGAGGCAGCCGTGAGGTGACGAACACGCCATCGACTCTAAGTGATTGGACTCGAGCCTTCCGGATACGATTTCGGAAGAGATAACTATCTCCTACGTTTTTCCTTTTATGTGTTAATCACTTGAATAACTAGATCCGTTTTCGTGCGTATTAATGGCTTGTTAAATGTTAATAAAAATTAAAATTGCACATAGACTTGAGTTCCTAACAGAGGGGATGGGATGAGCACGATTGGGGATGAGGGATGAGACAGTTATTAACCCGTTTTTAAAGAAATCAAAATTAAACAAAAAGAAATTAAATGTCTGGAGATGCATTATCTGTGGGGATGATGGGATGATGGAAAGCAATTCTGTAAAAAAAAAAACACTTTTGTTTGAGAGATAGAGGAGTCCAATAAATTTAAAGTATACAAAACCGAAAAGATCAGTAGCATGAAAGTAGCCATAAGAGCGCTAGTTCGAAAATTGTGTTAGTCTGAAAACCACTTTCTGCACATTATAAACATCAAAAGCATCTTATCTTAGCAGCTGAATTATGAAATTTCTATTACATACGCAGGTTAAAAGCTCTAATTATGAACAGCATGCAGTTTCCTCAAAGATAATTATATATGCTGGTATTTTGATGACAAATTAAGAATTACAAAGAGGTTCGATGTCTATGGAATTAACAAACTGATTTCATGAATGTTTCAACCCGTTTTGTAACCGAACTTGATGTTCGATTAAGGAGTTTTTTACACCTATTCTACTCATTAATTTAATTCAATTTAGTTACTAATCGAACAACTCAGCGTTCATAGGATTCCCTTTCTTTAGACGACGACAAAATGACAATGCTTTCGTGGGAACCAAAATTGATCAAATTGCACGGTCTGAATTAACTATGTAATTAACCACGATTGCTAATGAATAATGATTTGATTTGCCTGAATTTTACCAGCAGGCATATGGGCTAATCATGATTCCGAAGCTCAACTACTCATGCACCTCCTCAAACGTACACAGATCAACTTATAGAAGGAATAAAAAACTCAGCAGAAAGGATGCAATAAAATTAACAAGAAGGAAAGGTTTCCTTAATAGTGATTAATGAGTGCTTAGGCGTGCGCTGGTATAGCTCACAAAAGGAAATAAAGGAATGTCTCCTTTCTGTATCTTGACGCACAGTGCCATCCTAAAATTAGCGTGAATTGAAACTTATGATTGGTTCTCCCGAATGGGGTCCATGTGGGACCCAACATTTGTAGACTAACGGTCGTTGGGTCAGACCTTGGTTCCCCTTCTGTTTCTTCACAACCTTATTGCTTCTCAACAGTAAAATTCATTCCAAAAGTCATGAGAAAAAGTAACTTTTACGGTGCTTTTTCTGGAGATGAAAGTCATTTCAATGAAGTTTATATGAATATTTTTTTATATTATTTGTAAAAAATTCATAAAATCTACGAATAAAATTGATATTAGTGGACTTCCAAGACTGAAACCACTAGTAGTACTCCATTCTTGCCCAAAATTCTTTTTCCAAATTTACAACAAATATCAAGTACCTCTGAAGTGTCATGTCATTCCTCTAGCACAAAATATTTTTTTTGAAGGTCTCTAACAGAAAATATTAAGCACTTCAAAATTAAATTTAATAAACCCACAACCTCCACTCACCTTTCTCCTAATTCTCAACAAAGACGTACATTATTTATATATATGTAGTATATATATCACGCTCCAATCTCAACTCCTACCCTTGGGCCTTGGCTTTATATTATTCCCATCTTTGTACCATATCTCTCAATCTCTCTCTCAAACCACCCCCTTGCAAGTTGCAAGTACCAGCCTCTCTAATATGAAAGAGCCATCTATACCCATACCTCTTCCTCTCCCACCTCCACCTCTTGAAACGATGGCAGTACACATGCCAATGCGCCACCGTGTTCGTCACACAGTGGCGAGTTCCACCAGAACAACATCATCCCATTCATCATCGTTACTGTCATCACCAACATCATCATCATCCTTATCATCATCGTCATCGTCAACGTCATCTTCATCAATCCCTTTCTCATGGGAGCACCGACCGGGCATACCAAAAAATCCTAATGCTTTCGAGGCCCTTTCTCTCCCCCTTCCACTTCCCCCGTCTCGTCACACTGGTACAGTTACTAGTTCTCGATCTGGTTTGGGCACAGGATCCAAAACTGTTTCGGATCCATTTGTTACTGCATTATCTGAGTGTGCAAAGGAAGGATTTGAGTGCATACCAGTTGGTACAGCCACCCACAGCCGACGACGGCCAACAGCAGTTGGAACCATGGCTGTACCAACAAAAATTACCGGTCGGCTTGGTCTGCTTGATCTATATGGATGTAAGACAGCAATTTCGGTTGTTGATGCTGCTGTGTCATTGCCTCGAACCGGGCGCCGGGTTAGTACATATAGGGTCATCAGTCGGCAAAACAGATCCGAGAAGAGGTGAGAAAAGGGCTTGGATTTGGTTAGTACAAATTAGGTATTGCGAATCAAAGTTATAGTTGATGGAAATTGAACCAGATTGATATATGGAAAATAAGATGATACTGTCTATGTCCATTCAGAGTTTTATAACTTGGAGTCTTCATGCCGGCCCATATGGTAATACAAGAAAGAAGAAGAAACACAAGATGCTTCAACATGACCAATTAATTTGTATGATCATGTTGTGATACTTGTAAGTTATGACATGGTTAGCTACTCATTTCTTGTCTTTCTTCTAGAATTATTATTCTTGAGGCATTGATGTGCATGAGTTATTAATCTATATGTTGAATAGGCTTTTGGCTTTTTCTTGCTATCTTAAGCTAGGAACTAGGCATGGCGGCAGTGAAAAGTTGAATCTTTACACGTATTTAGAAAGTATTAGAAAGAAAAAGTGGTACTTTTGTGCAAAATTGTTAAGAAATTTTTTTGGAGCTTCATGGCCTCATGGGGCCTATTTTATAAAAAATGTTAAACACATCATTATCATTTGGATGTGCCTTCATTTTCGGAAAGGACATAACTCTGTTTCCAACTCCGTACATCGATCGGTTCTTTCTGATTGAAAGATTTTATATTTTACCAATAATTAAGAATTTGCGGATTTTACTTGAATTTTACCAATAATTAAGATTTTATATTTTAAGAATTTGCGGATTTACTCGAATTTTACTTCAGCGCTGAATTGCATCATAATGTATCATTCTGTTAGTACTTAATTAAACGTTGACAATATTTACTGCATGCAAATGTTCGGTACAATTTTTGTAGAGTAGGATTAGCAGGAATTTCGGATGCGGTTATGAAATTACAAGGCACGAGCTTCAATTTTTTATTTTTTGCATAAAATGACATTCGTTTAAGATTGTCAGGCCTGAAGTTTTATGATGACTATTATTATTATTATTATTATTATTATTATTATTATTATTATTATTACTATTATTAGTATTTATTTTTTATATATTATTTTATTTTTGATGTTTTTTCTTGCTTGGTTTCTTTTCTAGCCTACCCAACTAGTTTGGGACAAAAAACTTTGTTGTTGTTATATGTTTCCAACATAATTGAATATACATGAAAAAAAAATCCTGTTCGTTTATTGACTTAAATTACAATATAATATATGTATATGTAGCTTGATCTTATCTCTTATAATAAAAAAATAATTCAATTTTATACGGAACAAAAACTAAAACTTGTATACTCTTACGAATTAGCTTGAAAACAAAATAATATTATCAATTGTTGTTGTGACAACTAGTGAAAGAAAATTTTGACACTGAAATTTCCCTCTTCGAAGTGTAAAATTACTTTTTGGCATTTAAAATTTAAAACGGTATAAATTAAATATGTAGTAAACATAACTAGCTAGAGCAATTTATTCTTTATATATCTGACATGCACTAATTTTTCAAAAGATAAATTTATTTAAAGGTACCAGATTTAAATTGTGTTAGATGTTACAAATTGGTAATTTGGTTTGATTTGCCTATCGAATTTCTAAACCAACCACAACTTTTCTCCGCCTTTCAAATACACCCATTGAACACTTTTCCTGTATCTATTCCGAATTGTCTATCCTTGTTCCATCTTTTTCAAAATTTCCAAAAACAAAATATTCATATTATAATACACGTCATTACTTGTATGAGAAGACAAAAAAAAAAAAAAAATTTGCTTGGTACGTATACGTTACAGAATATCGGTTGCTCTTGCAAAGACCACGTCTTTAACGTAAAATTATAGTATAAAACAAAGTCACCATTTTCTCAATTATATGCTCTAAAAAAATAAACAATGTCATGACAAGCGGTCCATGTTCTATGGATTAAAAGATGTATATCAACCCAGTTTCCGACGAACATTTTTTGTTGTTATTCTTATTTAGTCTTCGCTCAATCATCTAGCTGCTTACTAGCTCTTTCTTATTTTTTTCGTGAGTTGAGATGGGATCCAAAACAACAAGCCCACAATTTCCCCATTGGGATATCATGTGGCAGCATATAATGCGGCCATTTATGTAGCGAATCACTCTGCGAGAACTGTGAATCACAAATTGCAAAACGACAACAAAACCATATTTTCTCTCGCTTTTTTTTTTTTCAAAAAAATTTATCTTATCAGTAAGAAGTCATTCATTACACCAATTATATTTAATTGGATGAAGTGCGTCACTAGCTAGAGTTTTCTTTAGGTTATAATAGTGTTTTCCAAAATGACACGACACGAGCGTGTTGGCACGACACGACACGACACGTTTATGGAATTAGTACGACACGTGCGTGTCGGCGTGTCGTGTCAAAGTCGTGTCGTGTTGGAGAGTTTCAAATATTGACACGTCTTAACACGACACGAGTTGACACGTGACACGACACGTGACACGAGTTGACACGACAAAAATCAATATTATTTAGAATTTATTAAATTATATTGAGTTTATATTATAGATTTAATAACTTTTATTCATAATCTTTGTTATTCAATCATTAATTTTTATTTTATATATGGAGTTAAAATAGATTTCAACAATTTATTAAATTTTTTCTATTTTAAAAATTATTTAAATGACAAAAAAATTAAAATAAATTATAATATGACCTGACACGTTTAACACGTCGTGTCAACACGACACGACACGTCGTGTTAGACGTGCCGTGTCATTATGCGTGTCGTGTTAACCAATTCCTTCACTTAACACTACACGATACGACACGTTGAAAATATTAACTCGTGTCAACACGACACGACACGAGCTCTGACACGCGCGTGTTTGACACGACACGGCACGACACGACACGTTTGCAATACACTAGGTTATAATAGTTTGAAAATTCTCAATTTTAATATCCACTAGTGAAATTTATGAGTTTCGAACTCACATCTTGAGTCACTAATTATGTTAAGACGTACAACAAACAAACTGTATTTTTCTACAGCATTTCATTTAGAAAAAAAATATAATTACAAATCAATTGTACTAGAAGTTTCCCAACTCTACTTCAGATAAATAACTAAAATAAACAACTAACAAATTTATGTCACATGTTACTTATTGCAAAAGATAACCTATTTTCGAATCTTCAAGAACTCCAACAATTTGACACATATATAAGTTGAAAAAAAATCCACATAAAAATGTTATAACTTACAAATTAATTTCAATTAGGAAAGGAATTGATAAACAATCTTCCAATATTTTTATATTAAACTCCACAATTGAAAATAAAAAATTGCATAGATATTGAATATATAGCCATCCAAAAGAAAATTTGTCGGTTTTGAGTGTTAATTGTTTGATAATATATACATAAATGATCTTAAATTTCAAATTACTTGATTAATAATATAGAGACCGAAGTTCATCATTTTGTACGCGCATATATAATATATGTACTATAGAGATCAAGCTTACGCGAGTTATAATAAAATGATGCAATTTCCAGCGTGACATGAATTTTTCCAATTTCTCTATTCTTGGAAATAAATATAACAGTGTTAAGTTCGAACCCCGTAAAATTGGAATAATGGGGAATCCATTATACAGAAGCATAGATCGCAAGAGGCAATATAGAAGCAACACGAACATATACCCCGAGAGTCACAGAGATGTTAGGTATCTAAGATGCATTTAATTATAATTACCTTCTGATCTTCTGGCCACGTTCCCGACTGTACTGCTTAGTAAAAAGCCAGACAAACAGAAGAGTTTTCTCTTGAACCCTCAAAGAACTTCAAATTGTGCAAGTTTCAATCTGATAATATAAATGGCACGGATTCTCGTCCTAAAATTAATCATACAAATGATTTCATCTAACGTTGTGCATGTACCGAAAGTATAAACAAAGAAATAAAAGGACAGATCGGTTGTAGAGGGTATTAAATGTATTAATGTATGCAAGGTTTTAGCTGGCTTTCTGACCGGACAGTAAAATGAAAATTATAATGGAGGTTTAAACTATATATTATATATATATATATTATGCTGTATAGATTCAAGACAATCCATATCCTTCAGAGTACTTACAGATTTAAAGACATCAATTCCCCATCCTTAATTAATAATTTTTTATAGCACACAAGATACGTAGTTTGCAAAATATTTTTTAAACATTTTTTGTATATCGACTTTTCATCGATTCTGTAAATGTTTATATAATATTACTATTTTTTCTAACTTAATTATATAGCTGGACTTAATTTGTATAATTTTCAGGCATTTTCTTTATATTTGAGGCTGCAATCCTTTTCCTTTGGCAAGTATATATTCCTTTCATCACGGATGCATTATCTGTTAAACCTTATAATGAGGTATCCAATCAAATTTCTGTTAGTTGATATTTTCAGTTGCACAAACGCAACAAAGATCCAAACAATTCCAACACCTCAATCAGTATTTGACATCCTAAACATGACAAACTGGGATGCATGGCAATTCAAGCAACCCTTTTTTAATTCAATGTGCATGGCCAAAAGTGGCAAGCAACTAGTACAAGTAAAAAAGAAAATAATAAATAAAAGAACAAATGTGAATGTTACGCCTCATTCATGAGGCTGATAGTTGAGTAATACCTTATACCTTCCCCTTGCTTAATGCTAATCATTACATGTAATTAGTTGAACTAGCTAGAGGATCAATCCATCAGAAAATTGAACATTCAGCTTATCTCCTTCAAGTTACATAATTACCTAACGTGATCAAGTATTGTTGATTTATATATGTTACTGCTTGGAAAAGGAGAAATAAATACGAAGGATTGACTTCATGTAGTAAGACATTAATTACTGCCATGATGTATATGTATCTCCTTTCCTTGTACGTTACTCTTCTGGGTAAATACAATTGACTTGTTATTTGAATATTGAATAAGTTTAGTCTCACAAGCTTGTAGAATATATATACTTTTTTCTGTAAACCAATGCCATAACAAAAATTAAATACATAGATTTTAGAAATTCTTCAGCCAGACTCAAAATTAGTTAAAAGAATAATAAATTAGATGAAAGCGGACTTAATCATCAGCTTCTGTTTCAGAATGAAATTGTGTTTCAAGCTTCATTTGCTGATGTTATTATATTAAGTTGTATAACGCACTAAATCACATGTGTGTTAATACAGTTGCATTAATTTAGACTAGTTTGTTTACATGCATATGCATCCCCAATCCAGCTGTGTGCTGGGTCTGCACATTTCTAGGAAGCATCAAATTGACCGCCTTCAAATTCGTTAACTGAAAAATATTATAACTATATATGGAACCAGTCTTTCATTTAATACAAAATATATTAAATAAAATATCACTGTAAAATGTCAACTTCACGTGTAATTTGTTGGAGTGAACAAAATTTGAATCGTTCAACATAAATATTAAGGATATCCACACACTATAAATAATCTACGTGATCAATATCTGACATATATAGTACATGCTGCTAGGGGGAAAAATCTCATTATGGACATGATAAGTTTTAAAAAATATTGATTTTCTATGTAATTATTGAGAAACACTTAAGTTTCACTTAATTACTAAGAAATAGTTAGGAGCATCTAATATTAGTATTGATTAACTTAATTTCAAATTTTAGTAGGATTTTTTCATGCATGTCTGTGTCACCACTCACCACACACCAGACTTTGGTACCTTTTAATTTGATCGATTTGCAAAAAGGAAAAATGGATATAGAAAATCAATGTACTGGTTCTGCCAATTCCATCCTAATCCGCTGATTAAGCAACTGGAGTTTATTCCTGTGCCAAAACAGCACTCTGACGTGGCAGGACCGCAGGATGGCTCCCCAAAAATCAGTTCCAACTTCTAAGTGGTGGGACCTGATGGTCCTCACTGTACCTTAACTTTTAGGGGGACCCGCCATATTTAGAAGTGCCAAAGCAAATTACATGTTTAATTAATTTTCGTCGTTTATGTTGTATGTATCGCTAGTTCGCTACACTACCTTTTTCATTTGTGAGTTTATGACTTATGCCATAGACCGGCTGCAAGAAGTGTATCAGATTTGCCATGGCACTTTTGGAATGGAGGCTTTCAATAGCATGGCTATGCTTCTGCACACTTTCAGTTTATTTTATTTTATTTTTTTCAAATTTCATGTCTCATCCATATATACTTCCAGATTTTGAAAAAAAAAATGTTCTCTTAAACAAAATAAAAACTAGTTATAATTATGCTTTCCAAAGAAAATAAGCATAAAAATGTAGATAATATGAAAGATGCTGAATCTTTTAGGATAATACATGTCACATAACATGTGTTTTGTTTTTTCGTGATAATCATGCGGACTGAAAGTTATCATATGATAACAATAACTTCACATAGAATAGTGACAAACTTCCCAAGTACATGAAAAATAAAAACAACCCGAAGTGTTCGTTCTTGGTAACCCATAATAGTCACTTGCATGGATGCCGCATTGAATATGCCACATAAAGTTTGGTATTGGTCAGAAAGAAAGAGAATTGGTTGTAGTGATGGTGGTTAAGGTGGTGCAACTTTTGAGCAAACTATGTCAACTAAAAACAGAGAAATTGGAGTTCCCTTCTGAACTAAGTAGCAATCGGCCAAAAAATTGAAAATTCCACATTGTATTTGTCAGAGAAAACTATAATTCATTTTCGACCAGCGTGCAATAAAAGCCAAAAAAAAAATTCTTCTGTAGATATTATCAAGCATAAAGCACTAAAAAGACTTTATTTCCCTCCACATGATTAATAAACGTATTAATAGCAACTAGTACATGATAATAGACCATATTTTAAGCGGCCGGTATCATTAAATTATATATTTATTTGGCTAAGCAATAAGCATGCATGAATACGCAAGGAAGCACCAATTATTTGGTTATTTATTATTTTTTGCCAAGGTTAGCACCTTTTATTTTTAGGAGCTTGACGGGAGACCTAGAGCCACTATTCCTGTACTCTTTGCTCATACTTTGCTTTCCAAAAAATTACTGAGAATGCGATGGTTATGACATATGACATATCTATACACCGACTGATTTGAAGGGTTTTCTCTAATCGAGAGGAACAATTTTTCCATGTATTTTGTTGCAATGTAGTGACTTTGAGGGAATTTTTTTATTGCCCTATGAAATGTTGGCTAAGAACAATGAGAAATGCTAGTGTCCAATATATAGGACGGATGGCTCCGTCCAATACGATCGTTTTTAAGTTTTTAAATTTCAAATGACCGATCCGAACCGTTCAATATATTCTCCATATTGAAAACTTACAATAAACCAATTTTTATATTTTTTCGAATTTTTGACTATTTTTTTGGTATTTTTGAAAATTTATGATATAAACATTATGGATCGTCCAATAACAACAATTTTCTAAAATACAAAAAAAATAGTAAAAAATTTCGGAAAAAATGTAAAAATTGGTTTCTTATAAGTTTTCAATATGGAGAACATATTGAACGGTTCGGATCGGTCATTTGAAATTTAAAAACGTGAAAACGATCGTATTGGACGGAGCCCATCCGTCCAATATATTAGACTCTAGCATTTTTCAAGAACAATTGATGTCCAAAGTCAGAGATCTTGGTTTTCAATTATCCATAGAAAATTACTTCGCATTTCCGATGTCCTGGAGACTGTGCCTAAGCTTTTTCTATTTAGCAAGCTTTGACATTTGACAGTTTGATTGAACTTGTAATTAAAAAAATTTGAAGTTCTTATAAACGAGGACTAAGTGGGAATTGCTTTTGACAAACGGATTTTTACTTCTCGCAACTTAATATTTCTTCGCATGACTAAACTGCCCTTTGACCAGTCTAATCTTTGCAAAATAACTTCGATCTCTCCATCCAATAATTACAGGGGATCCCTCCTCCCTTCACTTCTTTCTCTCTTCTTTTATTGTCTCTAGGTTTTTCCTCTCCATCCTGTAACATCTCAATATTTTGATCGAAGTTGACCAGAATTTTGATGGCTTTGACCAATGTTGACCGAATCAATACAAATTTTATTTTTTGCCGATTGATTGACTCTTGGACTTTTTGATCGCCATAGTTAATGAAAAAAAAAAAATGACTGAATAAAATTGCCACCTGCCATGCTCCTTTCATCCCCGGCTAACACATGTTCTCCTTAAATGTTTGCATATGAGCCAGAGAGATTTGTCGAAACTAAATATTTGCATATGAATAAAGTTTATCTCCACGAGTAATGTAGAAATTTGTCGAAACTAAACTACAAATACTAAATTTCTTAGAGGAAAGGAAGGACGATATGGTTATTGCAAATGCCAAATTTCTATAATATTGTTAAAGGGAGAATACGGTTGTCTCTTAGCAAATCTAGAAAAAAAGGAAACATAATTAAGTAAATCAGGGTAAATTAAGAATATTATGTTGCGCAATCTTAATTGATGGCAAGGGCAGTTTAGTCATTCGAAGAAATATTAAGTTGCGAGAAGCAAAAATCCGTTTGTCAAAAGCAATTCCCGGACTAAGTGATACCGTTAATTACTGCATCAAAACACACAACATTAATTAATTAGTCACTAAGAGCCGTCCAAAATACTTAATCATTATAAATTCAGGATATATCTCATTTGCAAACACGAATAATATATTGTAGGGTCTCATATCTTGTTCTCTTCCCCTCGTCTCTTTGCTTTTTTGTTTTGTGTCAAGACATTGCCACATTGCACTCTCGTTATAATGACGATTCCCATGTTCATTTAATTTTTATCGTATTGTTACACAGTACAGCACCGACCACTCTGTGCAATAGCTTGTTGTTGTTGAAGCAGTAGTACTGTAGTACAGGTACCCATCGTATCATTGCACTTGAATTTTATTTCGAAGAAGACCTGAAGTAACGCATCATAAAGCATGTTTGAAAGTTTTTCAATCAAGCTTTAGAAATAAAAGGTGGGTTGTGTTCCGGCCTTGGATTCTATGCATGACCTATATTTAAATTGACCCACTAATTATTACTTCTTTGTGGAATTTATTTTCGTTCAAATGTTAGCATGTTGGAACTAATCAGTAAATCAGTAATCACTAAAGAAGATTTTATTTTGTGGTTTGTAGGAGAGGGAAGATCCCGTGAGGTCCAAGCTGTGTTGGAATACGTGCACAGCTATTTTATAAAAGAACTCCCGCATCAAAGCAATGTATTTCGCATCCGATGGGGGCTGATTTAATTACTTTATTATGTTTTAAAAGATATTAGGAAATAATAACTAGGATTCGACATTCTTAACAGTTAGTAAAAGGTTATGTTCTATCGATATTTGAACATAATTAATTATATATAGAATTATAGAGCAAGCTAATACAATATTTGTTGCATTGGATAGTAGTAGGGGCGGAGCCAGGATTTAAGTATTCGGGGGGCATAATTTTTTTCCTCCGTCCCATCTATATTAGGTTCAATTAATAGAACAAGAATAAAGAAGATGGAGATGTTAAGCACACATTTGGGCCTTTATATTTTCAAGCCCATGTACCTAATATTATGAAATTAGTCTACTTTTACACATGCTTGTTATAAAATTAGTCCACTTTTACACATACTTATCAGAACCGGGGGGTGAAACTTCAAATTCATTAAATTAGTCCATTTTTATACATGCATTTCATTAAAATTCCAATTTGAAGGGGGGGGTCAAAGCCCAAGCCCGCACCCCTATTGGATACCGGGAGTGATAAGCGTCATCCACAAAAAAACTATCTGCATCATCCAACACTCCCCTCCCCTCCAACTTCTGATTTTTTTTTTCCGCGCGCCTCTGGAGACGCCTCTCCCTCCCTCACGCGCCTCTCTCCCTCACATGCCTTTCCTCCCTCGCGCCCCTTCCTCCCTAACACGCCTTCCTTCCTTGCCAGCCCTCCCTTCCATCCCTCCTTCCTCCCTGGCATTCTATTTCTCCTTCATCTATCTCACACTTTATCATGTCTTCTTAAACCGAATAGATATAACAACTAATTGAACATAAATAGCAAATAAACCGAACATATGTAACAAACAATGTGGACTCACAAAAAAAAGTAAAAGTGAGCAAATAAACTGAACAGAAATGACAAATAAATTGAACAATTATAACAAATAAACTGAACAGATATAACAAATAATGTGGACTCATAAAAAAAAGATAAAAGTGAGCAAATAAACTAAACATAAATGACAAATAAATTGAACAGTTATAACACATAAACTGAACAGATGTAACAAATAATGTGGATTCATAGAAAAAGTAAAAAGTGAGCAAATAAACTGAACAGAAATGACAAATAAATTGAACATTTATAATAAATAAACTGAACAGATGTAACAAACATGTTGACTCGTATAAAAAAATAAATAGTGAACATAAATTGAACAGATATAACAAATAAATTGAACAGAAATGACAAATAAATTGAACAGTTATAACAAATATATTGAACAGATGTAACAAAATAATTTGAACATTATAACAAATAAAATGAACATATATAACAACTAAATTGAACATATGTAACAAATAAATTGAACAGGTATCCAACATAATTGAAAAGAAGAAATGAGTAGAGGAAGAGGAGAGAAGGAAGGAAGAAGAGAGGTAGGAGTGAAAAAAAGAAGAGAGGGGAGAGGAGGGAGGATGCGCGGAAAAAAAGAAAGGGAGGGGAGGGCAGACGCGATGGAGTTAGGCGATCCGATGGAGGCACGAGCGCTCGATTCACTCGGCTTAGATCGAAGCGCTGTGGTCGCTCGTGGATGACGGTGATGACAATTAGATGGATGGTAAGTAGTAATTACCATTGGATACTATTACTATAAAAACCGTTCACAATATAAAAACCCTCCTCAGGCCCAAAATCCATTAAACAATGAACCATCAATGCATCTAGGGTGTACCAAAAGGGGCGGGGCGGTCCAACCCGCTGCGGTCCACGGGTTAGGATGGGGCGGGTTAGGGACGGTCCACGGGTTAAGACGGGACGGGTTACGACGGTCCATCCTAGAAACTTTGGCCCTAACCCTTCCTAAACCCGCCCCATGTAACCCGCACGGGTTATGACGATCCGGTCTGGTCCGGTCCGCCGGATTTTCATTTATTTTATTGCTGTTTTTTTTTTGGATTTTTCATTTATTTTTTGTTTTTTCAATATTTTTTTCTGTTTTTTTTTTATTTTTCGTCAATTATTTTATTTTTTACTTTTGCATTTTTTTTATATTTTCTACTTGTTATTTTATTTTTTATTTTCTTATAATTGATTTGTAATTTTTTTATTAAATGTAAAAATTTAAATATAATTATATAAAGTTACCCTCCTCCTTTTTTCCAGGCTTGGGACCGGCTATGCTATTAAATTATTTTATAAAATAATAACATAGGCAGAGTTCTAATTTTTTTTTAGTAATATTTTATAATGAATATGTTAAAATTAATTTAGATGAAATTAAATTAAAAGAGTTTAGAAATTTATATCACCATTACCAAATTAATTTAGCACGGGTTTAAGATGGGTTGACGGGATGGTCCGGTCTGGTCCACGGGTTAAGACAGGGCGGGCTAACACGGATTTTTTTAGAAAGGACGGCCCAAACCCGCCGTAGACCCGCCCCGGTCTAACCCTTCGGTCCATCGCAGTCCGGTCCATGGGGCGGGTCGGGTCTGACCCGACGGGTTTTTGGTAAACACTAAATGCATCACACATACAAAACATAGGCATCATTAAATATTAAAAATAATCTTATCAAACAGAGAGAAATTCTATATTCAAACAGACGATGAAGACAAATTTGCAAATTCTAATGGATTAAACATAAACATATAAAGTATCAGTATCAAATATTACAGATACAAAACATAAGCATCAAAATGTCTTAAGTTGGAAGCGTAGTAAAATATATAAAATTAATTAAACTCAAAGCTGATCGTGCTTGTGCAAACATATTTAACTTTTCTTAATAAAGTTAACCAAAGAAAATAGAGATAGAGAGGCTTATGGGTCTAAATATTGCATTATGGGCCCTTTGGATGAACGATCAATTGTTGAGCCCAAAATGCAGATAGAGGCTTTAATAGTGCATGCTCCGTTGACAAGGTATTTATTTGAAGGGTCTTCCAATTCATCTAGGCTAATGAACTCTACACATCCCGAGCATGCATTTCTCCCAGAGAAAACGGCACGGACTACAATTACAAAATGGCAAGTTATTTAATACAAAATAGGATTAATTAAGTAGTTATAGTTATAATACAAAACTAACATTATAATAATTTAACAACTCAATATTTGTTATCACTTTACGGGTTAAAATTCATAGTACCAAAATGGCATGGGAGATGAGATGAGACAACCATTCAATCAGTTTTTCAACTGAATCAAATCTAATGCACAGTCAACATAATCATAACGAACATATGTAAATTTATTATCCTTTTCTATTCATAATTATTGTTGTCTCGGTTGTTATACTTTTTAATTAATATGTAACATATCTCTTCGAGTTTTTCTAAATTGTAATATTTAGAAATTATATGTGCTAATAGTTTTAACACCGATGTGTTAATAGTTTGTAACTCAAAAACATGATAAAAGATGGTTTCAGCAATTATATGTGCTAATGCTATGAAATCATAACGATCACAAGAATTGAGAACACAAGCAACTAATATCCAAAATGGAAGGTCAATGGGGATCATGTCAAAAGTACGGCTCACCTTGCAAGATACATCGAAATGATACAGTTGTAATAGCAATCATGAAGAAAGAGAATAATTAACCTCTTTTCGCATAATCTTCTGCTGACTGTCTTTTGATAGAGAAAACTGCATCAACAATCACACCCCTTGATCCAAGCAGGTATCTGGATTCGTCGAGTATCAAGTAAAGATAGACATAATTCTTGTTGCGTGCTCCTCCTCGTTTTAGTTTCATTCTCCTGGTTGTTTAACAAAAATGTATTAGTGCACGAATAAAGGGGGCCAGACGAATTGCTATTAGAGTCAATAATGACCCCAGTAATAGATTAACTGTCACTGGTACGTACAGAACCAGTACATTTCATTTCAATATAGGAAGGGCTGATGGTGATGGTGTACATGCATGTATGTGAGGGTTTAGGGGACACATACCAATTGAGTCCATAAACCTTGAATGGCTCGGATATTGGTCTGTACAGCTGAAAAAAATCCTTAATGAACCAGCTGTATGACCCTCTTATCTTGTTTTTCTGTATGACAATGGTCCTTTCCAGGCTGATGCAAGGTACTTTTTTGAATTGGATTAATTCTATACCGACTGCTATGGTGTCATTCTGGAGAAATCCTGCTGATAGATTCTTCAATGTTTCGAGTGGTACCATGCACGCTACTCCTGAACTCTGGCCAGTCATCTGGTATGTGTAGCTAACTATATTAAGAGTACAGAGCAATATTTAACATTTGCTGCCAGTGTAACTGTTATAAGGCTTTAGGAGAGATTGGTTCATATATAGAGATAATTCAAAATAGATCCATTCTCATCCAGCCCTAGCATGATTATTATCCTCCATTGAATTTGGTTTCTATAATTCCAGGTCACAACTAACAGACATAAACGGGAATATCAGAAATAAGCTCTCACATCAGTGTTCATTTATCAAACATGTATAGTTATTTATATGTGACATGTCCTACCCAAAGACTAAAAAGAACTCAGTGTATAAAGCCATTGATTGATTATTTAATTGGTTAATTTCACAGAAAAAAAAAAGAGTTACAATTCTGTTTAGAGTAAATTTCATACAACTTTCAAGCTTACAAGTTTTATGATTTATCATTTATTTGCTACATATATGGTTCTAGAAATCATATCAATAAAAAACTGTACCCATCAATTCAGAAAAAAAGATAATAATAAGAAAAGTACCTACCTTCACGTTCGGCATGTTTCCCAAATTTTTGGTCAATAATGATAAACTTGAACTTGGTTTCAAGCATGTTGGCAGGACTTACATTTGTCTGAACAAAAAGCGACACATGTTTCTCAGAACATGTGTCCCCACTCGTCGTATCCGTTGGATCCAAAAACAAGTTCCTATAAGTCAAAATTAACAAAATGAAAGAAAGATGCACTTGTTAGATATCTATTAACTGGCTGCAAAAGAAATTCATGAAAGATCCAATAGTGCTCCAGGTACAATTGTTGACATTTTAAAACTTCAAATATCAAAATTTGTTTATTGTTTCCTTTTGTTGTAGTTGATGCACCATGCTGGATCGGTCTTGATAATCGATAACAAAAAAAAAAAAAAAAAAAGATAAAAAATGACAGTAGGTTATAAGCGAATCGCTATAGTGATCAGATTTAACCTTTAAAGCATCTTGGTCTACATTTTTATCGTTATAACTCTGATTTGCTTTATTTACTAAATTATGATAGCAAAAAATTCGACTAAGTTATTTGTATCAAATGAGAGGGAAGAGAAGAAAAGAAGATTGAGGAATAAAAATTAAAATCCACAAAGAAAGAATTGTACCATATGATTCCCTGCATTGAGAATGCAGTAGAAATGGGTCCTTTTTGTTCCACAAGAGATGTGAATCCCACTATTTTCCATACAAATAATTTTTTTTCGACTCTTCCATCTGTTGCAAATAAACGTTAGAACCACTCCATTGAAGGAACAAATTTTTTGTTTAACAAAAAAACAGGGTACTTTCTATGAGATCATACCGGAGGAATGTGAACAACCCATCTCTTCTTCTTCCAGCAATCTTCAAATTTCCTTCATGCTAAATTACTATTTAATTCCTTAAATCTTTCCAGCGGTGCCTTGATTTTCCATTCATGCCAATTTATTTTGCATCTATGGAATGTATCTTATGTATAAATTATGTTAATAATATTTCTTACTTCTACTGTTCGTTTAATTTATTTTGCATTTATGGAAATGTAACTAATGTATATATTATTTTGTATTGTTGCGTCTGTCAATTTGGAATTTTGGATGAATTATTTATATTATTTATTCTGATGTGTACAAAGATTTAACATCCAAATATTTAAATGAAAATATTTTTTTTAGTGAATACCGATACGGATACGATTTTTAATCGGGAAGTGAATACGTATATGTGTAACTATCTTTTTATTCGAATTTTTTTGGTATTGGAAAATCCATTTGGAAGCTTTGACTTCAATTTGGATTTTGAAGCGAATTCAAAAAATTTGAGACAACTAGTTATACGTACTCACAAATTTTTAAAGGCCTTTTGGCGAAAATCCAAACAAACAATTTTATTAAGGAAAAAAGAGGCAGAAAAATGTTTTCAAGACTCAAATGAGAAGAAAATTTATAAAACAACTACATTCTAAGCAAAAACCGCGGAGTTCTACCGTAGGTGTACAATTTATATAATAGAATAGAATTTAACAACGCTGATCCCATGTCTATATCATCTTTAGTTTTGCAAAAATTGCCTTCAGATTGGGTGTTTTGTCTGCAAAAGCTTTTGAATTTAGAACTGCCTATATCGACCAAGCACTATTCTTTTTACATTGAGTGGATCGGTTTTTTTTTTGATCGAAAGTGGATCGGTTGGAGAGACGTAATTGTAGAAAGCATTCACAGTTTGTTTGAATATGTACGTTACCTATTCACATTTTATACTCTATTAAAATATTAGAATTTATCATTTCTTGTCATATCAAAAAAATACGATAATAGTAATATTGTTTTTATAGTTTTTATAGTTAATAGTAATTTTTTATAACGAGTTTGTTATAAGCAAATATTATTTCTTAATCTTATAAATTCACCCATAATATGTTTTTTTGTTGTGTAACATGTCATAATTCTATTTTCAATCTAAATTATACCCTTAATCCATATCAAAAGTTATCCGGATTAAAAAATTAAGAATAAATACATATATAATCTAATTATATTAATCGTCCTTGACGATCCCTTTGCACCATAGTCATGACTCATGAGTTATGATAAGCTCCTAGTTAAAAGAGGTATACTCAAGAAATTAATTTAACTATAAATGTATTTATCAAAAACAAATACCCAGATTGTGAATTAATTAGATGAAGCAATATATATAATTCTAATTAATAAAAAAATGAGAAATAAATTTCCAAGCAACATAAAAACTTTGTTGAAATTAGAATTAACAATTTAATGTTTACTAAAGTCAAATATTAGTTTAAAATGTTCAAAGGTAATTTAAATTGAGTTAATCGTGGATTTGCTCGATTATATATAATAAACTAATAAACATGGAGTAATAAGAAAGAAACACGTACGGTTGGTTTCATGAGATAAACCTGGACTAATGAGAGAGAAACATGGTAGGTTGCATGAGATAGTCACTGGAGATGTGGTACGCCATATTTTTATCGCCGTCAGCTTCGATCCTATCGTCTGTTACCAACTTGAGAATTCTCTGAACTCAAGTATTTTCTGTGCTCTTCAGCTCTTCCTTTGTGTGCAGTGATGCTTTGAACGAGCTTAAAAGAGGTGGTGTGCTGATGGTACATGCTTTGTACCAGTCACTGGTACAGTTAAACTTGTTAATGGCACCTGTCCTGGTTAGAGACCTAAATAAAATGGCAGAAGAACTTGGAGGGGTGCCTGTAAAATTTTAGTCCTTATATGGGATGGTAGACTAATTAATCCTGTTTGAAGGGCTGTTATGAAAAATAACATAGCGAGTTGAACTATGTTGGTTAAAAGTCGGATTGGACAGGATCCTGAAACCTTTACCCGTTAGTTGTTGTCCGTTTGATTTCTTTTGATCGAACTTCTTAACGGATCTCCTTGGTAGGCACTACCAAGTTCTCTAAAAAAAAAGTTCTTAACGGATCCGGATCTGAATACGCTAGTCTTTAGTGATCCGTAGGCTGATTGGGCCTTGCGTGGGATGTTTTAGACCCAATCGGAATTTAATTTGACCTTAAAATCGGACTTATTAACTGGGCTTTTGTACAACGGGTTAATTAGGTAGTAAGGTAGTTAGCTTAAAATTTGCCGAAGAATAATGTAGCTCTAAAACATGTCGAATAAAAATAAAACAGGAAGTGACGAACTTATAGTCTGAATTTCTAAACAATAATAGATACGAGTACGGATAATTATTTTCTCTATATTATTTTGGTATTGGAATATCAATTTCAAAGGTTTATATGATTTCAATTTGGATTTAAAAGCAAAGTGCCTACTCTCATTTCTCCTCTTTTGGAATTTATATTTCTTGTTATATTTTTGTCAATAATATGATAATAATTATGTGCCTTGTCTTTATAAGTTTATTTTTTTTAATAAGATATGAAGATTGAATATTGTTAAATTATGGATGCACATATAATATGTATTTTTTTTTTTGTGAAACATGTCATAATTCTATTTCAATCTAAATTATACCGTTATCCATATCCAAAATTATCAGTATAAAGTTTGTATCTAAAATTTAGATTAAATACAGATATATAATTTAATAATTAATCGTCCGTAGAGATCAGTTTGCACCATAGTAATGAGTTATGATCATCTCCTAAAACCAAAAAAAGAGGTCTTTATATGTTCAACAATTACAGTTTCATTGAAAGCATCTATTTTCATTATCCTTATCTCTTTGGAAATCACTGTTTTTTAACTAATTCTTACAGTGAGATCCTTTTGGTAGCACAACTTGGCTTACCTCAAGAAATAGGGAAAAAAAAAGCTACCAAGTAACCACATTATGTTAAACCCTCCCACACCAAGAAGAAATTAAGACATCATTACCATTGTTAGATCCCCTACTCAGAAAAAGAAAAAAATTCTAAATTTTACTTCAATTTCTGAACCCTTATTCATGCCTTAATCCTTCTAAGAGCCAGATAGGCCAATAGTCTATAGCCCACAAACATTCCCAACAGTGCACCAACACACAGCTCTAGACTCGCCTCTCCTAAATGAAACTCACTTATGAGCACTGGATGTCCCCTGTACTGAACCAAAATTAGAAGCCTGAAGCAATAATAGGTGAAAGAAGTGTACTTCACCCAATTCATCCAGTTCGGAACATGTGTCACATAAAACCCGCCGGTTAGTAGAAATGCAAGCATTATAACAGTTACAAGAGTCGATGCCTTTTTTGCATCCATTACTGCTGCACCGACAAACAGCCCAAGACCCTGCGCCACTAGACAATAACCGAGAAGCACCAACAGAGATAACCCAAATGATAGCAAGTCGGTTCTGAGTCCAGACATCCAATACAGTACCAGTAGAAACACAGTTGGTAAGATCAACTCCATTGGTAAATCGCCGGCCATGCGCGAACAATAGTATGATGAGAGAGAGTACATTCCTGACTTGCATTCCTTTATTAGCATGGCATGTTCAGTCGGGAAGGTGAATACAGAATTGAAAGAGGCGAACACCCCCCAGAAAATGGAAATGAAAAAGAGAAGGCCGAGGCGATCTTGAACATTGTGTATTCTTGAGTGGTACCACATTAGCCCGGAAAGAATTGCAGCTGAGAAGACCTGGAATACACGAAAGGAGTTGAATGTCTCATGGTGGCGCTCCTTCAGGCTGCGCTGGAGCAGGATTTTGAATTGTGAGAACCAACCTACTGTTGCGGTTGCAGTTGGGGCAACTTTTAACCTACCTGCAATGAAAATGAGAATACATTAATGCCTAATCTTCATGGTTGAATAAACACAATTTGTACCATTCACCATGGTGTGGCTAAAAAAATGAGGGAATTTAGTGTTCACTAGTGGACACAAATTACGGTTTCAGAATGAGATTGGCATACAGCATGGCATAAAATTATGGAATATGACAAAATTTCCCACATGTAATGATGTAAATGTCAATAATCTACTAAATTAGGGTGGTATTTCTTGCATTCTGCAGGGGAATTTGAACATCAATTGTAGTAATCCTTTCTTTTGACAAAAAGCTCGGCAAAACAAGATAGCGTACTCCAACTGGTCAGTGGAAATCGGGTGCATGTACCAGTCATTGGTACTATTCTCTCTGGTTGCCAGAACCAACCAGACAACAACCATACTCAACTATTTTTATCTATGTCGAATTATGAGATATGGCTTACCAGTTTGCGTAGAATCAGCAAGTGCAGTAGCACTAACACTGGACCTAGCCCTGGGGGCTAATACTAATTTGTAAGATTGAGTTAATTTCCCCTTGACATTGGAGTTGCTTGCTCCTTTATAATCTTCTTGTGCAAATCCTGCAAACACCACACAAAAAGAAATAGAAAAGTGAGTGAAAAGAACAAAATAGGGACCAAAAGTTATTCAATTAACAAAATTTATCATTGGCTTTGCAGACTCTGCTCACAGTAAACATATGCAAAATCACTTGACAGACACCTGCACAAACATACATACCATGTGATGTGTCAACTTCCTATAGCCGACAAGTCACATTCACCTACAGAATTAGATGTAGGAATACAATATTCTCTCAGATAAGAGAGGGACACCTGTACCAAAAAGAAAGTGGCAGAAATAGGCCGGCGCTGTTTTTAAAACAAAAAGGAATTTGCTTTAAGGATTGGGGCTTATACTTTGGTGAAGTGCAACATTAGTTGGAGGAAAGAAAGACACCTCCTGGAAACTGGGTCCCAGATTCCTATCAGTGGCATCATTAACGGAAGCTAAGAAAATCTCATGACAAATGTTTTGGTCCTTAGTAGTGCGTTTGAATGGTCAGGCATCTTGCTTGATTTAGTTGATTCATATGTTCCACAGGAGTTTATTAAAGAAAAGGAACCAACAGCTAGTGTGTAAAAAGGTTGAAATATTCACAATAATTGTGAGAAGACAGTCCAACTATTGACAACCAAGCTTATGGTTGGGGGAAAAGAAAAACACAGCAGTCAGTATAATTAATTGTGAAAATTGGTTAATTAACTATTGACCAGTGTGTTGGTTTTATCTTTTTTTTTTCTTTTTTATTATTTTTTTTGTGAAATATTATGTGGCGTGTACTATTCTGCGACACCACGAATCCTATGATTTACATGCTAGTTCAAATCAATCAAAAGGGCAAAAAACACCACACGTAGTGCTTAATATCATTTTATTGTGGAATTCGTACTCAATGAAAAGAAATTCCCACATTGATTATTAAAAGCACATTTCAAAAGTGCACAGTATTAGAGTACCGAAAGCATGATATATACTCCTTGCGAGAAGAATAGTGGAAGTAATATGCTTCTAAATATTTATAGATGTGGGAAAATTTAACAAAATTGGCGTGCCATGATACCCTGGTACCATTTAAGTATTCACATGAAAATGAATCATTCACCAAAATAAATTCTATTCCAAACCCCTAAACTCTATTAAATTGGTTCCCACCATCGATTATTACCAACACCAAATACTGAACAAATTTCATCAATTGTAAGACTTATGACAGTCAAGATTTTGATTATTGCATCTACACTTCAAAGGGACTAATGGGCCTGTCAAGGACCCAAAATTGTTCTACCAGCCCTTCTCTCCACCATAAAGGAAAAAAAAGGGGGAAAAAGAAAAAAAAAATTTCTTCAAATAAACGCGATTTGCGTCAACAATTAGTGTCCTTATTATAGGCAGGGGCGGATCTAGCACTGGGTCGGGTGGGGCTAGAGCCCCACCTAACGCCGTCGAGCCCATGGAGTCCCCTTTTAGTCACAGCTAATTTTTCTGCCATTGGAGTACTCAAAGGTGGGGCTGAAGATGTTGAACGGAGGTTGAAAAGTGCTTGCTTTCCGTAATCCCGTGTCCTCTCTCTCTTTCCGGTTACGATGGCCTAATAAATCAATAGTCCACCAGTCTACCATAGACCCACAGCCCCACCTAAATATTTTTCCTAGATCCGCCATTGATTATAGGAGTTGTACCGACGACACCTTTCCATTGTTTCCAAAGGGTGATCTACTATTATTAATCCCAAAAGATAGAAATTATTATATGCAATTAATGTATATCAGTTTTCAAGATCCTAATTACCAAATAAGAAACCCCACCACTTCATATATATGTTTATTTATTTTCTTTAGTGCTTTGCGTGACCATTGAGCCACAAAACAATTCCAACAGAGAAAGTGCAGACAGTAAAGGCTAAAAAGAGAAGAGAAACAGCATGTACTCATTTCCTCCACTCCTTATGAACGAGTCGTACGATAGTCTCTATTACTCTCTCGTTATGTATATCTATGTAGGGTGTGTTTGGATAGGTCGGGAATAGAGAATAGAAATAAGAAATTTCGGTTTGCGTGCTTATGCTTATTCTTGTGCAAAACAAACGGTATAAGAATAAGGAATTTGGGCCCTTATTCCTATACTAACAAAATCATGGTATAAGAATAAGGAATAAAGATAAGCACACAAATCGAAATTCCTTATTCTTATACCCTATTCACGGCTTATTCCGTTGCATCCAAACACACCCCTAAAGTTTATATCCACAGAAGGAGATTGGAGAATATGAGCACCTCTCTCTCTCTCTCTCTCTCTAGTGGAGCCAAATCTATCCCACGTCACAGCATTTATGTACCCCCACTATGTGTCTTATCCTATTTTGCAAAGATCACGAACTTCCCGTCTTTCAATTCAAATTCTAGCAAGCAATTCTGTTGTTTGATGAACCCTGAAAACTATTTCTGGTGACTGAGCTTTCATGGACAAGAAAAATATCAATTTCATTTCACTAGTCACTAATGAAAAAAGTGGTGGTTTCGGCTACTTATTTCAAAAAATAAAAATAAAAATAATTTCACTAGTCACTACGCCGATATGCCTTCTTTTATACATTCGTTCTTTTTTTCTTTTAAAAAGCCGCTTGCTAATGATATATCAACTTTTGTACCACGCATAATTGATAACTATACATATTTCTCCTAATTTGCCAGTATTGTGAAATTATCTGCTAAACATGGTCAAAAGTTGGTAAGAAATGTGTGAGGTTGACTATTTACTTTCATAGGAACAAAACAACAAAAAGTTGAGAGTCAGAGAAAGGTTTATTTTTCTGAAGTTGACACTTACTCCTTTATTTTTAACTAACAACGATGTTACACACATATATTTTAGAATATCGCACCCTTTAATTTTGATGCTGATTTTAAAGGGAACATATGCAAGGACTGTAGCAATACGAACATATATCCAGATCTCTATATATTAGGACAGGCGTAGATTCATAAATCCAAGAAGACAATGACACGAATATATACTTTCAAACAAACACCAGAAAATGGCTTAAATTCTTATGCAAATTAAAAATCCATGGGGGCCAAAATGCAAAGTAATTTAATTAATTATCAAAAGATTGAATCAATTATAGCAAGGTGACAATGACGTACCATTGGCGAGATCAAGCATGAAGTCTGCCGGGTTCATGCTGAATTGGGGCGTGAATCCGATCGAGCCAAAGTATCCCATAGCATCCCGACCAGGCCCGAAATACAACCCCTGCCCGTCTGCTAGAAGCAACACTGAGTCGAACATCTGGTAGACTCGGCTTGAAGGCTGGTGCACTGACATGACCACAGTCCGATTTTTTCGGGCCAGTTCGGCTAACGTGCCTACCAATCGGGCTGCTGCAGTTGAGTCCAATCCAGATGTTGGCTCGTCAAGTATCAACAAGCTAGGATTGATCAATAATTCATGTGCGATGCTTACACGCTTCCTTTCCCCTCCCGACACACCTCGGATGAATGTGTTTCCGATTATAGTATCAGCACATGTTAATAGTCCCAATTCTGACATGACTGCCTCAGCAGCATCCAACTTTGCGTCCTTTGGAGCAGCTGCTGGGAGGCGGAGAAGTGCGCAAAATTGGAGGGTCTCGCGGACGGTTAAGTGAGGGTACAGTATGTCATCTTGGGTAACAAACCCGGTTCTCCTGAGGGTTTGTTTGGTGAAAGGGCTGTTGTTTAGGAGGAGTGAACCGGCAGAATGGTGAGATCGACCGGCCAATATGGATAGAAGAGTGGATTTTCCACTACCAGATGGACCCATAATAGCAAGGATTTCGCCGGGGGAAGCCACACCAGTGACACCACTGAGGATCATGCGATCTGCCGGTGGGTTTGGCGGGGTTGATTGGTCAGAGTTGAAGATGCGCTTCAAGCTGGATTTTGAGGCAGAGGCAGCAGTTGTTGATGGATCCGGCTTCACTCGATAAGTTATATCTATGAACTACAGTTTTAACGCAAAGCGATGTTAAACTTTACGAGGGAAAAAAAGGAAAAAGAAGAAGAAGTTCAATTTAATTACATTGCATAGGTTGTTTTGTTTCTTAATAAAATATTTTAATTTGAAGTCTTGAAGAGTCACGTGTAACTTTTTTTTCCTTTCCATTGTTTACTATTTTTGAAAGAATGAAACATCATAAAAAATAATACGAGGTTAGCAAGTTACCTGAAGAGTAATAGGTTGGCAAGAGGAAGAGATGAAACAATCCATCTTGGAAGTGGAATTAGAGCTTGAAATGCTGGAGAATATACTGGGCTTTGGGGAGCCATTATCATCTGCATTGGAAGGCATTGTTGCAAAGGACCTGAGGAAACAAAGGGCAGAGAATTGGGGAAGGTTGAGAGCAATAAGAAATGATAGATACAGAGCGAGGAAAGGAGAGAGGAGAGAATGGACAGAGAGAGAATGAAAGAGAGAGCATAGAAGGGGAGTGTATTTATGGAGGGAGGAAAGGGTGTGAGGTGGGTGCCTTCCACCTCATAGTGTAAGCAGCCCTAGGGAAACTGGGGTGCGTGGCAAGCGGACAGAGCAGTAGTAGACTGGGAATTTTGTCTCTGTTCCTATTCCGCATTGAAAGCGCGCATATTGCTTAGACTAAAGTCAAAATATCTTCCTAGTCTTTGCTATTATTAAATACAGTACTTGATGTTTTTTGTTGCTTACTTCTAAATAATTGATATATTTAGTAATTAATGACTAAGAGTGTGAAAATAAAACCACGGGCACTTGGGCATGGATCCGAAAATACAGTAGTTTATGTTTTTGTTGTTCACTTGTAAATAATTGATATATTTAGTAATTAATGACTAAGAATTTGTTAAAATAAAACCATGGGCAGGGATCTGAAAATACAGTGGTTGATGTCTTTGCCATTATTATTTCCATTTTTTTAGGTTGAGTAAAATATAAACCATGGGCAGGATCGGAAAATAATGTCGAATTCTCACAATGGAAAGTAGATGTGGTATTTAATAGATATAATTTAAATGTCTTATATTTATTATACTTGTATGTTACAAATTGAAGAAGTAAGAGAAAACACTCTTACATCAGTTTCAATGATGTACGTAGAGAAAACACTCTTACATCAGTTTCAATGATGTACGTAGTACCTGAAAAGTGGAAACATTTACATTACCAGTACTTGTCAAACACAAGTTTATATTTTATAATGTGGAGTTAAAAAGCGTCGTATTAATTTTTAACAGTTTGATATATTTTGTTGTCGAATAAATCTGGTGTTACGGGAGTGCAAAGCAAATTTTTTACATATGTTAAAGGCATAAAAAAAAATAACTGAAATTTACTAGCTATTAATTTCAAAAAGCACTATTCTTAAATTCACTGATTTGGTTTTGTTATGTTATATTTAGTAGCATGTTTTTAAGCTATGGTATTATAGTATTTATGGTATTATGTTATTAATTTGTAAAAGTGTAGAGTCTTATATGTAAAAGAATATTTTTTTTATTTAATATAAAAGCGGGATTGCTTTCCACCATCTCCAAGTTTCCATCATCTCTATCATCCTCTTAATTTTTTCATTTTCAGAAAACACGTTAATAACTGCTTTCCATTTTCGAAATGCGATTAATTAATCTAAGATATTCCCTCATTCCTCATCCCTTCCCAGTGTTTCTCTTCTTCTCATCCCATCCCTCCCCTGTGTTTCTATTCCTCCATTTTTTGTGTTTCTCTTTTTCGCACTAATTGTCCTGGTTTCATAATATAATTGTTCTGAAAAAAAAATTAATTGTCTTAGTTGTAGAATATAATTGTTATGTAAAAAAAAAACTAATTGTTCTAGTTTCAGAATATAATTATTCTGAAAAAAAGTTAATTGTTTTAGTTGTAGAATATAATTGTTTTGTTAAAAAAAAAACTAATTGTCCTAGTTTTAGAATATAATTGTTCTGGAAAAAAAGTTAATTGTTCTATTTTCAGAATATAATTAATTGTTCTAGAAAAAAAAGATAATTGACTTAGTTGTAGAATATAATTGTTCTGTAAAAAAAAATGTGAAGTGGGAGGAGGAGGGATGGAAACAGAGAGGAGAGGAGTAATTAACATTGGTGGGGATGAGAAATAAGGGATGATCCCAGGAGATGATGTGCTTCCTCATTAATGACATGTTTTTCTCATTAATGATGCAGATTCTCAGGGGATGATGAGATGATAAATATTGGGGATGATCCATATCAGCCCCGATATAAAAGAGAGCCTTTGGCAATAGAGACAAGAATCCCTATTTTTTACCCTAATTCCACATAGTATCAGAGCCCGACAACGACGACGGCGCTTAATCCCCCTCCTCCTCTTCCTTGCATCGTTCTCTCCTTAGCGTCTATACTACCTCGTTAATCATCTCTTCTTCTACATCGATGAACTATGAGCCACGGTGAACCAAGGCATATCCATCGTGCATCTGTGAGTCGCGCGTGGACCAGCAATTCAGCGACATGCTCCGTGAGTAGCACATGGACCAGTTGTTTGACCCTAAAAATTAACCCTGAAAACCAAACCCAAATTGCTAAAACCAAATTCAAATAGCGAAAAACCGAAATTCCAAATTTCCAAAAATCAAATTCGAATTACAAAAAATACCAAACAAACTCCAAAAATTCCCAAAATTTACCCAAAAATTACCTAAGAATTATGATAAATTATCATGATCTTAAAATCCCAAAAATGTCAACAGAAACTCCAAATTTTACAAAGAAACCCCAAAAATTTACAAAATTACCAAAATAAATCTGTGAGTAATTTTGGAAAATCCTTTGAACCATTAAATTTCTCATATTTTTTTGAGTTCACCCATAAAATTTTGTCCAAAAATACCCAAGGGAAGGTCCCCAAATAATTTATTTAGGATTGGCAGCATGGAAATATATGTTAAATAAAGGAAATCAGAGGAAAATCCCAGAAAAATCGAAAGCCCTTTGCGCGTTCATCCGTTGGAGACGATCCGGAGTGGATTTAAAGAGGGCGCTGGTTTAAGAATTTTACTATTCCGTTCAAGAATTGTATGCACCCGTTCTTTGTGAAGCACGTTCAGAAATTTAAAAGAGTGTATACGGTTCACAGTGAAACGAGTGCTCTTACCCTCAAAGGGTCTTCTTCTTCGTTGGTAAAAGAAAAAAAAAAAAAAAAGAGAGGAAGCTCGGTTTTACCGCGCACGCCGGGTAAAATCATGAAATTCGTCGACGTGGCCTTCTCTCCGTCCACAAACCCCAAAACCAGATTTCCTAGCCCCTGGTTTACCAAGACTAAACCCTAGGCGCAGCCCATCCTCCACCATTGATGGAAATCCGACGGTGATGATCATACGGGCTTAAGGAAGAGTTGCCCTAATTGAAGCCTATTTAAACCCTTCAAATTGAAGCCAGAAAGGGGAGAGAAGAGCGGCCATAAACTTAGGCTAGAGTCGAATTGCTGCCAGTTTTTTAGGGTAATTAGTGTGAGGCATTTCATCAAGCATCTGAAAAAGAGAGAAAAAAAGGTAGAATTGAGTAGTTGCTACTTGTATCTGTCTTTGTTTGAATCAAAGAAGTTAACTTGAAGTGTCAATTGGTTGCTTTTGTTGTTCCCTTTTCTCCTCTCAATCTTTCTCTTTGCTTGTAATTAAAAAAAAAAATCAAATCAGTCCTTTGTCTACTAGGGAGCTCAGCTCCCATGGTGGATTTCAGTTTAACATGGAGCTCTGCTCCTACGCTGGACCCTCTCTGTGGTTTGCTAGAGGGCTATGCCCCCATGGCGGACCGAGTTTAAATATGCTTAATTGAGTACTTATCTCAATTGAGCTGTTTAAACACTCAAATCAGAGAGGGTCTAGGGGAAGTGCTGCTCAATTTTCTTTAGAATTTGTATAACCCAAAAATATAAATAAACCAAAGCATCACATTACCACATATGTATGTATAAATCTGTCAAAAAGCGAAATAAATGGAAAAATGAGGTTTTCTTCGCATAAAAATATAAAAATATGCATGAACAGCAGGTACAAAGCTTATTGGACAGCTTGGAATAAACTTTTCCATTTTTGAGATTTTATACAATTTTAGATACATTAAAAAGGGCAGCAGGGACATTTTGTAAAAAAAATATTATTTTGCAAAATCTTGGACTTTTCTGTAAAACTTCACACACAGAAAAGTCATACACATATTAAAGGATGCACTTGCAAATTATTAGGATTTTTGGACAAGCATGATTGAGCTTTTTCATTTATTCTCAAAAGGGGACAGAAGCTATATAAATAATTAAATGTGTTTTGCAAAAAAAATAGGTGTATATGCCAAAATTGCCTTCAAACAGCTTCAAGTGTTCTTATTGTGATTGGTGCAGGTGATTTTCTGGCATTTGAGCAACTCAAACAAAAAAAATCCCTCCGAAATAGTATCAAAATTACTCAAAAATAAAAATTGAAAATTGTAAAATGTGCTAAATGACATGCTCTTATACTCTGTGCGATTTGAACATATGCAACCAATCTAAACTGGTCTAAATTGAGCATTAAATCAAGCTTTATTGCTGTAAGCCAATTTACATGCAAATGGGAGTTGAGTAAGAAGGTGTCATCCTGCCCTAGGGCTTCTCCCGACAAATTATGACTCTCCAAATCAAAACAAGGACATGAACAAACTAAAATTGACCTCCTGGTTCTCCTCAACTCGTTGCTGGCACAAAGAAATGCTTGTGTGGACCCCACAACAGGGCTCAGTCCTGCTCAAATTGAAGCCGAGATGCCTCAGTTGAGATCTTCTCCTTCAAGGCTTCCCCTTGCCAAATTGACCTCACCATTATCTTCTACACATGCCCTCGAGTGAAAGTAATCTATCCCTGGCAAAGAAAAGGAGTTCAAGAGCTTCAAACGCCATTAATGGTAGCCCGAGACTTCTCATGTTCTACATGGCAGCACAAGCTTCCACGGTAAGAATGGAGCCCACAAAACTGTTCTCCTCACCTTAACGATTCAAACAAGACCAACCTCGACCAAATCGGTGGCCTGAGCAGCCGCAATTTCACCGGAGAAAAGACAGGGACGTTTTTGCAAAAAACCATGTTCTGTCGGAGAAGATGGGTTTAAACCCGCGCTCCATCTGATCTTCTGTGGCCAATTCACGTCTGGCGGGTCGCTGACACGATAACAACCCATCTGGATCTATTTGAAAATTCGGCCCAGAAAATAAACTTGGCCCAAAAATGGAGAAGAGCCCAGAAAGAAAAAAAAAAAAGGGCCCTGCGCCTAATTGTCTCCGACACGTCAGCGGCCCACGTCAGCGTCCAGCCATGCCCAGTCAGCACCACGTCAGCCCTTTGTGCTTAAATGGGCCAATCAGAAAATTCCAAATCAGCAGAAATTTCAAAAATTCATTAAAAATAGTTGGAAACTCAGAAAAATTCAAATAAAATATCCAAAAATTTCTAAAAATCTAAATAAATCAAATTCACTGATATTTTGATATAAAAATTTGTCAAATCATTAATCTTTTATATTTTTGAAGAATTTTCAATATTAAACAAGTGTCAAAAATGCTAAAATGATAGTAAATAATTTTATAAAATTCTAAAATGATGTCAAGATTCATCAAAACTCTTTCACAAATTTTCAAAAAAAAAAAAAAGTGAAATAAGTTCAAAAATAGAAAAAAATTTCAAAAGGGATATGTCAAATATCAAATATTTTCAAGAATAAATATAATTAAAGATATAGAAAGAAATTCTAAAAGTCTAAACTTAAAATAAAAATAAAATAAAATTGTGAAAATAATAAAAATCCAAAGATAAACTTGAAGAAATTAAGAGTCAAAATACGAAATCCGAAATCAAGACCGAAACCTCTTCACTTAAAGAACGAAAGCTCTTCAGCAGATTGAAATCAACCTCAAGCGACTTCAAAATTAGAATTTCTCACAATCGGCCCAAAATAGCCCCGAGAGCCCGAATTTTTGTTTCCACAAGTGACCCAAAACAGTCACGGAAACCGATCCTTCCAAGCGACCCAAAATAGTCCCAAGGATTGCCAAAAACTAAATTCTCACAAGTGGCCCAAAATAACCCGAGAACCCAAAACTCCATTCCCACAAGCGATCCAAAATAGTCCCGGAAACCCTTCCTTACAAGTAGCCCAAAATAGCTCCAATGATTGCAAAACCATGTTCCTACAAGTGACCCAAAATAGTCTCATGAACCACTTCTCACAAGTGACCCAAAATAGTCCCAAGAAACTCAAATCAAATCCAAAATGCCCCAAAATAGCCTCAAGAAATCCAAATTCAAATTCACAAAGGCCCAAAACAGCCTTAAACAAACCAAACCAAATCCAAATCCAAATCCAAATGGCCCAAAATAGCCTTGATAAACTCAAAAATCCAAATCAAAATCCTACAAAGGCCCAAAAGAGCCTTAGGATCGAAAACCACACCCCGACATAAAAAAAATCAAATCTACTCCAAATAAAAAATCTAAAATTATTCAAGTGTCCTCAATTGGTTCCCGTCAATTAGGTCTGGTATCGTCAATTGAGTCCGGTTTAAATTAAAAGAATAAATCCCCGCTTAAACACAAAATCATTTTAGAGACGATTTTCCTAGCCTATTACATATAATTCTTTAGATTCCTTAATCAGAGGTTCTCGTGGGAAACCACGAGGTAATTAACAGTGGGGGCTTGCGCCTATTGGAAGGAAAGGACCTGCGAAATTAATAAACCCTCGTAAGAAGCGACTCTTGTTCTGGTTCTCTTGTCGTCAAGAGATACTCAGCGCAGAGATCGAACCTTAAGGGGGGTGAATCTAAAGCTTATTCCAATTTCTCAGGGAAACCCTTTCATTCCTCGAAAGATGACGAAAAAGTCCACACACCAGTGCTTCAGCACACGTTCCGTGAGCCGTGTGTGGGCCAGCGCTTCAGCACACGCTTCGTGAGCCGCGCGTGGACCAGCGCTTCAACGACACGCACTGTGAGCCGCGCATGGACCTCTACTTCAGCTATGTGCGTTTCATCTAGCAACAGAGGGGTTACCCATCTGACCCGTTTGACTGAAGCCTCTCTTCTCCTCATGGCTTCTCTTGACATGTGTTCTCTGTTGCCTTCTTTGTTTCTTTTTAATGATTTGTAAATTTGTTCTGCTAGATGTTGAAAATTGTGATCGTGTACGTCCGCATGGTTGGTGTTTGAGGTGTGATTAATCTCGTTCCTTGTATTGTGTTTGTGAACAAGAAGTTGATTGTAGAGATAGAGACACCTGTGACTGGTAACAATTTGCAGATATTTTTGGAAGGGGTGGCCAAGCTATTTAATACCAAATTGGAGAAGGTTTTAGCTGGCAAGTCAAATGTATTGGTACCCGACCTGTTGCAGGTGGTACTGAAATTGGAATCGTTGTCCAATCATATCAAACTTGAAGGGACGAGAAACTATATGGAAATTACTATAGGTGTGGGAATATAGGACATCTTAGCTTCAATTGTCTGCAACCTCGCGTATATGGTGGCGGTTGAGGAGATAAAGGACAAAGAGGAGAAAATAATGCTTGCAAACGTGAAAATGAATTTGGAGGATGAGGAACCCGAGGATCGGGAGGTTGAAGTGTTGCTCATTTAGCTGTGGCAAAAGAGTCTCAAGATCTTGATGATACTACCTGTCCCAGCAACTGGAGAAACTACGTCAGTTCAAATGTCAGATTGAAAGGTCTAGTGCTGAGTTGAAAGAATTAGAGGAATTACGTTAGTTCAAGTTTCAGGTTGAGAGGTCTAAAGACAAAGGACGAACCTTTTAAGATCTTGATGATACTACTTGTCCCAGTAACTTTACAAGTTATGCTCATGTGAAGCAAGGTACTCAAGCACATGCACTTACATCCATTAAATCTAATGCTGATTGGATAATAGATTCATGTGCATTAAGACATATCACAGGGGCATTTAGTGATTTTGTAGAATATTGACCTAGCAAGCAAATGCACCCTGATACTATTCATACTGCTGATGGTACTTCTCGGCCGATTAGTGGCACTAGCATTGTGTGCTGTAATTCATCCATTACTCTGTCATTAGTGTTGCATGTTCCTTCTTTTTCAATAAATTTATTTTTTTTCAGCGCTCTTATTGATCAATTAGCATTACTATTGTCTTTTGATAAATTTACACGACACACACCATTGGAGAACCCTAAGTGTGATCAGACCCATGCTCCTTTTTTATTAACTTTGTTTAATTTCTATTTCGTAATAAGGTCCCATGACAAGACATGAGACTGTGTTGTATATAACACCGTGTTTGTTAACATATTCACCACATATGTCCATACGTTTAGATGTTTGTCTGTGTAAACAAATAAAGAACACAAGAACACATGGATTCAACGTGGTTCAGTACAATATGTACCTACATCCACAACACGGGCACACCACCACTGTTTATTTCTTTTTCATAAAGGTTTTTTAGAGAGAGGAAGAAGATGAGAGAAAAGAGGAAGGAACTGCCTTTATAGAAACACAGACGTCCCCTGTTTATTTCTTTCTATTTTTTCTACCAAATCATAAAAGGAAATAACATAAAGTGTACAATCAGGATATATTTCGGACCGAAATCTTTTCTTTTCGGACCAAAATTCTCAGATGAGAATTTCGGATCCTCTGTCTCGTGTCCACACTCCCCCTCAAGTTGGCATGTGGGTGTCTTGCATGCTCAACTTGCCAATCATATCATGGAAGATAGTGCTGGATACTCTTTTTGTCAGTATGTATGTCAATTGTTCTTTAGTTCTTACATGAGGAATGCTAATGATCTTTTCTTCTAAATTCTGTCGGATAAAGTGTCGATCAACTTCAATGTGCTTGGTCCTATCATGTTGAACTGAATTTTGAGATATCGCAATTGCCGTGTTATTGTTACAAAATAATTTTATTTCCTTGTTGTCATAGAGACTAAGATCCTTGAGCACTCTCTTTATCCATAGTAACTCTTGCAACCCTTTAACAATTTTTCTGAATTTTGCTTCAGCACTTGACAGAGCTACTACCTTTTGTTTCTTGCTCTTCCAGGTAATCAAATTTCCTCCAACAAATGTAAAGTATCCAAATGTGGATTTCCTGTCAGTTACACTCCAGCCCAGTCAGAATCTGTATATCCCACAACCTGAAGATGACCATTCCTCTTGAAGAAGATATCTCGTCCTGGGGATCTCTTGAGATACCTTAAAATTCACATAACAGTTTCCATATGTTGTTCACTGGGACCATGCATGAACTGACTTACTACAGACACGACATAGGTGATATCAGGCCAAGTATGTGATAGGTAAATCAGTCTCCCTACCAACCTCTGGTATTGATCCTTATTTGTAGGTGTCTGGTCAGAGAATACGTCCAACTTAGCATTTTTTTTGATTGGTGTGTCAACAGATTTGCAGTCCAACATACCTGTCTCAGCTAGCAAGTCAAACACATACTTTCTCTGAGATAAAGAAATATCTTCCTTACTGCGTGCTATTTCAATCCCAAGAAAGTACTTCAAGCCTCCTAGATTCTTCATTTCACTTCTTGGACAGTTTTTCTTCCAGATCTCGAATTCCTTCAGAATCATCACCTGTGATTATCATATCATCAACATAAATTATCAAGATTAGAATTTTTTCTTTATTCTTAAAGAAGAACAAAGTGTGGTCAGTATCACTCTGGGTGTATCCATATCCCTTCATAGCACTGCAAAATCTTCCAAATCAGATCTTAGCGGACTGTTTTAGACCATACAATGCTTTTTTTAATTTGCACACAAGAGGTTGGTTGCTTGAATGACCATATCCTGATGGGATGTCCATTTAGATTTCTTCATCAATGTCACCATAAAAAAACATTCTTCACATCAAATTGGTGTAGTGGCCAGTCTTGATTTGCTGCAATAGACAATAAAATTCTAACAGTGTTCAGCTTTGCTATTGGTGAAAAAGTCTCCTGATAGTCTACTCCATATGTCTGAGAGTAGCCATTTGCCACCAGTCTCGCCTTATACCTGCCAATTTCTCCAGTGGGTTCATATTTGACTGTAAATACCCATTTGCAGTCTACTGCCTTTCTTTCTTTTGGTCTTGTCACTAATTCTCAAGTATCATTTTTCTCCGGTGCATCAATCTCTGTCTTCATTGCATCCATCCATTTTGGATCACTGAGAGCTTCGTTCAAGTTACTTGGAATGTGAACTGATGCAAGAGTTCTGTCAAATTCCTTCACAGGTTCTGGCATGTGAGACATAGTCATGAAGTTTGTCATTGCATACTTGCCCTCACCACTCTCATCTGGTCTGTATCTTTTAGGTGGTCTGCCTCTGTTGATCCTAAAAGATAACTGATAACCGGTGTTAGTAGTAACAGATTCAGAATTACTTACCTCTGACTCATGAGATTGATCATGTGGTGAAGTAGGAGATTGTATCATTTCTTCATCTTCACTTTCCAAATTCTCTTCTGATGGACCCGAATTAGCCAGTGGGTCCATTTCTGGATTAGAATTCACTACTTCATCCTCAGAATTCGTACCGAACTGGTCAGAATTCGGACCGAATTAGGCATGTTCCTCTAGGCAGAGATCAGAATTCGGACCGAAATTTCCTAAATTCGGTCCGAAATTTACTTGTTAAGGTCCAAAATTTTCATCCCTTGTTGCATCGAACCAGAACTCATTGTCTATCACACTCTCTCCCTAAGAATAAATTTGGTTTTTGCAAAAATGTCCTTCATTTTCAACAAATGTCACATCCATGGTAGTATAGACTTTTCTAGAGGTTGGATTCATACACCTATATCCCTTTTGATGTTGACCATAACCTATAAACATACACTTTTCAGCACATGGATTAAGGGATCACAGTGTAGGTTGAGAGTTTCTGTAAAGGTGTTTGAAATTTAAGGGCCGCAGAAGGTAATCTATTCATCAAATATACCGCTGAGGTGATTGCATGATCCCAATAAGAATGAGAAACATTATTTTCTAGCATTATTTCCCTTGTCATTTCTAGAATTCGTCTGTTCTTACGTTCTGCCCTATCATTCTATTGAGGAGTACCTACACAGCTGGTCTCATGGATAATTCCATTATCTTTGAAAAACTCTCCTAATGTTTTGTTGGCAAATTCTCTACCATTATCACTTCTGAAAACTTTGATATTTCTATCAAATTGATTTTTGACCATGGTAATGAAGGATCTAATGGCAAGTGGTACTTCAGTTTTATGTTTCATCACATTAACCCAAGTCATTCTAGTGCAATCATCAACAAATAAAACAAACCATCTATTTCTTACTAGGGAGTCAACCGGGGAAGGTCCCTAAACATCAGAATGAATCAAATCAAAAGAAGCTCTATTATTATTATTATTATTATCCAAGTTTCTAGCAAAATGAGTTCGATGGCTTTTAGATTTGATACACACATCACAGTCAAAACTATCATTTTCAAAACCAGAAAACAAGCTTGAGTAAAATTTTCTTAGGTACCCAAAAGATGGATGATCTAAGCGTCTATGCCATATCTAAATAGAAGACTTTCTTCTCAACGTTGAACCAACAGTCAGATGAGCTTGTCCAGCAGTCAAGTTTTCTAAATGATATAGTCCTTCTCTTCTAGTACCATGACCAATGATCTCTTTCGTCAAGAGGTCATGAAAAAGACAAAACCTGTGATACATGAGCACAACACAGTTAAGTTCCTCACATAAATGTCCTACAGATAGAAGCTTTGATGAAAGAGAAGGGACCAAGAGGGTGTTAGAAAGAGTGAGAGAAGGTGAAAATTGAACTTCTCCAGCTCCTGTGACTGGATAGATCTCCTCATTTGCATTGATAATCTCAGTCCTCCTTGGTGTAGACTCTCTTACCAAATTGCTCTTATCATAGGTCATATGATCTGTCACTCCTGAATCAATAATTCAAGATTTATCAGTGCTACATGTATTTAGAACAAAGATTTTATCTTGAAATTTTGCTACAAAAATCTGTTGTCCCTGAATCAATAATCAATAATCCAAAATTCGATCCGAAATTTTTGTTGACTAGACCCGAAACGGCCGCATTTACAGCTGATAGGGCATTTTCTTCTGGGATTGTTGCTTCTGCCACTCGTGCCTTTCCCTACTTCTTTTTTTATATTTTCTTCCCACCAGTCTGGATATCCAATCAACTTAAAGCATTTCTCTATAGAGTGTTTTGGATTTTTACAATAGGTGCACCCTCCAAGTGGAACTGGTTTTTTATTGTTTGGTTTTGGAGGATAGTTGGACTTCTGGAGGTTCAAGGTCTGGGTCTTCGCTAACATGGCCAAAGAGTTATCCCCAACTTCACCCCCATTCAACATAATCATTTGTCGTCTTTCTTCCTTAGTCACCAAGGCAAATGCCTCCTCTACTGTAGAAAGAGGCTTCATTTGGAGTACACTAGTTCTAATCTGGTCCAACTTATCATCTAAACCATCCAAAAAGGTCAACGCCCTATCTTCTTGCACAAGTTTCTGATATTTTTCAATATCAGTTGGGCATTCCATAGGATTTGGCCTACGAATGTCTAATTCCTTCCATAGCCCTTGGAGAGTATTGTAAAAATTCTGGATCAATTCACCATTCTGTTTGACTTTGTTAATTTTTCTTTTTAGATCCAGAATCTGGCACAAGTCACTACCATCAAAATATGAGGTGTTAACAGCATCCCATACCTCTTTTGTAGTGGAGTAAGACAAGAAGTTACCTATCAATGATGAGTCTATAGAGTTGATCATGAAATCTTTCACCTGATAGTCCATCACAGACCACCGCTTATAAGTCTCCTCGTCCTATAGCTTTGGCCGAGTCGATCTATCAATGTGATCCAATCTATCTCGCCCGTTGAGTTTTATTTTCAGCATCTGCGATCAAAGGTAGAAATTTATTCCATCTAGCTTGATTGACATCACGGAGGCGAACCCCTTTTGGCTTTGGGTATTTGGTGGACGTCTTGGTTGTGTAAGCAACTGGGACAGGGTATTATTCAGGTTCTGGATAAGGGCCATAGCATCAGGTGGGTTAGGTGTAGGTTCAGGTGATTTAGGGTTGGAATCGGTTGAAGAATTCTTGTTGGTTGATCAGTTAACAGGGGATTTCGGACCAAAATATACTGGTTTCGGATCGAAATTTGGTCGGGTCTGGGTTCTGTTCTGGTTCGAGGTCGAACGAAGTCTGGTCGAGACCCGTGCAGTAACTCGCACAAGTCTTTAAGCAGGAAGAAGTAAGCCCGTGCAGTAACTCACACAGGAAGACAGAACGGGATCGAGAACCTACCTCTCTGATACCATGTAAACAAATAAAGAACACAAAAATACAAGGATTTAACGTGGTTCAGTACAATATATACCTACATCCACAACACACGCACACCATCACTTTTTATTTGTTTTTCATAAAGGTTTTTCAGAGAGAGAGAGGAAGAAGATGGGAGAAAAGAGGAAGGAATGGCCTTTATAGAAACACAGGCGTCCCATGTTTATTTCTTTCTATTTTTTCTATCAAATCATAAAAGGAAATAACATAAAGTGTACAACCAGGACAGATTTTGGACCGAAATCTTTCTTTTTCGGACCGAAATTCTCGAATCCTCTATCTCGTATCCACAGTCCGCCATTTCACCCCACCACCAATCGGAGGTACAAGATATTATTTACCAATTTTTTGTTAAAAAACGATGAGTAGAAATAAACTACAAATAGCAATACCATTCAAATAAAAAAAGAACTAATTGTTAGGATTTGTGACCAAAAGAATGGATAAATATTATACGTGCGAATCTAGGATTTATGATACTTAACAACTTAATCTCAAAAACCAATTTTTTATTTTTTGTGAAAAGCTATCTACGGAGCTATGAATATAAAATTTTTTTGCGCATTATTTTTAAAATTTATAAAAAAAAAACAATTTACAAATAGGTTTGTAAAATTTCTTAAAAATTTATTTTATTTTGTCTTTCCGCTCAAATAGTGGTACAAAACGGAGTAATTTGCTAGCTACTCTTGAATTTTTGTCACTAGTGTAAGATTAGATAACTGAATAAATCCTACTCCATTATTGCCGAGAGGAAATAGCGCCGAATTAAAACTACGTCGAGTCAAAATATGAAGGCATTTTAAATGTGTTACTAACTAAGAGTAGAGAACATTATTAGATTTTGGGCAATGTAATAATGTTCCACCATATATTCATCCCGGGAATCTTAATTATCCAAACCAATCATGCTAGACAGGGAATCTTAATTATCCAAACCAATAACTAGAATGGCTAATAATGTTCCTAATATTTCTCATTTTCATCATCCCCTAGAAATCATTAATGAGGAAAACACGTCATTTATTAGAGAAAATGCATCATCTCCTGGGATCATCCCCATATACCTCATCCCACCGACGCTAATTACTCCTTTTATCCCCCTCCTCCCAATCCAAAACGTTTTTTCCATGAGATTTGTATCTAAAAACTAGCACAATTAGTTTTTTTTCCATGACAATTAGTTTTTTTCAGAACAATAAATTTTTTTTCAAGACAATTAAAATTATTTGTTGGAACAATTGTTCATTTTAACTAGGACAATTGTTTCATATTAACTAGGATAATTTTTCATATTAACTAGGACAATTGTTCATTTTAACTAGCACACTTTTTTATATTAACTAACAAAATTGTTCATATTAACTAGCATAATTGTTCATATTAACTAGTACAATTGGTTTATATTAACTAATTATGCTATGTGTCAAAAGGGGAGAGGTGGGTACATACTAGATGACAAGGGTGGAAGGGATATAAGGAGGAATAGGGGCGAAGATACGTCCCTTTTGATGGGTCTAGGGACCCACCTGAATTTTTTTTTTACTTGAAATAGAATCAATATATAAATAAAAAAAATTTATGGACCCTAGTGAAATTAATTTCTATCTAGGCCCCTGAAGAGGAAGGTAAGCATAGAGGGGATTAATTAGGACGCTAAAAACGGAAAATATAAAACACATAATTAATGAGGATGCTCGATAATTAATGAGGACGCCGTATTAAGTACTATGTTCATGGGATAATTAATGGGGATGATCTGAGATGAGAGAATCTCTGGAAGATAAGCAATTCCGTATTTATAATCCACAAATATACGTTTATTAAATTCGTTAATAAAGTTTAATTTGTTAATTAGACGTTTTTAGTGCCCATCCGACCCTCAGATCCCTATACTTATCCTCGACTAAATTGACATATCTATAAACTAAAGAATGGAGGTCAAAAAAATTGATTTTAGTTCCGTAATCACTAAACAAAAAGGTTTGCTCTCTATATCAATATTCCAACAAGACTGTCGTTGCTTATAGGATTGAGCAACAATGTTATAAATTTATGGAATTGAAAGCAACGACTCCATAAATTTATGGGATTGAAAGCAACAACACAATTCATAAATCATTGTTATTTCCTGTTGTTTCTCATTATCACTAATGTGGTAGTTATTAGATAACATGCATTTATATTTATATGTGACGTTGAACAATATGTAGTATATCAAAAGGCTCACATGATTTGTCCTCTAGAAAGAATATCGTTGCGTTAGCCCATAAAAGCAACAACATAATAAACTGTATTTCCTATTATTCCTCATAATTCATAATCACTAACGTGGTAGTTATTAGACAACCTGCAATTTATATTTAATAATGTTAAGCTAAAGTATCAAAAAAATGTTCTAAAAAGGACAATTGATTGCTTAAGGAGACGGGCCACAAAACAAATGATTTTACCAAACAAGGAATCCGAAAAAATAAAAAATATTATTAAAATATTCACAAATTTTGAAAATATTTTAAAAGATTTTAAATTTTTAACTAGTATCACGATATCAGTTTTTGAAAAATCGATACTAGCATTTTTTATTTTTAGCGATTTTTAAAATAAAATAATGATAATTTTTTTATTTTTATTAATTTTAAATAAATATTAATATATTTGATTGATGAAAAAGATAATATATATTTGTTTTGAGCATATTTGTAACAAAAATAATATATTTTATTTATGACAATGATTATTTTTATTTATGTTTTTATTTAAATGAATAGTCTTATATAATCCATATAATATTAATATTTTAATATTATTTTTAAAATATAAACTTTATAATATAATCTATATAATATTTAAATATATTAAAATTTTCATACACATTCATGTAAATGCTATATATATTTTTCTCCTCTCATCTCCTCTCAACTTCTCTGCTCTCATCTCCTTTTTATCTCCTTTCCTCTAATCTCCTCTTATCTTCTCTCATCTCATCCCATCTCGTACTCTCCTCATAGCTCATATCCTCTTATATACATTTCATCTCATCTACTCTTCTCTCATCTTATATATATCTCTAATCTCCACTATGCTATATATATTATCCTATATTTTTCTTTACTTCATGTTCTTATCTAATAACTATTTTTACCTTGATTAAAAACTAATTATAATAGTTTAAATATTATTTTTAAATTCGAAAACTTTCAAAGTGGATTTCGGAGGTTCATACAGATTTTTTTTGACATCGAAAATGGTCGTTACAAAATAAACTCCGATAAAACATATAGATCTCGTCGCAAGCTTTCTGGATTGTATTAATTTGCCCAAAACGGATGTTCTTATCAAAAGTTATTCATGTTTAATGTTCTAGCGTTCAAAAAGACATAATTTCTTTCAGTTTTCGAGATAAAAAAAACTACGTGAAAAATAGTTCCAAAAATTCAGAAAAAATCACGTTGTATAGACAAGTGACATATTTTTATACATGCGTTTTCATAACTTAACTCCAAACAAAAAAAAAAGAAAAATCGCCAAAGTACCTAATAAATCAGTTCTGAAAAATTATTCTCGTAATTTCTTCAGTTTTCAGGATTGAAAAATTACGCAAAAAATAGTTCCAAAAAAATCACTTTGTGTAATCGAGCGACTCTACTTTCATACCTATGATTTCTATAACCTAATTCCAAACTGAAAAAAAAAAATCGCCAAAGTACCTAACAAATTAATTTTGAAAAACTATTCATTTAAATAAATAAAAATTAATCATTGTCATAAATAATATATATTATCTTTGTTACAAATATGCTCAAAATAAATATATATTTTCTTTTTTATAAATAAAATATATGAATATTTATTTAAAATAAATTAAAATAATAAAAATAATCAATATTTTATTTTAAAATTTCCTAAAAATAAAAAATGCTAGTATAGGTTTTTCAAAAACTAATATTGCGATACTAGTTAAAAAATTAAGATTATTTTCAGAATAATTTCAAAATTCATGAATATTTTAATATTATTATTTTTTTTTGGACAAGGAACTTTTTGTAATCCTGGCCCGGGTACAGAAACCACACTGTGTAGTGTACCACTGAAATAGGAACCCACCAAAACATAAACTAATGGTTAGGCCTGATAATAGTACAATCATTAGTCGTTTCGCAGTTCCGTTCCGTCCAAACGGAACTACTAACAGAACAAAAATTCATTTCGTTCCAAAAATGACACGGTAAAAGTAATGGAAGGACATACCGTTGTCGAAACGGAATGGTAAATAGAACGAGTCATTTCGCTTCCGTTTTGACAAATAGCTTAATTTTCTGTGCGAAAGAATGTTGTTCCGTTCCGTTCCATCCAAACAAACGTCCAATGGAAAGATAGAGCATTTCATTTTTAAAATGAAGTGAAAAACGGAATGGAATGGTTATACCGTTGATGAAATGACACGGCAAACGGAATGACCCATTCCGTTACCATTTGAGTCATTCCGTTTACCGTTTGACACGTTAATCATCCCTACCAATGGTTGTTGTGGTTCCAAATATATATGGGGTGAAGTGTAACATAATGCTACAGTAGAAGCAGAAAATCAAGACCATACACTGGAGGAGCATGTCCTAGTTTTTCTGTGATTTCAAGACGAATTATTAAATAATGTTGTTTCGGTTGCTATTGTAAATTTCACAAACAGTTTCAAATTTTGTCCCTGATTGGGATTAGCAACTATTCATCACCAATGCAAGCGTATTATTACTATTTAAAATGTTTGTATTTGTATTTGGTTGCAGTAAATGACCAGAACTCTCATACATTAACAATTTAATATAAGAATTGCTTATCATCGTTTCATAGATTCTCTCATCCCTCATATCCAACAACGTCTCATTATTGCAATTAATGTAGTGCTCATTCCAATCCCCTCCTTCCTTTCCAATATTTTCCCTCATCCCTTCACCGTGTTTGCCTTCCTCCCTTCCTCCCTGTATTTCCCAGTACGTACCCACCTCATTTAGTGCTCATCCATATCTCCTTTGTCACTGACCCCTCTCCAACTAGAACAATTAGGTTTACTAACTAGCACAATTACCTTTACCAACTAGAACAATTAGATTTATTAACCAGAACAATTATGTATATTATGTACAATAATTAGGTATATGAACTAGCACAATTAGGTTTACCAACAAGCACAATTAGGTTTATCAACTAGAACAATTAGGTTTATTAACTAGAACAATTATGCATATTAAGTAGAACAATTAGGTATATGAACTAGCATAATTAGGTGTACTAACTAATACAATTAGGTTTACTAACTAGCACAATTAAGTATATTTACTAGCACAATTAGAATTATTTTTATAATTGTGTTAGTTTTGTAAACTAATTGTTCAAGTTTTGTGTTGTGTGGGGGTCCCCAAAAGATTGCAAAAGCGTAAGCAACAGTAATTAGCGTTGGAAGGGGATGATGAGCGCAAAAATAAAAAGTTAGTTAGAACTTAACTAATCACATTCTAAAAATAGAAATGCTTTTTTCAGGGGATGATGGAATGAGGAATATTCTAGATGATCCTTATCAGTCATCTTATAAATATTCAAATTTATTTACCAAATAACTGTGGTTTGCATTGGTCCAAAACTCCAAATGGGCATCCGTAGCTCTAGTTTCCTTAGGCTATGCTCCAGATTTAGATTTCAGAGGAGAGGGAAGGCGACCAAGGATCAAAATAATTGCTTGATTTGTTTAATCACTCTACAACAAAGGATAAAGGGCGGGAGCGACGACCCAACGGGGCAGGGGGAGGGTAAGCGAGGGTCACTAGGTCAGTAAGGCAAAAATTTAAGAAGATTTTACCTCCAATATTCCTGATTTTAGGGTAAATAACTCCGGACACCCTCTCAACTCCCTTGCCTCGTCCAGTCCGATTATTTTTATATAAAAAATTTTAAATGTAGCCATGATTTATATTTTTTTTTAATATCAGTCATGTTGTAGTGGGATTTATAAGCCCGCTATCTCCTCTTTCCCTATAGCGGGGTTCAGAAGCCCTCTATAGGACATAGCAGGGGTCAAAACGCCACCTATAAGGTTTATAGCGGGTCGAAACCCTAGACTCGCTATGGGCGCTATTTTTTTTGTTGCATTTTGCCGTTTCTGGCGAGAGAGTGAGTCACGAGAGAGAAAGAGAGAAAGAAAGAAAGAAGGAGAGAAATGAAGAGAAGAAGGAGAGGAAGGAGAAGAGAGGAACCGTACTTGCAACCTCAACCAGAGAAAAAGGAGAGGAAGGAGAGAAGGCGAGTTCGAGAGACGTCGTTTTTCTGGTTCGGCTTGAGTCAAGAGGAGGAGATGAGACGTAACTTCTATTTTGAGCGAGGTACCGGCTACGTGCCATCGGCAGTGATCCGATCTACACCGGCGCAAATGTAGATTTTTTTAATATTCAATGGAAATTGTTGATGAAAAATGGTAGGAAAATTTTAATGTTGAATGGAAAATGTTTTAAATTATTTTGTGTTATTTGGAGAATTTTAGAAGAAAATTGTATGGAAATATTTTAATTTTAGTCTTGTGGAATAGAAAATGTATAAGAAAATTTGTTAGTATTGAATGGAAATCATTGATTCGAAATAATATGTGTTGATGATGAATGGTAGGATAATGTATGAAAAATTGTTTGTATGGAAATTAGTTTGTAAGAAATTGGAATTGTTTATAGAAATTACGGTATGGATAAATTAATTTTATGGAAAAATTAATTTTTTATGTTAATTGTTGTAGCAAATTGTTAATTTTTGTATCAATTTGGAATTATCAATTAGATGAGTAGGCACCTCATAAGGCACATGAGGCTCAGACTTCGACCAGATGGCTCATCTCTGGCCTAGTCCGATCTGCACAGTCCATATTCTGCTCCGCACTATCCTGTAAGCCCTTCCTCGCATCCTATATAAGGCGTCTCCAACACTAAAATTAGGAAATGTCATTTTCCTTCTCTTTCTAATCGTCACCACAATTGAAACCCAATCCAAATCCACCATTTCCACCCATGTGGAGCAAAGGCCCTCTATGTGTCTATCACAGTTACTCTACCGCATTAGAGAGCCACGTTCTAACGACCTTTCCCGCACCGCGTAGCCCAAGAATTTTCCTCTCGAATCCAGAAGACAAAAAAAAGGCTCGATCAGGGGCTCAACCTTCCATTTTCTTTTTCCTTGGTTCCATTAAGATTGTATCACTTTTTATTTTGCTTGATTTTGCAATTTGTTAGGCTAGATTAGCTAGTTCTAGGGTTATGTTTGAGCTAAGGTTGGCATTGATGTATTTACTTGATATTTGACTTCGATGGTGTATTGCTTGTTTGATTGTTTATTTCACATGCTTGTTTGTGTAAAATTGATTAAATTAAACATCCTATTAGGTGAATGACACCTCATCTTGGTTAAAAGTGTAAATTGATTGATTGGATTGGGTAGACAGCTTATGGTATGTTAGGAGCTGAATGGAGACCAATTAGTATCCAGCATGGTAAAAATTCTATTAGGACAAAAGTCTAGTGTATTCTTTAGTAAATTAGCTAATAGACTTAAAGTGATTAAGACAACAACAAAAAATTGAGGGTTAATTAGCTTAATGAAAATTTTAGACTAGGTTATGGATCAAATATTATGACCAACAAGCGACGTATGAGGTTCAAGAGTTTAGGTAAATCTAGATCTGTCCCACACAAGTTAAAAACAAAGTTATCATACCTTTGCATCATCAACCAAGGGTTATGCGGCCCGCATAGGCCAAGATCCGTGCGTACAATTCAACGCGTGGTGCGACAGCAAGCAGTATTGACAGTTCGAAACCTAAGCAAGGTGAAAACTGAAATCCTAGAGCATCTTTATACCATAATTTATCACAAAATTACCTAAATTGTTAGTTGTTTGCCTCTATTTTAGTTAATTTGATCATTGATCTATTTCATTGTCAATCTAGACCAAAATCAATCTATATATTGGATCGACCTAAATTTTGTTAAAATCGACATCCGACTGTACCACAATTTTCCGTAAGCTTGCGGGTTAAATTAGGCCACAGTAGTGTATATTATTATTTATTAGCTACACATCATAGCTAGCAAGTTTTACGTTTGTTAAAAACATTATATATTATGGACGGACATTTTTCTAATAATAATCGCATAGCAAATATGAATAAAAACTAAGGAATAAATTAACTCTCGTCAACAACCAAAGTGTCCATTGCCACTAATTAGTTCATATATATATTAAAGAAAATTGATTAGTTCCTTCGCTAAAAAAACCATCCGCGCCATCGCTAAGCCAGTGATCCTCTCACCCAGCGCATCATTTTCTCATCCAGTGCATTTTATCTCATACGTAAATGAGTTGGATAAGTACAAATGTTCTGTTAATTGAGTATAAATGTTCAGTTAGTTGCAATAAAAAATATAAATGTTATCAGTAAAAATGTTCATTTGGATAAGTATGTGTTTAGTTTAGTAAGAACAAATGTTCAGTTTCGTAAGTACAAATGTTCAGGTTATTACATATAAATGTTCAGTTTATTAAGTATTACTTTCAGTTTTTTTAAATAGGTGCATGTCAAGCGAAGGGGTCATGAACCGGGAAAAAACCATATGAAAAAATTAGAAGGGATCATGAACCGATCCGGTTCAAATTAATTTTTTTCCAACTTTGCCCTTGGCGCACCTCTCTCTGACCCATGCGCGACTCTGCCCATTAGTTGATGCATTTAACTGAACACTTTTGAATATTAAACCGAACATATTTGATCATTAAACTGAACATTTGTAACAGACACCTGCCTGTCAAGAGAGAAACTCACGCGCGCGCTGACTGTTCAGCGATGGCGCGTGATGGTTATTCTGCCGATGGCAGTTATAATTATACTGTATATTAAATACGAAGGGAAGTTCACCTGGACCTTTTGAAATTTAGGGCCCTATAGCTGGACTGACTTAGAAAATGTAGTTTTTGGGAAAGGTACCAAGAGCCCGGAGATTAAGCATTATTCCGCTCCATTTTTTCCAGCACAGGTGTCGACATCAACACCTGATCAATAATAATATTTTTGAAAAGAAAAATCATGAAAAAAAAAAGAAAAAAATATAAAATTTGATTTCTCTATAGATTTTAATACAAAGAATAAATTTAATTTTACTTAGATTGCTCATATAAAATTCAAAAATTGAAAAATGAGTTCGAATGAAACTTTTTAATTACTTTGCAAAATACTATAGCTCACCTATGAAATGAAGTCTTCAATTCCTAATTTATCAAAATTTCAAATCCTTTCTAGTAACGTCGAATGTTAACTAACAACAATAAATCATCTGAATACATTTGAATTCAGATGTGAATTTGGTGTAAGATTTGAATATTGAAGGTCCATAATTTTTATAACGTGGATTTTCTAAAAATACGAAACAAATAGTAAAAAATGTAAATATATAATTTATTTTGTATAAATTTTCAATTTAAGATCAAATTGAACGGTTCACAGTCATTTGCCAATCAATTATATTGCTATCTAACGTGCCATCGATGGCACATGCCATCGTTTTTCTATGGACTCGTTTTATCCTATTATTGTTATTATTTCTCTTTACTCATTTTATTAACATTTTGCAGTAATCAATTTCAATAATTTTCAGAAGTCTATGAGTTTCACTTATAACCACCAAAATATTAAATTAAGATGTTTTCAATTATTAGCTTAAACAGTGTTATTGACAATGTAAATATTATCTGACACTGACAAGTAATTTCGGATCTTGTGCTTTAAAATGTTTTAAACAGGAAAAGTGGGTGCTGATTCGGACAACACAATATTTAATCCGAGCAACAAAATAATTTATAAAAGACAATACTGCCCTTCTCTTAAGCGAACACTCTCGTATTATTCTCCGTGCTTTTATCTGAATAGTCTTTTCTTTTTCAGCTGCTAAACAAACAAAAACGTTATGCAATTAAGCATTCAGAAGAAAAAAAAATTATTTATTTTCCGTCTATTTTCAGGAAACCATGCATATTTGTACGAAATGCTTTGAAAAGGATATTGATACAGAATTTTAGGGCTGCATAAACAATTATTTATGATTAATTATTAATCTCATTGGTTGTGTTGGGAAGCATAATTATTTCATTCTTAAACACACCCATTAGCGCAAGGGCGGTTAACCTTAAAAAAAAAAAAGAGAGATTGAAGCTATATATGTGTTGCATGTGAACATAAATTAACTCTGCGGATATATATGTGATCTTTGGTTAAAATATACCGATCTCTTTTTGAATTCTATAATTGAATCCATGATTTTGTAATTATAATACTCATATTGTTATAGGAAATCTAAAAAAAACATGCAATATATCACTCAAAACATCCACAAAACAAAAGTTACAAAATTAACTAAACATGAATTTTGGGATAAAAATTGATTACATGTGAAAGGAGATATTGCTAATCAATCAAATCTTGTTTGGATGAGTAAAACATAAATAAAAACAAAAAGTAACGTGCACTACAGAAGACAGAATCTGGTTGCGCTCTCTCTTAACTTAAAAACAGTGCACGGGATATTTAGGAATTAAAGGAGCTTTTTGAGGGCTATAATTGAAGAAAGTTATTAGGGTAATTTAGGTAATAGAATATAATAGAGTAATTAAGGGTACTTTGGTCATAAGATTTAAAAAGTGTTATTCAGATCAAATATTTTGTTGTCCGGATCAGCACCCAGAAAAAGGATTGCTCAAGTTCTGGATATAGTCAGTAGCATTACTAATTTACTATACGTCTATAACTGCTTTGGTTTCCTCTCCGACTCTCCCCTTTGAATGCTTCCTTTCCCGACCTCCTTTTTTATTCAAATTTTCCTCCATCCGGAAAGGACAGTAAAAGAAGCTTCATCGAAGGTGCATGGACTTGCAATTGGTGGGTTTATTGGTTCAAGGTAGCTTCTTAAAAAGGGTTCAGAGTGTGAATAGTGTTTTCCAAAATGACTCGACACGATCGTGTTGGCACGACACGCACGCGTGTTAGCACGATACGACACGACACAAGTACGAAATTGGCATAACACGATCAGGTTATCGTGTCGTGTCATAATCGTGTTGTGTTGGAAGTTTTGAAAAATTGGCACGATTTGACATGACACGATTAGACACGCAACATGACAAATCAACACAAATTTAATTATTAATGTTGATTATTTAAACAAAATTAATAATTTAAATCTAATTTATAATACTACATCATATTATTTACCATCCTTTGACTCATATTGTTTTTATCTAATTATTATTTTTTTATAAAAAGTTTAAACTTAACCAAATAATAAATTATTACGGTTCAGTAAATATTTTTTCTTTACTTTTAATTTTTTAATATTTTTTATTTTAAAAATAATAAAATAATTCGATACGATTAACACGACGTGCCAACACGACACGACATGACGTGTTAGTCGTGTCGTGTTAAAATGCGTGTCGTGTTAGCTCCTTTCACCATTGAACACGACATGTCACGACACAATTAAAAAAAGTAATTCGTGTCAACACAACACGACACAAGACTCCAACACGATCGTGTTTGATACGACACGACACGCATGATTGGACAACCTAAGTGTGATCGACCCATGCTCCTTTTTTTATTAACTTTGTTTAACAAGGCGTAAGACTGTGTTATATATAACACCGTGTTTGTTAACATATTCATCACATATGTCTATATGTTTAGATGTTTGTCTGCCATTTCACCCCACCACCAATCGGAAGTACAAGATATTATTTACCAATTTTTTTTGGTTAAAAAACGATGAGTAGAAATCAACTACAAATAGCAATACCATTAAAAGAAAAAAAAAACTAATTGTTAGGATTTGTGACCAAAAAAATGGATAAATATTATACGTTCGAATCTATATATATTATCCCTATAAAACTTGTTAATCATCAGATGAGAGAAATTAATGAAAACTACGGATAATTTTTTAACTATAAATGTATGCATTTTAGTCTAGTCATCTAGAGAGTGTTTTGTAGACATTTAAATTTATGATACTTGACAACTTAATCTCAAAATTTTTTTTTTTGTTGTAAAAAGAGATCTGCGAAGCTATGAATATAATTTTTTTTGTGCATTATTTTTAAAATTTATAAAAAATTGCGAATAATTTACGAATAGGTTTGTAAAATTTATTAAAATTTTTATTTTATTTTGTCTTTCCGCTCGAATAGTGGTACAAAACGGAGTAATTTGCTAACCACTCTTGAATTTTTGTCACTAGTGTAAGATTAGAGAACAGTAAGTCCTACTCCATTATTGCCAAGAGGAAATAGCGCGGAAAACTACCTCGAGTCAAAATATGCTGTAAGGCATTTTAAATGCGCTACTAACTAAGAGTAGAGAACATTTTTTAGAATTTGGGCAATGTAATAATGTTCCACCTTATATTCAACCAAATAACTTATTCAGATTGCATGCTCTGGCTTACTAAGCTATCCAGGGAATCTTAATTATCCAAACCAATAACTAGTATAACCTTTTGGTGTTCGAGTGTCTCTCTCTCTGGAAACCAAAGTAGAGGAAAGCTTGCAAGAAAATGCAACCAAAATGGTTTCCAATTTTCAGCACTTGGATGTGACGAATTTAGGAAGAATATAATTTAAGGATCGGATGCTTTATAAAACCAAACAGTGGATATATCTTTTGGACTAATAATTTGGAAAAGTTTACAGAATTAGGCTACAGTTCTACTTCTAGATATACCTTTGTAGATTCTAATATTTATACAACAAATATATCTCTAATAAACCTGAGTTCTGGCGAGCCAGCAATGCACTAGTTGCACCAAGTTCACCAACTCCGCGCTTCTTATTATATTCCTCTGTTCAAGATTTAAGAAATAAATCAACCGTCCCTTGGATTTATACATTCTCTAAGATACTAGAAAATACGGAATTGCCTAACATCATCCCCTCCTCAGCATCATCCTCATCATCCTTGGATGACATCTTTTTTTTTTTTTTGCCATTTTCGACACAACATCATCCCTATTTTTTCTGTTTCTATCGTTCTTCTGTTCTCATCCTGTCTTCATCCCCATCCCCTCTGTCGCTAATCTTCCGTTCTCATTCCATCCCCTTCTATTGTTCGCTAACCTCATGCAGACCCCCTTCCCCAACTAGCACAATTAGGTTTACTAACTAGTACAATTAGGTATATTAAATAGAACAATTATTTATATTAAGTAGGAACAATTATGTATATTAATTAGAATAATTAGGTTTATTTAAGTACAACAATTAGGTATATGAACTAGAACAATTATGTATATCAACTAGAACAATTATGTATATTAAGTAGAACAATTAGGTATATGATCTAGAACAATTTTGTCTATTAAGTAGAACAATTATGTATATTAAGTAGAACAATTAGGTATATGAACTAGAACAATTATGTCTATTAAGTAGAACAATTAGGTATATGAACTAGAATAATTGTGTATATTAAGTAGAATAATTATGCATATTAAGTAGCACAAATACCATACACGCTGGATGAGTATAGGTGTCAGGAGGAAAGGGGATGGTACATGATGGATGATGAAGCGCTGGAACAGTATTTTAGAAATGGAAAGGATGAGGAGATGCTGGAACAGTATTCTAAAAATAAAAAGAGAGAAAGTGCGTAGCCTAGGGGATGACGTGATGAGAAAATTTGAAGATGATCCTAGAAAATTTAAGAACTTCTTGCTCAACATACATATATTGTGGCACTCCAAGGAAAAAATTCAATATTATTTTATCATATTATGATTTCATTATTTTATCGCTTGAACCGTGTTTTAGAGTATGCCATATTTTTTTTTTAGATTTTAAAAAAACTACTTTTGTTGAACGGTTACAAAAAATTAGATTAACGATTTTTAAATTAAAAAATAGTAATTTTTTTTTTAAAAAATGTAAAATTTGATCGGTCATTTTAAAGAAAATCTAAGAGTTTGGATCAGTATGCACCGAAGCTCCGGTACAATAGCATGCACCATAGATATTCTCGCTCTCTATATATATAGAGAGAAATGTTAGTGTTATGTCCTAGAAGCCAATCATTATATGGCTACTTCTATGGTTTATGTTATTGATGATATTTGATCATTTATTCCTTGATTTATTTATTGACATATCATTCAGGTTGAGGATCTGAATTGTGGATCTCTGTGTTTCATTTATATTAAATGACAATAATAAATCTAAAAGGTCCAATTAACAAGGAATATTAATTATCGGATAAGATTAGTATGCAAGTTAAGTGATGATTAAGTTCTACAAATCATAGGTAAGGAGTTGCCAACTTAATTGCATATGTATATGTTATGGAACATAGTACAGGACACGACCCAATGAAATAAATATATGGATTGTGTTATATGTCATTATTTATTTCATTTGAGTTTGATTCTAAGTTTGAGATGGTTCAACTTTTCCACATGAGGATATGCTCAATAAATATCGTCTACCGTTGATTTCTGATAAGGGCTGTTATACGGACTTTATTTATGTTCTCTTGAATTGTGCGGGAAAAAGTTGTTCATCAAGAAAACCGTATGTCCCTCATTAATTTATTTAGTGAGCGATGATATCTGTTTGGGCCCCTTGATGGAGATGGATTGTTTGCTAGCAACTGATACAGTCATCTCTAGATCAAAAAACGTATAATCTGCAAGAATAACACATTCCTATCTTGGATTATACGATGATATCATGTGACATAAGAATCAGACAAGGAAATACTTTTATTTCTTATGCAGGATTAAAATATTGTAGCAGTACACTATTTATGCGAATTGGGACTCATAACGTATTGCTAGATACCGCTTATGATTATTAGAATTAAATAGCGGTTTAATTCCATGGACAACGTAGCATAAATCCTCAAAGGGTCACACAAATAGAGTTTTAACCATACAGTGCAGTATTTATTTATTCGCAGTAGTGTATTGCGAAAATATGATAAGTTGATTAATTAATTATATACCGTTACGAACCGTTATAATTAATTAAGTCAAAAGAATTATATAGAAATAAATTAGTGCATTTGCTAATCCTAAATTAATTATTAATAAGTTAATAATTAATTATGTTCAACATATTTTATTTTATTTGAGCTATTTGGGCCTTTATTTAATTAGTTAACTAATAGCCCGATTTGAGATTTAATTAGAGGAGCAAATAAAGGTATGAATTAATGGGCTTCTAGCCCATAAATCCACCTCAAATTTTCGGCCACAAGGAGGGGCATTTTGGTCTAAACAAAATAGGAAGGGAGCTAGGTCAAGAGGTCTATAAATAGAGGTCCCATTTGATGGAAACCCTAGCCTCCATCCCAACTTCTCTCTCCTCCTCTCTCTTGGCCGAAAATCAAAGAAGAAAAAGAAAAATTTCAGAATTTTTCTTTGCCTTATCCTCTCTTCTCTTCCACCTCTAGTTCATGTGTTGAACAAATTCTCTCCACAAATTAAAAGGGTTTAATTGATTAGAAGAGAGAAAATCTAAGGATTAGCCTTTGTTCTTCTCAATTGCTAGCACAATTAGAGTAGAAATTAGTTAACCCTCTTGGTGGACTCGAGGCGGCCGCCGACGAAGGAGAAGGCGAAGGAGAGCACGCTACCGACTCCTACGCCTTGGATCGAACTTCTTTGTTGCGATACAAAGAGAGGTAGCATTCCTATTCTCAATCTCTTGTGTGTGAATGCTTGGACTAGATCCTTCGAGATCTAAGTGGTTTGGATTGTTAATTAAATGGTTAATTAGCATAAAAATTTGAAAATTAGACTTCCTAACAAGAAAGGCTAACGTGCCATCGATTTTTCATTGAGTCGTTTATTCAAAATCCAAAATTCAAACGGTCAATCCAAATCGTTCAAGTTGATCAACATATTGAAATATCCTTGGAGACCAAATTTTACATTTTTTCAAATTTTTTGCTATTTATTATGATATTTTCAAATTGGAGGGTCCGAAATACTCCAATTATAATGTTTTTGAAAATATTATAATAAATAGCAAAAAAATTTGAAAAAATGTAAAATGTGGTCTCCAAGGGTATTTCAATATGGTGATCAACTTGAACGGTTCGGATTGAGCATTTGAATTTTGGATCTCAACAAAAAGACTTGATAGCACGGGACCCTCTGTGCCATCGATGGCGCGTTAGCCTTTCTCTATCTATCTATACATATATATATATAGAGAGAGAGAGAGAGAGAGAAAACATATGGTGCATACTAATGTACGGAAGCTTCAGTGCATACTGATCCAAACTCTTGGATCTTCTTCAAAATGACCGATCCAAACCATCCAATATGATCTCTCTATTATAATCTCCTTACCGACCAAATTTTACATTTTTTTAAAATTTTTAAGTATTTTTTTCAAATTTTAGAAAATCGGTAATCTAATTTTTTCTAAACCGTTCAAAAATAGCAGTTTTTAAAAATCCGAAAAAATTGCTTAAAAATTTCGAAAAAATGTAAAATTTGGTCGGCAAGGAGATTTCAATAGAGAGATCATATTGAACAGTTTGGATTGGTCATTTTGAAACAGATCCAAAAGTTTAGATCAGTATGCACCAAAACTTCCGTACATTACTATGCACCATAGGTTCTCTCTCTCTCTCTATATATATATTACAGTAAGAGACTAAATGCTTACCTTTTTGTCTTCACTATGGGTGCATTTGGTAAAATCGAGGTTTGTACGGTTAGTGGCATAAGTTTAGTACTTTTTGGGGTTAGAGGGGTAGAATGATGAGGATAGTGATTTGATGGGGTTAGTACTAACTTAAAGTTAGTGAATTTTGTTTGGCGCGGTATGTTGAGGTTAGTATTTTAAAGTTAGCAACTATTAGTGGTGTAATTATTATTAACTATTATTAATTAGTAGTTATTAATAACTATTAATTATTAACTATAAATTATAAAAAATAAACCACTATTAATATTATTATTATCATTATTATAATAACTATTATTAAATATCGTTATTATTATAATTTTACATTAAGGATTATTTAAATTTATACAATTATTATTAATTACTAATAATTATAGCAATAACTATTATCAATTATTAATTATTATAAATATTACCATAATTATTAATTATTATTATTTAATTTGAATTATTAATTATTGATTACTTTAATTATTATATTAATTGTTATGTATTATTAATTATTAATTATTAGTTACTATCATTATTAATCATCATTAATTATTAGTTATCATTGATTATTAATTATTATTAACTAATAATAATAATTTTTACTTACTAAATATTATTAATTTATAATAATTAATTAATGATTATTAAATATTAATAAATTATTATTTATTAATTCCTGTTAAGTATTAATTATGAATATTAATACAAGATTAACGCTAACCCCTTCATGGTGAAACCGCTAACCCACCTCTTGGGTGAGTTAGTGGGTTAGCACACGGTTAGTGCTAACCTTAGCTAACCTCAATTCATTTGGTAAATTAAAGTTAGTTGGTTAGTTCCACTAACCATGGGTTAGTGCTAACCCCTTCAATGCTAAACGCACCCTATAATTTTATTTAAAACTTTGAGAATTTATAATTCAAAATATACATATCAAGAAAATACAGCAGATTGAATCCATCTCATTTTCCCTTGGTACATGTAAAACTTCATGATGTTTCGACTTTGTTTCCATTAGCATCAAGAGCTTGTAAATATATATTCGGTGTGGATAATTTTTGGACGTTGATTTTTAAGTTAATAATCCTAACAAAGAAAAATTAGTTGCCATAATTTTTGTGTACGCAGAGAAAATTTGTAAAAATCAAATTCAATAGTTAGATAAAAGAAGTTATTTTTTAATAATTTAAGAAATGATATCATACAAGAAAAGAGAGTGTTCTATTTGGAATCGCCATTTTCTTTCAAGGATTCATATGTAAAATTTCCAGTACATGAATCATGAATGCATGATATCTCTCAGCTACAGACCAGAAACAATGAAAAAGAAAACATCATAGCTTTCCTTAAAGCCTTAAAGGGACCTGATCGGATTGTCCTGATAATGCATGAACTAAATAATTTGAAAAGCTACATAGAATAATTCTGACCGAAAGATATACTACAATAATGCCAAAAACAAATATATCATTCGGTATGTACTTGATTAAAGATTAGTTACAACTAGGGGGTTTTGTCGTTGCGGCTTCGCCGCAACCACCCCACTGAATGCATCATTGAACATGCTTCCAAAGAATTAATAAAACTTGCTAATAATTTGCAACATATCATAGTCCTAAAGTTAGGCCATTCAGGCCACTAAATCAACATAGAAGCGAAAACAAAAAACAAAGTGCAGTAAGGAAATGTAACAAATCCATGCAATAGTTTCAAGCATAGAACACTTCAGACTTCCATCCTATCTGGAGAGGCGCTACTTCCGCTGGCACCATCTTCATCACCTAAGACTTCAATGCAGGGCCCACGGCTTTGACCAATAGATGTAGTTGTAATACAATAGGCTGTAAGAGATAGAGGGGCACCTTCCTTAAGGCAAACATCACTTCTACTTAGCCAACATGTTAAAAGAGTGAACAGTAATCAATTTAAAGCTCATCAAATCTTCTTTATCTTACAATGTTTCATGTTGATGCAAAAAGCAAAAACTCAAAAAGCTTTGAAAAAGAAAACTTGATCAATAAATTACAATCTCTATACCTGTCATCAATTTCATTGTTTGTATCTTTTGCCTACCAGCGTCAACTGTTGGTTCCATTAGTGACTTAAACTATCTCACTCCTAAAAATTATACGAAACATATTGTTTGGCAATATAGTAATGTTGAAGTACAAGGATAAAACTATTCAATATGAATGTTTCTAGCCTCACCAATCCACTTCAAAAAATATATTTTGTCTGATAAAAGCAGCACTACATTGCAATGTTGACAATTAACAGAAAAAAAATTTGATCAAAATGAAAATGCAAATACATATACCACAATTTAAATAAACACAAACAATCATTAAGATGCTAGTAGGACCAGTCCTTGAAACAAAGAACAGTCTTAAATAGTCGATGATAATAGAAAAGTATGTGATTAACATAACTCTCAATTACTTTTAAGAACCTCGCAAACAATATAATTTTTTTTTCAATTATCATGCCCATCAGTACTTAATTAAACAGGCATCTTTTAGTAAGAAATCTGACCTCTATGTGTGGAAATTGTTACTTTGTCGCTTTGCATTTAAGCCAATTTTACATGCCGTCCCATTGAAGCTGCCTTATCCCAATTTAGATGCTTTATTATCTCAATCTATCATGGAATTCAAAGAACATCACATTTTTAGAAAATTAGCAATGACTAATAGGAATTATCGTTATAACAATGTAAGACACGTAGAATGTAAAGTGAAGTGACTATAAGCTATATGACAAACCACAGTATACAAATAAATATAATCTTCCAGTATACAAACCACAGTTCATTTACCTGTAATGTAAATATTTTGAACCATTCCCATTTTGTCCTTCATTTTTCTTGGACCTGCAAAAACCATACTGATGAGTTGAATTAGGGAAAAAAAAAACATATTTCAGGCGACAAAACCAAAATAATTATCTAAGATGAACTAATTGAATACATATCTAAGCATGAAAAAAAAAATGCAGCCACAGAAGGTGTAACTTGCACGTTTTACAGCTTAGATTAGTAAAATTACCTTTGAATTCGTCTTCCCATACACCATAATTATTTGTGAAAGGAAGGTCGGGTTCTACTAAACCAACGCTAAGCCCATTTTTGGCTGATTATGCGGACAGAAAAAGGCCAGTTGGACCACATCCGATCACCACCAAATCAAATATTGATTCCTTGCATGTATAGGTGCTAACTACAAGTGAATAAGAAATAAATAAGTCACTGTCTGGCTTATCAAAAAAAATAAATAAATCTTAGTGTATTTACTTTTTCAGATGGAAACATACTTCACACTATGCATACTTAGCAGTGTTGAATATAACAATTAATCACTGCATATGTCAAAATCAGGAAGATATGAAAGAAAGAAAAGCTTCCAAATTAGTTAGGAGGTTGGATTTTCATCTAATTTTGTATTTTTAATAAATCTGAATTGTACAACTTTCAATCCAACGACTTCAATGACATTGAATACTTAAGCGAGTTAGCCAAAAAGTACACCATGTTACTGAATTTTGTTGGGTTAGAAAACCAAATGGTACAATAGTAATGCATGCCTTGGGTTACCACATGTAATGGAGAATAAGTAACTCCTTGTTGTTTTGATTGACAGAAAGTTGCTTCTACCTTCCATCAGATCTCACAGCCCACCGGATTGATCAAATCAAACCAATCACGCAAAGGACCCAAACTTTTTGCCCTCTGATTTTTCTTCATCTTTCTTCGAGAAAACCATGGCAGCGTGTCAGTTATAGGTTTCCTTTGTCTCTGACTATACTCGATCTGTCTGCGCCAACATTTGTGCCCTTCCCCTTCATCGGGCAATATGGGTCTCTATTCAAAAAGGAAAAATTTGTGCAAACTGTCCACCCATCTTAACTGTGTTTCGTCAAAATCATGATTCAAGTTCGGTCGGTGAAAGGAGAAACTTTCTTTCTCATTCGCTTTTGAGTTTTTGCTCGGTGAAAGAGAGGAAACCGACTTGTCATTTTCGGATGGGGACAGTGGGAGCAGAAGTTATTATTGTGAACCAATAGATACAATAACAACTTAATATAGTAGTACTCATTAAATTTCATACATCGGGTCTGTTCAAATCATTAGACTACCGCCCTCCATCCACAGAGCTCACCGCAGGCGCAGGATCATTTGAACCACATCTGACCGTCCAAATGAACCAATTCCTGAGATAATTCTCGAAAAAAAGTAAAATATTACTGTTCATAAGGGGCTAATTACCCATCCTTACTGTAAGCTGTTCGTGAGTGTAACATTTGTTACGATACTGTAGGTCAATTCGGTGGATAGATGGACGTTGACCATAACTATTGTGTTTTTTTATCAGTTGTACGGACAGTATCATGCCACCATATTTTTTTGGTATTTGGTCGACCAATATTTTTACATCTAAGTTTTCACAGCTACATCAGTTATTTTTTTATGCATACTTATATATAAATACGGAATTCATTTTAGCTGCCGCTTATAATATTATTTATAAATTCACAAATAATTTGTTATTCATCAATAATCATTTCGATTATAAGCAAGAGAGCATAAAGTTGAAATCTGCAATATTTCAAATACTATTGTTGTTAAACAAAGCTTCTTATTTTGACTGGATAGGCTCTATTCCTGGTAAGTTTTTATGTTCAAGGATTAAAATATCAAGTACAACACTTTTTCGGCAAGAATAATGAACACAGTACATATATCGATATACAAAGAAATACAATCATTAACCTTGTTGAAAGCTTCATCTTGTGCTCATTCAATGCCTTTTGTTTGGCCTCCATCTGTCCACTTCGTAAGCCGGCTAGCATGGTATGGCCTAACTGTCGTTGCCTACTTGCCAGACTGTTCTCATCACCAGTCATATAAAATCCTTCAACTGGTGTCCAATTCCACACACCAACTGCAGATGGCACACTAACTTACCATTTCTAATCATAGAAAATCTAGACGTAAATCTTGTGCTAGAATAATCCATTGAGATTCAAGCCCAAACATGGTATGGTAAAACATGGTGTGTTCTTACCAGACGATCGTTGAAAAGACATTGTGGTAAGTGACCAGTCCAGCTATCTAGCACTTTGTTGATATACTGAAACCAAGGATGATCTACAAGGAGATTTTGTCACAAAAGTAATCCCATGTTAGAATCTACTGTACAATTGGATATTTGTAGCAGAAGTTAATATCAATATAAGATTGCTAGCTGAGTCGTCAGCTGCTTTATTGAGTCAAGATTCAACATAGCTTGCATCAAGTCCTCGGCATTGTTAGAATCCCTAGGCCAAGGTTCTCTCGAAATCAATTCAAATTTGATAATATGCTGTGCTGCTCCTTGCTCAGTTGTTTACATTATAGAAATAAGGTCCCACAAAATTTCAAAAGAACTAAATTTTCCATCCACAACTAAATTAATTCTGCATTTTGATTTTATTTAAACCCAAATATGTTCTATTATTTTCCAATTGGGGGCTTCTTTCTCTTGGAATTATGCCTAGCACAAATCTAACAACGGGCTTATAAAAAATTTCAAATATTAGGAAACATTACAGGAACGAAATTGAAAGATCTTATAATAGTACCCTAACACCTTTTAAACTAAACTTAAAGAATGCAACGGAGTTACTTAAGGATGATTCAAACGAACAAATTGCACCATCAGAATTAGCAAAAATTACTGGTCACAGATCTAATCCCCGATATAATGCCTTTACAGTATTCTGTTGTACCAAATTAATTTGTTTATAAGAGATTTGATTTTCTGTGTATTAGATATTATGGAATTCCTATTACATTTTATCAGCATTTCATATTATACATACCATAAATATATCATCTTTTACGTATTCGAGACAATGTATAAATTTAAAAGTATTTTTTGTAGGCCTTTTATTAATGTAAGAATATGTACACCTGTTTGACAAAGGACCTCCCTTCTATTTAAAATTTTTTGCTCGAGTTATCATATTTCACATTTATGATAATAACATTTGACAAATACTTAACCAAAAACTATTTTTTGAAAACCAATTTTTGAGAACAACAATTCTGGCCATTCCACTATTCTGATAATCTGAAATTTATTTTTTTTGGGGTTCAGAAGAAGATGAAAACATCAGCATTACATTAGTAGTTATTATTTATCAATTATCATTTCATTTTACCTTTTCAATGGCTACCAAGAAGAATTGTTCTTCTTGTGAGGCTTTGGAAAGACAGGCTTGGAGTGGATCGCCCACAGAACCTCTGGTCTCTGAAGGTAAGCCATATATTCCATTTGAGTTATATATACATTACAATTTCTGTAATTTTCTCAAAAATGAAACAAAAGAGTATGTACCTTACCATGTTGGCACCAAGAAGTTCCCTCACAACTTCATCCATATTCTCAGATGTTGCTTTGACCTGAAAATAAAAGCATGATGCAACATGTTTATTGCGGTATAATGTACCACAGTTTCCACACATCCCATGATAATATATGACAAAATTCACATGCAAACTTTTTGAGGAGAATATCTATAACACTAATTTGGCACTCAAGAGCTCAGTCTGTTCAGAGAAGCGATTTCTAAGAGGTTCAACATGATCGCTTCTGTCCAATTGTACACCAATAAAGTACTGAACTCCCCCCCCCCCTCTTAACATTTGGTGAAGGATATATCAGTGGTACTGAATACAACTATTTTGAAGAAATAATTTTATAACATGACCTTTTCTTTAGGTAGTTACAGAAGAAATAAAAATAAAGGACGAAGCAATTTTACCATGAGATGAAGTCAACATCTATGCCGTGATAGTCATCCATCACTGAAATTCACCGGTAGAAACCACAATATGCCTGAACAAAAAGTTAAATTAGCACAAATATCCTTAATTAATTTTGTGAATTGGATCGTCTTAATTAATGAGATTACGATATATAAATTTTAAAGTTATTTAACGTATATAAGAGAGAAATGCAATGATAGGTCAGGCTATTGTCTCTCACTTAATGACAAGTAAAATTAATTAGATAGCATAAACAAATTCTTAGACAGTTCACAGTATTAACACTCCAAAAATTTAAGTGAATACCTCAAACGGCACTGAAGATGACATTTCTTAAAATTGCCACACAAACTCTTAGCAAAATTGATGCTCACCACTAAAAAAGGCCCTGCTGGAATAATTGAAAATCCATAATCATCAGAAATTTGCTGTAGTATTAACATTGAAGAGAGATTTTTGGCACATCAGTAATTTCACCTAAAAATACTGTCCCACAATGACTTTATGTTAACTCAGATAAAAAACATACTAAACTTGGAAAAAAAAAAACTTGGGCTCCAATGGAAATGTAAGTTTTTTATTACAAAGACTGAGAATAAAAAATAACCGAATGTTTCGGTAATTATATAATATAGTAATTTATTTAGGTAACTAAAATGAAGCAAAGAGAAAGGAGTATCTATTTTACCATGTTAAGAAGCGAACATCTGCTCTAGTTGTGAGTCAACACCCAGGTTCAGTGGAAAAATCACTCTGTGGTTGAACAGAACAATTAAATCAACATTAAAATGCTAATCATGTCGAGAAGTTATGTAACATGATAAAGCATGCAAGTAGAGAAACTCCATTAACAATACAGTAAAGTAATTATAGTATTATTAGGCATGCATATGCATTTTCTAACACATACAAACCTCCATTCTTGAACCTTGCCTTTCATGGTGCCAATTTCCTTGGTCACAGTTTCTAGTTGGCTATCTTCAACCTGTGTGCGGCCCAAGTCTCCTCCTAGCATCCTCACCAGCCTCTACACCATCTCATCTCTTGAGAGGGCCAACCTCTTACATCCTCTTCAACCTCACTATCTATAATCACTGCCTCTGTTCACTGTAAAGCTGCCTCTGCCTTTGCCTCTGTGAACACATGTAAAAAAGAGCATATACATGGTTTGTTATTAGAGCACTTCAATATTCAAACATTTACAACAAAAAAGTCTGTTAGAAGGACGATCAAAATTTATTAACAGAAGATGTTAAAATGGCACATAAAAAATAAACAGATATAGAAAATATGGGATAAAAAATACAATGACAAATGACCCAACAACAAATATTTAAAAAAAGAAAAAATAATATATCCAATGGTATTAGGCAGCACCGCCATAACAATTATGTTAAATATTTAAGCTTATGGTGTAGAGTAATAAGTTTATGTTGAACAAAAAAACTGACAGTAATTATCATTCTTAATTATATTAATAACTAATCAATCAATTAACATTATAAAATGGTAAAAAAAATTGACTTATACTATTGTATGCTGGCATGATAGGAGTAAAAGGCACAGAAGAAATTCAACAATTAATTATTTTTCTAACGCGGCAATCAAAATGTTCTGCTACATGCTAACATAGTATTTTGAAATGTACTCCTAATTTTTTTTTCATATTTTTTAACTATAACAATTCATTGTTGTTGTCGAGTGCAATATAATTTTTACATGTACTTGAAGAGCATCTTGGTAGTTATGCTATGATCTTGCTGCTGAAATGGTGATGGCAGTATCACTTCACTGGTGAGAACCTGCATGCAATAAACCCAAAAAAAAGAAGGAAAAAGTAAGAAATAAAAAAATGAGATTTTCCTTGACCATAGAAGATAACTAATAACACTATATTATATTAAATCATTCGTTGATGGTTAAAAATTTGACATGCAAGCTCATAGGGATTAAGCTTGTAAGCAAAAGCTATCTTCTAAATTTATTAAGTGTCATGAAGAAAACAACAAAATTAAATCACTGATCTTTAACAATCTTCTCTGGAACTTTCCGCTGATGCATCTGTAAATTTTTACTTTCTGCATTCAATAAAGCACTACTATGAATGCATTTTCCCCCCTAAATGCTCAAATATACTAATGTTAACAAAATAAAGGAATATCAAAAGAAATGGCAAAAAATTGGTACCATCTAGTACAACTGAAGAAAAGTTCTTATAATATTGGAGCATTTCTTCAAACACCTTCAAAGCATCACTGAAATCAAATTAAATGGTTGTCAACTTTTGAACAAATTGAGGTTTTGAAAAAAACATTTGAACAAATTGTCTTGACAGATTTTTCTTTGGTAACATAAGGTATGTTATTATGCATCTCACAAAAAAATAGATGACTTTAGATGAGTTGAAAAATAAACAGCCACTAAAAGAAATCATACCCAGCATAGGTCTTGCCTTACATTTTCTGGTGCCTTATTTTCTATCTCAGTATATAACCTTGTAATATCAAGTGTATGACATGTTTATAACCACATAAATAGTAATAATAATATTAAGTTTAACCAATATTTTGTATTAGAAATGAAATTTTATATTAGAAGTGAAGAAACATTACCAGGAATTCCAATGGATCCACAGTACTTAAGCCATTCCAGGAGGTCCCATTCTGTTATAAGAGTTGAAATTTTATCTTTCATACTTCCAATAAGAGTAAAGTAAAAAAATACTACTATTGAAAAGAAAGAGATGCCTCAAAACAGGAAATGTCTGTGATAAGTTCAAAATGTACTCATGAGTTTATTCCTTTGTTTTCTTTTCACTTCTATTAAATTCTGCGATAATAGAGGTACTGAAATTACCTTGGTGCTTGCTTCACAATCATGCAAGTGATTTATCTCAATCTGGACAATAAACTATTAAGTAAAAAATCATGCAAGATACAACAGAAATAAAAGACCCAAACGGTTTGGCTAACCTTAGTCAAAACATGAAGTAAACATATAATTATCGGAGGAAATAACACAATCAATGCACATATGGTTTCCTAACTTTTTTTTAGAAGTACAGTTAGTAATCCCTTTGCTTATAAACCACCTCAATTTCTTATATAATAAAAGAAAGGCATAGTAATCATTTAAATACATGAAGGCTCGATGATAAAATAAGAATTTCATGTTTAGTTGGAATTTTAGCTTATATGCATCATGCAAAAGCTAAGAATAATCCTCCTCCATCAAACATATATACTTCAACTTTAAAAATTCGAAAACATAATACTCATGCTACAAATTCAAAAGAAAAAATAATTAAAATTTTGCTCAAGCTCAAAGTCATCCTCTTTGAGGCCTTTTATAAGTGGAAAGGTGTTACAAGTGTTGATATAAAAATATAGAAAAACAATTTAATAAAATCGCACCTATTCAAGATTGGCAACCACTTTTTAGTTTCCATATCTTAATGTTCTACTGTTTGAATTGATTATCTTCACTCATTATTGAACTGACATGGAGGGATTCAGAAAGTTATCCAACAGCAAATGGGCAATTCGACAGACGTCCTTTTATTGGAGACCGTTCACTTGATTCTACACTGAGAAAGTTATTCAGCTGATTCCTATAACTGTTAACAAAATAATATTATAAAAATAAATGAAACATATTATTCGGGAAATACACCTTATCAGTGATATAAGAAATCAATTAGTCTGAACTGTAACCTAGAGATAAAAGCCCGAGCATAAAATGAAATGTAATGATTCTAAATTCAAGAATAATCCAGCTCATCTCCAATCAACCAAAATATTGATTGAACAAATTAAATAAAAAATTCCTTAAGAATGAAATCGAAAAGCTATGAAATAGCATATTAAAACATTCTGTTTGATGGAAGCATAATTATGAATATTCAAATTCTCACCGACTATTGCACTTGCCAGCTTTGGCTGAATCTTGGCAGCCACCGCATTTACTGAAACGCAGAAACAAAATGAAATTAAATTAACTAAAGAATCCGATAAAAGCAGATCGAAGATGAAGGAGAAGAAAAGAGGTTACCAGTGGAATCCTCAAGAGAAAGAGGAGCCTTAGTCAGGGATGTGTATGATGTCCTAATAAACCAATTGTTCATTTGGAGCTGCAATTACAAGAGGAGGAGGTGGTGATTATCCAGTTTCCTTCGTTTCTCTTCGATTGAAAATCCAAACCTAGCTAGGGTTTAGGATACCGAGAGGCTGGGAATATAGATGCAAGGAATAAAAACAGAGGCGGAGGTTACTAACCCGGAACTGAGTCACGTTTGGCTTGTAGCAGAACTTTATGGGTTCGTACGTGATTGCATAACCGCATCAGTCCCTCGTTCAATTAAGGTTTTCCATCGCTGGGCGCAAATGGGGAAGAGGAGTAGTCCCCGCTATTGCAATCCGACTTCACCACCGGTTCGCTCGGTTTGAAAGTAGACAAAGGAAATTGGGAAAAAGTGGAAGGATGTGTGTAGAGAAAGAGGGAGTAGAGGGAGAGAAAGCGGTCAGGGGCGGTGGAGAGATAGGTTATGCATGAACAGGTGTCCATACGCTACCTCTCTCAAATCCAACCGTACGATCAGAACCGACGGCCCAGATAATTCTTTCTGAAAATCAGAAATGTTACTGTTCATAGGGTCAAACTACCCCATTTAACTTTATATAGGTACTAGGGGGTTTTGTCGTTGCGGCTTCGCCGCAACCACCCCACTGAATGCATCATTGAACATGCTTCCAAAGAATTAATAAAACTTGCTAATAATTTGCAACATATCATAGTCCTAAAGTTAGGCCATTCAGGCCACTAAATCAACATAGAAGCGAAAACAAAAAACAAAGTGCAGTAAGGAAATGTAACAAATCCATGCAATAGTTTCAAGCATAGAACACTTCAGACTTCCATCCTATCTGGAGAGGCGCTACTTCCGCTGGCACCATCTTCATCACCTAAGACTTCAATGCAGGGCCCACGGCTTTGACCAATAGATGTAGTTGTAATACAATAGGCTGTAAGAGATAGAGGGGCACCTTCCTTAAGGCAAACATCACTTCTACTTAGCCAACATGTTAAAAGAGTGAACAGTAATCAATTTAAAGCTCATCAAATCTTCTTTATCTTACAATGTTTCATGTTGATGCAAAAAGCAAAAACTCAAAAAGCTTTGAAAAAGAAAACTTGATCAATAAATTACAATCTCTATACCTGTCATCAATTTCATTGTTTGTATCTTTTGCCTACCAGCGTCAACTGTTGGTTCCATTAGTGACTTAAACTATCTCACTCCTAAAAATTATACGAAACATATTGTTTGGCAATATAGTAATGTTGAAGTACAAGGATAAAACTATTCAATATGAATGTTTCTAGCCTCACCAATCCACTTCAAAAAATATATTTTGTCTGATAAAAGCAGCACTACATTGCAATGTTGACAATTAACAGAAAAAAAATTTGATCAAAATGAAAATGCAAATACATATACCACAATTTAAATAAACACAAACAATCATTAAGATGCTAGTAGGACCAGTCCTTGAAACAAAGAACAGTCTTAAATAGTCGATGATAATAGAAAAGTATGTGATTAACATAACTCTCAATTACTTTTAAGAACCTCGCAAACAATATAATTTTTTTTTCAATTATCATGCCCATCAGTACTTAATTAAACAGGCATCTTTTAGTAAGAAATCTGACCTCTATGTGTGGAAATTGTTACTTTGTCGCTTTGCATTTAAGCCAATTTTACATGCCGTCCCATTGAAGCTGCCTTATCCCAATTTAGATGCTTTATTATCTCAATCTATCATGGAATTCAAAGAACATCACATTTTTAGAAAATTAGCAATGACTAATAGGAATTATCGTTATAACAATGTAAGACACGTAGAATGTAAAGTGAAGTGACTATAAGCTATATGACAAACCACAGTATACAAATAAATATAATCTTCCAGTATACAAACCACAGTTCATTTACCTGTAATGTAAATATTTTGAACCATTCCCATTTTGTCCTTCATTTTTCTTGGACCTGCAAAAACCATACTGATGAGTTGAATTAGGGAAAAAAAAAACATATTTCAGGCGACAAAACCAAAATAATTATCTAAGATGAACTAATTGAATACATATCTAAGCATGAAAAAAAAAATGCAGCCACAGAAGGTGTAACTTGCACGTTTTACAGCTTAGATTAGTAAAATTACCTTTGAATTCGTCTTCCCATACACCATAATTATTTGTGAAAGGAAGGTCGGGTTCTACTAAACCAACGCTAAGCCCATTTTTGGCTGATTATGCGGACAGAAAAAGGCCAGTTGGACCACATCCGATCACCACCAAATCAAATATTGATTCCTTGCATGTATAGGTGCTAACTACAAGTGAATAAGAAATAAATAAGTCACTGTCTGGCTTATCAAAAAAAATAAATAAATCTTAGTGTATTTACTTTTTCAGATGGAAACATACTTCACACTATGCATACTTAGCAGTGTTGAATATAACAATTAATCACTGCATATGTCAAAATCAGGAAGATATGAAAGAAAGAAAAGCTTCCAAATTAGTTAGGAGGTTGGATTTTCATCTAATTTTGTATTTTTAATAAATCTGAATTGTACAACTTTCAATCCAACGACTTCAATGACATTGAATACTTAAGCGAGTTAGCCAAAAAGTACACCATGTTACTGAATTTTGTTGGGTTAGAAAACCAAATGGTACAATAGTAATGCATGCCTTGGGTTACCACATGTAATGGAGAATAAGTAACTCCTTGTTGTTTTGATTGACAGAAAGTTGCTTCTACCTTCCATCAGATCTCACAGCCCACCGGATTGATCAAATCAAACCAATCACGCAAAGGACCCAAACTTTTTGCCCTCTGATTTTTCTTCATCTTTCTTCGAGAAAACCATGGCAGCGTGTCAGTTATAGGTTTCCTTTGTCTCTGACTATACTCGATCTGTCTGCGCCAACATTTGTGCCCTTCCCCTTCATCGGGCAATATGGGTCTCTATTCAAAAAGGAAAAATTTGTGCAAACTGTCCACCCATCTTAACTGTGTTTCGTCAAAATCATGATTCAAGTTCGGTCGGTGAAAGGAGAAACTTTCTTTCTCATTCGCTTTTGAGTTTTTGCTCGGTGAAAGAGAGGAAACCGACTTGTCATTTTCGGATGGGGACAGTGGGAGCAGAAGTTATTATTGTGAACCAATAGATACAATAACAACTTAATATAGTAGTACTCATTAAATTTCATACATCGGGTCTGTTCAAATCATTAGACTACCGCCCTCCATCCACAGAGCTCACCGCAGGCGCAGGATCATTTGAACCACATCTGACCGTCCAAATGAACCAATTCCTGAGATAATTCTCGAAAAAAAGTAAAATATTACTGTTCATAAGGGGCTAATTACCCATCCTTACTGTAAGCTGTTCGTGAGTGTAACATTTGTTACGATACTGTAGGTCAATTCGGTGGATAGATGGACGTTGACCATAACTATTGTGTTTTTTTATCAGTTGTACGGACAGTATCATGCCACCATATTTTTTTGGTATTTGGTCGACCAATATTTTTACATCTAAGTTTTCACAGCTACATCAGTTATTTTTTTATGCATACTTATATATAAATACGGAATTCATTTTAGCTGCCGCTTATAATATTATTTATAAATTCACAAATAATTTGTTATTCATCAATAATCATTTCGATTATAAGCAAGAGAGCATAAAGTTGAAATCTGCAATATTTCAAATACTATTGTTGTTAAACAAAGCTTCTTATTTTGACTGGATAGGCTCTATTCCTGGTAAGTTTTTATGTTCAAGGATTAAAATATCAAGTACAACACTTTTTCGGCAAGAATAATGAACACAGTACATATATCGATATACAAAGAAATACAATCATTAACCTTGTTGAAAGCTTCATCTTGTGCTCATTCAATGCCTTTTGTTTGGCCTCCATCTGTCCACTTCGTAAGCCGGCTAGCATGGTATGGCCTAACTGTCGTTGCCTACTTGCCAGACTGTTCTCATCACCAGTCATATAAAATCCTTCAACTGGTGTCCAATTCCACACACCAACTGCAGATGGCACACTAACTTACCATTTCTAATCATAGAAAATCTAGACGTAAATCTTGTGCTAGAATAATCCATTGAGATTCAAGCCCAAACATGGTATGGTAAAACATGGTGTGTTCTTACCAGACGATCGTTGAAAAGACATTGTGGTAAGTGACCAGTCCAGCTATCTAGCACTTTGTTGATATACTGAAACCAAGGATGATCTACAAGGAGATTTTGTCACAAAAGTAATCCCATGTTAGAATCTACTGTACAATTGGATATTTGTAGCAGAAGTTAATATCAATATAAGATTGCTAGCTGAGTCGTCAGCTGCTTTATTGAGTCAAGATTCAACATAGCTTGCATCAAGTCCTCGGCATTGTTAGAATCCCTAGGCCAAGGTTCTCTCGAAATCAATTCAAATTTGATAATATGCTGTGCTGCTCCTTGCTCAGTTGTTTACATTATAGAAATAAGGTCCCACAAAATTTCAAAAGAACTAAATTTTCCATCCACAACTAAATTAATTCTGCATTTTGATTTTATTTAAACCCAAATATGTTCTATTATTTTCCAATTGGGGGCTTCTTTCTCTTGGAATTATGCCTAGCACAAATCTAACAACGGGCTTATAAAAAATTTCAAATATTAGGAAACATTACAGGAACGAAATTGAAAGATCTTATAATAGTACCCTAACACCTTTTAAACTAAACTTAAAGAATGCAACGGAGTTACTTAAGGATGATTCAAACGAACAAATTGCACCATCAGAATTAGCAAAAATTACTGGTCACAGATCTAATCCCCGATATAATGCCTTTACAGTATTCTGTTGTACCAAATTAATTTGTTTATAAGAGATTTGATTTTCTGTGTATTAGATATTATGGAATTCCTATTACATTTTATCAGCATTTCATATTATACATACCATAAATATATCATCTTTTACGTATTCGAGACAATGTATAAATTTAAAAGTATTTTTTGTAGGCCTTTTATTAATGTAAGAATATGTACACCTGTTTGACAAAGGACCTCCCTTCTATTTAAAATTTTTTGCTCGAGTTATCATATTTCACATTTATGATAATAACATTTGACAAATACTTAACCAAAAACTATTTTTTGAAAACCAATTTTTGAGAACAACAATTCTGGCCATTCCACTATTCTGATAATCTGAAATTTATTTTTTTTGGGGTTCAGAAGAAGATGAAAACATCAGCATTACATTAGTAGTTATTATTTATCAATTATCATTTCATTTTACCTTTTCAATGGCTACCAAGAAGAATTGTTCTTCTTGTGAGGCTTTGGAAAGACAGGCTTGGAGTGGATCGCCCACAGAACCTCTGGTCTCTGAAGGTAAGCCATATATTCCATTTGAGTTATATATACATTACAATTTCTGTAATTTTCTCAAAAATGAAACAAAAGAGTATGTACCTTACCATGTTGGCACCAAGAAGTTCCCTCACAACTTCATCCATATTCTCAGATGTTGCTTTGACCTGAAAATAAAAGCATGATGCAACATGTTTATTGCGGTATAATGTACCACAGTTTCCACACATCCCATGATAATATATGACAAAATTCACATGCAAACTTTTTGAGGAGAATATCTATAACACTAATTTGGCACTCAAGAGCTCAGTCTGTTCAGAGAAGCGATTTCTAAGAGGTTCAACATGATCGCTTCTGTCCAATTGTACACCAATAAAGTACTGAACTCCCCCCCCCCTCTTAACATTTGGTGAAGGATATATCAGTGGTACTGAATACAACTATTTTGAAGAAATAATTTTATAACATGACCTTTTCTTTAGGTAGTTACAGAAGAAATAAAAATAAAGGACGAAGCAATTTTACCATGAGATGAAGTCAACATCTATGCCGTGATAGTCATCCATCACTGAAATTCACCGGTAGAAACCACAATATGCCTGAACAAAAAGTTAAATTAGCACAAATATCCTTAATTAATTTTGTGAATTGGATCGTCTTAATTAATGAGATTACGATATATAAATTTTAAAGTTATTTAACGTATATAAGAGAGAAATGCAATGATAGGTCAGGCTATTGTCTCTCACTTAATGACAAGTAAAATTAATTAGATAGCATAAACAAATTCTTAGACAGTTCACAGTATTAACACTCCAAAAATTTAAGTGAATACCTCAAACGGCACTGAAGATGACATTTCTTAAAATTGCCACACAAACTCTTAGCAAAATTGATGCTCACCACTAAAAAAGGCCCTGCTGGAATAATTGAAAATCCATAATCATCAGAAATTTGCTGTAGTATTAACATTGAAGAGAGATTTTTGGCACATCAGTAATTTCACCTAAAAATACTGTCCCACAATGACTTTATGTTAACTCAGATAAAAAACATACTAAACTTGGAAAAAAAAAACTTGGGCTCCAATGGAAATGTAAGTTTTTTATTACAAAGACTGAGAATAAAAAATAACCGAATGTTTCGGTAATTATATAATATAGTAATTTATTTAGGTAACTAAAATGAAGCAAAGAGAAAGGAGTATCTATTTTACCATGTTAAGAAGCGAACATCTGCTCTAGTTGTGAGTCAACACCCAGGTTCAGTGGAAAAATCACTCTGTGGTTGAACAGAACAATTAAATCAACATTAAAATGCTAATCATGTCGAGAAGTTATGTAACATGATAAAGCATGCAAGTAGAGAAACTCCATTAACAATACAGTAAAGTAATTATAGTATTATTAGGCATGCATATGCATTTTCTAACACATACAAACCTCCATTCTTGAACCTTGCCTTTCATGGTGCCAATTTCCTTGGTCACAGTTTCTAGTTGGCTATCTTCAACCTGTGTGCGGCCCAAGTCTCCTCCTAGCATCCTCACCAGCCTCTACACCATCTCATCTCTTGAGAGGGCCAACCTCTTACATCCTCTTCAACCTCACTATCTATAATCACTGCCTCTGTTCACTGTAAAGCTGCCTCTGCCTTTGCCTCTGTGAACACATGTAAAAAAGAGCATATACATGGTTTGTTATTAGAGCACTTCAATATTCAAACATTTACAACAAAAAAGTCTGTTAGAAGGACGATCAAAATTTATTAACAGAAGATGTTAAAATGGCACATAAAAAATAAACAGATATAGAAAATATGGGATAAAAAATACAATGACAAATGACCCAACAACAAATATTTAAAAAAAGAAAAAATAATATATCCAATGGTATTAGGCAGCACCGCCATAACAATTATGTTAAATATTTAAGCTTATGGTGTAGAGTAATAAGTTTATGTTGAACAAAAAAACTGACAGTAATTATCATTCTTAATTATATTAATAACTAATCAATCAATTAACATTATAAAATGGTAAAAAAAATTGACTTATACTATTGTATGCTGGCATGATAGGAGTAAAAGGCACAGAAGAAATTCAACAATTAATTATTTTTCTAACGCGGCAATCAAAATGTTCTGCTACATGCTAACATAGTATTTTGAAATGTACTCCTAATTTTTTTTTCATATTTTTTAACTATAACAATTCATTGTTGTTGTCGAGTGCAATATAATTTTTACATGTACTTGAAGAGCATCTTGGTAGTTATGCTATGATCTTGCTGCTGAAATGGTGATGGCAGTATCACTTCACTGGTGAGAACCTGCATGCAATAAACCCAAAAAAAAGAAGGAAAAAGTAAGAAATAAAAAAATGAGATTTTCCTTGACCATAGAAGATAACTAATAACACTATATTATATTAAATCATTCGTTGATGGTTAAAAATTTGACATGCAAGCTCATAGGGATTAAGCTTGTAAGCAAAAGCTATCTTCTAAATTTATTAAGTGTCATGAAGAAAACAACAAAATTAAATCACTGATCTTTAACAATCTTCTCTGGAACTTTCCGCTGATGCATCTGTAAATTTTTACTTTCTGCATTCAATAAAGCACTACTATGAATGCATTTTCCCCCCTAAATGCTCAAATATACTAATGTTAACAAAATAAAGGAATATCAAAAGAAATGGCAAAAAATTGGTACCATCTAGTACAACTGAAGAAAAGTTCTTATAATATTGGAGCATTTCTTCAAACACCTTCAAAGCATCACTGAAATCAAATTAAATGGTTGTCAACTTTTGAACAAATTGAGGTTTTGAAAAAAACATTTGAACAAATTGTCTTGACAGATTTTTCTTTGGTAACATAAGGTATGTTATTATGCATCTCACAAAAAAATAGATGACTTTAGATGAGTTGAAAAATAAACAGCCACTAAAAGAAATCATACCCAGCATAGGTCTTGCCTTACATTTTCTGGTGCCTTATTTTCTATCTCAGTATATAACCTTGTAATATCAAGTGTATGACATGTTTATAACCACATAAATAGTAATAATAATATTAAGTTTAACCAATATTTTGTATTAGAAATGAAATTTTATATTAGAAGTGAAGAAACATTACCAGGAATTCCAATGGATCCACAGTACTTAAGCCATTCCAGGAGGTCCCATTCTGTTATAAGAGTTGAAATTTTATCTTTCATACTTCCAATAAGAGTAAAGTAAAAAAATACTACTATTGAAAAGAAAGAGATGCCTCAAAACAGGAAATGTCTGTGATAAGTTCAAAATGTACTCATGAGTTTATTCCTTTGTTTTCTTTTCACTTCTATTAAATTCTGCGATAATAGAGGTACTGAAATTACCTTGGTGCTTGCTTCACAATCATGCAAGTGATTTATCTCAATCTGGACAATAAACTATTAAGTAAAAAATCATGCAAGATACAACAGAAATAAAAGACCCAAACGGTTTGGCTAACCTTAGTCAAAACATGAAGTAAACATATAATTATCGGAGGAAATAACACAATCAATGCACATATGGTTTCCTAACTTTTTTTTAGAAGTACAGTTAGTAATCCCTTTGCTTATAAACCACCTCAATTTCTTATATAATAAAAGAAAGGCATAGTAATCATTTAAATACATGAAGGCTCGATGATAAAATAAGAATTTCATGTTTAGTTGGAATTTTAGCTTATATGCATCATGCAAAAGCTAAGAATAATCCTCCTCCATCAAACATATATACTTCAACTTTAAAAATTCGAAAACATAATACTCATGCTACAAATTCAAAAGAAAAAATAATTAAAATTTTGCTCAAGCTCAAAGTCATCCTCTTTGAGGCCTTTTATAAGTGGAAAGGTGTTACAAGTGTTGATATAAAAATATAGAAAAACAATTTAATAAAATCGCACCTATTCAAGATTGGCAACCACTTTTTAGTTTCCATATCTTAATGTTCTACTGTTTGAATTGATTATCTTCACTCATTATTGAACTGACATGGAGGGATTCAGAAAGTTATCCAACAGCAAATGGGCAATTCGACAGACGTCCTTTTATTGGAGACCGTTCACTTGATTCTACACTGAGAAAGTTATTCAGCTGATTCCTATAACTGTTAACAAAATAATATTATAAAAATAAATGAAACATATTATTCGGGAAATACACCTTATCAGTGATATAAGAAATCAATTAGTCTGAACTGTAACCTAGAGATAAAAGCCCGAGCATAAAATGAAATGTAATGATTCTAAATTCAAGAATAATCCAGCTCATCTCCAATCAACCAAAATATTGATTGAACAAATTAAATAAAAAATTCCTTAAGAATGAAATCGAAAAGCTATGAAATAGCATATTAAAACATTCTGTTTGATGGAAGCATAATTATGAATATTCAAATTCTCACCGACTATTGCACTTGCCAGCTTTGGCTGAATCTTGGCAGCCACCGCATTTACTGAAACGCAGAAACAAAATGAAATTAAATTAACTAAAGAATCCGATAAAAGCAGATCGAAGATGAAGGAGAAGAAAAGAGGTTACCAGTGGAATCCTCAAGAGAAAGAGGAGCCTTAGTCAGGGATGTGTATGATGTCCTAATAAACCAATTGTTCATTTGGAGCTGCAATTACAAGAGGAGGAGGTGGTGATTATCCAGTTTCCTTCGTTTCTCTTCGATTGAAAATCCAAACCTAGCTAGGGTTTAGGATACCGAGAGGCTGGGAATATAGATGCAAGGAATAAAAACAGAGGCGGAGGTTACTAACCCGGAACTGAGTCACGTTTGGCTTGTAGCAGAACTTTATGGGTTCGTACGTGATTGCATAACCGCATCAGTCCCTCGTTCAATTAAGGTTTTCCATCGCTGGGCGCAAATGGGGAAGAGGAGTAGTCCCCGCTATTGCAATCCGACTTCACCACCGGTTCGCTCGGTTTGAAAGTAGACAAAGGAAATTGGGAAAAAGTGGAAGGATGTGTGTAGAGAAAGAGGGAGTAGAGGGAGAGAAAGCGGTCAGGGGCGGTGGAGAGATAGGTTATGCATGAACAGGTGTCCATACGCTACCTCTCTCAAATCCAACCGTACGATCAGAACCGACGGCCCAGATAATTCTTTCTGAAAATCAGAAATGTTACTGTTCATAGGGTCAAACTACCCCATTTAACTTTATATAGGTATAATAATAATGAGTCTTGAAAAAACAAAATAATAGTCAGCTATGAGAACAGGATTCCCTGTTTTACTTACTAGATACAAACTACAAAGTCTCATCTCACTTTAATTTGTTCTATTCTGCATTTATAGTACCGTAAAATAAACTGCTGTACTCGATTCAATGTACGTAGTTCTTGAATTGATTTATTGAATTGGTACCTTTTCAGTTATGCCCTTCATAATCAGTAGACGATGCTAACAAAATTATAATTAATGACCCTTTTAAAGAAAGAGAAAACTTAGAGAGTTATTGATTGCAATGGGTACAATTATAAATGACATTCTAAACAACAAAAATGAAGTTCAATATGTCCAAGTCATCCAATCCATTCAATCTAACTTATTTTTTTGGGTGATTTAGAATTATGCTATAGACAAAATAAAAAAATTAGTGATATGCCATCATTAAATAACAAACTATTTTTATGCCCTTACTAAAAGAAAAAAACTAGATTTATGCCATCAGTTAATTGATATGACTATTCTGTTCTTTTAAATATGCTGCTATAAAATATCAAAATTAGCATATATGCCACTGTAAAATATTTAAAAGTATTTGCAAAAGCAAAAAATAATTAGTTTTATGCCATTATAAAATAATTAAAAGAGTGTTATGCCACTATAAAATACAAAAATTGATTATGTGCCATTAGAATCTTCAATTTTTTTTCAAAATTTGTTGTATTTTCTCAAAATATGTTATTATTTATTATACTTGCAAGTCCGATTATTACGACTAGTCCCAAATTAAAATATTTGCAACAAAAAAAAAATTATTCACGTTAGTCTCAAATGATTTAACGAGTGGGGTATTCGAGTATTATTATATTCGCAAAAAAAAAAATTGCAATTGGCCCTACACGTTAGTCCAAAATAATTATATTCGCAACAAAAAGAGCATGAAATAGATTAATTGAATATTGAAGTGTTTAATAAAGCGTACGTAATTGTTATTTGACATTGTGACGAATCCATATACTTTGTCATTTTAATATATTATGGTATTATGAATATGCAATAGTATAAAAATAATCTTGTGGTTTCTTTTTAGTTATAAAGCACGGATAAGGAAAGAAAATTTGGTTGTCTTATGGATTTCATGCCATTTGCGTGTGGGTGGTTTTTTTTTTTTTTTTTTTCCTTCGTTAGTTTTCTTTCCTCTCATGAAAGATTTAATTTCTAAGGATAATTTAGATATTTTTAAATAATTTGAATGACATATCTCTAATTATAGTGGCATAATTCTAATTTTAGACATAAGTAATGGCATAAAATTAATTATAAAGGCATAAAACTAATTTGCATTTTAAGAATGCCATATCTCTATTTGCCAGTTTTCATAATAGCATTTATCTAATTATTCCAAATATTTTTTATTTGATTATAGAGTGATTGGTTTGAATGTAAATTTGAGATTTGTCTAATTCATGTTTGTTCTTGAAATTACATTTATTGTTAGAAAAATAACTTGATCCTTAATATTTTCTCAAAATAAGCATGCAAGTCCTTTCATTGGTTATTCTTAAATAAATCAAGTTGGTCCTTGAAATTACATTTATCATTAGAAAAAATAACTTGATCCTTCATATTTTCTCAAAATAATCATGCAATCCCTTTCATTGGTCATTCTTAAATAAATCAAGTTGGTCCTTGAAATTACATTTATTATTAGAAAAATAACTTGATCCTTAATAGTTTCTCAAAATAATCATGCAAGTCCTTTCATCGGTCATTCTCCAAAGAACCAACTTACCTTTTCATTAAATATATTTTTTGTGAAGGCTTTCATTGAATAATCAATGACCTATTTAGTACACATTAAATTATCGTCATCCTCACACCACCACCACCACCAACAACAACGACAACAACAACGACAACGACAACAACAATAAGTAATAACAAATCAACGATTAATTTGATTTTTTTTTGGAATGTTTAAGGACGAAATAAAGAAAGTTTAAAGACATTCAACACAGTTCAAAAGCAAAAAAAAAAACTGAATATATATTAAACGAAAATTGAAAGACTTAATATAATTTTCTTAATTAAATTTATTTTGTTACCGGTTCACTCCATTAAACAAGCAACATGGAGTATAAATTCTTCACTTACCATTAGATGGGTGAGAATTAGAGGCAAGCTGCTTCATAATTTCTAGCATATTTATACAGCATAGGGATTTAATTCAAAATTGAATATAATCATCATTCTTTATATATTATTGCAATTTCGAATTTAATTAAGAACGAAAAGAATTCATTTGGAAAGCAATTAAATGAAATATGGTCATTTTTGCACTTAAATACCTAAAATTATCTTTATTTTTCCAGAGTGGCATTCAAATAACATATTGTCTACATTCTTTCATTAGAAATCAGTATATCCAGATTTTCCAGTTTCAAACTCTAATTATTTTTGCAAGCATAAAAAATCTTTTGGAAATAAAAAAGAAAAACATTGAACCATGTCACAATTTTGTTAATGAACGTGTTCTAAGACCGCCGAAAGGGACCCAAACAAAAGCGGAGGCTTCCTAAGCTGCCACGTTAAAAAAGCACTGCTAGTCCCGTGCGTGGGCCCCAGACTCCACTTTCACTCAGAATTTGCCACGTGTACCCGGATGTGATGTATGGCGTGAGCAGTGAACATGCTTCCCACTTATATTTCCTCTTCATTAGCAGGCCGGGGCTGACCTGATGACCTCTATCTATTGTGGATTTTTCTAAAGGAGCCCTTGCCTTTTGAAACCTTTTTTCTAGGGCCCTTGGTCCCATCTTTGTAATTCTTTTGTTTAACATTTCTCCCCTTTATTTATGTGATTATTACTGCTTACTTGCTTAGAGTTAGTGATATTATCAACAATTATTTGTCGGTTGATAAACGATCTTTTGCTTGAACCCCATAGGTTGGTGTTACCTTTTATTGTTCAAGACATGTTATTTTTTCCTTTTGTTGTTCAAGGCATGTTACCATAGTTTAACCATATATAGTTGACTTGAATATCCATCCCTACGTACCATACAAAAATATTAGTTGACTTGTGTGTATATCGATGCCATATATACAATATGCACAATTGCACATCACTGAAAAGGGGAAATTTTTCAACGACGATTGACTTCTTTTGGTCACTTTGATGATTATTTCTTTCACAAATAATTTTTATTGTCAATGAAATTTTATTTTAGATTCGTTTATCCATGACCACGTACTAGTAATACAATGTATGTAAATGCTAATATGAAGTTAGGGTGGCACCTCTACATATTGTTGTGCACGGAGAAATTATAAATTATTTAACAACTATTGTTAATAATATAAAAAATAAAAAATAAAAAATTTAAACAGTAATATATATAAGTAATATTATTCCTAAGAAAATCGATGAAATTTGATGGACGCTTTACTGTTATCAAGTGATTCAAACTTTTGACAATTTTAATGTAACAATTTCTGACGCATCAAGACTCTATTCAATTATTGATATACAAGAAAATTGATGATGTGAAGTGATTGAATCATATATTTCTATCATTGAGATACAAAAAAAATCTCAAAATTCCCACAATGAATTATCAATACATTCTCTAACGTGTTAACTTGTTTCTTGACAAGAAAAACTTGTATGGAATTTACCAGTAAATATGCTACCTCTTATGCCGATTGATAATTCCAACAAAGTCACATCGATACAGCACAACTGTGAAAGAAACAACACCATCACCAAAAAGCAAAATTACCAAAGTGATTGTCCCCTTTTCCTTTTCCTTTATCAAATTTCTGGCTTCATCATCTACTTTGTCATTTTACCTTAAAAACCATGTAAAATTTAACACTTCTATCTATTCATATCCCTGCCTCTCTTTAACGTCATCTATATAATTGCTAAGCGGATAAGGATAAAATTCAACCGTTTTGGTGGTTCCCTATGAAAGCGAGGGAACTCGTGCACCCTCCTAAATTTCATCAAACTAAATAAACAACAAAGATATTATAATAATAATAATAATAATAATAATAATATTACCACCGGTGTCAACTAGCACATAATGTTCTGTCATTTTCAACTCTTTAATTATATATATTATATATATATATATATAGTTCAATATAGAAGTATTGAACTATATATAATATATATCCTGTTTAATTTAAGCAAAGAATCAAGAGTTTTGTTTGTCGGTTTGCTTGTTTATCTAATTAAAAAGGTAGGAAACTAGAAGAAAGAAAAGGTTATGATTTTATGAACGAATATAATTTTGACACGTGTGTCAGTGAACAGTCGTCAACAAGCACTTACAAAAATTCAATTTATTAGAACACTATTCTGATGAAAAGGAAAAGGACCGTTCGCAGTATGAATCTTTGAAAAGGTAAAATTACTGGTATAGAGTTGACTGCTGCCTTGGTTTTATATATAGACATTTGACATTATCTAGTGTAGAGGTTGAAATTGAACTGTGGCATTTGGCGGGATGATATCGACAGAACCACTGAGATGAAGAGATTAAATGGATGGGCGGTGGCGGATTCAGACAGTAATACAAACATGATTACAAAAAGCGAGAATATTATTGAAATGATAAGAGAAAAAATTTATTTTATTCTCATTTTTGTGTTAAAGTCTAGGTACAATCACGAACTATTCGGATTAAACAAAAACATATATAAAAATTGTTTAATGTATTCAAACTTTAAGTATGGATACAGATCTGGCTTAGCCATGTATAGATCCATCTTTAGATGGGGTCTATTCGGATTAAATCCAAAAAGATAAAATTATTGCAAATGCAAAACTTAACTAAATGACACGGATCTGGTTCTTTTTTGTATAGAGATCCATCTTTAGATGGTATATAATTATTGCATCTGAACTTCCATGTAAACTATTTCAGATACAGTCAAATAGTAATAACTTCAAAATCAAATTCAAGAAAGGAAAAACTAAAACAGAGAGAGGTAAATGCAAAAGGAAAGGTGCCAAGAGTTTCAAATATATAAAATGAGAAATGCTAGTGTCCAATATATAGGACGGATGGCTCCGTCCAATACGATCGTTTTCACGTTTTTAAATTTCAAATGATCGATCCAAACCGTTCAATATGTTCTCCATATTGAAAACTTACAATAAACCAATTTTTACATTTTTTCGAAACTTTTTACTATTTTTTTGGTATTTTTGAAAATTCCTGATATAAACATTATGGATCGTCCAATAACAACGATTTTCTAAAATACAAAATAAATAGTAAAAAATTTCGAAAAAATGTAAAAATTGGTTTCTTGTAAGTTTTCAATATGGAGAACATATTGAATGGTTCAGATCGGTCATTTGAAATTTAAAAAGGTGAAAACAATCGTATTGGACGGAGCTCATCCGTCCAATATATTGGACTCTAGCATTTCTCATATAAAATAGATAAAAATGAATGAATGAATGAATCAACAAATAATGGTATAAACCGTCTTCAGTTTTGATGGACACTATTTAAAATTAAGGAAAAACTTATTTTCAATAATTCTTGAACTAAAAAATAAACTCATGTTTTGCATATTTTCCACGTCCACTATATATTAAATAGATCAAGTTCAAATATTATAATAATAATAATAATAATAATAATTTTTAACTCAATATTATATTGCGAACTGTTGTCAACATCGAAAGTTAATTATTTCACCATGAGAATCAATTAAATGAAACGACGATAAGAACAAGTTCATTTTTAAATAATCACAAATTCCTGAAAACAAGCATGCGTTGCACACATGTGAACCATTAATATTTTACCGTAATTGAAAGCTTTATGTTGCATCACTACCAACTACAACAATAAAAAATCACTATAACGAAATAAAATAACGAACGATATCCGTGACACGTGTGTATCAAAAAATTCATTGAAGCCAACAAATACACTGATATTAATAGTACTGCTGGTCAACGGGTGAAGACCAAGCGGGTCACCAAAAATCCAACGGCTACGGAAGTGCCAAAAAACTAAAAAGAAATAAAAAGACAATGCGCGGACCAGCAGTTATGATATATATATTAACGTCTTAAATTTACAATTTAACAATGGTGTTTTTAATCAAGTCAGAATAAAATTTTAGAAATTGAAAATTTTCATAATAAACTTGTTGTTAGTTTTTTGTAGTAACTCCATACAATTGAAGCATAATTTGTTATTTTCTCAGAGATTGTAAAGTATGTTAGATTGTAACTTTCCCTCGCTTGTTGAACAATAAAGTAAGTTAACATCAATTTTAATTATTTTTAATGGGTATTATTGCATATAACATAGATCATGTTTGAGGTGCCATATTTCAACATTATAATTTTTTTTTTTGAACGGTTATAAATGTTGTCTTCTTTTTTTGAAACAATAGGTAGCGACTACCTATTACAAGGAAAGAAAAGAAAAAGCAAAAGCCAAAAAGTCAAAATTAAACGGTTATAAATGTTGTCAATCTAATTCATTGTCAATGAATTTCTACCCTGAAAAGATAATTCATTGTTAATGATTCTCGTATTCTGACTGCACTTAAAGCAATGGAGAATTGAGTATCCAAATTTTGGATCCTTCATTCTGAAATTGCAATCAACAGGTACTAGACAGTCTCTGTCTAGTTTTATCTAAAAAAAAAAAAGAAATTTCATTCAACATATTATATATTTTTGAGCAAAATCTATGAAGATTTTCTCAAATTTACTATAAATTAAGTACCAAAAGCAAAAGCATGGTGCCTCAAAAATTGAAAGCAGGGCCGGAGAAAGGGAAAGAGAGGCGCTAAGCCCTCAATGAATCCAAAATTTGTATTCTTTCTGTTAGGACCTTGTACTTGATTATATTTTCTTCAGATATTGATCTAAAAATACTTGACTAATTTAAGAAAAATTTGACTTGCGATAGGTGCTGAATACAGTGCTAGACTGAGACTTGATTGATTTAAGTGTGCAGAGAGAAGGTATATAATCAGATGTTTTACTCAAGGTAACGGAATTTTTATAGCAATGCCGAGTTGCACAACATTCACAATATTTTATAATGGCATTAACCTGTCTATATTTTAAAATTTATATCAAAACAATATAGTCACAATTATTAAATTAGTTTACTACCTATAAATCTCAAAATTTTACTTTATTTTATTGATAATCCCGTCAGCAAGATCCCGATCTTTTATTTAATATGAATACTTTGCCACACTGAAAGATACTATATATAATAATAATACGTTAATATATACTAATGTATACGGTTCGGCTCGCCAGACCTCTTAAGAAAAATAAATTTTATAAAAAACAAACAGATATAAATTGGAATCGAAAAGGAAGGTTGAGGTACCACCTTCAAAGATGCATCATGCATGGCATTGCACCATTTGCCATCAATAATAGGGCATCTTGGTTCTTTTCCAATCAATCACGCGCTGCGTGGGGCTACAGGGGAAAAATTAGAAAAGGCCACATTCCCTACGACTAATAGGGGCGGCCGAATTACAAACTCATCCAAAATGTATGACAGATGCCAAACTAGCTATCACAAATGTTGTGTATTCTAAATGTTGCGTTGTTCGAATTTTTATTTTGATGTTCATAGAAAAAAAATAAATAAATGTAGTGAAATGTTTATAATTTATTCAGTTATTAGGAGAGGTCCCAAGAAAGAAGGAAGTGGTTGACCGCAGGAATTGAGTTTTCTAGGAATTAGAGAAGATATAATATTTCAAACTCTGAAAAAAAAATTTAGGTGTTTGAAAAATATAACATATACTGGCAAAATTATTAATTGATGCACGAACAACAGAGAAAGATAATGAAGAAGTACGAAAAAGAGAGATTTTTTTTTCGTTCTGACATCACACAGATTCTTAATTCTATGACAAAGTTTAATTCTCAAACATAACTAACTGCAAAAAGACGCGACAGCTGTCTTAGATAAGCAAATACAAAATCCTAAAAGACAAAATATAAAAAAATTGCTAACAATCCTAAAAATTTTGAAATTTGTAAAGAAAGGCCCAAAAGTCCATGAAGGAAGTCTCGGATCATGAATCTGAGCCTACGATTTGCTTGGTTTTGTTTTGGACTTCAGGTCACGGAGCTCGTATCAAAATTTTCGCCTAATCCGACAGTCGGATCAAAAGTTATATCTTTTTTGTGAAGCGTGCGCAGGATCACATTGCATCATTAATTTAGATCTAAAAACTTATTTAATAATTGATTTAGACTAAAATATTGTATCATATTTCTCCATCTAATTAGATAAAGTTTGATGATTGAAAACTTTTATCACATCACAGGACTCTTGTCCCTTTTTATCTTTTTAAAAGAAAGATCTGATTTGTTCATTTAAAATGGACATATCAAAATTTATCTCAATCCATGTTAAAAATCTTTGTAAATCATAAGTGATATTGCGAATCTAGTTCATTTATTTTTCTTTAAACAAACATATACCACATTGTAATAACATAATTTTTTTCTTTTTGAAGAAGAGAAAAATGGCCGATATTTAATCTTGCTCCACAATATTTGATGTGAATTACTTCACGAAATCCATCCAGAAACCATCAGCATCATATCTAGACGCTTCCCTCCTCTCCTTTTTTTTTTCATTGTTAATTTGTACCCTCCTCTTTCTCCTTTTCCTTTCCGCCTCGTTTCTCCCCTCCTTTCCTCTCGCTTTCATGCGCACCTTCACTGTTCCTTCTCTCTTCTCTTCTTTCTCCCTCTCTTACCCTTTCCTATGCCAACCTATCCTCTTTCTACTTCTCCTTCCCTTCTCAATGATCCTCTCCTAGTTATTCTCTCTCATTTCTTCTCTCTTTCTCTTTACCATCTCTCTATTTCTCCTCCCATGTTATATTTTTGTTCATTTTAGTGACTTTATTTATCCAAATTATTTACTGTATTTATTCAATTTGTTAGTTTATGTGTTCAACTTATTTATTATATATGCTCAACTTATTTTATTGTATTTGTTCAATTTATTTGTTACATATGTTCACCTTGTTATTATATTTGTTTATCTTGTTTAGTCATTTGTTGAACTTATTGTTGTAGATGTTCAATTTATTTTTCTACATGTTCAACTTATTTATAGTATCTATTTATATTATTTGTTATATTTGTTCAATTTATTAATAACTTTTGTTTATTTCATTTGTTCTATTTGACAAATTGTGTATTGTATCTTATCATTTTATTTACTTTATGTGTTCAAGTTGTTTTTTTTTCAACTTTTTTGTTATATTTCTTTGGTTTGCTTGTTTTATATGTTTATTTATCTTGTTTGTTGTATAGGTTCAACTTATTTTTCGCATTATGTTTGTTCACTAGATTGAGGGAGAAGAAACTATGGGGCAGACGTGAGGGTAAAGAAGACAAAGGTGAAAGAAAAGGAGGCAGAATTGAGGGGGTGGAGGGGAAAGGAGGAGGGGGGAAGGGAGATGATGGTAATAAAGAGGCACAGGGATAATACGGCACCATGAGAGCGAAGTGAGGGGGAGGAAAGAGAGCAGTTTTAACTTTTAGGTGGGGAAGGAGGGCACACATTTCGTTGTTTGTTAGGGATGACGCTAATGGCATTTAACCAGATGACACTTATAATTTTTGATATTTGATTGTATTGTATGTACTCAAAAAACAAAATAATCTAAATAGTTTGCATATTTTAACAAATAACGTAAATATTAAAATGGCCATTACAAATAAATTAATAATAAAATAAAAATTAATACAATAATTTCTAAATTGAGAAATCCAAAATATTTCGAACTACTACTTTATAACATATATTTAAACCATTATAATCAAATTTTCAATTTCAAATCCATTTGAAAACTGAAGGCCAACAAATTTGTATATAATGAACATGGATACTCTACCGCTCGATCTAATATTCTCTTCGACCCGGGCTCGATCGGTCGGTTTTTATCCTATATATGATTCTCTGATAGAGTACTAAAGGTCATCATAAAAGAATTAATTATGGCTTCTTTCTATAATCAAAGTGAGAACATATATAAGAGGAGCGAGAAATGACTTTGATTGAACACCTCCTCTGCTACCGGAGGGAGCCCATGTTAGAAGCATGATTTAGATAACGGATCAAAATTTGTTATGGGATTGGTTGGCATGGGATATATATATATTTCTCTAATCTTCTTTAATTCTACACATTGTGTGGATGGACAATGGCTTATATAAAACGAAAGTGCCTGATTGGAAAGCACATAGTCAATCAGTCTAATTGCCACTCTCCGATAACAGCCTCATACAGTCATACTTATTAACTTTTAGGTGCTCTTGAACAATAATTTTTTTGGACCTTATGACAGGACGAGACAACTAAGTGCATATGCGATGTCAATCGGAACGATCAAAACTTTCATATATTTGTGCTAGCTCTTAGTATCTTTTGCTTAGTGATAAATTATATATGGAGAAAGGCTAACGCGCCATCGATGGCATGTGCCATCGATTTTTCATTGAGTTGTTTTTCAAGTTTCAAAATTCAAACTGTTAATCCGAACCGTTCAAGTTGATCACCATATTGAAATATCCTTGGAGATCAAATTTTATATTTTTTCGAATTTTTTTGCTATTTATTATGATATTTTTCAATTGGAGGGCCTAAAATACTCCAATTATAATGTTTTTGAAAATATCATAATAAATAGAAAAAAAAATCGGAAAAATGTAAAATTTGGTCTCCAATGATATTTCAATATGGTGATCAACTTGAATGTTCGGATTGACCGTTTGAATTTTGGAACTTGGAAAACGACTTGATGGCACGGGACCCTCTGTGCCATCGATGGCGCGTTAGCCTTTCTCATTATATATGTTCATATATAATGTTCTTAAAGAGATTTTCTAACTATAATTAGATGAAAATCGTCCAATTTTACTGCGTTTAGGTGCTGGTATGAATTTTGAAATATTAAAATGTATAAAATTTCAAATTTATATATTAGTTAAAATTAATATACATCTCTCAAATTATTATATATTTTACATGTCATCTAAATTTATAAATTTGTATGCGATTCACGTTTACTCGAACATATGAAAAATTATTGTGATTCAAATAATTCAATCTATAAGTTCATGCTAACTTGAGAACACATTATACATAATACTTATTTTTCTGTGCACTCAGCCTCCTATATATGTACGTGATGCGGGGAAATTTTTCTTTAGCGGATTGAAGCATTTTTTTTTTTTTTCGAAATTAAAAGGAAAGACATAAAGTATTTAAAGATAAGTTGGCCAAATCAACTATACTTTTGCCTCCTACACACCAAATTGAAGCAGGAGGGTCAGGGAGGGTTGTCAAGTGTCAATTGTAGCCAGCTGGTTATCTGATCATCTCTAATTCTAAAGCAATGCTGTCACCTCCTCTTGATTATTTCTTTTTCTCCCCTTTTCTTTTCTCGCGCTGGCGCATCTGTCCTCCTTAGCATCCTCTTACACACTCGAATTTTTTCTTCAATTGGAAAAGGTTCCAAAAAGAAACTAACACTTTTGGAACAATTTGGAAACAAAATTCAGTTGCAACTATGTCAAAAAGACGACCGAATAATTCATCAGTTTTGAGACTTTTTGTTGAGATTGTGCTTGTGTAAATGTGGCGGACAACGAGAATCTGAGAAAAAATTTTGAGCATGCATTTAGTATAGCACAAGAAAATAATCATTGGATCTGTATAGTTAGTGAATTCGTTTTTGTTTAAAAAAAAAACAGAAAATGTATTAGTGAGGGGCTAGAGATCAGTTCCTCTATGCCCCAAAAAATATAGCAATTTACAGGTATAATTTGCCTCTTATTGAATGAGAATAATTTTATTTTAGTAAAACAAAATGCTATGCTCCTTTATAAGATAATAAGTTTTTTTTTTTTTTTTTTTTTTTTTGTCTTTCAAATTCTGTTCTCTTATTGCTAAGTTTATGCTCCCTCGCGCCTCTCATTCTGCAGGACCCAAAAGAGAAATTTAGTATGAGTATCTGTATATCAAATCATGCCTCTCTTCATGATCCCTACTTATCCAAAATAATTATAAATAATAATTCTAATGACACTTCTTTTATGAATTATCTGGCACAAAAGAACATCGAAATATGATGCTACTCAAATTGTTATTAATAGAAAGTGAACCGACTCGATCTTTGTTAGCTGATTTAATCACTAAAAATGTCACAATAATCAGCACAGTTTGATGAATGGGTCTCGTGCAAAAGTTGCCCAGCTCATTCAACCAATAAATGCACCACCTTGTATTAGTTTATTAGGCATGGCCGCATGGCAGATACATAGCACACTAACTACATGACATATTGACATCACATCAGATATCTCTTTGGAAACAGAAAACAGAATCCAGAAAAATTGTAGAAAATAACAATTAGAGGCTAGAGCAACAACGTGTCATCCATTTATCCAATTCTACCACCATAATTTCGGAAACGGCACGAATATTAAAGCACAGATCACTTGTGAAGGCTCAAAAGGGAACACTTCTGAGTTATGTAGGGGCTTGAGAACATGGATCCCACGTTGGATCTGATCCAAGAAACCTCATTAGGATGAACAAATTTTCAATAAAAGAAATAGATAAATTTTAGATAACATTAGAGGATATCAGGATATGAAAGTGCTGTAGTAGGGGTCCAGGACAGGTGTAGTAAAAAAATAAAATGAGTAATGTTTTTAGTGAGTAGTGCTTTTTAAGTTTTAGAATGTCTTTTTGGTTTATCCACGTCCCACAACTGTAAGCATGGTTATAATTAACAATTGGTCAATAAAGTGAAAAGGGGATTTTCAAAAAGTTAACAGCCAATTAAATGCTGCCAATTTGGATTTTTAGATGTTTTTTAGTGGGACAATCATATACATTTTAATATTTGATTTTACCTTGTCCTAACCAAAATTCAACAAGCTGAACAAGAATGAGAACAAATTTTATTTATTGCTAATCGCACTATTTGCATGTGATGGATACGTTGCTTTACAGGCATTAATTTAAATACACTTATCGACTATAGATGTAAATAAAGAATATTTGATACCCATACACTTTAAGTAATTAATAATAAATCAATGAATGAAAACGACCATACATTTATCTTCGTCATCTCTAAACGTATTTTTAAGAAACTGAGTATATATAAAATATAAATTCATTCTGCAACTAAGATTTGTCTGGATAATCGAGTTTCTTTTATATATTTTTCTACAAAGTCCCTGCACAATGTTTTCTTCACCCATCGCTGGTGAATCCCAAATGCTAGAACCAAAACTACATGAATCATATTGCAAGAGTCAGATTTGATACACTCGAATGCTTAATTTGCACTCGAAATTGACAAAATTGAGTATCGATGAGTCATCATCTTCTCTCACAAGTGCTCAATAAAGTGCTCATGACTCACGCACTCTTGGACTGTAGACTTCTATATTTATTCTGAAATTAAAAAAAAAATATACTGAAGTGCAACTTAATTACTCCCATAATTCCTGGCCTTGGTGGCTTGGTGCGTCCAACACTTCGATAAAAAAAAATATCACTATCAATATATATATATATATATATAGAGTTTTGCTATGGTGAGTTTGCAACTCACCAAAGAGTCGGTGAGTTGCGATCAAAGCTCTTAGATTTAGTTTAAAATGACCGATCCAAACCATCCAATATGATCTCTCTATTGAAATCTCCATGCAGACCAAATTTTATATTTTTTTGAAATTTTTAAGTATTTTTTTCGGATTTTTAAAAACTGCTGTTTTTTATCGGTTCAGAACTAATTAGATTAACGATTTTCTAAAATTTAAAAAAAAATACTTAAAAATTTCGAAAAAATATAAAATTTGGTCTGCATGGAGATTTCATAAGGGAGATCATATTGGACGGTTTGGATCGGTCATTTTGAACTAGATGTAGGAGTTTTGATCGCAACTCACCGACCCTTTGGTGAGTTGCAACTCACCATAGCAAAACTCTATATATATATATATATATATATATATATATATATGCTATGGTGCATCGCGATGTATTAAGGTTTTTGTACATCGCGATCATTATTCGTCAACCATTTTATAAATTAACAAATCTAATTAAGCCAATCCAATCTACATATTGAAATCTCATTACAAACCAAATTTTATATTTTTTGAAATTTTTTTACCATTTTATTCAAATTTTCTAAAACTTTCCTTTTTTGGGTACCAATTAATAATAAGGAAATTTCAAAAATGGAAGGTTTTAAAAAATTCGAAAAAAATAGTAAAAATATTTTAAAAAATATAAAATTTGGTTTGTAATGAGATTTCAATATATAGATTGGATTGGTTTAGTTATATTTTCAATTTGTAAAACTATCGACAAATATGGTCGTGATGTACAAAAATCTTAATACATCGCGATGCACCATAGTCTCTCTCTCTCTCTATATATATATAGAGTGATAAAATACACTTTGGTGTGTAGATCGTCCCCGTACACTCGAGTTGTTTTCGAAATTCAAAATTCAAACAGTTAATCCAAATTGTTCAAGTTGTTCTCCATATTGACAAAACTCTTGGAGACCAAATTTTACATTTTTCGAATTTTATTACTATATATTATGATATTTTCAAATTGGAGGGCCTGAAATACTCCAATTGTAGTATTTTTTGAAAATATCATAATATATAGCAAAAAAATTTGAAAAAATATAAAATTTGGTCTCAAAGAATTTTTCAATATGAAAAATAACTTGAACAGTTCGGATCGACCGTTTGATTTTTGGATTTCAAAAACAACTCTGGTGTACGGGAGACGATCCGTACACCAGAGTGTATTTTATCCATCCACCCTATATATATATATATATAGAGAGAGAGAGAGAGAGAGAATGGCTAACGCGCCATCAATTTTCTATCGACTCGATTTTCGAGATCCAAAATTCAAACGGTCGATTCAAACCGTTCAAGTTGATCACAATATTGAAATACCCTTGGAAACCAAATTTTACATTTTTTTCAATTTTTTTTGCTATTTATTATGATATTTTCAAATTGAATGGCCTGAAATACTCTAATCATAATGTTTTTTAAAATATCATAATAAATAGAAAAAAATTTAAAATTTGGTCTCCGAGGAAATTTCAATATGGAGAACAACTTGAACAATTCGGATTGACCATTTGAATTTTGGATTTCGAAAAATGACTTGATGGCGCGGGACCCTCCGTGCCATCGATGGCACGTTAGTCTCTCTCTCTCTCTCTATATATATATACACACACACACTTTTTCTAATATTAATATTAGCATCGGTTAGCTAGTGAGAGTAATTTGAAGACATTTCTCGTTTTAAGCATCTTGGTAATATGAAATTACCTATGCCTTTCATATATATACCCACCGTGAAAGTTATTAACTCAGTATCGATTAAAAGAAAATCAAGAATTTTGGACATATGAGTCATCACATCGCACTTTTTTGAGGGCCGGATTACAAAGTGCCACTCCGGCATATTTATTAGAATAAAATATTTACAAAATCACATTGCACTTTAAGGATCTTCGAAAAACCATGGAACTAATTAAAATACGACATAACAGATCTTGTATGCAATTGGGAATATATATATTTAGTTTAGTGTACAGCTTAAATACAAAAAAGGATAATCTATGGAAATACTGGCTAGTGTAATTAGCTTTTATGTCCCTAAAAAGGTGGTACTGTGACAATTTTTTAGAACATATACAAATTTAATACCGAGCATATGCATTTCTTTGCAATTTTGTTATTTCATTCAATTGGTCTGAGTGGTCCCAAAAGCAGAGCCTTTTACGTTAATATCTCACTGGAGGTCTTTGTAAATATCAGTGAATATATTTTTTTTCATTAATATAACCACATTGACACGTCTGAAAACAAGGAAGTACACTAAAAGCGATGTCTCTAGTTTCTAGATGTCTGTACAATTGGATAGCAGGGTTGAATGAAAATATGAAATTCTAATCTCATGATAACAGAGCAATAGGATTAAACTTTGAAATTTCATTGACGCTGCTAAGTCACAATAGTCAATTCCTAGTGCCACTATTGGTTAATTGATCATTGGTATACCTCTTAGTTGTCATGAGAGAGAGTTGTTTACGCCAATGCAACGTTGTCTAATTTTATTGGCCGTCTATAATTTAGTTAGGTGGTGAAGAAGTGTGGCATGCCCAAGCTTGTCGCCTCAATTTTCTCATGTCATTTTCACCTTTCACCTTTTGCCATTATATCGGACGCATTCAAAATTATACAGCAATAATATTTGACACGATATCGATATTTGTATTTTACGAAAAAAATAAATAACAAAAATAATATGTCATATAGTGTTATATCATGTCATTTAAATATTTATGTCCATGCATGCATGTACTGTGCTTAATTTTTAATATAAGCTGTTGATTTTTGCTGCAATTTGTCCAATCAAAAGGAATGCTGTATATAAAGAAATTACACAGAGTACATCGGATGAAAACAAAAATTCATTAAAAATCGAGAATCAGTTCTTGGTTTAGTGACAAAAAGCAATGCACCTTCAATGAAGATCGCGAGTTTGAGGTCTTTGTGACATTTAATTTTGAATATGTTGGATGTCTTTGACCCATCTTATCTTAAAAAAAAAAAAGTCCATTGTAAATATTTTTTTTTCCTTTGAGGCCATCAGACATTAATTCAAGCCATGCTCTTTTTCCGTTTTTTTTTTTTTTTGTTGTTATAACCTCGATCTTTCTTTTCTACTAAAAAAAACAAGCAGCAAAAGCGTGATCAGGTTTTATTAGCAAAAGAAATTTTTACATAAAGATCCATAAAAAATGTTAAAAATCCTATACCAGCTGTGTCTATGTGACAGAATAGAAAATTAACACACACAAACTCCATCCAAAAGCACCTCGTACTTTAATAAACTCCAGTCCAAATCAAAAAGGAAGGTAGTGTCCTACTAAGTGTTCCTACTAAGTGTTTATGGACGTGGTTTCTAAAATACTAGTCATATGCATATATAGATAACAAAAAAGAAGTATAAAGATTACAATGTCTAGACAGATATTAGCACGCCGACCAATATGATCATTTGCTAACGAATATAATTGGTGCAAAAGCAGTTTATGGTGCGTTTGATATATATATTTTAATGCGTTTCTAGGAAAGCGCGCACCAAACCGTAGTTAGGTGCAGGGGCGGATCTATGTAGTACCAAACCCAGGCAAGTACCTGGGGTTATTTTTTTTAAAATTAAAATCTAATTAGTGAAGATTGAACTGTGCCTAGGCTTAAATTTGTATGGTGCCTAGGCTTGATTGGATTTTGTGTTCGGTTGAGTCTCTAAATTTGGTTTATATTCTATTATACTGAGTGTGATGTTTGGATAGTGCCCGGCTCAAAAATTTTCTGGATCTGCCCCTGGTTTGGTGTGGAACTGTTGACCGTGTGGTGGCGTGGTGACTGAGGCGACGCATGCTTAAATTGAAGAATGAATCTGTAAAATTGGAATTACGTGCATGAGATAGTTTGCATAATTGCATGAGATGCGAGCGGGTGTCAGACGAGTCCGAAGACTTGACAGTGACACGTTCAATATTCCACATTCTGTTATCGTTGAGTGCTTCTCTCTTAATTAATGATTTAGTTGACGCATTTGGTGTAGCAAGATGTTTATGTATTGGGAATATTCCACCTTTCGGTTCAATCAATTGTTTTGCATGTATACATGTTCTTATTAATTTCTCTTGTTGGTGAATAATTAAGTTAGTGGAGTGACACTTTCTTGTCAGGTGAATATGCAAAGTAATGGGATCAATGTTGCGGATAATTAATCTGTAATCGATTTTTTTTCCCCTCTCGTTTCCTACTAACGAATTTGGAGTTTATATATATATATATACACACACATACTTAATTAGTTGTTATCCGGGTTTTTTTTTTTCTGGAACAAGAATATTTACTAAAGAAATCAACTCTTGGTCTAGTGATAAAGAGCAATGTATTTTGAGTTAAAAGTCACAGGTTCAAAATCTGGCTAGGAGAGATCTTTCATAGACATTTAATTTAAAAATAAGTTTGGAGGCTTGACCCCTCATTTTATCTTCAAAAAAAAAATTACAAAAGAAAAAATAAAATCCCATAGAAAGAATTTTTTGCATTTTGAAAAGCAGGTAAACCTCAAGTTTTCAGTTTTTTTTTTCTTTTCTTTCCATCCATTATCACCCCATGAACCCCCCCACCCCCCCCCCCCCCCCGAACACCCACAGGGGCACTCAGCGTTACTATTTAGAAAATTTACTGAAATATTAGCAATGTGTATAATGGTACAAGATAATTAAGAGTTGTATATACATTAATTCATGGGAAAAAAAAAACAAAAACCATGTATTGATTTTTGAGTTTTATATATTGCAGTTTATGCACAACAAATACTTATTTGTGTTAAAACTAAAGAATCGAGAAAAATACTTGCAGGGGGCACCCAATCAAGGTAACGAGGATTGAAAAACATAATTAATCAGTATATAAGAGCTTAAATGGTGTGTACATTGGTTTTCAATTTACATTTTTTATCTATTACCACGGCATTTTGCTAGCATATTTTTTTAGAAACGCTTGGTGTGGAATTTAGCATAATTGTAGATCGATGAAATAAGCATTCATCATGGATGCGTATCACGTACAAGCAATATCCAGCGTAGTACATTTGGCATGCTTAATGACTATTACTTGAAAATTGGTGCCGATGGCTCCCACGTAATTAAACGTTTATCTCTAAAAGCCTTTAGAGAATGCTTGTAATCGCATGTAGTCCTGAATCAAGTCATGATAAGCATGATCATAAGAGATAAGTATTATATATATAGAAAATTTGTCTTAAAATAAAAATGTGATGTCTGCTAGCTAGTATGCAAAAGTCGGTATCTAAAGTCTTATCTCTGACAAAACTAGGGCATTAATACATACCTCTACGGCATTAAAGGAAACCATTTAAAACTATGCCAATTCAATTTTACAGTACAATTTAGTATAACACACGGACTAAGATAGTGATTACAATTGTTGAATTCTAGGACTATGTAAAAAGTCAGATTCTTATCTTATCCATCACAATCATTTCATAAAAGCTCAAAACTTTCGTTGTATATACTCAAATAATGAAGACGAGAGAACACGGGTGTCATGTGAAGGGCATACCCAATTTGCACGAATAGATTTGAAATAAAATGATGATGGGGCGTGATCTGTAAGTTTAACCTGACTTTCATTGCTGAAAAATTACCTTACCATCGACAGATATAATAAGGATATCCGTAATTATTCATACAGATTAAATTATATTCAAATCAAATTTCGCTATTTGATATATATAGGATTATGACATTTTTGCGAGTAGGCCGTACCATATCAAGGAATATGAGAATAATTTTGTATTTGTAAATATTTTCTTAATTATGTAAATTGCAGGAATGGGTTTTTGCTTTATCGGTTGATTAGGATAGAAGAAGATATATAGTGACATATCCTTAGATGATAGGCAAGCCAATTGGTAATTCTTAAAAAAGAAATTCGAAAAGGGTTATAAAATAAAGTTTTCAATTGGAAACGAGCATGCTAGTACCACTTTGTTAAAGAAAATGTTTCATTTGTTTTTTTTTTAAATAAGAGTTGTGTATATTAATTCTCTCCCTTTTCCTTTTTATTCGTTATCCTTTCCTATGATCATTTAAATAATAGCAATATATTAATTCGCGATGTTTACTTCAGATCTAGCCAGAAATTGACAGAGGAGGAATTTGATATCCATGAATATAATCTGTTTGAAAAATGGATATTCATTATGTGAAATACTTCTCCAGAAAGAATATCGACCTTCTTTAATTTATTTATTTTTGAGAAATGTTCCTAATTAACAAACAGTATACACAAGCATATATATCATGTTCTTAAGAATAATTAATTCAATGTAAAAACCTTTGCACCAAATATTTACACTATCTTGAGTGCATTTTATTCACTTTACGTACTAATTGTATAAGAGTACTGACATGGAAATTACCTCAGTATTCTTGTTTTTCAATTTTGCGATTTAAGTATTACTATTGGTTGAAATCCTTCTGATTCGTTGACTTTGTTCTTCTTGTTTCGTTCTTTGATTTTTTATCCTTAATCACTGTATTTTACTTATTTGCAAAAGTGTTCATGATTTTGCACCAAAACAATTGCCTGGGTGGGCCTTCGTCATTTTAAGAATCCAGGCCCAAATGAAGATAGTCACAATTTCTCTTACAGTTACAGGCATCAATAGTTCATTATTGAGCTGAGTTTAAATTGTGCTCAATTAAAGTCAGATACTTAGCTAGGTCTTGGACTATCATTTTTTTTTTTAAAAAAAAGAGAGAGGTTTTTGCCATCTTGGACTATCATTGAAATGGAATTTTATTATTAGCATTCTATAAGACGAACGAAATTGTATAAAGACTTCTTTCAAACTAGTAAAACCAACATATTAGTAATTTAGTATTACTAATTAATCTAGAAAAATCTGTAAAATCAATCTTAATCCACCAATCAACCCATGAACATTTTTCTGCAACGAAAACATTGTACTCCACCACTGCATCACCTGACGTCATATTTAAACTATAAGTCTTCAACTGTACATACCCGCTTGCCAGCCTAAACACCCCACTTCCACCGACAACTGGCATCTCTCTCACGGGACTAAATACATCATTTCGGCCTAGTACCACAATGCTGCTCCCATTATATTTATCATCAAGAAACACTAAGCTCATGGCCATGAGTAACCCCACCGCATCCTTTCCTGATGATGAATACAGGCCTTGTGCCCTGCCCACCAGCTTTGAATTGATATCTGGACCCACTGTCAGTGGGTCATCAATCACTATCACATCTCCGAAAAGGGTGGAAGTGGTTTTCGTCAATGCAGCCTGTGCCACCTGGATAGCTGTTGGGTTGGGCCCGCTAAATGTATCGTGTAGATAGAACCGTAAGTTGGTTTGGTTTTGCAGGGCCATTACATTGCCAAACATGAAAAAGAGGAGAAATATTGTCTTCATAGAGTTATAATTTATGAATAAGTGTTGCTATATATGGAGTGAGATTAGGAAGCAATGCATGAGCTTTAGGGGGTAAACAAAGAGGAGTATATATGTAGATCATTGCAAGTTGGTAAAATAAACGAAAAGCGTTAGATAAGTTGGTACGAGCCCATCGCATTATTATATACAATGATGATATGATAAAGAGGGTGGTCTCACCAAATTACTTCATAGCCAATTACATATTCATTTCAGTTGCCTTTTATTAATTCTAGGAGATTGTCGGTAGTCTGGTAGGGAGTTCATTTTCACAGGATAAATTGGAACTGGAAGAACATTTCCTTACTTTATAAGCTCTCATTTTTAAAGATTGGTAGAGCCCACTATCTTCAAGTTGGACTCAGGCCCAGCTGGTAACGGGCCGTTTACAGGTGTGATCCCTGAGAACGGAAGAATTTTTTATTTCCAAGTTAATTTTAGATTTTTTTTCCCTTAAAAAAAGTCCTTTTTCATCAGTTTGTTTTTTCATTTCCAACATAGCTTGTTTTGGCAGCAGCTGAACATACACACAAGGTTTTACGAGCTGCAATCCAGAAAGAAACAGTTAGCTCTAACATTATTTAATTGTCCTTTTTTTATTTCATTTATTGCAAGCATAAACTGAAGATTGCTATTGATTTTTCTTTCAATTAAAGAAAAATAAAATTATTCACCAATAGTAAAAAAAAAACAGTGGACATTTACGTTTGATTTTCTTACAATATCGCAGCCATTGAGATTTTAGACAATATACAAAAAAAAAGAGTATTATCTTAGCAAAAATAACTTTTTCACTTCAAAATAACCAATTTTGGCAAGAACTTTTAAGGACAGACAAGACATCAGGAATTACTTATTACAATCAGAGTCCCGCGCAATCAAGCAATCAGACGCGCGACTCCCTCACCCTCACGCGCGAGTCGCGACCCTCACCCTCACGCGGACCTTACCCCCTCGGTCTCCTTGCGCGATTCATCCCTCCTCCTCACGCGCACCTTACCCCTCTGTCTCCTTGCGCGATTCGTCCCTCCCCTCTCTCCTTCATGTTTTCAGCACATCTCGTCCGCCATTCTCCTCTCTCCTTTGATTCAATTTCTCGTTCTTATTCTCCTCACTTCCACCATTCTCCTCTCTCCTTCCATTCAATTTCTCGTTCTCCCTCCCTCCTCTCGCGTCTCTCTCCCTCTCTCCATCATTACGAGTAGAGAGGAAGAAAGAAGACGATCAGATTCTGCTACGGTTTGGGAGTAAATAAATAACTATAAAGGAGTAAATAACTAATACAGGCGAGTAAGTAATAACTTTTTGTGTAATTTTATTAGGGAGTAATTAAACACTATGAGGGGAGTATATAACAAGTACATGGGTGTAACTAAAATAGTAGGAGGGAGTATTTTAATCTGATTCTGCTACAGTTTGGGAGTAAATAAATAATTATAAGGGAGAAAATAATGAATATATGGAAGTAAGTAATTAATATAAGGGAGTATCTAATACATGTAAGGGAGTAAATAACATTCAAATATGATTATGCCATTGTTTGGGAGTAATTAAGTAACTATAAGGGAGTAAGTAATTAGTATAAGGGAGTATTTAATACATATAAGAGAGCAAATAATATTCAGATATGATTCTGCTATTGTTTGGGAGTAATTAAATAGCTACATGGGAGTAAATAATTAGTATAAGGGAGTATCTAATATACATAATAGAGTAAATAACATTCAAATTTGATTCTGCTATTGTTTGGGAGTAACTAAATAACTACAAGGAAGTAAATAATGAGTATAAAGAAGTATCTAATACATCGTAAAAGAGGGGCGAGAGCAAGAGAAGAGACGACATGAAGGAGATGAGAAAGGAAAGGAGAGATACGAGAGAAGGCGAGAGAGGAGAGAAGAGGGGCGAGAGCAGGGAAGAGGGCGAGAAAAGGAAAGAGGGGGAGAGGGGACGCAGGGTGAGGGAATCATGGTGAGGGGGTGACGCAGGGTGCACGGACAGAGGGATGTGCGGATGAAGGGATGCGCTTGAGGGGGTGAGGCAAAGTGAGAGCGACGCGGGGTGAGAGCGAAGCAGGGTGAGGGTTGAGCGGATAGAGAGGAACGTGTTTTCTTTTTTTGGACAGTGCTTTTTTCCGTTTTTAGCATATGATTGCTTGATTGCTTGACTGCTTGATTGCAGTTATCAGCTCCGCAAGACATCTGTTACTTTATGGAGGAATATTGCAACAAATAGCAAGTTAATTGTAGATTTTAGTAGGTATGACTATTACTAATCATGATTAATGTAAATTTAATTAGGATTAGATATACTGTTGCAAAAGGATCGAATATACAAGACTTTGATTTCATAGACAGCACCGCAAGCCATCAACCACATCACTCCGCTGCGCACAGCCTCCGTCTCTCTCCGTATGTGGTCGATACACTACGATCTCAAGTTGGGGACTAGCGTCATCTTTCACGATTCCAAGTGCTCGACATGTCGTGTCTCTATTTCATGCTTGGAAAACCATCAAACAAGGGGGAAAAAACTCGCCTTCTCTCTCAGATGTCTCTCTAAGATTCTGGATCTTTAAGGACGGAACAACCAAGAAATAAAATCCTAGATTTGAGATTATAGAGGTCAATAACTGACAGAATCGGAACAGAGCGTTTTTAATTTTGCGGCCCAGTGGGTCGCTTGGACCCCCAGCGGTCCGCTACCAAAAAACTTCTCCGCAAAAACTAACATTAATATATTGCAGTAGATTAGATGATCACTCAATTACAGTTCTTACCAACTATGATTATAAATTCATATTCCTATTTGCTTTTAGTGTGAAGAAAGTTGGAATGTATTATATCAGCTACAGTTCCCATTTTTTTTTTTTGAAAGGCTGATTAGAATTCCCTGAACCATCTCGTACCAGTAATTGGTACAGTGTATCCGGAGGCTTAGTTATATTACAAAAAATTACACACCTAAAGCAACTGTACTTGAGTTACGGTTCTATGTTGCTGCTTGGTTCCAAACATTTCACTTTAATAAAGTGGCCCTAAGCTTCTTTCCCTTGATCAGTTCTCCATCAGGGACAATCAAACAGCAAAGTTGAGCAGTATATATCTAAAGTGGCCCTAAGCTTCTTTCCCTTGATCAGTTCTCCATCAGGGACAATCAAACAGCAAAGTTGAGCAGTATATATCAGAAGCGATTAGGAATAGATTGCTAATTTCTTGTAAAAGGCCAATTGAATTCTGTTTTGGAAATAAAATGACAAGAATGGCCTCAACAAGTAGATATAGATAGATATATAACAAAATATCTTAAGGCCTAATTGTTTTCCTGAAACTGCTGTTGGCTGCATCTCTGGCTAACTTATTATATTCTGGCTGTATCTCCGGCTGCCACCATTATTTCCATTATCACCACACACAAAATATTAGTCTTCCTTTTGCTCATCTACTCACCATATAAAATCCAACCATTCTCTTCTTTGCATAACAAGACAAAAACTTTTGTGTGGTGGTTTTTGCCAAATGTAAAGTTTCAAGATTGATAAGGCGATAATCGTATCCATTTCTATGAATATTCTATTTCTTCTAATTTTTGAAAGTTTGTAAATGCGGAGATCCTCATATCCAAGTATTGAAGATATTGTTTTATTATTTTTACTCCATGAACTTCAAGAAAGCTTATTATATTTTTCTGTAGAATTTTATATTGAAATAGAAATATAACTAATAATTCTGTGCATCTGTTCTTAATTAACTATTTAACGTAATTAAGTTAAAGCTGAATTTTCTTTTATCATTTGATGATGGTTTGTATCATTAATAGAGCATCAATTGTTACCCCCGCCGGAGATGATCTAGCACTGTTGCGTAGCGCGTACAATGATTTTTGTTGAGTGTTAGTAATCGATAGCGAAAGTATAGTGAGTAAAAATATATTATTTTTCTGTATAAATAATACTTGCTGTACAAATTACTTCATAATTTGGTCCGCAGAATCAAATTACCCACTGAGGACTTTTCACTGTGCGCGTTCACGTGAAACAGCGGCTATTTTGCATTTTTTTTTGCTCACTTTTTCAAATAGGTTCATCTTTACATTTCTGCTTTAGCACAAAACTATTTGGATCGACCTTTCAATTAGGTTCTAAGTCTATTTTAATTTTCGTTTGACTCTAAAATTCTATAGAAAATAAATATTAAATGAGACCCACAAGAGTCAAATGATCAATTCAAATCATTCAATATGATCTCTATATTAAAATTTTCCTAGAGACCAAATTTTATAATTTTCAAAAATTTTAACTACTTTTCAGATTTTTTTTTTAAATTGGAGAATACAACACAAATTAGATTGATGATTTTTCAAAATTTGAATAAAATGGCAAAAATATAAAAAATTATAAATTTAATTTCTAAGGAGATTTTATTATAGAGAACAAATTGAGCAGTTCAAATTGACTGTTATGATCTCAAAAAAAATCTAATTGTGTTTGAGTAGCTCAAACATAATTATTCTAAATTGTACAAAATGTACGTACATGCTAAACAAAAAGATCACGCAACACGTGAAATTACGCTATAGATAATAAAAAGCTAAAATTATAGCTACAACAAAAGAAGACGGAAAAGAAACAAAGCATTATTTCATCTATAGCATAACAAACTAGAATGAATCATAATAGTTCACTGAACTGTAAAGCCTCAGTTACTCTAATTAAACCCATTAAGAAGCTCAACACAACTCTCATGATGTGCAATTAAGCTTCAATTCTTTTAAAATTGCTCTAATTTCTACAATTTTCGGTATCAAAATCCAAAATGGCATGGGTTGAATTAGTGCGACGGTGTCCGTTCACAACGCTCAGGTTCACAAACTCACAATAGAATCTTCCATAGCGTGGCAATCAGTTTGGTCGTCGGTGTGGTCCGTGTGGACCTGACTCAAATACACTATGTTCGGTTCAGATGTGTTTGATGGGGAGGAAAGAGAATGGAGATGAAATTTAGAAATTTTTATTGTTTGGATGGAAGGAAATTAAGAGAATGAAATTTTTACAAGGGGACGCATTTTTTTCTCCAAAATTTTCCTCACACATAAATTTATTCCCCGCCGATTTAGAGGAGAATGAGGACAACAAAAAATCACGGAGATGCAAATGACAACAAAACCCTCTAGCACATCTTTCCTGTCAATGTATTTCTTGGCAAGCAATCCACTCTTTTCTAAAACGATAACATTAATATTATGAATTTATCAAACCCCATTTCAAAATTTTCTGTCTCCGCCACTGCTTTTGACAGTGGTATTGATGCCGATGTCTCAAATTCTGGAAATATGCTTATTTATGGGTCCGTATTTTGATTATTAGTCAAGCTGGAATCAATATGAACCAGGTTATGGAAAGGTTCAAAAAGTTTAAAGAGAAATCAGACCATACATATACTTCCTAAATTTCACTTTTTTTAGTTTCTAAAAAAAATGTAATTAAATGAAAATTTGATGGAGGCAAGTCGGACAATACATATCATGCTATTTCATAACAGTTGAGATGAAGCATGTAAATTATTTCTTTGGTTTTTGCGCCTTGCTAGTTTATCTCAATTATCAGATTTTTTTTTTTTTTTTCCTATAAGATCATGCATTAAATTTGGGATTTTTTTATCCGGTACAATTTTGTAGTACAGAGATTGATTATGATATGATAATGACAGTATAAACTTGTTTGTCCCAATTGAATTGCTAGCACCAATTACAACTTGTTTGTGTCAAGGGTAAAGTAGTCAATTATTTTATTTCACCTTTGTTAAATTAATTTAGCAAAACAAGAGAACAAAAGAAAAGAAAAATATATTTTTTTCCCCCTCAATATTTATCCAAACAGAAAAAAAAAATCCTTCCTATTCCATCCCTTTCTCTCTCTTCATATTTTTCCCTCCCTTTTCACTCTCTTCCTCCGAACCAAACATAGCGTAAAAGTGGTCCAATGACTATATATATAGAAATAATACAGAAAAAAGACATCTCCGTTTTTGTGGAAAAAGAGAAAAAAAAAAGACAAAGAAAGTGCCTCCCCTGTATTGAATAATTATGTTTGCTTCAGCTGCACCGTTTTTGTTGCCGAATTTTATATATTAGTGTCTGAAATTAATAATTTTCTTTTTTAAGATAATTCTACCGTACATCTATCATAATATACATATTGATAACGCTTTTGATCTAAATATTTTTTTGGCAAAGGTGGAATAGCGGAAGAGCGTCAAATTGTGCTGGGATAGTTGCCGAAAAGAAATAAAATTGAATTAAATTTGATAAATCGTGGAATAGTGGTAATGGGAAATTGAATAAAATTATGATGTTAAACCTATTCTTTTTGCACTTTAAACAAATCTCTATTTGACTCTTCACTTTTCGCATCCATGAGAGAAATGAAATTATAGAAGAGTGTTTCTTTTAGCCATAACTAATATCATGTACTATACTTCTCTGGAATACACAAATGTAATTTGATCGTTAATTTTCATTATTTTATCTCATTATCTAGTTTCAACGTGTTGATGCAGTTAAATTAATATTTACAGTGTCCCTAAAAAAAAATTAATATTTACAGTAGGTTTACGCCTTTCCAAATTTCGCAGAACACAAAGAAGAATCTATATTTTAATGTACTTTAATGAGTTCAGCTATGTTAATCAATTCTGATAGGTTGAATTTTGCCATATAACTAATAACTCAGAACTTGCCATTAGTGTACAAACTGTCCTCTTAGTTGCACAGAGACTCTGCAGAATTACTTCGCTAGATTGTCACCACTACAAATTAAACATTCTCTTTATCATTAGTTAGCTAATTTAACTGAGGTTGAAATGTTCACACACACACACACACAATGCGTGTTTCAGATTTAGAATGAATTTTGTAATTGTAATAATTATTTAAAAGGATCTAAATGTGAACATACTTTCTTGGAAGATCCTGCATATAGCTCAAGGTAGCTTGCAAGCATTCCCAGCACCCCTGTTAATGCACTTAATTCACTCCGAATTAGAAAGTTAATATTTGTAGCAATATCAACATTATTTTACATATGCGGAAGTGCGTATTGAGATCCTGCTGCTGGTAGAAAGGGTTAACTAATGCTTGCAAGCATTGATAAGTGTAATAAGTAGCAAATTTTCAAAAAATGGCGTTATATAGAAGCTGTATCAATATATTATCGGTAATTGTTTAATTCAAAATTTGAAAGAAATTTTGCTTTATCTATTGACTAACTTTTCTTCATCTGTACTGCACAAAGACATGCATCTCGCTTTGATACTTATATGACAATTCAATTGTAACGGAAAATTAATGCATTAACTTGATTTGTTATAAACTTCAAAAAGATGGGGACAGAAAGGAATAGAATGTGCTGAAAGTCACCACATATTCTTGACACAGTACCTTAATTATTTTGATGCTTAAAGAAATAAAATGTAGTCAAATATACGGTATATGAAGTGAAAAATGAGAAAGAACTTGGTTCTAGCAATATTCTTCAATAAATTAAATTGTGAAAATAGAAAAGAATGAAAGTTTTTTTTTCTAAATATATATATAAATGTAGTCATAATAGAAAAAGGTATTGGGCTAGACCCATACTTTTGCTTAAAAACAAAAAATGTAAATGTAGTTGAATTTTGTAAACAGATTTAACTTTTTTTTTTCATTTTTTTTTTGGAAGAATGGCATATCAAGCCTCCCAATTTTTGTAATTAAATATCCGCGAATTCCAGCTGGGTTTTGTGTCCACTATCTCCCCCCAAAATGCTTTTTGCCCTTTTTCACTAGAGTAGATTTTGATTCTCAACTCTTAAGTCTTGCTGGAATTTTAATAAAAAAAAAGTAAGCCCATTATCAAATTAAGGGTTTATTTGCCAAATAAGAAAATTAAAATAATATGTACTGTATCTCAATGTTATTAGTAACATTTGATAACCATTTACATAATCAATGGTATTCAACACTTGCCAAATAAGCTTTGAAATCTTTATTGCTTTCTATAATACCCGTAGTTTTTTATACTAAAAATTATTAATCTTTCGTATTGTTAGCATCTATAATTATGCCAATATTATAATGTTTAATTATATCGAATTATCAGAGCAGAGGCCCGAATGAGCAATAATCTACTTAATTTATCTCCAAAGAGAGAAGAAAAATGAGTGGCGTGCATCCGATTCATTATCTTTGTGGAACTTACATTAGTAATAAATAGAAGTGACGTAGAAGAATCTTCATATACACTTAAGGATTAATTGTTGAAGATTAATGAATGTGACATAAAATAAGTCTGTATATGTCTGCGTGAAAAATCTCCGAAGCAAGCACTCCAAGCCTTTTTTTTCCTTTTATTTAGAAGGTTCCTGAAAGTAGAAGCGATTTGAAATTGAAAATCATTGTAAAGCATTCTACCACACTCTTATATATTTTATAAAAACTTGATGAGTAAATGCCACACTAAGAAACGCTTTCAGCTCTACTTGAAGGCTTTGAATATCTGGTTCATATGTACTCACGGGTAGGGCTGTCAAAAGTGTGCCGTTTACCGTTATGCCGTTTCGTTTAACCGAAGTGGAACGGTAAATGGCACCAGAAATTGTACCGTATTCTTAACGGAACAGTATGTGGCACAGTTGTTTATACCGTTATCAATAAATGAAGCACTGAAATTGGTTATTTCAATAGAAAATGGTAAGTGGAACGGTTGATGAAACAGAAATCTGTTTCGTTTAATAAACGAAACGGTAAGTGGCATGGTTGATTTTTACCGTTTTTAAATGGAACGGTAACGGCAAAGGGTATTTCCGTGGTTTTTGACCACGTTTGACACCCCTACTCACGGTGCATCTTCTCCCCCACTCAGAAAAATCATTAATGTTTTTTTAAAAAAAAAATCATTAATCACTTTGGTTTGGTTAAGACTATAAAAAACAAATATTATATGTTAACAATAGAGAAAAGGAAGACCCACTTGTCGTCACTAGGAAGACCTTCAGAAGCTCTCTTCATGAAATCATGATTCGTTTAACAGCTGGACTACTTTTCTTTTTTTCTTTTTTTTCTTTTTTTTTTTGCATGCTTTAGTAAAGCATGCACCGGTTTTGGAATTTCGAACCCAATTGCTTTAAAATCTTTAATTTTGATACATAGTAGTTTGGACCGCTTGAAATGAAAATGTGAACTCCAAATATAAACTATGTTGCTAGTTTTATTTTCCCTTCTTATTCCCGGTGGTAAGTTTCAATTTCTGCAATTTAAGAAAATAAAATGATTTTTTATCTTGGGCAAACAAAAAAAAAAAAAAAGAAAGTGGATAATGGATTGTAAATATTGGTTTTTGACAACATTTCAATTTAATCAAAATCATAGTTAGATAATCATGCTGTATATTATTATTATTATTATTATTATTATGAGAATATCTATGGTGCATACTAATCCAAAATTTTAGATCTGCTTCAAAATGACCGATCTAAACTATCCAATATAATCTCCCTATTGAAATCTCCTTGCCAATCAAATTTTACAGTTTTTTTTGAAATTTTGAAGTATTTTTTTCGAATTTTTAAAAATGATTCTTTTTGAACGGTTCAGAAAAAATTAGATTAACGATTTTCTAAAATTTCAACAAAAATAGTAAAAAATTTTAAAAATATATAAAATTTGATCGGTAAGGAGATTATATTAGATAATTTGGATCAGTCATTTTGAAGCAGATAAAGAGTTTGGTTTAGTGGAACTCAAATACATTGGTATGTACCATAGATATTCTCTTATTATTATTATCATTATTATTATTATTATTATTATTATTATTATTATTATTATTATTATTATAAGAAGAATTTAAGAAGAAGAAGAAGACAAGAACTAGGCTTGATTTGCATCTCTTGATACTGTACATTTAAGCGTTTTTTGTTTTTTAATAGTTTTTTTTTTTAATTCTCCCATAATCTTTCCTTAATTTACTCGTTGAAAAGTGGAGCAGAACTAATGAACAAACCCCACCTAAACCATAACTAACAGCGACCCATTCAACGACGAATCTTTGTAGGCACCATCTCTCCCTAACAACCCAACAATCTCTGATACGGTAACACTTCATTGGGTAGATTTAAAACCTAGCTTCTTCAATTTTCATTGGTCATTCCTATAGAATTTACTAATTCATTTGCTATTGTTTTGATTTACGCCACGCATACATCACTACTTGATAGAACTTTAGAAGATACATATTTGTTTAGTAAAGAATTAGTGGAGACATCAAAAAGATCATATACTATAGTAAAAGTTCCTGTTACCAAAAACATTTAATTAGAAAAATTATATCAGTAACTGTGTGCTTTTACATGGTCCCTCTTTATATCATCAGGGAACAACTCCTGAGGCCTCTCACCACTGAGTACCAACACAAAAGGAAACAAAAGAATTAATGGCTTCCAAGTTAGTACCAAATTCCTTCATCCTTGTCTCGTTCTTTCTCTGCTCCCTCATTAATGTCCCCTCTACCAAGTCTCAGTTAGAGACCCTGGCTCCAGACCAGTCGAAGGCTGAGGCTGCTGGCATGACACACATCCATTTCTTCTTCCATGACATTGTAAGTGGTAAGAACCCGACAGCCATAACAATAACCCAGCCAGCTAGCGGCTCGACGACATCATTCGGCCTGATGAATATGATGGATGATAAGTTGACAGAGGGGTCCGACCCCTCCTCGAAAGAAGTGGGTCGGGCTCAGGGTCTGTATGCCTCATCCTGTCTTGGCGAGCTTGGCTTCATGCAGGTGGGTCTTATCAATCAAGGTCAAAATGAACAAGGATTAGTTATTACAAGAGGAAAAAAATAATTATGTTTATAATTCAATTAATCTTTTATGAAATGTATAGACGGCTCTCATCCTGTTTCAAATTGACCTTAGGCAGTGCTCCACAACTGAAATTGGAGGATTACGTTGGGGGAGAGGAGGTAAACTTGTTGAGTTCACCTGCTCCAGAAATTTTAATTCCCCCAATTTCGGGTGTAGCTTGAGTAAACATTCAATCTAATCTTCCATATGCTCCCCTCCCCTAATCTAACCTCCTCAGCTCCTCTCATCCTTCTTATAAGTTTGTGGAACACAGCCTAAGGATAAATTGACTAGCAGCTGGGACGACAGTTCCTCATTAATTAAGCTGACTAGCAGCTGGGACGACAGTTCCTCATTAATTAAGCCTTGTCAAGAACAATTAGATAGGCTGATAATATAAAGCAAATATATTATGGGTAATAAATTTGGTTATATTTTGTACGAGATCATAGAAGGTGCTAAAAACTATTCTCTGTTCCTTTTTTTGCCCCTTATATACGAAGCTGCGAAGTAATATGTGCATTTGTTCTTTCTTGTATGTAGGCTATGAACTTGGTTTTTACAGACGGTGCATACAACGGCAGTGTGATAACAGTACTGGGGAGGAACACACCAATGCACGCAACAAGAGAAATGTCGATAGTGGGTGGCACCGGGCAGTTTCGATTTGCACGTGGCTATGCTATTGCTAAGACTCACACGATGGACTACACAACCGGTGACGCAACCGTTGAGTACGATGTATATGTAACAACACACTGATGAGTAATAACAGCCATGAGATGATGTTGCTTTTACTTCTCTGTAACATGTACCTGTTTGCTTAGTTCTCCATATTCTAATATGTCTTTTAATAATGCGGCTTTGTCAAGTTGATGTGCTTTATACTATTCATTTGTAGTTTTTGTCACAGGATGTTAGGTACATTATATGTTGATTAGGTCCCAATAATTGTTTGGACCATTACTTACATCCAGGATATAGCAGTTCCAAGAAGACAAGAAAAGACATCAGCAATTCTCTCAAAAACAGTATATAACATAAACTCTGCAAATCAAAATTTTGACATAAACAACCAAAAACATGGAAAAATATCTTCTAATTTGATGTCATTTCTCCTCGGCACCTTTTTACCTCATATGATAAGCAGTTAAGCACGACTACTTAATTAGGGAGAAACAGAACTGAGTGATTTGGGGATTTTTGAGTTTGAACAAAAGGAAAGAGTACTGTAAAGAAAATATTTCTCGTTAATGTTTTTTTTTTTCCTGCGGTTCTGTATTTTCTGTAAACATGGTATTTGCTAGTATTATGATGATTTAATTATTTATCATAAAAATAATAAATTTCACGTATACCTTTTTGAAAACACATGGTACTAATTTTACAAAAAAAAAGAAAAAGAAAAATCCCTTGTTACCTGGACGATCTAAAATATTATTGGAATCATTATTGCAAACCGGTCCAATTTCAGAAGTAAAAATTAATAAAAGAGAAACATTTGCAACAAAAGCACCTCAACTTGCATACCAACATAAATTTTATGTGTGAAAAATAATTTATTAGTGCATGTAGCAGTTCTACCAACTAACTTTTTAAAGAATTTTATGTGTACGTGTACAGGTGTACTAGAACCTACCATTTTTTTGTTTTATATTTTTAAGAGTAAAGAAGATCCTAAGAACTTCTTTAGCTCAATGAGAACAAAATATTTCCTATACTTACAAAATCAATCATAATCACCATTCACAAAACTTATAGACAAAAGGAAAACCAAATATTCTTTGAGCGCTTGCTGGAAGTAGGATTGGAAACTTTTCTGTTACTTTGTTGGTTAATCAGGGACCGGGTCTGATCCACACTAGACCCATTTATATGTCTGGTAACAAATCGGTGAATTACGGTCCCTGATTATTTATAATAATCTACATTTAAATTCTTTATACTGTCTTGAATACGATCCATATTACATTTTTTTCAAAAAGATTGGACTATTCATGGTAATTACGCACATAAAGTGCAAATAATGCAATTCTGAGCATCATTTGAGCATTTCAATCGTTTCTGAATTTATTCTAAGTTATTTTATCACGATAATCTACATTTAAACTCTTTATACTATCTAGAATACGATTCATATGTTATTTATTCAAACAGATTAGATTATTCATGGTAATTACACACATAAACTGCAAATGTTGCAATTCTAAGCATCACTTAAGCATTTCAATCGTTTCTGATTTCATTCTAAGTAATTTCATCACAATAATCAACATTTAAACTCTTTATATTGTCTAGAATACGATTCATATGTTGTTTATTCAAAAATATTAGATTATTCAAGGTAATAACGTACATAAATTACGAACAATGCAATTCTGAACATCATTTGAGCATTTCAATCGTTTCTGGATTCATTCTAAGTCATTTCATCACAATAATCTACATTTAAACTCTTTATACTGTCTAGAATACGATTCATATGTTATTTATTCAAAAAGATTTGATTATTCATGGTAATTATCCACATAAAGTGCAAAGATTGCAATTCTGTGCAACATTTGAGCATTTCAAGCGTTTCTGGATTTATTCTAAGTCATTTAACCTCAATAATCTTCATTTAAATTTTTTATACTGTCTAGAATACGATTCAAATGTTATTTATTCAAAATGAATGGATTATTCATGGAAATTACGCACATAAATTGCAAATAATGCAATTCTGAGCATCATTTCAGCATTTCAAGTGTTTCTGGATTTATTCTAAGTCATTTCACCTTAATAATCTACATTTAAAAGACTTTATACTGTCTATAATATGATTCAAATGTTATTTATTCAAAAAGAATGGATTATTCATGGTAATTACGCATATAAATTGTAAATAATGCAATTCTGTGCATTATTTGAGCATTTCAAGTGTTTCTGGATTTATTCTAAGTCATTTCACCTCAATAATCTACATTTAAACTTTTTATACTATCTAGAATACGATTCAAATGTTATTTATTAAAAAAGATTGGATTATTCAGGGTAGTTGCGCACATAAAGTGCAAATAATTTAATTCTGTGCATCATTTGAACATTTCAATTATTTCTGGATAAATTCTAAGTCATTTCATCAAAATAATCTACATTTAAACTTTTTGTACTGTCTAAAATACAATTCGTATGTTATTTATTAAATAAGATTGGATTATTCATAATAATTACGCACAAAAATTGCACATAATGTGATTCTGAGTATCAGTTCGTTATTTTAAGCGTTTCTAGATTCATTCCAAGTCATTTCATCACAATAAACTACATTTGAACTCTTTATACTGTCTAGAACGCGATTCATATGTCATTTATTAAAAAAGAATGGATTATTCATGGTAATTACGCACATAAAGTGCAAATAATGCAATTATGTGCATCATTTGAGCATTTCAATCGTTTTTGGATTCATTCAAAGTCATTTAACCTCAATAATCTACATTTAAACTCTTTATATTGTCTAGAATACGATTCAAATGTTATTTATTCGGAATGAATGGATTATTCATAGTAATTAAGCACATAAAGTGCAAATAATGCAAATATGTGCATCATTTGAGCATTTCAATTGTTTCGAGATTTATTCTAAGTCATTTCAACTTAATAATCTAAATTTAAACTCTTTATACTGTGTAGAATACGATTGAAATGTTATTTATTCAAATGAATGGATTATTCATGGTAATTACGCACATAAAGTGCAAATAATGCAATTCTGTGCTCATTTGAGCATTTCAAACGTTTCTGGATTTATTCCAAGTCATTTCACCTCAATAATCTACATTTAAACTCTTTATACAGTCTATAATACGATTCAAATGTTATTTATTAAAAAATATTGAGTTATTCATGGTAATTACGAACATAAATTGCAAATAATGCAATTCTAAGCATAATTTGAGCATTTCAATCATTTCTGGATTCATTCTACTTTATTTCATCACAATAATGTACATTTAAACACAACATACTGTCTAGAATACGATTAATATGTTATTTATGCAATAAGATTGGATTATTCAAGCTAATTACGCACATAAAGAGCAAATAATGCAGTTCTGAGCATCATTTGAGCATTTCAAGCGTTTCGGGATTCATTCTAAGTCATTTCATCACAATAATCTACATTTAAACTCTTTATACTGTCTAGAATACGATTCAAATTTATTTATTCAAAAATATTGGATTATTAAAGGTAATTATGCACATAAAGTGCAAATAATGCAATTCTGAGCATCATTTGAGCATTTCAATCATTTTAGTGTTCATTCTAAGTCCAATCTCCTCAATAATCTACATTTAATCTCTTTATACCATCTAGAATACGATTCAAATTTTATTTATTCGAAATGAATGGATTATTCATGGTAATTAAGAACTTTAAGTGCAAATAATGCAATTATGTGCATCATTTGAGCATTTCAATCGTTTCTGGATTTATTCTAAGTCATTTCAACTTAATAATCTACTTTTAAACTCTTTATATTGTCTAGAATACGATTCAATTGTTATTTATTCAAAATGAATGGATTATTCATGGTAATTACGCACATAAAGTTCAAATAATGCAATTCTGTGCATCATTTGAGCATTTCAAGTGTTTCTGGATTTATTCCAAGTCATTTCACCACAATAATCTACATTTAAAATCTTATACTGTCTATAATACGATTCAAATGTTATTTATTCAAAAATATTGAATTATTCATGGTAATTACGAACATAAAGTGCCAATAATGCAATTCTGAGAATAATTTGAGAATTTCAATCGTTTCTGGGTTCATTCTAGTTTATTACATCATAATAATGTACATTTAAACTCTTCATACTGTCTAGGATACGATTAATATATTTTTTATGCAATAAGATTGGATTATTCAAGGTAATTACGCACATAAAGAGCAAATGATGCAGTTTTGAGCATCATATGAGCATTTCAAGCATTTCTGATTTCATTCTAATTCATTTTATCACAAAAATTTACATTTAAACTCTTTATACTATCTAGAATACGATTCAAATGTTATTTATTCAAAAACATGGGACTATTCATGGTAGTTTTGCACATAAAGTGCAAATAATGCAATTCAGACCATCATTTGAGCATTTCAATCATTTCAGTATTCATTTTAAGTCCTATCTCCTCAATAATCTACATTTAAACTCTTTATAATATCTAGAATACGATTCAAATGTTATTTAATCGAAATGAATGGACTATTCATGGTAATTACGCACATAAAGTGCAAATAATTCAATTCTGTGCATCATTTGAGCTTATCAAGTGTTTCTGGATTTATTCTAAGTCATTTCAACTCAATAATCCACATTTAAACTCTTTATACGGTCTCTAATACGATTCAATTATTATTTATTCAAAAATATTGAATTATTCATGGTAATTACGAATATAAAGTGTAAATAATGCAATTCTGATCATAATTTGAGAATTTCAATCGTTTCTGGATTCATTCTAGTTTATTTCATCACAATAATGTACATTTGAACTCTTCATACTGTCTAGGATACGATTAATATGTTTTTTTATGCAATAAGATTGGATTATTCATGGTAATTACCCACATAAAGAGCAAATGATGCAGTTTTGAGCATCATATGAGCATTTCAAGCATTTCTGGATTCATTCTTAGTCATTTCATCACAATAATCTACATTTAAACTATTTATACTGTCTAGAATGAGATTCAAATGTTATTTATTCAAAAAGATTGGATTATTCATGGTAATTATGCACAGAAAGTGTAAATAATGCAATTCAAAGCATCATTTGAGCATTTCAATCGTTTCAGTATTCATTCTAAGTCCTATCTCCTCAATAATCTACATTTAAATTCTTTATACTATCTAGAATACGATTCAAATGTTATTTATTCGAAATGAATGTATTATTCATGGTAATTACGCACATAAAGTGCAAATAACCCAATTCTGTGCTCATTTGAGCATTTCAAGTGTTTCTGGATTTATTCTGAGTCATTTCAACTCAATAATCTACATTTAAACTCTTTATACTGTTTATAATATGAATCAATTGTTATTTATTCAAAAATGTTGAATTATTCATTGTAATTACGAACATAAAGTGTAAATAATGCAATTTTGATCATAATTAGAGAATTTCAATTGTTTCTGAATTCATTCTAGATTATTTCATCACAATAATGTACATTTAAACTCTTCATACTGTCTAGGATATGATTAATATGTTTTTTATGCAATAAGATTGGACTATTCATGGTAATTACGCACATAAACAGAAAATGATGCAGTTTTGAGCATCATATGAGCATTTCAAACGTTTTTGGATTCATTCAAAATCATTTCATCACAATAATCTATATTTAAACTCTTTATACTTTCTAGAATACGATTCAAATGTTATTTATTCAAAAAGATTGGATTATTCATGGTAATTGAGCACATAAAGTGCAAATAATGCAATTCTAAGCATCATTTGAGCATTTCAATTGTTTTAGTATTCATTCCAAGTCCTATCTCCTCAATAATCCACATTTAAACTCTTTATACTGTCTAGAATAAGATTCAAATTTTATTTACTAAAAAAAATTGGATTATTCATGGTAATTACGCACATAAAGTGCAAATATTGCAATTCTGAGCTTCATTTGAGCATTTCAATCGTTTCTGGATTCATTCTAAGTCATTTCATCACAATGATCTACATTAAAACTCTTTATACTGTCTAGAATACGATTAAAATGTTATTTATTCAAAAAGATTGGATTATTCATGGTAATTACGCATATAAATTTCAAATGATGCAATTCTGAGCATCTTTTGAGCATTTCAATCGTTTCAGGATTCATTCTAAGTCATATCACCTCAATAATCTACATTTAAACACTTTATACTGTCTAGAATATGATTCAAATGTTAGTAATTCAAAAAGATTGGATTATTCATGATAATTGCGCACATAAAGTGCAAATAATGCAATTCTGAGCATCATTTGAGCATCTCAATTGTTTCTGGATTCAATCTAAGTTATTTCATCATAATAATCTCCATTTAAAGTCTTTATACTGTCTAAAATACGATTCATATGTTATTTATTAAAAAAGATTAGATTATTCATGGCTATTACGCTCATAAAGTGCAAATAATGTAATTCTGAGCATAATTTGAGCATTTCAATCATTTTTGGATTCATTCTAATTCATTTAATCAGAATAATCTACATTTCAACTCTCTATACTGTCTAAAATACGATTCAAATGTTATTTATTTAAAAAGATTGGATTATTCAAGGTAATTGCACACATAAAGGGCAAAAAATGCAATTCTGAGCATCATTTGAGCATTTCAATCGTTTCTGGATTTATTCTAAGTTATTTTATCAGAATAATCTACATTTAAACTCTTTATACTATCTAGAATTTGATTCATATGTTATTTATTCAAAAAGATTAGATTATTCATTGTAATTACACACATAAAGTGCAAATGTTGCAATTCTAAGCATCACTTAAGCATTTCAATCGTTTCTGATTTCATTCTAAGTAATTTCATCACAATAATCAACATTTAAACTCTTTATATTGTCTAGAATACGATTCATATGTTGTTTATTCAAAAATATTGTATTATTCAAGGTAATAACGCACATAAATTACGAATAATGCAATTCTGAACATCATTTGAGCATTTCAATTGTTTCTGGATTCATTCTAAGTCATTTCATCACAATAATCTACATCTAAACTCTTTATACTGTCTAGAATACGATTCATATGTTATTTATTCAAAAAAAAATGGATTATTCATGGTAATTATCCACATAAAGTGCAAAGAATGCAATTCTGTGCAACATTTGAGCATTTCAAGCGTTTCTGGATTTATTCTAAGTCATTTAACCACAATAATCTTCATTTAAATTCTTTATACTGTCTAGAATACGATTCAAATGTTATTTATTCAAAATGAATGGATTATTCATGGCAATTACGAACATAAATTGCAAATAATGCAATTCTGAGCATCATTTCAGCATTTCAAGTGTTTCTGGATATATTCTAAGTCATTTCACCTTAATAACCTACATTTAAAAGACATTATACTGTCTAGAATATGATTCAAATGTTATTTGTTCAAAAAAAATGGATTATTCATGGAAATTACGCACATAAATTGCAAATAATGCAATTCTGTGCATTATTTGAGCATTTCAAGTGTTTCTGGATTTATTCTAAGTCATTTCACCTCAATAATCTATATTTAAACTTATTATACTATCTAGAATACGATTCAAATGTTATTTATTAAAAACGATTGGATTATTCAGTGTAGTTGCGCACATAAAGTGCAAATAATTTAATTTTGTACATCATGTGAACATTTCAATCATTTCTGGATAAATTCTAAGTCATTTCATCAAAATAATCGACATTTAAAATTTTTGTACTGTCTAAAATACAATTCATATGTTATTTATTAAATAAGATTGGATTATTCGTAATAATTACGCACATAAATTGCACATATTGTGATTCTGAGTATCAGTTCATTATTTTAAGTGTTTCGAGATTCATTCCAAGTCAATTCATCACAATAAACTACATTTGAACTCTTTATACTGTCTAGAACACGATTCATATGTTATTTATTAAAAAAAAATGGATTATTCATGGTAATTACGCACATAAAGTGCAAATAATGCAATTCTGTACATCATTTGAGCATTTCAATCGTTTCTGGATTCATTCAAAGTCATTTAACCTCAATAATCTACATTTAAACTCTTTATACTGTCTAGAATACGATTCAAATGTTATTTATTCGGAATGAATGGATTATTCATGGTAATTAAGCACATAAATTGCAAATAATGCAAATATGTGCATCATTTGAGCATTTCAATTGTTTCGAGATTTATTCTAAGTCATTTCAACTTAATAATCTAAATTTAAACACTTTATACTGTCTAGAATACGATTCAGATGTTATTTATTCAAAATGAATGGATTATTCATGGTAATTACGCACATTAAGTGTAAATAATGCAATTCTGTGCTCATTTGAGCATTTCAAACTTGCCTGAATTTATTCCAAGTCATTTCACCTCAATAATCTACATTTAAACTCTTTATACTGTCTATAATACGATTCAAATGTAATTTATTAAAAAATATTGAGTTATTCATGGTAATTACGAACATAAATTGCAAATAATGCAATTCTAAGCATAATTTGAGCATTTCAATCATTTCTGAATTCATTCTACTTTATTTCAACACAATAATGTACATTTAAACACTTCATACTGTCTAGAATACGATTAATATGTTATTTATGCAATAAGATTGGATTATTCATGCTAATTACGCACATAAAGAGCAAATAATGCAGTTTTGAGCATCATTTGAGCATTTCAAGCGTTTCTCAAGCGTTTCGGTATTCATTCTAAGTCATTTCATCACAATAATAAACATTTAAACTCTTTATACTGTCTAGAATACGATGTAAATATTATTTATTCAAAAAGATTGGAGTATTCATGATAATTGCGCACATAAAGTGCAAATAATGCAATTCTGAGAATCATTTGAGCATTTCAATTGTTTCTGGATTCAATCTTAAGTTATTTCATAATAATAATCTACATTTAAAGTCTTTATACTGTCTAAAATACGATTCATATGTTATTTATTAAAAAAGATTAGATTATTCATGGTTATTACGCACATAAAGTGCAAATAATGCAATTCTGAGCATAATTTGAGCATTTCAATCATTTTTGGATTCATTCTAATTCATTTAATCAGAATAATCTACATTCCAACTCTCTATACTGTCTAAAATACGATTCAAATATTATTTACTCAAAAAGATTGGATTATTCATGGTAATTGCCCACATAAAGGGCAAAAAATGCAATTCTGAGCATCATTTGAGCATTTCAATCATTTCTGGATTTGTTCTAAGTTATTTTATCACAATAATCTACATTTAAACTCTTTATACTATCTAGAATTTGATTCATATGTTATTTATTCAAAAAGATTAGATTATTCATGGTAATTACACACATAAAGTGCAAATGTTGCAATTTTAAGCATCACTTAAGCATTTCAATCGTTTCTGATTTCATTCTAAGTAATTTTATCACAATAATCAACATTTAAACTCTTTATACTGTCTAGAATACGATTCATATGTTATTTATTCAAAAATATTGGATTATTCATGGTAATAACGCACATAAATTACGAATAATGCAATTCTGAACATCATTTGAGCATTTCAATTGTTTCTGGATTCATTCTAAGGCATTTCATAATAATAATCTACATTTAAACACTTTATACTGTCTAAAATATGTTTCATATGTTATTTATTAAAAAAGATTAGATTATTCATGGTTATTACGCACATAAAGTGCAAATAATGCAATTTTGAGCATAATTTGAGCATTTCAATCATTTTGCATTCATTCTAATTCATTTTTATCACAATAATGTATATTTCAACACTTTATACTGTGTAAAATATGATTCAAATGTTATTTATTCAAAAAGATTGGATTATTCAAGGTAATTGCGCACATAAAAGGCAAAAAAATGCAATTCTGAGCATCATTTGAGCATTTCAATCGTTTCTGGAATCATTCTGAGTCATTTAATCAAAATAATCTATATTTAGACTCTTTATACTGTCTAGAATACGATTTATATATTTTTTTATTCAAAAAGATTAGATTATTCGTGGTAATTACGCACATAAACTGGATAATGTGATTCTGAGCATCATTTCAGCATTTCCATTGTTTCGGTATTTATTCTAATTTATTTCATCACAATAATTTACATTTAAACTCTTTATACTGTCTAGAATACGATTCATATGCTATTTATTAAAAAATATTGGATTATTAATGGTAATTACGAACATTAAGTGCAAATAATGCAATTCTAAGCATCCTTTGAGCATTTTATTCGTTTCTGGATTCATTTTACGTAATTTCTTCATAATAATCTACATTTAAACTCTTTATACTGTCTAGAATAAGATTCATATGTTATTTATTCAAAAAAATTAGATTATTGAAGATAATTACGCACATAAATTGCAAATAATGCAATTCTGAGCATCATTTCTGCATTTCCATAGTTTCAGGATTCATTCTAAGTTTTTTTATCACAATAATGTACATTTAAACTCTTTATACTATCTAAAATACGATTCATATGTCATTTATTCAGTAGATTGAATTATTAGTGGTAATTACGTACAAAAATTGCAACTAATGAGATTCTGAGCATCATTTAAGTATTTCAAGCGTTTCGGGATTCATTCTAAGTCATTTCATCACAATAATCTACATTTAAACTCTTTATACTGTCTAGAATATGATTCATATGTCATGTATTCAATAAGATTGGATTATTAGTGGTAATTACGCACATAAAGTGCATATAATACAATGCTGAGAATCATTTAAACATTTCAATCTTTTCTGGATTCATTCTAAGTCATTTCTCCTGAATAATCTATATTTAAACTCTTTATACGGTCTAAAATACGATTCAAATGCTATTTCATCAAAAAGATTGGATTATTCATGGTAATTTCGCACATAAAGTGCAAAAAATGCAATTCTAACCATCATTTGAGCATTTCAATCGTTTTTGGACACATTCTAAGTCATTTAATCACAATAATCTATATTAAAACTCTTTATACTGTCTAGAATACGATTCATATGTTATTTATTTAAGAAGATTAGATTATTCGTGGAAATTGCGCGCATAAAGTGGAAATAATGCGATTAAATTATTTGACCTCAATAATTTATATTTAAACTCTTTATAATGTCTAGAATACGATTCAAATGTTATTTATTCAAAATGAATTGATTATTCGAGCTAATTATGCACATGAAGTGCAACTAATGCAAAATCTGTGCATCATTAGAGCATTTCAAGCGTTTATGGATTTATTCTAAGTCATTTCGCCTTAATAATCTACATTTAAACTCTTTATACTGTCTAAAATACGATTCAAATGTTATTTATTCAAAAAGATGGATTATTCATGGTAATTACGCACATAAAGTGCAAATATTGCAATTCTGTGCATCATTTGAGCATTTCAAGCGTTTCTGGATTTATTGTAAGTCATTTCACCTCAATAATTTACATTTAAACTCTTTATACTGTCTATAATTCGATTCAAATGTTATTTATTCAAAAATATTGAATTATTCATGGTAATTACGCACATTAAAGTGCACATAATGCAATTCTGAGTATTATTTGAGCATTTCAAGTGTTTTTGGATTCATTCTAAGTCATTTCCTCAAAATAATCTACATTTAAATTCTTTATACTGTCTTGAATACGATTCACATGTTATTTTTTCAAAAGATTGGACTATCCATGGTAATTACGCACATAAATTGCAAATAATGCAATTCTGAGCATTATTAGAGCATTTCAATCGTTTCTGGACTTATTCACCCCAATAATCTTCATTAAAGCTTTTTATACTGCCTATAATACGATTCAAATGTTATTTATTCAAAAATATTGGATTATTCATGGTAATTGCGCATATAAAGTGCAAATAATGGAATTCTGAGTATCAGTTGAGCATTTCAAGCGTTTCTAGATTTATTCTAAGTCATTTAATCACAATAATCTACATTTAAACTCTTTTGCTGTCTAGAATACGATTCATATGTTATTTATCCAAAAACATTGGATTATTCAAGGTTATTACGCCAAAAAGTGCAAAAATGCAATTCTAAGCATCATTTGAGCATTTTAATCGTTTCTGAATTCATTTTAAAAAATTTCTTTACAATAATCTACATTTGAACTCTTTATACTGTCTAGAATAAGATTCATGTGTTATTTATTCAAAAAGATTAGATTTTTCATGGTAATTACGCAAATAAAGTGGAAATAATGCAATTCTGAGCATCATTTGATCATTTCAATCATTTTTGTATTTATTCTAAGTTATTTCTCCACAATAATCTACATTTGAACTATTTATACTGTCTAAAATGAATTATTCGTGGTAATTGCGCCCATAAAGTGCAAATAATTTAATTATGTGCATCATTTGAACATTTTAATTGTTTCCGGATTCATTCTATGTTATTTTATCACAATAACATACGTTTAAAATCTTTATACAATCTAGAATACGATTCATATGTTATTTATGCAAAAGGATGAGATTATTCATGGCAATTGCGCACTCAAAGTGCAAATAATGCAATTCTGAGCAACATTTGAGCATTTCAATCGTTTATGGATTCATTCTAAGTCATTTTATCACAATAATGTACATTTAAACTCTTTATACTGTCTAGAATATAATTCATATATTATTGATTTAAAAAGATTGGATTATTCATGGTTATTACGCAAAAAAAGTGCAAATAATGCAAATTCTGAGCATCATTTGAGCATTTTAATCGTTTCTGGATTCATTTTAAGTAATTTCCTCACAATAATCTACATTTAAAATCTTTATACAATCTAGAATAAGATTCATATTATCTTTTTTTCAAAAAGATTAGATTATTCTTGGTAATTACACACATAAAGTGCTAATAATGTAATTCTGAGCATTTCAATCGATTCAGGATTCATTCTAAATTATTTTATCAAAATAAAGTAAATGTAAACTCATTATGCAATCTAGAATACAATTCATATGTTATTTATTCAAAAAGATCAGATTATTCATGGCAATTGCGCACACAAAGTGCAAATAATCCAATTCTGAGGATCATTTTGAGCATTTCAATCATTTCTGGATTCATTCTAAGTCATTCCAACACAATAATCTACATTTAAAATCTTTATACTGTCTAGAATACGATTCGTATGTTATTTATTCAAAAAGATTGGATTATTCATGGTTACTACGCAAAAAAATGCAAATAATGCAATTCTGAGCATCATTTGATAATTTCAATCGTTTTTGGATTTATTCTAAGTTATATCTTCACAATAATCTACATTTGAACTATTTATAATGTCTAAAATAAGATTGATATATTATTTATTCAAAAATATTGGATTATTCTTGGTAATTACACACATAAAGTGCAAATAATTTAATTCTGTGCATCATTTGAACATTTCAATCGTTTCCGGATTCATTATAAATTATTTTATCACAATAACGTACCTTTAAACTCTTTATGCAATCTAGAATATGATACATATGTTATTTATTCAAAAAGATTGGATTATTCATGGTTATTACGCAAAAAAAGTGCAAATAATCCAATTCTGAGCATCATTTGAGCATTTCAATCGTATCTGAATTCATTCTAAGTCATTTCATCACAATAATCTACATTGAAAATCTTTATACTGTCTAGAATACGATTCATATGTTATTTAGTCAAAAAGATTGGATTATTCATGGTTATTACGCAAACAAGTGCAAATAACACAATTCTGAGCATCATTTGTGCATTTTAATCGTTTCTGGATTCATTTTAAGTAATTTTTTCACAATAATCTACATTTAAATTCTTTATACAGTCTAGCATAAGATTTATATGTTTTTTTTTCCAAAAAAGATTACATTATTCTTGGTAATTACTCAAATAAAGTGCAAATAATGCAATTCTGAGTATTATTTGAGCATTTCAATCGTTTCAGGATTCATTCTAATTTATTTTATCACAATAACGTATGTTTAAACTCTTTATACAATCTAGAATACGATTCATACGTCATTTATTCAAAAAGATCAGATTATTCATTGAAATTGCGCACACAAAGTGAAAATAATGCAATTTTGAGCATCATTTAAGCATTTCAATAGTTTCTGGATCAATTCTAAGTCATTTCATCACAATAATCTACATTTAAACTTTTTATACTGCCTAGAATACGATTCATATGTTATTTATTCAAAAATATTGAATTATTCATGGTTATTACGCAGAAAAGTGCAAATAATGCAATTCTAAGTATCATTTGATCATTTTAATCGTTTCTGGATTCAAAATTTAAGTTATTTTTTCACAATAATCTATATTTAAATTCTTTATACCGTCTAGAATAAGACTCATATGTTTTTTCAAAAATAATAGAGTATTCATGGTAATTACGCACATAAATTACAAATAATGCAATTCTGAGCATAATTTGAGAATTTCAGTCATTTATGGATTCATTCTAAGTCATTTAATCACAATAATCTACATTTAAACTCTGTATACTGTCTAGAATACTATTCAAATGTTATTTTTTCAAAATGAATGGATTATTCATGGTAATTACGCACATTAAGTGCAAATAATGCAATTCTGAGCATTATTTAAGCATTTCAATCGTTTCTGGATTTATTCTAAGTCATTTCACCTCAATAATCTACCATAAAATATTTTATACTGTCTAGAATACGATTCAAATGTTGTTTATTGAAAAATATGTGAATATTCATGGTAATTGCGCACAAAAAGTGCAAATAACGCAATTCTGAGCATCAGTTGAGCATTTCAAATGTTTCTGGATTCATTCGATGTCATTTCATCACAATAACCTACATTTATACTCTTTATACTGTCTAGAATACAATTCTTATGTTATTTATTCATAAACATTGGATTATTCATGGTTAGTATGCAAGAAAGTGCAAATAATGCAATTCTGAGCATCATTTGAGCATTATAATCGTTTCTGGATTCATTTTAAAAAATTTCTTTACAATAATCTACATTTAAATTCTTTATACTGTCCAGAATAGGATTCATATGTTATTTATTCAAAAAGATTAGATTATTCATGGTAATTACCCACATAAAGTGCAAATAATGCAATTCTGAGCATCATTTCAGCATTTCAATCATTTCAGGATTCATTCTGAGTTATCTTATCACAATAATATACATTTAAACCCTTTATACTATCTAGAATAGTATTCATATGTTATTTATTGAAAAAGATAAGATTATTAGTGGTAATTACGTACAAAAATTGCAAAAAATACAATTCTGAGCACATTTGAGCATTTCAAGCGTTTCAGGATTCATTCTAAGTCATTTCATTAAAATAATCTACATTTAAACTCTTTACATTGTCTAAAATACGAATTGTAAATTATTTATTCAAAAAGATTGGATTATTCATTATAATTACACACATAAATTGCAAATAATGCAATTCAGTGTGTTATTTGAGCATTTCAAGCTTTTCTGGATTCATTCTAAATCATTTAACCTCAATAATCTATATTTAAACTCTTTATAATGTCTAGAATACGATTCAAATGTTATTTATTCAAAATGAAATGATTATTCAAGGTAATTACGCACATGAAGTGCAACTAATGCAAAAAATCTGTGCATCATTAGAGCATTTCAAGCGTTTCTGGATTTATTCTAAGTCATTTCACCTTAATAATCTACATTTAAACTCTCTATACTGTCAAGAATACTATTCAAATGTTATTTATTCAAAAAGATGGATTATTCATGGTAATTACGCACATAAAGTGCAAATATTGCAATTCTGTGCATCATTTGAGCATTTCAAGCGTTTCTGGATTTATTGTAAGTCATTTTTAATCTACATTTAAACTCTTTATACTGTCTATAATTCGATTCAAATGTTATTTATTCAAAAATATTGAATTATTCATAGTAATTACGCACATAAAGTGCACATAATGCAATTCTGAGCATTATTTGAGCATTTCAAGCGTTTCTGGATTTATTCTAAGTCATTTCCTCAAAATAATCTACATTTAAACTCTTTATACTGTCTTGAATACGATTCATATGTTATTTTTTCAAAAGGATTGGACTATTCATGGTAATTACGCACATAAATTGCAAATAATGCAATTCTGAGCATTATTAGAGCATTTCAATCGTTTCTGGACTTATTCTAAGTTATTTCACCCCAATAATCTTCATTAAAGCTTTTTATACTGCCTATAATACGATTCAAATGTTATTTATTCAAAAATATTGGATTATTCATGGTAATTGCGCACATAAAGTGCAAACAATGGAATTCTGAGTATCAGTTGAGCATTTCAAGCGTTTTTGGATTTATTCTAAGTCATTTAATCACAATAATCTACATTTAAACTCTTTTACTGTCTAGAAAACGATTCATATGTTTTTTATTCAAAAATTTTGGATTATTCAAGGTTATTACGCAAAAAAAGTGCAAATAATGCAATTCTGAGCATCATTTGAGCATTTTAATCGTTTCTGGATTCATTTTAAAAAATTTCTTCACAATAATCTACATTTGAACTCTTTATACTGTCTAGAATAAGATTCATGTGTTCTTTATTCATAAAGATTAGATTTTTAATGGTAATTACGCACATAAAGTGCAAATAATGCAATTCTGAGCGTCATTTCAGCATTTGAATCGTTTAAGAATTCATTCTAAGTTATCTTATAATAATAGTATACATTTAAACTCTTTATACTATCTAGAATACGATTCACATGTTATTTATTCAATAAGATTAGATTATTAGTGGTAATTACGTACAATAATTGCAAATAATGTAGTTCTGAGCATCATTTGAGCATTTCAAGCTTTTCGGGATTCATTCTAAGTCATTTCATCAAAATAATCTACATTTAAACTGTTAACACTGTCTAACCTACGATTCGTAAATTATTTATTCAAAAAGATTGGATTATTTGTAATAATTACGCACATAAATTGCAAATAATGCAATTCTGTGCCTTATTTGAGTATTTCAAGCGATTCTGGATTCATTCTAACTCATTTAACCTTAATAATCTACATTAAAACTCTTTATATTGTCTAGAATATGATTTAAAGGTTATTTATTCAAAATGAATGGATTATTCATAATAATTACGCACATAAATTGCAAATAATGCAATTCTGTGCATCATTTGAGCATTTCAAGCGTTTCTAGATTCATTCTAAGTCATTTAACCTCAATAATCTACATTTAAACTCTTTATACAGTCTAGAATAAGACTCATATGTAATTTTTTCAATAATATTTGATTAGTCTTTTTAATTATGCACATAAAGTGCAAATAATGCAATTCTGAGCATCATTTGTGCATTTCAATCGTTTCAGGATTCATTGTAAATTATTTATCACAATAACGTACGTTTAAACTCTTTATACAATCTAGAATACGATTCATATGTTATTTATGCAAAAAGATCAGATTATTCATGGCAATTGCGCACACAAAATGCAAATAATGCAATTCTGAGCAACATTTGAGCATTTCAATCGTTTCTGGATACATTCTAAGTCATTTTATCACAATAAAGTACATTTAAACTCTTTATACTGTCTAGAATACGATTCATATGTTATTGATTCAAAAAGATTGGATTATTCATGGTTATTACGCAAAAAAGTGCAAATAACGCAAATTCTGAGCATCATTTGAGTATTTTAATCGTTTCTGGATTCATTTTAAGTAATTTCTTCACAATAATCTACATTTAAATTCTTTATACTGTCTAGAATAAGATTCATATGTGATTTATTCAAAAATATCAGATTATTCATGGCAATTGGGCACACAAATTGCAAATAATCCAATTCGGAGCATCATTTCATCATTTCAATCATTTTTGGATTCATTCTAAGTCATTTCAACACAATAATCTACATTTAAAATCTTTATACTGTCTAGAATAAGATTCATATGTTATTTATTCAAAAAGATTGGATTATTCTTGGTTATTACGCAAAAAAGTGCAAATAATGCAATTCTGAGCATCATTTGTGCATTTTAATCGTTTCTGGATTCATTTTAAGTAATTTTTTCACAATAATCTACATTTAAATTCTTTATACAGTCTAGCATAAGATTTATATGTTTTTTTTCCAAAAGATTACATTATTCTTGGTAATTACTCAAATAAAGTGCAAATAATGCAATTCTGAGTATCATTTGAGCATTTCAATCGTTTCAGGATTCATTCTAATTTATTTTATCACAATAACGTACGTTTAAACTCTTTATGCAATCTAGAATACGATTCATACGTTATTTATTAAAAAAAGATCAGATTATTCAAGGCAATTGCGCACACAAATTCCAAATAATGCAATTCTGAGCATAATTTGAGAATTTCAATCGTTTCTGGATTCATTCTAAGTCATTTAATCACAATAATCTACATTTAAACTCTTTATACTTCTAAAATACGATTCAAATGTAATTTATTCAAAGTGAATGGATTATTCATGGTAATTACGCATATAAAGTGCTAATAATGCAATTCTGTGGAACATTTGAGCATTTCAAGCGTTTCTGGATTTATTCTAAGTCATTTCACCTTAATAATCTACATTTAAACTCTTTATATTGTCTACAATACGATTCAAATGTTATTTATTGAAAAAGATGGATTATTCATGTAATTATGCACATAAAGTGCAAATAATGCAATAATGTGCATCATTTGAGCATTTCAAGCGTTTCTGGATTTATTGTAAGTCATTTCACCTCAATAATTTACATTTAAACTCTTTATACTGTCTATACTTCGATTCAATTGTTATTTATTCAAAAATATTGAATTATTCCTGGTAATTACACACATAAAGTGCATATAATGCAATTCTGAGCATTATTTGAGCATTTCAAGCATTTTTGGATTCATTCTAAGTCATTTTCTCAAAATAATCTACATTTAAACTCTTTATACTGTCTTGAATACGATTCATATGTTATTTTTTCAAAAATATTGGACTATTCATGGTAATTACGCACATAAATTGCAAATAATGCAATTCTGAGCATTATTTGAGCATTTCAATCATTTCTGGATTTATTCTAAGTCATTTCACCTCAATAATCTATATTAAAACTTTTTATACTGTCTAGAATTCGGTTCAAATGTTATTTATTCAAAAATATGTGAATATTCATGGTAATTGCGCACATAAAGTGCAAATAACGCAATTTTGAGCATCAGTTGAGCATTTTAAACGTTTCTGGATTCATTCTATGTCATTTGATCACAATAATCTACATTTATACTCTTTTTACTGTCTAGAATATGATTCATATGTTATTTATTCAAAAACATTGGATTATTCATGGTTATTACGCAAAAAAATTCAAATAATGCTTTTCTGAGCATTATTTGAGCATTTTAATCATTTCTGAATTCATTTTAAATAATTTCTTGACAATAATCTACATTTAAAGTCTTTATAATGTCTAGAATAAGATTCATATGTTATTTATTCAAAAAGATTAGATTATTCATGGTAATTACCCACATAAAGTGAAAATTATACAATTCTGAGCATCATTTCAGCATTTCAATCATTTCAGGATTCATTCTAAGTTATCTTATCACAATAATGTACATTTAAACTCTTTATACTATCTAGAATAGTATTCATATGTTATTTCTTCAATAAGATTGGATTATTAGTGGTTATTACGTTCAAAAATTGCAAATAATGCAATTCTGAGCATCATTTGAGCATTTTAAGCGTTTCGGGATTCATTCTAAGTCATTTCACCTCAATAACCTACATTTATACTCTTTATACTGTCTTTAATACGATTCAAATGTTATTTATTTGAAAAGATTTAATTATTCACGGTAATTACGCACATAAAGTGCAAATAATGCAATTCTGAGCATCGTTTGAGCATTTTATTCGTTTCTGGATTCATTTTACATAATTTTTTTCACAATAATCTATATTTAAACTCTTTGTACTGTCTAGAATAATATTCATATGTTATTTATTCAAAAAGATTAGATTATTCAAAGTAATTACGCACATAAAGTGCAAATAATGCAATTCTGAGTATCATTTCAGCATTTCAATCGTTTCTGGATTCATTCTAAGTCCTTTAACCTCAAATATTATTTATTCAAAAAGATTGGATTATACATGGTAGTAACGCATATAAAGTGTAAATAATGTAATTCTGAGTACCATTTGAGCATTTCAATCGTTTCTCGATTCATTCTAAGTCATTTCATCTCAATAATCTACATTTAAACTCTTTATACTGTCTTTAATACGATTCAAATGTTATTTATTTAAAAAGATTTAATTATTCATGGTAATTACGCACATAAAGTGCAAATAATGCAATTCTGAGCATCATTTAAGCATTTTATTCGTTTCTGGATTCATTTTACGTAATTTCTTCACAATAATCTATATTTAAACTCTTTATACTGTCTTGAATAAGATTCATATGTTATTTATTAAAAAAGATTAGATTATTCATTATAATTACGCAGATAAAGTGCAAATAATGCAATTCTGAGTATCATTTCAACATTTCAATCGTTTCTGGATCAATTCTAAGTCATTTAACCTCAATAATCTACATTTAAACTCTTTATACTGTCTAGAATACGATTCAAATATTATTTATTCAAAAAGATTGGATTATACATGGTAATAACGTATATAAAGTGCAAATAATGTAATTCTGAGTACCATTTGAGCATTTCAATCGTTTCTCGATTCATTCTAAGTCATTTCATCTCAATAATCTACATTTAAACTCTTTATACTGTCTTTAATACGATTCAAATGTTATTTATTTAAAAAAATTTAATTATTCATGGTAATTACGCACATAAAGTGCAAATAATGCAATTCTAAGCATCATTTGAGCATTTTATTCGTTTCTGGATTCATTTTACGTAATTTCTTCACAATAATCTATATTTAAACTTTTTATACTGTCTAGAATAAGATTCATATGTTATTTATTTAAAAAGATTAGATTATTCAAGGTAATTGCGCACATAAAGTGCAAATAATGCAATTCTGAGTATCATTTGAGCATTTCAATCGTTTCTGGATTCATTCTAAGTCATTTAACCTCAATAATCTACATTTAAACTCTTTATACTGTCTAGAATATGATTCAAATATTATTTATTCAAAAAGATTGGATTATTCATGGTAATAACGCATATAAAGTGCAAATAATGTAATTCTGAGTACCATTTGAGCATTTCAATCATTTCTGGATTCATTCTAAGTCATTTCATCAAAAATAATTTATATTTAAACTCTTTATACTGTCTAAAATATGATTCATATCTTATTTATTCAAAAAAGTTGGATTATATGTGGTAATTACGCATATAAATTGCAAATAATGCAATTATGAGTATTATTTTAGCATTTCAATTGTTTCTAGATTCATTTTAAGTCATTTCATCACAATAATCAATATTTAAACTCTTTTTACCGTTGAGTACGATGTCTATGTAACAACACACTAATGTCAGCCATGAGATGATTTTGCTTTTGCTTGTGTGTAATATGTTACATGTTTGCTTAGTGGTCCTTGTTCTAATATTCCTATTAATAATGTGTATTTTGTCAAGTTGATGCGCTTATACTATTCATTTCTAGTTCTTGTCACAGGATATTAGGTACTGTATGTTGATTAGGTCCCAATAATTGTTGGGACCATTACTTACATCCAGGATATATTGCAGTTCCAAGAAGACAAGAAAAGACATCAGCAATGCCCTCAAAAACAGTAATACAGTATATAACATAAACTCTGCAAAATAAATTCTTGACATAAACAACCTAAAACATGGAAAAATAATCTTCTAATTTGATGTCATTTCTCCTCGGCACTTTTTTTTGCCTCATATGATAAGCACGGCTACTTAATTAGGGAGAAACAGAACTGAGTGATTTGGGGATTTTTAAGTTTGAACAAAAGGAAAAAATCCTTTGAAGAAAATATTTCTCGTTAATGTTTTTTTTTTTTCCTGCGGTTCTGTATTTTCTGTAAAGCGGGGTATAGATTTGGTTTTTTTCGCCTTTTTGCTAGTATTATGATTATTGAATTTATCATAAAAATAATAAATTTCAGGTACACCTTTTTGAAAACACATGGTATTAATTTTACAAAAAAAAAAAAACCCTTGTTACCTAGATGGTCTAAAATATTATTGGAATCATTATTGCAAACCGGTCCAATTTCAGAAGTTAAAATAAAAGAGAAACATCTGCAACAAAAGCACCTCAAATTGCATACCAACATAAATTTTATGTGTGCAAAATAATTTATTAGTGCATGTAGCAATTCTACCAACTAAATTTTTTAAAGAATTTTATGTGTACGTGTACAGGTGTACTAGAACCTACCATTTTTTTGTTTTATTTTTTTTTAAGAGTAAAGAAGATCCTAAGAACTTCTTTAGCTCAATGAGAACAAAATATTTCCTATACTTACAAAATCAATCATAATCACCATTCACAAAACTTATAGACAAAAGGAAAACCAAATATTTATTTTCTTTGTATAAATATCAATCATGAAGTACCATGGTTATTCTTTGAGCGCTTGCTGGAAGTAGGATTGGAAACTTTTCTGTTACTTTGTTGGTTAATCGGGGACCGGGTCTGGTTCGCACTAGACCCACTTATATGTCTGGTAACAAGCCGGTGAAGCAACATTAAAAGGTCCAGTATTATCTCTTCAACATTCTCCTTTTTGGCATGGTCAAGCGTCTGTAACCTTATCAAATTGGGTTCTATGACAACGTTGTCATTAGCCTCAGTTCTGGAAAAACATAAAAATTCAATAGAATACCAGCTTGGAAATCTCATTTAATCATAAATATTTCAAAAGCGAAGCTTGTATTAATTACATCTGCTTACCGTATGTTTGCCATTTCACCGACCCAGCCAAACCCGAACTGAGCTTTGATTGTGTTGTTGGCCATTGGCAGCAACCATTTTAAGATCTTATCCAGTTCCCTTCTAATTTGCTTAGTCGAAAGCTGCACATAGAAATTCCTAGAAGTTAAATTACAAAATCAGATGATCAAACTAAAAAAGAAAAAGTGAGGTAAAAGTACATGATCAGAACTACTCTGGAGGTGGATTTCAATTCAAGTAAGGTGTTGTATCAGCAAGCTTTATCTGAAGGATAATTGAACAAGCAACAATACGAAGGTGGATTTCAATGAATGTTTGCTGGGTTCAATTTTGTTGGAGATGCTTAGCCTCTTTATTATTGGGTTTGGTGCAGTACATGAGTACCAAAACTGAGAGTTTATCAAGACATGCGCTGAATAGGATTTCACCGTCCTAAAACATTCACTGAATCCTGGAGTTTATCAAGACTGGAATGGGTTGGTCAAGGTTTTATTGGATTATTTCCAAGTTTCGGCCCAGCTTAAGTTTCTTCTGTATAGGATTGGGCTGCTTCGGGGTGTTTGATTAGTAATTAGCGACTACTTGTTATAAACAACATACATTGATTACTATCATCTGCAGTTTTGTCATTGCTTTCCATCACTTGAACAAAGTGAACACAGAGAGTAGACAAGAGAAACATATAAATTATCAAAGTGAACACATACAAACAAATAAGTTTAATAAAAATAAGTTGAATATGCATATAAAAATCTGAACAAGAGATACAAAGCTTATTTCTTTTTGTATGTATTCACTTTATTTTCTATATGTTCACCTTATCTATTTTATGTGTTCAGATTGTTCAAGTGATGACAAAACTGCAAATGACCGTTATCATTTCTCATGAACAACGCCAACGGATATTTTTGTTAGTTTCCGAAAAAATTTTTACTATGTTTTTACTGTAACTTTATGTGGGGAGACATTAAAGTTGATCATATTCATAAGCAATTCTTTCTTTCTTTCATGATATCTTCTTCTCTTATTTTATATTATATTGCTAAAAAAGATCACAAGGTTGTAATCCTTTTTTTTTTTTTTTTTTAGAATGCATCTCATTGATGGGGGGAATCATAATACAAAAAAAAAGGACCTTCAGAGTTTGTTTTTTAACATTTTTTGACAGGATGGAGGTGGGGCGTTTTCATATTTTTGAGATATATAAAATTATAAAGTCTGAGGAATTGGGAACAAACCTCACTGGGCTGAAGTGATAACAATTTAGGTTTCAGTGAAGCCTTTATGTTATCAGGTAATGACATATACAATGCTTCTCTCAGCGCTTGAGGCACTGAAGTTTGCAGAATCACCTGAGCGCCAGAAAAGAAACATAATTAGTAATTAATGGACATACTTGTAGAAATCAAAGAGAGAGTGATATATAACAATAAAATAAAATAAAATTATGAAGCATACCACATTGTCAATTTTTGTTATAATATGCGCATAATGCAATGCAAGCCCTGCGGAACTTAGTGTTTCAGAAGTATTGGTCAGCTTCTCATTGCTGTTATTTCCACCTATAAGTTGAAAAATGAAACAAATAATTAATGACAGAGTAAAAAAGAAAGTGCCAACATTCTAATAATGCAGAACTGTTGTATTCAATTTAATAAAAGAAGAATGATATGTACCTTCGTTGTCAAAGGCTCTATTGATCTCAAAATGTATAAACTGGACTACATCTACTAGTTTCCCCACTACCTGAAATTAATTTATACTCCAGTCCTCAGTAATATTTCATTATACCTGGGCCTTTATCTAGTATCCAATTGGTAACAATTTTCAGGATTTGTTCGATGATTTAGCTTCAATTAGCAACATCACAGGTTCTAAACAGCAAATTTGGGAACCAGTACTGGTGTGGTACCGGTTCACAGCACTCAGGCATCATCACCTGACACAATTATGCTGGAAAGAGACTTAGTGCGAAATTTCAGACTGGACCATGAGAAATGGAAAAAGGACTAAAGGAGCGTTGTATTTTGTACCACTCATGGCTGGTATTTGTACACATTTGGTGGCACTACTTACCTCTTCTAGCTTCTTTGACCAAAGTGTTTCCTTCTTTAGGTCTTTTATGTAGCTCTTCTGATTCTCTATTTGTTGTTTGAGATCTTTAGCTCTATCTCCTGAAAATTTGAAGTACCTTTTATTAGATAAGTGCTATCAAACGGAGCGAAATGAAAATGATGCTTGCAAATAACAGAATTGCATTTCAATAGAATTTACCTTTCTGAGAGAAAATAAAATTTTGCTCTTCCCAGCATTTCTTCTCATAATCTTGTTCAAACTTTTTCAATACATACATCTCAAGATAGAGGTTCTAGAAAAGAAACCAAGAGAGGAATAAACAAGTGAGTTAAGATAAAAGAAAAAAAATACAGAACAAAATATCCTACTTGCATTTAACTGGCCTAGGTTGGTACTGTACTTTTTGTACAGTATCCAAAAGATGGTGCCAAACTACCCTTTGTTTGTACCTACTTGTTAGATCTTGTACAGGTCATCTCCAATAGTGATGTTTGCCAGTAAAGCTGTGACTGATTAAACAGAAATGAGAAAACAATACTCACAGAAGTGCGATGGGCAAGGCTTAGTAGATATTCCATGGCTCCACTAGCAATTTCTTTCAAATAGCTTTGAGGCTTGTCTAACTCAAATCTATGTAACATTCAGAAAGCAAATTGTTAGATTTTATTTGTTTATAAAGGATATATTACCTAGATCTTTTATTTCTTCTACCTGTCAAAGTAGCGGTCCAAATTGTGAAATTGAGGATCTCTGCATCTGTTTCCAAACCTCACGACCTCTCTAGAAAATACTTCCAATTCTTTTCTGTTAAATGAAAAAAAGAAAAGAAAATTTAATTAGAAGAAAGTGGATTATTTTAGATGTGATATGGGAAATTTGTTGATATAAAATATAAGACTGACAAAAGGAATTAAGACACAAACTCCGCAAAGGAATGGAGAAAATCGTATAAAAAATATCAAGGGAAGATCTTCTGTGTGCAGCCCAATATAAAGAAGGTTGACTGTTTTATGCTTTAATTATTAATCTCATGTTATATTTTCTCTTACAAATCATGTTCATAATTATAATATTATCATTTTTAGGAAGATAAGTGCATTTCTAAAAGATCTATTCACAAATTGTCAAATGACCCTATATTGTCAATAATTGCCAAAGAAAGAACCCTATATTTTTGGAGATACTAAAGAAATGCCCAGAAGAGTTCAACATTTATAAGAAATGCCCAGAAATGCCCCGAAACCAACTATAAAACTTCTTTTAATTTCCATAATTTTGGTGTTCGCAAATTTTCTCTAACAAGATTTCAGAAATATACCAAGTTCTATCTTCTACTCTTCCTCCTAAGAAGTCATTCGTTCAAAAGGTACTTTTAAAAGACAACAAGAAAGTTTATAAAGATCAAAAGGCTAATTAAGCACCTCTTATCAGCAGCCGCAAGGCTGAGCAGCTCCCGCATATCACTAGACACCAATCTTTGTATTCCTGGTGATGGGAGCACCACCTCTATGAAGTGCTTCACATTCCCATCAGAGAGAGACTCCATCAATTTGGCGGCTTTGAAAATGGTATTAGCTACCTCGAAGCACAGTACCAAAATCTTACCATCTCTTGGTACCAGTTTAGGTACAGAATTACTGCTACCAGGACCAACGAATCCAGTTTTTCTTTCCTTCCCAAGAAATGAAGGTCCATCAGCCTAAGTGAAGAAGAAAACATGTTTAACGGTTTAATGAGCTTAGAATATAATTGGCACCACAAAAGCAAATGTGATTTTATTGGATTATTTTTTCATATTTCTTTGTCTGATGAAATGGACAAGAAATGAGACCCAGGCCCCGACTCCAGGTACATGAATCTATTTTGTTTAGATAATATTTGATCAAACTGAGTTTGGAAATGTATATATTTTTTTTGAAATTGGATGTTTAACTACTGTATTGGAAATGATTTAAATACTTTTCTCATTGCTTACACTCAAAATTAAATCATGTTGGATTGATCTTTGAACCATTAATTTCAATAATTGTTTGGTCCATTTTGGTAACCACAGCATACTAGCACCATCCGAGTGACGTCTGGTGTAAGTGAGGTCTCCAGGGTATGTTCCTCATTACCATTTGCTTGATATAATCCAAAAATACAAAATAGCTTGCCTTTGAGTTACTGGCCTTTGAGGAACTGGCTTGTTTAACATTTTTCAATTTGCTTCCCTTTAACAATGATGCTTCTTCTTTTGGATCCAAATCCCATGATTTATCGCCTTTATCGAATGATTTTTTCTTGTTTTGTTCTTTGTCTATGATTCTTATTGATCTTCTCCTGTCTTGTCTCTTTCCATCATTGCTGTTATCCCTTTCTTCACCTGAATCTTCTATTGCAACTCCACATGAATGTACACATCCCATTGTACTTGCTGCTCTTGTACAATCTCTCTTTCTCTTTCTCTCTTCGAAACCGGAGAACTATATCATATACTGAGAGAATTCAAGAGAAGAGGAATTGAAGAAAAATCAAAAGGAAATAATGACACCGAATTGAAAATATTTGGTTTAGAAATTGCAATGCTAACATACTATATGACAAAGTTGCTTCCGAAATATTTTCTTCTTTTTTATTTTGGACATTTTTTTTCGAATTCCTTTTCAAACCTCTGAGGAATTTAATGGTCTACGAAAGAGGAGGTGAGAGTTTCTAGAAGAGAGGGAAATAAAATAAGGAGACACTTGTTTAAAATGTTTCAAATATAAACCAATCAGAGGAGATAAGGCAGAGCAGAAAACAGCTTAAGGGAATTAAAAATTGAAGTCGTACAATTGTTTATAACAAGCATTTTTAGTTGTAACAGTATTCTGACTTCGGTAGAGAAGGTCAACCAGATAACACAAGTCCCCACAATCACACTATTAGTGCCAGAGTACAAATAAGATAAACAGCAAAACTAAGAACCTACATAAAATGCAATGCATCTTAAGTGAAAGGTGGCAGGTTCGAAATCCGACTTGAGATCTTTATAGACATTTAATTTAAAAATAAGTTGGGAGATTTGACCCCCAATTTATCTTCAAAAAAAGAACCTACATAAAATAATTGGGACAGAAATAAGAAATCGGAACCAACCGCCTGCCCTAAAAAAAATTATTCGTTCCACTTCTTTACCAAATTTAGATTCCTGGATTTATCTATATAATTTTTTTTATCTTCAATGATCAATGTATTAGAGCATTGACTTTGAGGTTAATTCCGCAAGAAGGAAAACTAAGAAAATTTCAAATTGTTTTTTTTTTTTTTGTGTCAAACAGCAGGTGGTGATCGTGTTACATATATTTAATAATTTTTAAGTGTTGATAAACTGTTTTTAATGAAGAAAGATAGTTTATTTATTTCAACTTTCTTAACCGTCGCAGTTCTTAGGTTAAAAGTAAGGCAATTACTTGATCATTTCATTAAGAAATAATTTCAAAACATTCTACAATATTTATGGTTCATTATAAAACAGAACTTACCTTTCTTATAAGATTCATCATGGATAGCATGCAATGATAATGTTCCAAACATGATCAGTTACAAGTACATCAGCTTTTCTATATTAACATCAAGAGGTACCCATAATGATATTCTTTTAAGTCTACCCAGAAAAATAAAATTATTCATTGTTGGCCTAGTATTCCCTTCATTACGTTTAAATTTTTTTTCTTCAATTTCTAATTATTTATTGTGACTTTATATGCTCTTATTGTTAATTTTAATTATCAGCTATTAACAAATATACCTCTTAAATAGAGACAAACGGAGGTCATTTAGAGAAAAAAAAAAGAAACAACGATAACAAATCTGGGATGTTATGGCCTTTTTATGGGTTATAACAATAATTATTTAGATCATCTTGTGAAATTGTTATGACTTTTTTATGGGTGCTTTTATAGATAGTATTTCAGCTTCGACAAATATTAACATGGAAAAGACACCCTCCTTTTTCTAAATTACAAGTAGCGTTGACAATTCTATCAGTGGATTTGAATTAGAAGTTTCATAGTGGTACGTACGCAAATATATCTTATAAATAAGTAAATGCCAGTTGTAATTATCCAAGTCCAAGTTTTTATTTCGATGGCCGCGTGCCCGCGTCCAATGTTAACTTCGGGCAGAAAAATCATAAATGTCGTGTTTCTATTTAGAGCCTAGCAAGAAAAAGAGTATATTTTTTTTAGATATTCTTGAGTTAGCTAATATAAAGTAACAATAAGTTAGATCGGAGAGAATAGTCCACTTCTTGTATATATTCAACTCGGTACTGGAATATAACTAGCATATGCTTCCCAATTTTGATCATGTTAATATTTTTAATATTTAAATATATGGTAGAAGGTCAGAGCGGTAAGCATAGGCTTATCGTGCAATTAATATTTAATAGTACACTACGTGGTTTCGAAGCAAACCATATATATAGTTTCTCAATTTATCCACCCAATCAACTTAATTAGTGCTTCATTGCCGGATTATATATACATTAGTTTTTTTGCATGAATCCAGGAACATGACCAATTATGCATAAAAAATATTTGTGGTATTTTCAAAAAATAAATATATATGTGGTAGACTTTGAGTTTCTTTTCACACTTAGAAGGGTTTAATTAATAGGTACAATATGAGTTTAGTGAATGTTTTGTCGTAGATGCATTCATTAAGAATCAACTTTACCCTATTTATCTGTTAAGGCTAATGAAATCGATTGATAGTGAGTAATTATCAATAAAATGATACCTCGCATAAACTAGCTGTATAAAAAGCAAAAGAGTTATCAAAATTTACTATTTTAAATACAACATGTCATAATATAATAAAGTACACAAAAAGTTATAAATTATCCTATGTGTTTAAGAAAATAGAAATTACTAAGTACATATTATATTTGAGATGTTGTACAATAAGTTTTGTCATAATTGTAAACGTTAAGTAACAAATAGAATGATTAAAACTAATTATAATATATGATTATCTATTTGTTGATTGCTCTCTAGAATAAGAAGTACAAAATACAAAAAGCTCTTATTTGTATCTTTACTGGATAAGTTAGGACCTGATTAGAATGGCATTTTTTTAACATGAGATTTTATTTCATTTCAATTCATTAGAAATTTTTTTATCAAAATGGATGTATTTGATGTCATTTGGTCGGAATTTTCATGTTATTAGACTCAACGAAATCTAATGAAATCAACACCAATGAAATGAATTAAAATGAAATCTCGTGTAAAAATTATTTTGATTAGGGCCTTAATTAAAAAAGTTCTTTTCATATCTGTCTTATTATTGAGAGTATATGTTGGATTAATGGATAAATAAATTGTATTATTCTAGTTTTTGGGCATAACATGTATGGTAAAGAGTAAACAAATATTGTCGCTCTTTTGGTTAGAACACTTGATCATGACATCACACACAAGTCATCTTAGAGTGCTGCATCCCACGTGACCAACTTTCAATCCGATTCGACTGATATAATTTCGACGGGCAAATTTTTATGGGCTGCATGAATCTCGACGGACCTAATATTAATCACAAAACATTCATCATTGATCGAACGGTTCGGATCATAAATCTGCTGACAGAGGATTTGATTCCGCATCCCACACCTAAGTACATAGGCAACTCAATTTAATTGTGAGTTAAATTTTCCTTTGACACTTTGTAACATCGCAATTTGTCCGACAGGTCACTTATCTGTCTTAGGTAAAATTTCCTCTCTCTCTCTGTAAGAAGATACTATAAATTTCTTTTATACCAGACGTGTAAGCTGCCTAATTTTTTGCAAATTATATAGTCACAAAAGATCTGCTTTTGTACTATATATACATACATAAGATCACATGAGGGTAACATGGACATCTCCCATAATGTCTGTCCATGTGCGCAACGATTGGTTCATGGCAGGATAAAAGAGAGATGATTCCATAGTATTCTCCTTAGTCATATTCATTAATATTTGAATAACATGGTTACACGATTGATATTTGAAACAAAAGAAAAATAAAAACAGTAAACCTCGCCAAGCATTCACTCCTTTTGAGTTTGTTTGTCAATAAAAGTGCGTTAAGTATCTATCTATATATTTAAAAAGCGATGTCAATTTAGATCAAAGAAAATGTGTGTCAATTTTATTTTTCTAAGAATCAGTAATTATTTATAGAAAATATAAATTCTTAAATTGTTATATACTAATTATTAATCTGTTGAAACTCTCTATTAACATTAATAAATAAACATCAATTCTTACTTTGTAAAAAAAAAATATATCAATCCTTAAAGTGCCAGCCAAATGTTTGTAAAATAATAATCATATATTAATTTCAGGTTTGGAAAAAATATATATGAGGAAGGTAATTGATGCAATATAGTCCCGAGCACACTTCACAAAAATGGGCGTAACTTTTGATTCGACCGTCGGATCTAGCTGAAATTTTGACAGGAGATGCGTGACTCAGAGGTCGAAAATAAATGTAGCTCTGTTGTATTTGGCCAAATGTCAACTCAGATTTGCGATTTGAACCTTCTTTCATGGACTTTTGGACCTTTCTTTATAATTTTAGCAATTTTAGGGTTGTTTTAGTAATTTTTATGTATTTTATCTTTCTAGGGTTTGTGTAATTATCTATTTAAGACAGCCGTCGAGGCGGTTAGTTGTGTTTTGAGAATTACAACTTTATAAAAAATCTGTGGATCTGTGTGATTTCAGAACCAAAATATCTCTTGTTCGTACTTTTTCATTATCTTCTCTATTTTTTGTGCATTATTGCAGTGCTGAATTTTTTTTGCGGTCGTAACAATATACTAAGAAACGATTAATAAATATCATAACTACGTTATATGATACGAGATATATAATTTTTTGTGAGTGGTGAAATAATTGAGACAACTTCTCATGCATTGTGACATGTAGCGTCTCTTAAAAAATAGTGACGAGTTATTATTCAAACAGGAGTGACCGAGAGAGATACTTGGGTATATATTAAACAAGAGGAAACATAATATTATATAAATTATTACAATAACCTATTTCTAAAAAATAATAAAAAATAGAAGTACATTCATCTAACGGGGAATTGGAAGGTATCAAAGACGAAATGAATTTGCATCTCGTATTAAAGAAAGCTTATCCAAATTTGGAGGAATCGCGCACACTTGATCAGAACTGATTTAGCTAGGTTTCTAAATAATTGGTTTTAAATTCAATTAATTACTAAAATCTATATGGTAAATTATGCGATGGATTAATTTTTTTATATGGACTAAATATAAATTACTTGTTCATAATGGTGAATGACATTATTTGATCAGGATGCGAATCAGTTTTAAAAAAATAATTCAGGCAGAAATTTCCAAAATTATATAATTGGGTGAGGAAGAAAAATAAAACATATTAAAGTATTATATCTCTTTACAAGTTGATATGCTCGTGACGGTGACGAACCATTTTTTGAAGATAAATTAGGGGTCAAGCCATCCAACTTATTTTTAAATTAAATGTCTATAAAAGATTCCAGCCGAATTTTAAACCTGCAACCTTTCATTCAAGATGCATTGCTCTTTTTCACTAGATCAAGAGCTGGTTCTTGGTGACGAACCATTTTGAAGTAGTCAAAAAAAGAAAATCTAATAAATGTTGACAAAGCAACAAGTACTGCAAACGAAACTCTGAAAATATCATTCAATTTTTCTTGAAATATTTTTTTTTTTAGACAAACATGGATTCCAAGTTATGTAACTTTAAATATCAACGGGATATTCTTCGATCAAACTTTAAACATGCATTCTTCACTAAAAAAAAAATAATAATATCATTAACCATTAAACTAGTACTGATTTTTGCTCAACGAAAATAAATTTCTAACTTTTTTTTCCCTTTACGAAATAGGACTAACAACCATTTAATACCCTCTACAAACAAGAAATAGGAGAACAGATTTTTGTACATTCTCTTCTTCCATGAGGAAATATGTTATTTATGGGAGATAAATCCCCATATTTGTACTAATCGGGAGATAAGAACGTAAAAAAACAGAGTACGAAACTTGAATTTTTTATTTCCTGATGTGGAAAATCTCTTTTCATATAAATTAAATTAGAGACTTGTTTTTAGTTGAGAGAAATGTTATTCACAAAATGAGAAATTAAATTTGTAAAAAGTAAAAAAAAAAAAAGGGTTGTGTCTACTATGATATTTGTTCATAATATATTAGCTCAAGTGCTCCTTGTCTAAACTAACCTTTTTACCCTCTATTTTTTCGATTTAATATCGTGATTAGTTTCTATGTTCAAGTTGAATCGGAATCATTCAATCATAAGTTTGGCCTTATTGATTTAGTTTGTGATTAGCGAGATATTTTATTTGCTTTGGAATTCGTGGTAATATTTGGGTAATTCAAATCAAAGGCCGACTTTTAAGATTATTTAATTAATGTAGTTTCGTATTTTCAATTTCATATTGGCTCTCTGATTTCACACTTTGTGGCTATATGCATCCAAAGTATTAAATATAAATAATTGGAGACAAATTACAAGAATAAATGGAGAAAAAAAAGGTGACACATTAATACTATGTATTCCATAAAACTATAATAAAAGAAAAGGATTGGAGGTGGAGTATACATTTTATTTTAAAAAGGAAGAATTTGATATTTGTATCTCTTGTAGAACGCTAATTTTTAGTATTTGATTTGTCAAAACAAAGATCTCTTATATATTGTCACCATCAGTAGATTTCGGTTTCAGAACATCGCTGTATTCATTTGAACAAAAAATTCAAATACTAAAAATAAGACAGAAATAAATTTCTTCGAATTTACCTTTGGTGTCAACTCAATTTTTTATTTAGTATATTGGATTGTCAACTCGCGATTTTCTTTGTTCTATTTTTTTTTTTCTTGAATTGTGGATAGAGAGCAACTCTACCTACGATAGACAACCGATAGATCTAAATTCACGCAACACAAGACATAATTATCTCTTGCTTGACGCATCAATTATATTTTGCTAATGTAATATTGCAACTCTTTATGTATTCGAGCGTGCGTCAGATTGGTACATAACAACTGCACAGAGGTGACATGGACACATATATCGTCAGGTTGAAATTTAATAAATCTAAAGTCAATATATAGATTATATGGCCATATCGCATTTCGATTACTAATAGTAATAAAAAAAAATAGGATTTTACTAAAAACACCATCTTTGTAATTGATAAAATTTTAAAATTGGTTTCAGTTGTACGTGCAATTAAACAAGAATATTACTCTTATATTAAATTATTAACAAAATCACTTCTAGGAACACATTTTATATAAAGTTTCTTTCCTCGTTTCTAAATAGTTTTGTATTATATGCACAAGACTATATATTATCTTCATTAATTTTGTGGATTAAATCTTAAAACATCTCTTTTGGTGATATTTTATCTAAAACAGTTCAACTATTGCCAGTAAATTTCCTAATTAAAATATAACAAGTTGATGAAATTCAAATATTTTTTTAAAATTTTGACTCATAGTGAATCCATTTAGCGACCTTGTAGAGGTTACAACGGATGGCATGAACTCAGTGGCTGGTTGCCAGTGGGAAACTAACCCACAGGATATAGATACCAATAGTTTTAATTTTTCTACCCATACATCATATGCAAAGATATTACCTAAATTAAGGGGCTAGTGTCCAACATATGGGACACATACACTCGCTCAACGTGATAAAATTTTAATTTTTAAGATTAGAATGGTCGATTCGAACCTCTCAAATTGTTTTCCATAATAAAATCTCCGTGGATAATAAATTTTATATTTTTTTTTCAAAATTTTGTACTATTTTTTTAAATTTTTAAATATCTCCGTCTAAAATGTTATGAACCCTCTAATTTTAAAAATTTGAAAAAAAATAGTTAGAAAGAATATTTTAATATAGAGATCATATTGAGCAATTCAGATCGATCGTTTGAAATTTTAACGGTTGATGTTTGAATCGTGTTTGACGTCCTATATGTTTGATTCTAGCACTACTCCTAAATTAATCAATGACATAGGACGTTAGCTTTATAATAATAATGATGATTGATAATTTTTTTAAGGGTTGTTTCAAACAAAAATAATAATAATAACAAGGGAGGGTTGGTGGGCGATGTGTTCCAATGTTTTATTTTTATTTTTATGTAAGATGTGTTCCAATGTTTTGACAATTGTGTTGCGCAAAAGATAACCATGCCAAAATTCGTGTCATGCTGGCACGTATCTTAGAAGAGAATGGCATGAGCGTGTCGTCTTAAAATCTATGCTTCCTTTACATAAAGATTCGTCCTATAAAATCCAATGCGTGTTAGGAGTTGAGATGCACTGCGAATCATGAAGCTAGCGCAGCAGAGGATCAGCGAGCAGGTGGATGTTAATTTGTCTTTTCAGCCAAAGAATGCAAAATGCAAACAAAAACTTACAACAATCCGAATCCTGTGGCGCGCGACACAGACCGTCCGATCAGATCTGGACGGTTCATCTTTTTCGGGCCTTACAATCTGGTTACATGCACGGGGCTTCCTCATCCATCCAGATCTGATCGGACGGTCTGTGGCGCGCTACACGCTGTGTCGCGCGCCACTAGATTTGGATTTAAACTTACAAGACTACGAGAGTCGTTTATTATAAATAAATAATAAATATAAATAATCATCTGTGAGGCTAGCATTCATGAATTGAAATAATGTATTCAGTTTAAATTCGGCTCTGATCAAAATGACTTTTACGCGGGATTTCATTTCATTAGAATTGATTCCGTGAGATTTCGGAGTATAATAATATAGAAATTCGATCAAATGACATAAAATTCATTCATTTTGATAAAAAAAAGTTCACAATAAAATGAAATCCCATGTTAAAAAATGATATTCTAATGAGAGCCGATCGTTTGCTTTCGGCGCCGAAGTTATTGGACTGAAGATGTCTCATCGTATGCCTTATTAGGGGATGTCGAAAAAGTATATCATTTTTTGTTTAAGCATACTGTTCAGAGCAAAATGATTCGTGCATGTTGGTATTGTTGTTATTTATTTATTTATTTATTTATTTATTTATTATTATTATTATTATGAGAATACCATAGTAATATCTATGGTCTATACTAATGTACCGGAGTTCTAGTGCATACTAATTCAAAACACATCGATCTGCTCCAAAATGACCAATCCAAACCGTTCAATATGATTTTCCTATTGGAATCTCATTGCTGATCAAATTTTATACTTTTCAAAATTTTTAATTATTTTTTCAGATTTATAAAAACTGGTGTTTTCTAAACGGTTTAGAAAAAAAATTAGAGTAATAATTTTCTAAAATTTCAAAAAAAAAATGTAAAATTTGGTTGGCATGGAGATTTCAATAGGAAGATCATGTTGAACAGTTTGGATCGACCATTTTGAAGCAGATCTAATGGTTTGGATTAGTATGCACCAGAACTCTAGTACATTAGTATGCACCATAGATATTCTCTATTATTATTATTATTATTATTATTATTATTATTATTATTATGCGTTGTATTATTTATTTCCCGTAATATACTTGGGAGTACGTATTGGACGCATATTCTTGTAGAAACTGTGGTTTTATCATACAGTAAGACATTGCTTACATTTTTTTTGATGTAATGCGCATGGAGTGAACTATCGGTGTATAATATCAAATTTTGATACAAGGCGTAACAGTTCCCTTTTTATATAAGAAAGGTGAGTTTTAATTTTACAACTTTTTGTGGCACACAATGCTACAATTTCACTTTTTACTTATATTTCAAACTTTAAAATTCAAATATCAAATTAGTGCCTTAATGCCTCTTTACTGAGAAACGCAAGTTCAGTTCCATAAGAGGAATCTGAAAAAAGTAAATGTATGAGACAACGAACTTTTATTTGAAAAAAAAAAAATGTATAACAGTTAGCATCAGATTCATTGATTATCGTCAAATGCTTATAGTAATAAAACATAAATAAACTTAGTAATCAGTCTTGAAAGACCACAACTAATCCTATTTCAGTGAGATGTATGACGACCCAAAATCTAGTTTCGGTTCCACACCAATTATGTACTATTATTGTTTCACGGTCTAACACAACAGATACATCTAATTCAGTCGACCTTTTATCCCAAACAAGTTGGGTAGGCTAGAAATGACATCCCGACCTAATCATTTCTTGTGTGTGTGTGTGTGTATATATATATATATATAGAGAGAGAGAGAGAGAGAGAGAGAGAATGGATATAGTACGCTGATGTGTACAGATCGTCTCCGTACACAGGAGTTATTTTTCAAGATCCAAAATTCAAAAGATCAATCCGAACCGTTCAAGTTATTCTTCATATTGAAAAACCTAGATAGACCAAATTGTACATTTTTTTCAAATTTTTTGCCATTTATTATAATATTTTCAAAATGAAGGGCCTGAAATACTCCAATTATAGTATTTTTTGAAAATATCATAATAAATAGCAAAAAAAATTCGAAAAAATATAAAATTTGATCTATCTGGATTATTCAATATGGAGAGAAACTTGAATGGTTCGGATTGACCGTTTGAATTTTGGATCTTGAAAAACGACTCATGTATACAGAGACGATCTGTACACATCAGTTTACTATATCCATTATATATATATATATATATAGAGAGAGAGAGAGAGAGAGAATGGCTAACGCGCCATCGATGGCACATGCCATCAATTTTCTATCGACTCGTTTTTCGAGATCCCATATTCAAATGGTCGATCCAAACCGTTCAAGTTGATCAAAATATTGAAATACTCCCGAAGACCAAATTTTACATTTTTTCAAAATTTTTTACTATTTATTATGATATTTTCAAATTGGAGGGCCTAAAATACTCTAATCATAACTAGTGCTAATCTCACGTGTTGCGCGATCAAAACAATGACAATTTTCAGGTTAACCATCGTCCAAATAGAAAGAATTACAACCACTCCTCAATTTTAAAAATACTTCAAAAATTTGAGTAGATGCCATTCTTAAGATAACCCAATTTAAACTTAGCTGTTTTCTGATCGTTGCATACGCCTCAGCTTTAGTATCCACGTTAAATAGTACAACTCCAAACTGAACTCATCCCAATTTAACATGCATACAAACTTGAAATAAAAAGAGGTTGTCTTATATTTGAAATTTTTTTTTATAGTCACACCTTGTATTCTAAAAGATGGCAGATAAGTATTGTACTGATTTTTTTTCTTGCTTGTATTTGATGATGGCCCTTAGCTCCATGTTATAAATGTGCAAATTAATCTGCTGCAAGATAGTCGCTACCTACAAAATAACAAAAAGGGAGTTAAAATTTCTCAAATTGATTGTGATATCATGAACAAAAGCTAAACAAAGAGAAGAAAAATTGTGTACCTAAAGCAAATTCATAACTCCTAATAACTTTCTAATTTTCCAAACAATAGGCAAAATCAACTCAGATTACTCAAAGCTCTAGCTGCTTCTAATGATGAGCAGATGCTTATTCAAAAAACAATGATAGTTCCTAACAAACTGGATCTTTATATACGTATAACTTGGATGCTTTAGCTCTGTATTTTTGAAAATTTTAATAAATTTGGCTTAATCTCCTCCTGCAAGGCTGCCATTCGCATAGATCATGTGTTCCCTCATATGTATAGCTCCTGCTTGACGCCCATGACAAAACAAAATCGAAAAAGATTGAATTGTTTTGGCTTCCATAACAATAGTGAATGGCACCACACTATAATAATATATCATTTTTTTTACCTTCCATAAAGAAAAAAAAATGTAGTTGAACTCCTCAAAATTAGATAAATATTCAAGAACTGAGTTTGAATTGTTCACTACCTTCAACAAAACATAAAGATTTTCATCATGAGCACTAATAGAATTCATGCTAACTAAGCAAGGGAGTAAAGAAGCAACTCAGCTGCCTCCACTCACAGTTAGCAACCAACACAATTTTGTCTCAACACTTGCTCCTAAGAGAAGTTGAAATTGAAAGGAATAAAAAAGGAACTCACGGCATCAGAAGCATCCTTCTTGCACTGCACCATGTGTATACTGATCCTCGGTTTCTCAACACAATTTCATCTGTAAATAAACAACCATTAAGTTTTTAAGCAATAATAGAGTTCTTGATAGTTCTTAAAAATAAGGGCTTGATGATTTGCAACAATATGGCTGAATTTTGACAATACAAAAACAATTGCAAAAGCAAAAGCAAAAGAAAAAGCAAATTTGTCTCTTTTTTTGCTTATAGAGTGAACATTCATTCACTTTGTTTATTTAGCAAAAGTTCTCAGCTGAGTGCATACTAAACATGAAGCAAGTTTCATAATCCAGAAAAAAAATTTAGAAAAGCTGGCATGGAACTGAAAGCAAATTTAGAAAAGCTGTAAGCAAACTTTATTTAATATTAATACCAATATTGTTGTTACCTGTAGCTATATAGCAGATTGCAATATGATAATGTGCTAATCATTGAGCCAACAAATGCATAGTGGTGTATACTTCATGAAAGGGTTAGACCGAACATGGTCATTACAAAATAAACAATCAAATTATATATAACACAAATTAATATCTGAGACGCGCACATGCAATTATGACATAGGTTAATGACATTTAATGATTTGGAACTCCAAAAATATTTTTTTATTTTTTTATAACCTTTTATGCATAAAAAATTGAATGATATGCACCGTTTGTAAAATCAGGCCAGTATTTCTTATACACATACCTATACAGTAATTAAAATATAAAATCAGCCTGACTTATCATATTGGATCAGAGTACCAGACGCAATATAGTTTGCGCAAGTAAAAAACCCTCTCAGTTCCAATTCGTTTATTTCTATTTTGGGAAAATGACATATTTCAAGTATTGGCAAGAATGCCTTCAATGGAAAATATCAAAATAATGATCAAAATTACCAATTAAAATTAGGAAAAAACAATAACTACTAATATTTTTTTAATACTTTTCTTTTCACATCAGCCTAGCATCTTGATTAAAATCAAACATAAGTTTACCGATTAGAGATATGATGTTATTATGGGGCATGACATGTTAATTACAAACACGCCCTTATAAATTCGAATATTCATTGTTTTTCATTTTAATTTCTTCAAATTCTGAACAACCATTTCACAGTTTTACAGAAACGACCTTCAAATGTATAAGTATTTAAAGAGGTACTATTAAGAAGTTCAATCTTGAATCTATGTAATTATTCCAATGAAGTCTAGTACCTCCAACAGTGGCTGATTTTATAACTCTGGTTGTTCTCGCCTTTGCTGACCTTGGCCCCTACTTTTTCTGCCACTTGAGTTTCCAAGTAAATATGAAGCTTGTCAAGTATACATAATTCATATGCAAAAACAGATTAAAAAGCAGAAAATCATGTCCAACGTGTAGACTGGTAATTTGGGTATCCTGGTGGTACAAACCTTTCTTCTTCTTTTAGGATAGACACATCTTGTTTTCACTGATTATTCATCATTTTACACAAATCAAAGGAAAAAAAATATAAAATGCCAAGCACTTTAAAAGAAAAAGTCAAATACCTGCAAATTATCGATCTGATTCACCATATTACTAACAGTGGCCCCACCAAGTTGGGTGCCTCTTTTGTCTGGGAAAACATAAGAATTTTTCTTGCCTTCTCCATGAACCATGAAATTGACAATTTTAATTAAAATCACAAAAGAGCTTCAGAAAATAAAATAAAATTTAAAAAATTCTGCCATCATTATTGAGAAATTCATAAGAGGAAACCCAAAGAGCTAACAATAAAAGAGAGAAAAAAGAAAAGAACGAACAGATTCAATACCAGAGGGCACATGTACTGGTACCAGCTTCCCAATTGATGTTGCTATTGTAACTGTCATGGCTGCGGTCATTGTTTTGCAATGGAAACCTGAAAGGGGAAACAAATTCTGATAAAGAACAGAGCAATTCTAATTATAAAAGGTTATTTTCATTTGTGGCCACTGTGGTCGATAATAGAAATTTCGGCATGAAGCAAAACAAAAATGGAAAAAGGATATTTACGATGTAATGAGCAGGAGGAGGAAGAAGAAGAAGAAAAGTGATAAATTCAACAAATAAAAAGAAAGAGGCGCTGAAAACCAAACAAACGCGCAGAGAAACAACTGGAGCAATACACCACGGGAAGAGAAAGAAGGGGAAACGAAAGGGAGAAGCGCAACACCACGACCACACAACCAATCCAGACAAAACAGGCGTGGGCAAGCACGTCACATTGACCGCGCGAAACCATCAAGAGCTCGACAGCGCACACAGCACAGTGACAGAGCAGGTGGCGAAAAGGGGAGGAATGGAGTGACCGTACGGAGCAGCTAGACGGAGAGACAGAGAAAGAAGGAAAAAGGTTCAGCGCACAGAGAAATATCTAGAAGAACAGACCGGGATGGTCGGATGGAAACTAAGAACAAAATCAACGGACACGATGAAGGCTCCTAAAAACAACGATCAAACGGCCCAGGCGGAGGAAGATAAATCAACGGCTTGGATTGCATTACTGTGCTAACCACAGTAAAAAGAGCCCTCACGTGCATCGCACGACGCTGCAGCTCTGTATATGTATGTATGTATATGTATAATATTTTTAAAAGTATCATAATAAATAGCAAAAAAATTAGAAAAAAATATAAAATTTTGTCTCCAAAAATATTTCAATATGGAGAACAATTTGAACTGTTTAGATTGATCATTTGAATTTTGAATCTCGAAAAATGACTTGATGGCACGGGACCCTCCGTGCCATCGATGGCACGTTAGCCATCCTCTATATATATATATATATATATTGTTAGTTTCCTTCCGACAACCTACAAGAGTTTGCATATGCACCGTGCATCATTTAGAGAGAAAAAAATTGCAGCAACTTCTAATGTCAAACCCTCTTGTGGACGTCTTAATTTGCTTTCAAATACAATCAGGTAATCAAAGTAGATAGCATCGTAAACCTGTGCTTCCAACACCAAAATCTAATGTCAAAATGTTCTTTTGGATAAACTTTTAATTTTGCTTTCAGCATGGATGTAATATATAATTGTATAGCAAATCAGACAGCCTATACCGTATACTACAGAGGTGCAATAATTTCCAAGAATGTTTTAATTATTCTTGAATGTTATTTAAGAGGATAAAAGATTGACAAAATGGTTAAAAAAATATAGGACTTTTGTTAGTCTATATGTTCCGACAACAACAACAACTAAGCCTTTTGTTCCAAACAAATTGAGATAGGCTAGAAAAGAAATCCAACAAGAAAAAAGATCCACGAAAAAATATCAGAGCCTTTTGTTCCAAACAAGTTGGGTAGGCTAGAAAAGACTGAGTTTTTACGCTGGCTCGCCAAGCCTATCGCAAGCATGAGGTTTTGAACTCTGGACCTCCTAGAAAAGAGCCCAGTGCTCTACCACCCGAGCTGCTAGGCCACATGCAAGAACAATAATAGTAGTAATAGAAATAATATCAATAATAGCAATACTACTAATAATATATATAACAATAATAATAATAGTAGAAACTTACACCTCAACCAAAATCTAATAAAATGACCTACAAACCAATGACATCGCTCCTACCCCTAAGTTCCTATGTCATGTTTTCGGTACATGAATTGCTAACTTCCAAACGCTCCTGTCAGTCGCCAACTCCTTGGAGATGTTCCATTCTTTAAGGTCTCGTTTTACGGCTTCATCCCATGTACGAAGTGGAAAATTGAATTTAATATATTTAAGCACATCAGAATGAAATTTAGTTGTCTACCGAGATAAGCCATAGCTTTAGATTCTTCCTGTGTAAGCAAGGGTTTTTTTTTTTTTTTTTTTTTTTTAATACGTAGAAATACCTTCCCAAAGTTTGTCAAATTTTACAGGACACAAGTGCAATGTAGTCTTTTTTGCAAAATTATTGTTGGAGCATTGAACGGGTTACACCGGTTTATAGATTGCCATCTTCATAAAGAGATGAACTAAACAAATGCAACAGAACTAGTATATCTATAGAAATCGGATGCTGGTGGCGCACTTGTTGGTTCAAACTATTATCCCATACCCTTCTGTAGTACAGACCAGTGTTTTTAATACCGTACTAGAACATCTACCGACCAGATGGCTGAAATCTGATTTTTCTGAAATTTCCCAGTATTTTGTCCACAATACCAGATACTGCCGTTTCAATCACTATTCCAGTTCCTGGTATTATCAGAATTTTCCGGTATCCAATACAACACTGGTACAGACTAAAAATTGATTCCTGAATCACAAAATTTCATTAGTTTACATAAGATATGGGGTAAATTGACTATATAGCCTCTTTATTATTTTCAACGCTAGCTAGGAAATTGGTGAGATCCAAACCATTGACACCTTCTACATGAAGTAAAGGGCTGTATAATATCAAAGTTCGAGTTTGTGCAGTTGCAACATGCATTCAAAATAATTGTACCTTTGCATATAAAAGAACACAATCTTTGATGGGTCAATTTGGCTATAGCCTTTTAATTTTCAATGTAAGAACTAGAACAGGAAAATTGGCGAGTTCAGATCCCCACCATTGGCCCCTTGGCTTCAAACTTTAATTTCCTATGAAACACACCCATCGTTTCAATTATATAATGAAAATACACAGCTATCTAATAACAAGGTTCCAATTTGTGCAATTGCAACTTGCATTGGAATCAATTTGTGCAATTGCAACTTGCATTGGAATCAATTTGTACATTCGCATATAAAGAACACAATTACCTGGGCTACCTTGGGGGAAATGAAGTAGCACAATTGGGGGTCTCCATGGCTGACAAGGTTGTACAATCCTTAAAATAAACTGATATTTCAAATGTGAAACAAAAAAGAATCGACTAATCTAGCAAAAGACAAGTATACAAGCATGGTATCATATTATCCAAAACATAAGAAATGCATCCGTATACCAGCCCTAACAAAGCTACAAGTGCCTGAAAATCACAAAACAATCCTCTGTTCTCTTGTATACCTGATAAACATTTAAACTCATTAGTAAAATATAAATCTAACTGTGCTTGAGCTGAGTACAAATTTTGATTCCTACACCATCCTACAGCAGAGCAATTAACTGCCTTTCTTGGTTCTTTGTTTCCTCATCTTTTTTAACTATTTTTCAGGTGGCGATAGGCAATAGCAATCATATATTCATATTCACCAGGGGACAGGCAACACCATACTCGTAACAAACAAGAACTGTGCCTAGACCTGCCTGGGCAGTATCAAAACATGAGAAGAGTCTAACCTTCTTTAATCTCATTGATTGGACCTCACTGACAACTCTTCCAACTCATCAATTATTGCCTGATAGCAGAACAAAAATTGATCCTACAGAAAAAAGACCAAAATGAAATATTAAACTAAAAAAAAAAAAGAAAGAAAAGGAAATAACTTGTCCAATACAGAATGCTTGTACTATGACAATACCAGGGAACTACTACATTATTTTACCATTAAACTTCCTCATCAATTCACAGTATGTAATAAGTATAATTATTTTGCGTTCTGTATTAACTGCAACCTGTAAGTTCCTTTACCAGAGGTGAGCTAATGGAACACAGCTTACCGGTGTCTGGACCATCCCAATTCGCTGAAATCTAAAATCAGAAATGGTTTTGACGAGGTCCAATGAAGATGTGTCACTGAGCAAGATTCTTTGAATAGTGTTATGGACTGCACAGTATGTACCAGTTCTTCCGATGCCCGCACTGATAACACAAATAAAAAAAAAAAAAAAAAAAAAACATTAGCCATGCCAAAAAGATAATAACAGAATTTGCTAATACTAAAGTTAAACGGCTTGATAATTTCAGAAAGCTGATAATATTGTTTTTTTTTATTCTCTTTTAGTTATTTAACTCATAACCCATTAGAAAGAACTGCTCATGGCCTTGGGACTATTAGACCAGTTAAAACAATTACTTTCAGATGTTGTCCAAATCCAAACCTAAACATTTATAGCAGACCAAGGGAACTTGAAGAGCCTCCATCCATTTCGTCGACAGGTAAAAGAACAAAGAAACAAAAAATAGTTGAGGCCACACCTGCAGTGTACCACGATAGGGCCCACATCACTTGGTACATGGTACAGCCGTCTCAGAATTTCTCTCACAGCAACAGTGGATGTTGGTACTCCATGATCAGGCCAATCTGGGTACTCAATATGGAGAACTGGTACAGGAGGCTCACTTGCCTACACCAAAATTAGATACGAAAGTAAGAAACTCGCTAGGTAAATAATAGTCAAACTGGACATCCTTTTTTGTTCTTCTTTTATTTGAGTTGCATAACAAAAACTAAATTCATGCTAAAAGATACAAGAATTTTTATGTGGTAGTGTAACTACTTACATTATTGTGTTGTAATTCCAAGCATCGAAGAACCAATGACGATTTTGTGACCACAGTAGATTTGATTATGACATTAATATTCCCAAACTGCCCTCGACCCTTCTCTGATTTGAAATAATCAGCACATTTTCCTGCCATCTGCCAATGCATACTAGTAATGCTATTAACAGAAAATATAACAGAGAAGGGTTTCTTGCTCTTTTAATTGTTTTCATATTTCAGCTTAATATGAACTAATTAGAAAGTCTTCACCAGTCAGTCATGCACATGCTAAATGCCTATCAAATGTTGTACCAGGCAGAAATTGGATCATTGGATTATCAAGTACGTACTAACACTACGCAAGTCAGTTTCTCTAATGGGGGTGTGCTCTACGCGGCACGGAATTTCAAGTATAGGCAATGAAAGTTAGTTCTGCTGATTGGTGTGCTCTAGGCAGAAACCTGTTCAATAATTACTTGATCTCAACCTACCCTGGTACAATACAACTTGAACAATAGCAGATTGAAACGACCAGTAACCTCATAATGGATGTGATGGTCAGGTATAATACAACTTGATCCATAATATGGACTAGGCAGTTTAGCAACTGTTGCTTCCTCAGCTACAGTTAACATGAATGGCAGTACAGCATTATACTATAATTGTTGCCGTTAAAAACAATCCAATTCCATAATACTTGTATGGAAAGCAAGTTACCTTCACATTATCAAAATGAGTAAGCATAACAATCACAGGGCAGCGGTACTGATATATCATCTGCCAGAAATCATCAAATGTCTCAGGAAGTGGACCCTGGGTAGCAATAAATTGTGAAACTTTCCCTGTAGGCCCCACCTGCAGTTACAGATTTTTTTTAACATTAACTATTATGAAAGAAGAGACAAAAAGAGAGTCAATGTCCTCAATCAGCTTTTCTCTTATTGTATTATTCAAATTATCTTTTTTTCCCTTTAGCTTGTCATTTCCATTTTTGCATATACAATGTTGGGAAAATTAGACTCATGCCACTTCAAAAGAATAAAATTAGAAAAATGCCACCGCAAAGTTTACACTTAGATTAATGCCACCCTAAAACTAATTTGTTCAGATATTTGCCACAATCCTTGTATAAATCTATCTCAAATACAATATTATCTTGTATTGACCGAATTGCCCTTTTTATCTCCCACTTCAATCCCACGATTTAGTACCAAACCCTTCCTTCATGCCCAACCTTTTTCTCCATGGTTCATTCTCCACCATCTATATCCCATGAATCTATACCAGACCTTCTCCATCGTCTTCTTGCCTCTCAGCACCCGACTTTCTCCTGTAAATCTAGCGATGAAACTCACCTCTTCCTCTGATCTTACTTTTCTGCTTGGTACGATAGGACAATCATTGCAATCACAATTGGAGAAATAACTGGTGCTCTTTCCCAATTTGCAATCTCAAATAATATATATCTTTTATACTTTTCTACTCCATCATAATTGATTTAAATTTTTGCCCTTGTTGTCGATGAACTGACTAGATGAGTAATTAAACAGGTTCAAAAGAAAAATAATGGCAAATTAAGATAGGACAATCGTTGCCATCATATGATGGCAAATTAAGATCAAATTAAAAGAAAATTAAGAACATTAATTACAAAGTAATGCAAAGTATCATAACAGAATCACATGACAATTTTACTTTTTGACTTTCTTCTAGTAAATTGAGCAAGGTAAACGAACCAGTTTTGGCGCTTCTCCATCAGCTTGCTTGATGCCAAACTCAAAATTAATTCAGGCATTAAGGACAAACTAAGCCATAATTGATAGCACAGTAGACCAACATATCATTAATAAGAGCAAATAAGAAACAAAATCAGAATAGTGCGCATAGTTCCTGGTTTTTAAGTATGAACATAATGAAAATATAGAAGGACATTTCACCGACTATGATAGCAAATAAGAACACAATTCAAATCAATCGTGGTAAATAAGGCAAAAAAGAAGAAAACATATTGTATTTGGGATTGCAAATTGGGAGAGATAAATAATCTGTTATTTTCTTATAAAATTATTACGATTGTCCTGTCGCAATAAGCATAAAAGTATGATCAGAGGAAGAAGCAAGTCTGCTCCCTAGGTGTACGGGAGAAATTTGAGAGATGTTGAGGATTCTAAGTGGGGACGACGGAGAAGAAGGTTGGGGATGATGGAGGTTTGGTGCTAAATCACGGGATTGTAGTGGGAGATACAACGGTAATTTGGTCAATACAGAAAAATATTATATTTAGAACAGATTTGTACGAGAATTGTGGCAAATATCTGAACAAAGTTGTTTTAAGGTGGCATTAATCTAAGTGTAAATTTTATGGTGGCATTTTTATAATTTTGTTCTTTTAAGGTGGCATGGACCTAATTTCCCCTACAATGTTTCCTGGAGTAGGTCGATTGCAAAAGAACCACTTGGATGTAATCTTGAAGATTGTATCAAATAGAAAAGTATCATCTAATTATAACATAAAAACTAATTAAGAGAAAGTACTGATTGGAAGTAGTCTTACTGTAACAAAGCTAGCATTGATATAGCCATTTCCTTGATCCTTGCTGTCACTCGGAGCATTCAGAACGACCCGTGTATCATCATCTTAGATGGAGGGAGAAAACTATGTTAGCAAAAGAGAACATCAATTAGCTTGCTAACTAAGTGCAAGTGTTAGAAAAGTACATGGCAAGACATCTATATATCTGTTTTTGTTTATGTTGGCATCGTCAAGAGCCACAATGCACCGGCTCATCGTGTCATTCTTTGGTGACCTCATAACCTGCAAATATAACAACGCACCGGAGATTCTTTGAAATTTAATCATTCAACAAACAATCCATGATGCATAATTTTCCTATTCCCCCCTTTTCTAAGTAAGAAAAAAAGATTAGTTCAAGGGCATTAGGATTTGAATAATGGCTTATTTCAGATAATTCCAAGTTTCAATCAGAATGAACCTTATCCTATGAAGATTCACACTAAGCATCCCTAGTCCCTACATCTGGAAGAAGATTACCTGAAGTCGACTGAACTCCTGTGCAATCGTCGGCATATTCTTCACCTTCTTCTTGAAAAACGAGAGCGCCTCCGTGCATTGCTTCAGTTGCTCCGGCGAGAGCTTAGGGGGAGGAGGTGGAGTGACAGTGGCTAATCCGCAGGGATCGAACGCACCGCGTGAAATTGATGCTGAGGAGGCGGCGGATGGCGAAGGAGTGGAGGGGGATGGTGAGGCCATCGCCGATCTCCGGCCAGAGATCCGGCGGCCGGCGGAGTTTCCCGTCGTAAAAAAAGTCGCAGTTGATTGGAGAGATATCTGGTCGCTTCAACGAGAACGAATGTGTGTGTTTTTCGCTTTTTGTTGGGTAGATAAGAACACAGTCCCTTAGTAGGTGGCTGCGATTGAATATTGAAATTTGAAAGACTTTCTTCCTATTGGGTCTAGCCTGCTAAACTTGGGACGGCCCAGTTAAAGTCCAGCATGTTCTAGAAAATTAAAAGGAACGGTCCAAAACCTAGCTGTAGCAAAACGGGTGGGAAAGTGAGGCAATCGACTCTTCTGTAGCAAACTAGCAATTGACCCAGAAGCTGCTAAGACATAGATTTATTATCAAAAGTAATTTCTGCTTTTTCTTCTTCTTATTATTACTTACACTCATTGTTGGTTAAATTTCAATTTAAGTGATTTACTATTGGCAAACTTTTATAGTGATGACGCACAATAATAGCATCCCTAAACATAAATTAAGAGAAAAGATGTGCAACAAGGCAATGCTTTGTCTTAAACTCTTAATCACATGTAGTTCCCCGCTCCAAGGGACTAATACATTTTGTACCATAGTACTCGTTTACCTGCTCAAGCTAGTTTTTAGCTGATCCTGATCATGTCACGCCAGTAACAAGCATCGCCTCGATCAGACGATCAGTTCATTAGTATCTCTCTAGTTTGGTTTTTCGATGTGGGCTAATTTGACTATATACTTTTATTTTTCAACGCAGAAGTGGAACAGTAAAATTGGGGAGGTCAAAACCCACCATTTGTACTGTGGCCTCAACTTTATATCCTATAACATACGACGGTTTTTTCAGTTATATAACGGAAGTTCACTGCTGTGAATGACAAGATTCCAATTTGTGCAGTTGCAACTTGCACGAAATTAATTTGTGCATTTGCATGAAACCAACACAATTAACAGGCCTCCTAACTTACGGGAAACAAATTAGCACAATTGGAGGCTTCCTAACTGAAAGATCATGCAACCCTTTAAAACAATGTTCAAAAAAAAAATAATAATAAAATACAACCCTTAAAAACAGAAGGGATTTATTCAATATAATCAAAATGTGAAAGAAATGGTTTATTTAACACAAAGGGGAAAAACACACAAATAAAGGGTATCATGACTGACAATTAATGTTAATTATACAACCCTTAAAAGAAGAAGCTGGTATGTCTTTAATCCAATATAGATCTGAAAAAAAAAAAAATAGTCCAAACAAGCATTAAAAATAAGTATACGCGCATGGTATACTGTTATCTAATACAACCAAAAATAACTATAGCATTCATATATTAACCGTAACAAAAGCCACAAGTGTATGAATTATTGTCACAAAACAATCTTCTGTTCTCATGTATACTTGATAGAAATTTAAACTCATTAGTTACATACAAATCTAACTGCACTCAAGACAAGTACAAATTTTGATTTATAGACAACCTGCACTACAAGAAGTGAGAATAACTTTCTATCTTGGTTCTTTTTTTTTTTTCTATATTGTTTTATTATTTTTCAGTTGGGTATAGGGGATACCAAAATCATATTAACCAGGGAACAGGCAAGACCATACTTCTAACAAACAGGAACTGCACCCGGAGCTGTCAGGCAGTATGAAAACATGATAAGGGTCTAACCTCCTTTTATCTCATTGATTGGACCTCACTGACAACTCGTCCAACTCATCAATTATTGCTTGATAGCAGAACAAAAATTGATCCTACAGAAAAAAAAAAAACCAAAATAAAATATTAAACTGAAAAAAGGATAAAAAGAAAATAACATGTTCATAACCGACTCATTGAATTATGAATACACCGCTATTAAACTCCATCATCCATTCACTGAGGTGAGCTAATGGAACAAATTTTACCGATGTCTGGACCATCCTGCTTCGCTGAGATCTAAAATCAGAAATGGTTTTGATGAGGTCCAATGAGGACATGTCACTGAGCAAGATTCTTTGAATAGTATTATGGACTGCACAGTATGTACCAGTTCTTCCAATGCCTGCACTGGTAGCAACAACAGATAGAAACATTAGCCATGACAAAATGATAATAATAGAATTTGCATTACCTAAAGTTGAATGGCTTGAAAATTTCAGAAAGCTGACAGCATTATTTTTTTTCTTTTAGTTATTAGACCCATTAGATGATTAGCAAGAACTACTTTGGTGATTATTAGACCAGCTAAGCTAGGGGAAACCATAGGAACTTGAAGGGCTTCCATCAATTTCGTTGAGGAAAAAGAAATAAAGAGACAGAAACTAGTTTTAAGGACAAACCTGCAATGTACCACGATAGGGCCCACATCACTCGGTACATGATACAGCCGTCTCAAAATATCTCTCACAGCATCAGGAGATCCTGGTACTCCATGATCAGGCCACTCCGGGTACTCAATATGTAGAACTGGTACAGGAGGCTCACTTGCCTACAACAGAAGTTAGGTAAGAAAGTAAGAAACTGGTAAATAGTAATAATCAAATTGGACAGGCTCTTTTGTTTTACATTTTTCCCTCATTTTATTTGAGTCGCACAATAAAAAGTAAATTCATGCTAAGAGATACAAACATATTATGAAGCACTGTAACTACTTACATTATTGTGTTGCAATTCTAAGCATCGAAGAACCAATGAAGACGTGGTGGCCATAGTAGATTTGGTTATAACATTAATATTCCCGAAATTTCCTTGCCCCTTCTCTGATTTAAAATAATCATCACATTTTCCTGTCACCTGCCATTGAATACAACTATATTAGTTGTTATTAACAGCAAATATTGAAGAGAACAGTTTCTTGTTCTTTTAATTCTTCTACATTTCAGCTTATTATAAACTATAAAATTCTTCAAAAGTCAGTCATGTACATGCTGAGTATTAATCAAACGTTGTACCAGGCAAACATTGGATCAGTGGATCAGTATCAAATATTGATGCTATGCAAGTCAGTTTCTCTAACTGGTGTTATCTACGTAGAATGGAATCTGATGCTATGCAAGTTAGTTTCTCTTGTTATTGGTGAATTGATGTGCTGTAGGCAGCAATCTGTACCGTAAATTACTTGATCTCAACCTTCCCAGCTACAATACAACTTGCACCATAGCATATTCGAACCGCCAGTTACCTCATAATGGACATGAAGGTCAGTAGAATACAACTTCCACCGTATTATGCACTGGGCGGTGAAGCAACCAGTGCGCACTCAGGATTCAGGAACATTGAACAAGAAGGACACTACAACATAATATTGTAATTCTTGCCAGGACTTGTATGGACAACAAGTTACCTTGGCATTATCAAAATGAGTAAGCATAACAATCACGGGGCATCTGTATTGATATATCATCCGCCAGAAATCATTAAATGTCTCAGGAAGTGGGCCCTGGGTAGCAATAAATTGTGAAACTTCTCCTGCGGGTCCCACCTGCAGTTACATTTTTTTAATGAATTATTTTGTGAAAAAAAAGAAATAAAAAGAGAGTCAAAGTCCTCAATCAGCTGTGTCTTAATTGAGTTAAGCAATTATTTTTTTGTGGAAATTTTTTGTTTGTGTAAAAAGTTTTCTGGAGTAGGTCCACTCAAATATTTACATTAAGAGATAAACTGTCATGCAATTATAACATTAAAGCTGATTAAAGAGAAAGTACTGATTGGAAGTTGTCTTACTGTAACAAAGTTAGCATTGATATAGCCATTTCCTTGATCCTTGCTGTCACTACGAGCATTCAGAATGACCCGCGTATCATCATCTAAAAATGATGGAAGGAAACAATGTTAGAAAAAGAGAAACAACAATTAACTTACTAACAATGTGCAAGTGTTAGATGGAAGTACATGGTAAGACATCGTTATATCTGTTTTTGGTTTCGTTGGCATCGGCCCTAATGCACTGACTCGTCATGTCATTCTTTGGTGTCCTTGTAGCTTCCTAATAGAAACGGAGCAACAGACACACTTTAAATTTGATCATTTTTAGAAATAATTATGATCGATGCATAATTTGCTCAGCACAAAAAAGGCAAATGTGCATGGAATCAGGCAACTTTCATCTTTAACTTTCCCAATCCCTTTTTTTTTTGAAGTAAGAAGAAAAGTTTAGTTCAGGGGCACTAGGAATAGAAAATTGATTACTGCCATCGGCAGAATAACCATCCGCGCCATCGCTCGCTGAGCAGCGCCAGCGCTCTCTCCCTTGACCTGTACTCACCCAGCGCGCATTTTTTGTTCATTTCGTTATTATAAGTGTTCACTTTATTATATTGAAATGTTCACATTTTATTATAATTGTTCACTGTGTTATAAGTGTTCGCTGTGTTCAGTATGTTTATTTTGTTTTTTTTATTTTTATCCAAATGTTTAGTTTAATAAGTACAAATGTTCTGTTATTTAAGTATAAATGTTCAGTTAGTTGCAACAGAAAATATAAATGTTATAAGAAAAAATGCTATTATTAAACCAAGCGAAGGGGTCACGAACCGGACAAAAAACACATGAAAAAATTAGAAGGGTTCCTGAACCGATCCGGTTCAAATTAAATTTTTTCCGACTCTACCCCTGCTCCCTGGCGCACCTCTCTCTGACCCACGCGAGACTCTGACCTTGGCGGGACTCTCACTACCACAAAAACGTCTATCAGTAACCCCCTTTTTATAACGGTTTTCGAAAAAACCGTCACAGAAGTCGTAGTGGCAGCGGTGTAAATATTATCAAGTTCATTCAGTAACGGTTTTTATAAAAAAACTGTTACAGAAGAACCGTCCGGGAAAAAAAAATTCTGTCAACTCATTTGTAACGGTTATTATCTAATAACCGTTACAAAAAGCTTCTATTTTGTAACGGTTATTAGATAATAACCGTTACAAAACTTACATTTTAAATTCTTAACGGTTATTATCTAATAACCGTTACTAAATCTCCGTAAATTAATAGGGTTTCTCCCTGCTCGCTCTTTTTAAGTCAGTAAAACCTAGAGTCTCTCCATCCCGCCTCTCTCATTCCAAATTTTTCTAAGTCCCACTGTACCCTCTCTCTCTCTCGCGGCGGCGACTCACGATCCGGCGATCTCTCTCTCTCTCGGCGACTCACTCTCAGGTACCTCTCTCTCTCCGCCTCTCTCTCACTCTCTCCGACTCTCTCTCTCCGCCATCTCTCTCTCTATCTCGGCCGTCTCTCTCTCTCTCTCGGCCGTCTCTCTCTCACTTTCTCTGCCTCTCTCTCTCTCTCTCTCTCTCAACAGGTCCTCAATCGAGACCCCTCGACAGCACCTCGACTCCCTCTCGAATAGACCAAGCTGACAATCGGTATTTTCTTCCCTCTCTCTTTCTCTTGATTTTGGTCGTTGTAACTGAGATTTAGTGTTATTTTGTCTTATATGTATCTTTTGTGACTGAGATTTTGATGCTTAATAGCTAAAATCCAAATCCCAATTTTGCATTTTCTTACAAAATTGAAGCTTAATTACTGATATGCATGCTATATATAGATTGATTGATAATATTATTGATTGATATCTGTACCAGTTGGTACACTTATTTCGGCTAGCAACAGGGGCTAGCCACAGAAAACTGAATTTTTTTTTTTAATAATGACCTTTTGTAACGGTTATTAGATAATAACCGTTACAAAAGTCTTATATTTGTAACGGTTATTATCTAATAACCGTTACAAAATAAACAAAATAAAAAAATAAAAAAAAGAAGATCGTTTTGTAACGGTTATTTTATAATAACCGTTATTAAACCATGGTAATCTGTAACGGTTATTTTATATTAACCGTTACAAAACTCTCGTCCATTGACGGCAAAATTGTGACGGTTAATATAAAGATTTGTTACGGGGGCTACTGTGACGGGGGCATAACCGTTACTATTCGATTTTATTAACCGTTACTGATGGAAATATTTCGCGTAGTGTCTGCCCATTAGTTGATGCATTTAACTGAACACTTCTTATTATTAAACTGAACATTTGTAACAGACACCTGCTAGTCAATACAGAAACTCATACGCGCGAGTTGTTTGTCGAGCGATGGCGCGCGATGGTTTTTTCGCCGATGGCACTTATAATTACTGCTAGGAATAGTTTTTCGAGATAATTCCAAGTTTCAGCCACAATGAACCTTATTCTTATTCAAGAAAATCAAATATTGCAAACTCGACCGAGGCTATCCCTATCAAGACAAAAACTAAGCATGAAGCATCTGTTCAAACTAAGTAAGAAGATTTGTCAAACTGGATGTAAAATTAACAAATAAACTCAAAAGATTACCGGAAGTGTACTGAACTTTTGTGTAATAGTCTTCGTATTACTCATCTTCATCATGAAAAACGAGAGCGCCTCCTTGCAATGCGTCAGTTGCTCCCACGAGAGCTTAGGAGGGGAGGAGGTGGAGTGATGGTGGCACTATGGGAAAAAAGAGATTCTGTAACAGGCCTTCTGTAACGGTTTTCTAAAAAACAGTTACAGAATAGTGGGACATGGCGCGGAAAAATTGGCGCCAATCATCAGTAACGGTTTTAGAAAAAAAACCGTAATAATTTTTCCGTTATGGCTGAGAGAAAAAACGGCTAAATACTCTGTAACGGTTTTAATATAAAAACCGTTACAGAAGATTTTCCAATCTGTAACGGTTATTACACTACGCCACTTTTGATTTTTAAGACCTGTTATTTAAGGGCCTTTAAGACCGGTTTGTATATGGTGCTAATAATATGTGGTGTTAAAAATATATAAAAAATCGATGTTAAAAAGGCGGTGCTAAAAACCAGACGGAATCCGATCAGAAAAGAATGCGCAACTTTAAGACCGGTTTTTTACAAAAACCGGTCTTAAAAAACAAAACATTAAGACCGGTTTTTTGTTAAAAACCGGTCTAAATATTATTTGATTTTTTTCCGAATTTTTTTTTAAATAAGACTAAGACCGGTTTTGTACAAAAAACCGGTCTTAATAATATTTTTTTTTTCGAATTATTTTATTATTAAGACCGGTTTTTAACTTAAAAACCGGTCTTAATACTATTTTTAAGACCTGTTTTTAGTTAAAAACCGGTCTTAATAATTGATAATTAAAAAAAAAAAAAAATTTATTTCGGGCTAGCCCCATTTTTGCTAGCCATAATATTCATGCAATATTCAAATTCACAGCAATCATGCATTTATATTTCACATATCACATAATCATCAAAACAAAAAACAGCAATTATAAATATATCAATATTCATAAAAATTATAATTATCTAACAAGATACAATTTTTCGTAGATATACATAAAACTCATCTAAACTTTCATTAATTTCTTCATCTTTATAAGGCAGACCCTCCCCCTCCAAATTCTGCATTCAATTAAACTAATTCAATTAGTAAAACCTAAGCAAATTGATTTCAAACTAAATTAGTTAATGATAATCAGGTATTGTTTGACTAAACCCTAATCAGGTATATATCGTTTTAAAACCTAATCAGGTATATATCGTTTTAAAACCTAATCAGGTATTGATTTTAAAACCTAATCAGGTATTGTTTGGCTAAACCCTAAACTTTAAGTAGTAAGCCCTAAACACTAATTAAAAACTATACTCTAAATTGTCATTCTAAACCCTAAACCTTAATTAAGTAGTAATCCATACCCCTGGCAACTGCTGGTAGTTTGAGTAATACATCAGTAGCATCTGCAAGTTTCTCATCGCATAAAACCCACAATCGGTACTGTTCGGCTGATGTGGACCCTACAAATACGAAGCAATTTTTCTAAAAATTAATATTAAATTTAATAAATTAATTAGAAATGAAATGAAACTATTAGTCCGAGCTATGTACCGGAATGATGTCAATATTGAATCTACGACCTAACTTCATTCTGGATAAAGCACTGCAATATTAAAATATGAAGTTAGAAGAATTAATTTGCAGATATTGCCTATTAGATAATGCATGTTTTGACTAAAATCCTAAAATTACCTGTTGTATGACTCTAAAATTGGAGAATAATAACTATCTGGATTTAGCGAATCCACAATCCAAATCGTTTTTGTCGAGGGTTGTGCGATAATAATCACAAAATGAAAACTGCAGTTAAATATTAAACCTTGTTAGTAAAATTAGAATTAAACCGCAATTTATAAAAAATAAAGTCAAAACAAGATATTTTCTAACTAACGCATGCTGATGTATCAAAACATGATAAGCGGCCTTCTTTCTGGCAAAATTTTGAATCAAGTAGGATGTTGTGCCTGGCACATCCTTAATGGCATCAGTTCCCGAGCATCTTTCTGGATCCAAAAACCTGAAATCCTTGATTGCAAAATCATGACAATAGTTTCTAGCCCACCTGCATGTTATATTTATCAATTTATAGTCATATATCATATAATAATAATCATCAATAAATTATTGTTAAGTTCGAAAAATACTCACATGGTCCAGAGTTTCATGACTTGAACAAATGGCAATTCCCTATTGAACAAATGGCCGATGTCTTCAAAATTGAGCATGAAAGAATCCAGTACTATGTGGTCGAACTTGGCCGGAATATCGAAATACTTCATATCTGGATCCAACGCCATGATGTAGTTATGCAGTTCTTGTGCGGTAGGCCCAAGCTTTTGCAATCTCTCATGTGTGCAGAGCGGCTCCCGTGTCCTTAATTGTCCCCCCTCCGCAAAAAATGCATCTGCATCGAAATCATCGTCGTCGTCATTTTGCTGCACCTGCTGCTTTCCTTTCTTTTTCTCCGGAGATTTCGCAGGTGGCGGAGGCCGTTTCGTTATTGGTGTCCTCAGATGCTCCTTGAAAATCATATATTAGTCGTAAAACAATATTTTTCAATTTAATTAATATCAAATTTAGAAAAGTTTGTAAGATTTACCAATTTCGACATATCAAAATCCACAAGATTACGCGGCCACCTTAGAAATGAACCTTGGAGAATACCGAGCTGGTCATCTGCGTTGGGAGGTGGAAAAGGTACTGTCACTTGTTTCGCATGATCGAACACTTCTAGAACTTGTACCTTAACCTCCTCCGGACCCAATGGTACTCCATGGACCGTGTCAGGTACGGGACAACGCGCAAACACCATAGCTCTTGCGACATACACCAAATTGAACCCATCTGGGAGGAGCAGCAAGGCTTCTGTGGATCCCTGCAATTATAAGCAAATACAAAACATAATTAATTAGATATTAGTCTAAATTCTATATAAACTTGCAAGTAATATTCTATATACCTCAATATGAGGGCCAGGAATTGGATTCGGTTGATTGTTGCTACCCTGTGATAGCAAAATCATAGCTTGATTCATTATTGGATCGAGGTTATGCGATGTTTGCCCTTGCGCAAACAACCGCGAGAAGCTTTGTAGAATGCCTTGATTCATTACTGGATCTGCGTTATGTGGTGTTTGCCCTAGCGAGAACAACCGCGATAAACTTTCCTCAACTTGTCTAGCTACTTCTTTGCTCACTTCCTTGCTCACTTCCTCCGGCAATCGCCGTTTTATTCCCTCGTCGACTCTTTTGTCGATTTCTTCTTGGCTAAACTGCTTGGATTTCCTCGTACCCTTTCCAAACACCTGCTTCACGCCGGAAAATATCGGATATCCTCTCAACCGTCCTGAGTGCTCTGGAGTCCCAAGCGCAGATGTCAAGACATCATTCTGACGAATCGACTGAATCTCACCTGACTTGGCTAGAGCAACCTGTCACAAAAGATATACATGTGCATATAAGTTGAATTTGTTGAATACATAATTTATAAATTTATTTGAGTTAATTTACAAATTTATTTGAGTTACAATACGTACCGCTTTGTCAAGGACCTCACAAGCCTTAGGATTTGTAACCCTAAGTTCACCCGTCACCGGATCCTCTGTGGCACGTGCCCTGCACCATCTGTAAGACCTGTCATCAACACCAATGGTAATGGTCGAGGTCGAACCATGGACCACGTCGTCTTTTTTCCATGTCTTCTCTGCACTTATGTAACCGCCCGATCCGAGTGTGTGGGGCATGTCCTTCTTGGCGGCATTTTCTTTTCCTATTTTACTCTTTTTCTATTATCAAATTCAAAAGACTTGTAAGTATATGAAAAATAAAAGTTAGGATATTAGTATTGGTGAATAATTCTATATATGAAATTTATTTATATACCTCAAACTCAAGGCTTTTATGATATTCATCGAATTGTTCCCATTCTTCCTGCGATATGTTAAAAACATCCCATGGCTTCTGTCCACCTTCTTTTGCATTTTCCCTGTATTTCTTATTCTACAATGAAAGAATATATATTATAATTTTAATTAATCCAGCAATAATAAGTAGAATTGATGTTATAAGCATAATCTCTTACCAAGTTGGTTTTCCAGGCCCTCCATCTATTGCAACATGCTGTAAGAATTTTCCGCTTGATTAAATTCGGAATGTCATCCGGAATATTCCATGTCTTGACTATAGTGTTGTACAAATCAAGTTTCAACTCTTTTGGCACTGACGGCCAAGTCTTATAACTGCGTTAAATCCAATTAATATCATGATCAATTCACATTCAAATTTATAGAAATATCGCCATTAATCAAATTTATAGAAATATCACCATGTTAATTCACATGATCAATTCAAATTTATAGAAATATCACATTAATCAAATTTATAGAAATATCGCCATTAATCAAATTTATAGAAATATCGCATTAATCAAATAATTAGAAATATCACATTAATCAAATTTATAGAAATATCACATTAATCAAATTTATAGAAATATCACATTAATCAAATAATTAGAAATATCACATTAATCAAATTTATAGAAATATCACATTAATCAAATTTATAGAAATATCACCATTAATCAAATTTATAGAAATATCACATTAATCAAATTTATAGAAATATCACCATTAATCAAATTTATAGAAATGCTAATTCACATTCAAATTCCCCCGTACCTGATTTTAACCATATCTCTCGTTTTCTGTGCCAAAAATCGATTAAATTCAATTGCATTTTCACCGCTAGGCTGGCCTTTTTCGTTGAAGGTGATCTCCAACGGAACTTGAGCAGCTATCTTCTTTGCCGTCTTTAGGCATTTTGCCGTTGATCTTTTCTCCCTTCTGCTAACGGGTTGAGTTTCCTGATTTGCCATCAAATCCTCATCCTCATTGAACTCGTGATCATCATCCACATTCGACGGAAAATTCTCATCCGGATTCGACATGGCTATAATGAACACAATTACAATCAATTTCACAAAAATATTTATTCTACAATCAAACCGAACCAAAGCACGTAAGACAATAAACAACAAACAATGATTATCTTGGCCGAATACAAATACACAGATAGCATGGTACAAGAAGACGATGAAAATGTTAGGCAGCATAAATTTCTTCATCACCCCAAGTGAAAACATAAAATCGCACATTCCTAATCGAAGTTTTATGAAAACATATTTCATTTCTACATTTCCACAAAATCCATAAAATCGCACTACACCAAATTTGAAAGGCTATTTGTTTATCTAAAGGAATAAATGCACGACTTTGAAAAAGATCATACAGAGAAGCTAGATCAAATCCTTGTAGCACATCAAATTGTCCAAAGAACCAAGCCCAAATTATCTTGTTCTGAATACATCTAAAAAATAAGTACTCTCTTTATTTAAGTGTTTGACAGTAGACACAATTTAGATCACCATTCCATCCTAGCATCCCTAATCGATCTTTATTCAGAATTCTACCACGATAGATTAACCATATAAAAACTTAGATTTTCAGTGGTATTTTCAGCTTCCAAATATGGGTAAAATTGTCAATTACCTTAGTTTGGAGAGAGGGGCAGTGGTGGTCGGAGGTGCTCTCGGAGGTAGAGAGGGGCAGTGGTGCTGTCGGCAGAGAGGCGGAGAGGCGGAGAAAGGGGCTCGGGTTTAGAGAGTGTAGAGTAGAGAAAGGGGTTTGGAGAGGAGGCAGAAAGGAGGAGAGGCGGCAGAGAGGCGGAGAGAGGCGGCAGAGAGGCGGAGAGGCGGAGAGAGGCGGCGAGTTGCTGAGGTGGCAGAGGGAGAGAGGGCAGAGGGAGAGAGGGCAGAGCTAGGGTCGGTTTTTGTCTAAGTTTCGGAACTTAGAAAAAAATGAAGAGAGCAGAGGAGGGAAGAGAAAAGAGCGAGATCCGAAATATTTGAAAATTTTTAAGACCGGTTTTTACGTAAAAAACCGGTCTTAATTATAAAACACAAAAATTTTTAATGATAATTAAGACCGGTTTTTTAATTAAAAACCGGTCTTAATAAAAAACAGAAATATTTTTTTTTATTTTCCTTTATGTTTTATTCCTACTATTTTAAAAACTTTAAAATTTATTAGTAAATAAAATATGTTTGTAAATTTATTTTAAAAAGGGTACAATTTAATGTATCAGTTTTTTAAAAGATTATTTTAATTTTATTTTTTTACAGATTTTTTTTAATTTATTACTAAATACTTTTAAAGTTATATGTATATTTTGGATTATATTTTTTTAATTTTATTTTTTATAGATTTTTATTTAAATATATTATCAAAAACTTTATAAAATTTATGTTTTTTTGTTTTTTTAGAAATCGCACAAAAAAAAACAGAAAAGGAAAAAATTTAAAAAAATTCTGATTGATTTTTAAGACCGGTTTTTAAAGTAAAAACCGGTCTTAAGGAAAAACTGAATTTTTTTATTTTTATCCTTTATGTTTTTTTGGTACTATTTTAAAAACTTTAAAATTTATTAGTAAATAAAATATATTAGTAAATTTATTTTAAAAACATTAAAATTTATTTATCAGTTTTTTAAAAGATTACTTTAATTTTTTTTTTTATAGATTTTTTGAAATTTATTACTAAATACTTTTAAAGTTATATGTATATTTTGGATTATATTTTTTTAATTTTATTTTTTATAGATTTTTTTTAAATATATTATCAAAAACTTTATAAAATTTATGTTTTTTTGTTTTTTTAGAAATCGCACAAAAAAAACAGAAAAGGAAAAAATTTAAAAAAAATTCTGATTGATTTTTAAGACCGGTTTTTAAAGTAAAAACCGGTCTTAAGGAAAGACTGAATTTTTTTATTTTTATCCTTTATGTTTTTTTGGTACTATTTTAAAAACTTTAAAATTTATTAGTAAATAAAATATATTAGTAAATTTATTTTAAAAACATTAAAATTTATTTATCAGTTTTTTAAAAGATTACTTTAATTTTATTTTTTTATAAATTTTTTTTAATTTATTACTAAATACTTTTAAAGTTATATGTATATTTAGGATTATATTTTTTTAATTTTATTTTTTTTATATATTTTTTTAAATTTATTATTAAAAACTTTTTAAAATTTATGTTTTTTCTCTTTTTTTAGAAATCACACAAAAAAAACAGAAAAGGATAAAATTATAAAAATATCTGATTAATTTTTAAGACCGGTTTTTTACTTAAAAACCGGTCTTAATAAAAAAACAAAATTTTTATTTTTTTCGTTTTTTTCCTTTATTTTTTTTTGTGCTATTTTTAAAAATACAAAATATATCATAAAATTAAAAATTTTAACTTTCTTGGAAAAACTAAATAAAAGAAGTAAAAAAATCCTACAAAATAGTACTTAAAAAATATTAAAAATTATATTACAGTTGAAATGTAGTACTACTACATGTATATAACTTAATTTCCTTTATTCCTTGGTGATTTTGGTCGGGCTACCCACACGCCTGCTTCTTGGCGATCCACACGCAAATTAGTTGCTAATTCTTCAACTGGTAGCGGCGTTCCATCGATTCCTGTGAATCAAATATAATAGTGTAGGTACCAAATTAATTTAATAATTAATATAATTTCATGCAATTAATTGAGATTAATTATATTATATTATATTATACCTGTGGAGAATGATGCTATTTCATCGAATTGGTCATATTCTTCTTCATCTACGACATCTTCAACGCCGACAATGCGTCTTTTTCCCGGAAGAACCACATGTCGTGAGATGTCGGCTGGATCAACAATATAAAAAACTTGCATTGCTTGTTTGTTTGCAAGTATGAAAGGGTCGTATGCATATCCTAACTTTTTGAAATGAACGGTTGTTATTCCAGAATTTTTCTCCTTTTTGACTCCACTTTTGAGGATCCATTTACATTCAAACACAGGTATCTTGAATGCATTATAATCAAGTTCCCAGATTTCTTCGATCCACCCATAATACGGCTCTGATGACTTGCCATCACTTGATATGGCTTCTATTGTGACTCCGCTATTTTGTACTGTGCTTTTTCCATCTTGTTTTTTAGTATACCAGGTGAATCCATTCAAGTCGTACCCTTGATAGGTGTACACATTTGCATTGGGACCATTCGCAAGATATTTCACAGTTTCATTGTCGGACGGAGATAATTGTACTTTTTTTCTGAACCAATTTACAAACAGTTTGTTGTGCTCATTAGTGATCCAATTTTCACCTTTCTGAGGATTTTGCTCTCGCAACTCTGCTATATGTTGATCCACGTAAGGAGCCACAACAGCGACTTGTTGCAAAATTTTAAGATGTGCTTTTTCTCTCTTTTCAAGGTCCACTGTAATTATTTTCAAACCAATTATACCTTTCCCAAGAAGTCTACCTTCGTGCCGATTCTTGGGCAGGCCAATAGGTTTTAGTCCATCTACATAATCAGTATAGAAATCAATAACCTCTTCGGCCACATATCCTTCGACTATGCTCCCTTCGGGTCGAGATCTACTTCGGACTAACCTTTTCAATTGTCCCATTGCTCTTTCAAAAGGGTACATGTATCGTAAAAATATCGGACCGCACCACTTGATCTCCCTGACTAAATGAATGGTCAAATGTACCATTATAACAAAGAATGATGGGGGAAAGTGCATCTCCAGCTCGCATATGGTCTGATAAGCATCAGTTTCTAAATTAGTCAGTTTTTCAGGATCAATCACTTTGGAGCAAATTTCATTAAAGAAAAAACACAACTTAGTGATGGAGTTCCGAACTTTTTCCTTAAAACATCTTCGAATTGCAATCGGAAGCAACTGGGTCAACAGCACGTGATAATCGTGCGATTTCATTCCAATCAATTTCATATCCTTGATTGATACCTTCCTTGAGATATTTGAGGCATAACCGGTCGGAACCTTGATTGACTTCAAGCACTCCAACAAACTGAGTTTCTCTTTTCTTGTTAAAGTGTAAACTGCATCGGGTAACCAATCCCGTTTCTTACTAGTATCTGGCTTTGCGGCTAGGTCCAGTCGTATTCCCATTTCGACCATATCTTTCCTCACATTAGCATTGTCTACTTTCCCTTGAGCATTTAAAATCAAAGCAATCAAAGATTCACAGATGTTCTTAATGATGTGCATCGTATCCAGACAATGCCTAACATCCAAATACGTCCAGTATTCAAGGTTCCAAAATATAGACTTCTTCTTCCAATTGCCATCCGGAATTTTCTTTGCCAATGGTTTGCCTAATTTGATTTTAAGATCCTTCACCTCCTCATATACCTGTCTTCCGCTTCTTGGTATTGGTGCCCGTCGGATTTCGGTGTTCCCATCAAATTTCGTTTTATAATCCATCCGACGGTAGGGGTGATGACGGTTAAGGAATCTACGATGTCCCAAGTAGACATTCTTCCTACAATTAGATAACCATACAGAATGTGTTTCCTCCTCGCAAATAGGACATGCCTTATCTCCTTTGTTCCTATAACCTGACAAGTTCCCGTATGCGGGAAAATCATTAATCGTGCAAAATATCATCGCACGTAGGGTGAAATAACTTTTGGAATAAGCATCGAATATCTCCACCCCGTCCTTCCACAACTTATCAAGGTCTTCTATTAACGGGGCCAAGTACACATCTATATCATTTCCTGGTTGTTTTGGACCGGAAATGAGCAATGGCATCATCAGATATCTTCTTTTCATGCACAACCAGGAAGGAAGGTTGTAAATAACCAATAAAACTGGCCATACGCTGCGATTGCTGCTCATGAGACCGTAAGGATTCATCCCATCTGTGCATAGTCCCAATCTCAAATTTCTAGATTCACTACCGAAATCCTTGAAATTACTGTCTATGTTCATCCACTGGGGCGAGTCCGCAGGATGTCTGATCATTTTATCTCTCTTTCTGCCTTCTGCGTGCCACCTCAGTAGTTGAGCATCTTTTGAATTATTGAAGAGACGCTCGAACCTTGGTATTATCGGCAGATACCACAATGTTTTCGCAGCTGGTCTATTTTTACAACTATCTTCATCATCTTCCAAATCATCGTCCCTTAGTTTGTACCGTGATGCATTACACATTGGACATTTATTAAGATTCTCGTACTCATTCCGAAACAGTATGCAATCATTCGGACATGCTGAAATCTTCACTACTGCCATATTTAGAGGACATAGTAATTTTTTTGCCTTATAACATGTATCCGGTAATGTATTTTCTGCTGGAAGCATTTCTCGTAAAAGACCGAGTAAAGATGTGAAACTTTTATCACTCCAATTATTCTTGGCTTTCAGGTTATAAAGTTTAAAAACAGTTTTAATTTTTGAGAATTTATCCTCATTACAACCGGGATATAACGGTATATGAGAGTTTTCATCCAATTTTTTAAAAATATCAGGAACTCCATCAATAAAACCATCTGGTATTTCGTTCATCATTTCATCTAAATCATTTTCTCTATTATCATTTTCACAATATTGTTCTTCACTTACATTTTCATCCACAAATATCTCATCCCTTACATCAGCCCCCCAATCATTTTGTACACTATTTTCTGAATCAGATCTATTAATATTGCTAGTCCCAATATTTAAATGATCTTCCAACCTTTCTCCATGCAAAACCCACCGGATGTATTTAGGTGTTGTCATCCATCCACGCTCAATCAAATGTGATCTAATCTTTATACTATCATGTCTCTGTAAGTTAACACAACGTTTACAAGGACATAGAATTCTGGGCTTTCCAGTCAACTTTTTATTTTCTTCTGCACATTTTAAGAACTCTTCAACAACTCCAACAAATTCACCTGATATCCTCGAATATTCATACATGTACTCCTCCCTCTGATCCATCTGTATAGATAGAAATGTATATCCAAAAGTCAGGGTATGAAATTTATAGGTTCGATGCATTACATTAGGTTTTTGGGCCGGTTACCATCCTAGCCCACTCTTTGGATACTCTTGTCTCATTAGCGAGCGTACGTTAGATGCAATTTGTTGTCTGAAAAAAATTCGGCAGCATTTCCCCTTATGTTCCCTGAATACGCCAACACACGATTGCTCGTGTGTACGTATCCGTGGGAAACATAAAGAGAAATGCCGTCGAATTTTTCTCAGACAACAAATTGCATCTAACGTACAACTCGCTGTCCTAAATGAGACAAGAATATCCAAAAAGCAGTACTCCCGACCGGGAGTACTATCCGAGATTAATCCCTAATGGATTAATTTCGGACGGGCACGACCTAAAATAGTTCAAATTCCGGCAATTTGGTCCTATATGACAATACAACTAATATATGCAAATGCCAAATGATATATATATGCACATACAAATTAGTAAATTAACGAATTGAAATCATTGAGGGTTAAAATAGAAAATTACCGAAATTGTCTTCTCTTTTTCTTCCTCTTCAATAGAATAATCTTCTCTTCCTCTTCCTCTTCCTCTTTCTATTTAATCAAATCAAAATGAAAAAAATCAATTAAAAAAATAAAAAATTGCATAATTAATAAATAATAAATAAAATACTGAATAATTAAAGAATATACCTCAAAAATGAATTTGTTTAGCTTGTGGTTGATCTCCTTTGCCTTCTCTCTTGATTTTTCAATTTTTCAAAATTTTTCAAGATTTTTAGCTATTTTTTTTGTTTGGTTTTAGAGAGAGAATAAGACTCGGTTTTTAGAGAAAAGAAACGGCCATGCCATGAATTGAATGTGTGGACAGAACAATCAATGAGAGATGAAGATAAGAGAAAAATCTGCTAATTTTTATGACCGGTTTTTTATAAAAAACCGGTCTTAAAAAGTCAACCGAAAAAAGAAAAATTGCTGTTTTTTTTTAGACCGGTTTTTATAAAAAACCGGTCATAAAAATTTTGTTTTTAAGACCGGTTTTTAATAAAAAGCCGGTCTTAATAAAAACTGATTTTTCGATTTATTTTTGATCTCTTTAGGACCGGTTGTTTATAAAAAACCGGTCTTAAAAACAAACCTTTTAAGACCGGTTTTTTATAAAAACCGGTCTTAAAAAAAAACAGCAATTTCGGATTATTTTTGAGAACTCAATAGGACCGGTTTTTTTAAAAAACCGGTCTTAAAAAAAATTCAGACAATATCGAAATTGCCACTGAATATATTTAGAACCGGAATTATTAAAAACCGGTCTTATTGTGGCGGTGCTAAAAATATTTTCTGGTGTAGTGTTATATAATAACCGTTACAGAAGGTTTAAAAAATATAAAAAAAAAACGGTTCACCTTTTGTAACGGTTATTTTATAATAACCGTTACAGAAGGTTTAAAAAATATAAAAATAACGGTTCACCTTCTGTAACTGTTATTATAAAATAACCGTTACAGAAGGTTTAAAAAATATAAAAATAACGGTTCACCTTCTGTAACGGTTTTTAAATAATAACCGTTACAGAAGGTATTAAATCTGTAACGGTTTCGTTTTTAAAACCGTTACAGAAGATATGACGGTTTTTTTTTTTGGTAACTCTTCTAAAACAAATTTTAAAGAAAAACCGTTACTGATCAGTTTATATTTTTCTCTTCCTGGATCTCTCTCCTCACTTACTGCCGCAACCACTTCATTAAAACCGAAATTTCTCTCTTTTTTCCATTTTCATTTCCACTCCAAAAAAAATAGCAAACAATTTCTAAAAAATTTTCAAAAATAAGAATTAGAAAGAGAAGAAGAAGGAGAACAGATTAAAGGTAAAAAAAATTAAATTTGAACAATATTTCATATATTTGTATTTTTTTCTTATTATTTCGGTTTTTATTTTGATTTAATGGTTAATTAATGATTTATTGTTTTTTTTATATAATTTCAGATATAATTTAAGAGGAGAAGAATTACATCGCGGCTTTAAGGTATATTTTAATAAATTTTTCTATTTATTTTATTTTTATGCATGCATTAATAATTTGCATATGCATTTCATTAGTTAATCGTATTGTCATATAAGACCAAAATACCGGAAACACAACCGAATTTAGGTCATTGCCCGTCCAAGATTAATCCATTAGGGATTAATCTCGGATAGTACTCCCGGTCGGGAGTACTGCTCTTTGGATACTATCTGTCTCATTTAGGACAGCGAGTTGTACGTTAGATGCAATGTGTTGTCTGAGAAAAATTCGACGGCATTTCCCCTTATGTTCCCACGAATACGTACGCACGAGCAATTAATCGTGTGTTGGCGTATTCAGGGAACATAAGGGGAAATGCCGTCGAATTTTTCTCAGACACACATTGCATCTAACGTACGCTCGCTAATGAGACAGAGTATCTAAAGAGTGGGCTAGGATCGTAACCGGGCCAAAAAACTAATATGACAAATGGACTCATGTCTAATCCGAAACCCTAACATTTTGCATATATTTTATTGTTCAGATGGATCGGACGTGGATGTACTCAAGTAGTCGATTCTCGTCTATATTTTTGAGAGGAGTTGAAGAATTTATGGTTTGTGCTAAAGAGAATTTGAAAATTAAGGAAGCTGATAAAATGTATTGTCCTTGTCGTATTTGTCAGAATTTGTTCAAATGGTCTAATTTTGAAGAAGTGAAAGCTCATTTGATTATAAATGGATTTCAACCGGATTATACTCGGTGGACACTCCATGGAGAGACTGGGGGGGAATCTTATAGAACTAGTACTAGTACAAATGTATTGGATTCTCAGTATGAGGAAGAAAATGTATTATTGGATGATGAAATTGATGATTTCAATGTATTTGACGATGATAAAAATGTAGATAACTCTGAATTGAATACTGATTTAGAAGAAATTGTGAACAATGTGGATGAAAATTTTGTTGATAATGCTGAAATTTTTGGTATGTTACGTGAAGAAGATAAAATAGCTTTATATCCTGGTTGTGAACTGTCAAAACTTAATGCTGTTTTCAAACTGTTCAATCTTAAAGCCAAAAATGGATGGAGTGATACCAGTTTCACATCTTTGCTCAAACTTTTGCGTACAGATTTTCTTCCAAAAGATAACCAGTTGCCGGATTCAATTTATAAGGCTAAAAAGATGTTGTGTCCTTTGAAAATTGGAGTTGAGAGAATTCATGCATGTCCAAATAACTGTATATTGTTCCGGAATGAGTACAGAGATTTGTATAAATGTCCAAAGTGTGATGCGTCACGGTATAGACCGAGAGACGATCAGATTGATGAAGGTAGTAAGGGACCAGCTGCGAAGGTGTTGTTTTATCTTCCAATAATACCAAGATTTCAGCGACTTTTTTCTAATGCAAAAGATGCCAAATTGTTAAGATGGCACGCAGATTGTAGGATAAAAGGCGATGGAATGCTCAGGCACCCAGCAGACTCTCCGGATTGGATTAATATAGACAGAGAATTTGAAGATTTTGGCAGTGAACCTAGAAATTTGAGATTGGGTTTATGCACGGATGTGATGAATCCTTACGGCAACATGAGTAGCCGTCAGACTACGTGGCCGGTCTTATTGTGTATTTACAACCTTCCTCCATGATTATGCATGAAAAGGAGATACATGATGATGCCCTTATTTATTCAGGTCCGAAACAACCAGGTAATGACATTGATGTGTATTTGGCTCCATTAATAGATGACCTTGGTGAATTATGGCGTAAGGGAGTGACAATATTTGATGCACACTCTAGAACTGAGTTCAACCTCCGTGCCATGATATTTTGTACAATCAACGATTTTCCTGCATATGGTAATCTCTCTGGATATAGGAATAAAGGAGCGAAAGCTTGTCCTATTTGCATGGAAGACACCCATTCTGTTTACCTGAAAAATTGTAGAAAAAATATTTTCTTGGGACACCGGAGGTTTCTTAAGAACCGCAATCACCCTTACCGGCGAGACAAGGAAAGGTTTGATGGTAATGTGGAAAAAAATAAGGCCCCAATACCGTTATCCGGTTTAGGAGTGTATCGACAGGTTAAGGACATAAATGTCAAATTTGGTAAGAAATTTGCAAATGAGATTCCGAAGGGGATATGGAAGAAGAAGTCTATATTTTGGGATCTTGAATATTGGCAGAGTTTGGAGATTAGGCATTGCTTAGATGCGATGCACATAATCAAGAACATATGTGAAGTTTTGATTGGTTGCATGTTGGAAATTCAAGGAAAAACTAAAGATGGCCTGAATGCGAGAAAGGACATGGTTCAAATGGGGATCCGGAAAGATCTAGCGGTACAAGATAAGGGTAAAAGTCGAGCTTGGCTACCTGCAGCACAATTTAATTTGTCAAAGGAAGAGAAAAAAAGCTTGTTAGGATGCCTGAAGTCTATTAAGGTTCCTTCCGGTTATTCCTCGAATATATCAAGAAAGGTTTGTGTTAAGGACAACAAATTACTTGGTATGAAGTCACATGATTATCACGTCTTGCTGACCCAATTACTTCCGGTCGCAATTCGAGGAATTCTCAAGGAAGAAGTGAGGAAAACCATTACTAAGTTGTGTTTTTTCTTTAATTCTATTTGCTGTAAGGTTATTGATCCGAATAATTTGGACAAGTTACAGGAAGGTGCTGTACTGACTCTTTGTGAGCTTGAGATGTATTTTCCGCCGTCATTTTTTGACTCCATGGTGCATTTGACCATTCATTTGGTTAGGTAGATAAAAATGTGCGGTCCTGTATTTCTACGGTACATGTATCCTTTTGAAAGAGCAATGGGTCAATTGAAGGGGCTCGTTCGTAGTCGTTCTAAGCCCGAAGGAAGCATAGTAGAAGGATATGTTGCCGAGGAGGTTATTGAGTACTACACCGATTATTTGGAAGATGTACAACCAATCGGTCTTCCAAAGTCTCGACATGAGGGTAGACTTGAAGGAAAAGGTATAATTGGAGCTAGTACTTATGTACCGGATTTTGAAACGAGAACAAAAACACATATGAAAGTTCTCCAACACCTTGCTGTTGTGGCACCTTACATGAACGAACATCTGGCCGAGTTACATGAGCAATACCCTTCTTACACTGAAAACTTAATTACCGTAGAGCATGAAATAAAATTTGTTCAATGGTTTCAAAAAAAAATAGAGGCCCAGTTGAAAGAAGGGATAGAGGTCGATGAAACCGTGAAATGGTTATCAAGACGTCCTGATGCGGTGGTCGAGACGTATCAAGGGTATGACTTGAATGGATTCACCTAGTACACAAAGAAACAAGACGGTAAGAGTGCTGTGCAAAATAGTGGAGTCACAGTTGTAGCTTTATCTAGTGATAATGGAAGGTCAGCTACTTATTACGGGTGGATCGAGAAAATTTGGGAACTACATTACCTTAAATTCAAGATACCCTTATTTAAGTGTGCATGGATCGACAACGGTCACGGTGGAGTCAAAAAAGACAAAATGAGGTTCGTAACTGTTGACTTCAATAAAAGTGCTTATCGAGATGACCCTTTTATACTTGCAAATAAGCAAGCAATGCAAGTTTTTTACATTCAAGATCCGGCGGATAAGAAAAAGCATGTTGTACTTCCAGGTAAACGTTCACCTAAAACAGAATAAATGTTAATGTAAAGCATATAAATGTTCATGTCATTACATATAAATGTTCATACTATTACATACAAATGTTCATGTAAAGCAATATAAATGTTTACTTAAAGCAATATTAATGTTCACTTTCAGGAAAGAGACGTATTGTCGGTGTTGGAGATGTCGTGGATGAAGAAACATACGACCACTTCGAGGAAATACCTCCATTTTCTACCGGTATCGACGATACATCACAGCCAGTATCGATCAGTTACCGACGTACAGATAACACCGAAGGCGTGTGGGTCGATACGCGAGTGAAAAAAAAGAAAACGGCCACATAATTCCATGTGAGTTAAAATCTAATTTAATTTTAACATATTTTAAAAATATGTTCATTTCTAATATTAATATTTATATATTTTTAAATTTTGCAGGTTATTGGTCAATTTTAACATTTTGTTAATTTTAGTTTATTTTAATTAATTATAGTTAAAATAGTAATTTCATTTTGTTCAAAGAAAAATGTAAAAGAACAGAAAAAAATATACAAAAAAATTTGTACATTATTTTAAATTTCAGTTTATTTTGATTTGTATTTCATATTTGAATTTTATTTCTTTAAAAACGAAATACTACTATACAGAAAATGGTAAATCTGTTAGGAAGTCTAAGTTTTCAAATTTTTTTGTGCTAATTAACCATTTAATAAGCAATCCAAACAACTTAGACCTCGAAGGATCTAGTCCAAGCATTCACACACAAGAGAGAGAGGTTAGGAAGGCTACCTCTCCTTGTATCGCAACAAGGAGGCTCGAATCCGGCGATGTCGAGGTTGTGCGCACCACCACGCGTGTCTCGGCCTCAAGTCCACCAAGGTATTAACCAAAACCTCGATCTATGCTAGTAGATGAGAGGTTAAGCCTAATCCCTTCCTTCCCTTTGCCTTAATTAACTATTTAATTGGATGGAGGCAAGAGGTGCTCAACACATGAGCTTAAGAGAGCAATGGTGGAGAGGAAAAATTCTGAAATTTTTCCTTTAATTTTCGTCCAAAATATTAGGGAGAGAGAAAAAGGCAAGGTGGCTAGGGTTTTGGCTCCCAAAGTGGTCCTTTTATAGACCAACCACTCTCCCAAAAAGTTGTAACTAATTTACAACTATGCCATCACTAGGGCAGCCATAAAATGGGCCTAAATGGGCTCTATCAATTATTTAATTGGTCCTCTAATTCAATTAATTAGTGGCCCAATTAATTGCTCTCAATTTGGACCTTTAATTTACCATTTAAATATAGGCCCGTTAGCTCAAATTAATTACTTTAATTAATTCATGTTGAACAAATTAATTATCAACACTTTGATAATTATTTAAGGATTAGAATATGCATTAATTTATTTTTATATAATCCGTTTGACTTAATTAATTAATTATGACGGTTCGCAACAGTACATAATTAATCAGTCAACATATCATATTGTTGCATTCCTTAATACAACCAAATAAATAATGCACGCATGGTCAAAACCTATTTGTGTGACCCTTTGAGGATTTATGCTCTGTTGGACATGGAAAATAAATCGCTATTTATTTCCAATAATCATAAGCGGTATCTAGCAACACGTTATGATTCCCAATTCGCATAAATAGTGTACTGCTACAATATTTTAATCCTGCATAAGAAATAATAGTATATCCTTGTCTGATTCTTATGTCACATGCTATCATCGTATAATCCAAGATAGGAATGTGTCATTCTTGCAGATTATACGTTTCTTGATCTAGAGATGACTGTATCAGTTGCTAGCAAACAATCCATCTCCATCAAGGGGCCCAAACAGATATCATCGCTCACTAAGTAAATTAATGAGGGACATACGATTTTCTTGATGAACAACTTTTCCCCGCACATTTCAAGAGAACATAAATAAAGTCCGTATAGCAGCCCTTATTAGGAATCAACGGTAGACGATATTTATTGAACCTATCCTCATGTGGAAAAGTTGAACCATCTCAAACTTAGAATCAAACTCAAATGAAATAAATAATGACACATAACACAATCCATATATTTATTTCATTGGGTCGTGTCCTGTACTATGTTCCATAACATACACATATGCAATTAAGTTGGCAACTCCTTACCTATGATTTGTAGAACTTAATCATCACTTAACTTGCATACTAATCTTATCCGATAATTAATATTCCTTGTTAATTATCAAGATTACGGACCTTTTAGATTTATTATTGTCATTTATTATAAATGAAACACAGAGATCTACAATTCAGATCCTCAACCTGAATGATCTGTCAATAAATAAATCAAGGAATAAATGATCAAATATCATCAATAACATAAACCATAGAAGTAGCCATATAATGATTGACTTCTAGGACATAACTCTAACAATCTCCCACTTGGTCTAGAGTCAATCAACAGTGACTTCTAGCCAGTGCATAGTACTCAATGTAATATCCAAAATATACATGTCTCATACTAAAGCCTCAAAAGATAAAAGATACAACTCAAAGCCACTCAGGCATACGCCTAATCCCCATGGATGCAACATGCAACTCATGCGCGGCTCGAGATAGAGGCTTTGTCAGAGGGTCCGCTGTGTTCGCGGCACCGTCCACCTTCTTGACCTTGATCCATCCGTCATTCACAAACTGACGGATAAGATGGAATCGTCGTAGAATGTGCTTGGTCTTCTGGTGAGATCTAGGCTCCTTTGACTGAGTTATGGCTCCCGTGTTGTCGCAGTAGAGATCCACTGGACCAGAGATGCTTGGAACCACCTCCAGCTCGGTTAAGAATTCCTTGATCCAAACTCCTTCTTTCGCCGCTTCACCAGCCGCTAAGTATTCTGCTTCGGTGACGGAATCGGCCGTGGTATCCTGTTTGGAACTCTTCCAACTCACGGCTCCACCATTGAGCAGATATACGAAACCGGACTGTGACTTCGCATCATCTCGATCGGTTTGGAAACTAGCATCGGTGTAACCACTTACAACGAGCTCTTGGTCTCCACCGTACACGAGAATGCTATCCTTTGTTCTCTTGAGATACTTGAGGATATTCTTGACTGCGGTCCAATGTGGCATACCAGGGTTAGCTTGGTATCGACTAGTCACACTAATCGGATGCGCAACATCGGGGCGAGTGCATAGCATGGCATACATGATCGAACCGACTACAGATGGATACTTGAACCGCTTCATGAAATCCTTATCTGTATCAGTCGTCGGACATTGAGTCTTGCTCAAGAATATGCCATGTGACATAGGCAAGTAACCCTTCTTGGAACCAGCCATTTTGTGTTTTTCCAACACTTTGTCAATATATGCATCTTGGCTCAAACCTAACAACCTTCTTGATCTATCTCGATAGATCTTGATCCCTAGGATGTAGGCGGCTTCGCCCAAGTCTTTCATTGAGAACACTTTCTTCAATGAATCCTTGACTGCATTCAATTCGGAGATATCATTCCCGATCAAGAGTATATCATCAACATATAGAACAAGAAACACAACCACGCTCCCACTAATCCTCTTGTAAACACAAGGTTCCTTCTCGCTTTGAATGAAATTCAACTTCTTGACCTCTTCATCAAAGCGTTTGTTCCAACTCCTTGATGCTTGCTTCAATCCATAAATGGACATTTGAAGCTTGCACACCTTGTTAGCATTCTTTGGATCCACAAAACACTCGGGTTGTGTCATATACACATCCTCTTCCAAGTTGCCATTTAGGAAGGCAGTTTTGACATCCATTTGCCATATCTCATAGTCATAATATGCGGCAATTGCTAACAAAATCCGAATTGACTTGAACATGACGACGGGCGAGAAGGTTTCTTCATAGTCAATACCATGAACTTGCTTGTAACCTTTCGCAACTAGTCGTGCTTTGTAAATGCTCAATTTGCCATCCATGTCGACCTTTCTTTTAAAGATCCACTTATTCTCAACGGGTTTTACTCCGTCGGGAAGGTCAACCAAGGTCCATAACTTGTTTTCATACATGGATTGCATTTCGGATTCCATGGCTTTAAGCCATTCCTTGGAGTCGGGTTTATCTTTCATGTCCTTTATGGTCAAGGGTTCGTCATTCGCAATGACGAGAACATCGTGTAAACCCAAGTACCTTTCGGGTGGACGACTTTCCCTCGTTGACCTTCGTAGAATCGGTGCTTGAGGTTGAGGCTCTTGAACTTGTTCCACAACAGCTTGTGGACTTGGTTCTTGATCCTCAAAAGTTTGAGTGTCTTGAACACTATCGACTCGCGATATGTTCGAGTCCTCATTTGAGGGAGTGTACTCTTGAATCTCTTCCACAACGACTTGCGGAACGGGTTCAGCTACAACCTCGTTTGGCACTACATTGGGAATCGCTGGATTGCCTACTTGAGGCACATCTTGCGGTGGTTCATGAATTTCTTCAATGACCACATTACTCCCACTACTTCTTCTTGAGAGAAACTCCTTCTCTAAGAACACACCATAACGAGCAACAACTATCTTGTTCTCATTGCGGTTGTAGAAGTAGTAACCCTTAGTTTCCTTAGGGTATCCCACGAAATGACACTTGTCCGATTTGGGTCCAAGCTTATCACTCATTAGCCTTTTCACATAAGCTTCACAACCCCAAATCTTGAGAAACGACATGCTTGGTTTCCTACCAAACCAAAGCTCATAAGGCGTCTTCTCAACGGACTTTGATGGAACACGGTTTAATGTAAAAGCTGCGGTTTCTATTGCAAAACCCCAAAACGATTTAGGCAAGTCGGCTTGGCTCATCATCGATCGAACCATGTCTAGCAAAATTCGATTCCTCCTTTCGGATACACCATTCCATTGTGGTGTTCCCGGTGGAGTGAGTTGTGGAACGATTCCACACTCCTTTAGATAATCACCAAATTCGTGGCTCAAGTACTCTCCACCTCGATCGGAACGCAAGACTTTGATCTTTCGATTGAGTTGGTTCTCAACTTCATTCTTGAACTCCTTGAACTTTTCGAAGGATTCGGACTTGTGCCGCATCAAGTAGATATACCCGTATCTACTATGATCATCGGTGAAAGTGATGAAGTATGAATAACCTCATCGTGCGCAAATGCTCATAGGTCCACATACATCGGTATGCACGAGGTCTAATAAGCCACTTGCCCTTGTACCTTTGTTGGTAAAAGACGCTTTGGTCATCTTTCCCATCAAACATGATTCGCATGTGTCAATTGGCTCGAAAGCGAATTGATCCAAGAGACCAACTGTTTGTAATCTCTTGATGCGTTTCTCGTTGATATGACCTAAGCGGCAATGCCACATTAGAGTCGTACTTTCAAGTGAGATCTTACGTTTTCTACTGTCATGTTCAACACTCAAAACATGTTCGTTAGAATCAAGCACATAAAGACCATTCAATAAATGCGCAACACAATAACAAACATCATCACGCAACAAAGTACAACTTTTGTTCTTTATTACAACACCAAATCCATCCAAGTCTAAACACGAAATAGAGATGATGTTCCGAGTGATACAAGGAACTACATAAACATCTTTTAGTTCCAAAACTAAACCAGAAGGCAAAGTGAGCTCTACGTTCCCAACGGCCATAGCGGAGACGCACGTGCCGTTACCGACGCGGAGTTGAACTTCGCCTTTCTCGAGCCGCCTCCTACTCTTTAGTGCCTGCACATTTCGACAAATGTGAGCACATGAACCAGTATCAAATATCCAGTCTGTACTAGAGGTAGCGAGAAGGGTTTCAATGACAAATATACCTAAAGTAGAAGGCCGGACAGTTCCCGCTTTCTTGTCAGCGAGGTACTTGGGGCAATTCCTCTTCCAATGGCCCTTGTTGCTACAGTAGTAGCACACGGTCTCGGAAGTGGCCGGGTTCTTCTTTCTCTTGGAACCCTCGGGAGCTCCCTTGGCCGAACCTTGGGGCGTCACCGTGCCTTTGTCTTTTCTAGTTCTGCGGGTCTTTCTTTTCTTGCTCTTCTTGCTCTTGTCACTCACCGTAAGAACATCTTTGGGCCCTTTTTCCTTTTTGAGACTCTCCTCCGTCTCGACAAGCATGTTTTGGAGATCATCCATGCTCTTGTCCATGCCATTCATCCGGTAGTTCAAAACAAAACCGGTGAAGCTATGAGGGAGAGAGTTGAGAATGAAGTCTTGAATCGCCCCTGACGGGAAGGGCGTATCAAGCCTTTCGAGCTGCCGAAACAACCCCGCCATCTTCATGACGTGTGGCCCGACTTCATGACCTTCCGCCAATCGAGTATTGGCGACGGCCTTGATGAGACGAGCCCTTTCGGTGCGGGCCTTGGTTTGGAACATGTTCGAGAGACGAGAGACCATTTCAAACACTCCATAACCACTATCCATGAACTCCTTTTGGAGTTCCGCCTCCATGACAGCGACAATCAGGACGGACATCTCCATGTCGTCCATGACGTGCTTGTCATGGGCATCCTTGTCCGCTTGAGGGGCATCCGACTTGGGAGCCGCGGGGATGGGAGTGGTAAGGAGGTATTCCTTCTTTTCAAACCTTAGGACAAGCCTTAGGTTCCGGTGCCAATCCAGAAAGTTGGCACCGTTGAAGGCGAGCTTTTCTTTCTCTAAAAGAGATCGAAGCGAAAAGGATGAGGAAGACATCTACAACAATTAATTCAAATTAAGGCCAATTAGTTTATGTTTTTATTTTATTTTCAATAAAGTAAAACTTTCACTACTTTAATATAAGTCCCTTAAAAGTAATGAATTTCCAAGACCCCTATTTTCGTCAAGTTGGACCTGCTATGGCACGTCACCCAAAATGACTAGATAAGGTAGGTTCTCTTTAACCAATCATACAACTTTATGATTCTTGGTTCGCATCGCGAACTTCGCCCCGATGTCCAAACTCTAGTTGGGTCCATCGATAAGTAACATCTCTCTATTTGCTCCTTACAAATCCCTTTATTTGTACCCCGACTATCAAATTGACAACCATGACGTCCGCTTGGGCGGACCGCGCCATGAGAGGGCAATTGACGTGAAGGGGATAGAGAGAAGGAGGGCGGTCGACTTAATCAAATTTGGGACAAACAATTATGTGACTATTGTTTGGTGATCGTGTAATCATACACCCATACCTATCCTATGACATTCATAGCATCCACAAACATTCACATAATAATAAGCATCTCAAGCATTGTTGTGGGTTTGTATGGCTCCCGCTTGCATTAGTTCCGCTGCATCTCCATGTAGCAAAACTAATCTAATTGTCCCTCCCACTAATCATATGGATCCTATCCTATATAATTAAAGGACAAAATACATGTGAAAATATCCCTAATTCCCTCCTAGCCTTAGGGGCATGCAAGCCTCACAAGTTACATTAAGAAATTAATCATAATTAATTAATTAACCATGGCACCAAAGGCCTTACATACAATCAATCACATGCATTCACAAATTACAACACACAAGGCATTGGTTTCTTGAGCCATACTAAACCCACGATCCTTCCTACAAAACAAAGTTAGCACATGTCCCTTTGTTTCTTAATTAACAACAATGAATTAGAGTCTTTGCACATCGCTTGTAGTTCGGGTCTTTCCGCATAAAAGTTTAACTTTTAAACAACTAATTTGCTTAAACCATTTGAAAAGCCAATTCAACAATTGTAAACAGAAAGGAGGAATATCATGGAGTATTCTAATTAATTTATTCAACCAATTTGATTAATTAGAAAATACTTTAACTATTTAAAATATTAAATGGGACCCGATAAAATTCGAAATTTTTCGGTCTCCAAAAATTATGAAATAAATAATGCATACTCCCTATTATGAGTGTAACTATCTGTCAAAATTTCAGGGAGAGATCACTTACCATCAGAGAGAAACAAAATTAACAAATCGTCAAACTGTGCGCGAAACACCGTTATCCGATTTTCTGTTTTTGTCTAACTCTTTTGGTCTGTAGGATCATCTTCCAAAACGTTTTCATGAAAATATTTTACATAACAAATCTACTATATGTTATTGGCTACCAATCCATCAAACGAAATCCAACTAGTCTTATTTAAAATCATCAAGATAAATAGCAAACAAGCCACTTACCCTGTTCTGAAACAGACTAACGACTAAAAACTATTGACTCAGTTGAGGTATCAAACCTTAATAAAATTCTTTGAAACTAATTTTCACAGAATCTTACTTCAAGTAGAAACTTTCTATTCAAACACTTTTTCATAAAGTTTTCTCAATAAGTACAGTTTATCCAAACAATCAGTTTGTTGGAAAACCAGATCTGACAACCGATTCATTTCTCATGACTTGAACGCCCACATAAAATCCGAAACATGCAACAAATTTTACATGTCCAGAAAGAGCATCAAGTTTACAAGATTTCTAGCCAAGAAATACAGATAGTTATTTTCGAAAAATAAATCCTTCATGCCTAAAACACAGAACTGTGCAGCAGAGTACCAGATCTGCGCACCGTTACCGTTTAATTCACCATAAATTCATAACAACTTAGAAAAAGGTGAAACTAGTGGCTAAAGAACCACATCTCACAGATCTACAACCTCCAATAAAATTTAGAATTTTTCTGAAAGCTTTTCTCAGCGAAAAAACCAAAACAATGTCGAAAACAGAACAGAAATCCAGACAGCAAGCAAGTGCATCACTAATCCATGTGTTAATTAATCATTTCTCAACTAATTATGTGTTAAAATGCTTTAGAACGACCTAGAGCTCTGATACCACGGTATCGACGATACATCACAGCCAGTATCGATCAGTTACCGACGTACAGATAACACCGAAGGCGTGTGGGTCGATACGCGAGTGAAAAAAAAGAAAACGGCCACATAATTCCATGTGAGTTAAAATCTAATTTAATTTTAACATATTTTAAAAATATGTTCATTTCTAATATTAATATTTATATATTTTTAAATTTTGCAGGTTATTGGTCAATTTTAACATTTTGTTAATTTTAGTTTATTTTAATTAATTATAGTTAAAATAGTAATTTCATTTTGTTCAAAGAAAAATGTAAAAGAACAGAAAAAAATATACAAAAAAATTTGTACATTATTTTAAATTTCAGTTTATTTTGATTTGTATTTCATATTTGAATTTTATTTCTTTAAAAACGAAATACTACTATACAGAAAATGGTAAATCAACATTGACCCATCTGTAACGGTTACAAATATGACCCATCTGGTAAACCCATTACTCCCTCACTCGACGTCGACGGCAGCCCCTCTCTCTCTCTCTCTCTCTCGACGCCGACAGCAGCCCTCACTCTCTAAGGTAAATCTCTCTCCCCCTCTCCCTCTCCATTTCTCTCTCACTCTCTCATTTCTCTCTCACTGCCTCTCACTCTCTCTCACTCGAGTTCTCTCTCTCTCTCACAGATCCTCTACTACCTCTCTCTCACTCGAGTTCTCTCTCTCTCTCACAGATCCTCTACTGCCTCTCTCTCACACTCCTTCTACAGCCCCTCGAAGGTAACTCTCTCTCTATTTTAATTTGAATTGCTTGTGGATAATGGGTTTGAATTGCTTGTGGATAATGGGTTTGAATTGTTTATGGATAATGGGTTTGAATTGCTTGTGGATAATGGGTTTGAATTGCTTGTGGATAATGGATTTGAATTGTTTATGGATAATGGGTTTGAATTGCTTGTGGATAATGGGTTTGAATTGCTTATGGATAATGGGTTTGAATTGTTTATGGATAATGGGTTTGAATTGCTTGTGGATAATGGGTTTGAATTGCTTGTGGATAATGGGTTTGAATTGCTTGTGGATAATGGGTTTGAATTGCTTGTGGATAATGGGTTTGAATTGCTTGTGGATAATGGGTTTGAATTGCTTGTGGATAATGGGTTTGAATTGCTTGTGGATAATGGATTTGAATTGTTTATGGATAATGGGTTTGAATTGCTTGTGGATAATGGGTTTGAATTGCTTGTGGATAATGGATTTGAATTGTTTATGGATAATGGGTTTGAATTGCTTGTGGATAATGGGTTTGAATTGCCATGCATCAATTTTAATACGGATAATGGGTTAAAAAATAAAATTGCTATTAAAATTAGATGGAGAAGGATCAGAAAGTGACGGAGGTGGAGAAGGAGAATGATAAGGTGGACGAGGAAACGCCCAAGGTAGTGGTGAACAAGCCCACGTTTTTTTACGGGCCTCCCAAGAGAAGGGCCGTCTCTGCTGTACGTCGTTTCCCTCCAGGCTGTGGCAGGAGTCATGATTTCAAAATGGGAATTCATATAGATGAGGGATCTAGTCAGAACAAGGAGGAGAAGACTAAGGAGGATGAGACCAAGGAGGAGAAGAATTAGGTTTAAATTAGAATTTGGATTTATTTGAAGTTTTATCTGTGTTTTATCTATGTTAAGAATAGTTAATTGTTGTGTTAGGATTTGGCTTAGAGTTTAGCTTAGGGTTTCAAGGATTTTATATTTGACTTGTTTGTTCTTGAGATTTTATGTTATTTGAGATTGAACTTGTTTATTTAATTGTCAATTGTTATGTTATTTGAGATTAAATTGCTATGTTATTTGAAATTGAATGTGTTTGAATTTGTTTGTTTAATTGTCAACTGCTATGTTATTGTTAATAACTTGTTAATAGATATGTCTGGAGAAGATAGAGACCTACAAGCTGGACAGGATTTGGAAGAATCCGGCGATGAAGAGATCACTCAAGACATTGATGGATCGAAGAAAAGAAGTAGGACGACAATGGAGGAGTTCAGGAAACTAAAAGCGGCCGGGCACAAGTTTCATATTGAGTTTGACAATGAAGGAGTGCCGACTGGTGATAAAAAGTCGGTGGCCAAATTCGCATCATATTGCGGGTATCTCGCTAGGGCAAGAGTGCCAATCACAATTGATAACTGGCACCACGATGTTACAAAAGAATTGAAGAATGAGTTATGGGAGGACATCAAGGTACGTAAATAAAGTTTTAATTTAATTCAATCATCTAATTAAACTGCCTAGATACAAACCCTAACTAATGTGTGGCTATCTTTCAGAAAACATTCAACATCAAGGAAGATGCTACAGCCAAGAAGAGCACTCTCACAGCTATGGGCATAAGTCATAGGGCTTATAGGAGTAGGATTGCTGACGAGTACATCAGAAATGCCGATCCAAACAATTCCAAAAATCCGTGCGATGAACACCCAATCTCACAAAAAGAATGGGAGGAATTTTACAATAAGAGGACAAGTGCAGAATTTGTGGAAAAGAGTAATAAAGCGAAGGAGTTGAGAAAGCAATGGAAGGAGCCTCATAGAATGGGTTCCTCTGGCTATAGAGGAAAAAAGGGTTCGTGAAAACCTACAGACAAAATTGCCATACCTGGTGATTCCGAGGGGGTCGGTTCCACAAGCATTACCATCGGAGAATTGGAACCGAGGAGTCAGAGGTATTTTATGGGAATGACCTGTCAAACGAAAACAGAAGGTACAATTACATACATAGATTATATTTTCTGCTAACACAAATTTTCTCTTATAACCACTAATAATTATTCTTTGTTGCTAAATAGGTAGTTACACATTCCACAGTTCGGATTCGGCGACTATTGAGGCATTCAGTCGATTACATGCCTTGTCTGACGAAATCAGTTCCGGATCAATCCAGCCACAAGAAGTCTTAAGTCGGGCAGTTGACAGACCGGAACATTCAGGTAGAATGAGAGGATCCTCTTCATGGACCAAGAAGAAAGATTTGTATGATAGAAAGGTTAGAAAGAATGTGCATGAAGGATGCATGACACCGGCCCAGATTTTAGACTTGGTGAACCAGGCCACCGAAAAAGCTAAAATGGATTTAATTAACTCTACGGAGATAAGGAATGCAGCGAGACAAGAAGCTTTTAAGGAGGTCAAACAATGGTTGGCCATGAGTGGAGTGCAGGTTCAAACACCACCTCAATTCTTCACGCCCCAGCAATTCGTTGAAGCTGAGGTAGACTCAGGAATGCCAAACGAAGATTTATTTCGAACGGTCGCCTCAAGCTATATGCCTCCAGATCCGAGTGGCGGAGTTCAGGTTCATATTATTATGTAATTTCTATCAACTAATGAATTTTATTACATTTGTAACTAGAATGATTATCTGAATTTATTTGCGAATTTCAGAAGGAAACGCCGTGCGATCTCTACCTCCTTGATAACCAAAGTCAGAGGATTAAGACGGCCGAGGAAAATATTATTCCGAGTACTATTGGTCAGATTGTACATGGTGTGCCCTTATCTGATCAACATGTTTATATCCAACTTTTGAAAGTAGGCGACGATTTTCGTCATTGGCAAGTCCCTGATTGGACAGAAGAGCTATTAGGCGATAATATTGGAGGGCGATTTGCGTGGCCGTCATTTCTGGTGGAGGTATGCCACAAGGGATCATTTAATAATCACAATCTGTTTCACACATTTCTACGTGTGACTAATGACTAATTAATTATATGATTAACTTGAATGCAGATTCAGAGCAACAAGAAACCAGCAGAGAAGATCAGGAAGAAGGTGGTGAAGAAGGTGGTGGAGAGTCCGAAGGTCGCAAGTGCGGGGTCGCGTATTACTCGCGACGCACTTCTCGAAAAGGACGTCATTGAACGACTTACCCCATCCGAACTGGAGATGTACAATTTGTTGATGCTCCAACCGGAAGACGAGAAAAATTTTGAGCTCTTTAATTGCAATCCCTGGGGTACGCACGATGGGGAGGTAAAGTTCAATGTCGAATTGTGCGACATCATCGAATGTTTTAAAAGGGATTCTCTAAACGTGTCGATAGTTAAGTTGTACTGCTGATATGAATTCTCAAACTTAAATATTTTGTGTCTACTATTCAATTCAATTTGAAAAAAATTAAGTGTGATATCCATTTTTTGTAGGTTTTGGATGGAGGAACCCATTCCTAATGGCATCACCATATTGGATCCAGAGATGTTGGCATGCAAGAAAATCCAACACGAAAATAATAATGCGGTGAATTACCTTCGGAGAATGTTTCTACAATATCCATCCACCTATCTTCTTCTGGCGTATAATGAGGAGTAAGAACCAATATAATGAATAAAATAGCTAGATACAAAAGAAGTTTTTATTTTCCGTTAATTCCATTAAAACAATAAACTCTATTACAGGTTTCATTGGATTCTCATTGCTATTCATGTCGAGAATCGAACTGTTCACTTAGTTGATTCTTTGAAACGCAAGAATCAAAAGTACAAAATTAAGCCGTTCATAACCCAGTAAGTTTTCTTTTCTAAATTAACAAAACAATTATGTCTGATATTGAGAAAATATTAGATTATATCTAAGATATCTAACATAATTTAATGCTATTGCATGTAGGGTATATAAGCAATACCTGATGGAGTTGGGAAAATATAACCCAAAGATCAGAACAGTATTTGACTGGTACGAAATAGAGGTACGTATGAAACTGGCTAATAAGTGTGTACAAGATTATTACGGTTTGTGAAACTATAAAAAATCTTAACTATTTATTTTGTTCAATCTTAATTAGGGGCCGAAACAAAGAGGCGGCACAGAGTGTGGATATTTTACAATGCTCGCCTTGAGAAACGTAATAGCTTATATGACAGCATGCGGAGAATTACCCCCGGTGATTTTTTATTAACTATTACGATTTAATTAGGGTTTAGCTAGGATCAAAACAATTAAGATTTAGAGTTTTTGGTTTAGGATATCATAATTTAACTAATAATTATTTTTTACTTGTTTATAATCAAATGCAGATGATCGAGCCGGTTGGAAAACCATATGAAAAGAGTACGATTGACGGTATCGTGATAGAGTTAATGAACTTCATGCAAGGGGTATTATTTGAATAATATAAATTTGATATGTTATCATGACTTGTTTGATATTATTTGTATATATGTTAATTGTTTTGTTGCATAAGTTATACTTGGTATATATAACTTGATATATATGCTATATATATATGTGTTATGCTTGATATGTTTGATATGCAATGTGCGTGATATGTTTGATAATTGGTACAATTTGGTACCAATTGGTACGGCTAGCAAACATGGGCTGGCCACCCAAAACAGGCGTTTTATTAAAAAAAAAAAAAAAAAAATTTGTGACGATTATTAAGTATTAACCGTTACAGATTTTTAAAATTATTTTTTTACGGTTATGTAATTATCTGTAACGGTTATTAGGTAATAACCGTTACAGAAGACAAGATTCTGTAACGGTTATTACTGAATAACCGTTACAAAATATATTAAAAATTGTTATCTAATTTCGTCATACCTTCTGTAACGGTTATTAACTAATAACCGTTACAGATCTTGTGACGGTTATTAACCCTTCTGTAACGGGGGCTACTGTAACGTTAGCATAACCGTTAATAAAGGCTTATATTAACCGTTACAGGAGCTTTTTTTTCGCGTGGTGTGGCCAAGTCATGGGGATTGAATGTGCCACGTGAAACTGCTATTGGTGCGGCAGCTGCAGCTGGGGAAGAAGTGGAGGGAGATGATGCGACCATCGCTGATCTCCGGGCAGAGGTGATAGTGAAGGTCTGGTTACGTACTACAAGTAGGGCTGTCAAACGTGCGAAACGGAAGCGGAACAGGGGTGTTCCGTTTCTGTTCCGTTTCTGGTAACGTAAGAGAATTTCATTCCGTTTCCTTTCCGTTTCGTAAAACGGAACAGTTTTCCGTTTCGTTAGCTGTTCCGTTCTCCATTTTTCCACTGATTTCAGCCATTTTCCATTGATTTCAACACAGTTTTTGGTAAACGGAACACTTACGTTTACCAGCACCTGTTCCGTTTCCGTTCCGTTTTCAGAAACGAAACTGAAAACCTCTTCCGTTAGCTGTTCCGTTCGGACGGAACGGAACGGAAACGTGCGAAACGGCACACTTTTGACAGCCCTAACTACAAGTCTACAATGAGAAGGAATTAAGTGTTTGGTTCTTTTTATTGGGCTGATATATAAGAGAACTGTGCATGAGACCATGAGTATTGAGTAGTACTAGTAGCGGACAGTGGATGTGAATATATTATTTAAAGTTCTGCTCCTGGGTCAGTGGGTCCGGTGGCTAAAAGCAGTAGGTGGTTCCGTAGTCTGAACGCTACAACTTCGGACAGGTCAGGTCACGTTGGCATATAGATATAGTACAGAAAGTTTTAGAATAGCTAAGGTAAGTTGGAAGTTGGAACCCACATGCAAGTCGGTACGTAGTAGCACTATTTTTTTATGTGTTTTGTGTTGTTTTTTTTGTTTGGATGAACTGTCCTTCGACCTAACATTATTGATAATCATACAAAACAAGTACAGTTGTTAAGCTCTAACATTAGTTCGACTTGTTTTTAAACTATACATTATACATGCTTAAAAAAATTAATTAAAACCAATAACATAATTTGTTTAATTAAAATTGGTACCAAAAATATTTTAATTAAATTATTATTCTATATATATTTTTTTTAAAAATTAATTATAACACGTATGTTTGGATTCTTAGTTAGATTCGAATTCAGATCCTTATAATAATACTAGTAATTAAAATCAGCAAATTTCATCTGTCCACGGCCCTAGCACATTTATCCAATCCACTCACAACATAAATGGATTCGAATTGGATCATTCATTCTATACCCAATTCCAAATCGGTAAATCCCATGACCCCATGATCCATCTACAGAATCCCAGCACTGGGCCGAAATTTTCATCCGACACCCTTTTTACCCGCCAAAACTGGACGCCGCTTCGGCTTGTCCCCTCCAAATACACAGCACTCCCGAACTCTTAAGTACGAAGACGCACGCAATCTGTTCGACCGATGGCCTCCCACAATTTCCCATCCGATGACGACGATGTAAGCCTCCATTGTTTCCCTCTATCCCTTTATTACTTGCAATTTTTTTTCCTTTCCAATCACCAAACCCTAGCGTACTAATCAAGCACTAACGGTACTTCTTCTCTCCTCTCCCTATCCCTCTCCCTGACAGTTTGATTGGGAGGCGGCAGTGAGAGAGATTGATTCTGCGTGTGAAGCGGTAGCCGCTGCCGCCGCCTCGACCTCCAGTCGGCAACCAGTTGACGTGTCAGCTTCAACGAGTGCCACGTGTCCAAAACCTAGTTGCAGCAAAATGGGTGGGAAGGTGAGGCAATCGACTCTTGAGAAATTTGTGGATTCGTTCACAAAGAGGAGAAAGGGAGAGGAGGGTTTTGTCAATTCGAAGGTTTTTGAGACAAATTTGGGTGTGTCTTATGTGCAAAGAGAGGAGATTATAGGGGTTGAACCTCAGATTCCTTTGGTAGCAATTGACCCTGAAGCTGCTAAGACATGGATTTATCCTGGTAATGTCTGCTGCTTCTTCTTATTGTTTGTTCTCATTGTTGGTCAAATTTCAATTTAAGTGATTTATGAGTGGAAATTTTTATTTAGTGATGATGTCAATTTGTTCCCTAAACCTAAATTGAGAGAAAGATATGCAGCACAATGAATCAGTGAATGCAGTTCTTCACTCAATGGACTTATACATTTTGTGTCCAAAGTAATGATGGCCATAACACTCAGATCATTCATGTACCTACTAAAGCTAGTTCTACCTTACTCTGAACCAGTCACCTCAGTAACAACCATTGCCTCAGTTCATTAGCACCTCTGGTACAATATATACACATATATATGAGAATCCAGTATTTGTTTACTACAGTTTCGCAGTTGAGATTAAAACTTTCTGGTTTATATATTCTTATCTGCAGTTAATATACCCAAGAGAGAATACCAATTCTACATTACTAAGATAGCTCTTTTTACAAATACTCTTGTTGCATTGCCAACCGGACTTGGCAAGACTCTTATTGCAGCTGTCGTTATGTTCAACTATTTTAGATGGTTTCCGGAAGGTATGGTTCAATTTGACATCAATTTTCGTGTTGAATATAAAATTTTCAATGATTGATATCCTTTTTTATCTCAATAGGTAAGATTATTTTCGCAGCACCTTCTCGTCCTCTCGTTGTGCAACAAATTGAAGCATGCCACAATATTGTAGGAATACCACAGGTACTGTTATTGATGCTTCTCACTTAATTGCATATTGGTACAGGACCTTACAGCTAGGTAGAAATAAGTAAATATAATCTTCTCTGTGCTGGAGTTCATGTTGAACTCTCAAATAAGCACATAGCTAATCCATGAGCAAGTACCAACTGTTGAAAAGGGTCCACCTTGTATTCAACAAATTTGGATAGTCTGACAATACAAGGGCACTTAATGTGAAGTTTGATTGCTGCTGTTGTTTTATTATTTATAGATTGGTGTGAGAAGTAAGACTAAACTGATTGCAGGAATGGACAATATATATGACAGGTGCAACCCAACCAGCTAAACGATCGGAGTATTGGAAGTCAAAACGAGTATTCTTTTTGACCCCTCAAGTGCTGCAGAAAGATATTGAAAATGGTAATGATAATAAAATTAGGATTTATAGAGTTTCCCTCATATGTTGCAAAATGACATCAAGAATAGTATATATAATACGATAAGAAATTTTAAGCTATTAACTGAGAATGATTTGTTTATTTTCAGTTTCATAAATGATGGGCATAGATGTTTGATCAACCATTGAAGACTATATGACCATGAATTACTGTCCAGGCTGAAAACAGTAGTAATAGAATTAGTCCACTCCAGCTAAATAATAGCTTTTCTTTGGTAGTGTAACCGTACCTTGATATTAAGAATTGTCTTGTAAATGGTAATCACCTCCCTGCATGAAGCATGACAGTATTCAATCTATTTAAACATGTTTTTTTTTATCAGGAATATGCTTGGCAAAACAAATTGTTTGCTTGGTAATTGATGAGGCACATCGTGCTCATGGTAATTTTTCCAGCTGTGTTGCTGTTCGTCAGGTACCTCTTCATCCTATCTTTTAAGTAGTGAGAGTTTATCATGATATTATGTAAATATCTCATCTTAACCTTCTCTCTTTGATGTAGTTGATGTCAGTTCCTGTGTCATTGAGGATACTTGCACTGACTGCTACTCCTGGGTGTAAGATTTCAATTTATCTGTCAAAAATGTTGACTCTCTTAGTATATTTTGTAATAAACCACCCAGATCTTTTCCTTTTTGCAAAAAGCACTCTGATTTCTCTCAGATGCAAATTAAAAGCTTGTGATATTTGCTAATGTTGCGTAGTACTTGGTTAACCATCACTGTGATAGAAAATTATGTGCTGCAAAACGTTGGAAAATTCAGTTATAACTCAAATAAACCCTGTTTTCCTTGAGGCCTAAGCCCAAATACTCAAATAGAACTAAATCAAGCTTTACATTGATATTTAATTTCAAATCTGATTGAGCTCACAATGATCCAGTACATGAGTTTATAATGAAATGTTTACAGGAAAAGCAGTTGATTTTGCTTGCCTTAATTTTAGTTTTAGTAGTCGGGTGTTATTTTCCAAGAGTGATAAGCTTGGTGTTCAATGTACAAGCAATATAGATTTGACTTACTAGTATGGAAAAATATTTGATCCTAGTTGAAAAGTACCTTTTAAATAAGCCCTAAGTTTAGTACAATTTTTGTTTATTTTTTTTGTTCTCTGTGGCAGCAAAAGTACCTCAAATACAAGATGTGATAAACAATTTGTCAATCTCTACATTAGAATACCGTGATGAAGATGACCCAGATGTCAAGCCTTATGTGCATAATAGGGAACTTGAACTTGTACAGGTGTGCCTTTATATCTTTTTACCTATTTGAATTGAGAAGAAAAATAATTGTAAATCGTATGAATTCTGATTTTATTTTTGTGGTGTACTAGGTGCCACTAGGAGAAGATACAAACACAATAAATGACCTATTGTTGGATGTAATACGACCTCATGCAAATTTTCTTGGTTCTTTCGGACTTCTTTATCGCAGGGACATTTCAACTGTATGTTTCCTATTCTTCTGCTCTAGGTTCTTTTCATGAACTACACGATGTTCACAACAGTTCAATTGAAAAGTAAACTAATTCCCTCGGATATTTGTGTTAACTTAGGTAAACTGTCTTAAACAGCTTTTACAGGCCTAAATTGAAGTCTAGATTCCTTCAAATCATTCTATGTTGGTGCACTTGGGGGAAGAACTTACTAGAAGTTGGGATAAAATTATAAACACATAAGATTGTCTTTTCTATTCTCATTAATTCAAGTGTTAGTTTATATGCTGAAAACCTTATCCTTGTCGGGTGTTGATTGCAAAAATATGTTGGTTATTAATTGGAACTTGAAATTATAATGCAATCACTGATAGAATTTGACAAATACCCCTTTTTGCCTGTTCACCATGTAAATATAACTTTTTTTTTTACAGTTTAGCCCATGTGAAATACTGACACTGAAAGACAAATTCAAGCTGGCACCTCCACCAAATGTACCTCAAGAAAAGCATCAAGAGGTCGACTCTGCATTTTACACCCTTATCACACTTTACCACTTAAAGAAGCTACTGTCAGGCCATGGTATCAGGCCTGCATATGAGATGCTTGTCGACAAACTTAAGGATAGGTATTTCTATTTTCTTTGCACATTCAGCTGGTCCATATATTTATTGGTCCTCAGCAGAGTAATTCTTTGGCCACTTGCATGTCAGCATGAGCTGCCTTTTCTTGGGAACAATGACTATGTAATCAGTGCCATCTGAGTTTTAACTAGCAGTTATCAATGTTTGAAGAAATGAGCAAAACAAAAGGTAGTATAGACATCAAGAACTACAAAACCCCCTACTAAAACAGAAACAGAAGAAAATTGAGAGTAATAGATAGTATTTTGATTTGCAAAGGTCATTTGGGGGGAGGATGTCAAAGTCAGAAACAATGGCGAAGATAAAGCTCTTGATGCAACGCAACCTATCCCATGGTGCGCCATTCCCTAAGTTGACGAAAATGATGGAGATTCTAACCGACCATTTCAGTACGCACCGAATCTTTCCCTATTATCTGCCTTTTTGTTTTAGCCACTACCAAGTACCAAGAGTAATATTCTTTCTATTATTCTTTTCTTTAGGTATTTCTGATTGTTCATTTCCAATCACAAGCATATATTGTTCTTTAGCTAATAATTTATGACAACATGGGCTTATGTCTGTCTTTTTTTTTCTTTATTTATTTTGTATTTTACAATGCAGAAACAAAAGATCCTAAGGATTCAAGGGTTATTATCTTTTCTAATTTTCGGGGGAGTGTCAAGTAAGACATTGTGCTTTTTCTTGTTCCATTATTTTTTCTAGTTAATTTACTCGAGTATTGGTGCTTCCATTCTAAATATTCTTAATAAAAATATATGAATTAAACATGAAATAATGGGTAGCTGAGAGCGGAGAACATTCATATCCTGTGCATGAAAGAAGAGTGATGTTGATCTAGCCTCAATTCCATGAAAAGGCACATTTATTTAATGACCTGGAAAAAGAAAAAAGGTTGGTTCTCATATGTGCCCCTGTACGACTCAAGATCATACAAACCATAGAAGCATCATGTTTTCCCAATGAAACCATTGACGGTTATCTAACTTGGTTGCTATATGGTGTTAAGTAAACCATATCAAAATTACTTTAATGTGACCAATATCTCCAGTTAAATATTGCAAGATTATTTTGCCCAACTAAACCACTATACATTTTTTTGTATATAGTTGGATACTTGGATACTTTTGTGATTTTCCTTTCCAAAATCACTTAATATTCATTTAAATCCCAAACTCAGCAGGACACAGATTTGTGAATAGGGTAACATTGAAATAATAGATACGCTAACATCCTATTTATGAGAGATGCTATAATAGTAGATTTGATGTTTAGTGGTTTTGTAACTTGCAAGGGGGTTGGGTTTTATGTAGGATGAAACTCTGCCCAAGGTACTCTCCGTTTCTTATTTTCTTCAAATGGTATTTTACATTAGTTACTTGATATTTTCTCCAATTTCAGAGATATAATGGATTCACTTGCAAAAATTGGTGAGCTTGTTAAGGCAACTGAGTTCATTGGTCAGAGTTCAGGTTTGTTTATGTAATTTTTCTTGTTATCAGTTCACAAAACAGAAACCTGGATTAAGCTTATCTTACAGATGATCCAATGAATGCAATCTCTGAGGAATTGAAAATAAGTGGTTGATCAGTATGAACATATTGACCATTGACCATTTTAGTGAGAAATTGCATATGTTATGTGAACCTGTGCAGGCAAAGGTTCAAAAGGGCAGTCACAGAAAACCCAACAAGCAGTTTTACAGGTGATTTCAACCCACAATTTGTTACTTATCGATTTGATGCCATGTTTATCCATTTCATGTAAAATGTATGTTTTAATGTATAACAGAAGTTTAGAAGCGGTGGTTATAATGTGATAGTAGCCACGTCAATAGGAGAAGAAGGACTAGATATAATGGAGGTTGATCTTGTTATATGTTTTGATGCAAATATATCCCCTTTAAGGATGACTCAGCGCATGGGCAGAACAGGAAGAAAGCATGATGGTCGAGTAGATATCCTTTCTGTTTCACTTGTTTCTTTACTGATCTTAGACAATCTGCATGCAAAAGTAAGAAAAGGAAAAAAGAAATATATAGAGAAAAAGGTTAACTGGACAGATTTTGCACAAAGAACTGCTATTATGTGGAAAACACAGAAAGTTTGCTTTTATAGTATACACACGGAGCTTGCATTGCATGATACATCATAACCATCTCTTCAGTTAACTCAACATGCATTTGGATAAAAGTTTTTCTATTGTTTTCCTTAACTATGGGCACTTGTTCTGGCCTGTGAAGGATCCGAGATAAAAGGCTATAGAAGAAAATTGGAGAAGAGTAAAGCAATGAAAAAGCATATGAGAAACGCCAGCAAAAGTTTTGACTTTCATTCAAGTCCAAGGATGGTATATGTATAACTCAACATATTTACTTCTTTAACTTATTTAATTCGATCATATGTAGTTCTAGATGACATCTGAAGTTTTCAATAAGTGAAAAGAAGGCTTTTCCTTTGTTAGATATCTGCCACCGTGACCAGCCTTATATTAGTAGGATTGAAAAGGCATTCTCCATAATGCATTGTCAATATGCCAGCAATCCCCTCATTAAGGGAATTTTTATAACAGTATCCAATTATATAAATAATTTCGAAGAGTTACGGTTTAGAGTAAAAAGTACAGTTGCAATTTAGTCACCTTTTCTACTGACAGTAGTCAATGATAGCCCCTTTGTTTTGCACAACCCAAACAATACACTGTTTGATTTAAAATATGGTAGATATTGTTGGCAATATGTGAAAACCAAGTTTTGTACTTGATTTTCAGAGATCTAATTTTTACTATATATTACGCAGATTCCACATGTGTACAAACCAGAGGTTCAGTTTGTTGAACTATCCATTGAAGAATACATCCCTCAAGGTGGAAAAAGAATAAAAGTTGGCAAAGCAGGCAGGTCCTCTGTAATCAACAAAATTTCAAATCAAGAGAGGGAATTGATCCAAAAGTACTTCAATGATTTGGGAGAAAACACTTGGAAGCCTTCTCTGATCGCTTTTCCAGGCTGTCAAACACTTCCTTCTGTCATTTATAAGGTGCATCATTCGATGAGAACTGCACACATGCTTATAGATACCATGCAACATCTACAAGGGATGCCTCTATCTAAACTTGAGCCTATCTTGAATGTATGTCCTGCTTCCTTTGATCATATTATGGCAGTGTTTTGATCAACACAGGAAATCCTTTTGTTCAAGTTATATGCTGAAATCATGGCTCAAGCCATTTGTTTCACCTTTTAAATGATGGATGACTGAACTCTGAATTGGTTTCCAGGTTGAAAGTCCAAGCTACTGTTCTGAGAGTATACCTGCTTTGAGGGGTAAGGACAATGTGCACGCGTATTTATCTTTCCCTTCTCTGTGATGCTAAAAATTAAAACTCTAGGTCTAGGTTCAAATTTGGAATTTTGACAAAATTAAGAGCAAGATTTTTCTAATTCTATCTGCAAGGATGTGATATAAGATTTTTTTTGTCCAAGCTCAGATGCAGACTCTCCAAAGAAAGTTTGTTTAAATGTGGATTTTTTAAGTGTTATATAGTATAGTTAATCTATGAGTAGATCAGCTATTTTTCTCTCTTTTGAAGATATTTCCATAACTCTATATATATTTCTTTTCTTCATTTTCAGATTTCCCCATCGAGCCTGATAATTCAGAACTACAGTCTCCTGTAAAATTTATGGAAATGAGCCGACCTGGGAAGGATATTTCAGAAACCATTTCAAAAACCAAGCATCAAGCCCACCATTTCCTCTTTGGTGGAGAAAATTTTATGACTGTTGGTCTAAGTGGTCACGTTTCGCTCAGTGCTGTACCTCCTTTCCCATTTTACCTATGTTCATTTCTCAACAATCAACCAACAGTACCAAATGATTTAGCGATAAATGAGACAATAGTTCTGGATTCACCAAGTGGCAAGTTGGGACAAAATGGAGGAATGGATCTAAGCCCAAGACTGACACATTACATGGAGGAAGGAATTGTACCAATACCAAAAGATGTGTCAAAAACTGAGACAATAGTTCTGGATTCGCCGAGCGGCAAGTCAGGAGAAAATGAAGGAGAAACAGATCTAAGCCCGAGGCTGACACATTACATGGAGGAAGGAATTGTACCAGAGTCTCCTATGGTAAAATCTAGTACTTTTCCTCTAAATATTGACTCCCCTAACGCAATGGTATCACAGTCGAAAGTTATTGAAGTTGAGAGGAATGAGAAACTCTATACTCCTTTGGTGAATCATACGAGAGAGAGCTCAAGTGAGGATTGGCGGCCAATGTCAGGAAGTGGGGCATCCAGCTCAGTCAAGCGACCACCTAAGTATAGGAGATTGCGGAAATTGGGTGAATTAGTCAAAAGGCGCGTGTGTGATGGTTCCGAAGAGGAATGCGAGGGAATTCTGAATAAAGAAAATAGACATGGCGCTGGGGCTATTTTGAATGAGAAACAAACAGATAGAGGTAGTAGCAATTTTTAACATTTCAGCAATTGGGTCATTTACACATATCCACCTGGTGCCATTTTTATCTTATTTTATTTACTCTTTATTTCTAGCATCTAGGCACTTGCACTTCAAAAATTTGCATTAGAACCCAAATACTATTATTAAAACATGTATAAACGAACATCTTTTTTTTTTTTTTAAGATTTTGTAGAAGAAACCTATTGCATTCGAAATATTGCATCTTGAATTTTAATACAAGGGTGTCATTGTGATTTTGTAGTTGACCACATTATCAATGTATAGTTTGGAACTTACTAATCATGTTATGACAAACAAATGGGAGAGGCCTTTTAGCAGTGTTTGTAAATGTATCTATAGCTATGACCTATGAATCTTGTATTAGTAGTTCTATTTGTACAAGATTGGTTCTGTTCTCTGTACAAATAATATGGTACTGGGATGATGCAGCTGCAGCAGATCCCAATTTTGAAGTACCTTAGATGTATTGTTAGAGCATCACTATCCCACTTGCAAACAATTGTAAAAAGTTATGTGGCAATTACAATCTCAATTCAAGATGCAGAGTCGTTGCTTAGTTAGCAATATGTCCAAAAGTGCCATATCAGCCTTTGCAAATGTGTTAAGGGTGCTAAGCGCATGTGCATTCCTTCCATTGCAATATAAGTCAAACTTCTCCATTGCTCTTTTGCCACATTAGTGGAATTTAAGTTGCAAGGATGGGGGTGGTATGAAATTAATCGAGGAATTATTGCTAAAATTGCTGATTTGGCAAAAAAAAACTTTCTTTTACAATTTCAAGCATGGAGATGCTCTAAGTTCTTTTATTATACTTCAACTTTTGCAAGAATTGAATATATTTATATTGTTAAATTGTGCATTAGGTAAAAAGGAGACGCGAACTGCATTCATTGAAGATGAAGCAGAGTACGTCTCTGTATCTGATTTTTAGTAATTGTCTTAAATTTCTCTTTGATTTGTTGCGAGGAAATAGGCTTTCTTACAAGCTTGAATTGAACAATTGTTTGAAATATGTGTTGACTATTTTGGAAACTTTTGGCCATTGGTTTGGTATGATTTGTTTGCAGGGTTTCAAAAGATGCAACTGTATCAGATGATGAGGGTAGTGAAGATGGGGATAAATATGAAGATAGCTTCATTGATGATACAACAAACCTTTCAGAGAGAAGCACCCAAGCTGAACCTAGTGGTGATATGTTGGCTTTTTACAGGTAATTATTGGTTAATGACATACTGGTATGTCTCAGACCAATCATTGTGGTAGCAAGCTTTCATTGTCAAAATAAGAATAATAATATAACAATTATTATAATTTCAATAAGAATAATAAAATAAAAAAGGAGGAAAGAAAGAAAAGCAAACAATTACTAGAAGAAAGGTGGGGGAAATGAGAAAAGGCTAAGAAACTTGTCAAATCTGAATCCAAGTACACAATCAATAGGATATTAGGGGTTCATTGCTGCCTTTGTAAGTCGGTGCTCTATTATTAATGCTTCTAAATAATAAAAATATCTGGATCTGAGACTGTACACTAGTAAAATGCTAGAATATCATATGGTTCTTAATTGTAATGCATTGTAAGGTTGATCTGTTTAGTTTTTTATAATTGACTTATGTGTTTTCAATATCGAACTGTGATCTAGGCGTTCACTTCTAACGCAGTCCCCTATGGAAACACTGCCAAGACACTGCTTCTCCCCTCATGACTCTTCAAGAACATGCATAAGTGGTTCGACAGAAGCCCACACACCTGGGCCCCACCAACCACCACAAAATACCCATCTCGAATCAATAGATCATAATTCTGTAACCCGTCAATCTGACTCAAGGAGATCTAGTATTGTCAATAGACTGACAAATAACGCCAATAGCATACAAGAAGAGTTTGCAAATAAACTCGAGACCAGAAAGAGGAAGCTGAGCTTCCAGCGAAATTCTGAATTGATTCCTGTGTCAACTGAAAAGCCTATTGAGGTTTTGGATTGTGATGATGATGATTTCTACAATTCTATTGATCTTGATTTGGTGGAGGCACAAGCAGCTGAATTATTAAGGCAGAAGGCAAAGAAATCTACTGCAGCTACAGAACCTCCACCTGTTATGAATGCCGATGCAAACACAGTAGAAATGAAGGATAATATGGGCGGCAGTTCGCATGGTCCCTCATTTGACTTAGGATTCTGACTATACAAGTATAGAAGAATTTCATTTTTTTTAAAATTAAAAAAGGGGCTGTATAGTAAATTAAGTTAGAAGTATTTGGAAATGTAAAATTTGAAAATGTTAACCTTAAAATAAGAATCAGAGGCCTTTTTAAATCTCCAATTTTTTTAGTACGAACTGATGCCCTTAGAGCATCACATTTTCTGTGTGAATTTAGCTGAAACGTCATATTGTATGATTCTGTCAATAATATTATTATGCTATCTTGGAATGTTTTTGAGTAGGTAGATCTGAAAAATTGAAGTTGACACAAAATCTAGGATTAGACTTTTAAAAGTTCTTGAGAAAGAGAACCAGTTCTTGGTCTAGTGGTAAAGAACAATGTATCTTAAGTGAGAGGTCGCAGGTTCGAAATCCGGCTGGAGGGTTTTTATAGACATCTAAGGTTCGAAAGTTGGGAGGCTTGACCCCCAATTTATCTTCAAAAAAAAAAAAGTTCTTGAGAAAGTGCTGAGGATTTTATTCTTTCTCATCTAAGGTGAGATGAGATGATGCGCTTGTAGTTTTAATTTATTCTCATTAGCTGCATAGATATTGTTTGAAAAAAAATGTAGAAACTTGGATGGTATACAAATTTGTACTTGTACGGATTATCATGGAATACTTTTTTTTTTTTTGGTTTGAAGTGAAGCTTTCAATGAGAGTAATAGCAGCACCTGTTGCTGTCTTTGAAATTACAGATTTTTGGGATAGAATATAATAAATGGAGTTAGGTGATACTCCAGTTGTACAAGTTTTCAGTTTTGGTTAGGTTTGTGTTGAACCTAACCATTTCTTTCATGAAGTAAGGTTAAGAGCAAATAGCTCATAGACAGTTGTACCTCCCAAAACATCGAGAAGGCGTCTATATTGTTTGATTTTAGGTAGTCATTAATAGGCGTCTCTAAATTGCACCTCATGCACAGCATTCTATTATTTGCATACATATGATTAGTGAGGCTGGCGTGTAAATAAAGTATGGCGATTTGTGATTGAACTACAAATTGGGCCATGTCAACTGAATAACCAATTGCATGTAATTTGTGAGATTTTATAAGCGAGGAAACTAATAGAGAAAAGTTTGAAATTGAACTTCAGAGAAACATGATAATTATATTTTAGATTTTGAATAACCGTCGTTGTTTGTTAATCTTTACTGGCGGTGAAAACGGATTAGATGTGGACCGACTATGGTCAAACCGTATCTCTATCCCGTATTAATCTTTGCAAATGGATTTGGACACGGATATGGATATTGATATAAAATAAATATAGATATAGATCAAATATTAAACAACTACAACTAAGAGTATTGATATAATTGATATTAAAATATAAAATATCACGTTTCAAAGAAGAGGAAGGTTCCGCTACCAACATTTTGGTTGCCCCTAAATATCAACATTTTCCTTTTAAGTTATTTTCTCAAATTTTAAAATTCAAATGTTAAATCTAAACCGTTGATCTTATTTAGTTTGACAAGCGATGCGTTTTCATATAAGTTTTGTAAATTTTGGAGTTTATTTGATACTCGATCAAGAGATAGTAAAACAAACGAACCTTGTTAACTGTGATGGATTCGTTCTAATACGTTCATATTTTAGCTTTTGATCGAAAATCAAATAAACTCTAAAATTTTCAAAAATTATATAGAAACGCATCACTCATTAAATTAAATAAGATCAACGGTTTGGATTTAACGTTTGAATTTTAAAATTTTAAAAATTAACTAAAATAGTAAAATATTAGCATTTGGAGACAACAAAAATGTTGGTAGCGGAACTTTCCTCTTCAAAGAAATATACATATGAGTGTACGTACATAAAATTAACAACATAATATTTCGATAACAAATTTGTTTAATTAAATTCAAAATTAACCAATTAACTATGGCCGTATAATTACACAAATGTAACAAGAAATTATACATTTTAAAGTGGATGAAGTACACGTTGTTACCCATTTGTTTTTAGTTAAATTATAACACAGTCAAATAGCATCTAAGAATATGTTCCAGTAAATTAATTCATGCAACTTCATTTTAGTATCTCATGCCTGTTGCATTAACGACATCTCTAAAAAGCACAATCCAATACTGAAAAGCATTTTTGTTTAAATCTTTTTCTAATGCCAATTTTTTTTTTTTTTTGGCGAATTTATGGGCAAAATGGTGGTCCCTTGTCCTAAAATCTAGTTTGAGAGATTTTCAATTTTGGATTGGGACGGCGGTTAGCACTTAGCAGCAATAATAGCATAGCTATAGGCATAGGTTGTACACTGCAACAAAAGGAAATTAAAGAAGCTCATTGGATTGATTCCGGACCTTCTGCCATATTAATGGGATTGGTTGGTGCCGTCTGTAAGAGTGGTTTGGTACACACACGATAGCAGTATCCACAAAGCTCTTGTTCCTCTGTGGATCTGATTATGGGTTGATTTGTGTTTATAGTAAAAAGCTAAAAGCTTAGCTCAGAAAGAATGCTGGTGGTAGATTAGACCTTCAATGCAAATATTATAAATTGGAATAGCGATATTAATTAACGCCACAATTTAAATTTTAAACTAGTTGCTAATTCTTTTTAGTTGCGATGTTGGAACGATCATAAGGTTATCGACTATTTCAGATAGTTATTTACTCATCCAAACGATGAATAGTGTTCTGGAATAGTTGCTGAATTTAAATTGGCATTATTTTTTTGTCAATTCAAACATAATAAACATAAAAAGAGTACATTTTCTTATTTTGTACAATATAATAGCTAAAAAAAGAAAATTGATTACTGTCATATGTAGTTTTACCATCTCCTGCCATTGCTAAACACAAAATGAACACATAAAATAGACAAGATGAACATATATAGTGATCAAAGTGAACATATACAAACAAATATGTTCAATAAAAATAAGTTCAATATACATATAAAAATCTGAACAAAAGATGACAACACTTATTTGTTTGTAAGTGGTTACTTTGTTCATCTATATGTTTATCTTGTCTGTTGTATGTGTTCACTTTGTGTTTAGCGATGGCAAGGGATGACAAAACTAGGAATGACAGTTATCATTTCTGCTAAAAAAATATTTTTACTTTTTGAAAATTAAAACCAGATAATAAGGATATTTTTAAGTAAATTTTAGTGCCACATGTTTATTATTTCATTTGCTGATATGGTTTTTTAAATGTTTTCCCTTTTAATAACTAATGGGCTAGTAATTAAAACCGAACATGTTAAATTGAAGTGTAGGTGATCTGTGTTGATTAGTACCACTGCATGAGAAGCAATAGTAGCATTTGTTACATCAGATCCAAAAACTCTTAGTTGGTCTGCAAAAATGCTAGTCCTTTCCTTAGGCCAAGGACCGTATTAGAGATAGCACTTTTGTTAGTTTTTTTTTTTTTTTTTTTTTTTTTGAACATTAAAGCCCGTAGGCAGCACTTTTGTTAGTTTGAGAGAAGATATATATCGAAGTAGGTAGAGGGGCTTCTAGAACAATAGTGTAAGGAAGTGTGCTTGGACCACCTAGTAGTAGCATTATCATTTTTTTTTTTTAAGATAAATTGGGGTCAAGCTTTCTAATTTATTTTTAAATTAAATGTTTATAAAAGATCTTTCAGTCGGATTTCGAACCTGCAACATTCCATTCAAGATGCATTACTTTTTGCCACTAGATCAAGATCTGATTCTCAACATTACCACTTTTTATGATAATCCAAATTATGGTTACTCTATCGGAGTTTTGCATTAGGTGATCTATCATCATGTCCCCCCATTCTTTTTGCCTTTCCACGGCTCATTTTAAATTTCTGACTGGTAACAAGAAATGGACACCAAAGTATTTTGTTACCTTCTTTTTTTCATGTGATATCGGATACAGAACTAGTGTGTGATTGACTAGCAAGAGACGAAGACTTCAAGCATATAAGCACATGCACGAGTTGTGGATATCAAACTTTGCAACATTTATATATTTAATTAAAGAATAAATAACTATTATTAATAAGGGAAGAAAAAGAAAAGTAAAATTAACCTTGCTTTATTTTAGGTTTGAACCCGCAATTTAATTATTTATTATTATTATTATTATTTTGCCAAAATGACTCGAGAATTTCTATTATGGGTCGACATTCAAACAAAACTGAAAATAAAATTAGAAAAAAAGAACCAAAGAAAGGTCGAAACTTAGTTTTATTCTAGTGGCTAAATAAAACGTTCCCAACGAGAGATGCAAATTCTTCTTCTTTTTATTTGAGGAAATGAAAGCTTTGCACTTATCTTTTATCTCAAAAAATTGTAGCCTTGCTCTGTCAATGCAAAATGATTTGGATAATTCGAGATAGACACTATAATGCTTCTACAGGTTTGTAATGGTTACAACAACCGCTATGACGGTTATAGCTACGTCGCTTCGAGCTTGAGCACAGAGAGCGATAACAATTTGATTGTAATTGTCAATAACAGGTGCGAAGCTGAAACGTGCATTTGTTTGTTCTGTGCTAGCTAGGTATTAGATTCCAAATCTCTCTTTCAAACTTATTCAAAAGATTCTTTACTTGTGCTCTATTGACACTGAATGGGAGATTGAGAGGGACGCTTCTTGTAACCATATAGTAAAATGAGTTGTGCTTCCAGATTTTTTCTCGTACGGGTTGCTCAAAGGAATAGACTTGACATACCATAATAATATAAGTTGTTCTTCCAGATTTAAAAAAAAAAAACATAATATGGATCTGCGAACAATATATATGATCAGCTCACAATGATGTTCCTAGTATATATAGTAAGTAATATTTCCGATTTTTCTTATAAGAAAGGAATTTTAAATTCTGCAAAACATAAACAGTGCGAGAACATTTAAAATTTGTCATTAGAAAAAAAAAATGTGGTTGTAAAGTTTTTAAATTTATTAAAAACTTAGTATTTCGAACATTGGATTTTATTCCCTCGAAAAATATTCAATTCAAAAAGAAAATAAATAAAAATAAACAGCTCTCTTAATCCAAAGAGCCTCGATCTTGTCTTCTGCATATATATTATTTTAAAATTTCTCACCAACCTGTTATACAGTAATGAAAATCAATAACCCGCCATTCTGATAATTCTAAATACGAAGATTCAACCTGTAAATCTTATTATTTTCAGATATGATATATATAGTTGACAAGCGTCCTGCAGAAAGACTGAAACTGGATATTTTCTCTTAAAGCCTTCTAGAAGCATTCAACTGCCAAACTTTATGAATAATACATGAAGTGGCCTGCTCCTATTATAGTGGTGGGTGGGTTTACCTTATGATATATTTCTTCACCCTTTTTTGGTGCTTTAGGATGCTTTGAAGTTAGGACAAATTTTGTGGCTCATCACTTAGACACTTACCAAAAGTCTTCATGTCATCGATCGCATTTTCATGTGACCATGTTTTGAGAGATTCCTTATGGATATGCATATATATATATATATATATATATATATATATAGAGGATGGCTAAAGTGCCATAGATGGCAATGCCATCCATTTCTCTATTGAGTTAATTTTTCGAGATCCAAAATTCAATCGGTCAATCCAAATCATTCAAGCTGATCACTATATTGAAATACCCTTGGAGACTAAATTTTATATTTTTTTGAATTTTTTTGCTATTTATTACGATATTTTCAAATTGGAGGGTCTGAAATACTCCAATTATAATGTTTTTTAAAAATATCATAATAAATAGCAGAAAAATTCGAAAAAATGTAAAATTTGGTCTCCAAGGATATTTTAATATGGTGAATAACTTGAACGGTTCAGATTGGATATTTGAATTTTAGATCTCGAAAAACGACTCTATGGCACGGGACCCTCCGTGCCATCAATTTTTATTGAGTTTCAAGCATAGAAGTTGAATCGTAAAATGTATCGTGTATCGTAACATTAAGTATCGTATCGTGTATCGTGTATCGTATCGATTCGTTTAAGATACGCTAAACTGTCCTCAAAATTATGTAAAATAAGTAATTAGAATTTATATTGAACTATTTTCATTAAAAAAAGTTCTAATATCACACTATATCTTTATAATCATTCGATAATTCAGCCATCTTTAAATATAATGTATAAATATTGGATTTTACTTAAATTTAATAATATATAATATGTATAAATCATTGACAATTATTTTTTTATGATATTGCACTGTAAAATCTGTATAAATTGTACTCATTATTAATTATTTTTGTATGTATAAATTATTAATCATTATATTTTTTATAATAGTGTAATGTTTTTTATAACATTATATTGTATAATCTGAATATATTTTTTATTTGTATAAATTATAAATATTATATTGTATAATACATGTAGAAAGTATTAAACTATTAATCATTATAGTATAGTATTATGCTATATAATTGTATAAATGATTATTATTGTTGTTGTTGTTGTTGTTATTCTACTAATATTCTATTATAATCTATATAAATCATAATTGAAAATGATTATTGTTATTATTATTCTACTAAAATCGAATTGTTTCACTGTTGACTGTTACCGAATCGTTTGTATCTTAAGATACATCCTAGTATCGTAAGTTACGTATCGTGTATCTTAAGATACTAAATTCTATGGTTTCAAGTATAGCTTGGTTTATGTAAAAAGAATGTTGAAAATCAATCGAAATGGCAGTCTTGAGTTCAATAGATCAATATGTTTTAAAAACTGTATTTTCTAAGTATATCTGGTGATTACCTTCTTTTTCTTGAATCTTGAATCTGGGATTTGAGGCTCGTGGTGTTATTTTTCTATAATGATAAACGTTAGGATCTGGATTGAACTTTCCAAAATTGAAGGCCTTTAGTAAATGATTCAATCATGGCTAATTTTGTTTGATTAGGAATGTTGAGAAATTAGTTGAGTTAGAATATTAGTATCCTTTTACTCCTATAGGAGAAATCAGAAATTGCTTTTGTCTTTTCTTGATTTAGAATATCTTGAATCTTGAATCTGGAATTTGATGATCGTGTTATTATTTCCCTATCTTCTAAGATGCTAAGATTGAAATTGAGCTTCGATTGCGCTTGGCGCAAGAGAAATTTCAATTAAATCACCATAATCAGTAGTAATTAGGATCAGTTTCTGCCCCAATTGCACTCAGATTGCACCTGGCGCATGAGGGATGTAATTTGGATGAACTTGTCTAAGATTGTTTCTTAGCCTGGTGATCGATGGGAAAACCAAGTCTCAAAATAAAAACCTCGTGTCTACCGATCTAATCGTTTGTAGAACAGCTTGAGGGTCGAATCCACAGGGACGGTGTTGGAATATCGGTCTTTTACTTTATTAAACTAGCTAGACGGTTTTCAACTCTTTTGTGAATTAAAGGGTTGCAGGTGGGTTCAAATCCTAAGTCTAGTTTCGAGGTCAAAACAATAATTAATAAGAGAGATTCAACAAGTCACGAAATTCTAGGGTTTCTGGCTGCTAACATTTCCTCTTAGTCCCAGTTCCAGCGGTCCGCTGACTCTCGTAGCGGCCCGCTAAGAACTCAGGTCGCTAACCTATTTAACTGGTCGCTGGTTACTTGGCGGGCACAGACAACCTCGCTGGTTCACTCAGCGGCCCGCTAGGGTTAGCGATGTGAATGCAAGTTGACTTAATTTAGTTGATAATTGTGTAGGGATAATGGCTTAATTAAGGTTCCTAGATCAAACTCTCGTTTCAGGTCTGGTTACCAATTAATTAACTCAAACTCCCTCGTATAGAACCTAGATTTCAACTCTCGTTTCTTGGTCTAGTTTCTATAAGTTTATACCTTTCTAACCTACGAATTCCTTGGTTCTCACCTTTGGAAAGGACTTAAACTCTCGTTAATTAGCCCTGGTTTAACCTCTCGGTATCAACCTTCATGTTAATCATGATCATGCATAATAATCTAAGTTTGTTTGGACTTAACCACCTAGCAATTAAGCGAGCTCTACTTAACGGGTGTAAACAAATCTACTTAGATAATCATGGCATAATCAATTAAAGCAATTCAAGCAAGGTATAAAACACAAATATATCAAATAAACTAAATAAACATGCAATCAACAACTAAGAATTCGAGTTTACAACCATAACCCTAGAACAAACAATCAACAACTAAGAGACATCATACAAACACAAGAGAAAATGAGAATAAAGAAAGATTACAACCAATTGCCCTTGCTTTCCTCTTGCGTGTCGAAATCTCCTATCAAACACGTCTGTTGCTGTCGCAAATGACCTGCTTGGCGCTGCCACGATCTGGACTTGAGACTCAACTCTCAAATAACTCAATATAGAACCCTAACTTTGACCTTGGATTTGATCTCCCTCCTTGTCTCTCTCGAAATCTCCTCCAACTCGTCTTTTATAGGCCTTGGGAAGGTGTAGAAACCTGGAAATAACTGAAGACGCGCTCTGGATGCACATGGAGTCGGTGAAAATCGTCGTCCAAACATAGAACTGCTAAATCAGGCAATTTTGATAAATCTGGCGGTTCCAGGTCTGGCGGGTCGCTGGAGCTTTCAGCGGGTCGCCGAAAAATGCCAGAATTGCGTCCTGTCATTATTTTTGGCATATCTCCTTCATCCGAACTCCGTTTGAGATGATTCAAGAACCGTTGGAAAGCTTAGAACGAGCTCTTCAACTTAATGGACTCATCCAAGCCATTTCTTATCCAGAATCTGCAATAAAATTAGAAACTATGGTAGTAACTCATTCTTGACACAAAAATCCTAATTAAACTAACCTAAACTCATCTAAACTATCTAAATTATCTAAACTCAAGGCAATTGGTTTAGTTTGGAGTCAAAATGGTATCTGAATATGCCTATAAAATCCACTCATCAAATCCCCCCAAGCTTAACATTTGCTTGTCCCCAAGCAAATATCTATCTTAGAAGGATGGTTTGGCTCTAAACTAAAACAATGACTTGAGGCTTACAAGTTATGAAAATTCTTAACATGCACCAATATCGTGATTTGATTGATTCATTTAGACAATCTTACAATTTTTTTTTTTAAACTGAATCGAGTTGTCCCAAATGACCCACGCTTACCCCACGGGTGAAACACTTAAGATGCTTGTAACTATTGTTCATAACTTACCTTGTTCAATTCCTAAACTTGCTGATTTTTCAAAGTTTTATAATTGACTTGGCAAAGATATTCGGGATCACACCCTACCAACACAAATAACATGTCATATCAATTTATTTAACAACCAAGTCTTTGAGTATTTTAACCGCTTTATTGATTTTCGAAAACGCATTGGAAGTCGAACTAAAGTGAGGCGGAAAAAAGGTACAACTCCTCACCCATTCTATTCCAAAGTTTTTAGGTTGGATTACTTTTTTTTGTTTTTGTTTTCCCCGGGGCTTAGGGAGGTTTTCTCGCTGCGGAGGGGTTGGCCAGATTAATGAAGGTTTGGACTTTTTGAGGTTTTCCTCGTCCTTTTTGACTTGGTGGAACTTTTTTTTTTTCCTTCAATTACCTATAGCCTTCCGCAATGTCCACTTCAGAGCACAGCTTTTTAGTTCCCCCTTTTTTTTTTCTTTTTTTTTTTCTTTTTTTTTTTCATTTTATTTCTATATACAAGGGTGTGTATTTACATCTTCGACTTTTAATAAACTTGAAAACAGCGGTTGTTTGACTCTAGACTTGTGTTTATTTCCTTAGTTGACATGTATTTGGGTCGGTAGAATCGATCTATTGGCAAAGATTAGAAATTATTTAATGGTGGTTGCCTAGGTTTACCGATTTCTAATTGGTCAAGTCATTCATACTACTTATCAAATCATCAAATTTAAGTCTCAATCAAGATAGATTATGATACAATACCTACTCCTTTCCTAAGGTCACAGGGGCTAGTCGATCAATTAGATGACCCACAATTCAAATCGAAATTTTTTTTCTAAAACTCCCTAAATAATTCATTCAATTCACGATATCAAAACTTGTTAATCATCTCCCTAACTTACCTAAATGCAATCTATATGAAATTATCATGCAATATAGACAATTCCTAAATGAAATGCACAATTATTCATGTCAGCTCCAATTTCAGCTACCCACCGGACATTTCAGCTACCCGCCGAAAATCTCAGCTACCCGCCGAAAATCTCAGCTACCCACCGGACGTTTCAGCTACCCGCCGAAAACTTCAGTGGGCCGCCGAGACACTCGGTGGGCCGCCGAGATTGGGACAGATACATAATTAACACCTAATATGCATGATGCAAACCTAGATACAGTTCCTATTCTCCCCCCCAAGCTTAAAACTTTGCATTGTCCTCAATGCAAGGAAAACAAAACTTAAAAGAGAAAAAGGAAATGAAACTCATCAAATTATTGTAGTGGATGTGAAGTTCGCATAGGGGTTGGTGCGACTTGCAAAACGGTTTGTATGCTCCTTCATGGCGTATTCCCCAAAGCTTGAGCTCTTGCATACAATTCGTGTAGTTGTGCTTCCAAAAGCTGATTTTTCACCTTTCTTCAAACCTAAAAACCAACAACAAAAAGTTAATGAGTTATAACTAACTAAAACAACTAAACCTAATTTAATCTAAATGAGAGAAAATGAAATTTTTGGGCCTTGGGTTGCCTCCCAAGAAGCGCTTGTTTTAAGTCACTAGCTTGACCACCTTGCATTTACTCATCTTATCTTCACTTTTCTCCCTCTCCACGCATCATAGTTCTCCCAAAAGTGATTGAGCGGGTCCCTTGAAACATGCTTGGAGTATTCTTCTTTGGATGTCATCTTCCTTGGCTCGATTATGATGTGATACTTGATTTGCGGTTTGTTGTCTTCCATCACATCAAGTTTCTCCAAACATCTTCTAAGAGTGCTCAAGTCGATTTGGTCAAACTTCTCATTTGTGTTGTCGGATGCCTCGACTTTGAGAGTAGTGTCACCATCTTTCTTCTCTTCAAGTTCATCATTCATGTTCTCAATTGGAGGATGCTTCAATTCCAACTCGTTAGATTTGACAATTTCAGCCCTAAACAATCTTTGTGGAAATGGAATTGGAGGGATATAGGGAGGAGGTGGTATGTACTTTGGTTCATCAAATTCCTCTTGTACCTCTCTATTCTCAACTTGTTTGCTTTCAGTTTTGTTGGTATGTAACCAAATTTGGATCTTCTTAGAACTAGAATTTTCAATTTCACAATCACTATGCAAAGCCATTTCATTGTTTGGTTCATTGTGTGGCCTATATGAAGAATTTTCAGTCTCTAACATCCTTTGATGATGTGCAATAAGAGTATTGAGAGAAGATGATAGAGACTTCATTTCTTTCAAAAGTTTCTCATTAAACTCAATTTGATTCATTTTAAATTCTTCAAACCTTGATTCAACACTTGGCATTTGCGTGAATGATTGCAAACTATCAAAACTAGGAAAAAAAGTAGACCTATCATATGGTTGAGACACTAAACCATCATTGTTCAAAGCAAAAGAAGAGTGATCATTCAAACCAGAATTGTATGTCTGTCTGTTGAGGTTCCAGCGGGCCGCTGGGGGTTTTAGCGGACCGCTGGGGGTAGCAGTCATGTTTTGTGCTTCAGGTTCCCTCCATGTGAATCTCGAACGGTCTGTTTGATAGTCAAATGGCCCGCCAAATTCTATGAGGTTGCTGAAGTTCTGGTTGTCTCCACATGCATCATTTATGGTGTTTTGCACGATGTAGAAATCGCGCTCAAATTCACTCATGTTCTCATTAAGTCCAAATTGCCTATTCATGCGGTTGACTTCCTTCCAATTATCCTCCGTCTCTTGTCCAAAATCCTGAAAAGAATGAAACATGGTGGTAGAAATAATTTTTTTGGATTTTTGTTTTTAAGATAAGATAAAATAAGTAAAATACAAGGATACAAGGGTGTCTAAACTAATTTACTAAACCAAAATATCAATATTCGAGCAAACCGTCCCCGGCAACGGCGCCAATTTTGATCGATGGGAAAACCAAGTCTCAAAATAAAAACCTCGTGTCTACCGATCTAATCGTTTGTAGAACAGCTTGAGGGTCGAATCCACAGGGACGGTGTTGGAATATCGGTCTTTTACTTTATTAAACTAGCTAGACGGTTTTCAACTCTTTTGTGAATTAAAGGGTTGCAGGTGGGTTCAAATCCTAAGTCTAGTTTCGAGGTCAAAACAATAATTAATAAGAGAGATTCAACAAGTCACGAAATTCTAGGGTTTCTGGCTGCTAACATTTCCTCTTAGTCCCAGTTCCAGCGGTCCGCTGACTCTCGTAGCGGCCCGCTAAGAACTCAGGTCGCTAACCTATTTAACTGGTCGCTGGTTACTTGGCGGGCACAGACAACCTCGCTGGTTCACTCAGCGGCCCGCTAGGGTTAGCGATGTGAATGCAAGTTGACTTAATTTAGTTGATAATTGTGTAGGGATAATGGCTTAATTAAGGTTCCTAGATCAAACTCTCGTTTCAGGTCTGGTTACCAATTAATTAACTCAAACTCCCTCGTATAGAACCTAGATTTCAACTCTCGTTTCTTGGTCTAGTTTCTATAAGTTTATACCTTTCTAACCTACGAATTCCTTGGTTCTCACCTTTGGAAAGGACTTAAACTCTCGTTAATTAGCCCTGGTTTAACCTCTCGGTATCAACCTTCATGTTAATCATGATCATGCATAATAATCTAAGTTTGTTTGGACTTAACCACCTAGCAATTAAGCGAGCTCTACTTAACGGGTGTAAACAAATCTACTTAGATAATCATGGCATAATCAATTAAAGCAATTCAAGCAAGGTATAAAACACAAATATATCAAATAAACTAAATAAACATGCAATCAACAACTAAGAATTCGAGTTTACAACCATAACCCTAGAACAAACAATCAACAACTAAGAGACATCATACAAACACAAGAGAAAATGAGAATAAAGAAAGATTACAACCAATTGCCCTTGCTTTCCTCTTGCGTGTCGAAATCTCCTATCAAACACGTCTGTTGCTGTCGCAAATGACCTGCTTGGCGCTGCCACGATCTGGACTTGAGACTCAACTCTCAAATAACTCAATATAGAACCCTAACTTTGACCTTGGATTTGATCTCCCTCCTTGTCTCTCTCGAAATCTCCTCCAACTCGTCTTTTATAGGCCTTGGGAAGGTGTAGAAACCTGGAAATAACTGAAGACGCGCTCTGGATGCACATGGAGTCGGTGAAAATCGTCGTCCAAACATAGAACTGCTAAATCAGGCAATTTTGATAAATCTGGCGGTTCCAGGTCTGGCGGGTCGCTGGAGCTTTCAGCGGGTCGCCGAAAAATGCCAGAATTGCGTCCTGTCATTATTTTTGGCATATCTCCTTCATCCGAACTCCGTTTGAGATGATTCAAGAACCGTTGGAAAGCTTAAAACGAGCTCTTCAACTTAATGGACTCATCCAAGCCATTTCTTATCCAGAATCTGCAATAAAATTAGAAACTATGGTAGTAACTCATTCTTGACACAAAAATCCTAATTAAACTAACCTAAACTCATCTAAACTATCTAAATTATCTAAACTCAAGGCAATTGGTTTAGTTTGGAGTCAAAATGGTATCTGAATATGCCTATAAAATCCACTCATCACCTGGCTTTGGAGCACTTATTCAAGTAGTGTTGCTTTAATTAAGTATATGACAGGTATAGTCAGTCATGCCTGTTATGTATTTAATTGAGTATACACTGTGTTACGTCGTACTTTGTCCAAATTAGGATAAATTATGTATATAAGTAATAACAGAAGAAAAGTGGACCCCTTTGCAAATCTAATAAGCCAATCTGTCAGACATAGGCCCTGATCAAAATGGTTTTTTCGTGGGATTTCATTTCATTTCAATTCAATTCAATTGATTTCATAGGATTTCCTTAGATCTAATTACATTGGAATTCCAACCAAATGACACCAAATTCGTTCATTTTGATCAAAAATTTTCCAACGAAATGAAATGAAATGAAATCCCACGTTAAAAAAATGGGATTTTGATCAGGCCCATAGTGTATAGCTTATTGAAAAATTATCTATGTGGTCAACTTCCTGTCTAATTTGAATTACAAGCAAGTCAGGGGTAGTTTAAATATTAAGTGTACATTTCCATAGACAGCATGAATTGATAGTACAATTGTTAAAAGATGAAGGGTTAAATTGAAGCCTCTGATATTTACTGACTGACAATAGACTTTATGCATTCCCCAGAATTATAGTTCAAATATTTTGGTGTTCATTGAAGTTGTTTAGGCTACAGGAATAAGAATTCCATGATTATGTCAATGTGTTTAGGTTACCTTGATATGAGGCTAATTCTGCTTATAGATATAAAACTTGAACTCATATGATGTGATGACAAAGATTGATTTGCAGTTCATGGTCCCCTGAGTAGTGGGGATTATGAGAAGACCCTTTGTAAAAAATGTGAATTAAGAATAAGTTAGGTTTGCTGTGTGTAGTTACTTCATGCTTTCCTGAACAGTATAAATCGGTAGTACAATTGCTAAAATGAAGTTTCTGGTTATTATTAGCTGATGATGAATTCTAATATTTCTTTATTTTCTTGCGACTTGATAAGTTACAGTTGCTGCCTTTGTCAGATTAGAATGGTTGAAATTGTCAAAGGGCTAAAAGACCTGTAATGTGGAATAAATATAGGAACTGAAACGTGGAATTGCTATGATGAAAGGATCCCTGTTGTATCTGTGTATAACCTGTAAATAAGCGGTTTGAAACAAAATTGTGATATTTGAAAAACCAAGGACCATAGTGAAAAGTGTTCCTGTCAGCCTCAGGTGATTATACCCCAAAGTGTCGTTCTGGTGCCAGATAATTCTTGTAAATACCCTTCTACAGTAAGGTAGGGCTTGTGGGTCTATTTGCAAAACAGGTAATTAACTGTCATGACGTTGAGCAATAAAATTGTGTTTCTCATTCATATGCCCAGTAGCAATTAAAGTTAATAAAAGTATGGATATCCGTTTGACCAGTATATCAACAAAAAGGCTGATCTGTATTAATGCTCCTTTCTTTGATAACACAGATGCCGGTATGAAATGTTATGAAAGACCGAGTGTAGATATACTCTTGAGTTCCTTCTAAAACCTTATAAGTGATATGTTGTACAAAGAGCATTTCGTTTATGTAAATCTTTATAAATACCAAAGTAATAACACGCACTGAGCATATGCCGTGCAAGTTGGTGGTAAGGTAAATAAGGGAATAAAAGAAACAAAGTAAGAGATGTGTAGTACATTTTGATCAACCATGATAAGCTGTTCTCGATCCCATAATTGGCCACGTATAACGAAGAAAAGAAAACAACAAAGAATGTGAAATGATATATTGATTCGGTTGAATATATGTCAGATATCAAAATTGACAGTAATACCTAAAGAATTAGACTAAGTAGGCAACTTTGTAACCTTTGGAGCCGAGCTAAACCTAACCAATTCCTCACGCTGGGTACGGGTACCAAATTCATTCACTGTCGTACCAGGTTCAGTGGTTCATCAATCAAACTAGAACGACGCCAAGCAATCCAATTATACCCATGTGCTCTCCTCTGAATCGCGATTCCAACGAGATTAGCCTTTCTGGCTCTGGCGGTAGCGATCATCGAAAAATGAAGAAATAAAACTTTCAGGGGTTAAATCGAATAATCGTCGATTACTAATTTCTGAAGGCGACGCAGCGGAAATGGAGACAACCACGATGACCTTCTCGGTGCCACGATTCCGACGATCTGCTTCACATCAGATTTGACGGCCAGAAACACTAGCGGATTTGCGCCCGCTACCAGTCGAACCCGTTAACACAAAAACAAAACCCGTCTCCTTCAATCGTACTTCAGCGCCGAACTCTTGCCGATCTTCTGTGGCGAAATGAACGCATAACCCACGCCCACTCAGACTGACGACCCGTCGGAGCGCTAGAAAGAAAAGAAAAGATAGTCTGGGCCCTAAAGAATGGGTAGAAGCCCATTAACAGAAGTGCATCAGGCCCATATGAATTCCCCTCTACCACGTCAGCAAGTCCAGTCAGCCGCTACCTCGGCACAGCCCAGTGACGTGGACCAACCAGGAATCGCCAAATTGAAGCTTTGAAAATTGCTTAAAAATAGTATACAACTCAGAAAAATACAAATAAAATATCCATAAAATTCTAAAAATCTAAATAAACCAAATTACACTTTGATATGAAATTGTGTCAAAGTAGCGGCCTTTTGTATTTTTGAAGTATTTTCGCTATAAAAAACATGAATTTTATAAATCTTAGAAATATAATAAAGTCATCTAATATTTTCTTTTAACAAAATTTCTAAAAAACTAAAACTAAGTATTTTCAAGATATGAAGGATTTCAAAGGTGATATTTTAAAATACAAGTATTCTAAAAAAATTACAAAAATCAAAATAATAAACTCACTAAAATAAAATTTAAAAAAAAACAAAATCTAAGTATCTTCAAATAGCAAATGATTTCATAATTGATATTTTCAAAAGTCAAATATCTTCGAAGGTAAGTATTTTTCAAACTATAAAGGGAATTTCTAAAATCCAAAAGTATAAAAGGCCAACGTAAATAAAAATTATAAAAATCAGCAAATGTCCAAAGTGAAATATCAGAAAATTAAAAGTCAAAACACGAAATCCGAAGTCAAAGCCAAAACCTCTTCGTTTGAGGAAAAGTCCCTCGCTGGGGTTGAGATGAACCTTAGATGACTTAAATTGAATTATTATCAAACGACTCCAAGTGAAGAAGTTCTTCCTTTCAAGCGAAAACCAAAATTAACCCCGCCTTTAGAACCTTTAGAAATTTAAGAAGTTCCTTAATTGAGTCCCGTCAATTAGGATTGGTACCATCAATTAAGTTACTTTAAGAGACGATTCTTCCTAGCCCATTACGTGTTTTTTTTAGACCCCTTAATTAGAGGTTCCCGTAGGCAACTACGGGATAATTAACAATAGAGACTTGCGCCTATTGAAAAGAAATAACCCGCAAAATTAATAAACATTCGTAAAAAGAGACTCTTGTTTTGGTTCTCTTATTGTTAAGAGATGTTCGCCGCAGAGATCGAACCTTAAGGGGGTGAATCTAAGGCTTATTCCACTTTCTCGAGGAGACCCGTTTCATTCTTCGAGAGACGACGAAAAAGCCCACACATATGATAATTAATGTTCCTTGTTAATTATAAAGATTACGGACGCTTCAGATTTATTATTATCATTTAATTAATAAATGAAATACAGAGATCCACAATTCAGATCCTCAACCTAAATGATCTATCAATAACAAATCCTAGGAATAAATGATCGAATATCATCAACTACATAAACTAAAATTAAGTCATTAAATATTGACTTTTAGGACATAACTCCAATAGTTATACCATAGGAGCTCATGTGTTGAGCATTAGCCACAATTGATTAATTGGTTGATTAATTGAAGAAAAGGCTTATGGATTTGTTCTTGCTAGCACAAGAACTTAGAGATTGGTTAATCCTCTTGGCGGACTCAAGGCCAAGGTGAAGGAAGCGATTAGAGGCACGCCACCGACTCTCATGCCAATAGTCGAGCCTTCTATTTACGAAAATAGAAGAGGTATACGATTCCCGTCCTTCTCATATTATGTTAATTGTCTATTTAGTAGAACCATGGTTTTGTGCTTTGTTAATTGATATTAATTAGTAATAAAAAATTAAAATTGCACATGAAATTAACTTTCTTCACTACTTTTGGTTTGGATTGAAGTCCATGTCCATGTCCAATTGTTAAGTCTTATCTGGGCGAATTGTGGACAAATTATGGACAAATTCGGACTTAAGTACAATATATTCAATTTGAATTGATGTGATAGTTCAATGCAAATATATGAATATTGCAGTGAGACCCGCTACTTTGATCTTTTTGTTTGCTACCTGGTATGTATATTCTCTGTCCATTTATTTAGTAATTAGTGGTACCTTTTTAGATCTTTAAATTTCTTGAATGACTATATTTGTTTTTGTCAAATTTGGAACATCCCTGATCTGCCTTTATACTAATCTTATCTTCCAAGATCATTTTATGACAAAATAATTGATCCTTTCTTATTTCACAAGAATCTTATTTAAGAATAATTCCTGAAGAAGGTTTTATGAGAATAGCAAAAGGGTATATTTGGAAAAGTAAAGAGTGAACATGGGTTGCTGGCATTTCTGAAATGTGATAAATTTATTATATACTTAATCGATTGCCTATAATTAAGGGATTTGATTAATATTAGGGAGCAATATTTGGCATGATAGGTGTTGCGTGTGTTTGTACCCACTACTACTTTGTTCGGAGTAGCAATTCTCAGCCATAGGTGGCAGAGGGAGAAGCTGCAATTTATTAGTGAAGAGGTACTGTTTTTCTTTCTGTAATACATGAAGCACTAATATTTTGGTAGTGTATCTGTACATGGTTTGAGACTTGTTTATTGTTGGTTTTCATATTAATCCCAGTATGGCTGGTTGGTCTTGAATTTCTGATTCTATTAAGCCTGTAAGCATACTATCATACATGTATAGATATGAAAGCATACAAGAATGTTAATTGGTTTTGTTTTGTCTCTACAGAGGATGAATTCCAGTGGCAGGACCATTGCATTGGATTAAAGGAGTACTTATGACTAACAACCAGTATCGACCCCTGACCCATACTGAATCTTCTGCTTTCAGCCAATGAATTGATTCCTCTGAAGCCTGCACTCGATTTTTTTTTTCTAAGTTGGACAGACGTGCACATTGTAAAAACCCTTTCCACGTTCTTTTTTCAACTTGCATTTCCATATCTTTTGTATTAAAATTATTTTCTTTATTTTCAACAAGGTTAATTTATTTTGCTTTGCACCAAAAAAGTAAAATATATAGGGAGTTAACGAGGAGCAAATTTTTTGCTGAAATTTTCTGCACAGTAGCTAGCACCATTTATTCTATCACCATTTATTCTATCGTTCCTTTTCCTTTTTAAAAGCACCAAAAATAGGTGACATTCTTTCGTTTAGCGTTATTTTGTTTAATGTTATTAGTTAAATAGCTTCCATTTCACAAATTACAATTTGCTAATCAATAAAATTTGGTGATAATTAATTGTATAATGATGCCATAAAATTTCATTTGCTAGAGATGTTTGAAGCATGGTTCTGAAACTCGGACTCGGACTGTTGGTAAAAGGAGTCGAATCGGATGACTCGGAAAAACTCGGGTGACTCGGATCGGAAACTCGGATTTTCATATAAAATAATTTTAATATCTTTAAAAATTAGAAAAAAAAAAGAAAAGAATTAGAAACAACTATTTTTTCATAATTAAGTTAATAAATCGAATATTAGAAGCATAAAATCAACTAAAATAAAATTTCATATAATAATTGAAGTAGCATGACATTTCAAATTTTTTAGAAATTAAATTTTATATCAATTAAATTGAGATTTCATAATTAATAAAAATAAATTTTGTGAAAAATAATTTTTTAATGAATATAATTTTTTTAATACACCTTAATATATCAGATAGAATCGTAAAGAATGAAATTTTCAATTTTTGTATGTCTTTCGATCGACTTTTCGATTAAAAACCACTTTCTTTTGAAATTATTTCACTTTTGAATAATCTGGGCCGTTGATTTAATTTAAAATAGAAAAGAAGGAAATGGAAATATCCAGTTGACCCTTTCCCTTCCTTTCTTCTTCCCCGTACCCACCACTCGCTCTCTCTATTTTGTACGGAAGGGTTGAAATTCCCTCACGGAGAGGCTCCATGGCGCCGCCTATTGCTTTTTCTGGCCTATCAACACGATTTCGCTGCCCTACCACCTAATCTATGTTGCCTGTATTCGTTCTTTTCTCTCCATGGATGAAAAAAAAACCATTAATGGTGACCTCCACCAAATCCGCTCCAACTCGGTAAAAATCGGATCGGCGGCCGTCGAGTCCGATCCGAATTGGGCCGATTCCGAGTCGACTCGCCAAATTTTTAAACCATGGTTTGAAGCACATATTGACATCTGGCATTGCTCAAGTTCACAGTTCTTATTGCCATGAATTACATATTGACATCTGGTATAGATTATTTTGACTAAGCCTTCATGAATCATGATGCAAAAACTAAATCCTGCCATCCCACGCAAAATTTTTATTTGAATTTTAAATGTACATAATTATCATATTAATAAAGTTTAATTGAAAATAATAAAAATAAAAGTTAATCTTGCAATGTATTTTTCCGCGGTGATTCAATTTAGGTTCAATCTATGTAAGAGAGACGTGCAATTGCAAAATTAACCAGACCATAACCATCCAGTATTCATAATGAAAATCTCATAAATTACTTCTTATTTTTAGTATGGTATAGATTTATGTTCAGTAAAAACAAGCAATAAATTATATAAGCAATTTTCTAACAAGTTCATTAACAAATCTCATCCCCTGAGTCCCAACTGATAGATCAGACCAGACCCAATTGATTCCCTAAGTGTATATCATTTATGTCAACACAACTAAACAAACCAGACCAGACTCAGGTCTTGACCAAATCCCAAATCACAATAAACACATCTGTACCAATTAATTTAACTTCTCAAATTTGTAGAAAAATTTTCATAATTTTGCACAACATTCGTCGAAAAGATAAAAAATCAAAGAAAAAATAGGAGGGAGGCGAAAGTTCAGAAATCATCCTACAAGTCCGTAAATCAGACTCCAAGTTCAGAACTCAGAAATGCGCAAGATTACCTGTCGAAATCGAGTATTAAGAGATTTTCCAAGTGGTTCAGCCTAGGGTTGTCTCTGGCTGAGAGATTTGTGAGATCGAAGGACAGAAGGGGAAAGGTATAGAGGGAGTGGTTTCGACCAATCTAAGGTTTTCCCGAAGAAGGCTCTGGCAAAGAGATTATCAATAGAGAAGTAATGGAGAGTTTTAAGGAGGGATCGCAGATCTGGTTTGATTTTGCATGTAGGAGTAGGGAGGAAGAAGCCATGGAGAGTTTAGAACCCCCTCAATGTTTTTATTTTTTGCCAGACAGAGAGAGACGGCAAATAACAGAGGCAGAGTGCAAATAACAGAGGGACAAGTTTTAATCACATCTCTCCTCAGAGCCTTTATCCTAGCCATCGGATCTCATGTCCATTCTCAATCCAACAGTTAAAAGTAGATAGCACAGAGGCTCAGTTCTATGAATATTACATTAACCAACCTTTATACACACAGACACGCGGCATTATCAGTCACTATTTTTACCATAATTCACAAACCTTAAACCAGGTGCATTCTTAGAATAAATTGATTTCACTCACCATTTTCACATCAGTCCACCTTCTGTTTCCTGCATATAAACCTCCTGTAGAAGGAGTGAAAATGGGATGTCCAACTATCCATCTTGAACTCGTCTCTTGCTGTTAGCTTGTTGAGACCTCCATCTTCTCCTCTATTGCTGGCTGCTCCCTTGGCATTGTTCTCAGTCTCTTGTTTGCTCTCCTCTAAGCACTGAATAAAGATTGGTTTCTGATTTAATGAGGTTTTGTTTGGCTTCCCAGTAAAGTAAATTGAGTATTGTACTATTTTACAAGATTTCAAAAAGGCTACTCCATCAGTACCTATGCAAAGCCGTAATGTCAGAACAGCCACCATACGATTTTAAAAAGGCTCATTTTCTAATATAACCCTTTCTCTCTCTGATAGAGAGATTAAACAGTGGTTGCCTGTCTGATGTTTATCTCACTTCCAATTTGATAATTTATCGAATAGAACAGAAAAGGGGCACTGGTGATATATATGATATCATGAGGTGCTGTACACATACAATTGGAACTCTCCTATCAAAGAATCAACATTTTATAGATTCACGCAACCATCACAAAGTTCCATTTTTTCAGTAAATATTACAAAGGAACATAAATTAAGTTCAAGAATACGGACCTGCTTGTATTTGATTTTAAGGGCTTGAATGCTCTTGAAACTTTCATACTTCTCAAGGTCCTCTGAGAATGTCTCCCACAAATGTATCACTAGAACTTCCATATTCTCCTATTAGAAAATATCAAATCATATTCTTGTATGTACTTGTTTGTCAATTACGTGATAGATCCTATGTAACTTGAGAATTTGTAAAATTCTTTTTTTGAGGCAGAGAAATGGTAAATTTCAGCTTCTGCAACTAAAATACACATGAATTGGATCCCATGATTACACACAATGTTAAAAAAGATATTAGACCCTGTATTAGTCAAACCCTCATTTGGTTTAACTTCGCACTAGTTGAGCAATCGAGCATTTTACAATGATTTAAATGTATGTTTTATAAGGTCAGTTGAAGCAGTGGTTTTCATCATTGATCTCACGTCCCTCACAACACATACAAAGAAGTACATGGTACCTCAGTTATGTACTCGAGTAACTCCAGAACACCACCATGCACAATTCCACCGCCATATACACATACATAGAAGATCTCAATAATCAGTCTGAACAGATTTCTTTCGACAATACGACGTAGGCAACGCTCATCCTGGAAATAATTTGAGTAAAGGCAAAACAGAGAGAAGTAGATAACTAAATTAGAAATATCAAGGTATATAAGTTGACAACAGTACCATTTCAATAAGCTCACTGTCAAGTCAGAGCCTTTTATCCCAAACAAGTTGGGGTGGACAACAGTACCATTTCAATAAGCTATTTGCTTAAATTATTTTCAAACGTTTCAATGGCTCAATAAACAGTACTATTTGATACTGTTTGAGAGCTAAAAGAATGTTTAACATTCACCAACAAAGACAGGTCAAATGTATCAACAGCAAAATAGACTGAAATACAGCTGCACCATACTGTACAACCACCGGAAGCACAGAAATATAGACACAAGAGAGTAAAAACAAACCTTCTGGACGATGACGGCCTGCATGACGTCAACAGTAATGTTGTATGTCTTTCCATCAACAATATCGCTGCTAGAAAAATACCTTAATTTGTTAGTCCATTAATAAATTTGCAGAAGTTCAAAAAAGTTACTATTTTATCTTTTCAACAGGCATTATAACAGATAAGATCCACTGGATCATGGTAGCAAGCTCCTATTGGATGCTCTACTAGTATGCTCACTTTCAAGAAAATGTGCATCCCCAGAAAGGATGAGCATGATGGGTGCAGAAATAACATATCAATCCATACTATGTTAAATAAATATATATCTATCCATACTATGTTAACTAAATAAATATCTGTATAGAGAGAGAGGATTGTTAGTATGCTATGCGTGGCACTGATGGACCCATGCAACGCGTTCAAATTTCAAGTTTTATCCTTCAAATGATCGATACAAACTGCTCAATGTATTTTTCATATTGAATTTTCATTGGAGAGTGGAGACCAAATTTTATATTTTTTTGAAATATTTTACCATATCTTTTGGATTTTTAAAAACGCTTATTATTAGAGAGCTCAAAGCTAATTAGATCGATGAATTTCTAAAATTTTGAAAAAAATAGTAAAAAAATTTTGAAAGAATATAAAAATTGGTTTTCTTATAAGAATTCAATATAAAAATGAGATTTGAATGATTTGGGTCAGTCATTTGAACTTTGAAGAATAAAATTTGAGAACGAACGTGCAGCACAGATGGAAATCCCTTATACATATATATAGAGTGAGAAAGATTGGATATAGTACACTGTGTATGAATTGTCTCCCGAACACCAGAGTTGTTTTTGAAATCCAAAATTCAAACGATCAATCCGACCTGTTGAAGTTGTTCTCCATATTGAAATACTCTTGGAGACCAAATTTTACATTTTTTTGTAATTTTTTGCTATATATTATGATATTATCAAAAAATACTATAACTCGAGTATTTCATAGTTCATACCCTTCAATTTGAAAATATCACAATATATAGCAAAAGAATTTGAAACATATGTAAAATTTGGTCTCCAAGGATATTCAATATGGAGAACAATTTAAACAGTCAAGGATTAACTGTTTGAATTTTGGATTTCAAAAACGACTCTGGTGTATTATATACAACCTCAATATATATATAATTATATATAGAGAGAGAGAGGTTGGCTAACATACTCTCCAGAGTATAGATCATCCTCAAACCCTCCACTCCTTTATTCTTATTAGTATTGCTAGTACTATTTTATATATATATATATATATAGAGAGAGAGAAAGAGATTGGCTAAAGTATACTGGAGTCGTTTTTCAAAATTTAAAATTTAAACAGTCGATCCAAACCGTTCAAGTTGTTTACCATATAAAAATATCCTTCAAGACCAAATTTTACATTTTTTCGAATTTTTTTTCTATATATTATGCTATTTTCAAATTGAAGGGTCAGAAATACTCCATAGTTTTTTTTGAAAATAGCATAATATATAGCAAAAAAATTCGAAAAAATATAAATTTTGGTTTCCTACGAGAACAATTTGAACGGTTCGGATCGTCCGTATGCTGGAGTATACTTTAGCCAATCTCTCTCTCTCTATATATATAGAGAGTTTTGCTATGGTGAGTCGCGACTCACTAGAGGGTCTGTGAGTCGCGACTCACTAGAGGGTCTGTGAGTCGGGCTCAAAACTCCTAGATCTGGTTCAAAATGACCGATCCAAACCGTCCAATACGATCTCCCTATAGAAATCTCTATGCAGACCAAATTTTACATTTTTTCGAAATTTTTAAATTTTTTTCGGATTTTTAAAAACTGCTGTTTTTTAATGGTTCAGAACTAATTAGATTAACGATTTTCTAAAATTTCAAAAAAATACTTAAAAATTTCGAAAAATGTAAAATTTGATCTGCATGGAGATTTCAATAGAAAGATTGTATTGGACGGTTTGGATCGGTCATTTTGGACAAGATCTATGAGTTTTGAGCCCGACTCACTGACCCTTTGGTGAGTCACGACTCACCATAGCAAAACTCTATATATATATATATTGGTGACCTTTTCTGTTGGGTTTCTTTTCTAACCTACCCAACTTGTTTGGAACAACAAGCTTAGTTGTAGTTGTTGGAGGGCCTGAAATACTCAAATTATAGTGTATTTTGAAAATATCATAATATTATAGTGTATTTTTAAATACATATATAATATATATTAGAAGTTGAACATTACCACCAAAAGTCTGAGATTTGTACATTGTCAACATTTTCACAAAAAGACCAAAGCTCGCATAACAACAAAACCTGAAACAAGAGAAAAAGAGAGAAGAAAGCAGTTTATTTTTGGCATTGAAAATGTTAGATATTATGTCTTAAGGACCAGATAACATCTAAACATAACTAAAAGAAAAGAGCATATCAAAATAGAAAGGGATGGTAGCAGTAAATGAAGAAAAACGTCTTACCAGATCTCTCTTTGAATCAGGGGATGTACCGTCTGATTTCAACTTAGCAAGCAGCTCTTGGATGAAGTATGTATCAGCTAACAACAATGAGCAGGCCTTAATGAAGAAAAACGGCATTTTTTAAAAATGTATAGCATAGCAATAATTACTTCAAGGATCAAAATTTTCTGCATACAACTGTAAAATTCTGATAGATCGTAAACAACTGAAGATACAATACGTACAGAAACTCTAACAGTAGGATTGAAATATCAACATCCTTATACTTTTTCTTTCATTATATTTCATTAATTCCATTTATTTATACTCTGCAAGTTAAAAACTTGCAAGGGTTTTGTCAATCCATGCTACACAAATTGACGTGGAAAACATTCAGACCAAAGTAAACATGTTGGACAGAGATTGTTATTCCTAACCACAGCATATTTGGCATGTGCAAGTAAAGTGAGGCTGGCAATTGTAACTTCATCCAAGGTCTTCCGCAGTATTACATCCTATATTTTGTGAGCCTCGATATAAGCACAAATTAGTCACAGATATAACAGAATCACCAAAGATATGAGCAACATGTAAGAAGGATTAAAACCTTAATATATTCAGCTCCAATTGACTGGTAGAGCTTCATATAAACTGAGCGATCAATTACAGGAAGTGTCTGGAAGAATACATAAGATGAACATTAACAAGGAAACTGACCAACTAGGAGCAAACAATAATAATAATGACTCAAATAAATAAATAAATAACCTCTTTGAAAATGACATGCTCCATGACAACATTTTCAAGGAGACTATGATGTTTCTGAGCCTTAGGTTCTTCAGGGTCATCTATTCCAAGAAAGTGTGCCAACGTTACATTTCCAATGAAAAAAACCATATGTATTGCAGATCTGTTACAAAACTAGCTTACAGAGTTATCAATATAGCGCTTTATATATGTTACTTAAAAGATGAATCTGCTCCCTGCCTGAGTTTGATTGCTTATGTGCAAAAATACAAGAGTTAAGAAGAACATACATCCAAGGGCACCAACAACACCCACAAAAAATTCGTCACAGAACATCCGATCATATACTGAAAGATTGCTGATTATGACTGCAAAATCAACCGGTAAGAAATCCGTCATGTAATGAAAACTTTCCGGGGAGCATTCTGGTGTAATAAAATAATTAAAATCACCTAAAAGAAAGACTATAAATTGGGATTAATTAAACATAGAGGAAATACGCACTTATACCCCTGACCAATCGATAAATCATGTGGAGGCCATCAATGTTATCCGAATCTTCACAAGTTTTAAATAGACCCACCAGCTTAGGGAAAAAATCATTCTGCACCAGGTTTTAATTAATAAATAACATACCGTACAGTCTCCTAATAAGAAAAAACATAGATATTAAGAAAAGGAAAGATACACCCCGCAAAGAAAAAACAAAGCGGGCATATCAAACTTACATCTCGTGTTATTAATTCAGCTATGTGCATTTGGTCTGAAAATTTGCACTCTAAAATTATCTGCAAATTAACAATGAACAAAAAATACACTTCATGCCTAGTGATCATCAGAGTTATCATAAAAGGTTCATGTCAAATGAAAAAGAATAAAAAAACTCACTGCTTCCGCGAGTGTATGCATGTGATAATGATCCCAATTGAACACTTAGAGAGTTTTAACCGAGCATGAGTAATCAAAGTGAATCAAGTCGAGATAACACTTTGGTAATGGGATTAGTTAATAGATAGTAGATATCATGTAAATTGGCTGAAACAGTTTATGAGGACAACTGGCTATCTGTGTTTAGAATCAATAGGAACATGAATATAACAGCCTGTCTGTGTTTACAATCAATATAGCACTTATTCATGCAGATGGAGTAGATCATTTTGTTGTACTTAGCACAACCAGAGAAGAAAAACTATAAATAAGTGAAAACAAGAGAAGACAAATAGCTTAAAGATTATCCAAGGTAATTACGAACAAACCTTCAAAAGTAAAGGGAGACTAGATAGATCAACAGGTGGAAGCTCCGTCAGGTTGCTAATCCCAGAGTAAAATGAACCTCCTGGAGAAGTTACATATATAACTTATCCAAAACCGCATCAAAGTACTATTAATTGAAGGGATCGAGAGTATTTTTCTGAAAGTACAATTTGATTACAAAATCCTAGAAGGTTTAAAAGTCCACAGCACAGTACAGAGAAACAGAAGGACTGCAAGGCTTATCTGATTTGCTTCTTTTTAGTTTTGATAGAACATAATTATATAAGGGAGTATCAATCTCAATTAACCTCTTGAAAGCCAATCAAACAATAAACATAGCTCTAACAGCTGCGAAATCACCTCAAAAGATTGCTTATGTTTCAGTACAAATTGTGTACAGCACCAGAAAGTTTACTCTAATACAAAATATACAAATTGAGAACTACCTCCATGATTATTAATATTCCAATCTCTCTGCATACGACCAATGACACCCCTGCAAGACAAAAGTGGTGTATAACATTTCCTAACAACTTCATGTGAAACAACAAGCAATGAGAAACTAAGAAGTGCATACTAATACTTGAAAACACACAGAAGAACACGCAATTGAATAATAAATTGAATAAAATAATAAAAACTAAATGAAACAACAAAAGTGAATAAGAGCATTTGGGGGAAAGGCAGAATAGATGGGTATTCTTAATAATGAGATTAAAGTTGCAACAGCAGAACCTCAGTGTGGCAAAAGAAGTACCATATATAAGAACAACTAATTTCCTTCTTGAAGAGCAATATGCAACCAGCACGACATGTTGGCTGCCGCCATTTAATAATATTACCTAAAATTAAGAGAAAAGTAGCATATACAAAAAAATGTCCATTCAACAGTGCTCACAAAGAGTGAATAGTAATCTCTAAATTTACACCAGTATCAGGCTCAAAAATTGAAGTTTGTCATCCAAACAACAACTACCAGTATAAATTACAGAAAAAAAGGACAACAGATCTCATTCTTTTGCTTTTAAACAAACAATAAGAAGAAAAAGACTAAGAAAAGGAGGTTGAGCTGATATGGGTGATATGGGTCTGTGGAGGACAAAAGTACACTTCAATCATATCCTGTGATTTCTACAGAATATTAACAACATCCCTACTCCTGAAGTAATACAAAACTATACCATCCTTTGTGTGTTTCCAAATATTGGCTGAGCGCATGTAGATGCAGACTGTCAGATTCCTATTGAATTGAAATCTGGCATCTGATATAGCATACGTTCAGCTAACATTCAGAAGTCAGGAAACAGAAAGACCATTATCCTTCTTTAAGAAGTTAAAAAATAAACAAATTCCATGATAGATAGCAAGAATATATATACAAATAAGAATAAATACCTCTTGGCCGCTTGTAAGTATTATTAGGCAAGAATGCAAAGAAAATGTGCTCCTTATTCTGATCATTTAACACAAGCAAACCTAGCTCCTTTGTAACCTGGAATTGTTATATGCTCATAATATGGAACTATAATATAACCTCCAGTAACTAGCCTAGGCTAATCAGAACAGTATCAGTATAGTAGATCTTAAAAATAACAGACTATATTTCTTTCTTCGTTCATTTTTTCCTTTTGTTTAAATCAGTGTGTCAGCAACAACATGGTAGAAGAAGCCATCTTTTGTGGGAGAGAGGGGTCCTATTTTGGGATGAAAGACTCATCCATTTGGTACAATAACGGTGACAGAACAGTAACATAATAACTCAATCAAAGATATTTGTGTTAGTTCGCAATTAACCTCCTGGTACGCTACAGTAAAAGGCAGAAATCCAAAATCAACAATGTCGGCATCACCAGCCTTCGTGAACAGGTTTGCCTCCTAGAAAGAATTATTTTTAATTAGCTCAAAATTCCTAGAAGCACAAGATTTATAAAAGATCAATATATGACCTTGCGAAGCTAAATTGCCATACATGCAAACAAAAGAAGTAAAACCAGTTTTTCAAAAGCCTAGCATCATCCCTTCTTCCTCCCCAATTCACAAAATACACAGTGGAAAAGCAAGAGATAAATTTAAATGTTTCATATTATTCGGGGGACAGTTGTTCAGGAGATATTCTTGCTTCATAATAGCAAACAATAGGCTATCCATTTTGATGTAGTGTTTGTTAAGCATTTTTCTTTTTTTTCTTTTTTTTTCTGAAGGCATTGGCAGTATTTGTCATGTCGTAATGCAAATGAAAGTTCCTCATTTGGGGGGAGAGTATTTTCTTTCAGTCTCAGGTGGTGTACAGAAATTGGCCCCACCAATCAAAACCATGAATTAATAAAGGTTATTAGATAACCTGTTAAAACGCAAGGAGGTAAACACATTCAGAAATTCTGGATATTAAATAATTGACTTAAACTAACAACATTACCCGAATAGGGTGAAAGTTGCAGTTTACCCCGTTACAGCAGTTCACAAATATTAAAACTTGAGGCACTTAAAGTTGCGGGTTTCAATCGATTTTAAGTACCTAAGTTCGACTTTAAACTTAGCCACCAAAGGGAAGTGCAAATATATTTACGACACCGAATCACGAAAAGAAGAGCCTAAAAAACGAGGAGAAATGTATGCGAAATCAGTAAAACACCTACAATTACAATCATGCTGTTGGCGGATGCATCCATATTATTACCCTCAAAGCCGCCAAATTCGGAGCAAGACGTATCGGTATAATTTGAACTCCGCAGCGAGCTAGGATTTGTGCGCAAGGGAGGAGAGGGAGGTTCGCGGGCAACAGAATTTTGGGAATTGTTTATGGGTACATCAAATCGCGGACAAAAATGAAAGTTCTCTGATTAGAAATATACCCCTCCCTTCTTTAAAATTGGATATATACGTATACGGTATACCCTCTAATTTTCTCTAATTGGAATTTTTCCAAATTAGAGGGTATATAAGATTAGAAAATGCATATCTAATTTTAAAAATGTGAAGGGTATATTTCCAATTAGAGAAAATTAGAGGGGTATATGGCTATTTTTTCAAAATGAAATTATGTCATCTGCAATCTGATCTTCACTTACTATGGTTTGAACAAAATGAACACGTAAAATATACAAGATGAACACATAAATAATCAATAAAAATAAATGAATATGTTTATAAAAATTTGAACAATGATGACAGAACTTTTTTTTTATGTGTTCACTTTGATCATCTATATATTCACCTTGTCTATTTTATATGTTAACTTTGTTGAAACGATAGCAAGGGATGACAGTTGTCATTTTTCTCCTAATTAGAACGACGATAACAGTATAAGTCTATAATAGGCTAGCTTAAACTCGAAAAAAATTAAAACTAAGTTTACTGTTCACACGAATTTGAAAAATAAATGAAAAAAAATTCAAATTTTAAAACTAATGTTATAGGACGCTAGGATCGGATTCCTGAAATCCGATCTAAGCTTAGATCGGTTTCTCAGAATTCGATCCAATCTTGGATCGGATTTAGGAGATCCGATCCAAGCTCTATATAAATTTTGCTTGTGTCGCTTAATGGAAACCATATGATTTTCTTGGATACTGCAAGTTGCATGTCGTTGACACGTGTGTTAAAGTCTTCCTTATTTTTTTCCAATTGAATACACATAAGAAAAGTTGCAAATAAGTTCTAAAAACACGAAATATGTTAACTGAGCGTGTGAAGTTATGAAAAAAATTCAAGCCACCTAAAAGTACAAAAAAAATTAAATATGCACATTATTGGGAATGGGTCCCAGAAATGAAAAAATTGTTTGAAGTTATGGCATATTTAAGTGGTCAGTGCTGTAATGTTGCGAGATTAGTACATTTTGGAGTTAGAAATGTATAATAATTATTATTATTATAAAAATAACATTACAAATTATAATAATGATATAAAGGCTAGCACTAATCATTATAGAAATAATCATTATTGAAGTTAGAGAATGTTGTTTGCTGTAGTATGTTGAAGTTAGAGATGTAGAAATATAATTAGCAATTGGCCCAAAAAACTTATTGGTGCAACACCCAAACATGGAACAAGCAAATCCAATAAGAATTGAATTGCTAATTGGAGGGCTTATTCTTATTTCATGTATATGGACAAATAAGAACGTGAATTGCTAATTGGGACGAGGAGAGAGAAATCTAACATCCAAATTTGAACTAACCTATTCAACCACAACATCCAAACACACCTATAAGTATATATATTTTGCCTGTCGTGAGTTGCGGCCTTCGGAACTGTAGATAGAACAGTTCTTTCATCCTAGCCGTTCATTCGCGTCTCTCCATCTTGGCCGTTCGATCCGTAGGTATGGTATGCCTCTATTGAGACGACAGATAGCACGTCGCCATGGCTCTGCCATGTGAGTTTTGTACGAGCCCTTTCGTACAAAAAAACTATAATCAAGGAATTATTGCTAAAATTGCTGATTTGGCAAAAAAACTATCTTTTACAATTTCAAGCATGGAGATGCCCTAAGTTCTTTTATTATACTTCAACTTTTGCAAGAATTGAATATATTTTATATTGTTAAATTGCGCATTTAGGTAAAAAGGTGAAGCGAACTGCATTCATTGAAGATGAAGCAGAGTACGTTTCTGTATCTGATTTTTACTAATTGTCTTAAATTTCTCTTTGATTCGTTGCGAGGAAATAGGCTTTCTTACAAAGCTTGAATTGAAGAATTGTTTGAAATATGCGTTGACTATTTTGGAACCTTTTGGCCATTGGTTTGGTATGATTTGTTTGCAGGATTTCAAAAGATGCAACTGTATCAGATGATGAGGGTAGTGAAGATGAGGATAAATATGAAGATAGCTTCATTGATGATACAACAAACCTTTCAGAGAGAAGCACCCAAGCTGAACCTAGTGGTGATATGTTGGCTTTTTACAGGTATGTATTGGTTAATGACATACTGGTATGTCTTGGACCAATCATTGTGGTAGCAAGCTTTCATTGCCAAAATAAGAATAATAATATAATAATTATTATAATTTCAATAAGAATAATAAAATAAAAAGGAGGAAAGAAAGAAAAGCAAACAATTACTAGAAGAAAGGTGGGGGAAACGAGAAATGGCTAAGAAACTTGTCAAATCTGAATCCAAGTATACAATCAATAGGATATTAGGGGTTCATTGCTCTGCCTTTGTAAGTTGGTGCTCTATTATTAGTGCTTCTAAATAATTATCTGGATCTGAGACTGTACACTAGTAAATGCTAGAATATCATATGGTTCTTAATTGTAATGCATTGTGACTTGTGTGTTTTCAATATCGAACTGTGATCTAGGCGTTCACTTCTAACGCAGTCCCCTATGGAAACACTGCCAAGACACTGCTTCTCCCCTCATGACTCTTCAAGAACAAGCACAAGTGGTTCAACAGAAGCTCACACACCTGGGCCCTACCAACCACCACAAAATACCCATCTCGGACCAATCGATCATAATTCTGTAACCCGTCAATCTGACTCAAGGAGATCTAGTATTGTCAATAGACTGACAAATAATGCCAATAACATACAAGAAGAGTTAGCAAATAAACTCGAGACCAGAAAGAGGAAGCTGAGCTTCCAACGAAATTCTGAATCGATTTCTGTGTCAACTGAAAAGCTGATTGAGGTTTTGGATTATGATGATGATGATGATTTCTACAATTCTATTGATCTTGATTTGGTGGAGGCACAAGCAGCTTAATTATTAAAGCAGAAGGCAAAGAAATCTACTGCAGCAACAGAACCTCCACCTGTTATGAATGCCGATGCAAACACAGTAGAAATGAAGGATAATACGGGCAGTTCGCATGGTCCCTCATTTGACTTAGGATTCTGACTATACAAGTAATAGATGGATTTCATTTTTTTTAATTAAAAAAGGGGCTGTAAAGTAAATTAATTTAGAAGTATGTGGAAATGTAAAATTTGAATATGCTAACCTTAAAATAAGAACTGGAGGCCTTTTTAAATCTCCAAAATTTTCAGTACGAACTGATGCCCTTAGAGCATCACATTTTCTCTGTGAATTAGCTGAAACGTCATATTGTATGATTCTGTCAATAATATTATTATGCTATCTTGGAATGTTTTTGAGTAGGTAGAACAGAGAAAAATTGAAGTTGACACAAAATCTAGGATTAGACTTTTAAAAGTTCTTGAGAAAGTGCTGAGGATTTTATTCTTTCTCTTCTAAGGTGAGATGAGATAATGTGGTTGTAGTTTTAATTTACTCATTAGCTGCACTAATATTGTTTGAAATAAAATGTAGAAACTTGGATGGTACACAAAATTGTACTTGTATGCATTATCATGGAATACTTTTTTTTATTTTTGGTTTTGAAGTTGAAGCTTTCAATGAGAGTAATAGCAGCACCTGTTGCTGTCTTTGAAATTAAAGATTTTTCGGATAGAATACAATAAATGGAGTTTGGTGATACTCCAGTTGTAGAAGTTTTCAGTTTTGGTTAGGTTTGTGTTGAACCTAACTAGTTCTTTCATGAAGTGAGGTTAAGAGCAAATAGCGCATAGAACGACAGTTCTACCTTCCAAAACATCGAGAAGGCGTCTATATTGTTTAATTTTAGGTCGTCATTAATAGGCGTCTCCAAAATGCACCTCATACGCTGCATTCTATTATTTGCATATGATTGGTGAGGCTGTCGCGTAAATAAAGTATGGCGATTTGTGATTGAACTTTAAATTGGGCCACGTCAATTGAATAACCAATTGCTTGTAATTTGTGAGATTATATAGGCAAGGAAGTTAATAGAGAAAAGTTTGAAATTGAACTTCAGAGAGACATGATAATTATATTTTAGATTTTGAATAACCGTCATTGTTTGTTAATCTTTTCTGGCGGTGAAAACGGATTAGATATGGACCGACTATGGTCAAACCGTATCTCTATCCCGTATTAATATTTGCAAATGGATTTGGATACGGATATGAATATTGATATAATAAATATGGATATAGATCAAATATTAAACATACAACTACGAGTATTGATATAATTGATATTAAAATATAAAATATCACGTTTCAAAGAAATATACATATGCGTGTACGTACATAAAATTAACAATATAATGTTTCAATAACAAATTTTTTAATGAAATTTAAAATTAACCAATTACTATGGCCGTATAATTGCATAAATGTAACAAGAAATTATACATTTTAAAGTGGCTGAAGTACACGTTGTTACCCATTTGTTTTTAGTTAAGTTATAACACAGTCAAATAGCATCTAAGAATATGTTCCTGTAAATTAATTCATGCAACTTCATTTTAGTATCTCGTGCCTATTGCATTAACGACATCTCTAAATAGCACAATCCAATACTGAGAATCATTTTTGTTTAAATCTTTTCTTAATGCCATTTTTTATTTTTTTGGCGAATTTATGGGCAAAGTGGTGGTCCCTTGTCCTAAAATCTAGTTTGAGATATTTGCAATTTTGGATTAGGACGGCGGTTAGCAGCAATAATAGCAAAGGTTGTACACTGCAACAAAAGGAAATTAAAGAACTATAAAGTGGAAGCGGGTTGGTGCAGCTCATTGGATTGATTCCGGACCCCCCCCCCCCCAAATGGCCATATTAATGGGATTGTTTGTTTTTTTTTTTTTAAATATTAATGGGATTGGTTGGTGTCGTTTGTAAGAGTGGTTTGGTACACAAGATAGCAGTATCCACAGCTCTTGTTCCTCCGTGGATCTGATTATGGGTTGATTTGTGTTTTTAGTAAGAAGCTAAAAGCTCGTGGCTCAGAAAGAATGTTGGTGGTAGATGAAACCTTCAAATGCAAATATTGTAAGTTGGATTAGCGATATTAACGCCACAATTTAAATTTTTAACTAGTTGCTAATTCTTTTTAGGTGCGACGTTGGAACGATCATAAGGTTATTGACTATTTCAAATAGTTATTTAGGCCCTGATAGGAACCAAAGATGAGCAAGAAAGGAAAAAAAAAAAAAAAAGAACTCTCGTCAAATTTTTTTGTTTTGGATAGGAATTCACAGGGTCAAAAATTTCTTGCCAATTCTCGCCAGAAGAGAATTTTTCCGCCTCCGTTGTCAATTCTGATCAGTGGATTTGAAAAAAAGTGAATTCCATTTTCATTTCTCGCGTTAAATTTGTGGTTCCGATCAGAGCCTTACTCATCCAAACGATGAATAGTGTGTTGGAATAGTCGTCGCTAAATTTAAATTGGCATTATTATTTGTCAATTCAAACATAATAAACATAAAAGAGTACATTTTCTTATTTTGAACAATATAATAGCTAAAAAAAATATTTTTACTTTTTGAAAATTAAAACCAGATAATAAGGATATTTTTACGTAAATTTTAGTCATAGAAGTGCCACATTTTTATTATTTCATTTGCTGATATGGTTTTTTTAAATGTTTGTCCTTTTAATAATTAACTAATGGGCTAGTAAAACCGAACACGTTAAATTGAAGTGTAGGTGCTCTGTGTTGTTTAGGACCACTGCATGAGAAGAAACAGTAGCATTTGTTACATCAGATCCAAAAGCTCTTAGTTGGTCTGCCAAAATGCTAGTCCTTTCCTTAGGCCAAGGACCGTATTAGAGAGAGCATTTTTGTTAGTTTGAGAGAAGATATATATTGAAGTAGGTAGAGGCCGGGCTTCTAGAACATTAGTGTTAGTAAGTGTGCTTGGACCACCTAGTAGTAGTAGCATTGCCACTTATGATAATCCAAATTATGGTTTCTCTATCGGAGTTTTGCATTAGGTGCTCTATCATCATGTCCCCCATTTCTTTAATGCCTTTCCACGGCTTATTTTAAATTTCTTACTGGTAACAAGAAATAGACACAAAAGTATTTTGTTACCTTCTTTTTTTCCATGTGATGAATTTGGATATATCGGACAGTGAACTAGTGTGTGATTGACTAGCAATAGCAAGAGACCAAGACTTCAAGCACGAATTGTGGATATATCAAACTTTGCAACATTTATATATTTAATCAAAGAATAAATAACTATTATTGATAAAGGAAGAAAAAGAAAAGTAAAACTAACATGCTCTATTTTAGGTTCTGAATACGCAATTGTTTTTTCTTTTTTTGCCAAAAATTTTTCCTTTGTATAAGTAGTTTAATTTACGCAAATTTAATGAAGTTCATATACCTGTGTTTTTTATTAAACAAAATGATTCGAAAATTTTTATTATGGGTCAATATTCAAACAAAATTGAAAATAATATTAGAAAAAAAAAACAAAAGAATGGTCGAAAACCTTAGTTTTAATCTAGTGGCTAATGATGACGTTCCTAAAGAGAGATGCAAATTCTTCCTTTTTAATTTTTTTTTTCCCTATATGAGGAAAAGAAGTTTTGCTCTTAATTATGAACACTACATAATGATTTGGATCAGTACGAGATGAACACTACATAATGCTTCTACAGGGGTTACAACTTACAACAACCGCTATGACGGTTATAGCTAGCCTAGGTCGCCTCGAGCTTGAGCACAAATTAAGAGAGAGAACAATTTGATTGTAATTGTCAATAACAGGTGCGAAGCTGAAACGTGCATTTGTTTGTTCTGCATGTGCTAGGTATTAGATTCCAGATCTCTCTTTCAAAATTATTCAAATTAGTCTTTACTTGTGCTGTATATATTGACACTGAATGGGAGATTGAGAGGGACGCTTCTTGTAACCATAGTAAAATGAGTTGTGCTTCCAGATTTTTTTTGGTACGGGTTGCTTTAAAGGAATAGACTTGGCATATCATAATAATATGAGTTGTGCTTCCAGATTTAAAAAAAAAAAAAAACATAATATGGATCGGTGAACTGTGAACAAATTATATGATCAGCTCACAACGATGTTCCTAGTATATATAGTAAGTAATATTTCCAATTTTTCTTATAAGAAAGGAATTCAAATTCTTCAAAACATAAACAGTGCTAGAATATTTAAAAATTTTCATTAGAAAAATATAAATAGTTCTAAAGTTTTTAAATTTAGAATAAAAAATAATATTTCGAACGTTGGATTTCGTCACTCCAGAAATATCCATTCAAAAAAAATAAAAAAAATAACCAGCTCTTAATCCAAAGAGCCTCGATCTTATCTTCTGCATATTAGTATAAAGTTTTTCACCAACCAGGAATTCAGTAGTGAAATTCAATAACCCAATCTGATCGTTCTAAATACGAAGATTCAACCTACAAATCTTAATTTTTTTCATAGATAATATAGTTGAAAAGCGTCCTGAAAGACTGAAACTGGATATTTTCTCTTAAAGCCTTCTAGAAGCATTCAACTGCCAAACTTTATGGATAATACAAGTGGATGCTCCTATTATAGTGGTGGGTGGGTTTACCTTATGATAGATTTCTTCACCCTTTTTTGGTGCTTTAGGATGCTTTGAAGTTAGGACAAATTTTGTGTCTCAATATCACTTACCAAAGTCTTCATGTCAAGATGTCAATCGCATTTTCATGTGACCATGTTTTGAGAGATTCCTTATGGATATGCATATATCAGTTCTGGTCGCAGAATAAGAAAAATCTGAATTAATTACTGCCATTAGATGGGAACCTCAATTCAACATGGCTTACAAATCCACTTTGACTGGACAAAATCCAACTGCTCCAAATTTATTTTATTTTATTATTATTGATATTTTTGGTTGAATATGAAACCACATGAATCTTTAAGGTTAGCAATCTGTACTAACCGCCATAATGTCCCAAGATTCTCAAAATGAACATCTCTCACTGGATCAAGAATTAATCTCCAGATATTATTTAATTTTGTGACCAAATTGGAACCAAAATGATCCAAATATGTTGGAAACTATCCATATTCGGCCAACCATTATACTGTCATCACTAGCCTTTCTAATGATGAATAAGAATATTATAGTCTAAAAAAGTAAAAAAAACTTTCATGCCTATCATGATCTCCATTTACACTTCCATACGGTGTGTATATCATGAAAATTGTAGCGCAGTAGATTCCCATGCTATTATGATTCAAAGTAGCAACTAGCAAGAGATGTTCACCATGCCTTTGACTTGGTCAACATGGCATCTAAAAGGTCTCTATGATTCTTCAAAATTTCATAATTTAAAATTAACAAACTGGTTTAATTATATTACTTATATATATGATCTTAATAGTACGAAAACTGAGCCAATCAAATGGAAAAATTTTCCAACTGGATTGGAATATTAAACCAATTGACAAGTACAAGTGTACAACATATATGCTTTGATCTGTTTTTCCAATCTCATGCATTGACAGGCACAATTTATTATGTTTTGAAAAATGGTGCTTGATTCCCTGTCCTCAACAGAAATAGGTCAATTCAACTTGTGTTCGGAAAATCACTTGCATCTACTAGAGATTCTTCCATAAATTAATGATTAAAATGGGGGTTATATATGGAGAGAGATGCTTTTGTTTCAGTGAATTGCTGTTCACCAAGAAGTCTAGCATAGAATCTAAACTGTACTAATAATGACATTACAAAAAACTTAAAGCGAAAACAACAATTGGAAAGGGAAATCTACTCCAATTGGCAATTGCCATGGAAACATATATTGCAATAGTTTGTAATTGGTAACAATAGCAGAGGATCCGAACTAAGCAATGAGAAGAAAGAGAGATATTGAAGCGGTGGAGAGTACACTCTACACTACACAGCAGGGCAGATATAGGCATTTAATGAACTAACTTCATATGCCTACCAACTTCGGTATTTGTCTAGTTATGAGCTTTGCACCAATAATGTTTCCCAAATCGTGGCCAAATATGTGTGGTTTGTCATTCACTGTTGAATTCTAGATCAATTTTGAAAGGTCAAATGTTGAAATCTATGAAAATTAAATTAAAAATCACAGAGACTTATTGGGTTCTGAATTCTGATGCAAGTATATATATATATATAATAGACCAAAGTGTATATGAAACCGACGAACCGTTGCCTGCCAGTTGTCAGTAATGCCAAAATCCATGAAGACTGCAAATTTGGTGACACTAATACTACGAATCCATATCCCGTCCCGCGCGGGATGGTGCAGCGCACCTATTCCAATGGTCCGATCTGATCTGGACGGTTAAATTTTTTTGGACCTATCAATCTGGTATGATGTACAGGACACCCATCTCGGATCGGACAGTTGGGATAGTGCGCTCCACCGTCCGCGCGGGACCAGATCCCATTTGCTAATACTACAATAGTACAAGTAATTTTTTTTTCTTTGTATGCTTTAAGATAGTGACACTGTTTGAAGATGTATTATTGTCATTTGACTAGCAGACTGTTTTTGTGGTTGAAAGGGAGCAAAATCCCTATTTTGTACTATTTTGGATCTTTTCTCCGGCAGAATTAATTTGGCGCCAAAAAGCTACACAAATCAATATAGTTATTGCCACATGGAACCGGACCAGGTACATTGTTGGTAAAGGTCCTAAATGTTGCATTAACTGATAGCTGCAGTGCAAAGATACACCATATCTCTTCCTCATCAAAATGGCTAATCATCTCTTTCAAGTACCTCTATGTGCTTTTACTCACGAAAAGAAAGAAAGGAACACTGAACCCGTTTATAAATAGTGCACACTAAATTGGATTCTGATATTCACTGGTCATGAGCTAGTCCACTATTGTTGGTTTACTAGTTGGGTTGATTCTCAAAAAAAGTTCAAGTTTATGAATTGGTGCAATACTAATAATTACTAATTAATTAATAATTGTGTTAATTCTGTTTCGCTCCTTTTTTTTTTAATATTGCAACTATAGAAAAATAAAGTTAGTTGAGAATTTAATGAAGATTTAATTTTTACAATTTATAAAAATATAATTCATTGTTATAGCATTATGTCGTTTAAATAGAATGTTCAACATTTTTAGGGTCATCATGGGGTTTCCGTAATATTTTCTTTTAATTTATCACTAAGAGTGTTTCACTTTGATTAGTCAAACACAACATATAATCCAAGTTTGAAGGGAATGTTGTCAATTCATTGCAACTCCCATGAAGCGGCATCAAAGCTATTTATCGCAGCAATTTCAGGCTTTTGACAATCCATTGCATCAATCCCGCATTTCTAAATTTAATTAACCACGTGCTATTTCTTCACTGCCAAGATTTAAATGATTTCTGAAGTAACACCAAAGTAATTCTGGAAGAAATAAAATGAACCAAAGTTAATTAATCTTCTTGCAATATTCTTAAATTTTAATTTTTATATTACACATGCATTTTTGTCATTTTCCTTATTCGAAAAGTAACCTCCTCCTCCGGACAATTTTATCAATAAACCAAAGAATAAAATGAAATTAGTAAACAAGGCCAACTTGCTCCACATCATGAGGCAGGGATAAAATGGGAGGTTGGTCACCAAATGTATAGAGATTCCTTCTCTTACTTTCTCCCACAATCACACACACAAAAATGCCTAGTTAGGTTTTCTAGAATCCTTAAATTGTGGGCGCAGTGTGTGTGAGGTGTTGAATAATTTTGTTCACGAGAAAGAAAAAGTAAAAAAAGAAATAAAGGACAAAATGTTTGGTTGCCCTGTTTAAAGGGCTATTTTTATAAGACAAGTATAAAACAATTAAAAGTTGCTCTCACATTTTTCTCAAAAGAAAAGTTTCTGCAATGCTACACATAATTTGGTAATAAAATTCAAACCGTTGTCCAACCTAGATGCCGAGCTATATAACTGATAACTGCGTATGTTTCTTTTAATAAAGCAACTAGCAGTGAAACAATATTAAGTAAGCTTCCTATATATCATGAGGTTATTTATTTATTCAGAAATTACTACAATTATTCTAACATTATACGATGACATTACAATTTTTCTTCAATGGATAAAAAATTTTAATTGTTGATATTAGTAAACTATGTCATTAAGACGAACATATTTTATTAGAAACCGTCACTCGTATGTGTTTTTGAACTAAGAAAATAACAAACTATTTTATTTTGGGAATGAATGGAAATTCTAAACTTAAAGTCTGGTGAGTAAATTTGTTACAATAACAAATTTTGATGACACTCGAGAAATTTAAATATGCATATTTCTAATTAATGATGGATTTTAAATATTATTGCTTAATTGCTTCCAAATAGTTCTATACTATGTCAAACATGGACGCTCATCAGTGCTACTATTTATTCAAGATAGCAACCATTCGCAAGTCACTTACTGAAAGCAACTTTTCATAATTTACTGAATTGATCTGTTCGATGTAAATAATCCACTGACTTAAATCATTTTTTAAACAAATAAGATAAGAAAATAGCTAGACAGATTTCACATTGTAATTGCTTCAATAGTAAAAGGAGCATATTGAGAGACGCATTGGAGTACACATATAAATATAGCGAGAGGATAATAATTGTTATTTTTTCGTGGAAAAAGTTGATAGAACACATTGGGAAACGGGAAGGAACAAAACAAGGGACACACTCCCATAAAAGTATACCTACCTACCAAATCCAGCTCCCTGGGTTTGTAACCACTCAACTCAATCCCGCCTCACCAACTCGGTCAAATGGGCCTAAATGCACTGGTCCGATGGGGCCCCTCATAAACTTCCTCTAATTAAATATTGTTTCCAAACACCAAATTGTACCCAGATTTTTTTAAATGAGAAATAATAAAAGTCATATGCAGTTTTACTATCGCTTGCCATCGTTTGAACAAATTAAACATATAAAATAGACAAGGTGAATAATGTATATATGATCCAAATGAACACATATAAAAAATAAATTTTTTCATCTCTTATTCAGATTTTTATATGCATATTCAATTTATTTTTATGGAACTTATTTGTTTGCACGTGTTCAGTTTGATTATTAATGCGTTCACTTTGTTTATTTCATGTGTTCACTTTGTTAAAGAGATGACAAAACTGCATATGGCAGTAATCAGTTTCCTTATTAAATCACTCGTCATCATCTTTTTCTTTTATTGAGGAAAATTATTCATGATTTTCTTACTATATATTAGAGACATATAAATGCCTTAAGCATTGAGTTTTTGGGCCACCGTATTATTGTGAGTATCAATTTATAAGATGCATGGGACGATTTTAGTTTCCGTAATAATTTTTTTAATTCATAATTGATAAACATTAAGTAATATTCTGACTCCATAAAACAACTTGATGCCAATAATTATTTTATTTAGGGTACTATAGATATAATTTGACAACTATAGTATCTAGCATATGTGGATCTACATACAAGATAGGAGTTTCAAGAATCACTTTTTAATCTAGTGACAAAGAACAACCGCGGGTTCGAAATCCGATTTGGGTCTTGACCCCAATCCTATCTTCAAGAAAGATAGGAATTTCCATGTCACCCATATTCTTTTAAAATAATTAATATTAATAAAGATGAAATTTATAGTTATCATATGCAATTTTGTTATACGTAATATCTCTTTAAGCCCCATATACATATACATATACATATATATATATATATATATATATATATATATAATATAATATATATATATATAGAGGTGATTTTTCATCATCGAACCACATACATATTTTAAACCTATTATGATAGATAAATTTTAAATATTAAATTAATAGATATATGATGGAGTCTAATTTTAACTAACGTTAATCGATAAATATAAATATTATAAATTTTGTAAATTCTATTATAACATTTCTGGCTCTTTCATTACAATATTTAGTGTGGCACACTTTCAAACTCAATTGGACATTTTTCTTTCATATAATTTTTGTTATTTACGGAAACTGCATCTCATTTGTCTTGAATTTATTATCCCAGAAAAATTCACAAACCATTAATTATTTATTTTTAATGAAATTCAGATGGTCCAATCAATAATTGATCAGTGTGCAAGTTGGGCTGTCATAAGAAAGCTACCAACAAAATCTCTTCACATCCGCTCGTATAAATCCACCCACCTCGCCTTCTCCTCCTTTGCCCTTTGCTTTCATCCTTGTTTCTCTTATGCTTCTCAAATTCCAAACGTTGCATGGAGTAGAACTGTAGAAGCACCCAACAAATTACATATCATTATTTCCCTGAAAGGAACACCAAATTAGGATAATCCCCCTCGAGTGCTTATACTTTGTATTTCGCCATGGGAAGGTCACCTTGTTGTGAGAAAGCTCATACCAACAAAGGAGCATGGACAAAGGAAGAGGATCAACGTCTTATTGCCTATATCAAAGCCCATGGTGAAGGCTGTTGGAGATCCCTTCCTAAAGCTGCTGGTACTCTCCCTCTCTCTCATGTGCGCACTTATTTCTTGTTGTGAATGTATATTTAGATACTATCACATTGCTGAGAACTTTTTTATGTTAAAGCACTAAGTCTTAGTTGGTTTTCTGTGTTTTAACTTTAAGATGCAAATATTAAGTATTTTCTAACCACATCGATATTAATTCTTTCTTCATGTACATAAAAATGCAAAAGAACAAGTTAGTCATGACATGGAGAGAGGCAATGGTACTTCTAAAAGCTTCTCCGTACGCTCAAAGTTGCTTTTATCAAAAGAGGAAAAATGAAGATATAGAAAAACAAAAGAGTGACATATAAAAGATTGATCTGTAAACTGTAGAATAATAAGTCCATGACCTTCATTTATCTTTCCTTTTGCACCCATTTTAAGTAGTGAATGTGATGCCTTGAACAGGATTACATCGGTGTGGCAAGAGTTGCCGCCTCCGATGGATAAATTACCTCCGGCCGGATCTCAAGCGTGGTAATTTCACTGAAGAAGAAGATGAGCTCATAATACAACTTCATAGTCTTCTAGGCAACAAGTAAGCACTATGTATTGTCATTTCTTCGTAGAAATGTCGTGTGTTATCATACAAAAGACATTTCTTAAAATTAAACTTCTTTTTCTTTGTTAAACAATAGGTGGTCTTTGATAGCCGGTCGTTTGCCGGGACGAACAGACAATGAGATAAAGAACTACTGGAACACACACATCAAAAGGAAGCTCTTGAGCCGAGGCATCGACCCGCAAACTCATCGACCGATCAATGCTACATCATCATCGCCTTTCAGTGGACCCCAGTTGACTCATCAGATAGAAGTCCCTCTGTCGCCGGTAGTGGGACCCACAGGCTCTTCTGAAGAACCTACCAGCTTGCACAGTCCAGGAGAAGAGAAGCACAGCTCACATGGACTAGACATAGACCTAAATCTCTCTATAAGTTTGCCATTTCAATCTCCAAAGAGGAGTGCATCTCCTTCAAGGGGATTCACGGAAGAAGCAAGTGCATCAAGTGGTAACAATATTGTGTATTCTAATAATCTGTGTTTGTGCTACAATCTAGGGTTTCAGAACAGTAGTGAGGCTTGTAGCTGCCAGAGAACTCAGAATACACAGGTTTTCAGATTTATTGCACCACTGGAAGAGGGACAATAGCATGTTGGACTCTTTTAAAAATTTTGTTAACTATGAATTAGCTTTTAAGCTTAAATTTGCGGGAGTATTTTTTGTTTCTTCCCAAATGGCAAATGCCACCGAGCATAGTTAGTTTCTCTCCATATATTCCATTTTAGGCTTTCTTAAGAAAATTCCTAAAAGAAATTCACACAAAGGATTTTTTTTTTTTTTTTTTTTTTTGGGGGGGGGGGGAGGGGGGAGCGCATTCTCTGGATGGTTGTATTCAACCATCCAGTGGACGTCTTTCGATCCGAGCCGTCTGATTTAATCTCAACGGTTAGATTTTTTCGGGCCTATCAATTCTGGTATCATGCACGGGGCATTCATGTCCATTGAGATTAAATCGGACGGCTGAGATCGAAACCATCCACTGGATGGCCATCTAGAGGATGTGATTCCGGGGGGAGGGGGGATATCTCATGTAATCTAGAGGTTGCCAAACACAAGAGTCGTAGCACTGTGACCAAGTTGAAGAAACGACTCTTTCTATTTTTTTTTATCAAAATCATAAACCTATCAAATGCTAACAAAAACCAAATGATAAAGAGCATGTGACTTTTGTCTTTTAATACGTACTAGACACACACATAATATGGGGATATACATGCATAATCATACATGCCTTTTAATCTGATCTTAAATAAATTAGTTGATAAAGTTGGGTGGAGTTCCAACTCATAGCCTTGTTTACAAATAACATAATTAATTTGCTCGTCAAACTTCAACCAATGCAATTAATGTTATCTTTTTATAATTAGCATTTTCTTCTTTTGCTATTTAGGACTTTCAACGTCATTTTGTTCTTCTGCAATGCATATAATATTGAGGTCTCTAGAAAGTCAAAAACGAATAAAATCTAATATTGTTATGCGCAAATTAAAGAACAGTGAGCGAATAAGGCCAAAAGAAGAGAACCAACTAAAGGTGATAAGGGGTGAGTGAATGACAAGAAGGGATCCCAGGATGGTGCATGGTGGTGGTTAAAGGTTATGGAGAAGTTCGGGTCCCTTGTGGCGCACTATATGCTGTTGTTGGTGCAGCGTATCACTGCTGTCACATCCTCCCTTAAGCGTTAGAGGTACTACCTATGGTTCTTTGTTAAAAATTTCAATTGATCATCCAATTTCATTTTGGGTATGGGAGGCTTTCATGATGTAATTTCAAAAGTAGTTTAGCGTGTAATATGGTGGTAGAATTATATATATTTTTTCCTCAGAAGAACGTAGGAAAAATATTTTTGTAAGTTGTAATTTCAATACTTTTCTCTCATCTAGCTAGGGTGGTGCCGAAAACAACATTATTTATTGTTGTTTAAGATGTACGCCAATCAACTTTATTTTTTTTAAAAAAAATAACTACATAGTTTATAAGATAAAGTTATAATTTGATTCAAGTAAGTAATTTACATAAGCAAATACTTACTCATTTAGATGAGGGCGAGGGCCAAAACATTAAGAACAACTTGCTAATTTGAATATTTAGAATATATCCTAATAACTTTTAATGAAAACCATAAAAATAACAATGTTAGTGACTTTTCTTAATAGATATCAGGCATCCATTATTGAATAGTATTTTAATATAATCATTAACCTAAATTATTGTTTTTTCTTGTCCCTACACTACTTATAAAAGCACGTATCGAAGGGCTAAAATAACTAGGCAAAGGTGTAAGTAATTGTTTACTCTATGCAATCTTAGCCATTGATTGTTTAAACCAATGGCTGGATGTCAGCAATGGATATAAGTTTACAAACTCTTCACTTTTAATAGAAAGAAATTTTTCGCTAGATTGGCTATGCACTCATCAAAATATAAAGAAATTTATTGCTAGATTAATTGTGCACTGTGTTTGGAAAAAGAGCATAACAAATATGAAAAATTTTATTAAAATAATAATTATTTTTCATTTTAAAAATAGAATGCATACGTAAAATTTTCTCATCTGTAATTTACCTACGCTTCCACCCACACACCTTGGGCAGGTACATTTGCTAGTTTATTTAAATAACTTTTTAGGTGAAGTTATATATACAACATTTATAACGGGATATATTTTTCTTTACTTTAATATATATATAAGGAAACTTGATTTATGTTTAGTAATTTTTTGTCATAACTGCCAGCAACATGCCACAGGTACTGTCCTGGCCATGAACGCTGCAGAAAATCTGCTTTCATCATTTAAAGTAGTAGAACTAGAAGCGTTTGGCATGTAGAGGGGGAAGTGGGGAACATGTGAGGTGTTCCTTTTGGTAGGTAGAAGGGTGGGTAATAAACAAACAAACAAGAGGTATACTATGGTGGGGTACTTTAGGCCAACCTTGATGCTAATCCATAATTTATATTTAAAAATCGTCAGAAAGTTACATGTTATGTCATCCATGAAAAATTATTTAATTCAAAACAATAAACATGCATCTTGCATCTATAAACAAGTTAACTAAGCTCCCAAAATTGCAGCATAAATGAAAAGGATATACATAGACCAAATGGAGAAATACAAATTTGTGTCACAGAAGAACTGCACAACAGCCATAACCAAGGGACCTCACTTACCTGGAAAAGTGTGGCATTGATGATTAAACTAGTAATTAGCCCACCAACCCCCACCACTCACGCACTCGCACACTCAACACAGTCACACTCACAGTCACATACGTACACAACTTCCACATGACAAAACCCCCTGGGCCTGAGACTGGAGTCTTTAACTAAGGAAGAATCCGGTTCCCTTGTAGCACTAGACCACTAATACATGTGGGATGTGGCAGCTCATGTGAGGATAATGCATGACTGCCAATCTTGGTCTGATCAGATAAGTTGGCCAGAGACATTTCATATTTGTTCATCATCCAACTTTAAGGGGACTTTTATGAGAAACCCAACAAAATGGAAGTCTCAGTTCCTATGAAATGGAGCCTGGAATTTTTGTAAATTTTCTTTTTTAAGATAAATTGGAGGTCTAAGCCACCCAACTTATTTTTAAATTAAATGTCTATGAAAAACTCCCCAGCCGGATTTCAAACCTGCGACCTTTCACTCAAGATGCATTGCTCTTTGCCACTAGACCAAGAGCTGGTTCTTCATGACAGTCACTGTCAACCGAAATTGTTTGGACTTGAATCCTTGTATTGAAATTCCAAATGAGATTTTTATTACATGACAGTCACTGTCAAGATTTCTAGAATAAATAAGATTTTTATAATAAGTTTTCATGATATTCAATACCAAAGAAACTAACTGAAAGTCGAAAAATAAAAATAACAACAGAACTGAAATGGGACTTGGAGATGCATTTACATAATTTTAGGGAAATTGATTGCCATCCCCAAGATGCAATCTGAAGATTGCAATGCTATAGAAAAAGGTTGCTTAATGACATAATTTAAAGATGCTTTTTGAGAATTCCTATGGGACAAAATAGCTCATAGCTATATCAACTAATAGCAGAAAACTGGACTTCTATACTAAAAAATAACTCTTTGTGCGCTCTTCTACCTTTTCGGCTTTTCCTCTACTTACACCGTTATTAGTCTGTTTTGAATGGTCTGAGTAAAAGTTCATAAAAAATAATATTAAGTAATGCACGATTCCACAACTGTACTAATTGCGGAAATTTAATTGCATAAAATTAAGTTTCTTTTTTGTTTGATTTAATTCAAAACGAAGATTTACATCAATACTTCTGATGACAATGACATAGGAGTTCGTCTGCGTTTTAAGTTAAATGGATGGATTTAAATCAAAGAAAAGTAAAAGTCTGCTTTCGGAACCTATAATAACATAGAATACGAGTGTATACGTATGATTATTGGGCACACAAAGAATAATACACCACAAATAGTACTCTAAATAATATAATACTATTGTGTTCATGTAATGACGTACGGAGATGGAAACAAATGTTTAATACTAGAGTACACTGTGCATTGTAAACTTCTTTTATTTTTAAATTATATATATTTTCAATCACAAATTATTCATTTTTATGAAAACTTGAATTTTTTTTCAAGGAGAAATGTAAGTCAACAGTGAAAACATACTGGTATTAATTTGGTCAAATTTGACATCTGCAATTTCTAATCAACAATAATATAATATAATATTACATACATATGATATGAGGGCGACTTGGACCTCACCGAAGTTGATCAACGTTGAAAAGCTCCTAGAATAATTTGTGATGCAGGATTTGATTTGATTAATTAAATATGTATTTTAGATTGGCTGGATCAACATGAAAAGTAAGATCATACCATTGAACGTTCATAACAGCAAATACGAATTAGCCAAATATATAGCAATTTTTTAAAAAGAGAAATTATCGGGCAAATTACTCAGCTTTATCTTCAATTCATAAAACAAATCATTCAATGACTATTTAACATATGAGTTGCATGAGCCAACTTATTTAAAAGCTCGTGTAAGAGAGATGAAACAAAAAAAAATAAACCATCGATCCAAGGATCGACATCTGAAATTACAACGTATAACAACATACAACATATATATAAGAAATCTCAAGATAATTAAATGCGGTTCATTTCTTAATTTTTTAAGGGCAAAGTACGTAGAAAAATGCCATGGCGCGCATCTATATAAAGACAAAAGGTCAGCATTCCAAGGTTTATATATTGACTTCAATTATTTCCATTCCACCGTTCTAGTTTCTACCAAACACACCATTTGTTCATCACCACGCATGTTAAAGATCATAGAAGCGGTGGTATCAAGTCTAGGACTACTAGAAACTAGAGTTGGTCTGGAATTAACGAATCTCAACTCTAAACCAGTGCTTTGCTTCTTGTCTTTACCAAATTTATGGTTTATATAAGTTAAATTAAAAGAAAGGCAGATTATATATTAATTATTATCTGAAAACTAGCTTAGGAGGGTGTTCCCTTTTTCAATTATTCCTTACAAGTTACAACTAAATAGTCAAAAGTGTGCAATGCTTATTCAACCTTACTTGATTAAAAAATAACAGCAAATATATATATGTCTTAATTTCAATATGATAATGTTAAGACTGATCCCATCATGCACGTTCATTGACGTTAAGTGTCGTGTTATATGACTATTCTAGTTGCTCTATTATTTTGATTTTGTAAGTTTTTTCTTTTGAAGAAATATTTATAATATGCTAAATCATCTTCTTTTGACGTTATTAAGTGCCGCGTTAGAAATATACTGCTTAATTTAAACTACAACATGAGAATAATATATATCATAAAATATAACAAAACTTATATATTAATTTGTTGGAGTCATTATTTAAAAATATAAAATGCTAACTAAAATGTTTCTATATGAAATCTTTTGAATATTTTTATATTTATCAATTCTCTGTAAATGACAGATTAAAATAATATTTTTGGTATTTGTATCTAATATATTAAAAAAATAAATTATTTTTGGTTCTTAACTAGTTGATGGGAAAAAAAATCCTTGCTCTATATATATCTGTCATGTGTATTAACATATGAATTGGATAATAAATTTAACAGACGCTCATAATTAGTTTTGCACTTTCTACTGAACATGAATCACCAAAAAGTGTTTTCCTTAACATGAACTCCGTGATTATTTTACTACGCACTCGGTCCATGTAAAGAGTTACCTTTTCTAGTTTTCTTTCCTTGGCAGTTACATGTCCAGAATTACTAGTGTCATGAATAAACGCCACCAAGGGGCCCCTACCCATTCTCAAATTCAGGTTTCCACCAACTTGGGACAGGTGATACAAGCTCTTAGAAATAAATTAATTATTTAAATAAATAAGATAATAAAAAATAAATAAAGGAACTTTTGCATTGGGCGGTGGTAGTTGGTGGTTGGTAGCCCAATGACCTCACCCCATGACAACTACCTTTTGTTTTGGCCATCTATGTATGTTCCACTCCTTTGATCTCCTTTTCCTTATAACGCTCCAATTTGTACCTGTCATATACCCAACACCTTCATGGTAGCTCGCTAATTCGTACTCTTATGTACCTTTCATCTAGAAGAGAAAAAGGAAAAAAGAAAAAGGTTGACATGCTTAAAAGAAAAAATATTTTCCGTGCTTCAGCCATAATATATAGTTGATATTAGTAATTTTCTCACAATTCTTGTTCACATTCGTGTTATTATGGAAGAAAATACTTGCTGACTATCAAATTGCTTATAAGATGAGAGAGTATTTATTTATATACTATTCTTATTATTATTTTGCAGACATATGAGTGAGTATATATTTCCCCAAACATACATAAATAAAACTGGGACAAGTGAGTTTTTTTTTTTTTTTTTTTCAATTTTTCCTGGTTCCTCTACCTCTAGCCGATAAATTTAATAGAAATTTATAGTTACACTTAATATGTGCAACTTTTTGAACGGCGACTAAAAAATTGTTGTTGTTTTTTTTTTAAAAAAAAAATTAACGCCCGCAGGCAAAATTTCCACTAAAAAAAAGCGAAGTAACAGTACAGATCAATAGCTATAACCGTAGTCCCCCAATAAAAAGAAAACCCCTCAGAATCATAAAGTCCTAAAAAAAAAATAAAAAATACTTTCGTGCACCTAAAAAATTGTTAAAATACGTACAAATTAAGACTATTACTTTCGTGCACTGACATCTTTCCCTTTCGTTGCAATGAATACATATGTTATTAATTTGGGGAAGTATATATATATTTTCATATTTGCAACTATTACAAACATTTCAGCTTCACATCTTTTAATACAAGTTCTCCTCAATTAAATCATTAATTCCAATTGAAGCAAGTATGACTATACAATTCAGCAGCATTAATTACATGACTGATTCAAGTCTTCAAAAGCTCTGTAAAAGCATATAGAGCTGGGACCAGTATATAATTATAGGAAAAAATTAATGTAATTCTCATTTGAAAATAATGTAAAAGGATACCTCAGAAAAAAGTCTTCTTAAATCCTGTCAATCATTTTACTAAAATTTTGTGTTCACATCTTCATACACATAACAGAAATTCTCACTATTATATCATTTCAGTATCAAGGTTCAATATGGAACTGTTAGTTATCAAATTATTAATTGTATGCTTGACTCGTCAAAATTTTGAGAAAAGCAATTGTTGGGGAGGCTATGGATAATATAAGTTGAGAAAACAAAAGATGTGGGCCTACTACATGCTTCTAGAAGGCCGAAAAGCCTAAGTTCAAGGGTCAACTAAGACTGATGCTTTATTACTTGATGGTTTTGCATTGATAGGCTAATTGACAAAAGATAAAATTTCTTCTGAAATCATCCTGGTTGTGTCCAATACACTGTTGTGACCAAGACCAATAGATTTTTATTTTGCAAAGACAAAATAATATCTTGTTTGACCTTTTGGATATGAAAGCTGATGTATTAACATCAATTTGATAACTATGATTAATCGTGTATAAGTTCATTGAAATAAAAACATATATATATATAAGTTCAAATTGGAGGTATGAAATACTTCAATTATAATTTTTTTTTAAAAAATATCATAATAAATAACAAAAAAAATGTAAAATTTGATCTCCAAGAATATTTCAACATGGAGAACAACTTAAAAGAGTTCGGATTGATCGTTTGAATTTTGAATCTCGAAAAACCACTCATGTGTATACATGAGTGTACCATATCAAACCTCTATATATGTATTATTTAGAATTGGTGCAAATTGAAAATTCCTTTATGCTGATCAGCAGTCGACGAGCTAAATTATTGAATATGCAGTTCCTAAATTGAAAATTCTCAGTCAGTGCTTTTTTTTTTTCCCCTAGTTGGACAATAAATTTGCAGTTCTTCTCCAGCAAGATATAAATAGCTTCAAATTTGAAATTCTTTTTTGCGGGAAATCGTCATATATAATTTGAAAATATTTTAAAACTTTTGGTCCAATTAGATATTCTTGGACTGCTTGTAAAGCTGCAAATTAGCACTTCCTGGAGTAAGTCAAGGTCAAGTGTTTTGTTTCTCGGTTTTATTTTGGTGTATCTGGATAGTTTCGGTCTTGGACCCTGGGTGGTGCTGCGTGTGCGTACTGTTATTGGAAAGATTTGGTTTGATCCGCACAAGCTAGATTGTTTTATGCCCCACAAAGCTACAACCTGAACTGGATGATTTTTTTTTTTCGATTCTTAATTACACAATAAGATACAAATCAAAATTGATTTATATTTTTACCATGAATAATAAATGCCAGCCAATGAATTATGCGCATTTATTGTAATCAGCCAGTCAGACTTAAATAATTGCAGCCAATCAAAATTTGTACGCAGATTTGAAACAGGTTAGATATTTTTCAACTGATTATTAAAAAAAAGAAACATCTAAACCCCTTCATTTAATTTAATAACAATAAATATTTTACGGTACAATAGAAAATCATGTTACACTGATTGGTTATCTTGCATGACTGGTTGCTCCCGTAACGGACGATTATTATAACACATAATCAGGACCCTAAAAATTTTAATACAAACCAAGCATTTTTTTTTCTTTTAATAAGAAGCATGCAATTACCCGTTTATAAAACGCGTCTTTCTCTCTCTAATTTAGCACGTTTTATAAACGGGTAATTGGCCATTTTACGCGTTTTATAAACGGGTAAATATGCTGCACTCATTTCTAATTTCGAAGTAGAATTGGCGCTGTATTAACGCGTTTATAAAACGGGTAATAAGGCTAATTACCCGGTTTATAAACGGGTTATTACACCTGTTTAATACACTTTTCCACTTCGATTAAAATTTATGTCATTTCAGTCTAACTTTTGTCATTTCAAAAACTTTATGTCAACAAATTTGTGAATTTATAAACGCGTTAGTACAAGTTATATAACACTAGCCCTTCTCGCAGAAATGAAATCGTGCAATATCCTTAAATCAAATTCTCCTCCCTTTAAACCTAACCCTCTAAATAAATTCTAGAAATGTCTACAGTTACCATATATGTCAACCAATCTCCAACTTTTGTTGGTTGTTTTTTTCACATAAATTGTAGTTCGCAAACCACATTTGCTGCTATTCGAAATGAACTATACAACTATCTCCCCATTTTAGAAACCCAATACACTTTCAATATGAATGGCCGTTATAATGATATAGTGAATGAGAGATATGAATCTCTATTTCTTCCCGTCAATTCTGAAGATGAATGGCGATATTTTTACCACGAGTCATTCGAGAGGAGAGGATTACCCATTATTGAGTTGTATGTTGATTTCATTTCTGTATACGGCACTGGACCAGATCTGAACGTAGCACCGCTTGATGAACCCAGCAGCAGCGAGCCAAACACTACATTGAATCTTGGATTTGGTCAGCAATACACTGGCGAGCAGTCTATTCCTGTTGGAAACCGGAGTTATGGTTCAACTCGACCTGTGGAAGAGAGCAACACATCAGGCGATGATGTAGAGGTGGTCGATGACGATGAAGAAGGTCCAGGGAGTTACTCTGAACTTCCAACCGGAGAAGAATATACCGATGTGGAACACTTCTCGGAGAGATAATTGCCTTTTTATGTAAACTGTGATTAGCCGTACATTTCAGGAGTAAGTGCATTGTGTGATATATCGATGTTTGAGTATGTTGGTAGGCCGGAGCCTAATTTAGGGCCGGAAGGCGAACTCGATCCTGGTAAAAGATTTGGTTCCAAAAAACAATTAATTCTAGCCGTTTGTGATGTTGCTTGTAAAAGAAATGCTGAAGTCAGAACCGAATCTAGTAATAGACAAAAAATTATAATGGTTTGTATGCAAAAACCAAATTGTAAGTGGCGATTGTATGGTAGACTTGAAAGTTATAATACCAATTAGAAGATTTCTACCAATCCAAATGAGCATAGTTGTTGTAGACCGCCTGGCGAAAGAGATCACGAAAACCTTACGGCTAGCCTAATTGATGAACATGTCAGAGATGAGTTGAAAAAAAATCTAGCTAAAACTGTAGAAGATATAGGAGGTCTTATAAGGGCTAGATATCCACGTATTAAACCCACATATAATAAACTATGGCGTGGGAGGGAGCGAGCACTCGAGTAATTGTTTGGGTCTTGGGAAGGGACCTACAATAAACTTCCACGGCTTCTCGAGGCAATCAAGACGACAACCCCAGGGACGAAGTATACGATCATTTCTTGGCCTACAGGCGTTACCAACGTGAACCTCTTTAAGATGGCGGCATGGGCTTATGGTCCATGCATAGAAGCACTGAAATATGCCAGACCCGTTATCTCAATTGATGCTAGTTTTTTAGCGGGCCCATACAAGGGTAGGTTGTTTACGATGTGTGGTTATGATCCAGAAAAATCGTTTAATTCCGGTTGCATTCAGATTGGCCGAGAAAGAAGATAAGGATTCTTGGGGATGGTTCATGTCTTCGGTTAGATGGGAGGTTGTAGGAGCGAACACCAGGTATTGTGTCATATATGACCGTCACAAGACAATAAAAGCAGTATTTGCTTCCACAGAGTACGGTTGGAAGGCACGAGGTCTGCATGCAGTAACAATGCATCGTTACTGCATGCAACACGTTGCCGAAAACTTATGAAAAGAGGCTGGCGAGTCGGAACATGAAAATTTGAAAAAAAATTCAAGTGTAGGCTTGCAAATAAGAAAAACCCTAGGCATTTTAGACAGAAATGACAACAATTGAAGGATACAAATGAGAAGGCATCTCGGTATCTAAGAAATTATGGTAAACATAATGAAGCAGACGAAAATGAGCGGCCCAAATTATATAAATGGACTCAGAGTTTTGACAAAGGGCATCGATGGGGTCTAATGACGAGTAATGGATCGGAGAGTCTGAATAATATTTTTAGAATAGAGCGAAGATTACCGGTGACAGCAATTGTGGAAGGCACGTGGTATAAATGTGCCAACTGGATGAACAAGAGAACACAAGAAGCACTTGAAAGGTTGAGTCTAGGAGAAAGATGGCCAAAAGAAATAAAGAATAAATTAATCAAGCACGATACAAAATCACGCAAGTACATTAAATTAATTATTTTATTTTTACATCTATTTTAATATAATATTTTAGTAACTTGAAATGTTTCTTGCATTGACAGAGCAGATAAGCACTTTTGTGTTGAGATTGGACCTTGCAGAATTTAGAGTCAAAGCTCGTCAGAATTACCGTGATGGTCAAGGGTACGAGTATGAGCACTACATTGTCCTAATTCCACCTCATATGGAGCCCACCGATGTGCAGTTGCCATATATTGGTACCACATGCGAATGCAAAAAATCACAACTGACTGGTATACCTTGTGCACATATCATTGCTGTTTGTAGGGAGACAAATTACAATGTAGATCAGTTTGTGGATCATCGCTACAGCCTACATAATCAGCACATGACATGGTCGGTTGGGAAATTTCACTGTTATAAAGATGAGGATGAATGACCACGGTACGATGGTCCGACAATTGTATTAGATAAGAGTTTGATGAATCGCGGAAGACGCAAAGTAATTCGTGCTGAGATGTGGATGGACATAATGGAAAGCAAGAAAGGTAAAGGTCCCAAAAAAAAGAACCAAAAAAGAAGTCAAGTTTCAATAAGTCAACAGCCGCAACCGTCCCAACAGCAACCACAATATCCGATGGATGCATTGCAATCTGGTCGACACATTAGCAGATCACCAACAAGGACCAACAGTCCAAGTAGGAGAGCGACCTTTGAGCCTTTTGTTCTGACTGTTGAAATGACTATTCATCCATGATGAAGGTCATTGCATGTTGATTCACGAACCATCAACAATAGGGAGGACCAAGGATATGTGCAACCACGGCGAAATTCAGGCAGCACTGATCCACGGGCCAGCCATGTCGCAACTGGGAGTATGAGAACTGAGTCAGCTAGATTTTCGACTAGCGCAACAGACAGAGCTACTACGTTTGCGGATAGAGGAGGAAGAGGATTTGGGGCGAAATTCCGCAATACGTTTTCTTTTGGAAGGAAGAAAAAATGAACCATAAGCAATAATTGTTTCTGTTTGTTTCACGATTTTTAGTTTTTATTAAAATTTTATGTATTGTAATTTCGAGATTGAATGTTTCACGGATTGTACTTTTAATTTAAATTTTATGTATTGTAATTTCGGGATTGAATGTATCACAGATTGACGTGGATGAGTAAGCATAACAAAAAAAAAATTCTTCTCCTTTTTCTTTGTTTTCTCCTCTTCTGCTCTCATTTTTTCTGAGCGACGAAGAAGATAGACACAGAACGCAGCAGCACTATATAATAATATTGCACCCTTATAACGCGTTTATAAAACGGGTAGTTAGCCTATTTATCCGTTTTATAAACGCGCTAATATAGCTGCTATATGTAGCTGACAAAAATTCCTGCCCAACAGAGTGTGTCAGGTGGCAGTATAATTAATTCCCTATTTATCCGTTTATAAAACGCGTTAAAAGGCTCTTAACGTGTTTTATAAACGGGTAAGTAGGAAATTCTGTCAGTTTTTGTTTTGTTTTTTAATCACTTTGTGAATTTATAAACGCATTATTAACATCTATAAAAGCGCCTACGGGACCTCAAACCTCACAATATTTCCCCTTTCTCTCTCTCTCAAAAATCAAAACATTAGAAAAAATAGAATCCATTAAAAATGTTAGTTGGTGCGAAATTAATAACCATAAGGGTTGTGTGCGGCACAACTATTTAGCGATACAGGGTCGCACACAATCCTTATGGCTATTAATATTCCACCAATTATAAAAAATAAATTTCGAAGTGGAATTCGTTATTATGTGCAGAGTTGGCCCAGATGCACAGCTCGGAGTTGTCAATAATCATCTGAACCAAACCAACATTTCGCAGGCAACGGCTTTCGCTCCTCCACTACCGAGTTCTGCCACCCCAAAGTAGGGAAGAACTCGATGACTGCTGTTTGCAGATGAAATGTTGGTTCCTCTGCAAATATAGCGCCTATAACCTTTACTCTTGTTTTATCCAAATTGAGTATTGTAAGTTGTAATGGAGAAAAGTTGTAATTTTTTTCCAATTGTAATGTACAATTATCATTAATCAGAATGATTGTTTTTTTTATATTAGTGATTTCTTATTTTCTTTATGATTAAGAATGAAAATAAAAATGTAACTACAAATTATAAATAAATATCTAACTAATAAATGTAACTTAAAAAAAATATAACTTAAAAATGAAAAAAAATCAAACTAAAATTTATAATTATTGAAAAATATTTCTAAAAATGTAAGTAATAAAAAAAATGTAACTTCAAAATGAAAAAAAAATCTAACTAAAAACTATAATTATTAAAAAATATTTCTAAAAATCTAACTAATAAATGTAACTAAAAAATATATCGTAAAAAATAAAATTTAAAAAATGTAACTTAAAATTCTGTTTGGAGTTTGCATGCAAAAATTTATAACTTTCTGCGCGGTTCGAGGTGGAGACAGCAAAAGAAGTAATTAGCAAAAAGACAGCCTATTTATCCGTTTATAAAACGTGTAAAAAGGCTATTAACGCGTTTTATAAACGGATAAATAGTCTCTGAAAAAGATTACCGCCAATCTGCCTGACAAACTGACAATTAAATTGAATTCCATTAAATAAACCCTATTTACCCGTTTATAAAACGCGTTAATAGATTATTTACGCATTTTATAAACGGGTAAATAGGGTTTATTTATGCACTCAATCTTTCTTTCTTCTCCACAGAGCTAAAGAATTTCAGACGCAGCGAAGAGAAAAGAAGAGAAGAAAAGAAGAAGAAAGGAAAAGAAGAGGAGGAAGAAGAAGATAGCTACTAAACCACGTCATATTTGTACCGGTGTGCTTCTCGAAGGAGATGGACGAACGAAAACACGAGATGTTCTTATGCAAGTATATTGTCAATACCCTCACGATAAATTTTACGTGAAGGTTTTTGCACGAGATGTATTTCTTGTCAGAGGGCCAAAGCACTGGACTGACTTGGTTAAGAGGGACTGAGGTTACCGTGTCCTCCGTGCAAATGGAAATGAAACAGTTGTTGTATGGTTGCCTTTGCAACAAGCTTGTCCTCCCGGTTTTCAAAATTATGCTTTAAATGGAAATGACATTTATCGCATGCAGTAATTATTAGGTGTTTTATTATTAGATGTTTTATTATTGTGTTTTATTATCATGTGTTGTATTTTAGTGTTTTATTAGTTGTTTTATGGTTATCTGTTTTAATTTGGTGTTTTATATATGTACGTTTGTTTTGTATATTATGTGTGTTAATTATATTTATGAACATTTTAAATTTGGTATTTGTAATAATTATATTTATGTCTGTTAATTATATTTAAGTCATTTTTAATTATATTTATGAACATTTTTATTTTGTAAATTTATAATAATTGATATTAGGAGACTTCAAAATATTAATTTAAACCACACAATTAAAAAAATCAACATTAAAATTTTGAACCACACAAAATTACAATACATTAAAATTTTGAACTACACAACCTAAATTTGTAGAGAATCCATTACTAAGGGCAATTTGTAGAAAAGAGTAGGGTGCCAAGAAAAAAACCGGGTGCCTCCTTTTGCTGAAACTTGGGCGAAGATGCCTGCATTCCAGCCAGATTCTCATCCAAGGAGGTTGGCTGCTGAATTATGGCTTGACCCCATTTTGTGGCACCTGAAGGGTCAAACAGTAGTACCGTCCTCTACACATAATAACGAATTCCACTTTGAAATATTTTATTTAAAGTTGATGGAATATTAATAGCCATAAAAATTGTGTGCGACCCTTTATCGCTAAATAATTGTGCCGCACACAACCCTTATGGCTATTAATTCCGTACCAACTAATATTTTCAATCGTGCCATCCATTTTTTTTTCTCTCCTCTTTTCTCTGTGTTTTGTGATTTATGAGGCGCGATCTGAAGACAAACCGCTCGTGGTTATATAGAAATTTTTTTTGCCTAATTATCCGGTTATAAAACGGGTAATTAGCCTTATTACCCGTTTATAAAACGCGCTACTATGTCGGCTATGTCAGAAAAGTTATGGAGTTTATCTAAATGAGTGCAGTCTATTTACCCGTTTATAAAACGCGTAAAATGACCAATTACCCGTTTATAAAACGCGCTAAATTGGAGAGAGAAAGACGCGTTTTATAAACGGGTAATTGCTTGCTTCTTATTAAAAGAAAAAAAAATGCTTGGTTTGTATTAAAATTTTTAGAGTCCTGATTATGTGTTATAATAATTGTCCTCCCGTAACTGTACTCTTTTTGTATCTTTTTTTAATACGGACTCTTGCATTAGGAAAATCATAAACCAGGCAATCATACAGCATGCTCTGTTCCAGATCTCTGATAAAACACTTGTACCTTCAATACCTATCCTTAAGTTCTACACTAGTTTATTCTAGTTTGTTATGTCCCAACACACTCGAAAGGTATTTCACAAGAGACCCCTCGTATATTATGGTTATGAAAAAATAATCCCAAGAAAATTTGGTGACGGGATTACTTAATGACATATTTTATAAAAAAAGATATGTTTTATATATGTAAAGACGAGTTCTTTTTTAACGGCACCAACCTTTATATGCCGTTAAATCTCTGTACGTGCTACAAAGTTTTGGTCCACATAAAATGTTTCAATATTCCTTGGATAATTGCAGCCCGAGCCATAACTTATTGTTAGTAGCGACAAAGTTTTTTATAATTTTGAAATTAACTAAATTCTATCGACTCTTTATATAACGGGTCCTCAATTCTAAATTATCACTGCTTGACAGTATACTTGATTCTGTAGTTGCCTACTTAAACCAGTTTGTTTTTATTTGCCCCTAACCTTTTTAAATAAAAATGCAATCAAACTTTTCAAATTTAAATATTTAAAATTAATCTTCTAATCAGGTTTGGCATCTTGCCTCCTTCACTAAAAAATTATTTTGTTTAGTTAATAGCTAAAATGTAATTAATTCTCATATTAATTTGCTACTAAGTTTCTCTTTCTGCAGTAGTTTGTAAGTGGGCCATTTTTTATTTCGTCATTTCTTTTGTTTTTTTTTTAACTCTTTTGTAATATGTAATTTTTGTAAATATTTTATTTATCTCAATGAAATAGTAGGTGTGGCTATCGACACTCTACCTTCAAAAAAATGCATGCGGATCAAACTTAAAATTTTTTTATCTCTTTGAGGCCAAGCGCTCACATGCATTTTGTTGAAATATAACCGACTAGTATGTCATTTCTTCATTAAGGACGAACCAAAACAAGCAAATTTAAAGCACAATCTCAGCGCTCCACACTGTATTCTCTTATACGAAGCATAATATCGTCAGAACTATATGGCATCCCTGATGAACATTTTGTGATAGGGTACTGATACTTTTGAATCATTTGTTTTGGTTTTCAGACCAAATTTGTATTTTGTGATGGGGTGATGCTTGGCGGTCGTTTTGTTCAATTGTCAGCGGATGGTGGGGTAGACGGGTAGGAGATAATGCATAAATAAATCTGTTGCGTAAGTATCTTTTTTTTTTTTTTTTTTAGGGTCAATCTGTTGCGTAAATATCATGTCAACAAAGTAAAGTATGCTAATTAAGTTGTAAAATGTGAAACCATCATGTTGCATCACAATGGCAAGTAGTCGAGCATAGATAGAAATATTTCATGCCGAAAGTGTTTATGTTAGCATTAAGGACTCCTTCTAGAAAAAGTATTGGAAAAAAAGCATATTGGTCAGTTGTCTTTCTAACAAAAAGTTAATGCTGGAAATAATTGGATAAAAGGGTTAACTATCTAGGACTCCGTAAGTTTAATGGGAAAAAATATATATATTTTAATACAATGGTGAAAAGAAAAAACAAAAAAACATTGAATACTTTGGGGGTAAGTAATCCTTCCATTTTAAGAATAATTTATTATCTATAAATTGTTAATCTCTCCTGTCTTAAACATGAAAATGGCTGGCACAAATGAGTTATCAAATCGTGTATTATTCCAAATAAATATTGTACTTTGTTATATAATTGAACCCAATTCTGTCTTTTTAATTAGATTGGTAGCTTTCTAATTTTGCTTTCAACCAAATTAATGTTTCAACGGTACAACAAACTCCATAAGCCCCAACTATACTTAATTAAAACGAATAACTTAACCAAAAGAATATCAAATGTGACATAAAAGGGGGTCCTTTTTCGTGTTTTTGGATTCGAAAAGGATAGAGAGCAGATTGTGGAGCACTAAAACCGACCTAACGAGCAGGATTCTCACAAACAGATAGATGCCTAGCAGTGTCATATCCGTCACTTGTTTGATCCAAACCAAGCCTAATCTTAGCCCTTATGCAATGACATCCCTGCACCAACTTGCCACCTCGCCCTTGCAATGTTTCGAAATTCTCATCTAATTTATTAGAACGTTTCATCTTTACATTTTACAAAAAAATAAAATAAAATAATTTCCTCATCTTATAAGCAACTTTATCAATCATTACTCAATTAATTTAAATATCATTTTCGTTCTTGCAATTTCAGCTACGATACGAGACTCATTACGGTAACAGCAAGCAATATATATATATTTTTTTTTTGTAATTTCACAACTGCAATATTGCTATAAGATTGATGCCGCACTTTTAGACACTAAATTAGCAATTGCTTTGCATCTTCCCCCCATCCCCCCTAGCAAGAAGGGTTGTGCCACACAGAGTTTTCGATACCAAAATTGCTTAACATCATCACCTCCTCACCGTCATCTCTATCATCACGCATTTTCTTTTTTTCATCTTCAAAATACTTGTCCAACGTTCTCACATTATCCCTTTATGTTTATGTCTCTAATCCATAATCTCTGTCATCCGGTGCATACATCATGCCATCCCCTCGTAGCGCCTACGTTTCCCTCCCTTCCCCCATCTCATGCCGACCCCAACCCCGCACAAAACTAATTGTCCTAGAAAAAATATTAATTGTCTTAGAAAAAATATTAATTGTCCTCAAAGAAATATTGATGGTCCCGAAAAAAAAATTTAATTGTTCTGGAGAAAAATACTAATTGTCCAAGAAAAAAAGTTAATTATCCTGGAAAAAAATATTAATTATCCTGAAAAATAATACTAATAGTTCTTGAAAAAAGTTAATTATTTTAAAAGAAAATATTAATTGTCGTGAAAAAAATGATAATTGTCGTGAAAAAATATTAATTGTCCTGGAAAAAAATATTATTTGTCCTAGAAATAAAGTTAATTGTCCTAAAAAATAATTAATGCGGGGGGGGGGGGGGAAGAGGTGGGGTGGGAGGTCAGCATGAGGTGGGAGAGGGGGAAAAAAATAGGTGCCAAGAAGGAGGGAGTGGGTACGCCCATGAAATCATCGATAGGGATGAGCGACGCGCTGGACAAGTATTTTAAAAATAGAAAGAGGGAAGCACATGATAATGAGATGATTGATAAACCTTGTGATGGTCTTTATATATAATTCTTGTTTCAATATAATACCAGAGTCTGAAAATTCCAGTAATATCGAAAATCGAAACAGTAACCGAAATGACGATATCCGGTATTGTAAGATAAAATATTAGAAACTATCGGATTTCGATCACCTGGCCAATAGAAATGCCGGTGCATTATTAAAAACACTGGTGCCACATTTTCTTGGCCTGCGGCAAATGCCATCAAATTTTAATCATTGGATGACGTTTGAAAGATAATGTGATCACAATTTACACGATGCATTGAAAAAAAACAGAAGTGACTCTTAATAGTGCTTTTATTAAAAATAAATCGCAACTACCAATCAATTTCATCCGACGGTTGAAATTTCATTTGTGGCGGTCAAAAGTGTTGCAGCCGAATATTTCTCTTAGCAGATTAATTTCAACAATATGAATCTGTTGTTTATTACCGATATAATAAATTTTAGGGGAATTTTGGTTTATGCCACGGCAAAAGATTGAAATTAGAAATATGCCACTGCAAAACAACTAATTAGTTTTATGCCACTATGAAACAATACAAATTGATTTTATGCCATCAATTAATTGAAATGACTATAGTACCCCTTTTTACAAAGGAGAATTCAGATCGTGCCAGTGCTGCGCCATTTTTTTCTCTACCGTTGGATCAGATTCGATGGTCCGGATTAAAAGGCAGTAAAAAGGAAAAAAAAAAACTCAGCCTACTGTCCACCTTCTCTCGATCAACAAAGCCGTCCGTACATCATCTCTCTCATTCATGACGCCACGTCTGGACCCATCTCACCGGCCTCTTCTTCTATCTCTCCTTCCCTGATAATCCCAATTTGCAAGAATCCGAATCCTCTGCAGCCATGGCCGGGAGAAGAGAAGGGTAAAAGCGAGGTTGTGAGAAGCGTAGAGAAGCTAGTGGAGACGGCCATGTCGGGGTGCGACGCCTCTCACGACGCGACACATGCTTACCGCATGTGCAATCTCGCGCTCTCTCTCGCCTCTGAACAAGGTTTAGGCCTCAGATAACGACAGCTTAGAGATTGTAATAATCTCTTCATTTCTCTTCTATTTTGGAATTTAAATATAAATTCCTGATGTGCATATTTGATGAGTGGATTTTATATGCATATTCAGGTACCATTTTGACTCCAAACTAAATCAATTGCCTTGAGTTTAGATAGTTTAGATGAGTTTAGGTTAGTTTAATTAAGGTTTTGTGTCAAGAATGAGTTATTACCATAGTTTCTAATTTTATTGCAGATTTTGACAAGAAATGACTTGGATGAGTCCATAAAGTTGAAGAGCTCGTTGTAAGCTTTCCAACGGTTCTTGAATCACTTCAAACAAAGTTCAAATGAAGGAGATATACCCAAAATACTGACAGGACGCAGTGCTGAAATTTTCCGGCCACCCGCCGAGAGTCCCAGCGACCCGCCAGACTTGGAACCGTCAGATTTATCAGCATTGCCCGATTTAGCAGTTCTATGTTTGGACGATGGTTTCTACCGACTCCATGTGCATCCAGAGCGCGTCTTCAGTTATTTCCAGCGTTTCTACACCTTCTCAATGCCTATTAAAGACGAGTTTGAGGAGAGATCAAGGGGAGACAAGAGGGAGATCAAATCCAAGGTCAAAGTTAGGGTTAGACATTGATTATTTGAGAGTTGAGTCTCAAGTCCAGATCGTGGCAGCGCCAAGCAGGTCATTTGCGATAGCAACAGACGTGTTTGATAGGAGATTTCGATACGCAAGAGGGAAGCAAGAGCAATTGGTTGTAATCTTTCCTTATTCTCATTTTCTCTTGTGTTTGTATGATGTCTCTTAGTTGTTGATTGTTTGTTCTAGGGCTATGGTTGTAAACTCGAATTCTTAGTTGTTGATTGCATGTTTATTTAGTTTATTTGATATCTTTGTGTTTTATACCTTGCTTGAATTGCTTTAATTCATTATATGTCATGATTATCTAAGTAGATTTGTTTACACTCGTTAAGTAGAGCTCGCTTAATTGCTAGGTGGTTCAGTCCAAACAAACTTAGATTATTAGGCATGGTTATGATTAACATGAGGGTTGATACCGAGATGTTAAATCAGGACTAATTATCGAGAGTTTAAGTCCTTTCCAAAGGTAAGAACCAAGGAATTCGTAGGTTAGAAAGGTATAAACTTATAGAAACTAGACCACGAAACGAGAGTTGAAATCTAGGTTCTATACGAGGGAAATTGAGTTAATTAATTGATAACCAAACCTGAAACGAGAGTTTAATCTAGGAACCTTAATTAAGCCAATATCCCTACACAATTATCAATTAAATTAAGTCAACTTGCATTCACATCGCTAACCCTAGTGGGCCGCTGAGTGAACCAGCGAGGTTGTCTATGCCCGCCAAGTAGCCAGCGACCAGTCTAATAGGTTAGCGACCTGAGTTCTTAGCGGGCCGCTACGAGAGTCAGCGGACCGCTGGAACTGGGACTAAGAAGAAGTGTTAGCAACCAGAAATCCTAGAATTACGTGACTTGTTAATCTCTCTCATTAATTCTTGTTTTGACCTCGAAACTAGACTTAGGATTTAGACTCACCTATAATTCTTTAATTCTTAAGAGTTGAATCGTCTAACTAGTTTAGTAAAGTAAAAGACCGATATTCCAACACCGTCCCTGTGGATTCGACCCTCAAGCTGTTCTACAAACGATTAGATCGATAGACACGAAGTTTTTATTTTGAGACTTGGTTTTTCCATCGATCAAAATTGGCGCCGTTGCCGCGGACGGTTTGCTTGAATATTAGTATTTTGGTTTAGTAAATTAGTTTAGACACCCTTGTATCCTTATATCTTACTTATTTTATCTTATCTTAAAAAAAAATAAAAAAAAAAATTGTTTCTACCACCATGTTTTATTCTTTTCAGGATTTTGAGCAAGAGACGAAAGATAATTGGAAGGAAAGCAGCGACATGAATAGACAATTTGGACTCAATGCGAACATGAGTGAATTTGAGCGCGATTTCCACATCATGCAAAACACCATAAATGATGCATGTGGAGACAACCAGAACTTCAGCAACCTCATCGGATTTGATGGACCTTTGGACTATCAAACAGCCCGTTCGAGATTCATATGGAGGGAACCTGAAGCACAAAACATGACTGCTAGTCCTAGCGGTCCGCTAAGACCCCTAGCAGCTCGCTGGAACCTCAACAGACAGACATGCAATTCTGGTTTGAATGATCGCTCTTCTTTTGCTTTGAACAATGATGGTTTAGTGTCTCAACCATACCATAGGTCTATTTTTTTTCCTAGTTTTGATAGTTTGCAATCATTTACGTAAATGCCAAGTTTTGAATCAAGGTTTGAAGAATTTAAAATGAATCAAATTGAGTTTAATGAAAAACTTTTGAAAGAAATGAAGTATCTATCATCTTCCCTCAATACTCTCATTACACATCATCAAAGGATGTTAGAGACTGAGAATTCTTCATATAGGCCACACAATGAACAAAACAATGAAATGACTTTGCATAGTGATTGTGAAATTGAAAATTCTAGTTCCAAGAAGACCCAAATTTGGTTAGATACTAATGAAACTGAAAGCAAAGAAGTAGAGAATAGGGAGGCACCAGAGGAATTTGATGAACCAAAGTACATACCACCTCCTCCATATATCCCTCCAATTTCATTTCCACAAAGATTGTTTAGGGTTGAAATTGTCAAATCTAATTAGTTGGAATTGAAGCATCCTCCAATTGAGAACATGAATGATGAACTTGAAGAGAAGAAAGATGGTGACACTACTCTCAAAGTCGAGGCATCCGACAACACGAATGATAAGTTCAACCAATTCGACTTGAGCACTCTTAGAAGATGTTTGGAGAAACTTGATGTGATGGAAGACAACATACCGCAAATCAAGTATCACATCATAATCGAGCCAAGAAAGATGACATCCAAAAAAGAGCACTCCAAGCATGTTTCAAAGGATCCGCTCAAGCACTTTTGGGAGAACTATGATGCGTGGAGAGGGAGAAAAGTGAAGATAAGATGAGTAAATGCAAGGTGGTCAAGCTAGTGACCTCAAACAAGCGCTTCTTGAGAGGCAACCCAAGGCCCAAAAATTTTATTTTATCTCATTTAGATTAAATTAGGTTTAATTGTTTTAGTTAGTTATAACTCATCAATTTTTTATTGTTGGTTTTTAGGTTTGAAGAAAGGTGAAAAATCAGCTTTTGGAAGCACCACTACACGAATTGTATGCAAGAGCTCAAGTTTTGGGGAATACACCATGAAGGAGCATACAAGCTGATCGGGTGCAAACCTAGTCAAAATAACCTCGTTTTACCTGATTTAATCTATTGTAGTAAAGCTAAGGGTCGAATCACAGGGACGGTGTTGGAATATCGGTCTTTTACTTTAATTAAACTAGCTAGACGAGTTCAACTTTCTTTTGTAAATTAAAGGTTGAAGGTGAATACAAATCCTAAATCTACTATTAAGGCTAAGACAAGAATAAATAAGAGAAAATCAACAGGTCAAATAATTCTAGGGTTTCTGGTTCCAAACGATTCTACCTCTGTCAAAGTTGGAACGGTCCGTTCCATCTCTGGAACGGTCCGTTTCAGTCTCTGTCAACGATTGGAACAAGCCGTCCTGGATCAGACTCCCCCTTCCGGGCGGTACGTTCTGATCTTGGGACGGTCCGTTCCAATGGTTGATACTTGTTTTGTCATTGATTTTAGTTATTAATTAAGTGTTTTTATGCGAGTTTAAACAATACTTAACCTATAAACTTGTACTCTAACTTCCGTTCAGGTAAAGCTACTAAGTTCTATTGTTTAACTCCTAGAACGCCTAAATTTCAACTTCCGTTTCTTGGTTTAGATGTTCTAGTCTATCTCTTGGGTCTTGGTACACTTTTAATCTTCCGATCTCAAGTAAAACCCTAATTTCTTAAGGTCTGGTTCATCCTTCCGGATCTCACCTACCAAATAGTTTCATTACCACACTATAATTCAGGTTAATCAATATTGCTACCTACTATCAAACGTGGCCATCGCTTAACAGGTATATCAATTAACAATTCAAATCAAGCATAGCAATAGAATAAAGCAATCGAATCACAAGAGATAAAACATAACTTAACTTAATTAATTAACTAAATATTCAAATCAAAACAAGCAACTAAGTAGAAAAGTTTACAACCATAGTCCTAGAACAATCAACTCAACAACTAAAAGGCATCATGAAAAACAAAGAGAAATAGAAAATAAAGGAAGAATAAAACCCAATATGTCCTAGCTTCCTTTTGTATGTCGAAGCCTCCTATCGAAACGCCCTGTTTCTGCCACAAACCGGTCGATTCGGCGCTGCCACGATCCTGACCTGAGACTATTCTTTCAAATAGAACTATATCTAACCCTAACTTGGATCTGGAATTGAACTCCACTCTTGTATATCTCAAAATCCCCTCAAACTCTGTTTTAATAGGCATTAGAAATGTGTAGAGATGATGGAAATAGCAGAAGACACGTTCTGGAAGTACTAGAAACAGATTGGAACCGCCATGACAAAATAGAACTCTAAATTTGGCAACTCTGGACTATTTCTGGGAATTTTGGCGGTTTCTGTCGGGGCGGACCGTTCTAATCTGGGACGGGTCGTCCCAAACATCTAAAACGGGCAATCATGCTGTTTCTGGCAATTTTAGTTGGGGCGGACCGTTCTGATTTGGAACGGTCCGTTCCAGAAATTTCAGCACTGCGTCCAGTCAGTATTTTGCCCATATCTCCTTCATCCGAACTCCGATTGAGGTGATTCAAGAACCGTTGGAAAGTTTACAACGAGCTCTACATCATTATTGATTCATCCAAGTTATATTTTTGTCCAAAATCTGCATAAAAATAGAGATTATGGTAGTAACTCCTTCTTTGACTCAAACTTAATTAAAACAAACCTAAATATATCAAAATCTAACTAAAACACAGATATTTAGTTGTAATTTGGGGCCTAAAAGGATTGAAATATCTATATGAAATCCGTCGATCAAATCTCCCCAAGTTTAAACATTGCTTGTCCCCAAGCAACAATCTAATCCTAAGAAGATCGTTTAGGACCTAAATTACAATTAAATAGCTGGTATCTACAAGTTAAGGGAGATTTCTCAACAATTACCAATATCATAACTCAAGTAATTTTGGATTTGGACATATCAAAAGATTTTTTCAAATTCATTTTCAAAATCAGATTTACTTCGTGACCATTGACTTTCTACAAGTAAAACCTTAAAGCAATTGCAGTCTATTGTCCATAACTTATCTCGTTTAATTTTTAATCCAATCGGTTTTCATGTTTCACAATTGACTTGGCAACAACATACGGGATCTAACCCTTCCAACACAAATAATAAGTAACTTATTCATTTCACAAACAAGAGTCAAGTAAAACACCGCAAAAATTTTCGAAAACGCATTGAAGAATGACTAAAGTGGGGCGGAAAAAAAGGTACAACTCCCCACCCATCGTCTCCAAAGTTTTAGGGTTGGAACTTATTATTTCTCCCGGGGCTAGGAGGATTTCCCGCGGCGGAGAAGTCGGCTAGATTAATGTGGATTTATTTTCGAGTTTTTCCTCGTTTTTTTTATTATGGGTTTTTTTTTCTGTTTTTATCCATAATTTATGGATGTTCTTTTATCCACAAGAACCTATAGCTTTCCGCAATGTCCATGGCAAAGCACCGCTTTTTAGTTCCCCTTTTTATTTTTTTTTTATTTTTTTTTTATTTTTTTTTTATTTTATTTTCATCTTCGACTTTTAGTAAACTTGAAAACAACGGTGTAATTACTAACTTTTGCAGCTCATTCCTAAGTTTAACTTATTTTCGGGTCGGAAAAATTGATCTTTGGCATTTGAGGGATTTTCTATTTGATTGGTGGATGCCTTTGGTTTACCGATTTCTTAATTGGTCAAGTCATTCATTTAACTCAAAAACTTTCCTGAATCAAAACTAATCAAGATATCTTATGCACAATACTTACTCCCACTTTAAATTTTTACATGTGTTGGTCGGCCAAATTCAAATTCATTTTCAAAAACGAGTTTTTGTGACATGTCCATTACTTCGTTGCTTAAGACTATGACCTTGATTATTGTCAATAGACTCCCAAAACTTACCTAAATGCAAACTATATGAGATTAACATGCAAATCCTACGTGAATGCAAATTAATAAACCTAAATGCCATGATGCAAATCCTATATACAAATTTCTATTCTCTCCCCAAGTTTAAAACTTTCATCACCTTAATGTAAAGAAAACAAAACTTAAAAGAGTAAAAAGAATAAAGAAACTTATCGGATCTTTGTAGAGGCTATGAAGGGTCAAGTCACGCAACATGAGCCTTGCTTGCTTTGATATATCATTGTACTCCTAGGTGTCTCTAAGTTCGTCTCGTTGGAGAAGGTGTGTCTTGCAAGTAGTGGAGATAGATGGTTTTGGTTGAGGATAGAAATCGCATAGGGGTTGGTACGATTCTATCCTTGGGTTAGGGTTTGGTAAAGGCTTGGTGAATGACAAGATTGAGCAAAAATTTGGTTCGTCGACTAACCAATTAAAACTCAAAATCTAACCATTGGTATGGATTGGTTTAGGTTAGGTTTAGGCTGTCGGGTTTTGGTCTTAGGTTGATTTCAGGCGGGGTCGTCTTGTTTCTAGCGGCCTCGTTTGGAACAGGTCTGGGTTTAGGTGGTCTCGGGATAGTTTCTGGCGGGGTCACCAGAATTCAGGCGGGGTAGTCTGAATTCAGGTCAGGTATGGAACGAGATGGTTTCTCCGCTATCTTGAGACTTGTTGGGTTGAGTCGACTCGTATGCTCCTTCGTGGTGTATTCCCCAAGCTTGAGTTCTTGCATATGGTACGACTTTTTCAATAACCCGCAACCTTCTTCCATGTGTTGTAATGTTGCGTTGAAGTTCAATTGTCCTTTTGACACTTGCATGACTCAAACGGTTGTGCTTCAAAAAGCTTGTATTCTCACTTAAAATCTGAAACCAATCAACAAAGATCAATGAGTTATACCTAAATTAACCTTACTGAACTAAACATAAACTAAATTAAATTAGAGTAACGAAAATTTTGGCCTTGGGTTGCCTCCCAAGAAGCGCTTGTTTTAGGTCATTAGCTCGACCCCTTGTATTTGCTTATCTTATCTTCACTTTTCTCCCTCTCAACGCATCATAGTTCTTCCAAAAATGCTTGAACGGACGCCTTAAAACATGCTTGGTGTGTTCTTCTTTAGATGTCATCTTCCTTGGCTTGATTTCGATGTGATATTTGAGTTGAGGTTTGTTGCCTTCCATCACATCAAATTCCTCCAAGCATTATTTAAGTGTGCTCAAGTCGATTTGGTTGAACTCTTCATGTGTTTTATCGGATGCGACGATCTTCTTTGCATCACCACCTTCCAATTCTTGTTCGAATACCTGAAAAGAACGAAACATGGTGATAGAAAAATATTTTTGGATTTTTAAAGATAAGATAAAATAAGTAAGATACAAGGATACAAGGGTGTCTATACTAATTAACTAAAGCAAAATACCAATATTCTAGCAAACTGTCCCCGGCAACGGCGCCAATTTTGATCGAGTGCAAACCTAGTCAAAATAACCTCGTTTTACCTGATTTAATCTATTGTAGTAAAGCTAAGGGTCGAATCACAGGGACGGTGTTGGAATATCGGTCTTTTACTTTAATTAAACTAGCTAGACGAGTTCAACTTTCTTTTGTAAATTAAAGGTTGAAGGTGAATACAAATCCTAAATCTACTATTAAGGCTAAGACAAGAATAAATAAGAGAAAATCAACAGGTCAAATAATTCTAGGGTTTCTGGTTCCAAACGATTCTACCTCTGTCAAAGTTGGAACGGTCCGTTCCATCTCTGGAACGGTCCGTTTCAGTCTCTGTCAACGATTGGAACAAGCCGTCCTGGATCAGACTCCCCCTTCCGGGCGGTACGTTCTGATCTTGGGACGGTCCGTTCCAATGGTTGATACTTGTTTTGTCATTGATTTTAGTTATTAATTAAGTGTTTTTATGCGAGTTTAAACAATACTTAACCTATAAACTTGTACTCTAACTTCCGTTCAGGTAAAGCTACTAAGTTCTATTGTTTAACTCCTAGAACGCCTAAATTTCAACTTCCGTTTCTTGGTTTAGATGTTCTAGTCTATCTCTTGGGTCTTGGTACACTTTTAATCTTCCGATCTCAAGTAAAACCCTAATTTCTTAAGGTCTGGTTCATCCTTCCGGATCTCACCTACCAAATAGTTTCATTACCACACTATAATTCAGGTTAATCAATATTGCTACCTACTATCAAACGTGGCCATCGCTTAACAGGTATATCAATTAACAATTCAAATCAAGCATAGCAATAGAATAAAGCAATCGAATCACAAGAGATAAAACATAACTTAACTTAATTAATTAACTAAATATTCAAATCAAAACAAGCAACTAAGTAGAAAAGTTTACAACCATAGTCCTAGAACAATCAACTCAACAACTAAAAGGCATCATGAAAAACAAAGAGAAATAGAAAATAAAGGAAGAATAAAACCCAATATGTCCTAGCTTCCTTTTGTATGTCGAAGCCTCCTATCGAAACGCCCTGTTTCTGCCACAAACCGGTCGATTCGGCGCTGCCACGATCCTGACCTGAGACTATTCTTTCAAATAGAACTATATCTAACCCTAACTTGGATCTGGAATTGAACTCCACTCTTGTATATCTCAAAATCCCCTCAAACTCTGTTTTAATAGGCATTAGAAATGTGTAGAGATGATGGAAATAGCAGAAGACACGTTCTGGAAGTACTAGAAACAGATTGGAACCGCCATGACAAAATAGAACTCTAAATTTGGCAACTCTGGACTATTTCTGGGAATTTTGGCGGTTTCTGTCGGGGCGGACCGTTCTAATCTGGAACGGGTCGTCCCAAACATCTAAAACGGGCAATCATGCTGTTTCTGGCAATTTTAGTTGGGGCGGACCGTTCTGATTTGGAACGGTCCGTTCCAGAAATTTCAGCACTGCGTCCAGTCAGTATTTTGCCCATATCTCCTTCATCCGAACTCCGATTGAGGTGATTCAAGAACCGTTGGAAAGTTTACAACGAGCTCTACATCATTATTGATTCATCCAAGTTATATTTTTGTCCAAAATCTGCATAAAAATAGAGATTATGGTAGTAACTCCTTCTTTGACTCAAACTTAATTAAAACAAACCTAAATATATCAAAATCTAACTAAAACACAGATATTTAGTTGTAATTTGGGGCCTAAAAGGATTGAAATATCTATATGAAATCCGTCGATCACAAGCCATTTTGCAAGTCGCACCAACCCCTATGCGAACTTCACAACCACTACAATAATTTGATGAGTTTCCTTTCCTTTCTCTCTATTAAGTTTTGTTTTTCTTGCATTGAGGACAATGCAAAGTTTTAAGCTTGGGGGGGGGGAGAATAGGAATTGTATCTAGGTTTGCGTCATGGATATTAGGTGTTAATTCTGTATCTGTCCCAGTCTCGGCGGCCTACTGAAGTTTTCAGTGGGTAGCTGAAATGTCCGGTGGGTAGCTGAGATTTTCGGTGGGTAGCTGAGATGTTCAGTGGGTAGCTGAAATTTCCGATGGATAGCTGAAATGTCCGGTGGGTAGCTGAAATTGGAACTGACAGGTATAATTATACATTTCATTTAGGAATTGTCTATATTGCATGATAATTTCATATAGATTGCATTTAGGTAAGTTAGGAAGATGCTTAACAAGTTTTGATATCGTGAACTGAATGAATTATTTAGGGAGTTTTAGAAAAAATTTCGATTTGAATTGTGGGTCATCTAATTGATCGACTAGTGTTTGACCCTAAATTTTCGCGATTGGAGAAACAGACCAATTTACAAGGAACTTCAAAAACTCACAAAAAATATCAAATGACCTCTAACAATCTCCAAAAATGCCCCAAAAATTCTTTGAGAATTATGAGGAATTATCATGATTTAAAATCTCCAAAAATGTCAACAGAAACTCCAAAATTTGCAAAGAAACCCTAAAAATCCACAAAATTATCAAAATAAATCTGTGAGGAATTTTACAAAACCATTTAAACCATTAAATTTCTCATATTTTTGTCAGTCTACCCATAAAATTTCATCAAAAAATATCCCAGGGAAGGCCTTCAAATAATTTATTTTGGTTCGGCCTTAAAGAAATATAAATGGGACAGCAGAAATTGGATGAAAATCCCACAAAAATCAGAAGCCTCTTGCGCGTACAGCCATTGTAGGGGATCCAGGAGGGGCCAGGAATGTCGCTGCCCCCATGGAAAATTTACCATTAAAACAATTGAATGCATCTGGTCTATACACCGAAGGCTATTGAAATTTGAAATGTTAATTGGTGCATTATGAACCCAGTGCATCTATCTTCTTCTCTCTCATTAAACCTTACAAGTGGGGCCCAGATGAAGAGCTCTTCTTCTAGCTTGGTAAAAAGAAGAAGAGAGGAAGCTGCCCTGATTTTTACTGTAGATGCCGGGTAAATCGTTGAAGCTTGATGACGTGGCCCTCCTTGAAACCATAAACCGGAAACCATGCACCCCAGCCCATGGTTTTGCGAAACCCAGCCCTAAGCGCAGCCCATTGTCAGCTGTTGGATCGAAATCAGGTGGTGAAGATGGTCACGGCTCAAGAAAGAAACCCTAACTCAAATGTCTATATAAGGACTGAAGTTCGAAGAAAAAAGGGAGCCAAAAAGGAGAGCCTCCACGCAGCCACCAAACCCCCCCTCCCCCCAGGCTAGAAATAAAAAGAAAAGTTATGTAAAGATAGGTAGCAGGGGAGAGAGAGAGAGAGAGTGACATTTCTTCAAACAGTTGAGAGGCATAGCTAGAAGAGAGAAATTAGGTGAAATTAAAATCCTGTAAGTGATTGTAATCGAAGAGAAGATAAAAGGTAAGCATAAGGAGGAAAATTGTAAGTTGAATTTAAGAGTTGAATTGAAGAAATTGCATGCTTTTCTTGTTAGAATTTTATTGAACTGTTTCGGCCTTGGTCTTGACACAAGCTTTGCCTGAGGTTTCCTCAGGTCTAGCTCCTCATAGCCTCGATTGGATATTCTCCAGCTCCTGGCTCCTTTACCTCGGTTGGGGTATCCTCATTCCTGGGTAGCATCTCCCTCTCAATGGCTTTGGCCATGGACAGGAGCTTAAGTAAACAAAGAGAGGGGGAGATGCTGCTAAACTCTTGTCAAGCTGATGCACTTTGTATAAAATCTAGACTTAATTGAAAAAAAAGGGAAATGATAGAACAATTTGATTAAATTTTGACATAAATAATAATTAGCAATAATATGTGATTATTTAAAGTTTCTGGACTAAAATGCATGGACACAGCTGAAGTTTCTATGGTTTCCTTACTTAATTATCTCGTGGCTGTTCAGACTCTGCATTCAATGTCAAGTAACAGCTAAAAATAGCAAAGGAGTAATTATTTGAAATTTCCTGGACAGTAGTGAAAAAGACTGTGCATTAGTGAACTTTGCTGCCTTCTTAATGTTATAATTATAAATAGTTATGTTATCTAAAAGAGTACTAACCCTTATTAGTAAACCGCAAATAAAGATCAAGAGGTGCTAATTAACAATATGATTTTGTAAGTAGTGAGTGACCAGTACAAGGTATTTCGCAAAAGAATTCAAGTTGTTCCCTTTTCTGAAATTTAACAAGCCAAGTGAGGTGGAGGACAGGTGTCAAAGCTATTGTAATGGAACCCTTTGAATCTGACCATATGTAACACCAAAAATGAATTTAAAAAAAAAATAGTGAAATATCCAAAATTTCCGTCAAAGTGATGTTGATTAGTGAATTTGATAACAATTAACGCCTGCTCAAGGAAGAACTGGAACGAATCAATTAAGTATGACCTCTTCTTACCTCTCCCGGTACCAATCTGTACCAACTCATTTCTGAGCCATATCAAATTCGAGGCAACCCCCCTAAATTGAGATGACGCGAGATAAACCAACACCACCAGCGGGTTCTCCTCTCCGTCACGATGCTAACGGACCCAGCTTCGTCGATTGCGACGGCTTAGATCGCCGAAAAATGAAAACCCAGAAATATAGGGATTAAAACGATTAACAACTTAATACTGTACAAACTAAATCTAGTATTTCTAGCCAAATGGAGGCGACGTGATAAAAATGGAAGCCACCACTGCACTCCTCGTTCCGTCACGATTCTAGGGAGCTCGAGTTTCGTCAACAATGGTGGTCGGAATCATCAAAACTCCGGCGAAATGGGCTCAGATAGAAATAAAAAAGAAGAAGAAGGGGTCTCTCTATAAAATTCCCATCCTTTTGAAGGAATCTGGCGCCAGCGCCTTTTGCCACGTCAGCGCCACCTCTGAGCCAACATAGAGCCACGCAGCAGCCATTTCAACCCCCTCGTGCTGAAGTGGACCAATAATAAAAAGACAAATAAGCAGAAATTTTGAAAATTCATTACAAATAGTAGGAAACTCAGAAAAATTCAAGTAAAATATCCAAAAATTTCTAAAAATCAAAATAAACCAAATTTACTTATACTTTGATATAAAATTCTGTTAAAATAGTGGTCTTTTGTATTTTTGAAGTATTTTGCTATAAAATGAGTATTATAAAAGCTTAGAAAATTAATAAAAGAACTAAAGTCGTTTCCAATAAATTTCTAAAACTAAAAATTTGAATACTTTCAAAATAAAAATGATTTTAAAAGGACATTTTTAAAACCAAATATTTATTAATATAAGTATTTTAAAAATAATGACTTGTGGTACTTTTGAAGTATTTTCAATATTAAATGAATTTTAGAAAATTATAAAATAATATTAAATAAATTTTGTAAAATCCTAAAATTGTGTCAAAATTACTAAAAACTCTTCTAATAAATTTCCAAAACTAAAAATCTAAGTAATTTCAAAATAGAAATAATTTCAAAAAGGAATATGTCAAATATCAAATATTTTCAAAAATAAACATAATTAGAAGTGTAAAAATAAATTTCAAAAGCCTAAAATTAAAAAAATAAAAATAAAAGAAAATTGTTAAATTGTAAAACCCAAAGATAAACTTCAGAAAATTAAAAGTCAAAACCAAAACCTCTACATTTGATGAAAGACGAACTCTTCATTGAAGACAAAATCAATCATGAAACTAAATCCAAAAGCCAGAAACCCTGAAACTCAAACCCAAAAGACATAAACTTTGAAATTCAAATTCAAAAGCCGAAAACCTTAAAACTCAAACCAAAGCCAAATCCTAGAAAAACATGAAACTCAAACCCAAAAGACATAAACTTTGAAATTCAAATTCAAAAGTCAAAAACCTTGAAACTCAAACCAAACGCCAAATCCTAGAAAAAATATGAAACTTAAACCAAAAGCTAAATACTGAAAATCTTGGAGCTCAAGCCAAAAAGGCCAAATTCTAAAACCTCAAAATCCAAGCCAAAGCCAAGTTCTTGAGACCTAAATCCAAAATAATCAAGGCCTTCGCCCTAAAACCAAATTATGAAAGCTAGAAAACCTAAAATCTTGAAAACCTCTAAATCCAAACTCAAAACCAAACTTAAATCCAAAAATCAAAACAGAAGAAACCAAAACCTTTGCCACAAATCTAGAAACGAAAATCTAAAGATGAAATGATCAAAAGCAAGAAACTCAAAATCCAAACTCAAATCTAAGAACTGAAACTCAAACCCTTATTCTCACAAGTGGCCCAAAATAGCCTCGAGAACTCCCAAGTTTTGTTTTCACAAGTGATCCAAAATAGTCCCGGAAGCCAATCCTTACAAGTGACCTAAAATAGTCCCAAAGATTACCAAAAATTAAATTCTCACAAGTGGCCCAAAATAGCTCCGAGAAACCAAAAACTTTGTTTCCACAAGCGACTCAAAATAGTTCCGGAAACCCTTTCTCACAAGTGACCCAAAATAGTCCCGAGAAACTCAAATGAAATCCAAAAAGGCCCAAAATAGCCTTATGAAACCTAAATCAAATCCAAATTTCACAAAGGTCCAAAATAGTCTTAAACAACCAAAATTCAAATCAAATCCAAAAATGGCCCAAAATAGTCTCAAGAAATCCAAATTCAAATCCAAATTCACAAAGACCCAAAATAGCCTTAAACAACCCAACCAAATCCTAATCCAAATGGCCCAAAAATAGCCTTGATAAACTCAAAATCCAAATCTAAATCCTACAAATGCCCAAAATAGCCTCAGGACCGAAAACTACACCCTGACATAAAAAAAAACAAATCTATTTCAAAGAAAAATCTAAAATTATTCAAGTGTCCTCAATTGAGTCCCGTCAATTAGGTCTGGTACCATCAATTGAGTCCGATCTTAGCCAAAAGAAATAAACCCCATATAAACACAAAATCATTTTAAAGACAATTTTCCTAGCCTATTACATATAATTCTTTAGATCCCTTAATCAGAGGTTCTCGTAGGCAACTACGGGGTAATTAACAATAGGGGCTTGCGCTTATTGGAAAGAAATGACCCGCAAAATTAAGAAATTCTCGTAAGAAGCGACTCTTATTCTGGTTCTCTTGTCGTCAAGAGATACTCAGCGCAGAGATCGAACCTTAAGGGGAGTGAATCTGTTAGAGATATGTCCTAGAAGCCAATCAGTTGGTTGATTATTATATTAGTTTATGTTATTGATGATATTTGATCATTTGTTCCTGGATTTATTATTGACAGTTCATTCAGGTTGAGGATCTGGATTGTGGTTCACTGTGGTTCATTTATACTTAAATGACAATAATAAATCGAAATTATCCATAGTCTTGATAATTAACGAGATAAGACTAGTATGCAAGTTAAGTGATGATTAAGTTCTGCAAATCATAAGTAATGAGTTACTAACTTAATTGCATATGTATATGTTACTGGAACATAGTACAGAACATGACCCAAATGAAATAAATATATGGATTGTGTTATGTGTCATTATTTATTTCATACGTGTTTGATTCCGAGTTTGAGATGGTCCATTTTTTCCACATTAGGATAGGTTCTATAAATATCGTCTAACGCTGATTCCTGATAAGGGTTGCTATAACGACTTTATTTATGTTCTCTTGAATTGTGCGGGGAAAAACTGATCATCAAGACAACCGTATGTCCCTCATTAGTACACTGTACACCTGGTGAGCGATGATATCCACTGGGCCCCTTGATGGAGATGGATCGCTTGCTAGTAACTTGTGCGATCATCTCTAGATCAAGAAACGTGTAATCTGCAAGAATGACACACTCCTATCTTGGATTACATAAGGATATCATGTGACATAGGAATCAAAACAATAAGGAACTCTATTTCTTATGCATGATTGAAATATTGTATTGGTACAGTATTTATTTATGCGAATTGGGAATCATAACGTGTTGCTAGATACCGCTTATGATTATTGGAAATAAATAGCGATTTATTTTTCCATGTCCAACAGAGCATAAATCCTCAAAGGGTCATACAAATATGTTTTGACCATGCGTGCATTATTTATTTGGTTGTATTAAGGAATGCAACAATATGATATGTTGACTAATTAATTATGTACTGTTGCGAACTGTCATAATTAATTAATTAAGTCAAACGGATCATATAGAAATAAATTAATGCATATCCTAATCCTTAAATAATTATCAAAGTGTTGATAATTAATTTGTTCAACATGAATTAATTAAAATAATTAATTTGAGCTAACGGGCCTATATTTAAATGGTAAATTAAATGTCCAACTTGAGAGCAATTAATTGGGCCACTAATTAATTGAATTAGAGGACCAATTAAATAATTGATGGAGCCCATTTAGGCTCATTTTATGGCTGCCCTAGTGATGACATAGTTGTAAATTAGTTACAACTTTTTGGGAGAGTGGTTGGTCTATAAAAGGACCACTTTGGGAGCCCAAACCCTAGCCACCTTGCCATTTTCTCTCTCCCTCATATTTTGGACGAAAATTAAAGGAAAAATTTCAGAATTTTTCCTCTCCTCCATTGCTCTCTTAAGCTCATGTGTTGAGCACCTCTTGCCTCCATCCAATTAAATAGTTAATTAAGGCAAAGGGAATGAAGGGATTATGTTTAACCTCTCATCTACTAGCATAGATCGAGGTTTTGGTTGATACCTTGGTGGACTTGAGGCCGAAACACGCGTGGTGGTGCGCACAACCTCGACATCGCCGGATTCGAGCCTTCTAGTGGACTAGACTAGAAGATGTACCTTTTTTTCTCCTTATTTTAGTGTAAAATCGCATGAATAGCTAGATCCGTCACTTTCTTGTTCTTTTAATTAGGTTAATTAGTAACAAAATTAATATTGAGCATAGCACTTGCTTCCTAACATAATCTAAGGCTTGTTCTAATTCCTCGAGGAAAACACATTCATTCTTCGAGGGATGATGAAAAAGTCCACACAACTAGCCCCTGTGAACTTAGGAAAGGAGTAGGTATTGTATCATAATCTATCTTGATTGAGACTTAAATTTGATGATTTGATAAGTAGTATGAATGACTTGACCAATTAGAAATCGGTAAACCAAGACAACCACCAATTGAATTAATTTCCAAACTTTGTCAAGATCGATTCTACCGACCCAAATGTATGTCAACTAAGGAAATAAACACAAGTCTAGAGTCAAACAACTGCTGTTTTCAAGTTTATTAAAAGTCGAAGATGTAAATACACACCCATGTATATAGAAATAAAATGAAAAAAAATAAAAAGGAGAACTAAAAAGCTGTGCTCTGAAGTGGACATTGCGGAAGGCTATAGGTAATTGAAGGGAAAAAAAGTTCCACCAAGTCAAAAAGGACGAGGAAAACCTCAAAAAGTCCAAACCTTCATTAATCTGGCCGACCCTCCCGCAGCGAGGAAACTTCCCTAAGCCCCCGAGGAAAACAAAAATTTTAAAAAAAGTAATCTAACCCAAAAACTTTGGAATAGAATGGGTGGGGAGTTGTACCATTTTTCCCGCCTCACTTTAGTTCGACTTCCAATGCGTTTTCAAAAATCAATAAAGCAGTTAAAGTATTCGAAGACTTGGTTGTTAAATAAATTAATATGACATGTTATTTGTATTGGTAGGGTGTGATCCCGAATCTCTTTGCCAAGTCAATTGTCAAACTTTGAAAAATCAACAAGTTTAGGAATTGAACAAAGTAAGTTACGGGCAATAGTTACAAGCATCCTAAGTGTTTCACCCGAGGGGTAAGCGTGGGTCGTTTGGGACAACTCAATTCAATTTGAAAAGATTTTTAAAATTGTCTAAATGATTCAATCAAATCACGATATTGGTACATGGTAAGAATTTTCATAACTTGTGAGCCTTAAGACATTGTTTTAGTTTAGAGCCGAACCATTCTTCTAAGATAGATATCTGCTTGAGGACAAGCAAATGTTAAGCTTGGGGGGATTTGATGAGTAGATTTTGTATGCATATTCAGGTACCATTTTGAATCCAAACTAAATCAATTGCCTTGAATTTAGATAGTTTAGATGAGTTTAGGTTAGTTTAATTAAGGTTTTGTGTCAAGAATGAGTTACTACCATAGTTTCTAATTTTATTACAGATTTTGGACAAGAAATGACTTGGATGAGTCCATAAAGTTGAAGAGCTCGTTGTAAACTTTCGAACGGTTCTTGAATCACCTCAAATAAAGTTCAGATAAAGGATATATGCCCAAAATAATGACAGGACGCAGTGCTGAAATTTTCCGACGACCCGCTAGATTTGGAACCGCCAGATTTATCAGCATTGCCCGATTTAGCAGTTCTATATTTGGACAACGGTTTCTACCGACTCCATGTGCATCCAGAGCGCGTCTTCAGTTATTTCCAGCGTTTCTACAACTTCCCAATGCCTATTAAAGACGAGTTTGAGGAGAGATCAAGGGGAGACAAGAGGGAGATCAAATCCAAGGTCAAAGTTAGGGTTAGACATTGATTATTTGAGAGTTGAGTCTCAAGTCCAGATCGTGGCAGCGCCAAGCAGGTCATTTGCGACAGCAACAGACGTGTTTGATAGGAGATTTCGATATGCAAGAGGGAAGCAAGAGCAATTGGTTGTAATCTTTCCTTATTCTCATTTTCTCTTGTGTTTGTATGATGTCTCTTAGTTGTTGATTGTTTGTTCTAGGGCTATGGTTGTAAACTCGAATTCTTAGTTGTTGATTGCATGTTTATTTAGTTTATTTGATATCTTTGTGTTTTATACCTTGCTTGAATTGCTTTAATTGATTATGTCATGATTATCTAAATAGATTTGTTTACACCCGTTAAGTAGAGCTCGCTTAATTGCTAGGTGGTTCAGTCCAAACAAACTTAGATTATTAGGCATGGTTATGATTAACATGAGGGTTGATACCGAGAGGTTAAACCAGGACTAATTAACGAGAGTTTAAGTCCTTTCCAAAGGTGAGAACCAAGGAATTCGTAGGTTAGAAAGGTATAAACTTATAGAAACTAGATCACGAAACGAGAGTTAAAATCTAGGTTCTATATGATGAAAATTGAGTTAATTAATTGGTAACCAGACCTGAAACGATTGTTTAATCTAGGATCCTTAATTAAGCCAATATCCCTACACAATTATCAATTAAATTAAGTCAACTTGCATTCACATCGCTAACCCTAGCGGGCCGCTGAGTGAACCAGCGAGGTTGTCTATGCCCGCTAAGTAGCCAGCGACCAGTCTAATAGGTTAGCGACCTGAGTTCTTAGCGGGCCGCTACGAGAGTCAGCGGACCGCTGGAACTGGGACTAAGAAGAAGTGTTAGCAGCCAGAAATCTTAGAATTACGTGACTTGTTAATCTCTCTCATTAATTCTTGTTTTGACCTCGAAACTAGACTTAGGATTTAGACTCGCCTATAATTCTTTAATTCTTAAGAGTTGAATCGTCTAACTAGTTTAGTAAAGTAAAAGACCGATATTCCAACACCGTCCCTGTGGATTCGACCCTCAAACTGTTCTACAAACGATTAGATCGGTAGACACGAGGTTTTTATTTTGAGACTTGGTTTTCCCATCGATCAATATTGTAGTATGATTTGTAGTGTAAAGATTTTGTACCAATATGATCATCTATTATGGTTTATAGTATACAGAGATGGGTTTTGCAAAGGTCAATTTTGACGAAGAAAGAAGATTGTGAATTTGGGATAGATGGGTTTTGGCGTTTTGCAAAGAGAGATGGATGCTGTAGAATAGAAATGGTTTGGGAAAGGATAATTTTGGTATTTCTAAAAAATCTGACATAATTGAAAATGAGACATATGAAATTTAAATGTTTTTTTTTTTTATAAATTAGTGGCATATATCAAATTTATGTAGTTTTGTGATGGCATATTACCAATTAGTCATTTTGTAGTGGCATATTTAGAATTAGACTGTTTTGTAGTGGCATAAATCCAATTTTCTCTAAATTTTAAAGTCAAGTTCACATACTGTCATAACGAGTTAAAACTCACACTACCTTAAGAATTCAATAGGTTTTCATAATCAATTCACAAATTGTCTTAAGAAGCTTTACTCTTCTATAAATGCTAATAGAGTTGCAGCAACATGACTTTTGTAGTTGTAGATCCCATATTTTACAAGAGCTTCAAGGCTCACACTTACAGCTAGGACTGTCAACGGTAACCATTTACCGTTATGTCATTTCGTTTAATCTAAATAGAACGGTTAGTGGCATAAAAATTGTACCGTTTTCTAAACGAAACGGTATGTGGCACAATTGATTATACCTTTATCAGAAAATTGAACACTGAAATTGGTTATTCTAATAGAAAATGATAAGTGGAAAGGTTGATGGCACAGAAATCTATTTCATTTAATAAACAGAACGGTAACAGTATGTTGTTTCTGTACCGTTTTTTTAAACGAAACGGCAACAGTTCCATGCAATTCTGTGGTCGTTAACCACGTTTGACAGCCATACTTACAACATGAGAAGACAGTGGCAAGTGCAGATAACTTCTCCAACACTACACCACCAACTCACCAGTTATTAAGTTTTTTTTTGTTCAATCTTAGCATATTAATACTGATTTATTGAAAAAACAAAAACGAACTGTGATTTGGATATGCTTCAGTTACATCACCCAGATAGATTAGTAACCAGTGCTACTAACCACTAACCAGAAACCACTCTGGTTAACGGCTCAGTTTTTTCCAAGAGGGTAGGTTGGATTGCGATTCTCTTGAATTATTTTTCCCTTTTTCTTTTTTGTGTTCATATTTTTCAAAGAAACTTCGCAGAAAATTGCTACTTGAGTGTTTCTGGTATTAAATTGTTTAAATACCAGTAAGTTTGGTAAAATGTTAATTCAGACCTTATGAAATATAAATTAGGAATAGTGAAGCAACGGTAACCAATCAATATAAAAAGTAATTCACATGTTTAACTCCCTGCATGGCTGTGTACCTGTGTCTGTATATTTAAGCACAACCTATATGGATTGTTTTAAACTATGTGTCTATGTTAATGCGCATGTTATATACTTACGTGATTTACATTCGACAAAAGTATTTTCACTTGCTTTACCTCTGAATCAACCGGATAAATGGTTACACAATCTGTTACGTGTCCTCTGTTTTTTTTTTTTTATTTTACCGTAATTTTATCAAATTTCTCATCGCTCGAACGATTGAACCTGAAAATTATAATATGTTGACATGAATGGGCACAAGAGATATGCACATTTTTTTTTTTGGGTTTCAGAAAAAAGAAAGGAAAACAAAAGTAGATCAATAAGGACGTCAAAAATGAAATTCAATATTTGAAGGATCATGACCATAAAATCAGTTTCTTGTGCGGATACATGCAACATAGAAGGAGCTTTCATATTTGTTCTTACGGTCCTAGTCATGACATCACCTAGCCACACTGGAAGGTGAAGATTACACTGTACCTCTCAAAATTTAACATTAAGGGCTCTTTTCAACCATTAATAAATGGGGGTAATGAAAAGGACACCAATAGAAGCTTCTATTGATAATAGAGCCCTTCATTACATCATGAGGACTACCAAACATGTAAAATTTGTAGATAATTTTGCATCTACAAGACTACAAAAGTTGCCCTCCTGTGTTATCTTCTTCATTGCGCTAGTGTCACTTTCATCTCTGCATTTTGGTTTTTTTTTTCAAGAGAGAGAGAGAGACAGAAAGTGGAAAGTAGAAAATTTGCTTGCATGAATCCCAAATCCCAAATTACAATGAAAGAATCTATTTTTAATTCAGCTCTCATGATCTACCAGATCTCCAGTCACACAACTACAAATTTAGCAACAAATCATCACTTATTCACCACACTTGACAAATACAAGCGTTAGCATAAAGCAAATAAAAAGTAGTCTTTGATGTAGCGACTAGAAACATCGTTCCTGTGAGTCGCATACTTGAAATCAGATCATATATTTATGTTGAAAGGCTTTTTTCTTAAGATAATTTATTTAGAGAGGCATAGTCCACTATGTGAAATACATTAGAAATTGAATGTGTTAACTTAGAATAACGGTGGAGTCACTGATAATCTGTGTTGGATTCCCTTGTTTATTATGTTGATAGACTTCATATTATCGGAACTCAAAAAAAAAACTAAAAATTTTCTTATAAAAATTAAATAATTGATTATAACAGTTCTTAATTAGTCATCTTAATACGCATGAAAGAATTGAAATAATCAATCTGACTAATGACGGAACTGACATAATCAAATCCTATTCGATCTAATATATATGATTTCCCATTTTCAATAAAGTAATATATAATGTTTGGTGCTCAGATCGATAGACTCGATCCACTCCAGAAATCTTTTTCATTTTTCAGTTTTGACAGAAGTTGATCAGTTGGTGGAAAAATGCAGTATAATTTGTCCAGTTACAAGTGACTTAACAAGGGACGAAATTAAGACATTGTCTCTCTTTTGTGATTCCTGCATATATGCTTTTTCTCTTTTTTCCAGCATAAGCAAAGGAATATTGGGTAAGCAATCCAATCAGATATACTGGATATTGATTGTTTGTTTGTTTCTGTTTTGTACTTTTTTCCTGATAGCACTTGAATTAAGTAGTTCATGTACTGTGCACTTTTCTTCTTACCTCTTTGAAAAGGCGTGTGCCTTTTCTTAGTTATTTTTTGACGTTCTCTCTATTTAAGGAAACCACAATAGAGGAAGAAAAGAATTTTTTCATATTATAGGGATCGAGGTTACTTAGTCGCATATGAAAATGTCATGACACTTTAAAAGCATGGTCCATATTAAAGTCAAAAGGAGTATAAATAGGCAAGTCATATTATATATTCACACAAGTGTAAGAAACTATTTGCTCCAGAAAGTAGTGATCTGATTGATTGAGCAAAAAACTCGAAAATGGTGAGTTATTCGAACTCGACTCATAAAACTCGGTTGGAACTCAGGTTGACAGAATTCGAATTGAACCGATTCGACTTGCGTTCGAGTTGAGTTCAAGTTGGCGGCCTCAGACTATCACTGAATGGAAGACCTTGAAATGAGGAACTGATTGATTTTATATTTTTATCTCCCTCACTTGTCTTCTTTTTTTTATATTTACCATCATTTTTTTTTTTTTATTTGTTTTGCTTGTAATTGCTTTAGCCTCTGTCTAAATTTTGTACATTTATAGAGATCATATTTAATTAAAAAGGAGAACTTGACCTCCAACTATAATTCAAAAAAAGCAGAATCAACATCAAAGTTCGTCTTACTGAAAAATTAAAATTATGATTATAAAAGATAAAAGGTATACATTACTGATACATAAACTAGTCCTTCATGTCATGGCTTAATTTAAAGATTTAATTGTACAATTTTATCAATAACCAAATAATAATATTAAATATGTGATATATTCTGTCTAAGAGGACGAGATATCTACAATTATCATTTTGAATTTGAATATATTTTAATACTTGATTGTCCTAGTTGGCAAATTAATATATAATCAATAAGCTTAACACTCTCGCCACATTTATCTTTAAAAAAAAATACTCTCGCCACATAAGTAAAGAAAAAGACAACCATTTAAAAGTACTGGAGAACAAAAATATAAAATCGCCTATAGATTGCAAGTTTCAAGTTTGCAACCGATGCTTTCTTTTTGTTTTTCTGTTTTCTTTTTATTTTATGAAAGAATCCTTTTTATGAGATTCTTCCCAAATTCTCGAAACGTAAAGTTGGATTTTAATGGGCCGCTTCGTTGGACTAGTTTAGAAAGTAGATTTCGAAATCGTACCACTAACTAATATTGGGCATTTGGGCTAAACTTCTTATCAAATTATTTTTGGGCCATTAAAGTTGGTGACGTCTTGTACAAGCCCAAAACAGTTATCACAATGGACCCACTAATTCAGCCTGTCTTTCACTTGTCGAATTGTCCTATGGACCTCGATCTTTACCTCCACCGCCACCTTCCGCTTTCCCTTACCAGTGGGCCCCATCTATCTATGACACAAGTTTCTGTAATGTTAATGCACCGGGTGTAACCGAGATTTCTCTTACTTCTCGAAATTCGATAGAGCGGCTTCAAGAATCAAGCTTAATAAACTCCTGCTGCTTTTTTTCTCTTTGTAGAAAGTTAGAAACTCATTTTGTTTAGCCAAGGCTATCTCGTTCGGGTCGAATCCTGTCAGATCCGCTACGATTCGATCCGACGAACCAGATGCGATCCATCGTCGGATTACTTCTCCACCTCCTCCTCCTCTCCGCCGCCTTCTCCTCCACCTCCGCCTCCGAGTCCGATCACAAGGTACGCTTTCGCCGTTGATGTATGATCCCATGGTTTCTGTTCGCTTTAGATCTGTGCTCTCAACTTAGTAGTGAGTAGAACATGTCTTTGCTGCGCTAATACCAGATCTGGATCTGAATTTGTGCCCTTGTGGTTTCTGAGTGTGGTGATGTTGTTGACTAATTTTGACTCCTATAAATTTAGTTTTGTTTGTTCTACTTCTTCCATGCCATGCATCTTTGTGCATAATTTGCATATAAATTGGTTTACAATTTGTCATGTACAGTATCAAGCTGATGAGGCGGTGACGCTATGGGTAAACAAGGTGGGACCATATAACAATCCCCAGGAGACGTACAATTACTACAACCTTCCCTTCTGTAAGCTTTCAGAGAACCCTGCGCACAGATGGAGCGGCCTTGGAGAGGTTTTGGGCGGGAATGAGCTGATTGATAGCCAAATTGAGATCAAGTTCTTAAGTAATGTAGCTTACAGTTTATCTATTTGTTTTGTCTAGAAGTACTTCTGTGTACTAGTTGTCAGGTACATTCTGGGCAGTTGGCTAGCTGGTATTGAATGAACTATGATTAAAGGATTGGCAGTTGCTGCCTGATTCTGAATTTAAGCCTGGTGCAAGACATGTTACACCAAGACAATGCCAATAAGACTGGTTACGTTGTAATGTGTTGAACTGGAAAGCACAGAGATGTTATCTGGTACTGGAACAGAAACTGGTTATATTGTAATGTGCATAGTTTTGGTATCGTGGTCACCTTGTTCCTAACCCTTAGTTCTTTATAATTGATTGCCAAGATAACTGCAAATGCATAAACAGGCCAACTAAAAGTAACTCTGTATTAATAGGGAATGTGGACAGGGCCACCATTTGTACACTGGAACTTGATGCTTCAAAGGTGCAGCAGTTCACTGATGCAATTGAAAACTCGTATTGGTTTGAGTTCTTCATAGGTCAGTTTTTATGCTTTTATTAATGCTTTCTGCGCAAGTTTTGCTAGCTTTTTCATACTTTATCGTCACAATTTCTAATTGTTTCCTTGCTTTTATTGCTGCCTGCATCCCCATCTTCAATCTTGGATTTGCCTCCCTACACTGCAAATAGATGATCTGCCTTTGTGGGGTATGTAATAATATTAATGCTTCTTTAGTTTGTACCTTCTGAGTTCTATGAATGCAGATTTGTTAAATCATATCTCATATTAGCTTTATAGTCATCTTGTGGAATGCCCTCTGTAACGATTTGATGGGACCTGGTTTGTGTGTAAGGCTTTAGAAATTCCTATAAAAATTCCATGGCCATCTGGTTTTCCAAAATTTCTGGGGTGTAAGAACTGACCAATTCTTATCTGGTATGTTGAGTATCAGTGTAATTTTCCTCATTGTTGTTGCTGTTTAAGTTATGCTTAATATCCAGCATAACTCTAATTTTAAATACCCATACCTCATGTCTCAAAGTTAAGAGAAGTCAGCTGAAGTTGATATCCAATTGAACTGAGTTCTGGTGAGATATATTTTCTTGGTATAGAATTGGTTGTGGTCAGCTTCTGGCACTATTGTTTTAACTTTTAAGTGTTAGAATTTTTACGATCTTTTTGTTTTTTACCTTTTTTGGTTGGAGTTGGACTGAATAATTTGGTGAATCATGTCATTGACAGGTTTTGTTGGAGAAACTGACAAGAACAATGAGAACAAGCACTACCTTTTCACCCACAAGGACATAAGCGTGAGATATAATGGCAACCGGGTTTGTACCTTATGTTGTTTGCCTCTTAATTCACAAGCGTAATGTTTTTTACCTGTAAACTAAAGATTCATTTATTGGTTTTATTTTCAGATTATTCATGTTAACCTCACTCAACAAAGCCCAAAGCTGTTGGAAGCTGGTAAAGCACTTGACATGACGTACTCTGTGAAATGGGTAGAAACAAATATAACATTTGCTCGCCGTTTTGATGTTTACCTAGATTATCCTTTCTTTGAGCACCAGGTAATTGCATTTTCATTTTTGTTGTAATTCAAAAAGTTGAGATACCACTGAATGAAAGATTACTTTTTTTAATTTGAACATTGATTAATCTATTGCGACAAATTTTAGTTATCCAAATTGTTGGCAGACCTTACTTCTAACAGTCATCTGAACATTTTATTTGATTCCAGATTCATTGGTTCTCTATCTTCAATTCTTTCATGATGGTTATTTTCCTTACTGGGCTGGTATCTATGATACTGATGCGTACTCTGAAAAATGATTATGCAAAATATGCTCGGGAGGATGATGATATTGAAACACTGGTAAATGACTTCATCATTTCCTTTGAATTTTCCTTTTCAAACAACACCATAAATATTCATTATTAATATTGTTTCGGAAATTTGAAAGGAGAGAGATGTTAATGAGGAATCTGGATGGAAGCTGGTTCATGGAGATGTCTTCAGACCAGCTCGTAATTTGGTTCTTCTTTCTGCTTTTGTGGGTATTGGCTCACAGCTGGCAACTCTTATTCTGCTAGTAATTGTGTTGGCTATTGTAGGAATGTTGTACATTGGGTAAGTATCTATTCTTTTTATTTAGCTTTTACATGTAGTATGATTTAGTATTTTGAAAATTTGTTGAATCAAAATTAGGCATTTTGAATTCTATTTCATGCTTAGTTCTGCCAATGACTTGCTTGTGGGGTATAAGTTGAACAGCATTATAGTTGGGTGCTGCTATGTCCAAAAATGTAAGCTTGAATTTGGGATTTGGTGCTTGTATATTTGTAGATTCCCCTTTGAAAGCAGTACTTGCCTGTTTTCTTTCTGAGCTGATGCTGTTTTTGCTTTTATATATGAATGTGCAGCTTATTTTTAACTTGAAGCTACTATTTCAGTTAATTACTTTTTTAATATCTATAGGCGAGGGACTATTACTACCACATTTATATTGTGCTATGCACTTACCTCTTTCATCTCAGGATACGTCAGTGGTGGACTCTACTCAAGAAATGGAGGTTAGCATGCTCTTTGTAACTAACTGTTTGTGTTTTGCATTCTAGTTGCATTTTTGTGTTTTTATGAATATCCATCACATTACTAATACCAACGTAGTTTCTGCCTTATTTAATAACTGCTGAACCACATTATGCACAAGTTATGCAGTTCTCTATAATTGAGAAACTTTCCAATATTTTCGTAGCTTTCCTCACAGATTGCAGGTCCATTGTTTAATTATCCTATACTAATTGATAATCCCACCTCCATTCTTGATGCTGTTTGCAGGTAAGAACTGGATCAAAGCAATGATCCTTACTGCCTCCCTCTTTCCATTCATGTGCTTTGGCATTGGCCTAGCACTGAACACGATTGCCATCTTCTATCGATCTCTGGCTGCAATTCCTTTTGGCACAATGGTGGTCATGTTTGTTCTCTGGGCATTCATCTCTTTCCCACTCGCTCTGCTGGGTACAGTTGTGGGTAGAAATTGGAGTGGGTCTCCCAACAACCCGTGCCGTGTAAAGACCATACCCCGCCCGATACCTGAGAAGAAATGGTACCTCACCCCTTCAGTGGTTGCAATCATGGGAGGCTTGCTACCATTTGGGAGTATCTTCATTGAGATGTACTTTGTTTTCACCTCTTTTTGGAATTACAAGGTAAACGTACATATTTCTGTAATTTCATCTTTTTTTTTCATTTTTGTTTTCTTGTCTGCTTTCTGTGCATAGTTGTGTTTTCTGTAGAATACAAGCCAGTATTAAATTGATTTTTGGATGATGTCATTGAGTATATCAAATTAATCTCAGTGAACTACAATATATCCAAGTATCAATGGGGTTAAAATAGTGCTCCAGTTTAAAAATTTTCAAAGGTGCCTTTGTGGTTTATATATGAACTACAATTTGTCCAGTAATGTTCCTACTCGAAAAAAAAAAAAACAATTGAATTGCCTAAAACATGAATAGGAAAACGAAAAACTTGAGGACACTCTCTGGAAACTTGGTATATCAAATATTTGAATTGAAAATTCACTTGAGCAATTTATGTACCTTATTACACAACCAAACCTTTTCATATTTTGACAGGTGTACTATGTGTATGGCTTCATGTTGCTGGTGTTCCTTATTCTGATAATTGTGACAATTTGTGTGACAATTGTGGGGACATACTTTCTGCTGAATGCTGAGAATTATCACTGGCAATGGACATCATTCTTCTCAGCTGCCTCAACAGCACTTTATGTGTATTTTTATTCCATCTACTACTACCATGTGAAGACTAAAATGTCTGGATTTTTCCAGACAAGTTTCTACTTTGGATATACTCTCATGTTCTGTTTGGGCCTTGGCATTCTCTGTGGTGAGTGCCCTCTCCCTCTCCCTCTCCCTCTCCCTCTCCCTCCAGTTATCGTTGTGCATTTTGATACTATATCATAGTTGTTAGGTTGGCATGTTTTGTTCGTAGGTATAGCATACCAGAACTGCACCTTTGTTGTCTCGGTTGCAAAACTTTATTTCATTGCTTTTGGAAAAACAATGAGATAACAATTCCAATGCGAAGAAAGCCTCCAAAATGAATATATAAAATGAGCATAATGAAATTAATTGAAATATTGTTAGAATAAAGTAACAAAAAATTATAAAAGAAAATAATTGTTGGTAATGAAATTGAACTGTGCCTCTGGGTATGAATTTTGTACAGGAGTGATACCAATGTACAACAGCTACTTCTGGCTATTTCAGTTGCTCCAATACCATGTCTGTTGTTTCTTTGTATTCAGTAAAAGGATGAGTCGCCTCACAAGAGGCCCATGTAGTTTTGAGTGTAATGATTAAACATATTTTTTCCTTTTTCCTCTTTGGTAAGGTCGGATTGGCAAGATGTCATTCGACAAATATGCGTTCGTCTTTAAAGTAACCCAGAAGTTAGGTCACCAGTTTTCCAATGGTCAATTCATATAAATCGGCCCATTTTATACTCCAGTTTTGGCAACATTTTAATTTTAGTTTCTGTTTGTAAAATCAGGTGCTGTGGGTTATCTTGGATCTTCTCTATTTGTTCGAAGAATCTACCGAAATATCAAGTGTGACTAGGTTGAGGCCACATCAGAAGAAGATGATATGCAAAGAGTGAATGCCTAATTGGGATTTTGATTAAGGTTTTGGAAATGACACACGCCAGTTTATGTTTTCTTAATTTACTTCATTCAGTGTTTCTTTATTTCTCAACTTTTGGTAATTTAGCGGATTTGGTGTATCAATTGGCGCGTAAATATCATTGTTAGTTTAGGAAACAGTTAGTAAGAGAAAACTTCAGTGCCCTGGGAATTCAAGAATGCCCCATCTCTTGTTTTTTTTTTCTTTTTTTCTTTTTAATTCTAAGTACGTTTACTCTAGGTTTATAGCTGCCCTGATAGTTGGTTATGAGGTAGAACTTATCTTGTGATGATTCAGTTTTGTAGCACATGAATTGTTAGTTGTCTGTTTTTATTTGCCCGTATATTATGTGTGAAAGATTATTAAATTTCCCAAAACTTGCCATGCGCAAATGTGAAACGAACTTTTAACGTATCAGTTTTTAAAGGAAACAAAAACAACATTACTTCAAACAATATATAAGAAGTTTAGAATCATCACAGTTACGCACACCTGCTTTTTCAAACGTTTATATTGGTTGTCTTAAACAATTGAATTTGGGAAATTCTAATGTGGACAGAAAAAATACTAATCGTTAATTATAAGCAGATCCGACAGCTAGCATCAATTCCGATCTTAAATCGCTACTGAATGTCTCTGTTAAATTGAACAGAAAGTTTTTGGCGGAAGGGCAAAATCGTCCATTTATGTCGAATCACTCGCGTTTATTTCATATTTATTCTCAGCCGCTTCTGTCTAGTAAAGTCTCCAAAAACCCTTCTCTCTCTCAATACCCTAGTCGCACAGCGCACAGAGAGAGAGAGAGAGAGGGGGGCCAAAGGAGATAGAAAAAAACGAGTGTTTCAATGTTGGAGGAAAACTGGAGGAGAGACTCTCGGTGCCTGTGCTGAGATCCTCCGACGATAGGAAATAGCCTTCTTCCACCTACTACTTCGGCGTGTCTCCGGCCGTATGGCGGTTCTGGCGCCGCCGGACCTGAAGAAACGCTCCAGAGCGCTGACATGAAGGAGGAGATGCGACAGGAAGCCTTCGACTGCTCACGTCACGTGTTGTTGTTCCTCCTTTTATGCAATTTTATTTCGAATTTTTACAATTTATTGTACTTGTGATTATCGAAATCTGAACAATCTTTTGTTACAAGATAAACCCAGTTGTCAGTAAAGAATGTAAGATTGGGTGAAAATAAGACTCAGTTACTTGAAACATTCAATTTGTAAAGCTGTACATTCAAAAAGAAGAAACGTAATTACTATCCTCTAGTACTAATTTGTGTCATTATCAAATAGAAAAACTATCAATTATAAGCTCAAAATGCAATAGCTGCAAATACTAAGTTTCATTTTCAAAGGAGAAGTTCTAATTGCTTACTTTCTTCGTTAATCTTGTAGGCTTTTGATAAGCATACAGTGGTCAAAAGTTAATTTCTTATCTGGTCAATGAGTAGAATATTAAATCATGCCTCTTTTCAGTTCTGTTTATTTACTGGTTCTTGTGTTAAACTTAAGCCACAGATGTGCCTTTTGAAAAGACATGCAAGTTTAATGAATATACGTGATCATGTGATGCTGGATAACAGCCTTGATTATTGCACAAACATGTAGCAGCTGTAATGAAATATCTAAAATGAATAAGGTTGAATGATACAAATCAGATTTAACATGTCAATGCCCGAAGCAATCGATCAAGTACCAAGTGTGGGGCATCTGGAATTGAAGATCAATTGATCAAGTGACAACGATGTCTTGTTACTTACCCAAATTATGAAGCAACAAATTGCATTCTTAAGCTTGTTGGCGTGCTTATGATATCTATTTGTTAGATTCAGGATTGTTTGTTTGATATGACAGATGTTTATCTAAAAATTGCAGGTGAGATTGTGTCAGATCTCTTCCTAAAGTTCATTTAGGGTCCAGTCAACTTAAGATTACGATCTACTTTGATGTCTAGGTTACAATCTACACAGGTCTGTACCTACTGATTTATATTAGTGATTCAATATTTTTTTCTGTTCCTTCAAAAGATTAGTCTTGAAGTTGTAAAGTAAAGAAGGAATTATTGTGTGTCAGATTCAACAATTAGCAATAAACCCTTGTTTGTCAGATACTTTTTCTTTTACTTTTTTTGAACTATCGTGTTGCACTGTTCAGCAAAGAGCTCAGTACCCAGATTTGTACGAGTATGCATATTATAAAAAGTATATTATTCACTTTATTAATCTGATGATTAGATAATTGACCGAAATAGATGCACAATACAGCGACAAGTAATTGAACCAAAGCTGAATTAACCCAAAATAGATAAATTAACACATACAGGTTAAATTTGATTTTACTCTTTGACAGTTGCACCTTTATTTGCATTTGATTTCTCTCTCTGTTAAATAAGTACTGAATGAATGTTGTTTGCTTATGTGCTTGTTTTCCAGCTACAAATCAAAGCAAAATGAACTCAAAATGCTTGTGTTTCTCAGATTAGCTGCTACTTATAATCTGATTATTACATGGTTAGAACATTTTTAGTGACTTCGTTTATGCTGTAAGGATTAAGTGTTTTTGAATATTTTGGTTTCTGGATGTGCTGCAATTTTTAATATACGAGTTCAAATGCTTGTTCGGACCATGGTTATGTGTTGAATGCTTGTTCAGATTACGAGTATGTGCTGAATGAAAAGTGGCAATGCTTTTATTTCCTATTTTGATTACATTTTTTTTTCTTTTTAGGTTGGCGATTGCCAAGTGGAAATTTTATTAGTAAAGAATTGTATATTTACATTAGCAGTCATTTGTTAAGAACGTAATTTTGTTTGTTTGCTTTGTAGTATGTCTAATGAACTTGTAAAACATATTCCGCTGCATTAATGTTTTGAAAGCTAAAATGTGATGAAATTTGCCATAATCTTGTGGTATATGACGAAAAGGTATGAAGTAAGGCTGTGAGATGCGATTTAAGAATGCAGAAGGTCAATACTTAAATGTTATTGTCAAACAATTAGTGTTTTCTCAGAAAAAGAAGGGAAGGTCTAATAGCAAAAGGACATCACACATTGTAAATAGAAAGTGATCTAGCGGTCATGACCTACTATTCCATATCCAATTTTCATGTATCTGTTCCAATTTCTAAGAGGGGTCAGTATGCTGAATACTCAAACGAATAATAAATGAATGCAAATTGACCAACACGATGTGTTAATGCAACATGACATGAACATTACATCTTGTTTCTTAAAATACTATTAGAAAATTTTTTAATAAGTTTTTAACTTTAAAAATAATAAAATAGTTAATGCAACATGACATGAACATTACATCTTGTTTCTTAAAATACTATTAGAAAATTTTTTAATAAGTTTTTAACTTTAAAAATAATAAAATAGTTAATGCAACATGACATGAACATTACATCTTGTTTCTTAAAATACTATTAGAAATTTTTTTAATAAGTTTTTAACTTTAAAAATAATAAAATAGTCTGACACGAAATGACACGACTAACACGATGTGTCCAACACAACATAACTTGATACGACTAACACGACGTGTCAATACAACTTAATACGAAGTTTTGACACGACACGACTTAACATGACACGACTTGATTAAATTTCATCAAGATTTTAATAGACTTTATTGTTCGTGATACGAAATCTTTATTTTTCATGAAGTTTTGAAATGTTCGATTATACCATTTGGCCTTGTAATTACAAGGAGCTTCATCAATATTTTTTTAACCATTACTAAAAGCTTGTTCTATTTTTTGGACGAATAATTTTTTTAAGAATGATGGATAAGTTCAAGTAATGCTAGAAATAAACATGTTTGTTCTCAAACACAGTTCGAAAGTCAACTTAAAAAATTGGTTTAGGTCTATCCGAACCACTCAATGTGATCTCTATATTAAAATCTCTTGATTTTTCTTTTTTAATAAGATGGTAAATTTATTTTTAAAAAAAATGGTAAATGAGTGTTTCATTTGCACGTGTCATCCATATGCAATTTATAAAATACAGATGGTAAACATCTGTTTCATTATCCATACCGAATATCCTTTTTGTCAGCAACAAAGGATTCTTCTAAAATAGAAGAAAATAAAAAAAGAAAAAAACTCGAAGATAATCGCAAAGATTTGATTAGTAAGGAATGCCCTTTGCAAATATGGAGACAATAGGAAATACTACTCGTCCGTGTAAACCTTCCCATTTTTGAAAAAAAAAAAAAAAAAAAAAAGATTTACCGATGCACTAATAGGAAATACTACTCGTCCGTGTATGGGATGCTCTTTGCAATCTGATTTAAGCAAAGGAAACGTTCCCATTTTTTTTTTTTTTTAAAAAAAAAAAAGATGTACGGTGCACTATTAGTAAATACTACTTGAAAACCTTATACGAGGATTTACTGATTTTCTATTCTGTTTTAATCCCCGAAAGTGAAAGAATCAATTTACCGATTTCCTATTATGTGTTTTTCTACTTTGTGTCGGTACCTGCGTGTGCCAGTTTTACCTATCGTAGTTCCAGTACTCGTGGATACCACTCATACCAGCCTTTACCATGTAAATCCCATTAATTCTTTTATAGTCTTTAACCAAATTAATCATCCTATTATTTCTTTGCATATCCCTTAAGGGATAATAATTTGTTCCAATACTGTTGGAGTAAACGTTACTGTAAAGTTGGATGCATTGCTTAATAGTTTTAAGTTTGTGTTCAGCCCTTCAATACCAACATAAATTAGTTTGCTGATCATTGTTAACCCAATAAACATATGAAATGCACATTTATTTGCTATACTATATATACACCATCAAACTATAACAAGAACACGTTTTCAAAGGAGGCAATGTGCTACACGAAAGCTAAAGCACATGCAGAGTTAATGAATATATATACTTACTGCTCCTAGCATAGAAAACACAAATCAAATATCACAAACATAATTTATAAGTTCTATACCCAGATTATCACAAACACTTTTAAATCATCAAGTATAAAATAAAATGGCTTCAAGAAAACACTCATGGATACATTTTTGAACCTGAAATAAAAGAGATTAGTTAGTAAACGCAATTCATTTTTCTGGTCAAGTATATAAGTTTGTACACCATACTAATTTAATAAACAAAAGCTTGATCAAGTATCTAATTTTGTACTCCAGCACATAGCAAACGTAATAGGACAATAAGAGAGGTAAAACACAACAATTGTTTGCAAGTAGCGAACCTTGATGGCATCTTATGGTATCTAACTTACACAGATCATACTATTTTACAACAAACTTGACCCAACTGGTTATCAATTATTTAGCCTAACTTTCTACTAGATCTCAGTTGCACTTGAATGATAGTGATATACATACAAACATGACCTTCTAACAAGGCTCCGGTAATTTTACCAAGATCACCTCCATTTTCTACGTTATTGCAAGAATGCAGAAAAAAAGGCATGACCTACTAACCAAGACTTATCTAACCAATCAAATTACCAAGAGAATCTGATAAAAGCAAGAATAAGAGACCTGTGTAAGAAACCCTTTATCTTATTTATCATATTGTGTTTCTATACAATAAACTTTTTACTTTTACTAAATGAGAATATAATCAGATTCAAATGAAGATTTTACAAAAGAACCCTCACATCTATGTGTTCAGAGAATATACTATACATTGAGATATAACAAACCAGCAATACAAAACAATTGCTTTGTCATTCAGAGAAACTTAATTTAATATGCACAATGTGTTGATTGTGCATATTGTCTGCATGAGGAAGTGTCAATAAACAGTGAGTAAATTTGAGCTATAGCTAGAAAAGGCGAGATACTGTCTGCATTGCTCTTTGCTGATGACACTTGTGAAGAGCCCAAAATAAGTTCTGTGCCAGTTATGCAAAAGAAAAGAACATTAGGTAGCAGATTGTAACCTATAGTTGACTAGTTAAGCTCTTCTACACGGCAAAAAATTAAGTAGAATTCAATGGTTCATCTTTTCTGGTTAAGTCATTTTGTCAACCCTACAGTTTTATTTTATTTTTATTTTCATTTATTCTAAAATATACTTTTATGTTTAGAATAGAAAAAAATAATACTCAAGCGACAGTGAAGAGAAAGCCTTATGCATATACCACATGATTGTCAAATTGAATTGAAAGAGTGCCAAGAACTTATCAAGATAACCAAGAACTGACTCAAGGCCACACAGCCGACGTACCTACGCCCCTCCCCCGCCCCTGAGGCCGGGCCGCCTTAGGCCCCGACTCCTCCCCTCCTCCGAGGCCGGGCCGCCGTAGGCCCCGACCCCCTCCCCTCCCCCAGGGCCGCCTTAGGCCTCGACCCCTCCCCTCCCCAGAGGCCTGGCCGCCTTAGGCCCCGAACCCTCCCCCGCCCCCGAGGCCGGGCCGTCTTAGGCCCCGACCCCCTCCCCCGCCCCCGAGGCCGGGCCGCCTTAGGCCCCAACCTCTCGCAGATTTGCTTTCACACTGTTTGAGATTGGGTGCGAAGAGAAGTTTGTTTGAGAGGAGGATCTTTAGGATCCACACAGCATTTCAAAATTTTCCGCTTTCACAAGGGATGGAATTCGGAGGAGAGTATTTCAGACTTATGTGTTAAGTTTACAGATGAAGAAATTTTCTTGAAGGGGACGAATCTTTGGTAGAGGAGACTCATTCAGCTTTTCTTCTCTGCAATGAAGTATTCTAAAATAGATTTGCATTGCGTTGGTATATTAATTGCACAATATGCAATTTCCCTTCAGAGTTCAGACACTAACGCCGTTCGATTAGAAGAAATTATATTAATGCAGATATAGATCTTCTATGAACTATATTTGTCAATTTTTTTCCCCTCGAATTTCTGAAATATATGTTTAGATTTTAATACTTCTTTAATTATGAGTGTATTTGATCCTTTTTATTTAATCTAGTGCGGCCCTTTTTATAGAAGTAATCGAATGTAAATTTAATCCGAAACTTATTTCTAATTACTTATGTATGATATGACACCTCTTTTGTTTATGTTTGTAATTGATTAGTCTGACATCAAATTATGAAGTAACTTTTTTTTTTCAAACACTAACAACAATAAGAAAGGAACAAGCAGCCACATACTTGCATTAGGGTCATTTTACATTTGTTGCATTCTGTCAAAAACAATATAATTTTTTTTTCAAACAATAACGACAGTTTTTCCAAATAGAAATATCCAGGAATGTGTAATATTTTAGTATCAATAAGTCCTTGTCTAATATAATGAACAGTCCATACGAAATTAAAGGCTTAGACTTTTAAAAAATGAATGAACAGACCAGCTACAGTCACTTTGTTGTTTTTTTTTAAAAAAAGAAAAAAAAACAATCCGGATGGAATTATTTTGGTCTTTTAATTTAAAAAAGAAATGAACAGTCCAGTCAAAATTAAAGCCTTAGACTTTTAAAAAAATGAATGAACAGACCAACTAAAGTCATTTTGTTATTTTTGTTTAAAAAAATAAACAATCCGGATGGAATTATTTTTGTTTTTTTATTTTAAAAAAAGAAATGATTAGTCCAGACGAAATTAAAGCCTTAGACTTTAATTTAATGAATGAACATTCCAGCTAAAATCACTTTGTTGTTTTGGTTTAAAAAAAAAATAAACAATCCGAATGGATTTATTTTGGTTTTTTAATTTAAAATAGAAATGAACAGTTTAGACAAAATTAAAGTCTTAGCCTTCTTACAAATGAATGCACAAGCTAGCTAAAGTCATTTTGTTGTTTTTGTTTAAAAAAAAGTACATGAACAATTCGGATGAAATTATTTTGGTTTTTTAATTTAAAAAAAGAAATGAACGACGAATTTAAAAGCCTTAGACTTTTTAAAAAATGAATGAACAAACCAGCTAAAGTTGCTTGGTTGTTTTTGTTTAAAAAAAAGTAAATGAACAATCCGGATGGAATTATTTTAGTTTTTTAATTTTAAAAAAAATGAACAGTCTAGACGAAATTAAAGTGTTAGCCTTCTTACAAATGAATGAACAGACCAGCTAAAGTTACTTTGTTGTTTTTGTTTAAAAAAAGTAAATGAACAATCCGGATGGAATTATTTTGGTATTTTAATTTAAAGAAGAAATGAACAATGAAATTAAAAGCCTTAGACTTTTAAAAAATGAATGAACAAATCAGCTAAAGTCAGTTTTTGTTTAAAAAAACAAGAAAATAAACAATCCGGATGGAATTATTTTAGCTTTATAATTTTTTTTTAAAAAAAAGAAATGAACCAGCTAAAGTCGCTTTGTTGTTTTTGTTTTAAAAAAAATAAACAATCCGGATGGAATTATTTTTATTTTTAATTTAAACAAATAAATTAATAGTCCAGACGAAATTAAAGTCTTAGACTTTTTAAAAATGAATGAACAGACCAGCTAAAGTCACTTTGTTGTTTTTGTTTTTTTAAAAAAATAAATAATCCAGGTGGAATTATTTCGATTTTTTAATTAAAAAAGAAAATGAATAGTCCAAACGAAATTAAAGCCTTAGACTTTTTAAAAATGAATGAACATATCATCTAAAGTCACTTTGTTGTTTTTATTTAAAAAAAATAAACAATCTAGATGGAATTATTTTGGTTTTTTAATTAAAAAAATAAATGAACAGTCTAGACGAAATTAAAGCCTTAGCCTTTTTAAAAATGAATGAACAGACCAGCTAAATTCACTTTGTTGTTTTTGTTTTAAAAAAAAAGAATATAAACAATCCGGATGAATTATTTCGGTTTTTTAATTTAAAATGGTTGATTAAATAGGCAATCTCAAAGTGGTTGAAAGAGCGGTACAACTCCCATTGTGAGCGGTGGTATAGTGGTACCCAAAGAGCGGTATCAGTACCAAATTGCTTGATTTGCTTGTGAAATGATATCTTGTCAAGAGCTATGAAAAGAAAGAAGTCGAATACAGAAAATACAATTTAATTGTAGTAAGAAACAATCTCCTAATCAAAGCCAAAATAGCCCCTCAGGCATTTAATTATAGTAAAACCCCTAAGAACTACACTAAAACTAGAAAATACAACTTTTCCCTCTACAGACAGCAATGAAGTGGCAACATATATATAAAGAATCTCCAGTTTGAAGTCAGATCTTCAAATTACCCTTCGCCCTTCATCAATCTCCATTGCCAACACCGACCCTGATTTTAGGTCAATTAAAAAATTGCAACATGCAAAGTATAAAACTCAAAACAGATAAGTAAAAACAGGAAAACTAATTACTTATTTGATCTAAGCAAAATCCTTCTCTCAATCAGAACAACAGTAAAAATCATGGATTAAATTATCTACATGAGCACTGATTACAACACTGGACTAAAATGAATAATTTTTTCATCTTTTCTGGAATTTTTTTATTTAAAACTTAAGTTTGGTTGGGACAAAATATTCTAACATACATTACTTGAGTTTGTATTGTGCAAATATTTTGACATATATTCAATATTTTTCTTTGCAAAACTCCTGTAATCATTTTTTTCTTAATTAATGAGATAGTCTGGTGATCTGATTTGAAATCATATTTACTAATGAGTAAGTTAATGCGACCCAATAATGATAAGATAAACAGCGAAACCTAAACTTTGAATTTTAATTCATAACAATAAAAAAGGAACATAAGAGAAAACCCAGTTTGGTGCGTGTAATTTGTTAGAGTTATGTCCTAGAAGTTAATATTTAATGACTTAATTTTAATTTATGTTATTGATGATATTTGATCATTTTTTCCTAGGATTTATTATTGACAGATCATTCAGGTTGAGGATCTGAATTGTGGATCTCTGTGTTTCATTTTAATTAAATGACAATAATAAATCTGAATCGTCTGCAATCGTAATAATTAACAAGAAATATTAATTATTATAAAGATTAGTATGCAAGTTAAGTGATGATTAAGTTCTACAAATCATAGGTAAGGAGTTACCAACTTAATTGCATATGTGTATGTTATTGGAACATAGTACAGGACATGACCTGATAAAATAAATATATGGATTGTGTTATGTGTCATTATTTATTTTATATGAGTTTGATTCTAAGTTTGAGATGGTCAACTTTTCGACATGAGGATAGGTTCTATAAATATCGTCTAACGTTGATTCCTGATAATGGATGCTATACGGATTTTATTTATGTTCTCTTGAATTGTGCTGGAAAAAGTTGTTCATCAAGAAAATCGTATGTCCCTCATTAGTAGACCTAGTGAGTGATGATATATGTTGGGCCCTTTGATGGAGGTGGATCGTATGCATGCAAACTAGACGATCATCTCTAGATCAAGAAATGTATAATCTGCAAGAATGACACATTCCTATCTTGGATTATACAATGATATCATGTGACATAAGAATCAAAATAAGGAAATTATCTATTTCTTATGCATGATTGAAATACTATAAAAGTATATTATTTATTTATATTAATTGGAAATCATAACGTGTTGCTAGATACCGCTTATGATTATTGAAATTAAATAACGATTTAATTTCCATGGTCAACATAACATAAATCCTCGAGGGTCACACGAATAAAAGCTCTTAACCAACAGTGCATTATAATTAGTTTATTTACATTAGAGAATGCAAAATATGATAAGTTGATTAATTAATTATATACCGTTGTAAACCGTTATAATTAATTATATCAAAGAGATCATATGAAACTAATTAATGCAAAGTCTAATCCTATAATAATTATCAAATAGTTGATAATTAATTTTGCTCGACACAATTAATATAATTGTGAGAATTATATTAATATAATTGTATTATATGATTATATATAATATATAGGCCTCATTTGATGCATAAACCAGAGAGAAAAATGAAATATGGCACTTGAGATTTTTGGCCCATATTTTTGGACGAATTTTAAGGAGGATTTAGCCCATTTTCTCATGTCAAAAGTTGCTTGGAAAATGGGTTAGTTGACTAGTCAATATGACTTGTAGAAGGGGTTATAGCTTTATTATAAATATACCTCTCATTTGGATGAGAGAATGTTACACAAACCACCTCTTTCTATTACTTTATAGCTGTCATATTTTTGTTACTCTCTTGCATCAAGTTAAGAGCTCATGTGTTGAGCATTAGCTACCTCTATTAAATATCGATTTAGAAGAAAAAGCGGAAGCTTTGGATTAGGCGATTTTCACTTGTTTTGCTAGCACGAAATCGAGTGAAGTTGGTTAATCTTTTGTGGACCTAAGAAAAGGAGAAGAAGGGGATGAGACGAGCACGTCACTGCCTCCTATGCCGTGGTCGCGTCTTGCAAATATGATTTTGCAAGAGGTACAATTTTCTATAATTTTCTCTTTTATGGATGTGTGCTTGAATGCTTAAACTAGATCCTACTTGGTTATTCTTGTTAATTGAAGTTTTTTTTTTTTGAAAAAAGACTCCCAAGCAGGGAGGCCTGCATATGCATTACACAACATGCAAATCGTACAGAGTTTGAAAGTCACAAGAATATGACTAAACTAAAGAAAACTAGAGCTCCTTAAGGGAGCATTCTACCAACATCTACAATATCTCAATCCCATTACATTCAAAAGACCAGCCAAGTTACTGAAAACAACAGCAAAGACAATCAAACTGTAGACTAAACATGCTGATCATCTGCTGCTGAAACTGCACCTCCAGATCCAGCCAACAGAAAGTCCTGCTCCATGCCAGTAGTAGTGCCTGTCCAAAATAGATAAAGACTAAAAATGGATGCACACAAATTGACTGCTCTGGCCCCTACAGTGTCATTAAAAACCCTGCTGTTACGTTCCTTCCAAATTACCCACATAAACGCAGCACAAAAACAAAGCCCTTTTTCTCTATTTCCTTTTGGTGCATCAAAGAAAACCTCCCAAATACCCCTTATAGAGCTTGCTGTAACCCTGAAATCCCATTTGTTATAAAGATTAAACAGAACCCAAAAGTTTCTAATAAAAGAGCAATTAACAAAAAGATGATCAATAGATTCATGTTCATCACAATAAATGCAAGTGGGATCCACCTGACAACCTCTGCTCAAAAGAATATCCTTCGAGAGAATTCTATATTTGAAAGCTAACCAATAAAACAATTTAACTTTAAGAGGCACTTTTAATTTCCAAAAGTGCTTTGATGTCCTGTCTAACTCCCCTCCATGCATACTAAACAAATAGAAAGATTTGACTTTATGACTGCCTGAACTATCCCAGTGCCATTGCACCTTGTCATGGCTGTTAGTAAAGTTGAAACCTCTCAAAAAACTTATGATCTGCCCCTTCTCCTCTCTAAAAGCAGCTGTAAGTCCCTCTTTTCAAGAAGAGTCGAATGTTGCCATCATTCCAAACCTGACTGACCGTAACCCTTTCCTTCTTAATTTTTTTAAAAACCAAAGGAAACCTCTCCTTAAAGGGACCACTTGGGACCCAGTTATCCAACCAGAACAATGTATTCAACCCATTGTCGACTTCCTTAGAAGTACCAATTCTGATGATCTGATCAGTCTCAAAGACCCCTTTCCAGAAAGGTGAATAACTAGAAGCTACTCTATGATTATATTTAGCTTTAATTAAGTCCTTCCAAATCCCTTTACAGTTAGGATCATCTAAATTCCATTTCCACTTTCCCAATAAGGCCTTATTCATACTCATCAAGTCAAGTATGCCCCACCCCCCCATTTCCTTAGGTCTGCAAATAACTTTCCAGCTGACCAACGCCATTTTCCTCTTAGTATCACTCTGACCCCAAAAAAAATATTTCCTAATCCTATCAATCGCTTGTACCACCCAACTAGGCATCTTAAAGACAGACATAAAATAAAGAGGAATAGCAGTTAGAATTGAATTCATCAAGATCATTTTCCCCCCCAAGGAAAGAATATTACTTTTCCAAGAAGATAGTTTTCTTCTAATTTTCTCTATCACCTCAAACCAATTAGCTCTAGAAGGCCTCTTCCAATGGAGAGGTAAACCTAATACTTCATTGGAAAGGAGCTGATTTTGCAATTAAGTGAACTAGCAAAACCTTCAGCCTCAGCATCTGATAAATTGAGAGGCACCAACTCACTTTTAGCGAAGTTGATTGACAAACCAGAAAGCATCTCAAAACTTTTTAACACCCACTGAACCTTATCTATCATCTCTTCACTGGCTTTTAAAAATAATAATGTATCATCCGCGTATTACAGATGCATCAAAGGTAAGCCATTGGAAAGATTGGGACCCAACCCCAAGAAATGGCCTCTATCCATCCCTCTATACAACAGTTTCGATAAGACATCCACGGCAAAAATGAAGAGGTAAGGGGACAGAAGGTCTCCCTGCCTCACCCCCCTTTTACTAGGAAAAAACTGTCTTTGAATCCCATTGACTTTAACAGATATCCAACCCCCATACAAGAGTTGCTTAATCCACTGAACCCAAGTACTACTAAACCCTCGTTCCTCAAAAAGAGAAAACAAAAAATCCCAATTGAGCCTATCAAACGCTTTCTCAAAATCCAACTTGAGAAGTAAGCCTTTGGACTTATGATTATGAACCCAATGTAAAATTTCATGAGCCGAGGCAATCCCATCTAGAATTGACCTACCCTTAAGAAAAGTCGTTTGATTATTGTCAATTATTTTGTCTAGGATAGGTGCTAATCGATTAGCTAACACCTTAGTAAAAATCTTGTAGCTACAGTTCAATAAACCGATAGGTCTGAACTCTGTAACTTTACAAGCATTCTCTAACTTTGGAATCAAACAGATCACTGCTCTGTTGATTTTTCCTATATTGAAGCCGTTAGCATGAAACACTTTAAAAGCCTCCATAAGATTCCCCTTAATAATCTCCCAAAACTTCTGATAAAAGAAAATTGGAAAGCCGTCTGGCCCCGGAGCTTTGTCTGGGGCCATCTGGTTAATAGCATTAAACACTTCTTCCTCAGAAAATTCGGCAGTTAGAATTTCATTATCCAAGTTTGTAACCTTATCCTGTTCCTTCCAAAAATTCTGTTGTAAACCCCCCTTAAAAGATTCAGAAACCCCAAAAAGATCCTAATAAAAATCAGTTACATGCGACTGAATACTTTGAAAATCCCTAACCTCCCTTCCCTGAATTTGCATATAAGTAATCAGGTTCTTGTTTCTCCTGGCCGAAGCTATTCTGTGAAAAAACCTAGTATTAGAATCTCCTACCCTCAGCCAAGTTATCCTTGACTTCTATCTCCACTGTATTTCTTCCTGATGAAAGATATCAATGAGATTTTTTTTTGTTAAGAAAATAGTCTTCCCATTCAAATGATTCCAGCTCCCTTTGTTCTAACAAACCCTCTAAAGCAGCAATATTAGAAGTCAGATTTTTTTTCATAGTCTTGACCTCACTATTGATATTTTTTCTCCAACCGCGAAGCTTCTTTCTCAATTCCTTAATCTTATCAATCCAGGTAACACTAGAATCAGAATTTTGAGGAACAGAATTCCACCATCGTTGGATCAGTCTTAGCAAACAATCATATTATAGCCAACTCTTATCAAATTTAAACATAGCACTGGTATTGTGTGTAAGATGACAGTCCAAACAGATCGGTGAATGATCTGAATAGATTCGAGGAAAACTAAAAGAGGTTGTATTAGGAAACATAGTAACCCAGTCTGGAGAAACTAGAAATCTATCTAAACATGCCATCTGTTTACTAGTACCCCCCCTAGCCCAAGTGTACAGCCTATATCTGCATTTCATATCCACTAAAGCAAAAAGTTCAATCCATCTATTGTAACATTTCATGTTAAGAAAATCAAAAGATACCCCTATTTTTTCCCTTCTAGTTCTAATTATATTAAAATCCCCCTATTACCCACCCCTGTTGAAATTTAATGCTAAGCATCCTAAGCTCATTCCAAAAAACAGCCTTTTCAGAATTCAACACAGGCCCGTAAACAGAAGTGCAAACCCAATTTTTGCCATCCAGTCTATTTTCCACCTTGGCAGTAACCGAAAAAACCCCTATTTCCCATCCCAGAACTTTGAATTTATCCCCATTTAAACCCATTAAAATACCCCCTGATCTGCCCACTGCTGGAAGATAGTTCCAAACAAACTTTTTAGCAATTCTATTAAGAATCCTATTACTAAAAGAAGCCATTTTGGTTTCTTGCAAACAAATGACATCCAACTTATTGTCAGTAATAAACTCAGCTAAAAAACCTCTTTTCTCTGACAGCCCCATACCTCTTATATTCCAGTTACAAATTAACATAAAGAAACTGTTTTTGTCCCAGAAGATGAAGCTAGAGATAATCTCCACGCCTCCTCCACATAATCTAAGAAATCTAATACCCTACTAATCTCAGTGTTTCGAACTGCCTTCACAAAATTTTCCCTGTCAGAGGTGGAAACCCCTAAAGAAAAATCCAAACCCTCTAAAAGGATACTAATTTTGTCATCAGAAAGCTTGCTAAAAGGGAATAAATGGGTGGTGAGTAGAGGAATACCTTTGTCCTGCTGTTTCTCTTTTAAAGGAGGCGACTGCTGTAAAGGAACCACATCCAGCATAGGGAGCTCCACCACTTCTTCAGAATCAGAAGAGATATGTTGTTCCTTCTCTCTGATTTCAATGCCCTTGGATGGTTTCCAACTCTCCCAGCCATCCTCCAATTCTGACATCTGTCCCTTACCCTTATGCAATTTGAGTATCTCAGTCCTCAATCTATCATTTTCAGCTTGCATCTCTTCAAAAGATGGCTTGGCTGGGATATTCTTCTTTGGCGCATCAGGTTTAGTCCAAACATTGTCCCTTTGTCTCCTACCAGCAGCATTTCCTCCATTTTTAGCAGTCCAAACATTACTTCTCTTAAAAACTGTGCCTTTTTTTCTTATTTTGCACAATTTTCACCACTCCCAACTATTTTGATTGGCCAAACACCTTAGGACCAGCATTGCTTCTGGGTTGAAACTCCCTTTTTTTCATGTGAGACAATCTTGTCAGTTCTATTATTATCCACTTCCCTCATGTCAGACCCCTTTCCTAAAACTCCAGAATTAGAACCAGCCTTCTTCATAGTATCAGTTCTGCCAGTCAGATCTCCCTTACCAACAGCCCCAGTCTCTCTGGATCTCTTTCCAGATCTAGTCGCACCTCTTTCCTTTGGGAAGAAGAACTTACCAGATTCATCTAAGGTTGCTTGCACCTCTGGTTGGGTACGGAGTTTGCCCAAAGCCTCTGCAAAGCTCCTCATTGACCAGTCATGGTGTTGCAAAGCCATGGTTTCCCGAGCAACTGCTGTTGGTTGGGGACTATCTCCCTCCACCACATAATGGACCGTCGCCAGATACTTGGAGCCATCAACCCTAGGAACTTCCAAGGATAACTCCAAAGGAATCATCTCTCTGCGTTTGACATGAACGCAAACCCTAGCAAAGCGCAGATCTAGCCTAGTCGCAGTCATCTTATCCACCCTAGCTATGGCACCAAACGGCACTGCTTGCTGCAAATTTCCTAGCCAACCATAGGGTACTCCCACCATACGGATCTAGATCTCCTGATGCTCAGTCTTTCTTTCTAACTCCGATATCCAAGAGAGAATTGGAAAACCGACATGACCAATCATAACAGTCCCTTCAGCTTCCCTCTCCTTCTTCCATCCTACAGATCCCTCCACCAAGAACCTATATTTCCCCAGATCACGAACTGTATAAGGAGTACGTGAACCCTCGAAGTAATGATGAACCCCGGCCATCACATCCTCCAAAGAAATCTCGGAATTTGTAAGCACAATCACGCTTCTGTCCAGTTCCCCCCAGACCTCCTTCACTTGGTCATCCATTTCGAGAGGTATCACCGTCGGCCATGTTGAAGGAGCCGAAAATACCATTGGAGAGTGAGGTGGAAAGGAAAAAGAAAGAGTCTTGGAAGAGAGAGATCGCTTAGAAGCGATCAGAGAAGACGAGGAGGAATAGATGGAATGAGAAACTTTAATTTTAGGGCACTGCCTCACTTTATGTCCCGTGCTCTTACAGTGAAAACAAAGCGGCGGACATCTACAGACGCGAGCCACATGTCCCCCTCCACCGCATCTATAACACTTGGCACGCATCTTGTTAATTGAAGTTAATTAGTAGCTAAAATTAAAATTGAGCACCCAAGTGAACTTTCGAACATAATTCTATCTATATTTGTTTAGCTGGAGGTGGACAGAAATCAAGAAAGAGAAGTGAAGAGGAGAGAGAGAAAAGCTAAACACTCTAAACAAATCAGTGAAATCGAAAACCAGTGAAATCGCTAAATTTAAAAAAAAAACTGACTCTAATCAGAAAGCAAATATCTACCTCGAGGAGGAAGAGAGGAGCAGGTGGAGAAGGACAAGCCAAATGGACTAGGAAATAGAGGAGAGGGAAGGCAGAATTTCGCTAGGAGTTTGATCGCCTTATCGCCTTGGTCTTCAGGTTTTCAGAGTTTCAATCGGAAGAGGAAATGTGAAAAGGAAAGATTCCGATAGAAGAAATGTAAGGAAAAGTGAATTGCGATTCCAATTTTAGTAGGGATTTGGTTTTGATCTCATTGTCTTCTCTCTCTGATGGGTCATGCTTTTTTGGTGGGTCATGCTTAATGGAGAGAGATGGAGAGACGGAGAGAAGGCAATAGACATAGATATACCGATTTTACCCCTTCCATCTTATACGGCTGTGATTTACCGCTATAATATTTTTTTTCTATCCATAGCATAACTCAAATAATTATTATTCTAATCAATATTCTTTTCATTCTAGATGTAAAGTTAAATGATAATAATTTTTGTCTAGTGATTGACATTTAGCCACAAAATAAATTGATCAAATGGTACAGACGGTATGTATAGTACATCTAGAGGTGATAAACTCTTGAATCTTGAATCCATGTGTTTATAAGTAGGATGGTGCCAAAAACTTATGTGTTCTTTACTTCTTTTTGGTTCCATGCATATGATATGTTTGTTTAGCTATGGACTTGGTAAGTGCATATGGTTTTTGGAAATTTTTGGAAATTGGAATAATGGAGGTGCTGAATGTCAATAGTACGAGTTGGTACACAGTTACTGATGTGTCGCGAGGTAACATCGTTGGTTCCGCTCCACTATCTGCCTAAAGTTTTATGGGAATGCCAATGATGTCAGCAATGTGGATCGGGCTTTTATCTGTAGTGGTGAAAATGTTGACCTCAACAAGCTTGTTATGATCCCTGTTAGAGTAACAGGAAGGATCGAAACTCTCACAAAAGTTGACGTGATTTCTTAAAAACGAGCACAGATTAAATTTTATTTTAGTATTTTCGGATATTCCAAAATTATTTGTCGGTTTTTATGATTTAAAAAATTTGAAATATTAATCGAATATGTTAATAAACATACAAAACTTGCCGCAAATTCATTTGCGTACTGTTTTACACTATGTTACTTGGGTGCGGATGCGGGTATCGTATCGGATACGGTGCGGGTGGGGGATACGGTATTTTTCAAAAAACTCGAATACGGTTGTATATATAAAATAATAAAAAATATATATTTCTATAATTTATATATTTTTAATTAAAAAACTAATTATATATTTTATTAATATGATATTATTAACATACAATATTGTTTTTTTTTGTTTTAAAGCATGCGGGCAAATTGCTAATTAAATAAATAAATGTTTGATTTGCTTTAGAGAAGGCCATCACACTGCCACAATTTTAGTTCTCGTTTTTGAATTGTTTTACCATCACAGCCCGGCCCAATAAGGCATAACCATTGTTGTCCGGTTTTAGGTTGACAAGTTAGTCCCACAAGGAGTTTTCATCCTGTATATAGATAGTATATAAATCTTGAGTTACCGTTTGGGACAGTTGAGATGGACAAATCGCACATGGTGCGCATGTTCTTTCGAACACTTTTAACTATGTGTGTGTCTGTGTCTGTCTATATATGTATAGAGTTTTGCTATGGTGAGTTGCAACTCACCAAAGGGTCGGTGAGTCGCGCTCAAAGTTCCTAAATCTTGTTCAGAATGACCGATCCAAACCGTCTAATATGATCTGTCTATTGAAATCTCTATGCAGACCAAATTTTATATTTTTTAAAAATTTTTAAGTATTTTTTTCGGATTTTTAAAAACTGTTGCTTTTGAACGGTTCAGAACTAATTAGATTAACGATTTTCTAAAATTTCAAAAAAATACTTAAAAATTTCGAAAAAATGTAAAATTTGGTCTGCATGGAGATTTCAATAGGGAGATCGTATTAGACAGTTTGGATCGGTCATTTTGAACTAAATTTAGCAGTTTTGAGCGCGACTCACCGACCCTTTGATGAGTTGCAACTCACCATAGCAAAACTCTATATATATATATGTATATATGTATATACATTAGATAGATAGATAGATACGCGTATCCAACCGTATCTTTGACCGTATATAGAAAGTCAAAACTATAGATAGATACGCGTATCCAACCGTATCTTTGACCGTATATAGAAAGTCAAAACGATTAAAATATTCAGATACGCCGCGTGGCGTATTTTAAATTACCGTATCTATACATAACATAGGTTTTACATAATACTAGACATGATAAAATAAATTACCGTATCTATACGTAACATAGGTTTTACATAATACTAGACATGACAGTAGCAGCTTCCCTGCGCTATATTTTTTTATATGACAATAATTCAGCATGAACTATTTTAGATTTCTAAATTAAATGATGATTGGTATGACTATTTTTAATATATTTAACAAAAAAAAACTATTTTAATTATAGAAAATATAAAAATAAAAAACTATTTAAAATTATAAAAAATACAAAAATAAAAAAGTTATTCATGATTATACAAAATAGTAGTCAAAAATAGAGAAAAAATATCGCGACTTAATTAGATTATAGATTATAGATTTCAATGTATTTTTATTTAATACAAATAAATTTATAAAAAAAAATTAGTTTTAGTGAGTTTAATAGTTTAAAAGTATTTGAGATTATTAAAAAATAAATAACAACTACATTTTCATACGGTAAAAGAATAGTTTTATAGAGAGTGGATTCAATCAAATCGATTTGACCATAGTCCCGGTAAAATCCCGTCAGATCTCAAATTTGAAAGTTCAAATGACCGATCCAAACCGTTCAATATGATCTCCATATTGAAATCTCCTTGAATACCAAATTTTACATTTTTTTGAAATTTGTAAGTACTTTTTTTGGATTTTCAAAAACTTCAGTTTTTGAAGGGTTAAGAACAAATTTGATTAATGATTTTCTAAAATTTTAAAAAATAAAGTAAAAAAAAATATAAAATTTGGTGTGCAAGGAGATTTCAATATGGAAATCATATTGAACGGTTTGGATCTGACATCTTAGTTTTTAAAATTGAAAACTGACGGAGTTTAATCGGGATTCCGGTCAAATCGATTTGATTGAAGCCTTTTGCTAGTTTTATATGCACATAATTAGTGCGTCTTTTATAATTAGCACAAAGTATACGATTACACATTTTGCTTGTAATAAAAGCTCGCCTAGTCAGACACATCCATGTGGTGGATTTATCAATTTTTCCCAATAAGTCTATATTCCTCCACTTTCTTTTTCGTATTAAAATTCGGGGCTTGTATTAATGAAGAAAGAAACCGAATTGGTATTTAATTACGTCGCCACGATATCTAGATCCATCGTTTATTGTTCCTTAATAGCCCATCACTTGCATGTGCTTTGCTTATATTACTTTTCTCTTCTTAAACGAAGAATAAAACAGAGTTAGATCGCATGCGAAATTTTTTACGAGCTTTTGCAAAAAGATTGATAATAATTATAATAATAAAATTCCTAATGATAATTTATTTCGAGAGATCAAATTCCATTTTCGACGAGTTTTTGCCGAAAAATAAATAAATAATTGAAGGTATGTCGGTAGACACGGCAAAGAGTATAGCGAGAGAGTATATACGTGATGGTTTTTAATACTGGATTCATCAACAAATAAAAAAAAAAATTATCAAACATCAACATTTCAAAGAAAATGGACAATGTATGCCACTATTTTTTCTTGTAGAACCGCTTGATATATTGATTTCTGACAGCATTTCTTTTTACAATCTAGATTAAATATAATAAACCTACTTACTAAATTAACAATGTAGTTCATTATTACTGTTATGTTGTCATGTTTGGAAAAGCAAAAAGAAACGTTAACTTGTTTTAAAAAATTTAACTATCCCCTTCTCCGGTTAGAATTTAACTAGAATCCAACCATAGTTTGTTTGTAAGCCGTGGTAAATTATTTATTCGCTTATTCTTGTAAATTCAAACAAAACAACATTTATAAGTTGATTCTTACTAATTTGTATTCGTCAATACTAGTTGACATTTAAAAAGTCATCATTCATGTATTTCTATATTCTATAACTAGTCAAAATTTTGGAAGTTTATTTTAAACAAATTCTGCAGTGGACTAATTTTTTTATTTTTTAACATATAAAATTTTGTTTTATTGTGACTTATAATATTAAACTGGTTTTATACTGTCCGGGTTTACAAATAAAGATGCAAGTCAAAATCACATACAGATAGCAATACAGGTGCTTATCGCAGAAGAACCAGAAAAAATATATTTTAAATTAGAAACCTTCACCCAGTGGACATGGGGAGCGCATTCTCTGGATGGTTGTATTCAACCATCCAGTGGATGTCTTTCGATCCGAGCCGTCTGATTTAATCTCAACGGTTAGATTTTTTCGGACCTATCAATCCGGGTATCATGCACGGGGCATCTATGTCCATTGAGATTAAATCGGACGGCTGAGATCGAAACCATCCACTGGATGGCCATCCAGAGGATGTGATTCCCAGTGGACATAGCATGCATGATCATGCATCTCAGTTTCGCTCCATAGACTAAGAAGAAGAATGCACAACTAGCCCCCGTCCTCTACAACGCAGCAACTCACTAGAAGCACTCACGACCGTCCGATTTGTAGAATTTTCGATAGAGATCAGCATCAACGCAGATCGGAGCGTCCGATCGGCTTCGTAATTCGTGCATTTTTCAGAAAATTTAAATCCTTCTATTCCACACTGTGCAATATACCACCTCGATCCAAATCAATCCGAAGTATTTAAAAAAAAATCAGAACATGGGAAACAATAAATAAGAAAAAAAATAAAGAAAGAGAAGCTTCACTCGTATATTTCGCTGTGATCTTGCCTCCAGATGCCTTGTGCTGTTCTTCTTCACTCTTCTCTTCTCTGTGTATAGACAAAAGGAACACTTATCAACTCAAATTGGAAGAACAATAGAAGACTAGAGAGGAGAGAAGAGAGTACAAATGGCAGAAGGAGAACCAAGATCTCTGGCCGAGACACCGACATGGTCGGTGGCTACCGTGATGACCGGCTTTGTCGCCATCTGCTTCATTGTAGAGCGCTCGATCTACCGGTTTGGTAAAGTATGCAATCATGGTGATTGGTTAGTTTATTGAAGTGATTGCTTGGATTATAGAATAAGATCATCTTGGGTTGGATTTACAGTGGCTGAAGAAAACTAAGAGGAAAGCTATGCTTGCTGCTTTGGAGAAAGTTCGAGAAGGTTATTCTTTTTTCTTTTTTTTGGGTATAATTGTCAGAGTGTTTTTTTTTTTTTTTTTTTTTTTGTTTTGGTTCTCTAGTGTTGAGGATTGGTTATTATGTCCCAAAAGAGAAGAACTTAACAATGCTGGATGATGTACCATCCAAATCAGGTACAAGCACGTACCAGCTGGCTGGTACCAGATCCCTACAAGCTTCTCTTGGTCCAATTCTAGAGGGAAACAATGGACCCATACAAGTTCATTACTGGTCAAGTCCAGATCGATAAAAAAAAAGAAGGAGAAATTGTATCCTCCTCTCTTGTTTCCTTTACTGATGATCCTTATTAGTCTTAATTGCATAACAGAAACTTACCCATGATAAAGGAATTGGCGTTATTAATTTGGGTAGTCATGAATTTCAATTTATTTATAAAACTGGATCAAAATTGAATTACATGATTTGCAACAACTGATTTCAAGGCGTTTGATGAAATGCCTCAATGAGGCAAAAACAGAACTCATGCTACTTGGGTTAATATCCCTGATTCTGAGCCAGACGTCTAGATGGATCTCTGAAATATGTGTGCCATCATCTCTCTTCACAAGCCGCTTCTACATCTGCTCAGAGGATGATTTTGCAGTAGTTGGGGGATATACTAGCCTTTTAAATGAGACCCAACTTGTCAAATCGATCTTTGGGAGCTCAACACATACTTGTACTGAGGTAAGTTATAAAAATATTATCAGGTACCATGTCAAAAAATACTTGCATAGTCCTTAATTCTGTCCCTATTATATGGTATGCTAGCTCTTATCAGTTCTTTTTTTCTTTCTTTTTTTTTGTTGGGTTTTCCCATAGGGCCATGAGCCATTTGTATCTCTGGAGGGGCTTGAGCAATTGCACCGGTTTTTGTTTGTTCTTGGAATTACACATGTTCTATATAGCTTTGTCACAGTTGTTCTGTCTATGATTAAGGTAATGAACTAATTACTACTTTGTTTTGTGTGTCTTAAATTGTTTTACTTTGTTTGTTGAGTTGGTATGTGCATTTTATGTAAGTGTAGATATATAGTTGGACAAAATGGGAGAACCAGGCATACCCACTTTCTAATGAAGATTTGCAAGGTAATTATCAAATCAGTCCTCCATTTGTTAAACTAGAAAGGCAGAAAACTCCGAGAACCAACTGTGAGGTAAAGAATTTGTATTTAATACTTTTTTGTTTGTTTGCTTAAATTGTAGCCAGGAGAAGCAAGATGCTGAGAAGGCAGTCAACTTTTGTTTTTCATCATGCTTCTCATCCATGGAGCAAAAACAAAATTCTCATCTGGATGGTACGTACATTAAAGTTATTAACTAATAAGAGAAATCTTCAGTACCAACCTTTTTTTTTTGCACATTTTGAAATTTGAAATATTGTGATGCAGCTCTGCTTCGTACGTCAATTTAAGGGCTCGATTGCGAGGTCAGACTACATGGCTTTGCGGCAAGGCTTCATTACTGTAAGACTTTTCATTTTTCTGTGCACCAAAATATCTGTTTTGCTAAGATTTAGTTCTTACTGGGATATTTTTGGTTATTGTAATTTCTAGTATCATAAGTTACCACAATCATATGACTTCCACAAGTACATTGTGCGTAGCATGGATGATTATTACAGTGCAAGTGTTGGCATCAGGTAAAAGCTTGAGCGCTTTATATTGGCCTAAATTGATTAAAACCATTTTATCTTAATGATGTTTTGCTAACAAATGTATGTTTCAATTTTTCAGCTGGCCTTTGTGGGCATATGCCATAGTTTGCATCTTTGTAAATATTCATGGTAGCGTACATACAGCAAAATAATTTTTCTTTTGTCAACTCTTTCACAACTAGTTTAATAAATGCCTTTTTATTTCAATCTATTTGCAGGTCTTAATATCTATTTTTGGTTGTCATTTCTCCCTGCTATAGTAAGTATCTGATGAGCAAAAGTTGAGCAATTTCAATTAATTAACATTTTTATGGTTAATTAGGCGCTGATCAAAATCCTCTTTTTTTAACATGGGATTTCATTTCATTTCATTGGAAAATTCCTCATCAAAATGAGCGAATTTAGTGTCATTCGGTTGGAATTTCTATGTCATTAGCTCCAATGAAATCGTAAGAAATCAATTGAAATGAAATGAAATGAAATCCTGTGTAAAAAGCATTTTGATCAAGGCCTTACATATCTGACCCACTCTTTTTCAAAAAACTTTGAAAGCTGGTCATGTTAGTGGGTACAGAGCTTCAACATGTAGTCGCACAACTAGCCCTAGAAGTTGTCAAGACAGTGGGTCCTGTTGGGACCCACTTAAAGCCACGGGATGATCTTTTCTGGTTTAAAAATCCTGATGTGCTATTGTGGCTTATACAATTCATATCCTTTCAGGTGATTCTAAGATCTCACCTTTTGTTAATTGTTGTCCTTTCTAATTTTTGTATCTTTATACATTTTGTGTTGCTGTTTTTTTTCTCTTTTTTCCTTTTTGTTTCAGAATGCATTTGAGATGGCGACATTTATATGGTCCATGGTAAGCTACTATTATCTCCTTTTTCCTCTATATTGATTTGTCCAGGGCCATAGTGTGATACTGAACAGAAACAATATCGGTCCTCGGGGAGCCTTTTTTTTTTTTTTACTTCTCTTTCCTTTGTTATGTTGCTATTTGTTTTTTCTATACAAGACAAGTAGCAGCCAGATCTAGAATTCAGTATACGATGTAGGTACTGGTACACCCATTGATAAGAAGCCTTTGGTCTGAGAATACTACTTGTAGCTGAACCTCTTAGAAATTAGTTTCTAAGTTTTTTTAGCTTCAATGATATTTACAGTGGCAGCTAGGTCTACACTCTTGTATGATGAAGAACCAATTCATGGTTATCATCCGGTTGATTTGTGGGTCAGTGGTTAATATTTCCCTTTTTTTATTTTGTTTTTGTTTATTCTGACAAGATAATTATACGATGGCGCTTTCTTCCGTAAAATCATTTGAAATGGTCTAACATTCTGAGTCTTTGTTTCAGGCTATTAGTTCAGTTTTGGTGCAGCTACAGCACACTACCCCTTAACGTCATTATAACTCAGGTACGGCAGTATTTGTTCTCAGCTCATTTACCAGTTCAATATCCCTTTAAATTGGAAATAAATAAATTTTCATTATTTGCTCAGTGATTTATTAAAATTGTCTGATTTCTTTAAAATGTTTTTTCCCCAAAATTTCCTAGTAACTGGTGCAGTGCCGCTTTATTCCTTGACATAATGAAAATCCATGTATAAAAACGAATCTGTTGATGCCATATATCTGTTTCTGCCGCACAGATGGGATCGAAGTGCAAGAAATCCTTGGTGTCAGAACATGTGAGGGAGTCACTGCACAAATGGTGCAAGAGAGTACGGCGAAAGACGCAACTTGCACGCTCGCTGTCAGTTACTTCCTTGGATTTCACAGTGGATGAGACCGAAGAGACACTCACTGTCGGTACCTTGTCCCGGACTGTTTCTAGAACCTCTTTGGATGACCTAGGTGAAACTGAAGCAGAGGCAGCAGTCACAGATGAGCTGCTACCTGATCACAACTAACCTATAATTATCCTCTTTTTTGATAATTTTTTCTGTTTGTGTTACTGGGTATACAGCTACACATAGATGATGGATCTACTTTGGAGGTGCATCTAGTTTGGTGGGAACTTTGATGAACTTCAACGGATGATGTACATTTTCTTTCTTGTAATGGCAAATTGACATGATCTTGTAAAACATTTATGAGTTTCCGAGGAATATTTGCTTAGTTAGCCAGCTGAAAATGACATGTAGTACTTACGTTATTAATATAGATATAGATTTTATTATATAGAGGTTCTTTTCTGAATCCATCTTATATTTATATTTTTATTTTTGTGCAGAATTTGGTTGGTACTAGCCATTGTTAGTAGATACTGATAATTTAAAGAAGGGAAAATTGGATATAACCCCCTCAAATCTTGCCTAATCGGAAATAACCCCCTAAAATCTTCGAAATTGAATAAAACCCCCTCTAATCTTGTTAGTTAGAGATATAACCCCTTATTGTTATTTTTTCATAATATTCTAAATAGTTAAAATATTTTTTTTAGTGTTATGACTTAAATACCCCTCTGTAGTTCTACTGTTATATTTCATCTTCAATATAATTCAAAACAATTGCGAACCCCTAAGTCAAAAAGCTTAATCGGCACATGAACTTTTAGATGTATTAACTCGATCAAAGTCTCTATACATCCACCTTTCCATCATTAGGAAGAGTGGAATTGTTGAAGACACTAGAAATACGAAATTCCACGATCTGGAAATACTGTTGGTGTGGACCTTTCTAGATGGCAATTGAGTTGTATTATGATATCATTATACGAGGGCAAAATCAAACAAGTTAACATTTCTATTTGCTCCAAAAGCGTGTTCGTTTTAGTAGATTTAGATGGTGACATGAAATTGGTTGGTTCAGAGAGTATGGTTGCTTAGAAGATGCAGTACATCATATATTTTAGAAAATATTTGAAAGAGATATCGGTGCTTGGAATGTCGTGGTGGCTGGTTATGCTCTTCATGAAATGTGAAAGAATGCAATAGATATATTAGAAATGCAAACACCAAGTATGAGCCCGCCTTAAACTATCTATTGCAAGAAAAAAAAATTAATTCTTAATATTGCCTAAAATCATGCTTTTCTATGTCATCAGAGAAGGAGAAGATGAAAGGACAGAGAAGGAAAGGGGTATTTCAGTCACAATATTAAAATACATTGATTTTTCTATTTAGAATATCATTAAAACTGACAATAAGCGGTTATATCCCTAACTAACAAGATTAGAGGGGGTTTTATCCAATTTCAAAGATTTCAGGGGGTTATACCCAATTGGACAAGATTGGAGGGGTTATATCCAATTTTTCCTTTAAAGAAATAAGCAGTAAGCATGCGGATCCAACAAGTAAAATAAAGAATAATGCCTCTTTTTTAATTACATATTACAGTCAAACATTTAAATTTACTGCTGCAGATAAATTTTCTTAAGTAAAATTCATATTTAACTCCCATAAATATTTTTTATTAATATAAATTCTATACAAAATAAATATAGGAGTAAGTGTAATTGTACGCCTTTCGCATATTACATTTTTTTTTTCTCCTAACTACAAATTGAAACAACATTAATTCAAAAGACTGCATAAAAATTGTATATGACAGCCAAACGACCGGATCGGACCGGAACAGAAAACAATAGCGGTTCCGGTTCAAACTTGTCTTTCTCAGTCTTTCATTTCATCAGCTGTGACGACTATATGCACCAACCCTTTTTCTGGTGGAGAAAATAAAACCCAGACTCCATCATTGAAATAAGGAATATTTTCCCATCTTGATTCCCAAGAAATTTCCAGAAAACCAGAAGCAACAAACCCTCCACAAGAATTGAGTTCACGAACCAAACCAAGAGAAGAGAACTAGACCTTCAACTCTAGACAACTAGAACAAGAGAAAGATGCAGACGGTGGTGTGGAATCCTTCTTCTCTTCCTTCTCGCACCATCAACCCAGAGCCTTCTTCCTCTTCTTCCTCCTATTCTCTCTCTTTCAAGGTTCTTGCGCGCTCTCTTTCTATCGCTTGTTTCTGGTATACTCTTTTATTTGTTTTGTAACCTAATGAGTTAAAATTTGTTTTGTTGATTTCAGGTTTCGAATGTTAGAAGCGCAAGGATGATCAGAGCTTCTCCTTCTGGGGTTTCTTTGGCCAAGGAGTTTTCTCGTCCTGTTTCTTTGCCTCTTTTGAGATCCAAGAGGCGACAGAGTAAGCAGATTTGTTGGTTTCTTTTTGTTAGTAGTTTAGTTTGCTGGTATCAATCTTAAGCTGAGGTTAAAAGCCTGACCTCAAAAATATTAATTTCTTATTTCTGGTATAGAAATGAATATGTGCAAGACTATTGTATCTTTTCCCCTTTCAGCATTCATGGTATCACATATTACGAAAAATTTCAATTCTTTTCTTGCCAAGAGGCAATTGAGCTCTGAATCTGTTACACAAACCTCAGTAAAGCATCAAGAAAAGATGCATGTCAAATATCGAAAAGTTACCAAAATTCAGGAGACATATCATTGATTAGACCTAAAACAATTCTCTTTTGCCTACCTTCTTTCCTTTCTCCAGCAATAAAGGCAGTTGCATCACCCGATTCTGCAGTGGAGCTTCCTCTTACTGCTGAGAATGTCGAATCAGTTTTAGACGAAGTTCGACCATACCTCATGGCTGATGGAGGCAACGTGGCACTGCACGAAATAGACGGCAATATTGTACGTTTGAAATTGCAAGGAGCATGTGGGTCATGCCCCAGCTCAGTTACAACAGTGAAGATGGGCATTGAGCGTCGGCTGATGGAGAAGATTCCAGAGGTTGTAGCTGTTGAGCCTGTTTCTGATGAGGAAACTGGGTTGGAGTTGAATGCTGAGAATATTGAAAAGGTGTGTTGGTTCTTTTGTTACTCCATGTGTCTTGTCTTGTATTGTTTAATTCTTGATGATTAGGTTCTTAAGTTCACATAGGAGAGCTCATTTTTGTTTTCTTGTTACTAATTGGGAGATTTTTTGCACAATGGAGGGGTAAATTTGAGCTTGGCTTGTATTGAGGGTAGCTGTACCTTAACTGAGCTTTAATTACATGCTCTTAATCAATCAATGCTAATTTTGGTTATAGTTTGGTTGTAGTGGGGTTATTGTCTCATTTCTTGCTTACCCAATTGCCAATTGATAGTCAATTGGCCTCATGGACCAAACTTTTATGTGCCACACATATACCATTCACCATTGTATTATTGGAGTTCGTATACCAGTACTGAAATCTGACTTTGCAAATGGTATTGAAAGATGTTAGTCAATAGATGAAATTGTCTATCATTGAATGAAGACAATTGGCAAGCATATTACTTGTTTTTTAAAGGCATAAATCTTGGCCATTGGAGTTAAAATACCAGTACTGAATCTGATATTGCAACTGGCATTGAAACTTGTTTGTCAACAGGTGAAATTGTTTATGGTTTGAATGAAGACAATTGGCATGCTTTTTAATTTCTTTTGAATGGATTATATCTAGGTTCTAGATGAGATGAGGCCGTACCTGACTGGTACTGGGGGTGGTGATCTTGAATTAGTAGCAATAGATGAGCCTATTGTTAAGGTTCGACTCACTGGTCCTGCTGCCAGTGTAATGACAGTGCGAGTGGCACTAACTCAAAAGCTGCGTGAAAAGATTCCTGCAATTGCTGCTGTCCAGCTGTTATCCTAAAAAATTTATAACATAGAGAAGGCTTCGTTGTAAATGGGAGTAGATGAATTTTGTGTTGGGCTAGTATTTTATGTTATGTTAAGCAGAAAAATGTACGTATTATGTGGTGTGCTGGTAGCGTCAAAGATTTAGTAACATCTCTGGGTTTCGATCTAGCGAGTTATATTGCAGAAGCTGTCAACTGATGGAATAATTGTTTCTGAGAAATAAGGTTTTACTTAGGTTGTCATACATTTCTGTTTAGCAAATTCTGCTTGGCTAAAAAGTAAAAAGTATTGTAATCAGCATATGAATGTATGAATATTGATAAACCACCTTTTGTCAGTTTTTTCCTTTGGTTCTCTTGTTTGTGTTACTGTGTTGATTGATGGTCAGCTTAGTCAAGTTTTGCTGTTCTTTTGAATAAAAACTACTTTTAACTGCATTGAAATTAATTACTGCGAGCTCTCAAGCTAAAATTCCCCATTTCTTTTTGAAAAGGGACATCTTAAATTTGTTTTTTTTTTTATTACTATGCTCTAAGAAGAAAATAAAAAAGAAGCAAGGGCATCTTTGATTTTCCATATTACTACTCTTAAAAGAGCATATTTTGGGTATAACTATATCCATATACAGATATACTTGTTCTACCCAGAATGCTGAATTCTGGGTATAACTATATCCATCTTTAATTTTTCCTTTTTCCCCTTACGATCTCCCTGCTATCTACAATTCACTCTGAAATTCGCACCACAATTACAAACCCCATTAACTGAATCAAAGGCATTAACTCGTTGAGAAATCAATGACGAAGAACCGGTCGATAATTATTTAAATCACGAGCTTTTAAAAGAACAAAACTGTCATGTCAAGCGCATCAAACAACAATCACAGAACCAGGAAAAATAAAAAGTAAAAAAAAAAAATCTCTCATTTGCAAGAAAATTACCAGATAAAATTATATCTTAATCTTACGAATACATCAAAGCCCGAACTCTCTAAACATGAAATGCTGGTAATTCTACTTGACAATGTGACACAAATTACACAATAATCAACCAAAAAGAAAGAAGCAATTGATCTGGTTGTGACGAATTAAGCAATGGAGATGGCAGAAGGCCAGATCTGGAATACAAGGAAATAGCAGAGGAAACAGAAGAATATAGTCAGGAAGAGGTAATCCAGGACAACGAAGAATCCAGTGGACCCATGCCTCCGATTAAGCCTATTCTCCGTCTTATTCCCTTCCATTAGAGCGTCTCTGACTCTCTGTATAAGAGATTTTATTCCGCGCTATTCTTCGTTCGTCTCCAATGGGATTAATGGGACGAGATGCAGAGCACACCGCCGATGGAATAACTTGGTTTTGGAATTGGGCGGCGTGATCTGGATGAAAACTATGGGTTGTGTTTTCTTGTCTTTATATGGTTAATCCGGGCTTGTTCTTTTTTATAAAATGTCAAATTATATATTGACATCAGCAAGCGCCCGTGGCCTAATGGATAAGGCGTCTGACTTCTAATCAGGCGATTGTGGGTTCGAGTCCCACCGGGCGTGTTCCTTTATTTTTCCTTTTTTCTCTTACGGGATCTCTTTTTTTTTTTTTTCCCCAGCCTAACCTTAAGTCCTTAATCACTCGGAATATCACCTCCTCAAATCGCTCAAATTTTCCTTTTTTTTACCTGCTATAAAATATGCATTTATCTTATATTGTGTTTGCCTATTTGATATTCTTCATTTATCTATTATGTAATAATATACTATATAGTGATTATATACTTTTTTATTGTACCAAGTAATATTAATTTATTCATAGTAATTATATATATTCTTAATTAAAAAACTCATTTTAGAATATTCAAAATGCGCACTTAATTATTATACAATATATATAATTAACATGCACATTTTAAGTGTCGAGTCAATAAGAATTTTGAATCAATATAACAAAGTTTTTAGTACAAGAGTATCCCCTATTTTATTTTTTTAGTCAAATATTATTTATGTAATTTATGGCTATGTAGACAATTTCATCGAAAATTCTTTAGTTTCACCCCATTAAAATATGAATATAGTTTTATTTTTAATTAACATAATTATAAAATTTCAAATTCATACTTTTGATGTAGTATCTATTAATGTTAATACAAACTTAGATAATTAATTATTTTTAATTTATCTTAATAACACTCACTAAAAATTTTCTGGGACGCCGATGCTTTCATCATGCTACTGTAGTTGACTGTTCACCTCCCACGTGACATTCATTCTCGCTCCAAATTAAATATTTTGTCGACCTTTCTCAAATGTTTCTTTCCACTTTGTTTTTCAACGGTCGTTCTCAGTAGTCAGTAGTTCGTTTTCCACACGGACCACACCTAATGGCGGAGAAACCACCACGCACAGGGAAAACAAAAAACTAAAAAACAAAAAGAGCTCCAGATAAACCTTGGTTGTTGTAGCGTTCTTTGTCAAGTTTTAATAGATTATAAACCAACCAAGAGCATACAATAGTTTGCCTCAAAAGAGAGAGAGAAATGGGGTGGTGGAGCTGGCCATGGAGCAAAGGCCCCTCTGGCTATGGCTATTCTTCAACTGCTGAGGAGGTCACTCATGGCATTGATGCATCCAATCTCACTGCCATCGTTACAGGTTCATCTATTAATTTATTATTATTATTATTATACAATAAAAATTGTAATAGCACACAGAGATATATATACTTTAAGTCTTTAATTAGAGAACTTCTGACATTTAAGTAGCCTTATTCACCTTTCATAGAAGGAGATTTTGAAACTTATATGTTGTGCCTTGCTAGCAAAAATCACCCAAAATTCCTCCACGCCAACATGTTATTTGCCGGGCTGGTACCCACAATCGATATTTTGTGCAATCACTAGAAGGGATATTTGATTTCTTGACTGCAATATTGATTGCGAAAGGGAATTTATCATTTTTAGATGGTTGCATATTAACCATGAATCTTGAAAAATCAAAATTATCATCTTATTTTAAGATGCTTACCAGAACCCAAAATGTGAAATCCAACTGTATGATTGACTTTTCAATTTTATTTTAGAGAGAATAAATAAAGAGATAGATGTAAGTAAGGCCGTAAGGGTATAATTGTCAAGTTTTGTTAAAAATGTCTGTATTACATGCAATTGTAACAAACTTTGCGTGTATTATTTGCAGCAACATATATCATCTAATGTTGATATGTAAAACAATTAAAATGTAAACACTGTCAACATGTTGCACATTTCCCTGATAATGGCATATATTAATGTTTAGGAGCAACAAATGGTATTGGAAAAGAGACAGCACGGGTACTAGCTTTAAGAGGAGCGAAGGTGATCATACCAGCAAGAAGCCTGGAGAGTGGCATGAAGGTGAAAGAGAGCCTGCTTGAACAACATCCGGATTTGAAGTTCCAAGTTTTGGAGATGGATATCAGCTCCCTTGATTCGGTGCGCAAGTTTGCCAAGTCTTTCAATTCCTCCAACAAGCATTTGAACATACTCATGTGAGATCAATCATATATCTTCCTCATATTTCTCTATATTCTTCTCCTACCATCTTGCAATTTGATTAATACTTTTTTTATGTAAATTTTAGTATTACTGTAGCATAGCCAAAAAAATACACTTTTACCAAAATGTGATGTTGGCGAGTATGTAACAACAATTTTTTTTCAATTTTACACAATTTTTACATATATAACCTGTGCAATATGCTTTTTCCATACTGGACCTGAACAGAACTTGTCAATTAACAGCAGAAAGCACTATTAGGAAATCATTCATAAATTTGTATTAGAAATTGAAAAAAAAAAAAGGAATCCTATTAGGTAGGTAACTGATTGCAATTTTTTATCTCAATTAGAAATAATGCGGGGATAATGGCCTGCCCATTCCAGCTATCAAAGGATGGAGTTGAGTTACAGTTTGCTACTAATCATCTCGGTACAGCTTTCTTTTTTCATATATACTTTAACCTAGAGAATAATTATTTTAGCTTTAAGTTCAATCTAAATATTTTAGTTGTCACAGCATGTCAGTCAGTGACAAATAAAAAGTTACAATGAAATGAAAAAAGGTGCGCTGGTGTTGTGCCTGGTACTGCAACCAGGTTGTATAAGAATTTATCTATTATATGTTATATGTCAAGTAAGAGTATACATTATAACCACAACAACGTGACATATCAATATAGGTCATTTCTTACTGACAAATCTGTTATTGGAAAAGATGAAATCAACTGCAAAACAAACCAGAATAAAAGGAAGAATCGTCAATGTATCTTCAAGTGCTCATAGAATAAGCGATGGCTCTCGACTTGACCTGGAAAAATTAAATGATCAGTCAAGGTAAATTTTAGTGGTAATTTGAACTTCCAATTGACTGGTAGAAACACTCCCCCCCCCCCCCCCCCCCCCAAAAAAAAAAGGTTGACTGGTACAAATTTGTGGTAATTTCTGGTTGATGCATGTAACTGACCCACAGAGTGGATCTGACCTTCTCATCTTTATCATCAAATTCCATACCTCAATATCCTGTAGCAGTCAGATTTTGCCTTCTTATTTCCAATAATCATCGTTCCTTTTCTGGAAACTTTTCACAGGACCGCTTGCCTAAACCTTGATTTTTCCTGTAGATGATTTTATACTTTTGCCATGGGTTGGTTCAGATCATATTTTGATTTAAATTATTGATTGGTTGTTTACTTTGTTTTCTCAAGGTACAAGCCTTATCCTGCATATTCTGATTCTAAGCTTGCAAATATTCTTCATGCTAATGAGTTGACAAGGCGTCTGCAGGTTCTGCATGATATTTTATTTTTGTTTGAAATGCCAAAAACAATATAAATATTAATGGAAGTTAAATTTGACATTTAAACATCTGGTAACAAATACATAAAACAAGCATTATAATTTATAAATAATACTGTACAAATCAGGTTCAGTACGTTCAGAAATCGCCCTGGTGAATGTAACTGGCAATTTTAATAATAGTTCTAATTCGGAGTTCAAACCGAGTAGGAAGAAGGATCTCTTGTGACGGCTAATTCTCTTCATCCTGGTGTAATACCAACTAATCTTTTCAGATACGTTGACCTTAAAGGTAATTAAGTTTGTTTTGTTATAATATCCTTTCTCAACTCTGCAAATCCTTTTAATTGGAGTATTAACTTCCTGTCTGAGAATGAATATAGTCTTGGTTACATTACTGCAGCTCCTGTGTTTGCGCTGCTTCGTCTGGCACAACCATTGTTTAAGAACATACCTCAGGTACAGTAATTAATGTTCCTTAAACCAATTCTATTTACATACATAGAGAACCAGCATTTAATTTAGCTCCTTTGGGTGATCAAATGATTATATTATTAAGAACTGAAGTTCTATCCAATTATAATGGATAAAAGCAAACTTTTGACATGATATACACAAAAGAAAAGAATGATTTAGAACTGAAATTAGAATTGTACCCAAGCTAATATAAGCTGTATGCACTGATGGTAATCAACCATGACCAAAATCCAGTTCTTTCTTTTTTTCAATTATTAAAAAAAAGGAGGGAAAAAAAAATAGAGAATCTTACTTTTTTGGCTTTTAGGGGGCTGCAACTACATGTTATTTGGCTTTGCATCCAAGCGTGAAGGATGTCAGTGGTAAATACTTCAAAAATTCCAATGAGACTTTGCCGACAAAGTACGCCAGAGATATGGACTTGGCAAAACATCTCTGGAATATTAGTCACAGCCTTGTTGATCAGATCAGCGAAGGGAGGAAATAGATTTCTGCTGTACTTTTGCAAGTTTGTTTGTGTATGTTGTACAGTTTTTCTGAATAAAATTCTATATTTCAACATTTTTCTGTTTCTAAATGATCTTAATACTAATAGTTGCTATAGAACACTCAGTTGTCATTAATTATTAAAAAAGTTATGTTTGATTTTGAATAATTCAACCTGAGTATACACCTTTTATTGTCCCGTTTACCATAATAGAAGAATCAGTCCGATTAGTTTACTACATCGAATCAATTATTATTTGGAAAACATGAAACACTTAATTCCTATCAAGTTCCCGGATTAGAAGCTCAAAATTTACATTGCGAGAGTTTCAGCAATAGAGTGGAATAATTGGTTGCACTTGTTTTTTACAAGGTTTATTTGATTGTTATATACTTCTTATTTGGGGGATTCCTCTTTTGATTCCATTAATTAGAAAAACTAGTTGGAAGCAAGTATGATAACGTATCAAATCTACTAGTATTTATTAGTAGATATGTGTCACATCTTGTAGCTAGATGTAGCAGCTCCCGCCACGAAAATACATGTGAATGTACCTTCGTAAGGCTTAACATAACTATTGCACATTTTTTTTTTCTTGTAGACTAATAGATAATATAACAAATATTATCAAGCTAAGGTAGGAATAAAAGTAAAGAAAAGAAAAGTAAAACACTGCAACATAATAGACCTTTCTACCAATTACAAGGTTCAAGTTTCAGCTTACCATGATTTACCAGGCTAGGTTACTATGACTCAAGGAGTCATCATGGCAAGACATTTTTGACTTAAACTTCGCTTGACTTGATCGAGCCCGTCTCTGCAACCTGGAACCCACAACCATTGTGGAAAACATGCAAAAGCACGGAATGAGAATTAAATTCTCAGTGCGGGTTTTAGTTCCAGTACGCGGATTTAAGCTAAAATCCAAGTTCTAGAAATAATACCCATAAATAAAATAATTCATTTATGTAATGAGACATGTTGACTATTATCTTCATTTGATATAAAATAAAACATGCATATTTCAATTTAATGAAAACAATTGCAATTGGCATCTATCATACAATTATAATTAAAACCGGACATGCAACAAAATCTCTCTATGGAAAAAGTCATGTATATGTCGGAACTGAACACGTGGCACGAATCCCATCACAAACAACATGTGTTTGAGCGTGAAAGGAAACTGAGCGTGTTAGGGGTCCGAGCAATTACAGAACTAAGCATAGCATGAGTCTAGACAATTCACATTTTATTCACATAATTCCCTAACACGAAGGCAGGCAAAAGGGAACTTCAAAATTCACATATCATTCTCATAATCTCATAATCTCATAATCATATATTCATATATTCAAAATCACTCAGGCCCCTAACCCAACCGGCTGGGCAAGCAAAAGGTGACCTTTCCCTAACCCACGGGCAGACAAAAGAGACTCATCTCTAACCCTGGGCAAGAAAAAGGGAATTCCACATCCGCATAGCGCTACCGAACTGGCCGAACCCGAGGGCCAACCAACTCCGGAGAGTGATACAAACATATCAATTCACACATATCAATCATATCATTACATATCCCAATTATCATTCAATTCTTTTCAGTCAGATCATTCATAAATCAGATTCATCAATAGCAACGGCATATCCAAATATCTGACTGTCACCTTTCAAATTTCTCAAAGCGGAGAACATATCTTTCAAAATGCATTCTTATCAATATTTGGGTTCTATCCCTAAAATGCAGAAATATGGTTATGCAACCAAACGAGTCTCCAATATGCATTTGAATAATAAATGTTTTGTTTTAGCAAACACGGAACCACTTAACTAATATGCATTCAACATAGTTTAATAATCACTTCAACTTTAACAAAAATCCAATGTAATTCCGCACCTGATTCGTAAGCTTAAACGTAGCTTCTGATATCCTATGATGGTTCGAGTTCTAGATGATCATCTTATCCGGGTTCTCCTGCTTGACGGTCTTTTGAGCTTGATAGTCTCATATCAAGTGATCCTAAATCGGATTCCTAATAAAAACAAGTGACTTCTTTACTGACCGTTAAATACTTAAAGTAACCTAACCTATTCCTAGACGGTTCTTGGATTACCATACTGACGACCTAGGTTAACCAGACTGGTTAAGATTTGGGATGGTTAAGTTCAAATTCTTTATTAAGGAGATTCTGTTTTAAAATATATTATTAAGTATTTTGTTCTGTTATTTAGTAATTGGTTTTGACTTTCCAGTCATTAAGAGTTAACATTTATTTTTATTACATAAGCCATTAATTATATTTTAGAATTAAAGTATTGTTTTATTTATTATTATTTTTTTATAATTCTTTTCTAATATCCCTTATATCATATTGATTTATTTTATTAATACTTAATTAATTTGACTTACTCTATATTTATTAAATTATTCATAATATTATTTATTTGATTATTTAACTAATTGTTATATCGAAAATTTAAATCAGAAAAATCAAAATCTAAAATCAAGAAAATCAATTGGAGATAGAAAATCAAAGTTGAATACTATTTGATTTGTTTTGAGTTGGGATCAGAAAGTCAGTGATTTATGTCAAGGTATCTATTCTTGATTTCACTTGGACTATTCTCATCATTTCCCGAAATCTGAAATCTGAAATCCGACTTAACTAAAGGGATACCCAATTATTTCTAATGGCCTCTCCTTTAATTATTTATTTAATCTCAAGCCCACAATTTATTTAACTTAATCTTGGATTAAGTTTAATTAATATTTAATATTAAGTTTAGGCCCATCATTTAATTATTTCATCAGCCTAAATTAATTCAGCCTATTAACCAACAGCCCACAATTTCTCTTGGCCCAAATCGTCACAATTTAAAACAGGCCCAAAAGCCCAAAAATTCTGTTTAGCCCAAATCGGCTAAATCACGCCACAGGGTCCAGTCGGGTCAACCTGACCCAGTTGACCCGAGTCGCTCTTATCGGATCCGCAACGATTCCGACAGGATCCATTAACAAATGGACCAAATCCGATCCGTTAACCTCACAAATTTACCAAGAGGTCCCCATACTTTTACTGTTATTTATAACAGCCCTTTGATTTTACAAAAGAGTCCTTAATACTTATATAATAGCCCTCAGAAATTTACCGATTGGTCCTTGAATTTTACAAAACAGTCCCTGCATCCAGAAAATGCCCACCAGTAACATGTTTTCATCGTACCAGACTGGTACAGAGGTTGTACCATGTCTTTACTCCCACATACACATCAACACAGGTACAAGGAAGGTTTCTTTGAAGGTTCATAACCGATTTGGTGATCATGACTCTATTATTTCGGATCTAAAAAGGAATGGATAAGAGATTGGTAATTGTGGAATTACCTCAAGTAACAACAACGATTATACAAAGGTCAATCACAGCTTCGTCACACCCTTTTCTTCCTTTTCTTTCTTCCTTACCCCAGTACCACCTACTGCTCTTCTTTGTCATTAAATGTAAAGAAGGGAAGAACTAAAGTTGCAAACTGAGTTCACAAGAAGGAGAAGCAATTAGCACATCTCACACCACAACTCAATTTCTATTCCCTTCCCCCTTTCTTTTCCGCTTTTCTTCATCACAACCCAATCAAAATCAAGGGAAAATAAGAGAGGAAAAATTAAGAGCATAAGCAGATGTACACCCGAAAAGAAAGGAAGGAGATGATAGGTAACCTATTTATAGGCAGAAGAGAGAAAGAGAGAGTAAGGCGGTGCAGAAGAGCCAATAGCCTCTCTCCACCTCGGCAACCCGATAAGGATGGATTTTTAATGGGCCCCACTTTTAGCTCAGCTCAACGAGGATAAGATCGAGAAGGTTCGAAGAAGAGAGAGCGCGCTTGATCTTGATCCGGCGGAGAAGAGGCTACCATCTACGCGAACCAATCGGAGAGGGAGGAGAACGAGAAAATCGAAAGAGGAAGGAGGAGTGTCGGATCCGAAATGAAGAGAGGAGAAAATAAACGGGAATTGATAAATTTTGGAGTCCGGATTTAATCAAACGGTGGAGACAATTTCGAAATGAATTTCCTTCATCCAACGATCCATACTAAATAGAAACTTAAATTCAATAGGATTTGATGTTATAACATTCAGAATTTATTTATTTAGACTTCAAAATTTCAAATTTCAATTATCCAATATTTTGATAGCCAATTTATATGTTCATAAGCAACTTATGTTGTATATTTAATTTAATTCATAATGTGATAAGATAGTATAAATTTTGAGTTAGTAATAATAAGATTATCGATTTCTGATTAAATTCCTTGATCATGCTATTTCCATTTACTTGGATTAGGTTTATAAATAATTCTGCTCGTTTTTATCAAGGATGCTGCAACTCATATAGTTTAATATTTATAATAATTTTTATTAGAATTTTAATTGTTTTTATTATAAATTTCCGTATAACTTAATCTTTAATTTTGCTAAAATCATATAAACTAATTATAGATACTACATAAGGTAGAAATTTTCGATTTCAGTTCGATTTTTACTGTTGCATCGAATTTATTCCTTAGATTAGGTTAGTTCTGAGTATTAGTTTTATAATTTCATTAATTTCAATATTATAAATGGAATTATTCTAATTAATTGAGTAAAATATAGTATGGCATTTTCTCTTATTTTACAATATGTATCAAAGTCAATGTGCTAGCAATGCTTATATCAATTTTAATTTATTTGTTTTTTTCCCCCCTCCAACCTTAATCACTCCGAATGTCACCTCCTCAATATCGCTCAAAATTTCTTTTTTTTTTCCTGCTATAAAATATGTATTTATCTTATATTTTATTTGCCTATTTGGTATTCTTCATTTATCTATTATGTAATAATATAATATATAGTTATTATATACTTATTTATTGTACCAAGTAATATTAAGTTATTCATAGTAATTATATATATTTTTAAATTCAAAAATTCATTTTAGAATATTCAAAATGCACGCTTAATTATTATATAATATATAATTAACGTGCACATTTTAAGTGTCGAGTCAATAAGAATTTTGAATAAATATAACAATTTTTTAATACAAGAGTACCTGCATTGTCCCCAATTTTATTTTTTTAATCAAATATTCTTTATGTAATTATGGCTATGAAGACAATTTCATCATAAATTCTTTAGTTGAACCCCATAAAAAAATGAATATAGTTTTATTGTTGATTAACATAATTATAAAAATTTTAAATTCATACTTTTGATGTAGTATCTATTAACGTTAATACAAACTTAAATAATTAATTATTTGTAATTTATTTTAATAGCACTCACTAAAAATTTAGTTAACTGTTCACCTCCCACATCACATTCATTCTCGCTCCAAATTAAATAATTTGTCGACCTTTCTCAAATGTTTCTTTCCAAATTGTTTTTCAACGGTCGTTCTCAGTAGTCCGTTTTCCACACCCAATGGCGGAAAAACCACCACGCACTGGGAAAACAAAAGGAGCTACAGATAAACCTTGGTTGTTGTAACGTTCTTTGTCAAGTTTTACCAGATTATAAACCATCTAAGAGCATACAATAGTTTTCCTCTATAGAGAAGAGAGAAGGTAGAAAACAGAGAGAGAGAGGAATGGGGTGGTGGAGCTGGCCATGGAGTAAAGGCCCCTCTGGCTATGGCTATTTTTCAACTGCTGAGGAGGTCACTCAAGGCGTTGATGCATCCCATCTCACTGCCATCGTTACAGGTTCCGTTCCTCTATTAATTTTATTATTATTAGTAGTAGTAGTAGTAGTAGTACTAGTAGTTATTATACAATAAAAATTGTAATAGCACACAGAAATGTGTTCTTCAATTAGAGGACCTCCAACATTTAAATAGCCTTATTGGCCTTCTGTAGAAGGTGATTCCTCCACGCAACATACTATTTGCTGGGCTGGTACCCACAATCAACAGAAGGAATATTTGATTGCGTGTGATTGCCATAGAATAATGATTGCAAAAGGGAATTTATTATTTCTAGATGGTTGCATAATAACCATGAATCTTGAAAGATCAAAATTATCATCTTATTTTAGATGCATACCAGACCCAAATGTGAATCCAACTGTATGATTGAAGTTTCAATTCTTTTTAGCGGAAACGAACAAAGTGCTGGATGCAATCAAGGGTATAATTGTCAGCTTTTTGATAAATGTGGGTATTACATACAATTGTTATGAACTTTGTGGGTATTATTTGCAGCAATGTAAATCATCTACTGTTGATATGTAAAGCAATTAAAATGTAAACGTTGTCAACATATTGCAAAATGTTCCTCATAATGGCATATGTCAATGTTTAGGGGCAACAAATGGTATTGGAAAAGAGACAGCACGGGTACTAGCTTTGAGAGGAGCGAAGGTGATCATACCAGCAAGAAGCCTGGAGAGTGGCATGAAGGTGAAAGAGAGCCTGCTTGAACAACATCCAGATTCTAAGTTGCTAGTTTTGGAGATGGATGTTAGCTCCCTTGATTCGGTGCGCAATTTTGCCAAGTCTTTCAATTCCTCCAACAAGCATTTGAACCTCCTCATGTGAGACTATTCATATATATTCCTCATATTTCTCTATATTCTTCTCTTACCATCTTGAAATTTGATTATAGCTTTTTCCATGTAAATTTTAGTATTACTTAGCATAACCAATAACATAATTTCACCAAAATGTGATGTTGGTGAGTATGTCAAACTTCATCTGTTATCTATTTGCACCACACAGGACTGGTATAACAAGTACCAATGAAGGGGATCAAATTGTGCATAATTAAACTAAATATATCAAATAAAACACTTAAACAATAACAACAGACTGTTTCAATTTTGCATAATTTTTACATATAACCTGTGCAATATGCTTTTTCTATAATGGACCTGAACAGCACTTGTCAATTAACAACAGAAAGCACTACTAGGAAATCATGGATAAACCTGTATTCGAAATTGAAACCAAAAAGAATCCTATTAGGTAGGTAACTTATTGCAATTTTTTATCTCAATTAGAAATAATGCGGGGATAATGGCCTGCCCATTCCAGCTATCAAAGGATGGAGTTGAGTTACAGTTTGCTACCAATCATCTCGGTACAGCTTTCTTTTTTCATATATACTTTAACATGAGAATAATTATTTTATCTTTAAGTTAAATCTGATTATTTTAGTTGTCACAGCACATCAGTAAATAACAAATTAAAAAGTTACAATGAAATGAAAGAAGGTGCACTGGTGTTGTGCCTGGTATTACAACCAGGTCGTAAATGAATTTATCTATTCTCTGTTATATGTCAAGTAAGAATATATATTATAAACACAATAATGCGACATTTCAATATAGGTCATTTCTTACTGACGAATCTGTTATTGGAAAAGATGAAATCAACTGCAAAACAAACCGGAATAAAAGGAAGAATTATCAATGTCTCTTCAAGCGGTCATAGAAGAAGTGATGGCTCTCGACTTGACCTGGAAAAATTAAATGACCAGTCAAGGTAAATTTTAACACTAATTTTGACTTCAGATTGACTGGTGAAAACACTTTCAAAAACAAAACAAAAAAAAGAAGAAGATCGACAGGTACAAATTCGTTCAAATCAGGATTCAATTATTCAGCAAACAAATTTCCAAGGTTGTGATAATTTCTGGTTGATGCAATGGTGCATGTAACTGACCCATAGAATGGATCTGACCTTCTCGTCTTTATTGTCAAATGTCATACCTTAATATCCTGTAGCAGTCAGATTTTGCCTTCTTATTTTCAATACTAATTATTGTTCTTTTGGTGTAAACTTTTAAAAGGACTGCATTCCTAAACCTTGATTTTTCCTGTAGATGATATTATACTTTTGCCATCGGTTGGTTCAGATCATATTTCAATTTAAAATTATTCATTGATTGTTTACTTTGTTTTATCAAGGTACAAGCCTTTTCCTGCATATTATGATTCTAAGCTTGCAAATATTCTTCATGCTAATGAGTTGACAAGGCGTCTGCAGGTAACTCTGCATGATATTGAGCTTTCAACCAATCAATGAATTTTTTTTTAGTTTGAAATGCCAAATTATTGTTGACAAGGTGCTCTTACCACCTAGTCTAGTAGCTCACAGGTGTTAAGAGCACCGAGCTGACTTCTAAGAGGTTCAGGGTTCAAGCACGCATGCTTGCGATAGGCTTGGAGAGCCAGCGTAAAAACTCAGCCATATATTCAAGAAATGACCAGGGTCGAGGTGTCATTTCAAGCCTACCCCAACTTGTTTGGGATAAAAGGCTCTGACTTATATTAAACTCTGCTTGCATTGTTTAGTATAGCTCAGTCCCAGTCCCAAGCCCGAGTAAAAGGAGGAGGGTTGTGGTAGGCAGGGCGAGCCAATGTAAAAAACTCAGCCACCTCTATGGAAATGAAACCCGGTTGTTGTTGTCGTAAATGCCAAAACAAGATAAATATTTAAAGGGTTATATTGGACCAAATGCCAATAAATTTTCCATTGGTGTTTCATTATGCATTGGTGAATTTTTATTGACATTTAAACATCTGGTAACAAATACATAAAACACAAGCATTATTAATAGTACTGTACAGATCAGGTTCAGTACGTTCAGAAATCACCCTGGTGAATGTAATCGGCAATTTTTAATAATAGTTCTAATTCAGAGTTTAAACCAAGTAGGAAGAAGGATCTCTTGTGACGGCTAATTCTCTTCACCCTGGTGTAATACCAACCAACATTGCCCGATACCTTGACCTTAAAGGTACTTAAGTTTGTTTCTGCCATAAGATCCTTTCACAACTCACAAGTCCTTTTTATTGGAGTATAACTTCCTATCAGAGATCACATATAGTCTTATTTACATGACTGCAGCTCCTGTGTATGCGCTGCTTGGTTTGGTGAAACCATTTTTTAAGAACATACCTCAGGTACAGTAATTAATGTTACTTAAAGCAATTCTATTTACATACATAGAGAACCAGCATTTAATTTAGCTCCTTTGGTGATCAAATGATTATTTATTAAGAACTGAAGTTATTTCCAATTGTAATGGATAAAAGCAAAAATTTGACAAGTTATACGCAAAAACTGAAATTAGAATTGTACCCAAGCAAGCACTGATGGTAATCAACCATGACCAAAATCCAGTTCTTTCTTTTTTTTATTAAAAAAAAAAGGAGAGAGAAAAAAAAAAATAAAGAATCTTACTTCTTTGGCTTTTAGGGGGCTGCAACTACATGTTATTTGGCTTTGCATCCAAACGTGAAGGATGTCAGTGGTAAATACTTCAAAAATTCCAATGAGACTTTGCCGACGAAGTATGCCAGAGATATGGACTTGGCAAAACATCTCTGGAATATTAGTCACAGCCTTGTTGATCAGATCAGCAAAGGGAGGAAATAGATTTTCGCTGTATTTTTGCAATTTTTTGGGTATATGTTGTACAGTGTTTCTGAATAATATTCTTTATTTCAATATTTCTATTTATGAATGATCTTTATTACTAATATTTGCTATTAGAATACTAAGTTGTCATTTATTTTTTTCTTGAGAAAATTTGGTTTGATTTTGTTTAATTCAACCTTGAGTATTCACCTTTTATAGTGTCGTTTGCGTTGAAATATATCTGTCCAATAAGTTTACTAGTTTGAATCAATATTATTTGGAAACTGGAAAAACTTAATTCCCATCTGATTTCCTGATGAAATCTCACACTATATGCACTGGGAGAGTATTTGCAACCGAAAACAACATGGTATCATCAGATTAAAATTCTTGCTTATTAAGGTATCATGTTCCACACATCTCCAAAATTACTAGCACGGGTAAACAAATTTTCAGTCAAATTACTATAGTACTTTCGAGCTTTTTAACATATGTAAGAGGATTTTTGAGGTCAAATTTCTATCAAAGACCAGCTTGAGGCAATGAATAGAGCGACAAATAAGACAAACTGCTAGTTGAGATTATGTTAGTGACAAATAAAGAACAAGACTTTTATTTGAGGCAAAATCGGACCCATACACCTCAAATCTTTTTTATTTGGATATTTACCCGTCAAATCATTGAAATTGATTTCGTACCCATCAATTCTTGATAAAATTAGAAATATATCCTCCTCAGCTATTTCAATTAATTTCTGAACATAAAAAACTACTTTTTATATTTAATGACGAAATTACCCCCCGCCAAACTCCTCCCCTCTTAACGGCCCTAACAGACATTTCACTTTTAACTTGAATTGAGATGAACTACTGAAAAAACAAAAGTGACATTGTAAGTTTAATTCAAGAGTACTGATATTTTTGGTACAGCGTTGCTCTCTGACCATTTGTTCTCAAGGACTAAACTAAGCCCCAGAACATAGCAGCGCAAGAATAGTTTTGGCACAATGATTGTGCCTAAATATATTAGTACAACAACGAAACTCTTTTAGATTAATTTAGGCCCTGATCAAAATCCGATTTTTTTAACATGGGATTTCATTTCATTTCGTTGCAAAATTTTTGATCAAAATGAATGGATTTGGTGTCATTTGGTTGGAATTCTCATGTAATTAGATCCAACGAAATCCAACGAAATCAATTGAATTGAAATGAAATGAAATCCTGTGTAAAAAATATTTTGATCAGGGCCTTAATATACATATCACAAGTATATTATTTGAGCAAAAGAAAGAAGAATCAATCACGTTCACCCACCTCCATATTATTTGAGCAAAATTTGATGTTTTTTATTTGTGTCGATAATCCAATTCACATCACTATTGTTACAACGAATGAAGAAAATAGTTAACTATGAAAATCAATTTACACGTTGAAAATAAAATCAATATGGAACTTTACCTTAAATCATCTTGATTTTTTTTTTTTAGCCTTTCTTCCTGCCTTCAACTTTTGCTTTGGTTCTTCACTTATCAATGAGATTTCATTTTGAGAAATTGATTGTTGAATAATGAGTTCTGAAAAGTAGTCATCATTTAATTCTCTTGCATCCATGATTACTCAGCAGACACGAGAACAAAGAGACGAAAAGTGAAATTGGAAAACTATTTCAGAAGCTAAAGTTTAGGAAATATTTAGAATGGAATTGGAAAGATATATTGCTTGGAGAGAAAATAAGCAGGAAGATGAGAGGTCTGTTAGAGGACACGAGTTTGGACATGAGTAATTTCGTTAATGTTATAATCAGAAATTAATTAAAATAGTTGAGGAGGATATAATTTAAATATTTGAGGAGTAAATATCTAAATACGAAAGATTTGAGGGGTATGGGTCCGAAAATTCTTCATTTTCTATTCGATTTAAACCCGAAAAATTTCCCGTTAAAGAAAATACCAACAGGGCCCAAAGGAATCTCTTTTTCAACATAAGGCCCAGCCCACAAACACTCCATTCTACTGGAGAGAAACGAGGTAACCCACAATCGCCATTATTCTCTCTCACACTAGTTGTCTGAAGAAAGGAGAAGGGGAAGGAGGGAAAAATCAAGCGAGGGAAGAAATGGCGCCTCTTGTACCTAGTTCTCAGCCATGGGTGGAGAAATAGTAACTCTTCTCCCCTCCCCCTTCACACCTTATACTCTATTCGTATGCTTGCTTTCTCTCTTTCTAATTGTTTATCGCTTTTTCAGTCGGCCAAGGCAAGTGAAGGATGTGGCGCACCAGGAAGAGGTGGTGCGTGTTCTCACTAACACTCTCCAGACAGCTGATGTAAGTTCAGAAAACCCTATTTTGTTGTTTCTTCCAAGTTTCTATCCTTAGTTCGGGTTATGAGCAATTGCTGAATGTCTAAATGTTGAGATGTCTAGTAGAGAAATGAGGGAAATAAGATAAGTAACCCACAATTTGTTGTCCTTCATTGCATGTAATGTAAGCAATGGGTGATCTTTAATAGATCAAAGGGTAAATCAAAAAGTTTTTTCAGACTTAGTAGGTATATGAAATGAAGCTCAGTTTTATTGGCTTGGCAAGGTTAACGGGTCATTGATGAATGTATTTTGGGAATAATTGAGGGAAGTAGAAGGAACTGCGTCTCTTTTGAAGACTAGTCAAGTGGCATTTGATATTTTGTTTATTGTAGGCCAAATTTAACTTTTTGTTGTATAATAAATTTAGGGAATGCTTATATCATTTAAGATTGAGATTTTGTTCCTTGTACAGTTGCCTCACATGCTCTTTTATGGACCTCCTGGTACTGGCAAAACCACCACTGGTCTCGCCATTGCTCACCAGCTCTTTGGGTATATTTTTATACTATTTATTCTGATTCATCATTCACATAATTTTGATGAAATTTTGAACCATTTTTCTCTGTATTTCTAGACTGGTTTAGTTGAATAGTAAGTACCATTTTTTAGTGCACAATTTACTTTTTTTATCGAGGGATAGATTGTAAAATTGTCAGTTCTGAAGAGCTGGAGAATATTTTGCCTCTATTTGAATGTGTTATATAGACTTAATCAAAGAAATTAATTACAGTCATCAAACAAGAAGGAGAACTTACAAATTAATTTCCTTCTCGTTTGATGACTGTAGTTTATCTCCTTTGATATACTAAGGTGTTTAGATTTTTTCCGTTCTTTTCTGAAAGAAAACTGGTGTATGTGCTGCAAGTTGCTAAAATTTTTTATACCATTTTCTTTGATATGTTAGGCCAGAGTTATACAAGTCAAGAGTTCTGGAACTTAATGCAAGCGATGATCGTGGAATTAATGTGGTGCGAACAAAAATAAAAAATTTTGCAGCTGTTGCTGTCGGCTCCAAATCTTATAAAGGGTATGATGTTTACCTCTTTTGTTCTAAAATTCTAATTGTTTGTTTTTTTTGTGACCTGGGCGAACTTAATGCTGTTGGATTTTTTTTTTAAATTTTACTTTAAGCAGCTACCCTTGCCCGCCTTACAAGATAATAATACTAGATGAAGCTGATTCAATGACTGAAGATGCTCAGGTGCATTTTTTTTTTCATGGTCTAACATTGAAAAACATTCTTTTTGTCCTTCAAAAGGATCTTGTCCCTATAACCAATCAGACCACAGAATAAATCCTAGACTCTATCCTCCTCCTTTTAGAATGTTCTTCAGTAATCCCTAACACCCATGCAAATCTGAGGTAGAAAGTGTCATTGTCTACGTAGTTGATGACTATATATATTAATGTGTCAGAATGCTTTGAGGCGTACAATGGAGACTTATTCTAAAGTCACAAGGTTCTTCTTCATATGCAACTATATCAGCAGGTAAAATACTTCCTGAAAGTTCTTAACTGTAAGTTATCTGGTTAAGTCTATTGGGCAATGGACCACACCGCCCTAAACATTCAATTGTAATTTATGTTGATAAATGATAAAAGTACCCATTGAAATTTAGCATTTATTGAAGTGATTTTATTAATTCAGAAATTCCTTTTTTAACTTATAAAGTTGAAGTAATAAATACTCATGTAATATTTTGTTATATTTATATTATATTAAAATACAATATTTTCCACCAAAATCATTAATTTTTAAGAATAATTGTTAGAGCATAAAATTCATCTTATAGAGTATGACATGAACTCTTATCATTTATTTATATGTTGTATATTTGTTTTTTTTATTTTTTTCTGAATTCAAATTTAAGAAAATCAAAATATGTATGCTAAAGGGTATACTGGTCATGTTACATCCAAATGTCAATGGGTTTCTGAATTTAATGGTTGGAGGGTGATTGCCACAAATTGAAAGTTTGGGAGGTGTGGTGGTATACTAAGCCTATTGAACATCTTAGATGTGTTGTGTGTCTAGGATCATAGAGCCACTAGCCTCCAGGTGCGCAAAATTTAGATTCAAGCCGCTCCCTGAAGAGGTCATGAGCAGCCGTATAATGCATATTTGCAATGAAGAAGGTCTCAACCTTGACAGCCAGGTCTTTTTTCACCTTATGCACTCAAAAACACAGTTCCATGGAAAACATCCTATTTATGACAATCACTGCTCAGCCATATAGTTTCCATAAACCAAGCACTGATGATTTCTGATAGGATAAGTTTCTAAATGTCTCTCTTTTTTTGTTACGACCTATTGTGTTATTCCGCATCTTTTCGGGCATCATGTTTGGCTTATGAAGAGAATTTCAGAAAATTGGATTGTATATATCCTTATTGACATAGGTTTTTAAGCTTTCTACATTTTATATGGAAAAAAAATAAAATAAATAAGCTCTCCATTGGAAACTAAAAAGAAAATACTCACAGTTCCTTTTAAAAATGCAAATTCTGTATAAGTTTTGGGTAGAATGTAACATTGGTGGATGGTTTCAAAATGAGAAGTTTCCATGGGGCACTGGTGGAACTTAATTTCACTCTCTTCTTGTACTCCTTCGCTTTTTCCTGCATAAGCTATAGCTTGTCAAAGGGCTCAGCTTGAGAGCCTTGGCCCTAGAATGTACATCCATGGGGTTAGTTTGAAGATTTTTTTTATAAAGTTTTTTATAGATATGCACCATCAAAATGTCATTCTGTCAGCAGAGGTCAGGTGTGTGTGACTACCAGTAAATCTAGACTTATCCTGTACAATTTCTTGGGATGGGTTCTGATGCTATTTTGGCAATTTTTTGCATTCTCAATGCTGGCATCAGGCTCTATCTACATTGAGCTCCATCTCCCAAGGAGATCTTCGGCGTGCCATTACTTATCTACAGGTAAAGAAACTAGACATTCCATGATTATAACTCACAAATTTTACAACACAAACATTTCATTATAGTAGCATGTTTACATATGCAACACCAATGAATGCAGAGTGCAGCTCGGCTCTTTGGCTCATCTATATCTTCAAGCAATTTAATTGGTGTTTCAGGGGTATTATTCTTTTACCCTACTTCTGTTATAATGTATTCAATCCTAGTAAGGAGGCAATTTATTTTTTCAGGAAGTTTGGTTATTTACTTTCACTGTAATCCTAATCTTTACAGAACCCTAATCAATACCTCTTACTCCAGTTATAGAACAACAGGGTATAAGTACCTAATCTAATTTGAATTTTTGTTACACGTTTTAAAAACTAGGTAATACCTCCCGAAGTAGTCCAGGCACTATTTGAATCATGCAAGTCTGGAGATTTTGACACTGCAAATAAGGAGGTGAATAATATTATTAACGAGGGATATCCAGTCTCCCAACTACTTTATCAGGTAATTCCTCTCCTTCACTCTCTATTGGTACCGGCAAGTGGCAACCTACTGAATAATCCAACTCCGCATAATCAGGTGTATCTGTGTATGCAAATTAGTTGCTTTCCATTCCAGCTGCAAGTACTGGTCAGGGCAAGCAATGTAACCTGATTTTGAGGGAATTAATAGTTGAATTTTCAAATATGCCCATTTCTTATTCTTTTTTTTTTTAATTATACCAAAAATGGTATTTACTAATTATACCGACCTTGTTAGTTAGGACCATAGACAAGTATGTTCAGCAAGTACTGCAATACCAATATCAAGCCAAGCCAGTCTAGTGTCCAGCTTCAAGTTCACATAGTTAACACCACCACCACCACCAACAACAACAAAGCTTTGTGGGTTAGAAGTAATTTTGCCATTGTTGGTCAAGTGATGTTGGTTTTAGTCATTGTGAGTAGTTATTTAGTAATGCTTTTTTGGTTAATTTGGGTTGTTCTTGGCAAATGTGCTAAAATGTTCAGAAGAATCTACCTGTTTTAGGATGATACTGAAAGAAGCAAATGATATTTTGTGGTGTTCCTTGGTTTGTTGGATTTTCACTTGCTAAATAGAAATTTAATTCCAGCTTCTAGATGTTGTTGTAAATGCTGAGGATGTTGCAGACGAAGCGAAGGCAAAAATATGCAAAAAGTTAGGCGAAACAGATAAGGTTTGTGAGTTAAATATAAGATACTTTTCTTTTGGGGATTTCATTCAACCCTTTTCTGAATTGACGTGTTTATTCTTCATTGGTTACTATACAGTGCTTAATTGATGGAGCTGACGAGTACTTGCAGCTACTGGATGTGGCCAGTCAAACCATGCGAGCTCTTTGCAACATGCCTGATGAACTCCGTTTTGACTAATTTGTCAGGAACTGTGTAGTATAGAGTTTATCTTAATCAGCCATTTAAAAATTAGTGAGCTGTGTTTTGAACAAGCTTTTAAAAAACTCCGTTTTTTCCGTTTTATCGCCGTTTTATCTTAGTTTTGGTTCATAACACACTACCGTTTTATCCGTTTTATCACTGCATAAACCGTTTTTTACCGTTTTATCACCAATAAACGCTAAACCATCACCCACTCGTCAAACCACATAAATCGCATTTTAAAACCTTTGTTTTGAATCAAACCATCTTCTCTTCTTTGAGCTCTAGTTCATCCATGCGTGTTGTTCTTTTTCTCCTTTTTTCCTATTCTAGTTAGCTTGATCGTATGTGCATTTCTACTGTTATCTGGGCTGCTGATCCATTTTTCCTTGCCTCTTCTCATCTAGACCCTTTGTACTAAAATAATTTTTTTGCTGGGGGGTATTCTGTAGTCCATGTAATATTTATAGACTCAGTGGGGTATATTGCTGAGAATGAAACGGGCAGTCGGAAACGTGAACAAACTTTGGTAAATCATTGAACCAACAAAATGAAAGATGAGCATGGGATTTTGAAAATCATGTAAAAATCACGTCTTTTCCATAGTAGGCGCTTGGTTAAGAAATGAATCGACATAAGTTTTAGCCACTGAATCTATTTGAAACTAAAATTTTAGTTAATCGAAATGTATAATCTGAACGAACACTCAAGTTATCGTTCCTTAAAAAGGTACTTTTTATGTAGTCATTTGATGGATGGAAATTTATTCCTTTGAAAAAGAGACTTTTTAGTCAGCTTATCGGTGCGAGAGTTTATGAAACAGAAACACTGAGGTAATCTGCGGAATGTATGTTCACATATCTGTAACAACACAAAATTATATTTTTATTCTTATTTATTTTTCCCCAAAAGGGGAGGAAGATAGCATAACTGACCAATTCATATTCATATGTTACAACATGTCATGACGAATTGAGGATTTCATTCAAAGCCATCACTCAGACACTCATTCGCTCTGACTGCTGAAGCTGCAATTAATACAAACCGCAAAAACACTCCTGTTCATTGATCAGTACTAACTAGAAGACCCAACGAACACTCCTGTTCATTGATAAGTACTAACTAGGAGAGCCAATGAGCAACTGACTTCACCTCCTCTCCTACCTCAACTGGCCTTGTAGAACTCAGCGAATAATAAGAGAGAGAATAAACCGGAGAAGACCGTACGTTGCAAGTCATGTTGGCACTCTTCCTCCGACTATTACGTCTATTGCCATCAGTTTTCCTGACCATCGTGAGAGGAACACAGCCTTGTTCAACTATTTCAGGCCCAGAGCCGAGGGCTCGGATAAGGCTAGGACCTTGGCGCCGTGCGTGCCACTTGGTTGGTGAAGTTGAATTGGATCGATGGAAAAATGCCGGGGAGTGAGAAGGCGAAGGGGAGACAGGAGGGGTCATAATAGGAGGTGGGTTTAGCTTTTTTGGTGCAAATAATGTAGTTATTTTGGATTGGGATTGGTAATAGGGTTTAGGGATGCCTGGTTTGATCTCCCATTGAAACGGTACAGATCCTGGCCTCTTGAATGATTCATCCATTGTTCATATGAAATTTTCTGAACTGTTTTGTTTTTGACATGTTGTTGAAGTGTTCTTTCAATTTTATAGAGGTAATAATGTGTAGGATAGTCTTCATGGATTGTATACTTGTATGTCTTGGCGAGATTGAAGGGGGGCTGATTGAAGTTTGAACAGAGATGTGGGAATTTTCATAGGAGATGGCGCAACATGGGACCCGGGGAGGGAATAAAAAACATTGACCAAGGAGTAACTTAAGTTGGCCACTAAAAATTGAGTAATGCTAGAGTCAAACGCGTTTGACGTTAAATACGATTCTAGTCTCAACTATTAAAATTTCAAATGACCGATCAGAACAACTCAATATGATCTTTATATTAAAGTTATCTTGAAGATCAAATTTTATAATTTCTAAAAAAATTTAACTATGTTTTTCGGATTTTTTTTAAATTGGAGAGTCCAGAATTAATTAGATTGAAAGTTTTCTAAAATTTTAAATAAATAGTAAAAAAATTCTATTTAACGGGCAAATGCCACAAGTTTTTCATTTCTTAATAATTTTAAAATAAAAATTGAAATTTCAAATCCAAATCATTGATCTTGTTCAATTTAATGTGCAATGCGTTTTCATATAATTTTTGTAAAATTTGGTACTCATTTGATACTATTTAAAATGAACGAATCTTATTAAATATAGTAGATTAATTCTAATACGTTCATACTATTGTCTTTTGATCAAGTAGAAAATGAATATTAAATTTTATAAAAATTATATGAAAATACATCACTCTTTAAAATTGAACAAGATCAACGGATTGGATTTGATATTTGAATTTTTATTTTAAAATTATTCATGAAATGGAGAACTTGTGGCATTTGTGGCACCAAAAAAGTATGGCACGGAACCCTACTCAAATTTGATAGCTAAAGAGATTGGAGGATAAATTGAGCGATTCGGATTTGCCATTGTAATATTGAAAATTGAGATTCCGTTTTCATCTAGAGATTGTTGTTATGATAAAATCCATCATATATAGAGTAGTAAGGATACAATCTAGATTTAAGATAGATACATTTTTGGATAGGTGTTTTTATAAATGATAGGAATAAGCCCATTCCAAGAATTCTATTAATGAATTTAATAAATACCAAAAATTATTCATGCCAAAATCATAATGCCCATAAAAGATGGGTGGATACTGGATAGTTTCCAAATTACCTGCTACATGTTTTGTTCAGCTTACAAAATTATTCAGTACTATAAATTTTACATGAAGGTCCTCTAGAAATTATTAGTAACATGAATTTTCCAACCAATGATCGATTGTAACTGCATGTCAGGTTTTACTTAAGAGATTGTGGAATGTCAAGAATTTTAGTCTACTCTTATGTCCCTTAGTAAACACATGAATACATGATACGTGATAGAGGATCTTGACTCAGATAATCAATGCACGAGCCGTCAACTCTTCTTCCTTTTTATGTAGCTATAAATATTTGAAATTTTATAGATAGTAATATATTATTATGTAAAAAATAGCGGGGGATTTAAATATAGAAATATTTATTTTTTTTCTTTTTCGCTATCAATATTGACAATTTAAGGAATCTGCAGACAATTAATATTTAATTGTTTCTATTTAAGTATGAAAATTCGATGCTTAGATAATTAATACTTTTTTTTAAGCAGAAATGACAATATTTTGTATGAGAAATGCTATGGTCAAAGCAATATGGACAGAAGAGTTCCGTCAAGCCCGATCTAATCTTAAATTTGAAAGTCTAAATGACTGAATTATTCAATGTAATATTCATATTGAAATCTCTTTGTCGATCAAATTTTATTTTTTTAATATTTTATTATTTTTTGGAGTTTTAGAATCTCAATAAAATTAGTTCTTAACACTCCAATAACAATAGTTTAAAAAAAAAAACTGAAAAAAATACTTAAAAAATTCGGAAAATGAAAACTTTGATCAACAAAGAGATTTTAATATAAAGACAAACATTTAACTACCGGGGCTGGTAAGGATCATCTCCAATATTCCTCATCCCCGTCATCCCCTGAAAAATATGTTTTCACTTTTTCTATTTTCGGAATGTAATTAATAAAGCTCTAACTACTTTTTTAATTTTGCACTCATCCTCTCATCCCCTGAATTTCCTATTTTTACACTCATCCACTTGAAAAGGAGAAGAAAAACATAAGCCAAATAACGAAGACGCGGCAGTGCAACGGAAATTGAAAATAAAATGAAAATTTCGTGTACTCCGTAATATAGTTGCAGCCATTTTTTTTTTTTAATATCAACTCTTAATTCAGTGACAAAAAAATATATATCTTTGAGTTGTAGGTCATGCCTTCAAAACCTGAATTAAATATTTTTTTATAAATACATAATTGTTCTAGTTAATACAAGTAACTGTTCTAGTTAGCAATTTTTTTCCGCACAATTATTTTTTTTAGAACAATTATTTTTTTCCAGCACAATTATTTTTTTCATAACAATTAGAACAATTAGTTTACCAACTAGAACAATTAGTATTTTTTTTCCAGCACAATTTTTTTTCCAGAACAACTAGAACAGATAGTAACATTAACTAGAACAATTAGTTTTTTTCGAGAACAGTTAGTAATATTAATGAGAACAGTTAGTTTCAGAGCTAGAACAATTAAGAAGGATGGGTGGGGCAGGGGTTAATAACATAAAAGGAACAGTAGATGGGGATGAGGTCAGCGCTGGATGGAATAGGGGAGGGGACCAGAAAAGAAAAGAGGGGATGATTTCTCAATCATTCCCTGGACTTTTCTATTAGTGAAGAGGTTAGATAATTAATGGAAATTTGGGAAAAATAGAGATGATGGAAAGCAATTCCGTTTAACTATTTGGATCGGTCATTTAAACTTTTAAATTTGAAATCTAATCGAGTTTCATGGAGTGATATGTTAAAACAGAGTTCTTTTTTTTTTGTGTTTGTAAAGTATTGCTTCTAAAGTGTCAGCTTTGGAGAACCTTTTTATATGTATTAAAATTAAATTTTAAAACACGTTTTATCACTTCGTTAAAGAATGTGAACTACATCTAATTCGATGTCCTAAAAAATATAGACCCCTCTCCCTCTCAAATGTGTAGGATTTATATAAGTAATAAATAATTGAGGTTAGATACGTGTTTCAAAAAAAAAAAAAAAATTTTGAGGTTAGATACTAGTTAATATAGATTTCAGAAATTTGGCCAGCTAAGCACGTCGCGCGCTAAAAACACTTTTAACTTTTAGACCTGCTGGCCTTAATTACTCCATTTACCAAATCTCTCATTAATTACCTCTTGATAGCAAAAATCCCATCTCTAAACACTAATTACCATCTCTTTCCTCATTTGTTCGATCCTCCAGGCTCGCCAGCCAGGCGCCATAATTCACCCCGCATCCCAAGTTTCTATCTTCACCCTTTACTTGTACAGCGGGTCATATCCTCCTAATAGAAGCAGTGAAAAAACCAACCCGCCACATAGAATAAAACAGATGAAATGACACAAAGGACTTGAACTAGGTTTACCCGACTCGTCTTGTAAGCCTAACACGACAAGCCACAGGCCAGAGCGCCACTGCCAGTGCAGCTTTAGCCAAACCCCTCGCGTCACGTGCGTGTCACGTGCCTCCAAGTCTCCTCTCCCATCTCCGATGCCTCGCCGCAGTATCCCTCCGGCTTCCCCTTCCTCAGGTACTTCCCTTCTCTCTATTTGTTTTTTACTCTACAATTCTCTCCTCTTCTCTCTCTCACCTAGGGTTAGGGTTTTTGTAGATCCCCGTCCCAAGTGGCGAAAGAAGAAGCGGAAGCGCGACACAGGCAAGCAACAGGATTCCGACTCCGACTCTGACTCCGGCGGCGCCGCCTCTCCCTCCGCCGCGGCTGGCGTTGGGGGTGGAGGCGGCGTGGGAGGCGCCGACCCGTTACTTGACCTCCGTGAATCGGAGGTCGTCTCTGGTGGGGCTCAGAAAATCTGTGACTTCCCTGTAGCATATAAGCGCACAATAAATCGGCCCCACCACTCGGTGCTTTCTATTGTGGCAGCTGAAAGGAGGTGTCTTACTCCGGGTGCTGGGGCCGGTTCGGGTGGGAATGCGGTGTTTATGGAGAATGTGTCGCATGGCCAGCTTCAGTCAGTGTCAGCTGTGGCCTCTGAGAATTTGGTTGATGGGGATAAGCCGCCAGTGTATGTGTGCACGCCGCCTCAGCTGATGGAAGGGAAGGGCGTGGTACGAAAATTCGAGGGAAATCGTGTGTTGGTTGTACCGGCTCATTCTGGTAAATTGTTTTTCTCTTGCTGTCACAGTTGGGCTTTCTTCACAGCTCTATCTTTTACTGTCTATGGGTTTAGCTGTGGTCATAAAGTTGTTGAAAGAAATTAATTTTTGTGTAACTTTCGAAACTACACTTTTCAATTATGTTGAGTTTTTTTAAAAATTGTTGGACTTATCTGACTATACATATAATAGTGTTTAAATCTTAAGTTGGAAGAGCTACTGTTTAATGGGGCATCATATTATTGCTGTTTCTTTTCCCCAATGTATAACTAATTTTGTCAATGCAATTTACAGAGTGGTTTTCACCAACAACCGTGCACAGGCTAGAGCGTCAGGTGGTGCCACATTTCTTCTCTGGCAAGTCCCCATCCCACACTCCTGAGAAGTATGTTTCTCTTCGAAATAAGATAATCTCAAAGTACTTAGACAACCCTACCAGGCGACTCGCATTTGGCGAGTGCCAGGCTCTTGTTTCAAGCAATACGGAGTTATATGACCTAAGTCGAATTGTGCGTTTCCTTGACAATTGGGGGATAATAAACTACCTGGCCTTAGGCTCAGTCCACCGTGGTTTACGGATGGCTGCATCTCTCTTAAAGGAGGACCCTGGTACTGGAGAACTCCAGCTGGTGACAGCACCTCTGAAGTCGATAGATAGCTTAATCTTGTTTGATAGGCCTAAGTGTAGCCTGAAAACTGAGGAGTTAGCTATGTTGTCGACCTCGTCGGCTTCCTGTTCAGGTTTGTTGGATTTGGACAATGGGTTGGCAGATCTGGATGGAAAGATCAGAGAGAAGCTATCAGGTAATTTATGTAGCTACTGCCAAGTTCCTCTGCCTGGGCTGCACTATAGGTCTCAAAAGGAGGTAATTTTTTTATTCTTTTGTTTTTGATTGTCTGGTTTATTTCTGCAATCTTAACTTGACATAAGGGAACCTGGTAGTGGGTTATGGTCCATCATGTTTGCTACTAGTCAAGTTGATGCTAGCCATGGTCTCTTTGGATTTCAAAGTCCAGTTGGAATTGGCTTACATTTGTTAAATTTGAGGAACCAAACCAAGTCCCAATCAAGCTGGCTTGTTTCAAATCTGTTTGGCTTAGGTTGTAATTATTTACCAACTAGATCAGGTAATTAGGCCAAAGATCTTCTTTTTGATTTGTTGAAATTTTAGATTTTCTAATTGTATTTGCTTTAGTCTTGCTAGTTTAAGGAGTTCCTCGATACTCCATACATTGTTAGTTTTTTTATGAATTGAATAAATTAAGTGTTTCTATCTATTCTAAAAATCCTCTTTACCTTCTGTTTTATTTTTTTTTTCCCTCTTGTTTGTGTTCTTTCCTTCTAGTACCCTGACACAGTCTCGATTACAGGATTCGCCATAGGTGGGATTTTTTTTTTTTTTTTTAAGTTCAGATGTTTTATCTTTATTTTTTTTCAGGCTGATATTGCACTGTGCTTAAATTGTTTCCATGAGTCCAAATACATCGCCGGTCACTCAACCATTGATTTCATAAGAACCGACTCCAAACGAGAACCATTGGAAAGTGAAAGTGATAGCTGGACTGACCAGGAGACGCTCCTCTTACTTGAGGCCATAGAGAAGTACAACGATCGCTGGAACGAGATAGCTGAGCATGTTGGCACAAAATCAAAGGCTCAATGCATTCAGCATTTCATTAGATTACCAGTTGAAGTTGGGTTCCTTGAGAATATTGATCTTCCTGGAATATCCCAATCTGAAAGGATGGAAAGGGAGGCTCCAAGCTCAAGTTATGTTCCCAATGGTGAGACTTCAGGTACTTCCCATTATTTGTTTTGAGTGATTTTGGTTGTGGCTCCTTTTGATGAAATTCTAGCCTGAATGTACCTGTGCTATACATAAGATGCAACTTTTATGTTGCAAATGTTTAACTTTTGCGTACTTTCATTTTTTTCCCCCATTTTGTGCTATAATGTTGTCAGGCTTTTGCATTAAAGATTTAATTTTAACATGACTGAAATGTTACCGGAAGTCCAGTTCCATTATTGTCATCCTTGGGCTGTAATTAGAGCTAATGTTCCAACTTTACTAAATGTAGCCACTTTCCCATTGGGTCCCTCCTAGAAAAAAATGAAAATGGACAAAAACCTAGAAAAATAGCATAAAAAAGCATAAACCAATTAAAGACAGCAAATTGTAATACAATAGTTGATGATACTAACTCTCATCTAGGATGGGGAAATTATATTCATTTAGCTGTAAGATAGGTGTTCAGTTTTTTTTTCTACAATTTAGCCCTTCTTTTGTTTTGGTAACTGTTACTTGCCCGTGCAGGTGTTTCTCAACATGATGCTCAAGAAGCAAGCAAGTTTCCCTTTTCTGATGCACCTAATCCTGTTATGTCCCTCGTGAGTAACTAAGGCTGTGTGCTTTTTCTTGTGTTTCCTTTGTATAAAAGAAGGCTTGTCATGGTCATGGCAAACATATCAGTACAAGCAATATTAATTAGACTTTTTGTATGTTTTCCCCTTTACAAGGTTGCATTCCTGGCCTCCGCAATTGGGCCTAGAGTTGCTGCAGCTTGTGCAAATGCTGCTCTATGTGTCTTGACGAAGGAAGATTCAAGGTATAAAGCTGAACTTTGGTACCTTATAACAGCTACATATATTTTAAATTTTGCTTTGTAGAGCCATGAGCAACAGAACATGGTAGATTTTTAGTAATCTTTTTGCAAGTAGAGCCAGAAAATATTTTAGAGTGAGGCAGAACTTATCCTACTTTTATAGCAGGTTATCACATAATTCACATTTACTTGGATTACCGCATTATTTTGCCTCCCCCCCCACCAACAAAAAAGAGCTAGGTTGGTCAAGTGCTTCGGCCTGCCTGCTAAACTGGCTTCGCCTGTCTTTGCAGCTTACTTTTGATAGTTGATTCCATTTTTAGTGTTGCAAGGCTTTGATCAAAATGTTTTTCATGCGGGGTTTCATTTGATTAGAATTGGTTTCTTAGGATTTCGATGGGTCTAATAACATGGAAATTCTGATCAAATGAAATCAAATCTTTTATTCAACAACAACAACAACTAAGCCTTTTGTCCCAAACAAGTTGGGGTTGGCTAGAAAAGAAACCCAACAAGAGAAATCATCCAAAAACCAAATAATATAAAAAAATACTAATAATAGTAATAGCAATATTGCAAAAAAAACAATAATAATAATAATATTATTATTATTTTTTAAATCTTTAATTCGATAAAATAAAATTCTAATCAATGAAATACCACGTCCAAAAAAATGTGAGTCTAATCACGTCCTTAGTGTGATAATATTTATCTTTTTTCAAAAAATAATTTGATCTTTAAATTTTCTGATTAAAGGTCAAATTCGGATGGCACTTATACTGAAGCTGGTAACCATGGGCCCCATCCCAACATGCATAATTCTACTGGTAAATTTATGTTTCATTGCAATACTAGATTGTTATTTATATAATGAAATTTCTCGCATTTTACCTGTGGAAGTCTTTTTTGTGCCCTACATCTTAGATAATATTGGAAGTAGAAAATTGTTTTAACTTACCTATTTTAAGGTTACAAGTAATGATTTGTTTTATAGTCTATCGAATGTGTGTAAGTTGTTCATAAAGTATATGAATTATGAAGTCATTGAAGAAGTTATTATTGGTGAATTTCAGATAGAAGTACAGATGATTCTCCCAACCCTCTTTCCCCTGAAGGTGTGAAATATGCAGCAAGTTGTGGCCTATCAGCAGCTGCTGTGAAAGCAAAATTATTTGCTGATCAAGAGGAGCGTGAAATCCAAAGACTCTCTGCCACCATCATCAATCATCAGGTCTACTATTTCAACTCAAAATAAATGTGAATCCGACTTCATCTTACTTGTTGTTTGTCATTTCTATATTTTTTTATTTTGATTGACTCGGTAATCATTGGAAAATGCTCATTTTAGTTGTAGTAATGAAATCTAGCGATAATAATTTGCTGTTTTTCCTACAGGAGCACATGTTAAACATGTGCCACAAGGACCACAACCAACAATATAATTCTCTCTTTTATTTCCTTTTTCCATATTGTTATTACCCCTTTCTCTCGCAACAGGGGCTTGTATGACCCGTTAGCTAGTGTTCTGTATAAGAAAAAAACAGGTTCATTTTTATTTTCATTTAAACCTAAGAATCTTAGTATTTGAGCTGAGTAATATAGTGTACTGTTTATGTTTGCAGTTAAAAAGACTGGAATTGAAGCTTAAACAATTTGCAGAGATTGAAACTCTTCTACTGAAGGAATGTGAACAAGTGGATAAATTAAGGCAGCGTATTTCTGCTGAACGGGTACGCATGATGACATCAGGCCGGGTTGGGCCTCCATTAACCGGGCCTATTCCTGCACCCATGTCAGCACCTACTGGCACCAGCTCACTGAGCCCAAACCCTAGACCACCACCGCCTATGAGTGCCTCCATGCCAGCACCTAATAGCAGCAACCCAATGAACCATGCACATTTGCAACAGTTAATGCATAGGCAGCAGCAGATGCAACAGCAGATGCTCTCTTTTGGTCCTCGCTTGCCTTTATCTGCAATTCATCCAAATCTTAGTTCAGGCCCTGCACAAAATGTTGTGTTCAATTCGGGTACAGCTGGTGGTGTGACACCTAACCATCCTAACCATCCCCTAAATCCCATGTTGAGACCCTCTGGTAATAATTCAAATGTAGGTTGAGGATCTTAGTTAATTTTTTTTTCTTAATATCCTTATTCGTGGGTTGTAGCTGTAGTGATTAAATTGTTGGGCCTGGTTCTTGTAATGAAATTATAGAGGTTAGAGCTTATTATAATTTATTTCTTGTTTCTGTTATTCCTGCAATGTTGTCAGATGGGCTAGGCCTCACTTTTGTGTGCGGTTATCTATGAAAGAAATTAAATGAGATAGTTCCGATTAGGTTTTAGCTAAGCGACCTTGCAACCCTTGCAGTTGGTGCAATTTGATCGAATACCATCTAATACATGAGCAACTATAAATTCCTCTTTTGAAGGTCTTTGTCTCCTATCCACAAAAATCGTTGAGAAGTTCAGGAATGAGCTGTTTGGATGAAAAAAAAAAAAGATAGAAAAATACTTGATTTCGAATGTGACTTTTTTAAAATTAATTTTATAAATAATAGGTCAGAACTATTTTTTATATTGCTATAATTTTTCAACAAAAAAAAAATGATAAGCAAATGTTATATAAATAAATGTTTACAAAACAGACTAATGGGCTAATAGCACTAATCTTTATGCAATATGAGTAATTAAATAGACTTGACATCTTTTTCTCACTATAAACAGCGAAGCAGTTGCCCCTTTTCAAGAATTATATATGTTATCATAATGACAGGTCTTATATTAAAAAAAAATAAAGAATTTAAATTCTTAACTATTGAGAAGGTCGGAAAACCAAAACTAGGAGAACTACATTTTTTTTTTTTTTTACTATGTCAGGTTCTGTTCACGTTAGTATTCGAAGTTAGACGGGTTGAGGTCCAGTCGGCTATGATTTAAATTGAACACAGATCAACTGGATTTGGAATTTCAATCTCAAATTATCTTGGTCATATCTTTCTAATATGAGGGAAGATTCCCCCCCCCCCCCCCTAAACAGTTAAATATGAAACCTGATCTTAATATGAAGTTTAAACAAACAAAAACAATTCTTGATTCGGTCTAAACTACAGGTCAATAACCGAAGATTCCATTCTAAAGTAATATATAAAAAAACAAACCGCGTAGTAGATAAAAAATGAAGGGGTCAATGTTCAAACCAAAACATCATCATCATCATTGATGTCATCAGATATCGCATTCTATTAAAATAAGACTTTAGTTAATTCTAGTAATCAGCCACGGTTGCAGAGAGAATGGCAGGTTGCAGTATGCCCTTGAATTTAACGTGAATAGTGTTAATAATTAAGCATTCCTTGCAAGTATAAAAATAAAATAATAAATTTAATATAGTATCACATTCATAATGATCTTTAATATTCCTAAGGTCAATTTGTAGCTCCACTACTGTTACAAGTAACCATAATATTTTCTTAATATTGTATACACATTTATCGACATCTAATATAGATTTACTCATAAGTCATAATACACATTTATTATGTTACAATTGAGTTATTTTTCATATATACTTATGTTACATTAATTAATTTAGTTATTTTTTCATACTTACTTTTGTTCATATCTAGATTTATATTTACATAATGAACGGAAAAGTTGGTGCATCCAGAACAATACTAATCTAAAAGCAATGCTGTATAGTTGAGTTTAAGATGATTTAGCGAAACAACTCTAATTTGACAGCAATTCTGGCTTTAGCAAACAAATTCAAGTTAAAAATAGTTGCTAATTCAATGTAGCAGCTATTTCTCGTCCATCCAAACATACCAATACTAAAAAAATATATAATTGACAAATTTTACAATGAACTTCATAACCGAACTTAAATCTAAATCATTCATTACAAATTATGAATGATCATGATTCAAGTCCGACTGAACATTTGTGTCCACCGTAGAATTACCCATATAAATTCATTTCATTAATTTCACATTTTCTTTCATTTGCCTGGTTATCTTATCCATAACTATAACTACAGCTATTTATTCTTGCCAAGTCGGAATTTATTTTATCTGGGACTATAATACAAAATTATTCCACGTATAAAGTAGGTTTACTTTTGATGGCCACGGTGGTAACTGGTAACAATGTTAGCAGCGAAATGCCAGAACCCAATTGTTTAAGGCTCGTTTTGTAAAAGTAATCAAGAAGTCAAGGTCAACACCGCAAGATGTTAGTATCTAATTATTTATTACAAATATTAAATACAAGGAAGCCCGCTTTAGTAAGGAATATTAATCAGCACTTGAGCAAAGTAACCAAAGTACGCTCCGAACCACAACAAAGTATATTATTATACTCCTTTAATGTCTCATTGCCTTTATGGACAACTTTAGGTTAATGCCAAAGTTTAGAATCAATCAAGTGGGGAGAAAAAGGCTTGGAATAAAGGGCCTTTTATGCCTTACCTTGCCGTAAACTAATCACATTTAATACTCACAAATAAAGTATAATTTTATATTTTTTATAATGTATTTTATATTACATTAGTTGACCGTGGCTTGAAGTTCATGCGTTACTATATTTTGTACTAGTGTTAGTGTTACTCAAAAGTGGAAGAGGAATTATCTATACTTGAGGAAAAGAATAAGAGATGATATGTTGCATAATGACAATATAAGATTATGGATCTCTATGTGTTGCCAGAGTTGATATTGACTGCATATAATAAACAACGTTAACTTCTATTTTTTGTGAGTAAAATCAATTATATTAGAAAAATAAACAATGTTAAATAACTTTAAATTTAATAACAGACTTTGCAACAAATGGTAACTTTGGACGTCAAAATTATGGTAAATTTATTGTATATAGGCATCTAATTTACATCAAGTTATTTTTATAATATCTACTTTACTTATTTACATCATCTGAGGCTGCGAAAGATGTTGTTACATTAATTAGCAATACAAATGTGCATATCATGTATTTTTCGTACAAAATTTTGTCAAACTTTTCTAAAGTTACACTTCCTATCGGCTACAAACATTTTTATTGTTGAAAATAGATCTTAATATCTTATTCAAAGAGGCGTGATATCTCTGATATATATATTTTTTTTTACACTTTCAAAATTTAAGCTCATGTTCTATAAAAAAAAAAAAATGACAAATTCACTATCCATTCGTGTTGGATTTCATATTTAAACTATGGACACTGTTTAGTCATGAACATTTTTTATTAAAAAACACTGCTTGATTTTTTTTCTCTTTTTCTTTAATAGGGTGCTTAATGTTTGCGATTTCCTTGGGGATCTAAAGTTGGTGCGGCGAACAGTTCCACATGCACGGGTTTCCAAAATAGGGGGCGTCCCGCTTGGGATTGGGAGTTGGGAAGGGGACTTGAAAGTAGGAACTTGTAAAAATTAAAAACAAACAGACAAACACTCGAGCTAAGGCGGGACCCACAAATTTTCTCTCCCTACTTACGCGGTTTCACTGGAGTGGATGGCCGTTACTCCGAGGTTGTTCTTTCTCAATTAATGCACCTTTGAACGGTTGAATCATGCCATCGCATCATGCACTCTTTATAAACGGGAAAAGCCAATCCATACTCTGCGAGTGGACCCCACGTGCGTACGGTCTGCTCTGTGGTGGGACCGTAGTTAACCTAAAAACTTCAGGTGGGTCCCACCGATGGTGATGATGAGTTCTCCGTTCATTGCATCTATTGTACCGTTAGACAATGATATATTGCTATGTAATCTTCTCGCGGACGATAGCGGAGTGTTTTTCTTCAAGATGACACAACACAACAGTCTTAGTAGTTAGTACGATGGTGTTAGTAAGACACGACACGGTACGTTTATACAATTAGTACGACACGTGCGTGTTAGCGTGTCGTGTCAAAGTCGTATCGTGTTGGAAATTTTCAGACGTCTTAATACGACACAAGTTGACACGTGAGTACGTGACACAACACTACATGACACGTGACACAAATTGACATGATAAAAATGATCATCATTTAGAATTTATTAAGAGAAAGTTTAATATGCACCGTAGTGCATAGGGAGTTCTATGCACCGCGGACTTTTTCGGAGGTATTTTTGTAAATTGACAAATCTAATTTAACCAATCTAATCTACCTATTGAAATCTCATAGTAAACCAAATTTTTTAATTTTTTAAATTTTATTACTATTTTTTTCGAATTTTTTAAAACATGCCATTTTTGGAAACAAACTAGTATTTACAAATTCAAAAAATGGCAGGTTTTAAAAAATTCGAAAAAAATAGTAATAAAATCTCAAAAATTGTAAAATTTAGTTTTCTATGAGATTTCAATATGTAGATTAGATTGGTTAAATTAGATTTGTCAATTTACAAAAATACCTCCGAAAAAATCCGCGGTGCATAGAACTCCCTATGCACTATGGTGCATATTAAACTTTCTCATTTATTAAAGGGTAATTCTACCATGAGAATCGATTTCTGGATCAGGCTTTAATCTCAACTGCATATTTTCAAGAAAAATTAATTCATTAATACTCATAAATTGTTGTGATTAAAGTCCGATTCAAAATTAATAACTTTTATTTTAATATATGAAATTTCAATAATTTATTATTTTAATTTCAGAATTTTTCTTTAGTAAATTATTTCGAGTTTATATTATAAATTTAATAACTTTTGATTCATAATATTTTTTATTCAATCACTAACTTTTATTTTAATATCTGAAATTTCAATAATTTATTATATTTTTTTTTAAAAAATTATTTAAATATTTTTAATGAATTTTTAATGAATAAATTATAATATAACTTGACACGTTTAACGCGTCGTGTCATAACGCGTGTTATGTTAACCAATTCTTTCATTTGACACGATACGACACGACACATTGAAAATATTAACTAATGTCAACACGACATGACACGAGCTCTAACACGTGTTTGACACGACATGACAAGTTTCTAATACCCTATGGTGGAGCAATGAAAACGGCAGAGCAGAGGGATTTGTAGATTGCCCCTTATAAATATAAAAAGTAATTTTAATTTTATATTTAGAGGGATTTCATATCATTTAGATTTTAGTCAAAATCGAGACTTAATAATATGAAGCAATTTGAAGTTTATATTTAAATTGCTCTTGACTGAACAAGATTAACATATGATACGTCAAATAATAAAAAAAATTTATATCATTTTAGATTGCATTGCCTTTGACAGAATAAAATTATTATTACGATGTATTTTGGAAGATTGATAATGACTGAATTTCTTCGACTGCCAAAATTAACTTTTTTTTACAAATTATTACGAATTACATGACAAAATACAAATTGCAATATTCTAACAAAAAAATTTTAACTGCATTAACTGTAGCTTCTCTCAACATTAAAAAAAAAAAAAACGTTTGTGTGAGCTACCAGGTGATCAGGTAATAATAAATAAAAGCAGGGTTTTGACCGGAAGATACCTATTTCCCCATGGAAGCTCCACAATAAATTACTTAAAAACTTCATAAAATAATAATAATGAAGAAATAAATAACTTAAAAAGAACAACAAACTTCTCCCAAAAGGGAGTAATTTCCCAGTACTTTCTTCCTCTATAAAAGGAACCCACCTTACTTTGAACAGTCAAGCTTCATTAATCCCAATTCTCTCTCAATCTCTCTCTCTCTAATGGCGAAGCCTCATCAAATGCTCCATCTACTTCTCGGGATGCTCCTTCTAATCTCCGTTGCGCCGTCCATTTCCGACGGCGCCATATCGTCGCAGTACAAGAAGTCGAAAGATCAATCCAAGCCTGAGGCGTCGACACGTGGCACTTCGTCAGCGGTTTTTCCCCTTTCTGGTGACGTGTACCCGAACGGGTTAGTAAATCTCTTAGCTAGTCTATCTGATGCTATTCATTTAAACGACCTAAGCCTAATTTAATCCTGCTTGCTTTGTTGAGACATAAAAGAAATCAATTTGCAATATTTAGAAATTTATTTTCTGTGGTGTTGAAATGCGCAAATGGCAGCCCATTGAGGTTTTTGTTTGAATTATTACTATTTAGAGATCGAGTAGAATATAGTAATGTCGTGGAAATTGAATTCTGTTGATAGAGAAATTTCTAATCCAATTTACGAAGCCACCTTAGCTATCATAATTGCTATCCTCTTTCACTAAAGAAATAGAAAGTCGCTTTTCCAGTTTGCCTTTTTGAAATTTTACCAGAATAACCCTTTGTTGTCAGAAATTTCACCTGGGACCTTCTTTACCAAGTGTAATAAGCACCTCTCATTATGCATCAAAGCCCACATTTATCTGTTTGCAAGGATTAATGCTTGTGAGCTATTGCAAGAATGCAAATGGAAAATAAAATTTATCAACTAACTCATGATCTGAATTTGTGCAGGTTGTATTATGCCACAATGAACATTGGGAACCCGGCAAAGCCATACTATCTAGACGTGGACACTGGCAGTGATCTTACCTGGCTACAGTGTGATGCCCCATGTCAGCGTTGCTCCAAGGTATACATGATCATGTAAAATTAGTTGTAGAGTATTAATTTTAGATCTAGAGTGCTGTGCCTGTGGCATGCACTTAATTACAATTTATCCTTATATTTTGCCATGTTTATCATATCCTAAATGTCCGCTCATAACATTTGGAAGCAACTAACTATTATTTCAGTGTTAATTGAGAAAAGATTCCTTTATGATGTTCAATAACTCTCTTTTTCACCCCCATCCAATGATGGAAAGTGCTGTAAAGCAAGTGTAGTAACCACTAGATTTGGATTTTCAAATGAATGCATCATGATTTTCTTGTGTTATTTTGAAATCTGCAACTTGGATCATTAGCAGCAACTGTTGTACTAACAATATTGTGCAGTAATATCACAATTCTATTACCATTTTGTATAAGGTAATACAGGATCTAAAATGGCCTTGAGTACAATTGTTTGCGTTTTTTTAAACTAACACTTACAAACTATTGACAACAGGTGCCACACCCATTGTACCGTCCAACAAAACAAAAGCTGGTTCCATGTAGTGACCCTATATGTTCTGCGTTGCGCCAGTGTGAAACGGCACAATGTGACTATCAGGTGCAGTATGCAGATCAGGGTTCCTCCCTTGGTGTACTTGTATCTGATGCTTTTACTCTTCGTCTCACCAACTCATCTACTGTTCGGCCTACTCTCGCCTTTGGGTTTGTATTTTCTTTAATGTGTGCTATGTTATCATTTTAGCTTGGCAATTAATATACACTATACAGTAATTTTAACATCTGTTGCCGGGAGCCAAAATTCGTGGTGCTATTTGCATGTAACCATTACGGTTAGGCTAGCTTGATGAGCATGTGCTCTGTTGAATTGGACGTACTTGTTCCCCTCTTCCTAGCGACGTTTCTTTCAGTTCAATTCCAAGCACTAGGTTGTATGAAAAAAATTTGTCAATAGAGGTATGGTTTAGGCTTATAACATTATAAAAGAACAAAATTTCTTATCGAGGGGTTTTTTTCTGGTCGTTCTTTACTTGATTGAGTGGTGTCACTGTGTTTGCAAATGTAAAGGATAAAGGATGTGGACAGGTTACAAACATTAGTTGCTATACATAACAAAAATAAACTATGCAAGCACTGTAAACAAATATATATTTTTATCCAGAAAAAAAGCTCTGTACTGGGCAAAGCAAATATTGATTTAATCACGGTTTTCTCTATTCAGTTGTGGGTACGATCAGCAGCTTTCAAACCCAAATGCACCGGCTCCAACAGATGGGGTTTTGGGACTGGGAGGTGGCAAGGTGAGTATCATGTCACAATTGAAGGATCAAGGTGTGATCCGCAATGTGGTTGGCCACTGTCTCGGTAGGAATGGTGGCGGCTTTCTCTTCTTTGGAGATGATCTAGTGCCTTATTCTAAAGTCACCTGGGCTCCATTGTCTCTCAGACACAAGTGAGTATAAAAATTTTGATACTTGATGAAAGCAGTCGTCTGTTATGCATACCAAACTTGGCATTGCTTGTATTTGCAGACCTTAATTATTGATGAAATTAAATAGTTGGTTCCTCCTGTTATGTTAGTATTTAGCACCATTGGTCTTCTCCACGTGTATATAATTTATAGTTTGATGCAACGGCAAAATCAAGCTGAAATAAATATTATCTAGGATTATAAGTTCTGTAATAATGTATTGACGATTAGATTTGGATGTATCTATTATTCTGTATAAATATTTTGTTATTAAAACTTTAGAAGAAAAGCTTTTATTTAGTACATGATATTCACTATTTCGGTATAATCATGTGTTAGAAACTCATTCTGTGGGAATATTTTTCAAATAAATTCAATTATTCAACACTCTGTGGCCTTACTGATAGCATAGGCTTATGTTTTATTTTCCTGTATGATTTTTTTTTTTTTTTTTGCAAAGGTATCTCAAAATATAGTTTAGTAGTACGTTAAATAGATAATAGAACTATTAGTTAATAACTTCATTAAATATGGATGCAACTTCATATATTAGTCTATCAAAGAGAGTTTAGAAATAAGTCGGACCAATGGACGATTGTATCTATTTCTTTGTTTGCATTTTTTTTCCCAAGATATATGTGAGAGTTTGACAAAATGGGATACTTGTTGTACTATGAGTTAACACTTTTCTGTTGTGGTGCTTTTATTTTTCAAGATTTGCTGGTACCATAGTGGTACATGAAAACAATATTATGGTTTGGGACCTTCCTGCCTTTATCCCCACTGGAAAAATTCCTTTTTGTATTAATATTGCATGTCTCTCCTTATATTGTTTATTAATTTCTCCTGATATTGAATTGATGTTACAGGAATTACTCACCAGGATCTGCAAGTCTGTACTTTGGGGGAAAATCTCTTGGCGTGAAGCAAATGGATGTGGTTTTTGACAGTGGTAGCTCCTACACCTACTTCACCTCACAGGCTTATCAAGCTCTTGTTTCTGCGGTACTAACAAATTTTCAATTGTTTCCTTTTTGCTATTTCATTATTGCAACAAAACTCGTAGTTCCTCGCAAGTTCACAAGCAAGTCCCTCGTTCTAATGTTGAGAACCCATTGCTTGGCCAAGTAATACTTTATTGTAGTGAATTTTAATTATATTTTTAATACATGATCATAGTTTCTCTTATTATATCGTGGTAAGGTGGAATTGTTTTTTGGAGTATTTGCTATATAAAGTTGCCTTGTAGTAAATGAGAGCATTGAATGGTAAAATTGGGATGTGTACGTCTGATATTGGACAGGTGAAGGGTGACATAGGAGACAAGTTAAAAGTGGCATCTGATGATCCCTCATTGCCTCTGTGCTGGAAAGGACAAAAGCCATTCAAATCAATTTCAGATGCCAGGAAGTACTTCAGATCTGTGGTTCTTAGCTTCGTGAATGGGAAGAAGTCTATGCTGGAGATACCTCCTGATAATTATCTAGTTGTGACGGTAAGATTTAAATTGCCAAGTATACTTTGGATTCACTGACAGTCTTTCACTCTTATAAAAAGAAAAAAAGATTGAAACAATGCTAGTATACTATTGATGCTAGGTTAGTGATGCAGATGGCTACAATTTCTGAGTTCTACTTTGGACTATTCTTTTCAGGAATATGGGAATGCATGCTTGGGGATTCTCAATGGAGCAGAGGTTGGGCTGAAGGATTTTAGTGTCATTGGAGGTGATTTCTTTTGTGCATAATTTATTATGAATCTGATTAAAGGAGGAAACAATTATAATCCTTTTGAGCTGGATCCTTTTTGTCAATCAAGCTATGTTTCTTTTCTGCTTTGCAAGTCCCATCACTTATTTCTTTCCTCTCTTTCTAGATATAACCCTACAAGATTTGATGGTCGTGTACGACAATGAGAACGGACAAATTGGCTGGATAAAAACAGCTTGCGACAGGCTTCCTAAGTCTAGATCTCCTCTTCTATGATCCCATTTTCTCATTTATGTACATAGGTGAATATATAATCTTCTCACTTTGATACTTTTTTCCCTTCATTCTTTTCATATTTATTTGAACAGTGCAGATAGTGAAGGCTTCGGATTGGATGGTCTGTGCAGAGATATATTTAATGAGGATTGTAACATTTATAGTGCTTTATTTGGATAGGGAGAGGGTATATTTTAGAAAAGAAAGAAATAGCAAAGATATTATTAGTGACATAGAGAGGGAAAAAGTTAGAAAAAGAGAGAAAGAAAGGCTGAATGAAGTGTAGGAATATGTAAAACCAGTATCTCAAGCGTTCCATATATTGCATTTACTTTTATTCATATAATATAATACTTGAGAAAATGTGCTAATAAGATGCTCGGTTTGAGGTGCTCATGAAAATGGGCAGAAAATGTGCGTTTATACTGGTTTCTTGTCATCGTTTATACAATTATACTGGTTTCTTATCATGGGTCTTGATGGGTTTCCGGCCCATCATGCTGATTCATACAACGGTTTACTTGAAATTATCTTTAACGAACAAATATGTGTTAGCGAAGGATTTATTAACTTGATATTGATGTAGAATTTGTTATGTAAACTATATTTCTTATAATTGTAGCAGAATCAAAATAAAAATAAAAAATAAGGAGAAATAAAGTACTAGAGTAACAGCCTAAATATGATAACGGATTAACGTTAAATAAACTCCAGAATCCACAACACCATACAGAGCTGAGCCAAAGAATATTACTGTTAATAATTTATTTCTTTAGTTTATCAACAACACCCTAACCTTTTAAAAAGCACGGTAACAGGAAAGTTCTGTGAGTTCTGTCGTCATTAGGTCATTTGTATGAGATGTTTAAAAAAACACGCTCATCTAGATGAATGTCCAAAATTTAACTTAGTTTGATTGTTGTTAAATTAAGTTGCCTCTTCAGTCAGCATATGTATTGTTTCAAACAGAGAAATACGATGAATAAAAGAATTTTCTATTATTCTGATTTCAAAACAGGGACTCACAAGCCTAAGCAGAGTTTATTGTACCATTGATACAGGCTATACACAACGGCCCTGATCAAAATATTTTTTAGGCGGAATTTCATTTCATTTGAATTGATTTCTCAAAATTTCAATGGATCTAATTACATGAAAATTTCAATCAAACGACTTCAAATTCGTTCATTTTGATAAAAGTTTTTCTAATGAAATGAAATTCCGTGCTTAAAAAAAGAGATTTTGATCAGGCCAACGTTAGTTCTAGAAATTGAAAAATAGAGAGGAACCTTTTCACCAAAAATTATTACAACAGCATTGGTCTTTCCCCGAAAAAAAAGAACCGCAAGACAAAAAAAATCGTGTCTGAGCATGACTTGTGTGTGTATGTTTGTGTTATTGTGCCACATACCGTGCGTGTTTAAAATTTAGTCATGTTGTAAATAATTCGATCTGTAAACATGGTACAGATAAAAGCGCAACGCATCTTAAGACAACCATGCCTAGTCGTGTTGCATGTCAAAAGTCGTCCTTACAAAACAAACACTGATTAAAGTAAACTACTGATTTTTACTAAAAAGTAATTTGAAAATTCATCTCTCACTTCATGCTAAAAAAATATTTATGTTGCAAAAACAAAAATATAATTAGCCTTGTTAGGTGAACTGAAAATTCAGCAAGTGTCCCAACATAAACAAAGCTTTAAGGCTATATTTTAGTTTCAAATTGTTGGTCCCTCTGTTTATATTTTTATCTCAAGTTGCATATACCCTTGATTAATTTAAACTGCAATTGCACATTTTTTACCGAGAAAGGCCGTGAACCAATAATAGTGAGGGGATCCCATTTAGGATGATATCATGATAGCATGAAGCCCTAACTTTCAACTTTCCTGGTATTATATTTGTTAATTAATTAGGCTAAGTACAATGCACATAACCAATTGTCTGTTCATAGAAAGCGAGAGATTTCTAACAAAAAGGCACATATATCCATTAAATATATGATAAGAAAATCCAACAAAATTGATTCTCGTGTCATCACTCCCACCCCGGAAATGAGACTCGAAACTGAAGTCTTAAAAGAAAACAAAACCGATTCAAATTACATATATCCAAAGGAAACCTCTATGATCAGATTACAACCTCGCACGCAATTAAGACCCATCGTTCGAACTTAATCAACCGCCAAATTAAGATGATGTTGATGATAAATATCCACCTCTTCTCCAATCCAGACAACTGGAGATGTCCTGCTCGTCTTGTCTATCTAAGCGCCACCTGCTCCGACTTTTGATGCACTGGAATTGATGTAGAATTCATTCCCAGATATCTCCAGTTCAGTTTAGAAATGGAGAAGAGTCAAACATCAACTCATCCCTCCTTTCACCTCTAAAAAATGGGCCCGCTGGTCAGTGACAAAATAACTACTCCATCATACATATGCTAACATACCAATATATGTAACACCTCATAATAATCCTCATACTAAGTTAATCTCGCGGTCATCAATCTTTCTCAACCAATCCAACGGCTAAGACCGGTCTCAGACTTCTGTTAGCACATCAACAAAATTCTTAAATTACCCCCTTATGTTAGCATAAATTGCCTCTGACTGTATAAATCAGAAGAAGGATTCTGAACATAAGTGAACATGTCTGGCTGGAAAACCGGGTCGCGGCAAAACCCGGATGGCGACATAGGTCCGTACCCGTCGATGGCACTATCGTCAATGAATCCCATTCCAAGGTTATTCGTATTCTCCCAATCTCCCCAGAAATTGCTCTGCTGGCTCTCCACCACCTCCTCGCACGTGAACTCCGGAGAGAGCGAGCAACTGGAGTCGCCATTGTTGTAAGGATTCAGTGGTACCGACTCGGATGTGTCGAAATAGAGCATGTTATTGGAGAAAGGCTCGGTCGCGTGCCAGATATCACCCAATTCGGGTTCAACCTCCTCTTTCTTAGGCGCGATTTGGAACAGGTTAGGAATCGGATTCGCTTTCGCATTCGCATTCGGGTTGAGATCTCCTCTCGGGCGCTTCGATCCAACAACCGGTTTGCGCTCCTCTTCCTCCGCCGGTTGCCTCTCGACAGCGCCTTTCTTGTTATAGATACGACAAAGAACCCAGTCGTCCAGCTGTAAAGTGAAATTATATCAGACGTTAGATATTGATCGGACGGTTGTCAATAAAGTATATAGTGACAATTCAAGCTTTGCTCTTGTTTGTATTATTATAGTTAAAGAAATGTGGCGTCGCTATCTCTGGCTTCTGTGAGGCGATAAGTACGAAGTGTGGGGCCCAGAGAGTAGCCGGTATTTAACTATTTTTCTGTTCTTTTCAGACTTGGAAAAAAAGAAAGATAAATATTTTTTTTTATGAAAAAGAAAAATAGAGCAGATGTAATGATTGTGTACACCCGGATCAAACGTTCTCAACCTCATCGCCACCGACTTGTGGGCCAATATGTAGTGTTTGCTCCACAAAATTTATGCTCCAGGTGTACCCAATAACTACATCATCTGCCCGGCGTGATTCACAATTCGTTCATTTTTACAACAAACATCAATTTTGTTTTGAAATTGGGAATTGGAGAGATTACGAACCCGAAGGCTGCTGTTCTTCTTGCGAGCCGATCGATCCACGTCAGCAAGCCGGTACTCATGCATAATCCAGTTGGTTTTCACGCCATTCGGAGGCTTTCCGGCGTAAAACACGAGTGCCTTCTTTATGGCAACCGGCTTAGGTGACCCGACCGGTTTATCGGCGCCAGTCGCCTTCCAGTAACCCGAACCGGCAGCGCGGTTCGGCCGGCACCCGTTCGGGTACTTCCTGTCCCTTGGCGAGAAGAAATACCACTCCTTCTCTCCGTACATCGCCTTGGCTGGAAAAGCAAAAGAATGAAAAATCAGATATGAGTCATCATGCGCCGTCAGATCTCAATCAAACGATCCAAAGAGAAGTAAGTGCAGTGAGGTAAAGAGAAGGATCTGGTGAAACGAAGCAGGGATTGATTAAGTACTAACCAGGGAGATCCCAAGGGTCGAATTTGTAAAGATCGATTTCGGCGATGATTGGGACGGTGATAGGCTGGCCGGAACAGCGGCGGCACAGGTAGTGCATCACGAGCTCCTCATCCGTTGGATGGAAGCGGAAGCCGGGAGGCAAGTTCAAATCTCCGCCGTTCATTTCTGAGCTCCTGCGAAGTGGGAAGGATAGAGGCAAAGGAAATTTGAGAACTTTTGCAAAATTTATCGCTTCCAAGTTCTTTCTCGAAAGCAGAAGCAGGGGATTGGAATGAAAGGGAGGGAGGCGGGGCGGCTCTTTTATAGGCCGTGCAAGTGACAACTGACACGTGTCCATGCTTTGACAAGGTTAATGGGACTACACGTGGGCCTCACTGTAGTCTTTTTTCTATAATATTCTGTCTCCTCTTGGTGTAAACGATATGAATACATTCACGAGAGTTTGTAGCAGTCCGATGAGTGCTATGTCTTTCGGTGTATGGATAATATCGCGCACCGGAGCCATTTGGGGTAACAATTTCGCGTCAAGCTGACCATGTTTTTTGTATGTCATGGCAAGAATCCAACGGATAGGAAAAAAAGGCGCCATTGAATCCATGATGCTGATTATGTCAGGACCTGCGTCAGCTACTTTGGAGGAGTTGTAAAGAGTGGGGACCGCTAAAGGCGATTCCAATCAAGGATTCAATGGATCTTGTACAGGAATTTTACATGTTGCATTACTTTATTATATTTTTTTTTGCAAGTGGTCTGGACTTGGGCCCACTTAGTGGTCCCAAAAGTGACGTGGCGGGCTTTTCAGAGACGCGGCGGGCGTCGAAGTTTTTTTTTCCTTTTTCAACGATCTCGGTTTCTTGTCTAAACATTTTCGTGTATTTATTTTTTTATTAATTATTAGAGGATCGTTGACAATAATATAATACGTCATGATCATATTAAATGTAATTCTTGCCAGCAGCTTTCTGTGTTAATTACTATTGATTCTATCAAAGCGGAAATTTATTTTGAAAACAGTGGAAGTTTATTAAATGATGACAAGATATACGGGATTGTATAATTGTATCGAAAGGGTCAAGAATTAGCTGGCTGTCTTTTATTTTTTCAACGAGAGAATCAACTGTATTTTTTGAGGGGAGAGAGAATCAATTCTATAAGAGTCGAGGATTCAATCCCTCTGTGTACCTATCTTTTTCTAGCAAATAATGCTAGGGAGTATTAATAATCGTCTAGAACATACTTATTTTAAATTACTTATTCTGGAAAAAAAAATGTTTATAAGCATCAACTCTGGGAGAACGTGAATTAAACAGAAATTTATTGATGATTAAAATTTGAATTAAATCGAGATAAATAATAGGGTTAATTAGATTTATGCCACTGTTAAAATTTGAAATTAGCAAAATGCCATCACTAAATGACAAATTAGTTTTATGCCATTATAAAATAGTAAAAATTAGTTTTATGCCATTGACAAATTGATTTGCCAATTTTACCCTTTTAAATATACCACTACAAAAATTTGAAATTAGAAAAATGCCAATACTAAATGACAAATTAGTTTTATGCCTCTAAAAAAATTTAAAATTAAAAAAAATACTATCATTAAATGGTAAATTAGTTTTATGCCACTACAAACTAATTAAATGAGTTTTGCGCCACTATAAAAATATAAAAAAAATAGATTTATGCCACTAGAACAAATTAGATATAGAACGATTTGTTAGATTAAGAGCATGCATGTCTGTAGATATATTTTTTTTATGTATTTAAGGAAAAACAATGAATGGTACAAGGCTACATGTAAAAAGGATATATAATATATTCTCCAAGTTTCGGACAAATATTTGCCTTATAAGGTTTCGGACAAAAAATGAATGGGACAAACGATTTGTAAGGTTGTTAAGGTAAAACATGGAAATATTGCGGGTTTATTAACAAGGGTACTTTGTGGGTACTTTGGGGATTTTTAGAAATATTGAGAAATTTCAGGATGACATATTTAGAATTAAATCTTTTTTGGAATGAGATAATGGCATATATCTAATTTAAACAATTTGGTAATGGCATAAATCTAATTAGTAATCTAACAATGGCATATTTCAAATTAATAATTTTTTAGTATGACATAAATCTAATTAATCCTAAATAATATCAAGGGAAATTATGCCACGAGAACCAATTTTGAATCGGGTTTTAACCGCAATCGTTCAAGAGTGCTAATGAATTAATCTTCCTTGAAAATATGCAGTTGAGATTAATGATCAGAAATTAGTTCTCATGTAGAATTTCCCTAATATCAAATATTAACGCGCAACGGATGTTTCGGTTAGAATATTGGAATCTTTGATATTTATTCATAATGGATTCGATTTGGATAAATAATACTATTAGAAAATGTAAACTATAATTTTATACAGTTGGAATGATTTTTTGCCTTTTCATATAAAAGATCATATGTTTGAACTTTAATAACCGTCTCTGTAGACAGTTTAAGAAATTTGGATCTTCATGCATGCAAAAAAAATATTATTTAAATAAGCAACCCATTCTTTTTTTTTTTTTTTTTTTTTTTTTTTGGAATAAGCTGGGCAGAGTGCCTACCCAAACACAGGGAAGAAAAAAAGGAAAAAAAGTATAGAAGTAAAAATGAAAAAAATAAAAAAAAATTAATTCACCCAATAATCGGACCTGGTATGTGTCCTTATGGAGATTCTTTTTTTTTGGAATCAAATAACCTTATTGGAAAGAAACGACCAAGTCTCAGAATCAAGAATTCATTTTTTTTTCCAAAATAACCCCAACTGTTTTATAAAATAATATTCGATGGTTATTATTTAAACTGATATAAAGTTCATGATTTCTTTAATTTAAAATTGTCAATAATTCACTCGTGATATAAGAAATTATATGATCTATACTTTTATAGAATTGATTTATATACGGTTCAATTTTAAAATTTAACTTTGATGTGATATCCATCAATGTTTACATTTTAAAAAAAAAACCATGGTTCACTCTTCAACAATTATTTTATTTAAATTTTACATTGAATACTATTTTGTTCGAATTATACAATATTTCATTTTTTTAAATTTTTTTTAGATATGCGTATGGTTCGCTATCTTCTTTTAGTAACGACAAATGATTGCAGTTCTAGTTTTTTCTCCCAATTTGTAATCTGTATTAGAATTTAGAATTTTGTAAAAAAAATGTATTGGAAAATGTTTAGCAAATTTAAGGATATAATTGCGAAAGTAATAACAGATTTTTGTCGTTTGTAAGGAAAAGAATGCATATGGGTCAAATTTTGCTATTAACGTTGTAAGATTTTCTGTGGCGAATGTTCATAGGTTCAAACTCGTGCCATAATATCTTAAAGAAAAGGCTGACTATGGGTCTATGGCGTTTAGGCTCTTTAACATAAAGTTAGTTTTGGTTCAGGTAAAATTGCATGTCTTAATGTTTATTTTTTTTTCTCTCATATTTTTTAACAGTAAAGTACCATCACAAATTAAGTCTGGATGCGGAGATGAAAACTCTACATACTTAACACCAATTTTTCAAATAGAAATATTCCGAGCAATGAGAGCAACTCATAAAATAGAATTCTATATTTCCTTTGTTGTCTTATTGGTTTATAATAGATTTGAAATAGCATTTTAGAATTATTAAACGTAATCTCAATTTTATTCTCTAAACAAAAATAGTAGTTACTTTTCACCATTATCTTTTCTGTACCGAGGGCTTGTACGTAGAACACATTTTGTAATTTAATGGGATATTTATTTTGCAACTTTTTGACCTACCCGATTCTCATAACTCACGTTTGTGAAAGACACCTCTATATTTTGCATTTTTGCAACTATCATTCAACTCGTTGCATAAGATCCCTCGTTCCACATTAATTGGAAAGTTGACGAGAGCGCTGACGTGGAGTGGTTGCGACAGCATTCAGCGGCTTCCTCCTACTTTCCTCTCGCCTCTCAGCAACACTCCAAACGGTAGCAAAACTAGCGTGCTGTGGTGGACTTCTCCAGATAGTGACACGTGTCCCGGGGACGCAGCGAACCCGCGATGAAATGTTTGGTCGTCGTTGAAAATTCAAAACTTGCGTTGCACGGATATTCTGATAGTTGGATAAGCATGAACAATTTTTAAGTTTTCTAAGTTAAAAAGAGAATCTTTGAAAGTTTCCACTCAAATCTCATTTATTGTGGGGTGAGACGCGACGACCACAACTGCATAGCTGACCTTCAAAAAAAAAAAAAAAAACTGCATAGCTAGGATATTAATATAATTTATTTATTTTGCGCATTTTCCCAATTTTGTATTCTTTGTTATTTTATATTTTTTTTAAGATAAATTAGGATTAAGCCTTCCAATTTATTTTTAAATTAAATGTTTATGAAAGACCTCCAGGTTTCGAACCTGCGAACTTTGTTATTTTAGTAAATATCACATGACTTTTTTTTCCTAAACTCTTATTTGGAAAATCTTAATTATTTAATTATTAGTTGGCTTTAAGCCTTTTTTTTTTTTTATTCATCCCCGTAGGGTCACACTCACACACACATCATCACCACCAGAGGTGAGAGGTGGGATTCGAACCTGAGCCACTCCCGTAGGAGGCTCTGTGCCTATCTAGCTGAACTAAGCAGCGGAGGCGTTGGCTTTAAGCCTATAAGCAGCTTCCTTGGCCACGACCGAGATTTCATTGGTAGGAGCTTTTGTTTGCAATTTAATGATAACGTATCTATTAATAAATATAAGGCAAAATTGGGTGTATACTCCTCTAATCTTCTCTAATTGGAAATACACCCCTCTAATCTTTAAAATCAGTTATATACCCCTCAAATCATATTATTTTGGAATATTTACCCTTATGCTTTTAATATTAAATATCAGTGTTATATTTTTGTGGCTGAATTACCCTTCTCTCTCTACCGATTTGTTTTATTTCCTAAATCAAAGCCGTCTCTGCCATTATACTACTACATTGCGTTTGTCTCCTTTAGTATTTGGACATCTAGCACATGAACCCTCTCCCTAGTCCCTGGTCCCTAGCTAGTCGTGCAGGTGCTTCATTGCTCTCACTGGATAGAATACTTAAAAAGTATTTCAAAATCTTCACTGCATCTTTGAATTGGGAATGCAACTGCAAAGTATAAAAGTATTTCAAAATTTCAAGTACTAGTTGGAATTCTTTGTATTAGGCCTCCCTGGATAAGAAAATTTATTGTTCCTAGTGGTTGCCCTTCTATCTCCCATATATAAAAATAAAAGAGTCAATTTTTTAATACTCGATGACAATAGTCAATACTTTGCCAATTCAATATGCTCTCGCTTAAGAAAACTTATTTGGCACAAGCCCGATGAAGAGAGAAAATGAGGAATGACCATATTGCTTGGAGATGTAGGTGATTCGAAGAGAAAGATAACTTTTCCTTAGTGAAGGGAAAAGTAATTGAGTATTCAATCTTTTATTTTATTATTTTCTCTCTTCTCTTTTACAGAATGGGACTCACTATTTATAATAATGGTCAACCCAGCACAATACTCAGCGACACACTCTAACAGAGAATTAACCATCTAACTAACTAACTAACTAGTCCTAATCCTGTCCATTTGCACTGCTACTGGAGGCTTCCATTTTGTCATCAGCTGATACTTCTACAGGCCCCCTCAAGCGTAATGGATTGTGAAATACATGAAGCTTGTATCTTAACTCTTGGAATCTCCCTTTAGGTAAGCTCTTAGTGAATATGTTAGCCACCTGATCTGCTGAGCAGATGAATCTGACTGCCAATTTCTTGTCTGCAACTCTTTCCCTGACAAAGTGATAGTCCAACTCTATATGTTTTGTGCGAGCATGAAATACATGATTTGCAGCAAGGAAAGTGGCTCCTAAATTGTCACACTAAAGTGTTGGAACATTAGACATTGCATACCCCAATTCTTGAAGTAGAGATTGAAGCCATACAATTTCCTATGTAGTGACAGCCATACCCCTGTACTCAGCCTCAGTAGAGGACCTTGAAACTGTTGATTGTTTCTTTGCTGCCCATGAAATTAAATTGGCACCCATAAACACTGCAAGCCCAGTAGTTGACCTCATGTCATCTGGGCACCCTGCCCAGTCTGCATCACAGTATGCATGAATGGCCAAATCATTGGATGGTCTGAGGCATACTCCATAATTCAATGTGCCACTGACATACCTGAGGATCCTCTTCACTAGCTGCCAGTGTTTGTCTGTGGGAGCAGCCATAAATTGAGCTGCTTTGTTGACTGAAAAAGTCAAATCAGGTCTGGTGAGAGTTGCATATTGCAATGCACCAATAATAGATCTGTAGAGATGAGGATTATCCATGAGTGTGCCTTCAAATTTGGATAGCTGTTGTCCAGCTTGCATAGGTGTTTGACACAGCTTGGCTCCTTGCATTGATGCTCTCTCTAGAATTGATTGTAAATATCTTGTTTGAGACAGATGGAGACCAGAATCATGGTGAGCAACTTCAATTCCTAAGAAGTAAGAAAGTGCACCTAAATCTTTGATGGAGAAGCTCTGATGAAGTGCTTGAATCAGTGATTTGATTTGCTGTGGGTTGTTCCCAGTGAGGATAATATCATCAACATACACTAACAAGTACAAGACTATCTCCTTGGTTTTGAGAACAAACAGTGATGGGTCAGATTGTGAATCCATGAAATTGTGACTCAACAAGAATGATTTGAGTTTTGAAAACCAAGCCCTGGGTGCTTGCTTGAGTCCATAGATTGCTTTGGTTAGTTTACACACATAGTCTGGATGAATTGGGTCTACAAACCCTGATGGTTGCTGCATGAAAACTGTTTCATCCAGCTCTCCATGAAGAAAGGCATTATTGACATCCAATTGATGCAATTTCCATTTGTGAGAGAGAGCAATACTCAGAATAACTCTAATTGTGTGTGGTTTTACTACTGGACTAAATGTTTCATAGTAATCTACTCCTTCTTGCTGTGTGTAACCTTTTGCCACAAGTCTGGCCTTATACTTGTCTACTGTGCCATCTGCTTTGAGTTTGGTTTTATATAGCCACTTTGCTCCAACTACATGTGCATCAGTGGGTGGTTGCACCAATACCCAGGTGTTGTTCTGAGCTAAGGCATCCAATTCAGCTGCCATTGCTGATCTCCAATGTGCACTTTTATCAGCTTGTGTGAAGCAAGTAGGATCAGTTGATGGAGAAGTAGCAGATGATGACTGAGTAGTTGTGTTGTATAATTGATGATCTGTGAATTGCTTAGGTTTTAAGGATTGTGTTTTGCTTCTGGTTTGCATGTGATGAGTTGGAATGAGTGGAGGAGGGGTATAATTGGAATCAGAAGAGGTGGAGATTGAGGAAGGTGGTGTAGCAGGTAAGATGGGGTTATGAGGTGACTGATTGTGTTCAGAATTGGTAAGAAGAGGTGGTAGAGGAGTAACTGCTGCTGGAAGAACACCAAGTGATTGCTGATTCTTAGTGGTAGAACTGTCAGGTGTTGTTGACTCACAATTGTCAGCAGCAGCAAAAGGGAATTCATCTTCATCAAACACTACATGTCTTGACACATACATTCTTTTGGTTGTCATTTGAAGACAGTAGTATCCTTTGTGCAAGTGTGAATAACCTAGAAAAACACACTTGTCAGACCTGGGTTGTAGCTTGTGTTGATTATATGGCCTTAGTAGTGGGTAACAAGCACATCCCAGAACATGAAGAAATTTGTAATCTGGTTTCCTCTTGAACAATAGCTCATAAGGAGAGGTTGTGGAGTTTGTTTTGGATGGTAATTTGTTGATGACACACACCACACTTTCAAAAATTAAGTCCCAATAAGATAGAGGTATTGCAGCATGATACATATTTGCCAATCCCAATTCAACTACATGCATATGCTTGCGCTCAGCTAAGCCATTTTGCTCAGGGGTATAAGGGCATGACACATGAAAGGTAATGTTAGGAAATTGAGCCATAATAGGTTTGAATTCAGTGCCTCCATCACAGTGAAAAGTTCTTATTTTGGTGTCAAGTAAAGTCTCAACTTTATTCTTAAACTGAGCAAAAATGTGTGATACATCAGATTTACAAGCACAAGGAAATATCCAAGAAAACCTAGTACATTCATCTATGAAGATAACATAGTATCTATTCCCTTTTTCAGACACTACAGGAGCTGGCCCCCACAAGTCAGAATGCACTATCTCTAATGGTGTTGTTGCTGTAGTAGATGAATTGACAAAAGGTAGCTTGTGGGCCTTGGCTTTATTGCAATTGGAACAGAAAGCATGCATAGAAGACTTCATTGGAATAATGTTTGATTTTCTTAAGCTATCCAGAATGGAGGTGGAACAGTGAGCTAGTCTCAGATGCCAAAGATCAGGAGAAGCAATAGTAGTATGAAGAACTTATTGATGAGACACAGAAGAGAAATCAAGTTGATACAAGCCATTATGCAATGTACCATGCAGAAGGATCTTGTAGGTTTTCTGATCCTTGATAAGACAAAAGGTAGAGGTGAATTCAATGAATATAGCATTGTCTTTGATCAATTGGGATACACTAATGAGATTCTTTGTGATTTGAAGTACATGCAGAACATTTGTCAGATAAAGAGACTTGCCAGCAGTTTGCAATGTTGCAGCACCTATATTAGCTATAAAAAGGCCAATGCCATTACCTATATGTACTGCTTCAGAACCATTGTATGGCTGAGATGTGGAGAGGCTGGCCACATTAGGTGTGACATGTGAGGTGGCACCAGAATCAATGAACCAGTTGGCTTGAGGAGAGGAGTTGGGCTCAACAATGAGTGCTTGATTCTGTGGTGGTTGCTGATACTGAGGTTGTGGTTGTGGTGATGGAGCTGAGTATCGTATATCAAATCGATGGTAGCACTCAATTACTGTGTGTCCCCACCTGTTGCAAATTTGACACTGAGAATTCTCCTGACTTGATTGCTGCTGCCTTCCTCTACCTCTGCCACGCCAATTTTCGCGCCCACAATTTGAATTTGAACGGGAGGGATTGAATGTGACTGGTGGACATGTGGCACCTTGTGTGTTGTAGTTCTGACGACCTGTGTTGGAGAATCGCTGATTGCCACTAGCAATGTAGAGAGCTGATTGATCTGCTCCAGTTCCTTGACTGAGCTGACTGCTATTTGGGCCAGGAGGGCCCAATTGTTGACCACCGCCAGAGCTCGATGCAGAGGTAAGGTGTACTACGCCATTGGAGATAGCTCGCAGATTTGATTGAATACGAGCTTCATGAGAGAGAAGAAGACCACTTAATTCAGCCATGGATGGAGAAGCATACCTCAAGGAGATAGCCGTGACAAAGCTCTCATACTCAGTGCCTAATCCTTGGAGTGTATACATAACCAGATCATGATCTGGCATATCAGATCCAATACTCCTCAATCGATCTGCAATTGACTGCATTTGTTGCAAGAATTGAGTGCAAGTCGCTCCACCTTTCTTGGAAGTTTGAAGCTGAAGCCTCAGATCCAAGACTTTAGCCATGGATTGAGTTGAATGCATCTGATGGAGGCATTTCCAGAGTTCAGTTGATGTGGTTGAGCTGGCCACTTGAGCAAGAATTGACGAAGAGATAGAGCTGAACAACCATGCCAAGATGAGTTGATCTTGTTGTTGCCAAAGCACAAACTCAGGATTGTCAGATCGATCGCCATTAGGAGCTGTGAGAAAGGGATCTGGCGAAATCGTCGACTCATCGATGTACTGAACCAAGCCATGACCTCTTAGGACTGGTAGTACTTGCGATTTCCAGATCAGGTAATTTTCTTGATTTAGGGAGGTATTGATTTGAGGAGAGAATTGGATAGGTGTAGATCTAATTGGCGCTGTGCTTATGGAAGCTGCCATTATTGGATCTTGAAGCTTTTCTTGAGCGTGTGCTCAGAAGGCTCTGGATACCATGAAGGGAAAAGTAATTGAGTATTCAATCTTTTATTTTATTATTTTCTCTCTTCTCTTTTACAGAATGGGACTCACTATTTATAATAGTGGTCAACCCAGCACAATACTCAGCGACACACTCTAACAGAGAATTAACTATCTAACTAACTAACTAACTAGTCCTAATCCTGTCCATTTGCACTGCTACTGGAGGCTTCCATTTTGTCATCAGCTGATACTTCTACACTTAGAAATCATAGATGGAACAAGGGAACTAGAGGCTAATGAGAGACGAAATTGATTTAAAAGTTCGGTGAATCGCTAAAGAGAAGGGCAATTCGGTCCAAATAACATAGAAATGATATTTAATATTAAAAAACTAATAAAAGCAAGCATAAGGGTAAATATCCCAAAATAATATGATTTGAGGGGTATATACCTGATTTTAAAGATTAGAAGGGTATATTTCCAATTAGAGAAGATTAGAGGGATATACACCCAATTTTCCCATAAAGTCAACATAAAATTATAATAAGAAATAAAACAATTTTTTTTATTCGAAAAGTGAGTTTACAACAACGTGCGAACAAAAAGAAATGAAAATACTTTTTGTACGCATTGATATTATTAATATTCTTTCGAATAAAACAGAGACTTTTTTTTTTTTAAAACAACACACTCTCGCATCAAAAATCAATATGATAGAATTTGAAAACCAAAAAGCATAAAATAAAATTAATTATTTGTAATCAGACTTATCAGTGTGTTATTGTATTTATATATAATCTATCTGTCATTTTATCTGAATTTGAATCTATTTTAATGCAACAAGAATTATTTATTTGTACTATTAAAATGTTCAAACCTATAATAAACTGTTAAAAACATAAACAATCTCTCCGTTTATTTTGCAATATGATAAACTTAAAATATATATTAATAATGAGAAAATATGTTTGTTTCGAATTTAAATTTCTCTCCCTGAAACACTTTCTATACCTTTAAGATAAATTTTCTAAAATTTAATCGAGAATTCCAGGACTGATCGGAATATATTCTGGCAAACTCTGTCATAGGTCATGGGAAACAAAGTTTGGAAAAACCTGGCGGAAAACCTACAACCTGAGTTCTAGATAAGAAAAAAAATGACAAAAAATGGTGTTTGTTTTTTTTTTTTTTTTTTTTTTTTTTTTGAAAAATGGTATTGTGGTTTGGCGTCATTTTATTGGAGCCGCTGTTTTTCTAGATCATTGGATATCTTCAGTGAACTGAATTCTCAATATGGTTAAATTATAAGTTACAATATACCAAATTTGTTATATTTATATAGTAATTATATATGAAAAAACCCTGGACTTTCACCTCAGCAACCTTCTCAACTTTTCTTTATCCAATTATTGGCCAGCCTAATCTTTTAAAAGCCAAGTTGTGACTAGCATTACCCAAAAGCAAAGGTAAGTTTCAGATTCGAGCATTTTATATTTTCCAAATTTGTGTGAATTGTTTGTACAGTTCTCTCCATGACGAAATTGATAGGGACCATGCCAAATGTCGCCGCTGATGCGGATGTCATTTTTTGATAGAGACCCAATAAAATTTAAAATATATCGTGGGAACGCATCTTCTGGGGGCAGCGCCTATCACATGTGTTGGCTTTTGAAATTTTGTTAAGTTTTAATGCAATTTATTTAATGTAAGGTCCAACTCATCCGAGTCGGATGCTTTTATAAAACATTGAAGGGTTACAAATGTGGAAGACTTTTCCAGACTATTAATTCTCCGGCGCTTGGAATCATTCTCCGTCAGTTTTACCTAAAAAGTTTAAGTAAAAAATCATGCACTGTGATTCTCTGTGGACACAAGATGATGCCATGTTCTGGGGCGTCTTATAATTAATGGTTTCATTAGAAAGAATATCAATAAAATACATATTGATGAAATAATGTTAAAGCTATTTTATTATAAGAGTATGCTCTAGAACTTTAATAATAAAGTAATGGAAAGAAAAGAATATACTAAATTAAAACAAGTTTTGTTCTAATTCGTGCTATTTGCTCTACGATAGAATAGAAGGGAAGAGAAGAGGAGACGAGGTGAGAGATAGATTATTTTTATGAAGGGTTTACTTTCAATTTGTACCCTATGATTTGGGGGTAAAAGAGTTTTTCAGATATTACATGTTTGTTAGTTCATATAAATAATATGCATTTTGACTAAAAAAAAAATCAAATTTAATCTAGTAAATAAATGATTTTTCTTTTTGTATTACCGATACATTATCTCTATCTAAATTGTTTTGTACCTTTACCCAACATTTTGCATGCAACACAGTATCTAAATTGAAAAATGTCCACTGTATTAAGGCATAGTATAGTTATATATGTTATAATTTTGTAAGTTAATATCATCAAATGTCAATTAGAACATGATTGATATTTTTAAATAATAATTAAATTAGAACTAGATTTACATACAACAAAAATAATAAATGCCTTTTATTTTGCTTTTAAAAGTTTATAATACAAAAGATCTTTGGTTTTATTACTAAAGTATTAAAAAGTAGCATTGTCTAGAAACGTGCATTAATATATATATAAGATATTAGTACTGCATGTTATTAAAAAAAAATGTTACATTGGTCAATTTAAACGCCAGAAAATAAATATTATATATTTATTTCAAAAAAATATTTATCTTTAGTCTGAATTTGAGCACTCTTAAAAATTATGCTCGGTCCGACTTAAGACCACATAATCACGTCATAGAGGATCAAGAATTGAAGCGTGCCAGACGAGTGCATCTGGTCTTCGAAGTTGCAACTGCGGTTTCTTTTTTTTTTCCTTTTTTGAATTCATCAACTGCGGTTTTTCACCAGAAGGATTCTCCCGGGATTCTTCCGGGATTCCATTCAGCACTTCTGATCTCTTGTAGCAATTTTTGTAGTATGATATATATAGCGGGTTTGAAATAACCGATTTATTGATAACCTTAAAATCTCAACGTACAATTACATAATTAACCACAGAGTTGCTCCATATCAAATTATCAATGCGTGTATCAGGCCAAAGTTATGACCTTATTTTAGTGCGGTTTGTCTAGGGGCTGCCAAATGATTGGGGGACATCTGACGCTTTTCTGAAAGCAACCTGTTATTTTATTAAAATGGTTGAATTGAGTGGTTTTACTCATACCACCTCCCCCTGTTAACTTTTGGTTAATTAATTATTTCGAGATACATTTCTTCCTGCGAGCTGACAGGGAATGGGAAGGGCTGGTTCTTTTTATTCCATTTGTGTAGTTATCGTTCGAATAGTGTCATCCTTCTAGTGTGTTTCTTATGTTGTTATTTTTGTAATATCAAATCGAATATGTCTGGAGGTAAGCTAGTTGAGAGCTCTGTTTTTGTGAAAATATTGGCTCTAGAATCGGATTATTTTTTATGAAATTTTTCTGGAAATTTGAAATTTAAGATAATCATAAATTTATGTTGTTGGTCAAAGGTCGTAGCAACATTTTATGATCCAATCGGAAATCCAAAATACTTTTATTGGTTAAAAGAGAGTAGCGTAACATATACTCGATTTTTTAAAAATTGCAACTATTTTTTTAAAGATAAGATGGGATTAAGTCCTCCAACTTATTTCGAAATTAAATGCCACAAAAAACCTCCAGTCGGATTTCGAACCCACAACCTCTGCTGAAGAAGCGTTGCTCTTTAGAAATTAAAAATTGCAACTACTTGACTCGAAGCTAAGAACGTTTGGGAGATGACATAAGATATTTAAGTATTTAAATACATGAGAACTACTTTGTCGTTGTACTATATAATTCTTAGGATGAGTTTGATAGGCGATTATTATTACTAAATATTGCCTTCTAGATTTGTTTTTAACAAGTTATAAAAAATTTGTTCACTGAAAAAAAATATATAATAACAAATAAAATGATATAAAAAAAATTACCCATGTGGAAAAATAAAAAAAAGGAGACCAACAAGATAAGAACTAAAAAGATACAAATAATTGCTTATGGGCTTGAAACCCAGCATGAGGATCATTTATGACTCTTAATTTCAAAATAAGTTGGAAGAATTGACGCATCTTATCTTAAAAAAAATGCTGATATGGACGCCTCTCCCTAATATCTTAATCAAGGCATTGAATTTGTTTGTCTATTTGTGAGATAATTATTTCTACTAAATTTCGTTTTACAAGGAGCGATTTATGGATGTAGTTTTTGTAAGCTCGTTTAAGACGTTTGACATTTCGTCACACCGGTACAAAGGAGCGTTTAATGTCAAAAGTCTTTACTCTAGCGGATACCAACAACATAAAATCTTTTAAATAATTATCTTTTAGACTTTCTTATACTTCTTAAGAAACATGTGATACATTATGCTGCTGGCAAAAGAAAAAAATAGAAAGTTAGGGACGTTATTTACTAAGTTAATTTTTTTGGTTCGATTTACGTCCATATCAACCACAACAATTCATAATTTAAAAATAATAATAAAACGATCGTATCTTCAGTTCATGTAAAAAATAGATCCACCAAAGTTTGCCAAAAAAATCATACAAATTCAGCTTCATTCTACTATGAATTAATTAAGAGCTAACAAAATCCACGGTCCAAATTTTAGTAATTCCACTGCATCTCTTGATGACTCGATCGATGGCTATCTAAATGAAGTAAAAATGTCATGATTTTCATATACACGTACTTAAAATGACATTAAACAAATCCAACGATTCAAACTGTAAAGTCAAATAAAATAAAATAAAAAAAGAAATTGCACCATTTAGCATCGATAACCGTTGATATTAAATTCCTCCTTTTCTTTATACACAAGTGTGTTTGGCAACTCAGGCGAACAAGGCACGAACCCATAACCCATAACCCACGAGGCTAGTTCGTGTAGTTTCCCATTTCGCTGGAACCAGAACCCACAAGCCCAACAAGGGTTTATTCTTGTTCGGCTCATGTTTGGTTCGCGCCGAACAAGGCTGTTTGCGAACAGTGTGAGAAAGTGCTGCAGAAGATTAAGTTATGGATCGAATGCGTGGCAAAAAATATTAAAACAAAATTGGCAAGTTGTCATTACAAGTTGTATAACTTGAGGGGGAGTGTTAAAACATGAAGTATGGCAGTGTGTGCTGCCACAGAAGATCAAGAATATGGCATTCGGCCATGTGTTCGGCTAGGGTCCAGCCGAATGGGTGCGTATCGTGCAACAAAAGGAAACTTCAAGGTGTCTCCAAGTTAGGAAAGAGTTCTAGCACGTCCAGAGATGTGCTCCCTGTGTGGGGTTGGTGTTTCCTTGTGTAAAAGATGTAAAATTGTAAAGAAAAGGAAAAAAATAATGGAGAATAATTGAAAAGAGATGTGTGTCTCTATAGGATAGTTTCCTATTTAATATTTTTCTTCTTCCTCTTACAATGTATCTCAGACATTAACATAAAATAATAGAAAAAGAGTGTGCGTGTGTGTTGAGGACTTAGGCACCAAGTTGGTGCTGAATCTCGTTAAATCTCGTGTTCTCTTTGTATCAATTGTGTGATTATCTATTCTGAGATCCTCGTGCTGACTAGCCCTAAGGGGCACGGTTCTTGTGCAGTTGCACTTGGATCGTGCCTCCTTGAACCTAAATCTAACTTCCGCTGCGTAGACGTTCGAATTCTTAACATGATATCAGAGCGTGGTTCAGAGATGGGAGAACAAAACGGAGGCGATGGAAGGCAAACAACGACTCGAAACAAGTGCAAGGCGGGCGTTTCTTCAAACAAAAAAAGATGTATGGAGATAGACAACCGTTCGAGTGGCTTTCTACATCGACTTTGGAGCACGAGCAATGGCATGAACTGTTGAAAACAAACTGTTCAACTGTGTGTACGGCCGTACAGGATCAAGAACAGGGATTTTTGGCTGTGTGTGGCTAAACGAGACCAGAAAAGGGGAATTCGACTGTGTGTTCGGCCGAACGGGATCCAGAACGGTCGCGCCCCTGGTGATTTAAGGTGCTGCTGATGTTAGGAAGTCTAAGTTTTCAAATTTTTTTGTGCTAATTAACCATTTAATAAGCAATCCAAACGACTTAGACCTCGAAGGATCTAGTCCAAGCATTCACACACAAGAGAGAGAGGTTAGGAAGGCTACCTCTCCTTGTATCGCAACAAGGAGGCTCGAATCCGGCGATGTCGAGGTTGTGCGCACCACCACGCGTGTCTCGGCCTCAAGTCCACCAAGGTATTAACCAAAACCTCGATCTATGCTAGTAGATGAGAGGTTAAGCCTAATCCCATCCTTCCCTTTGCCTTAATTAACTATTTAATTGGATGGAGGCAAGAGGTGCTCAACACATGAGCTTAAGAGAGCAATGGTGGAGAGGAAAAATTCTGAAATTTTTCCTTTAATTTTCGTCCAAAATATTAGGGAGAGAGAAAAAGGCAAGGTGGCTAGGGTTTTGGCTCCCAAAGTGGTCCTTTTATAGACCAACCACTCTCCCAAAAAGTTGTAACTAATTTACAACTATGCCATCACTAGGGCAGCCATAAAATGGACCTAAATGGGCTCTATCAATTATTTAATTGGTCCTCTAATTCAATTAATTAGTGGCCCAATTAATTGCTCTCAATTTGGACCTTTAATTTACCATTTAAATATAGGCCCGTTAGCTCAAATTAATTACTTTAATTAATTCATGTTGAACAAATTAATTATCAACACTTTGATAATTATTTAAGGATTAGAATATGCATTAATTTATTTCTATATAATCCGTTTGACTTAATTAATTAATTATGACGGTTCGCAACAGTACATAATTAATCAGTCAACATATCATATTGTTGCATTCCTTAATACAACCAAATAAATAATGCACGCATGGTCAAAACCTATTTGTGTGACCCTTTGAGGATTTATGCTCTGTTGGACATGGAAAATAAATCGCTATTTATTTCCAATAATCATAAGCGGTATCTAGCAACACGTTATGATTCCCAATTCGCATAAATAGTGTACTACTACAATATTTTAATCCTGCATAAGAAATAATAGTATATCCTTGTCTGATTCTTATGTCACATGATATCATCGTATAATCCAAGATAGGAATGTGTCATTCTTGCAGATTATACGTTTCTTGATCTAGAGATGACTGTATCAGTTGCTAGCAAACAATACATCTCCATCAAGGGGCCCAAACATATATCATCGCTCACTAAGTAAATTAATGAGGGACATACGATTTTCTTGATGAACAACTTTTTCCCGCACATTTCAAGAGAACATAAATAAAGTCCGTATAGCAGCCCTTATCAGGAATCAACGGTAGACGATATTTATTGAACCTATCCTCATGTGGAAAAGTTGAACCATCTCAAACTTAGAATCAAACTCAAATGAAATAAATAATGACACATAACACAATCCATATATTTATTTCATTGGGTCGTGTCCTGTACTATGTTCCATAACATACACATATGCAATTAAGTTGGCAACTCCTTACCTATGATTTGTAGAACTTAATCATCACTTAACTTGCATACTAATCTTATCCGATAATTAATATTCCTTGTTAATTATCAAGATTACGGACCTTTTAGATTTATTATTGTCATTTATTATAAATGAAACACAGAGATCTACAATTCAGATCCTCAACCTGAATGATCTGTCAATAAATAAATCAAGGAATAAATGATCAAATATCATCAATAACATAAACCATAGAAGTAGCCATATAATGATTGACTTCTAGGACATAACTCTAACAATCTCCCACTTGGCCTAGAGTCAATCAACAGTGACTTCTAGCCAGTGCATAGTACTCAATGTAATATCCAAAATATACATGTCTCATACTAAAGCCTCGAAAGATAAAAGATACAACTCAAAGCCACTCAGGCATACGCCTAATCCCCATGGATGCAACATGCAACTCATGCGCGGCTCGAGATAGAGGCTTTGTCAGAGGGTCCGCTGTGTTCGCGGCACCGTCCACCTTCTTGACCTTGATCCATCCGTCATTCACAAACTGACGGATAAGATGGAATCGTCGTAGAATGTGCTTGGTCTTCTGGTGAGACCTAGGCTCCTTTGACTGAGCTATGGCTCCCGTGTTGTCGCAGTAGAGATCCACTGGACCAGAGATGCTTGGAACCACCTCCAGCTCGGTCAAGAATTCCTTGATCCAAACTCCTTCTTTCGCCGCTTCACCAGCCGCTAAGTATTCTGCTTCGGTGACGGAATCGGCCGTGGTATCCTGTTTGGAACTATTCCAACTCACGGCTCCACCATTGAGCAGATATACGAAACCGGACTGTGACTTCGCATCATCTCGATCGGTTTGGAAACTAGCATCGGTGTAACCACTTACAACGAGCTCTTGGTCTCCACCGTACACGAGAATGCTATCCTTTGTTCTCTTGAGATACTTGAGGATATTCTTGACTGCGGTCCAATGTGGCATACCAGGGTTAGCTTGGTATCGACTAGTCACACTAATCGGATGCGCAACATCGGGGCGAGTGCATAGCATGGCATACATGATCGAACCGACTACAGATGGATACTTGAACCGATTCATGAAATCCCTATCTGTATCAGTCGTCGGACATTGAGTCTTGCTCAAGAATATGCCATGTGACATAGGCAAGTAACCCTTCTTGGAACCAGCCATTTTGTGTTTTTCCAACACTTTGTCAATATATGCATCTTGGCTCAAACCTAACAACCTTCTTGATCTATCTCGATAGATCTTGATCCCTAGGATGTAGGCGGCTTCGCCCAAGTCTTTCATTGAGAACACTTTCTTCAATGAATCCTTGACTGCATTCAATTCGGAGATATCATTCCCGATCAAGAGTATATCATCAACATATAGAACAAGAAACACAACCACGCTCCCACTAATCCTCTTGTAAACACAAGGTTCCTTCTCGCTTTGAATGAAATTCAACTTCTTGACCTCTTCATCAAAGCGTTTGTTCCAACTCCTTGATGCTTGCTTCAATCCATAAATGGACCTTTGAAGGTTGCACACCTTGTTAGCATTCTTTGGATCCACAAAACACTCGGGTTGTGTTATATACACATCCTCTTCCAAGTTGCCATTTAGGAAGGCAGTTTTGACATCCATTTGCCATATCTCATAGTCATAATATGCGGCAATTGCTAACAAGATCCGAATTGACTTGAACATGACGACGGGCGAGAAGGTTTCATCATAGTCAATACCATGAACTTGCTTGTAACCTTTCGCAACTAGTCGTGCTTTGTAAATGCTCAAGTTGCAATCCATGTCGACCTTTCTTTTAAAGATCCACTTGTTCTCAACGGGTTTTACTCCGTCGGGAAGGTCAACCAAGGTCCATACCTTGTTTTCATACATGGATTGCATTTCGGATTCCATGGCTTTAAGCCATTCCTTGGAGTCGGATTTATCTTTCATGTCCTTTATGGTCAAGGGTTCGTCATTCGCAATGACGAGAACATCGTGTAAACCCAAGTACCTTTCGGGTGGACGACTTTCCCTCGTTGACCTTCGTAGGATCGGTGCTTGGGGTTGAGGCTCTTGAACTTGTTCCACAACAGCTTGTGGACTTGGTTCTTGATCCTCAAAAGTTTGAGTGTCTTGAACACTATCGACTCGCGATATGTTCGAGTCCTCATTTGAGGGAGTGTACTCTTGAATCTCTTCCACAACGGCTTGCGGAACGGGTTCAGCTACAACCTCGTTTGGCACTACATTGGGAATCGCTGGATTGCCTACTTGAGGCACATCTTGCGGTGGTTCATGAATTTTCTTCAATGACCACATTACTCCCACTACTTCTTCTTGAGAGAAACTCCTTCTCTAAGAACACACCATAACGAGCAACAACTATCTTGTTCTCATTGCGGTTGTAGAAGTAGTAACCCTTAGTTTCCTTAGGGTATCCCACGAAATGACAGTTGTCCGATTTGGGTCCAAGCTTATCACTCATTAGCCTTTTCACATAAGCTTCACAACCCCAAATCTTGAGAAACGACATGCTTGGTTTCCTACCAAATCAAAGCTCATAAGGCGTCTTCTCAACGGACTTTGATGGAACACGGTTTAATGTAAAAGCTGCAGTTTCTATTGCAAAACCCCAAAACGATTTAGGCAAGTCGGCTTGGCTCATCATCGATCGAACCATGTCTAGCAAAGTTCGATTCCTCCTTTCGGATACACCATTCCATTGTGGTGTTACCGGTGGAGTGAGTTGTGGAACGATTCCACACTCCTTTAGATAATCACCAAAATCGTGGCTCAAGTACTCTCCACCTCGATCGGAACGCAAGACTTTGATCTTTCGATTGAGTTGGTTCTCAACTTCATTCTTGAACTCCTTGAACTTTTCGAAGGATTCGGACTTGTGCCGCATCAAGTAGATATACCCGTATCTACTATGATCATCGGAGAAAGGCGAAGTTCAACTCCGCGTCGGTAACGGCACGTGCGTCTCCGCTATGGCCGTTGGGAACGTAGAGCTTACTTTGCCTTCTGGTTTAGTTTTGGAACTAAAAGATGTTTATGTAGTTCCTTGTATCACTCGGAACATCATCTCTATTTCGTGTTTAGACTTGGATGGATTTGGTGTTGTAATAAAGAACAAAAGTTGTACTTTGTTGCGTGATGATGTTTGTTATTGTGTTGCGCATTTATTGAATGGTCTTTATGTGCTTGATTCTAACGAACATGTTTTGAGTGTTGAACATGACAGTAGAAAACGTAAGATCTCACATGAAAGTACGACTCTAATGTGGCATTGCCGCTTAGGTCATATCAACGAGAAACGCATCAAGAGATTACAAACAGTTGGTCTCTTGGATCAATTCGCTTTCGAGCCAATTGACACATGCGAATCATGTTTGATGGGAAAGATGACCAAAGCGCCTTTTACCAACAAGCCACTTACCCTGTTCTGAAACAGACTAACGACTAAAAACTATTGACTCAGTTGAGGTATCAAACCTTAATAAAATTCTTTGAAACTAATTTTCACAGAATCTTAACTTCAAGTAGAAACTTTCTATTCAAACACTTTTTCATAAAGTTTTCTCAATAAGTACAGTTTATCCAAACAATCAGTTTGTTGGAAAACCAGATCTGACAACCGATTCATTTCTCATGACTTGAACGCCCACATAAAATCCGAAACATGCAACAAATTTTACATGTCCAGAAAGAGCATCAAGTTTACAAGATTTCTAGCCAAGAAATACAGATAGTTATTTTCGAAAAATAAATCCTTCATGCCTAAAACACAGAACTGTGCAGCAGAGTACCAGATCTGCGCACCGTTACCGTTTAATTCACCATAAATTCATAACAACTTAGAAAAAGGTGAAACTAGTGGCTAAAGAACCACATCTCACAGATCTACAACCTCCAATAAAATTTAGAATTTTTCTGAAAGCTTTTCTCAGCGAAAAAACCAAAACAATGTCGAAAACAGAACAGAAATCCAGACAGCAAGCAAGTGCATCACTAATCCATGTGTTAATTAATCATTTCTCAACTAATTATGTGTTAAAATGCTTTAGAACGACCTAGAGCTCTGATACCACTGTTAGGAAGTCTAAGTTTTCAAATTTTTTTGTGCTAATTAACCATTTAATAAGCAATCCAAACGACTTAGACCTCGAAGGATCTAGTCCAAGCATTCACACACAAGAGAGAGAGGTTAGGAAGGCTACCTCTCCTTGTATCGCAACAAGGAGGCTCGAATCCGGCGATGTCGAGGTTGTGCGCACCACCACGCGTGTCTCGGCCTCAAGTCCACCAAGGTATTAACCAAAACCTCGATCTATGCTAGTAGATGAGAGATTAAGCCTAATCCCATCCTTCCCTTTGCCTTAATTAACTATTTAATTGGATGGAGGCAAGAGGTGCTCAACACATGAGCTTAAGAGAGCAATGGTGGAGAGGAAAAATTCTGAAATTTTTCCTTTAATTTTCGTCCAAAATATTAGGGAGAGAGAAAAAGGCAAGGTGGCTAGGGTTTTGGCTCCCAAAGTGGTCCTTTTATAGACCAACCACTCTCCCAAAAAGTTGTAACTAATTTACAACTATGCCATCACTAGGGCAGTCATAAAATGGGCCTAAATGGGCTCTATCAATTATTTAATTGGTCCTCTAATTCAATTAATTAGTGGCCCAATTAATTGCTCTCAATTTGGACCTTTAATTTACCATTTAAATATAGGCCCGTTAGCTCAAATTAATTACTTTAATTAATTCATGTTGAACAAATTAATTATCAACACTTTGATAATTATTTAAGGATTAGAATATGCATTAATTTATTTCTATATAATCCGTTTGACTTAATTAATTAATTATGACGGTTCGCAACAGTACATAATTAATCAGTCAACATATCATATTGTTGCATTCCTTAATACAACCAAATAAATAATGCACGCATGGTCAAAACCTATTTGTGTGACCCTTTGAGGATTTATGCTCTGTTGGACATGGAAAATAAATCGCTATTTATTTCCAATAATCATAAGCGGTATCTAGCAACACGTTATGATTCCCAATTCGCATAAATAGTGTACTGCTACAATATTTTAATCCTGCATAAGAAATAATAGTATATCCTTGTCTGATTCTTATGTCACATGATATCATCGTATAATCCAAGATAGGAATGTGTCATTCTTGCAGATTATACGTTTCTTGATCTAGAGATGACTGTATCAGTTGCTAGCAAACAATCGATCTCCATCAAGGGGCCCAAACAGATATCATCGCTCACTAAGTAAATTAATGAGGGACATACGATTTTCTTGATGAACAACTTTTCCCCGCACATTTCAAGAGAACATAAATAAAGTCCGTATAGCAGCCCTTATCAGGAATCAACGGTAGACGATATTTATTGAACCTATCCTCATGTGGAAAAGTTGAACCATCTCAAACTTAGAATCAAACTCAAATGAAATAAATAATGACACATAACACAATCCATATATTTATTTCATTGGGTCGTGTCCTGTACTATGTTCCATAACATACACATATGCAATTAAGTTGGCAACTCCTTACCTATGATTTGTAGAACTTAATCATCACTTAACTTGCATACTAATCTTATCCGATAATTAATATTCCTTGTTAATTATCAAGATTACGGACCTTTTAGATTTATTATTGTCATTTATTATAAATGAAACACAGAGATCTACAATTCAGATCCTCAACCTGAATGATCTGTCAATAAATAAATCAAGGAATAAATGATCAAATATCATCAATAACATAAACCATAGAAGTAGCCATATAATGATTGACTTCTAGGACATAACTCTAACAGCTGAATCACATGAAGTTGTCGCGGAGGTATCGCTTGGGTTGTGCGACCTGTGAGCGGTGATTGGAGTCCAAATCTACCATAAAGAAGGAGATCTGTCTAGCCACAATAAAAATAAGGTATCTTATTTGTTTTTCTGGAAAATTGAATCAACAAGGTGATTTGATGTTGGTTGGTTATGTGACCATGGTTTATCCAGAATAAAACAAGTTTGTTGTGGTTTGTTTAGAATTGATTTTGTTGTATGGTTGGTTGTATGGTTTGGGTATGAAAAAATGCGACAATGGATGACATAAACAAAGTAAAAGCATCAAGGTGGCCCAAGTTAGGTCAGATTGAAGGCTCAAGTCGAGTCAATAAGGTAATCCTAATTGGATTTAAGGCTTGTTCGGCTGTAGGTCCGGCCGAATGGTAGGCCAAGTATTTTTTCACATGACAATTGGTCGTTAGTATTGGTCGTGGCTCGAGTCGGGTCTACCCCTAAAACCCAGAACAGGTCAAATGGTCCTTGATAGGTCCATTTGGCTGGGTGTTCGACCGAATGGATGGCCGAATGGGTGTTAAAGTGGTCTGTTCTGAAGCAACGAATGTGGTCCAAGTTAGATCCAAGGAGAAGGCCTAAGACAGGTCATGAATATGGTCCGGATCTGGTCAAGTAAGAGAACCCAAGTCGGGTCCAACAAGGTGGCCCTAATCGGGTCAAGACAAGTGTGTTTTCATGTGTAACCAAATATCTCTCTCAGGAGAAGAGTAAAATTGAGAGAAATCTTTGATATCAATCAAGACATGGCCTATGGCGCGTCAAGAAAAGAGACTCAAGTTGGGTCTAAGAATGGTTCTTCAAGTTGAGGAACTAGGATGTCTTCAAGTCGATGGCATATGAAGTCAAGAGTTAACTAATTAATGCAAGCCACCAAATATCCCTCTCAGGAGGAGAGTTCAAGTGAGAGAAATATTTGGTGTCCAAGATGGATATCAAGTGAATAAGCACGAGAGATCAATGGAGACAAGAGGCTCTAGTTATGTCATATGGTCCAGGTTGGGTCAAGTGGTCAAGACGAGTCAAGACTTAGACCTTAATCCAAGTAACAAAGATGGACTCAAGGAATACTCGGGTCGAGCACAAGTGTGCTCGAGTCGAGTGGATATCGTGTCATGCAATGAATTCTACAAGATGGCCAAGAAGGTAAAGATCAAGTCATGTGCGAGTCAAGCAAAGGATGCTCAAGTTTAACACTTGTCAGGTCAAAGGATTCGAAGCCATTAGAAGAAGAAGTTGGAGACGTGGTGCGAGAGGATAAAAAGATTAAGAGTAATCTACTTGATTCCAAGGTTAGTAAATGAAATAATATCTCATGTGATGATATGAATTGATAGGTAGCTTGAGATAAGAGATTACTTGGCTTTGGTGCACAGGGTGTGACAAGTGGGCACGAACCGGACAAGATAGTGTGATGCAAGGCGCTAGGGTCTAGTATAAGATATGTGACTCGTGCCAAGTGAATAAACTGATCCATGTGGCGGTGTGTGCCGTCGTTGTGTGTGCAACTCATGGAAGGTTTGAATAAAGAAATTAGTGGCATGTATGTGCCAATGAAGACAAAATGTATGTGCCTTAGAAGACGGTGTGAACCGGTGTGCAGCACTCCATGCAAGTGAGACATGCCAAGTCAGTACATGTTCACTTGAGGGGGAGTGTGAGAAAGTACTGCAGAAGATCAAGTTATGGATCGAATGCGTGGCAAAAAATATTAAAACAAAATTAACAAGTTGTCATTACAAGTTGTATAACTTGAGGGGGAGTGTTAAAACATGAAGTATGGCAGTGTGTGCCGCCACAGAATATCAAGAATATGACATTCGGCCCTGTGTTCTGCTGGGGTCCAACCGAATGGGTGCGTATCATGCAACAAAAGGAAACTTCAAAGTGTCTCCAAGTTAGGAAAGAGTTCTAGCACGTCCAGAGATGTGCTCCCTGTGTGGGGTTGGTGTTTCCTTATGTAAAAGATGTAAAATTATAAAAAAAGAAAAAAAAAATAATAGAGAATAATTGAAAAGAGATGTGTGTCTCTGTAGGATAGTTTCATATTTAATATTTTTGTTCTTCCTCTTACAATGTATCTCAGACATTAACATAAAATAATAGAAAAAGAATGTGCGTGTGTGTGGAGGACGTAGGCACCAAGTTGGTGCTAAACCTCGTTAAATCTCGTGTTCTCTTTGTATCAATTGTGTGATTATCTATTCTGAGATCATCGTGCTGACTAGCATTAAGAGGCACGGTTCTTGTGCAGTTGCACTTGGATCGTGCCTCCTCGAACCTAAATCTAACTTCCGCTGCGTAGACGCTCGAATTCTTAACAAACATGTTTGTTCGCGTGGTATCCAAACATAGATCCATTTCCCCTTCCCCATCCAGAAGAAGGAAAAAAGAACAAAATGGGAAAAATGTTGCCTGTGCTTCAATAGTGTGCCACGCGACTAACCAACTAGGTACAGAGAAACCCTTTATTTTTTTTTCATTTTTTTGTTTTAAAGAGAAATACAGAGAAGACCTTTGTAGTACTTTTGCTATAGAAAAACCTTTGTATGTCCAAGAGTGCCTATAGCACCAACAAAAATTAAACCTAAACATTTTATAAAAATGATAAAATTTCGAAGTTGTTTTGCTTATACATCTTCCCCTGTTAGTTTATATGCATTTATTCATTTGAGCTGACTGGGAGCGCTATTTTCCACCTCTTTCTGTAGCTATAATAATACAAAAGTGTACTCTTCTTTTAATTTTAGTATGTTGCTATCCTGAAGTATCAAGAGGAATATCTCCATTGATAACCTGATACCACTGATTCCCAGGACAACTTCTGGTTCTAGAAAAAGATTATAATGACACATGATAATTTTTTTTGACAAATGACATATGATAATTAAAAGTATTCTAGAATGATAAATTGGTACCATACATGAATGGTTGAGGCAATATGATAGGATCCACTACTGATCCACTCCTGTGTTTCCTTTTTTTTTGAAATCTAAATAGAATTCAGGCAAACCCTGACAAAGCCTAGCCACGAGTTTCCAAGCAAATAAACTGGTCAATCGGCAAATGTTCATCTATATTCTATACAATGACAAATTGTGCAACTGGCAAATATAAAAGCAAGCAAATTTTGTAGCTCAATTCTTACAAAATGTGGATTCCTGTTTTTAAGCAGGTGGAACCATGTGCTGATGTGTGCTCAATGATTTATTTATATATTTCCTCAGTACCATTGTAGTAACTGCACCATCAACTACAAGCTACAGAATCCTCGCTTATTCTTTTTCATTTCCATTTTCCAGGATAAAATTGAGAACGCTTGACAGTCCTTGTCAAGGTTTCCTAAAAGAAAATGATCAAATTGAGAAAGAGAGAGCAAATTTACATTCTCTAATAAGATGAATAGAGTATTTTTGTGTCATCAGTTTTAAAAAAGAAAATAAAAATGTAAACTCAAAACTGAAATTACTCTTTATTACAATTCACAATTACATTAATAATTGGTTCATCCCATTAGGACATGCTTCCTTGCCAGAAGGCGGCACACAGAACTCAATCTCTGTGGAGTCCGAAGAGGCCTAGAAAAAGTGCGATTAAACTGCCATCAATGACACGCCTCAGAATGATCTGTTTATGATGTGTATATGGAGGGTACCGGGCCCTTATCCTCATTTCTGTAGCATAACCACGCGAGAGAACCGCTTTCTTGTGACTGAATGTGTCGAATGAAAATTTGCCATGATAAGCACCAGTACCACTTTCTCCTACTCCGCCAAATGGCAAGTGTGGGTTTGCAACCTGCGTTTCAAATTCTAACATAATTTAGATGTCGATCGATGCGCCTTTGACCTTTGATATAAACTCAATCATAGTTATGAAGGTCTTTTATTTCAATGTAAGTTTGGAAGCAGATTAAGTCAACTAACTTCCTTTCCCTAATTTTACTACCATAACAAGTTCAATTAGATCCAGTCTGCTGACAAGTCTTTTGCTTGATTGAGGCTATATGGCCGGATCAAAATTAATAAAGCCTGGAATCTGTTGACCCAGAAAAGAAGCCCAAAATTCCTAAACAAAGCTAGCAAATAGAGTAAAATACCAGTAGCATACAATACTAATCAGTACACAAATCCTTGATATATTGTAATAAGCAACTAAATGCGTGTGGAAAAAGGTCAGCCTTACATGAAATGCTACATCATTGATGAGAATTCCACCAGCAAACACCTTTTGTACAAACTCCTCTTCGAGCCTTTTGTTTTTGGAAAAAAGATACGCTGCTAGAGGCTTCGGCCTGGAGTTGATTAGTTCAAAGCAATCCTCCAAATTCTCCACCTGCAATTGCATTTTCATATAGAATGTAATATGTGAGTACTTCTTCTGGGCTCTCAAGTTCACATCAGCCCAGTAAAAAAAATAGATGAGATATAAATAATCCAATTTCATGGAGATGATGTTTAAATTTCACATCGAAATATTATTCTATTTAGACTATTATATTTTCAAGGCATTGCATCAAGGGCATCTAGATATATAAAACCTTAAAAACCTTGTTTGCATATGAATGAATTAATTAATACAAACTAACCGTAATAATTGGAAGCAAAGGTCCAAAAATCTCATCCTTCATTATTAGAGAATCATGTGGAACATCTAACAGAACTGTAGGAGCTATATTCCTAAAAAAGAGCAATTCAAAATACAAATAACTTATCAAAATATATGAAAGAAATGGCAACCCTTGTTTTTTCCCTGAAATGGTGTGCCCAGCTTTCATGCACTTCTATACATATTGCGTTAACAGTTGTTCATTTTTTAATTTTCTTTTGACTTTCTTGAAGTTTTAGGAGTGATTTACCCATTTCTATCTGATCTCCTTAGTACCATAAATAAGGAAATACAAACACTGTCGATTGAATTGCATAAGCTGGAAAGAGGAACTGAGTAAAAGATGTTTACAGATGCTTTTCATCTCTCTCCCCTCCATGGACAATCTTTTCAGGAATACTTTCCTCATCTAAAAAATCTGTTAAGCGCCTGAAATGATTAGAGCTCACAATTCGAGATAAATCTGCTGATTCGAGAGGGTCCTCCCCATAAAATTCTTTCAAAGTTTCTTTTAACGCATCCACCTGCCAAATGACCACCAATCCAACAAAAGTGAGGTTAAGCGATACATTATGGAAATTGTTCTGCCATCTAATTGGTAAAGTGCCCGCTGCTAACAGAATGGGGACTGAGTTCTCGCTGGAATTGAAAGTTAGAAATGATTTTGAGACTTCTTTATTTACAAAGAAAGACCAAAAGATGAATCAGTAACGAGTGAAGGCCTGGTAATGAGTGAGTTAACATAGCTGACCCAACCATTACATTAGTAATTCATTAATGTACCTATCTTATCGTTTATCTTGCATTGATCTGAAGTACAAAGGTTGAAAAAACAAGACCAATTTTGAAAAAAAGAAGTCTTCTAGTGTTCGCAATTCTTGATCGAGCTTGTTTGCTCCTTAGTTGTCCCTTGTTATTAAACTGTGTGAATCGTTTGAGAAAGTGAACAGAGATTGAACGGTACCAGTTTTGGAGCAAATGATTTAGTAGTTATGATATAATCAGGAGCAATGCAAGCTTGTCCATTGTTGCATCCCCACTTCCCAATAGCCATTCTTTTCACTGCAACCTTTAAAATTGCAAACTAGCTTTAGACATTCATCAACTTAAAGGATGCCCTAGTAGCTTTTCAAAGACAAATTGAAGAAATTACAACAGTTGCAAATCAGCAACAAATGCAATTAATCACCTTTAAGTTCACATCAGAATCGAAAACAACCGGACATTTACCACCAAGCTCCAAAGTCACTGGAGTTAGGTGTTTAGCTGCTGCTGCCATCACTATTCTACCAACCCTCCCACTTCCTAAATTATGAAAAGAAAAAAGCACAATCTGATTATGTTTATCTCTGTAAAAATTATGCTGGCTGAATGTAAAGTATTCAATGATTGAATAGGGGGAAAAAATGCAATGCCATCAAGGCAGCAAAATTTTTTAGTGAAGCTAAATTTTCTATGGATCCCAACATATACAAGAAGATGCTAAGAAGCATGAATCGCTGCAATCCAATGGTTTAGGGATTTTTATATGTTATTAGCAGGTATTAATAGACAAGAAGCAGTATAAAAGTACTAAACAATTAATTGGAGGCAAACCCATAAAATGAATAATGTGCATTTCAGGGACAGTAAACAAATAAACCTGTATAAAATATCTTATCCCACTTCTGTTCCAAAAGCGCAGTTGTTTCTGTAACGGCCCCTTCGACAACTTGTATACAAGAGGTGTCAACATACTGGGGTAAAAACTTGGCAAAAAATGCTGACGTGGAAGGTGCTACTTCTGATGGTTTCAGCACCACAGCATTACCAGCAGCAACAGCCCCAATTAAGGGATCGATTATCAAAGCTAAAACAAAGTAAGAAAATATATTATAATGGAACTTAAAATAACATGAGGAATTACTATTGTCTCCCTGCCTTCAAAAAAAACAAAAACACGAGGAATTATACTAACAAACATGTGATAAATAACACCGAAGAAATTACCAAAGGGATAGTTCCATGCAGAAATGACCAAAACGACCCCAAGTGGTTCAGGTACTATTTGTGCTGTTGAAGAAAAGGTTGCAATAAGAGATGAAACCTGAGCAGAAATGTGGTTATGAGAAGTTAACAGCAAGTACTGTGAATTGGAAATTGATTACACAACCTGTCTGGTATAATTTCGTTAGTGCGGTAAATGTCTTTTTCTTTGTATTTTTACTTTTTTCAGACAAATCCATGTTTAAGTAAAATATTCATCAGTTTAGAATAATAAAAAAACTCTAAAACCTCAAAAAGATTTTGCATGAAATTGAGATGAGATGAAACCTGCTGATGGCTTTACACCTATTGTACCAGTAGTGGTATAATACCAGGCCCCATAAAGCACTGAATACAGGTCCTAAACAAAATGCAGTATGGAAACATTGAATAGTTATTCTTGGTTATTACCTTCTCAGGTTTCATCCAGTTCTTTAGTTCTTTCAAAGCAAACTTGCATCCTGCCTTGGACAAAGAAATCTGCATAATTAATTGATACACAATTATCATTCTGCATCATAAGCTTGCAACATCGCCTTCTATCTAACTCACAAACAACTCCTTTGTAAAACCCCTTCTTGCTACCTGGCTACCATTTGCCTTGTAATATTTCATTCGATTTTCTTGAACATGACCACTTTGTACCTCTCACCACTTTCTGCTATTGTAAGCTGGTTCTGGCTCTTTGACCAGCCTTTCCTTTTAACTGATACTGGGCTGCTGGTGTGTACTGGGTACCAGAATTAGATTGTGCTTTGCTTTATTATTTTTCATGCTACAGCTGGTATGATACAATACAATTGTAAGCAATTAAGCATGCATGAAACTGTTGCAGTGAAGACAAATTTATTGGTATAGCAGATTGTTAAATTGATTCTGGGTAAATATTAAGTTTAAGAGTAGCATGGTTAGTACAGGTTGATACCGTAGACATTCTTCTCATTTCTGCTCTGTTTTTGTTTTTTGTTTTCTTTTTATTTTCTGACTTTTGTTTTACGATTAATTTGTTTTTTCTTAAGCTATACTATTATGCACTGAGGGAACTGCCCCCCCCAAATGTTTAATAGAACCTATCAAATGACTGGACCCAGGGAATTTATTCAACCCTTTGTCCACTGTATCAATTAGTGGTCTAGCTTTCTTTTCTCTTCCTTTTCTTTATTGTTGCACTTTATTCACAAAATAAAATCTGATTCCCCTATGAAGATAAGAACATATCTTTTTTTGATGGTCAGGTGGCAATCACCACACCGACAAATTATATTAATAAAAAAGTATATTTACCAGAAAAATTAAAAAAAGAAAAAGAATGTACAAAAAGTAAAGAAAAAATTAAAAAAATCCTAAATTCTATGCATGCTTTGTCCAGAAGATAAGAACATATCATTAAGACTAATAACACAAGTATTGGGATCTAACATAATTACTAAATAACAACAATTCTTTATCAATTCCTCAGAAGAAAAAAGAGTAAAACACACTTATTTAATATTTATTATACTTGATAAAAACACAGAACATAGATTTCTTCATCATCCTTTTGATGTGCGCTTTCCTGTTTATGAGAGTTCCATCTTTGCGCTACATGTCACCACATAGTAAGCGAATTGATCAATTAATACGATATAGTCGTTTCTTTCCTTGACACATTCAAAACAAGTCAATTTTTGGCATATTTTGAAATTTACATTTTCATCCTATAGTTAACATAGACCAAAATACACTTTTTCCTACAACAAACATCTGAACTCAGAATTAGAAACACAAAACAGAGAAGAAGAAACACACCTCATGGAGGTACGCCTCGGTTCGAGGTTTGGCGAGGTCAGACCAGAGTGCCTCCATTATCTCCTTCTCTCTCTCTTTCATCAAGCGCAGAATCCCCTCCAGTTGAGCCACTCTCCATTCGTATGGCATCGTCTTTCCCGCCTGAAAGCTCCTTCTCAGATCATTCACCAATGTCTCCATTTGTGCAGCTGTGATTCTCACACCACTTGAGTCGCTAAATAAGCAAGAAACAGAGAGAAGATAAGGATGTAGTAGTTGAGGGAAGGTACTATGTTCTAAACTGGGAAACATTCAGACATATATATGCAGTGATTGTTGACATGGTTAAAGATCAAAACAAACTCTCTAGCTTCTTTGTTTGGCGGTTTGCAGGAGGTGTGTAAATATAATTCCAAAAATAGCAGAATTGTGTAACTGAAGGCGACTCTCTGACCTCATCAACTATCAAGTATCAACATCTCTTGTCGTCTTCTCGCTGAGAGGAGGTCAATTATTTAAAGACAAGAGCACAGCATGAGATAAATTCTGGATCTTCTATGGCACAAATGACGTAGCATTTTTTTACAGACTTTTGATTTGAGATTTTAGGAATAATTTCAGTCTAAGATTGGACAGATTTCTGACTTGTTGACATTGTAATAGTGGTATCTATTTGTTACTTACTCAAATCCCATGATATTTGTGCTGATTTTGAAGGACTTTTGTAGCCAGTTTCAAAAAAGTGTTAGAACTGAGAATTTGGTGTTAATCTGTAAATTTTTGGATACAATAATATATTTATATTGGGAAACTAAGGTGCGTTTGGCTCGCGTAAGAACAAAATTAGAATTAGTTATTCGAAAAAAAAATTTATTTTTAAATGATAAAGAATAATATTTTTGAGAAATTAGAGTGTTATTTTTAAGTGGTCCAAACTTTAGAATAATTTTTTATTCCTAATGTGTTTGGATTATAATTTTAATCTGGATTACCAATAATTCCTTAATCCGAATTAAAAGGATGATTCAAACAAACTAGGTATAAAAAATTTATTCCGAATGTTGGACCACTTAGAAATAATATTCAAAATTTTAAAAAAACTTATCATTGATCGTTTAAGAATAATATTTTTTTACTCTGAAAAATTAATTCTAATTTTATTCTTAAGCGATCCAAATACACTTAAGGAGTTAAGGTGCTGCATTTGGATTGTTTAAGAATAAAATTAGGCTTAGTTATTCGAAGTAAAAAAATATTATTCCTTAATGGATTAAGAATAAAATTTTTGTAGATTTAAAGTGCTACTTTTATGTGGTCCAACATCTTGAATAAAGTTTATTCTTAGTGTGTTTGGATCATCTTCTTAATGCAGATTAAGAAGTTGTTTGGACCAATTTTTAATCCGGATTAGAAAGATGAATCCAAACAAATAAGGAATAAAAAATTTATTCGAGATGTTTGACCACTTTGAAACAACACTTTAAATCTCCAATATTTATTCTTAATCGTTTAAGAATAATTTTTTTTATTCTGAATAATTAATCTATAAACTTTTTTTATTCTGAATAATTAATCTTAATTTCATTCTCAGACACTCCAAACGCATCCTTAAGAGTTTGCTCTCGGTGTGTAGTTGTTAATTGTGAAAAATTTATAGTGGCATATTTAAGAAGAACAAAGAACGATGGGACAGGTCAGGTCAGGATGGAGCCAATTCCCAGCTCATGCAATGTGAGTCACACCATGCACACATAGATATCCAGCCTTCATATTTCAAAAATAAATAGAATTTTCAATTTGTTGGAGGATCGTTGGCAGCTTCCAATTTTTCTTTTACAAAAAAGAACAATTATATGTTGGAGGAGAAAAGCTGCATGGCTTTGGCCTGGGGATCCCTTGTAATGCACGTTTCTTTTTCCTTTTTTTGGCACTTTAAATCTGAATCCAAAATGTGTGGAGTCGAGCCTACGAACGTTACATACACCAATAGGAAAATGTGTTGAGCATGGGCGAGTTTACATTCATACGATGGGTGTCAATGTCACCCATTTTTTTTTTAAAATAATATTATTAGAGATTAACATTTGTAGTTAGCTGTCAAATATAATTTTGTCACAAGTCTTATCTATTGAACCCCATAATTATTTATGTAAATTTTCATTATTGAACCCCATATATAATATATTTTCTTTTTTATGGTAAAAATATTGTGCTGCTATTTTTAGTTGATGGTGTGGGCCACATCAATTGAATAACGATCCAAAACACTAATGACCAAGTTAGCTAGGATAGAAACAATCTGTCAATCTTATTTGAATTGCCTTGCCTAATCCCATCTTCGTTTCAGAATCCATAAAAGACAAAAAAAAAAAAAAGGTTGCAAATCTAATAAAAGAAAGAGAATTGCTCTTCAGCAAAGTACTTTCCCTTGTCTAATTCTAATTCCATTTTCATACATTACGCATAGAAAACGAAAAAAAAAAATTTGTAGAAGCGGCTAGCACGGCGATTGAATCTCTTCTTTTGCGACAGAAAAAAATTTCTTGTTATTTCCGTAGGCTTCTCTCTTCTATTCATCGTTTGCAAGGGCGATTATTAGAAAAAGGCATTATTCTTCAAATTGGTCCTTTGATGTTTATCAAATTATTGTTTTTAGATTATAAGTGCAATATATCAAAATTTTTGTTTGCCTCACAAATTGTTGTTTGAATTACGTCCTAATTATTCCTCTTCATCTCTTGACATTTTTTTTATTATAATTTATTTCGTAGTTATTTTTTTTTTTTTTGAAACTTCAAAATTATATTTGAGTAATGAACGTACAATATAGTCTAACTTTATTTACATTAAGATAATTTAAATACTATATAAATTTAGTGAACCCAATACAAAAATTCCCGGACTCGCCACTGGTGTTGAGTCCACTTCCTATTGTGCCGGAAGTAGCATTTTCAATAAATGATTGATGATATCTGATCAAAAGGATACTCCTATTGGCTATCCTGTGATGGATTATGGGTTAATAAATGCATCTCTGCCACCTATCACTCATCCAACTGTACACATTTTTAATGACCCCCAAAGAAAAGAACTGAACACATATTTAAGTTTGAGTGGAAGTTGGGCGATTTGAGGAATCCATAACTTCAATGAAAAGATGGAAAGGAAGATCATTCATTAGACGATAATATGGATAAGCATTAGAATATAAATATGTATATAGCATTAAATGAAGCAACCTTCAGTGATGTTGGTACCAGACTAGGGCTGTTCACGAGCCAAGCTACGAGCGAGTTAGGCCCATCTCGAACTAGTCTCGGCAAGATAGCGAGCGAGCTGGCTCGTCTCGACAGTGGGTCACGAGCTTAAAGCAACAGCTTGACCTCGTCTCGTTACTGAACGAGCTGGCTCGAGCTAATTCAAACTAGCTCGTACAGAGGGAACAAAGCCCACAAGTACACAACTTCTGATAATCTTATTACAGAGCCAGTTCAAGCTAGCTCGAACAACTTGAATCCTTTCACCTTCAATTGTCGGCTGTTGCTTGCTCTCTCTCAATCTATCTAGCTATCTTCGATCAATCTCAGATTTGGGGAGCGGAAGGAGAGCAACTGAGCGACTGATCGGATGTGGCAGCGCTGTGGACCAGCGGCACTGTGACAGAGAGCGACTGAGTGCCGATCAATTTCAGGTTGGGGCCTTGGGGGAGAGGAAGGAGAGCAACTGAACAGCAACTACAAGGTTTGGGGGTAGGGTTTGTAATGAAAGGGAGCGGCGCATCTCAGGGAGAGTTTATTTTATTAAGGGAGAAAGGATGGTTATGATTTATCCGCGTGTGTAATCGTTCGGACCATATAACTCACTAAGATAATGAGCTGTTAACGAACGAGTTGGGATAAGTTTGAACTCGTCAAAATTAGCTCGCGAGCTAACCAGTTCGTCTCGTTAATAGCTCGAGCTATAAACGAACGAGCTGTTAGCAAGTTTTTTCCAAGTCGAACCCGAGCGAGCTACAAGTTACGGGCTTTTCTTGCACCCTACTACCAGTCAATCAGCAGAAGAAAGACAAAATTTGATGCTTGAAAAATTAGTTCAACCTGATCCAATTCAAGAAATGAGTGATCCAAATTAACAAGGAAGTGATTTACTTTGGATCGCAAGAAAAATCTGGATGATTTATACACAAGAGATTAATAAACATGGCAATTGAGAGAAACATAAAATGGTTAAGAGATGGGAATAATAACACCTTTCTATTTTCATAAATTGCTACTGATAGAAAAAAATGACTATACTGGTTGTACTAATTTTTGCTGCCATTTTCAGCAAGGTGTAAAGCCTTAAATCCGTTAATGGGGTTTTCTACGCGATATTATAATGTTTTTTCATTGATAAAAGGTAGCAAATGCTACCTGTTTCATTATAGAAACAGTCTTACAAGATTTAACATTCTACAGTCACTACAGATAATAGTATAATACTAAGTTCACTTAGTACCTAAATATGACAGTACAGTACTCACTGATCTCACCCATTTTGAGTTTCTTAGTGTGGACACTTATAACAACCATCGTTGCAGCAATTCAAAGCTATCACATATAATACTATAAGCTTATGTCGGAAAATACAAAATAAGAAATATTTCATAGTAAACAGCTTTGGCCATCCTTCTGGTACGCAATCGCCATGTAACAGAAAAATGATCATCCTACTGGTACTGCAACCACCATGTTATCTTTTCAACAGTCCTTTTAAGCCAGTTGGCGACACCATTCAACAATCTCCAGTCTTTAATATGTTGTCTTCTTATGTTGTTCCCAGAATGCCCCTAGCCAGTTTTTAATACTACCATCAATTAGAAAGAACAGGGCAATGATTTCATTGTTTTTTTTTGTTTTCCTGCATTAAAAATAATGTCACTTCTATCTCCAAGGCACCAACATTCAGCACTATAAACACAAACAAAAACAAATATTTTTGTCTTATATTGGGATTCTGCTTAAACTAGAATATTTTAAAGACTTAAGCAGTCTTCCAATCAGCTATTAATTCTTGACAGTCCCCTGCCAGAACCAAATTTGTTGCCACTGAATAAACATATGATGAAAAGTTTCAAAGTGGTCACACAAACAACAGTTTGGGTCACCTATCCACTGTATTTCCAAAAGATTGTCCATAGAAAGAATTTGTGATATTGTAATAATTAGGATGATGAGATTACTACAATGTGATATGCTTGTTCATCTCTGCAGTTCTAATTGTTTCTACTACAAAAGTATCCCGGGCGAGGCATTAAAGCTTGCTTAATTTCAGAGAGAAAAAAGATAGCTTAGAGCGACATTTTTGCCAGGGGGGCTGTTAATCATTTAGCATTTAGCAAGACATACCAGTAAATAAATCATGGTATCAAATTATCAATATGTTTTGTTAAATCAACTTCTTTTAATTTTGCGAGGCAAAAAATGACATACTTCTAAATATGATAAGATAGCAAAACATCAATGCTATCACTAAATAAATTATTAGCATGCGGTCCAAATGCAGGTGTAATAAATAAGATTTTGTCACGTGTACTTCCGATTTTGTGGGGACAAATATGGTCTGATTAATGGATCAACTTGTCTGTTAACCATTCCCTTCGCATTTTCTAGAGCAAGGTCCGTACTTTTCCCTCACCTAGTCACCTTCCGTTCCATCACTTCCTTTTTTGCTGCTGAGCAGAGCCTATATGTCGTTTAACAAGTTAATAAATGGAAATAATTAGGAGCAACTTTTTTAAATTAAAAACAAGATCTCCACGATTTTCCAATTTTTACATATATACATATTTTAGACAGCTGCAGCCTGCAGGCCTGCAGAGGAGGGTTATTTATATATATAGGCGAGGGAGACGCAGGGAGATGGGCTTGAAGTTGGGGCCTTCTAGAGAGTTCGCAGGTTCTGGCAAATGGGTTGTTCTTGTGTACACTTGAAACTTTTCTTCATTACAATTTCTGGGCTGACGTAGATCTTCTATGTAGTTTGGGCTGGAATTGTTCAAATTACGAGCAGATATGTAAGTTCCAATTTGATTAAATGTTACTGTATAATGGATGATTAATTGATTATGATGATATACATTAAGTTCTAAAACGAATCCGATCTTTGTATACACCGGTCACAAGGAACTTATGAAGGAAACAGAAGTTCGGTGACCTTTTAGCTTGCTCATTCTTAAAAATGCCATGACCAATCGATTAAAAAAACGTGCAAGTTTTCTTTAATAATAAAAGTTGAAAGCGATACAAATACATAGAGATATTTGTCCATTGGTAAATATTTGAAACTCCTAAAAGTGAATTTGAAATATAAATATTTGATAAATCATTGGAGGAAACCATTTCTACAAATTATCAAATTTATTTTACGGCATGAAAAGTATTTGACTCATTGGGAAATTCATAGGACATTGATGAAAGAAGTCATTATTCCAGTATTTTTATTCTATAGGTTTTAACAAGCAAACTTTGAACCATTAAAACATAAAAATATTGATCCCACAACTTACTAATAATTCATAGAACACCTAAAGAAAGAGAGTGTGTGAGAGAGATTTTGTTTTATGAGGAAATTAAATGTGACAAAAATTAGAGTGAGCGTCGATGAATCAATCTAGTTTTTTTTATGTGAGGGAGTAGAAGAACAATGAGTGAGTAGAGAAAGGAGAGATGAAAATATAGGTCCGTGCATGCGAGAGGAAGAGGGCAACAATGTAAAAGTTGGCTAGACAATAAAATATTATGGAGAGACAAAATATGTTAGAATTTTATTAGAGAAAAAATTATATAGGTGGAGCACCGTAAAAAACAAAAGAACATCTTGATTTTTGTACTTGTGATGTGTATATGTAAGTATGTATGTATAAATAGCAAGGGTCGTATAGTTTAAAAAAATAATATGTCATTTTTTATCTAAAATAGATCATATGACTTACAGAAATATTGTTTTATGTTGTTTTCCTTTTTTTATTAAGAATTTTTAATAGCAATAATTACTCTTATTCCGATTTGTTTGTTGCTATTCAATCCGTACACAATTTTTTTTTTGAAAAAAAATTATTATGATGATTTATTCAATTCTGATAGAAAAGTATAAGTTTTTTTTATGCAAGTGTACTATTTTTTTTTTTTGAAGAAAGATGCAAGTGTAATTATGAAGATGCAAATAATTTGTATAATTTAAATCTAGTATTGTTTGAATGATGCAAACAAAATGAATTATATTTTGCATTTTATAGATTATGCATGAGATTCACGTCATATCGAATCAGAATTAATCATTTTTTATAATAATGATCCCATAGGAATCTGAATTAATCATGGATGCTTTCTCTCCCAATTTTAACTTGAAAACAGGATACCACCAGAAGGACAAAAAATGTAAAATTTTTTTTTTAAAAAAATATGCACCACCGTAAATCACTATTCAAATCATATAGAATGGATTGGGACAATAAACAACCAAGCCTTAAAATTGGGTGCACCAATATTGATGAAATTTCTCTGGGCGCGGGGCGCTGAGTTATAGTGTCGGTAAATCCAATTAATATATATTATATATCGTATTTTTTCGAAAAGAAAAGATGCTTAAATAATTGCATAAAAATTTGTTCTTGGATGCAATACAGACCATACATATCTGAACATTTGTTTCCATATCGGGTCCAATCAGTCGCGAATTCAGACTAAAAATTAAACTGAGCAGAACAACTAAATTATTAATTTAAAACTAATTATAAAAAAAATTATTGTAAAAATATTAGCTCTAAACTTAATCAATTATAATATTACAAATTACATCATTCATTTTCGTAAATCAAATTAAACTAAACTTATTGGACGTCGAACACAGTATATCAATTTTTCTATGATATATTTAAAATCAAGCATGTGCAACCAGTCCAGCTCCGATTACAGTATCATTGCGCACTTAATTTGGTGAAAGGGTTCTGAGTCTAGGATGAAACGTTTCACAAACACTCTACAGTTAAGATAAGCCCACAAATAAAGAATATATCAGAATAACGTATAAAAAAATACAGCGGAAATTTTCCAGATCACAAAAAACTAAATAAGCTTTTGTTGGAATTTTTTTTTTTTCTTTTTTTTGTGGCATTGAGCGCTGACAACAAATTTATAAATCTTCATAGTCATAGGGCTCAGTTAAAACATGTGGACCAAAAACAGATATAGGAGGCATATGCTTTGACTGGAAATTTAATTAACAATTTATTGAAACAAGCAGGAACAATCGAAAACTAAACTATGGCTTGCAAAAAAACTTCTGATTGTGGAGTATTATAAATAATGATGTCTGACGAACTTAATTCGAGCGACTTTGCTCACGAGCAATTTCAAAAATGAGCAAGTGGAAGTGGAACTGGAATCAATAGACCGACCACCATTGACCACCTCAGCAGTAAATGTTTCTTTATCAGCAGCCGATTCAAGATAAAACAATTAACGTAAATTAGCAGGAAAAGTACTTACTCAAAAAGGGGGGGAAAAAAAAAAGGAAAAAGTTCTTTTGGACGATTGTGGCGGTGAAAAATCTGCGCCTGCTGCCGTTAGTGCCAGTTCTTGATGCCACTAATAAAAAACAAATTAATTAGGAGGATCAATAGTTTTTTTAGAAAAACTAGGCAGTAGCTACCTAGGAGGAGGATCAATAGTTCAACACAAGAAATTGGCTATTTTCGATTATGAGAAAATTGGCATAAAATCAAATGTCCTTTTGCTGCTGTAAAAGTCCAATGCTGTTGGGCTTAGGCCATATATTCATTACATTGATAAATTTGAGCCGAAAAAAATTAAAAATAATACTAAAATTTTATTAAAATTCGGAAATATTACTAAAATAATCAGAATCATATAAATAGGTTCGCAGTATCATTCTTTCAAATATCGTTCTTTGAAGGAGCGATATTAAATAATATCATTGTTTCAAAGAACGATATTAACCTTAATGCATTTTGAGTTAAAATATGATTGTTTTTAATGTTTTTAAATAAATTTTAATGTATTTCAATGAAGAAAAAGGTATTACATATTTGTTTTTAATGCATTTCATTTGTATTTTTGTTATTTTGTATTTCTTATATGTAGTTTAATTATTTTCTATAGTTGAAAATTGGTTATTTTTTAATATAAGATAGTCATTTTTTAATAATAAAATTCATTCAACGTATTAGACACAAAAATAAAATGTATATTTACCGATATTAGAATTTTTTTAATGTATTTATTTTTGAAAAATAATATACATTTATTTTTTTTTGAAATAGAATTGCACGTTTTTGGATTCTTACTATCTTATAATTTGTTTCAAAAAATATTTATTTATGTTTTATTGATTTTTTTGTTTATTTTGGTTTGATTTTTAGTTGTTTAATTTTTTTATCACATATATGCCACAAAAAAATAAAAATATTTTATTTTAATGATTGGTACGACTATTTTAAACCAAAAAAACTATTTTTTATTAAAAGTCAATAACTTTTAATTAATAATATAGATATCCTGAAATTCAAATGATCTAGTTCGATCCATTCAATTTGATGTATGTATTATATGTTTGAATAATCAAATTTATATGTTTGAATAATCTTTTACTTCTTTTTTTAGAATGAAAAATACACATTATTTCAAAAAAAAAATTATGGTTCAATATGGATGTTTTTTTCTCTAAAAAAAAATAATAAAGTTTCTTGAAAATTACACGTTTTATTTTCCAACAAGATCTTTATACGTCATTGATTGAAATATTCTGATCGGCCGTTAAGTTTTAAAATTTATTATTTAAAAACCATAATACAAGCTAATATATGTTATTATATAATTTTTCGAGAATAGATATGCCATATATAATATCATAACATCTATGCTACAAGCCTGCAACACTATGAAAATAAACTAAAAAAATAAAAAATCTCCATGCTAAAACTATGCTGCAGAAGAAAAGAACGGAGGAGGCACAACTGGACGAGAAAATCACGGATTACAATTGGAGGTAAAATCTTCTTAAATTTTTGCCTCGCTGACCCCGTTACCCCCGCCCTTCACCCTCTGTTGCAGAGAGAGTAAACAGCTCGAGAAGTTATTTTGATTCTTTGGTCGCCTTCCCTCTCCTCCAAAATCTAAATCCGGAGCATAGCCTAAGGAAACTAGAGTGGATGCCCATCTGGAGTTCTGGACCAATGCAAACCACAGTTATAATTTGGTAAATAAATTTGAATATTTATAATCCACAAATATGCGTTTATTGAATTCGTTAATAAAGTTTAATTTGTTAATTAGACGTTTTAGTGCCCATCCGATTCCGACCCTCGGAGCCCTATATTTATCCTCTACTAAATTTATATATCTAAAAACTAACGAAACGTGGTAAAAAAATTGCTTTTAGTTCCATAATCACATAACTAAAAAGTTTGCTCTCTACATCAATATCCCAACAAGACTGCCGTTGCTTATAGGATCGAGCAGCAATCTTATAAATTTATGGAATTGAAAGCAACGACTCCATAAATTTATGGGATTGAAAGCAACAACACAATACATAAATCATTGTTATTTCCTGTTGTTTCTCATTATCACTAATGTGGTAGTTATTAGATAACATGCATTTATATGTGACGTTGAACTGTGTGTGTGTATTGTTTATAAAATCATCCATAAAAAGATCATAACAATTTCACAAGAAGGGTTTAAACAATTGTTATATCAATCTTGGACCATTGATTTACGTGATCTAATCTGATTTGTGGTCTAGATGTTAATTTCAAATAAAAGATCAAACCCTTTGACAGAAAAGAGTCAGGTGATGTTAACAATTTATTTTTTTGAAAAGATATTCACTATTTGAAAGATTCAACCAGATAATTTTATATTTTCTAACATTATTATGTTTTTTTTATTTGCTCACATATTAAGGACATTTTTGCTATAGCATATCAAAAGATGAAAAGACCACATGATTTGTGCTCTAGAGAGAATTACGTTGCTTTAGCCCATAAAGGCAACAACATAATAAACAGTATTTCCTGTTATCCTCATAATCACTAACGTGGTAGTTATTAGACAACCAGCAATTATATTTAATAATGTTAAACTGAAGTATCAAAAAAAAAATGTTCTAGAAAGGACAGTTGATTGCTCAAGGAAACGGGCCACAAAACAAATGATTTTACCAAACAAGGAACTTTTTTTAAATCCAGGCCCGGGGCAGGTACAAGCACCACACTGTGCAGTGTACCACTGGAATAATAGGAACCCACCAACACATAAACTAATGGTTGTTGCATGTGGTTCCAAGAATGGAGTGAACTGTAACAGAATGCTACAGTATAAGCAGAAAATCAACACCACGCATTGGAGGAGCATTTTTTTTTTAAGATAAATTAGGGTCTAAGCCACCCAACTTATTTTTAAATTAAATGTCTATGAAAGACCCCCCAACCAGGTTTCGAACCTGCAACCTTTCACTCAAGGTGCATTGTTCTTTACCACTAGATCAAGAGCTGGTTCTTCATTGGAGGAGCATGTCCTAGTTTTACTGTGATTTTAAGATGAATTATTAAATAATGCTGTTTCAGTTCCTATTGCAAATTTCACAAATAGTTCCAAATTTTGTCGCTGATTGGGAGTAGCAACTATTCATCGCCAATGCAAGCATATTATTTTGGGGTGTTTGGTTACGGAATAACAAAGCAAAAAATCATTTTACTCCACTATGTAGCCAAACACATCTGGAATAAAGCTACATAAGGGGCATAAGTTATAACATAAAATTTGATGGTATAACTTATGAAAGTAGGTCCGATGCAAAGGAAAATGAATAAAAAAAATAAAAAGAGCAGATGTCCTTATATTAATACCCTCATCTACCCCATTAACTTGTGTATAAATATAAGTTAATCTTTCTTCCTCCTTATTCCATAATTTAATATATTCAACCCAATTATAGTGAAGACATTTTCCTTTTTTGAAGCAGATGTCCAACCAGAACGAAGTATTCAACCCAATTATAGTGAAGACATTCTAAAAGCAATTACAAAAAACTATTTAAAAAGAAAAATAGAACATTTAAACAAGCAATTGATAAACTACTGACGTGATAAAGTGAATGTGTCTCTAACTAGTCGGGTTCGCGTTGAGTAGCAATTATTGAAAATTATTGGGTTTCAACCTATCGCCCAAATAAAAGCTTCAAAAAAAAAAAAAACTTTCAATTTGTTAATAGAGTTTGTATTTTTCCACCAAAGATCAATGATATTTTCATGACATAAATTGTCTAACCTAAGCAGGAACTCGAAAGATATTTTTAGAGTTTGGGAAAACAAATAATTCTGTCTTTTGAAGACAGAAATAACTCCAATTCTTAAATTTCATTGAAATCAAAACAAACAGGCGGAAAGCAATTAAAATTATAGTGAGAGCATCTATGAAAAGTCATATATTGTATCCATTAGAATATTATAATATTAAATTATTTTCCTTAAATTATGGTTCACTATTAACTTTGACTTAAAAATAATTGCACTTCATCGTCATATCGTGTCCCAGAACTTGCTCTTTGGAATGCTTTCTTTTAAACCTGGTCAGAATATACAGCACGGCGAGAATTATTTTTTGAACCAATTAATTTCTCTGTTGATTGTTGAATGGACTAGTTCAAGAAGACTACAGCTGGCAATTTGAGCTGATTGGTTGGAAAATTGTCAATTCTCAGTGTCAGTTGCACTTAGTTTATTGCAAACGATATTTGCAAGGGGTGACACAGATCTGACCTACCAAATGAAATTGCTTCTTTATATGCAGGAAAATCGGATATAATGTTATTATACTGTGCTGTGCTGCTTCTTTTGATACGAATAGGATAAAATTAGAGTAAAACAAGTCAAGAAGAATAATCCGGCCTCCTGTTGAAAATGTAAAGTTGATTTTCTGCATGACAACATGACGATGGATGAGAATCAGCATAGATGGATCCGGTTGGTAAAAAGAGAGAACATTATCCTCTGTTGTATATAGTATTGGACATAATTTTTTTACAGAATTTTATATTTTGCTTCTATAAAAAATAAAATAATAATTTAAGTTTAATTTTTACAATTACAAATTAATAATTTAATATATTTATTATATTAATATGGTACTTAATATAACGTGTGTTCAAACTTTTTTTTTCAACTCTGAATCTACAATCAATCAATAATTTGAGGCCCGGACGAAAAGAAAATCACAATCACAATAGGAGATAAAGAATCAAGAAGCAGTGTTACTTGCCACGATACAATTACATAGACGTGCCACTTTCCCATAGTACTAGTCCTGTCACACCACTCTTGTTATTTCATTTGGCGTCTTCTGTTATCATAAAAAATTTTGGCGTGTTTTCTCCATATACCCTTCTAAACTCCAAACAAAAATTATTAATAAAAACTCCAAAACGAAAAGAATTTCAACTTTCTTTAATGTTGCCAGAAAAAAAATATTGAATTTCCAAAACAAAACGAATTTCAACTCTCTTTAACATTGCCAACAAACTATTGAATTCTTTCAACTTTCTTTAATATATCGCGAAAAAAATATTCAATGTATTTTCCAATACATCGACATTTTAATTGTCAAATTAATACCGATAAACGCATGGTCTTAAAATGTAATCTATATATTTATTCATACTAGTATAAGATGTTCTCATATATGTGCAAATAAAAAAATAAAATAATGTTAGGTAATAAAAATATGTTGCTTAATCTATTGGCGAAACAAATAGATATGTTATTCAATTTGTTTTTTTATTAGATGGAAAACCAAAATATATTGTTGTTTTGTCTGGCAGATCAAATTAATCGAACGGCAAAAATACGTGTTTGCCTGCTAAATTTAGCGTGTTAACACCTTTGAATCCGTGCATTTATTAGTAGAGATATCTATATATAAAAAGGTAACTATACTATGCACTGGTAATATTCTTTCTGCTAATGTAGCTTTCAAGATGAAGTTCAATATTTTGTTTATGCTTGTAAAACTTGGTAATCAAATAATTTTTTGAGAAAATTAATAGTGCCAAAATTTCGTAAAGGTTCAGCTTCTTATTATAATATATGTTAATTAGGGGCTTTAAGTCAAATAGTCCTGCCTTAAGAAAATCTGAAGGGTTCGTTGTTATGTTGACAAACTCTACGCTCTGCACGTTGGAACAGACAGATGCTTTCAAAAATCAAACTAGGATATCTGACTAGGTTTAATAAATAAAGTCTCCAGATATGTAAGGCACCCCAACATTTTGGCCTTTGCGGATTTCTTGCAATTATATATAAAATATTTAAAAAATGTCCAGAAGTCTCTAGCATTTCATTTGGATCGGGTTAATGGTTGCTGTTATATTACGAATATTTATGGCTAAAAATATATATACTAATCCTAGAAACACAAAGTTTAGGGCGTTGCTTTTCTCAAGCTCATAATTTGTCATTTACGCTAAATTTTATATAAAGACAAAAATACCCCTAATCCTGCTTAGAACCCTCCGTCTATCTAATTATTTTCAATTTTCTTTCTCAAATCCTTATTCCACGTCAGCTTTCTCCATTCCTCATAATTTTCAACGAAATTTTTTCTTTCTGCACAAAACATAGAATGGTTGATTCGTTCTCTAGCAAATGCATCATCTCTCTTCTTCCTAGAGGACGCGTTTGGTTGTGTAGTAAGGAGTTGCATAAGTGTTTTTGTAGTGTTATGTAATGAATGTTTGGTTGTGTAGTAAGTATGAGTAAATGAATGCATGCATACATTCATGTCAAAAGATTAAAATGCCCTTAAATTTGAATTAGTATTATGTATTAAACTATCAATAATACGTTGTGACCTAATTATTATGTATTAATAATAATTAAATATTATTAATTACTAATTATTGTTAATTATTAATTATTAATGATAATAATAAATCATTTTTATTACTATGCAATATTAATAATTACTTTTAATTAAATATTATAAACATTATTGATTACCTATTTTTAATTTATTATTATTATTAAATTGTGATTATTAATAATTAATATACTTGTAAAATATTATTAATTACTATTATTTCATTATTAATTATAATAATTAACCTTTATTATTAATTATGATTTTTAGTAATTATTGTTACTTATTATATATTATTATTTGTTAATTATATTAATTATTTGTTACTTATTAAATATTATTATTATTTATTATTAATTATTTCTAAGGGGTATTGTTGGAAAAATAATTAAAGGGGATCAGTACATAACTTATGCAACCTCTTTAGGTGTAAGTTATGCATTCTTAAAACTTCTTATGTAATGAGAGTTTGGTGACTTAAGGATGCATAACTTAAGTTATGCACCCTCTAAGTCACAAACAAACGGCCCCAGAGTAAATTGGAGCTTATTAAGTCCAGCATTTGAAGCAAGGCTATGGTGAAATTAGATGGCGAAGGGCACTTCTTTCTACATTCTGTTTGTTTTTTTTACATATTTGTTCATGCTTCGTCAATGTTCATGATTACTCTTCTTCAATCGGAAGAGCTGATTGGAATGGAGGTTTTATAGTTCAATCATGTTTTGAGCTTCGATATTTTAATTTGAAAATAAAAAATTTTCTGAGACAAATCTAACAAAGTCTATAGTACCGTGGATTAGTCTTCTTCTTTGGCAGCTAAGAAACGTAGTAAAGGACGCGTTATAACTTATAAATCTTTTATATAAGCCAAAACAATTTATGGAGATTCGTACAAGAGAAAGGGTAGTTTGGTCTTTGGCATAAGAATCAAAGCAACTGTCAGTATTTAAGAATTGACTTGATTGTTTTTGTTTATGCAAGGACAGAAGTAATTTTAAGAACAAATTTTCTGACAAGACGGAAATTGAAATCATTTTTTAAAATTCACACTTGCTAATTAGGTCACTTAGATACATCACAAATTCACGATAATTAATAATATACAAACATGTTTTTAGAAAAAAAAAGAAAAAAAAGAGACTTATCAGTGCAGAGCTCATGAGCTTATCCGGAAGTAACTTTCAAGTTTCAACAATATATCATCACAAGATTGCCATATTGTCTCTGTTTATTTTTTGTTTTCTCTGAACATCCATATTGTCTTTTTAATATCCCCATTTGAGTAACTTTTAATTTATCTTAAAAAGAAAAAGAAAAAGATTAATTTTCAATAGTTCAATGGGAGCAGACGTCAGGGGTACTACCGGAGTCGGAGTGCGTTCAATTTTCGGTTATATATCCTCCAATAACCCTAACAATATCAAAAGGATTTGGGAATATTTCCGACAATAACCCTAACGATATCAAAAGGAGTCGGTTATATATCCGTCTTCCTTCGGAATATGCACAAAGACCCTCCAAAAAATAATAAATTTTTAAAACATCACGAGCTGATCCAATCAACCGATCTGTGAGGAAGCAAGAAGTTCTATACTAATGGGTTTAAACATAAGTTTGTTCAATTATTTTGGACTTCTTAAATTTTTCGATGGCGACCGCGTGACTCTTGGAGGAAGATCTCATCCCATTCAAACAAATTCTAGAAGATTACATCACTGGTTTAATGATTGGATAATATCGGAAGACTATCACCAATAATTTTCCATTATTTTATCTATGAATTATGCACGAATATTTTGTATTTTTCCTCGAACAACTTGCAACAGCCGTAATCACCTTAGCTTCTTTTTCTTATTGATATGTTTCCTTTAAAATATGCTTGCATGGTTTGTTAGAAAAAAATAATTTCGAGAAGAAAATGTTAGTAAATTTTATATTATATAAAAAAAACTCGTGAAATAAATAGAGTTAATGTCATGGTACATGCATAGGCCTTTTCATACATCATGGTCTTATTCATTGCTATTTTTCAAATTGAAAAATCTTTTAACCAATTCAATCTCTATATTGAAATTTCATACAAAATCGAATTTTACATTTTTGAAAAAAATTTAATTTTTTTTTTTTTTAAAATTTACAATTTTAAATCTAATATGTTCATATTTGAAGTAATATCTGAAGTAATCATGATTAGAGGGGATATATCTAAATTTAAAGATTAGTGGGGGATATTTCCAATTGGCTATGATTAGAGAGGTATATGCCTAATTTTTCCATTTTAATTTGAGAACAGATTTTGTTTAATTACTACCGCGATTTTCTACTAAATATAGGAAAGTTTATAAATGAATTCAACAAGGCCTTTAATCATTTAATGCTTTCAGCAATGCAAATACAAAGGAACCAATAAATTACAAGGTAGGAAGTCTATGCACATCAGCACATTCATCATGCTTAAATTAGGTAGAAGTGTAGAACCAATTAATCTTTATTTGTATTTTGGCCAAAATCACGGTATATAGAAATCTAAGTGCATTTTAGCTTTCTAAAGTTGACAGACATTTCTTGAAAAAGGTATCAAGCAAAGCGAATGGTACTTTTAATTAACCCTTTATTAGCTTATATTATTATTAATAAATATAATTATGTTTATTCCACAAATGTCTCCGTGCGAGCTCTAATTTTACAAACCAAGTATCTTTGTCTTTCACGTGGATGTGTCCTTTGTTACATTCTTTCAAATTTCTTTTCTGATGAAATAAATGTTTCATGTACCAATCGCAGTTAGATTGCAAGTACATGACCATAATAATCGGAATTGCTTAGGATCATCTCTAAGATTCTATCATCCCTATCATCTTCCAGATCTTCATTAATTATCTAACTTCTTCACTAATAGAAAGTCCAGGGGATGATTTCTCATCCCCTCATTCCCATCAGCTCTTTCCTTTTCTGGCCCCCTCCTCCTCATCCCCTATTTCCTTTTCTGGCCTCATTCCCTATTCCGTAACCTCATCCTCATCCCCTATTCATTTTCTGTCATTAACCCCTATCCCACCCCTCACCCTTACTGTTCTAATTAAATAAGTAATTGTTTTAACTCTGAAACTAACTGTTCTAGTTAATATTGTTAACTGTTCTCGAAAAAAACTAACTGTTATAGTTAATATTACTAACTGTTCTAGTTGTTCTAAAAAAAAAAATTGTGCTGGAAAAAATAAATGTGCTAAAAAAAAACTATCTGTTCTAGTTAATATTACTAACTGTTCTTGAAAGAAAAATAAATGTTTTAGTTGTTCTAACTGTTCTAATTGTTCTGAAAAAAAAAATTGTGCTGGAATAGTTGCTGTATTAGCTGCTGGAAAAAAAATTGTTCTAGAACAGTTAGTATTCACAGTTAGAACAATTATTTATTTAACTAGAACAGTTATAATTTACAGTTAGAACAGTTATTTTTTTAACTAGAACATTTACTTATAATAACTAAAACAGTTATAATAACTGTTCTGTTTAAATTCACAGTTAGAACAGTTATTTATTTAACTAGAACAGTTAGAATCACAGTTAGAACAGTTATCAGAAAAAAAAATGTGTGCCAGGGAAAGGGAGAAGAAGCAAAACAGAGAGGATGGAGGGAATGGAGCGCCTCTTTTCTTTTTCGGAATCATCCCCATCATCCTCATCATCTCTTTCCTTTTTCAGAATGGAATCATCCCCATCATCATCATCTCCTTTTTTCTTTTTCGGAATGCAATTAATCTAACTGCTGGAGGATGATGGGGATGATGAATCTAGGGGATGATCCTTATCGGTCCCGCCATAATAATTTGTAATTTTGTACAACTAATTTTTGTCGTGTTACATTAATATATCCGTTATTTAAAAAAAATTGTAAATAGCTTTTATTTTCGAAATACCTATGTAGTTTTGGTGTGTTAGCTGAAAAATAAAACCTAATTAGCTAGCTTGTAATCTATTTCAAACCCACCCAACTCGAGCGTCTCGGATTTGGGTTGTCTTTTCCCCCAAACAACTAGCTTGTAAACTCTAGAAGTTTTTCGAGGGATCTGATTGCAAAGTTCACTCCGAATTTATATTTTTCTTTCTGCATTTGTCTTTTATTGAGGAGCAATAACACATTTATACTTTCACAAGGGTCCCTTATATAAAATACTATTTAGATATTATACATCTCTCCTCTATTGTTTTTCTCCGCAACCAACGACGTCACGTTCTTACAAGTTAGAAAAATCCCATCATTCGACCTTCTCCCTTCTCCACTCCTATATCTACCATCCTTAAGCAATCATTTATCATCTTCAATTCGTCATTAAGAAGAAACAAAGAACAGAGGAAGGGAAGGAAAGAGAGAGAAGCAACAGTAATGGAAGGGAAGAGTAGCACTGAGGTTTTCAGCAGGGAGAAGGCGGAGGCGACTGTGAAGGCGCTCAGACAGAGCTTTCGCGCAGGGAAGACGAAGACGTACGAATGGAGAGCGTCCCAACTGGAGGGAATCGTTAGGTTGATAAAGGAGAAGGAGTCTGACATAACGAAGGCGCTCCGTTCCGACCTCGCCAAGCCCGAGATGGAGAGTTACTTGCACGAGGTAATTATTTTTTGGGTTCACCTTTTTTACATTGATGCGCCTGAATTATTGGAATTGATGGTTTGATTTGTTAAGTGGTATAAACTATAAAGTCGCTCTGACTCCATTGTTTATGGTCGTGAATTTCTTATCTGACTGTTCTGCATGTGGGTTTACTTTTCTGGGAAAGTTCTTCTCCAGTATGTTCCTAACTGGTGGTGTCCTTTTTATCTCCAGTTTGTCCCCGAGACCCCGACTGATATATTTGTGGTGCTTTTTAAAGTAAATTGCAATTTTTCTATATTCTACTCTGCTTTATTTTCTAATTTTTTTTTATTTATTTTAATATAGAGATCATATTGAGCGATTTGGATCGGCCGTTTGAAATTTCAATGGTCGAAATTTGAATCGTATTTGACGTACTATATGTTTGATTCTAGTTGATAAGGGTTCCAGCTGATACGGAAACATCTAAAATTGTTGTTAGGCTTCCTATCTGAACAAGTACAAATAGTGCGCTTTATAAGTGCAAGTACAGGTAGAGATGCATTTAGTGCGATTGGATGCTCTAAATTGTGAGTTCAATACGTCAATTATATGCATTTATTGGGTACACTTAATGCAGTTGATACCCTTGCTTTATCATAATTGACGAGACAGGGTACAAAATTTGTTTTTGATTCTTCAGCATTGCTCATATATTTGAAATGTAAATATGGCAAAGCCTAGGTATGTAATGGAATTCTTTGAGCATTGAAAATATCCTACTTGTTTATTTGAAAATCCTTACTCATTTCCTAACTAATATGTCAGAAAGAATCTGCAGAAGTAGGATTGAGGTAAACAAAACCTCTGTTATCCCATAAATAACTGTTATTCCATACATAGTTAAGCAACTTTCACCGTCAACAAAATACACCATTTTTTGCAAAAAGAAATATATATATATATATAGAGAGAGAGAGATGCTATGATGTATTGAGGCTTTTGTACATCGCGATCATTATCCGTCAACCGTTTTATAAATTGACAAATCTAATTAAACCAATCCAATCTACATATTGAAATCTCATTACAAACCAAATTTTATATTTTTTTTGAAATTTTTTACTATTTTTTTCGAATTTTCTAAAACTTTCCTTTTTTGGTACCAATTAATAATAATGAAATTCAGAAAATGGCAGGTTTTAAAAAATTCGAAAAAAAATAGTAAAAAAATTTCAAAAAATATAAAATTTGGTTTGTAATGAAATTTCAATATAGATTAGATTAGTTTTGTTAGATTTGTCAATTTATAAAATTATCCACAGATATGGTCGCGATGTACAAAAGCCTCAATACATTGCGATGCACCATAGCGCACGCGCGCGCGCGCGCCCACACACACACACACACATATATATATATATTGGGGGGGGGGGGGGGGTTAGTTTAGAATTTGTTTCTAGGTGGAGTAACCACCAATTGCTATTTTTGAACAAGGAAATTTTATGATTAAGGAAAATCATCATTATGGCGCCAAATTTTTAAGGAAATATATATTACATTGTGATATAGATTATCAGTCATATTATATATGGACAGTATATGTCCATTTGGTACTTTTTGTTGATGGATGTTAATCTGTCTATAATAATTGTTACTGGTGCAGATATCTTTTGCAAAGTCAGCATGTCTATTTGCTTTGAAGAATCTAAAGAAGTGGATGAAACCAGAAAAGGTTATGGCTTAACCATTCTTAGATAAAAATTTGGTTTTGGTCAAGTATCAGTAACAATTGGCTGTTATCAGAGTCTCATTTCACTTTTTTTAAAGATTTGTTTTTAGCATTGGCAAATATTTGGTTTATGTACTTAAATGTAGAAAATAACTTTATTTTAATTTTTTCTGTTATCAGAGTCTCATTTCATTATTTATTTATTTTTTTTTTTTTTGAGAATGAGCAAATATATGAGAATTGTTGGTTTTTGTAACATAAATGTGGAAAATAACTTTATTCCTAATTTTTGGAGGATTAATTATTTGAATAGGTTCCAGCTGCCATAACGACATTCCCATCGTCAGCACAAATTGTATCAGAACCCCTTGGGGTTGTTTTGGTTATTTCAGCATGGAATTACCCATTCTGTAAGTCATAAAGTGTAGATTTAGCATCTGCTTGTTCATTAATTATAGTCTAATTTCTACATTTCCCTTCAATATAGCAAACTTGCCCTTCTAAAGGGCAATTTGAGTAAATGATTTTTGCAAGAATAGCTCTATAACAAACAATTTTTAGTATTGAGTTTGCTTTGCTGAAATTACCTCAATTTCTAATAAAAAGCGATAAATTAACATTTTTATTTTAATAATGGCATTTCTAGTGCTGTCTATTGATCCGGTAATTGGAGCTATTGTTGCTGGCAATGCTGTTGTGTTGAAGCCATCAGATATCGCACCTGCTACATCAGAACTATTTGCAAAAATTTTACCAGAATATGTAGATAGCTCTTGCATAAAAGTAGTAGAAGGGGGTGTACCTGAAACTACAGCACTCTTGGAACAGAAGTGGGATAAGATATTTTATACAGGTATAAGCCTTTTCTCCCCTGTTGTAGTTGGGATAAATTATATTGTACCGGATTATCTTTCTATAGGTCTTCATGATCACTGTTTTCTTCGCTTGGCTGTAAAATAGCAACACTAAAAAAATAGAGATCTTGATCCTAATATAAATTTGATGTAGCCACCCATATATAATTGGAGGTATCCCATTTTTGTGTTAAGCTAAATCTATATCCATTTTATTCTGTTTGCTAAGGGAATGGGAAAGTAGGTAGAATAGTAATGGCAGCTGCAGCCAAGCACCTAACTCCAGTTTCCTTGGAGCTAGGTGGTAAATCTCCTGTTCTCGTCGACTCTGATGTAAATCTAAAGGTACATGACCTGTGACAAACCTTTTCTATGTCATATAACTACTAGTGTTTTCAACTTTTGTAGTTTTGAATTGGTTATCCCAATTTTGTTTTGAAGGTTGCAGTCAAAAGAATAGCAGTCGGCAAGTGGGGATGCAACAATGGGCAAGCTTGTATTGCTCCCGATTATATCATTACTCCTAAATCTTTTGCTCCTCAGCTGGTAAATGTGAACTCTTCCCCACCCCTCTCAGTTCCCATATGCACACATAAGGCATAACCCAACGAAATGCATTCGTTATATGTATTTTCTATTTTCTATATTCTTTTTATGTGCAGTGTTGAACATCTGTAGCTGAAACTCACGAGAACACTAATCTCCACTGCTAATTTTGTTTGATTGACAATTTTTTAGATAGAAGCTCTGAAAGTAACTTTGGAGAGGTTTTACGGGAAGAACCCACTGGAATCAGCTGATTTATCTAGAATTGTGAATTTGAACCATTTCAAGCGCCTGACAGATTTGTTAGATGAAGAAAATGTTTCTGACAAAATTGTTTGTGGTGGCCAGACAGATGAAAAGCAGCTGTAATATATCATTTTACGTGTATTTTGACACTTGATGTTAACTTCTACCGTTCTCACTTCTCACTGACATTTCTTTTTGTGCAGGAAAATAGCTCCAACTCTTTTGTTAGATGTACCTCATGATTCTGTAATTATGAAGGATGAGATTTTTGGTCCTTTGCTGCCCATTGTCACGGTTAGTTCTATTAATAAAATGAAACTTGGACTAAAGAAAGTTTTATCTATCCATATTTTGAAACAAATATGCCAAACCATTTTTGTTTCCCTTTTGTTTTATCCTGTTATGATGGTTCTTTTGTTGGTTATGTACTGAAGAGAAATCTTACACCCATGGTAGAAGTTTTTGACTTGTGGAAATTTGCTGGCTCAAAATAATATTAGGTGGATAAATTGGAAGATAGCTTTGAAATCATCAATTCAATGTCAAAGCCTCTCGCAGCATACGTTTTCACCAAGAACAAGAAACTTGAACAAGAATTTATAAGTAATGTTTCAGCTGGAGGAATTCTTGTGAATGACGTCGCTTTACATGTAAGATGTTATGTTGGTTTTAGACCTGGTCTTCTTATCATAAACGTAAAATTGCAGAAGTAACCCATGGTTATGACATATGCATTAATCACCCGAAATTTTTGTGTGATTTGAAATCATAACCCCATGACCTGGTTTAACAGAAATAGCATTTTTGTTAAATCTTGGCATTTGCCGTCGACCATAAAAAGGTGTTATGTTTTCCTGAACTTAAAGTTTAGCCTATCTGAGTCCAGCAGATTATATTGTTTGAGTGCAGCTTCTCTTTGATAATTTACATGAATATATACTGCTGGCCTGAGTGACTGTTCTTTGTCTCGAAATATTGTAAAAAAAATGAAAAAAAAAAAAACATTTATCATTTGATTCATTTCCTCATCGGTTAAAACAGTAATCCAATATCCTGATTATTTGATTTGCAGCTTGCCAACTTGTACTTGCCATTCGGAGGAGTTGGGGAGAGTGGAATTGGTGCCTACCATGGCAAGTTCTCTTTTGATGCATTCAGTCATAAGAAAGCAGTTCTTTCGCGTGGTTTTGCCGGGGAGGCAGGAGCTAGATATCCTCCATACACACCCGAAAAGCAGTGGATTCTTAAAGGGCTCATAAATGGCAGTATCGTAGCACTTATTCTTGCTCTGTTCAAAAGGTTTTAAAGACGAATATTATTAATTTGAGATATATTTTATTATTTATATATCTGGTCAAAATGTAAAATCCTGTTAAGTATTCTGGGAAGCTTTAGTTTATGCATTGTTATAATTTCCAACTGTTTTTTACTCTTTAACTCTGTGTCCTTGCAAATGTCACTTGTCAAATAGCTGAAATAATAGAATAACATAAAGCTGGAAAAGCGTGTTAATTGATCAGTCTTTTTTTTTTCTTGTGTGTGTGGGGGTTGGGGGGGGGGGGGGGGGTGCAAATGTGATGGATTTGGTTTGATGAAATTCATCGATCAGGCCGCCAGATTATAATTTTTTTTCCTCCATCATCCTTTCCTATATTGTCAATTAAGTTTTTTCTTCTTCTATATTGTTATTTTCTTCTTGTGATAGGAATCAGGTAAAGAGATGTCCTCAGCTCTAGCCCCAAAAAAAAAAAAAAGAGAAAAGACTAAGAAATTGATGTATCTAATTTCTCTGTACGGAGTCCGTGAATAATTAAACTATGCGGAGCATATTTTTATGATTTATAACATAAATGTGATAGAAGATATAAGTAGAAACTTTGCTGAAACGACTCTGGTTCGGAGAAACCCAAAACAAAATGAAAATGTTTTGAAGTGTTATCCTTTAAGGATACAGTCTTTCAAAGAGGTATAAAATCAGACTAACTCAAATAGTGTCAGAGAACAATCTGGCCCCACCTCCCCAGCAGTGCAGCCCACACCGGGCACCCATACATGTGTTCCCGTGACTTTATGTGCTTAAATCATTTTATCCTTTTTGTCTCTTGCGATAATTCACCCTTTGCAAGTTGCAACTTGTCTGTACTCTGTACCTGTCTTAGATTGGATTCGAATCAATTTGGCGTTATAAATACGGGTCTAATAAGAATCATTTCTAAAATTATCATCCCATCATCTCTTGAAAGAGCGTGTTTCTATTTTTCTATTTTTAAAAAGTGATTAATTAAGCGCTAACTAACTTTTACTTCCCACCTCCTTGTTTTCCTCCCTCCCCCACCTCATTTTTTTTCGGAACAATTAAATTTTTTTTCATGACAATTAAAATTATTTGCTAGAACAATTGTTCATATTGGACGTATTTGGCAGAAGGCACGGAATTGCAGTTCGCGAACCCACGCGCATTAAAAAACTCTTTTCCCAATTCGCTCCCCTAGTTCGCGAAGTTCCCCAGAATCCTGAAATAGAGGAACAAGGCTTGTTCGTCTCCATCCTCTTGTTCGCGAATTGTTTGGTTTCGCACGAACACCTCTTGTTCGTGAACAACGCAGTTCGTGCGTTGCCAAACACATCCATTAACTAGCACAATTGTTCATTTTAACTATCACAATTGTTCATATTAAGTTGGTTATAGGGGATGAGGATCAAAGATAAAAATGAAACGATGGACAAGTTCTTTCCGAAAATGGAAAAAATAAAATGCGTTGAGGAGATGATGATGATGAGGACTGAGGAGAGATGATAGTAAGCAATTCCGTTATAAATCGGCATATTGGTTTGGATTGAAGCAGTGTTTTGATGCCCGTATTTTCCGATATTTTTTATATTTTATCTCTTTTTATCAGATACTGCCATTCCCGGCCATTGTTCCGGTTCCAGTATTACTCGAAATTTCTAGTACCCGGTAGGTGTTCTTGTAGCGTAGTTTGGCGTATGCCTGTTATCACAAATCACCACAGTAGACCAATTGTCACTCCATCCATTATCTAAATTGAATAATGAGATCTCTCTTAATTATGAACTATAGTCCGTTGACAATAGCAAACTTGACACTTTTGATAATATTTTTTTTAATTTGTTGTCCTTATGAATTATTTATATGTCCAATTTTCAGTAATTTAAATGGCATTTGAAATTCTATTAAAGACAATAAAATTTGGACCATTATAATATTTAAATATTTATGATTGATAAATCTTATATCTAATTTCATAATTTTTCTTATATACATGAAATATATAGAGTATAGGTCACTTTTCAAATATTTAATTTTAAAATATAAAATTATTTTTACGATTGTCAAAGACTCGACCTTTGATTATTTCTTACTTGTATATATATATATTGACAGTGCCGGAAAAGTATTTATAGTAAATATTCCTATAGTACCGGAAAGTAGCGAAACCCCACATATTACCTAATATCTATTACAATTCCCACACGTGCAGTTATAAGTGATCAATTTTGGTCGTCCCATTAATTGCAACAGAAACAACAGCATTTGAGACCACAAGCATTCATTGTACACTCTGGAATCAAACATGCCCTCTAGTCCTCTACGGCCTCTCACTGTGTGACAGCTCTATGAATGCAAAAAATTCCCTTTATTTGTACTACCCCAAGAAGGGGACCCACATGCATTAAGCAACATTTGTACTACTACTATTTCCACAATAAAAATGACTCCTCTGATGTCTGATCCTCTGGCCCCTTGTTTGATGAGTAAATTTGACAGCTCTGGTTTTCAAAAAAAAAAAAAATTGACAGCTCTTTTTATTTTCCATCTGCTATTACCAGTCTATTGAATTCCTACAAACAGAAAGAACTAAAGAAGTAATGCACTCTGCCTGTACGCGTCACATTTTTCTGATCGCAACAGTACATTGATTGTGACCACTAAGAAGTAAGAACCTGAGTTTTATGCATGGTCTTTCAAGTATTCTTGGTCTAGAGATGCTCTTTGATTCTTTTTCTGTCCCCCTTATCAAAGAACAGGGTTGTAAGTTTGTAACAATCCATTCGCCGACAACATGGCCTTCAAAGTATTCCAACGAATTACATTTGCGCGCGACCACAAATTCGCTCTCCCTAACTATTTCAAATACAGTGTGTTGGTTCAAGAGTTAAGTCCTTTCTTCTGTTCATCTCTGTCAATTTGCTGCCCGCATACAGCATACTTCTTTTCTACTGTAAGAAGAGGTCCCGTTTATGCCAGTATACTTTAAATGCCACCAGTTCTTTTGATGAAATGCCCTTAGGCGTTTGGCCTACTTCATTAATAAAAATACCAGTACAATTGTTTTCCAACAGGGCCACAAGGGCCACCAACTTAGAAATACCCCTCTAATTCACTACCCTTACCACAGGGTAAAATAAACATAGTTAGAAATTGGAAGTTATACCTAACAGGCTAACAGACTGATACAACTAAAAATTTTGTAAACAATTACAAACTAAAAACGGGTAAGGTCTAAATTAATTCGAAGGACCGTTCCACACCAAAGGCAGTGCCAAGCTTCCCGACCATCTCCCTAAGCAATCCCTCATCTTGCAAAACCTGACTAGAGATTCTTGCATGGTTTGAGAGTATGTGCGCTGGTTGCACCCTCTTCCTATCCACATATCTGTAATGAATGTTGTGCTCTGTTGTTTAGGCATGAGACATCACTCAACTCTTGTTTGTTGAGAAAAGACAACGTTTCAATTCTTGACTTTGATCTAATTTTTAGTTATTTAACTGTCTTGCTTGGTATGTTGATTATACAATTATCTACGTTTGGTCAGATTTTCGCTAATGAATGAACTCTTTTTTACTTGAATAAAATCACAACAACAATATTCAATTAAATTACAAGAGTTCAAGCAAACACTGCCAAGGCAATTTAAATTCAAGCCATTAACAAATCAAACCAAGCTGTCTCAGTTCGATGTTGACACCAAACCAAACACAAACTGACATTAGCTCACTTGAGTTCAGATAGTCGAGACATTGACAGCCCTTCTAAGCAGCCGTCCTAAAATCTAAAGAGTTTAGACAACGATTGTCCACTTATATTAATTAATTATTTAGAAAATTTCCTAACTGTTTTACCTATAGTATTGAAAATCATAGATTTTTGCACTTTGTTTTTATGACAGAATGAAACCCTAGGGCTTTTTCAAGGCAGTGTTTGCCTTAATTGCACTAATTGACCTGCACATTTCTTTTTCACCTCTCACAGCACTAGTAATTATGGCAAAGTACCAATTTTTTATCCGAACCATTCGATCTAATCTCGACGGTTAAAATTTTTCAGGCCTGTCAATATAGTATTATGCACAGGGCTTCTATTAACCGTTAAGATTAGATCTAACAGTTCAGATCAAAGGTTGGCAGAGGATACTATTCCAGTAATTATGGCTACTACATTTCACCTCATAAGACGATAACTCACTGCACCAGCAGCTCAGATTGTTCACTCGTGCAAAGAGGCAAAGCAAAACTCACACGACTGTGTAAATGTTTCTCAGGAAATAAGTCCAGGTCCCTCCATCCTCTAGGAATATCGATTAATAATTAACATTCTTTTTCCGTGACAGTATAAGTGAAAATCCCAATGGTCTAGCTAAAATTCCAGATATTGGGCACAAAATTAAAATGTCCTCTGATATGCAGTACAGAGGGCCATGCTTCTGTAGCTAAGTAAGAGCACCACCTAATCTGCAGAAGTTTAACAAGGAATTGATGAAAGCAACTGGAGGTGCACACAGGAAGGCAGCAGATAGACAAGTCAGCAGAAGTTTAACAAGGCAGCAGATAGGAAGTCCCACAACAAAATTGCATTGATGTGATGCAAAAATTACACAACAAAAGAAGAAATGAAATGGTGTTGTTCAAAAACAAACATGACCCCTGCAACAGTGGGACTTATTTTCACAAGTCAAATAAGCCAGTTACAGGCTTAGTCCAGTGAGATACCCTGCAAAAATCAAGTAAAAATTTACTTTAACTCAGGAAATAACAAGAAGAGCTACGATAAGAGCTGGTATGATCTAGGGAAATGCCATCAACTAGCGCATATATATCAGCAGATACATACTGATAAGAGCTGGTACAAATATGAAAATTTCTCCAGGGTTTTATTCATTGTAAGGTGTCTAAGGTTTTGTTTAATCTCAATAGAAGCCTGAACCATCCTCACAACCCCAAATTAATTAACCAAAGTAAGATGTTAAGTAATCACTAGCTGGTACCACACTAGGTCAGCATCATACAAGATCACACACCATGGCAATTGATAACAAAATCACAGTTCTGATTTATAACTCACCTCAGGGGGTTCAAACTTGGCACCAAGATTGCTGAGTTTAGCATGGGCCTCAGCATAGTCCTTGAAAAATGCATCCTGATCCTCAGCATACTTTTCAGCATAGACCTTCAATAAGGATGTGCTTCAATAAGCCTCTTGAAGAATCAACTAGATTTCAATGTACTTGACTAAAGTTTACGGAGTATATGAATCTACCTTAAATGATGGATCCTCGAATAGCACGGCATCGGTGGGTAGAACAAGGAGATCAGCATCTCTTCTTTCCTTGATATCCTGGTTGCAAAATAAATAATAATTAATAGGAAAAAAAAATGATACATAACTTTTGCATATATTTCTCATTGCAATTAGAACCTAACATTTCCATTCACAAACAACATAGGACATGTCAAGTAAGAGAATGACAAAACACCCAAAAGTTAACTGTATACATCTTTTTTGAAAAGGCTGAACTTCAGTCTTTATGGTTAGGTTCTAGTTAAAAAAAGCAAGAGCTTTAGGAGCAATATCATCAACACTGATGAAAATTAAATTGTCATCTTTTAATTACTACAAGTTATTTGCTTGTGCTGCAAACATGAAAAGTTTGGTGTTCTTTGTAAGTGCAACAAAATCTGGTGCTATTGCAACAAAACCACATATTTTGGTAGAATTTAAAGAAAAAAATTTTACTTTGAAATAACTATTGTCGAACTTCAACCATTGGACGGTCCAAGACTGACCACCTGGTGCACCAGGTCCATCTTTCTGTTGAGAGATCAAAATTTTGATTATAATACAATAATGTCATTTTTAACTATAATAATCTTGAATTAGACTGTGGACTGGCCAGGTCAAGCACATGACTACCAACAAAAACTTAGGGTATGTTTGGCAAATGGGCCGAACTAGAACAAGAACTAGAACAAGGCTTGTTCTAGTTCTAGTTCTAATTCCATGGTTTTGGTAGAACTAGAACAAGGAGGCGAACTAGGCCTTATTCTAGTTCAGCCCATATTTGGTAACGCCGAACTAGCTAGTTCGGCTCCTTGCCAAACATAGCCTTAATGACTAAAATTCTCTTTTTTTTCCCTTTCAGCCTTTGGGTTTGAATTCGTTATTGTGGGTTTATGAGGACTTGACGGAAGCTTCAACAAATTCGTTGGTGTAGCTAATCCATTCCTTTCTTGCTTTTTGCTCAAATTCTAAGTAAAGCTAACTCTTGAAAGTTCGGTTATACAAACAATCACAAGAGGGGCACAAGTTGAAAGGCTTATTGGAAGGGAAATATATATAACAACAAAAAATATGGCAAAAAAACAATAATTAAACTGAATAATATACAGTATATTTGGTTTCAGGCTTGCCCCAGCCACTTCGCTCTGGCCTGGACCTCCCAAGCGTATGTGCTCCAGATAGTGCCACTATTTCCTGCAATAAAAGCACCAAAAAATGTATAAAGCATATGCATTTTAGCTCAACAATCAACATATAAAAGAAACCTCAAAGAACACCTGCATTTATATATAAACCTTATCATTGAGCCCCATTCTGTAGAAAACCTCCCTTAAATGATCAGCAGGTGAGGGTGGGCCAGCAGCTATATAAAAGTCATCAGATGATATTGTTACTTCAACTACAAGATGATAAACGCTTTGATATCTGTTAGAATTTCCGAACACAATTACTGCTTACCAGGAAGTCTCCCCTCAGGAGGACACTGCTCAGGTGTAGTTACATTGACCCTACCATACTTCATAGGAATTTTCGGGCCACCAGCTTCCTGAAATAATAAAAAACAGAGAAAATAAATTCCGCAGGAATATATATCATGGATGCACAAGTATTACATGAAGTAGCAGGGGCAATAATATCACCTCTATTGCTGTAGCACTAGCTAGCTGAAATAAATCAGCATATGTTATGCCTGTATACTTGTCCTTGATTGATTGGAGAAGTTTTAAAGCATTTACAAGACCTGCATTGGTGGCATGAAGCATCTTTATATGTTACAAAATAAATAAAGGGTTCATATGAATTACAAAAAACATATTATGTTATTTGCAAAAAAAAATTTAAGTTCTCATATACAACTGAAGAGCAACAATTTTCGGGAAATATAAGTACCAGCATTGGCTCCATGCTTCAGCTCAATTTCAAATCTAAGGCTTCCATTAGCACCTCCTCTTTGCGGCCATTCTTGAATGGTTTTGTCATACGTGCCAGCATCATGCCATCCCAATCGAACCTAAAATCACGGTCACAAATATTACAAAAGTGAGATTATCCTCAATTATAATAGAAATGCACCGACAATTGAAAAAATTCTACAACATGCCCTAATTCAGAGAGCATTAAAATGACAGTTTTTATTATTTATGAATTCCTGTAATGTAATGAAATGAAGTTAACACATTTTAAGTACTACAGGCTTAACTCTAATGTATAACCAATGCTAAACTCTCATTGATCAGTGATTTTTACCAAGAATGAAAAAACAAAGTCAATCAAATAAAATGCCATAATTTATCCCTGCAATGATGCCCCCCCCCCCCCCCTCCCTCTTTAAGGTAGATCACATCTTGAAGTAAAAAAGGAAAAAGTACAGATCTTAACGAGTGCGTGGAAGATATCACTCAGGTAGGATTTGGAAGTAAGGAAAAGGTGGGGTTCTCTATAATTTCATGCTAGGAGCTTTCAAACAAATTCAACATTTAATTCAATGTTAGTTTATGTCCAATACACGCATAAACATAGAGTTATTTTTCTTATTATTCTCACCAATATAGGATGGCAGAATTTAGTCTTGAGGAGCTCCTTAATATCCTCCTTAGCACTTTTCAGTTGAGCAGGATCTGATGCTGCTGACACAGTAGAGCTCATTGCACGTGTCGCCATTATACTCTTTAGGCCACCTTGCTACAGGAGAATAGAGTTTGAGAAACCAAATCTAAACAACTGTACGTGAGAAATTTGGCAATTATCATAGCATTATGAATTTGATTCTGATTTCTCGTGTATTAATGCAGGTATAAATGAGGCAGTTGTAATTCTGGCCAGAGCAAATAATGCTACTCTTTCATATCTTTGTTTTTAAGCCTGAACTGAGCTTTCAAATTACTTAAAACTCTCAATTAGCCATTCATTGGAGAGATTAAACAACAAAAACAAAACGAAGAAAAAGAGAAACAAACGAAACCAAACTAAATTGAAGAACCAATATAATGAAGGTCAAAATAACGTTCAGGTAAGTATCCTAGCTATCCAGAGAGCAATATACCCAAAAATAGGTTTTATGTTGTTTCTGGTTTTCTGGTAAATCTTGAACCAGATTGAGAGAAGAGAGAAAAAATGAGTATGCAAACAAGGTTGTTAAAATGAATTATATTATCATTGTATTCTATTACAGGGAGTACAAGTGTATATATATCATGATTAGTCAAAAACCAATTTTGCCTATACAACCATTATAATTTTGATTGTTCTCTGGTTTGATGAACTGGAAGGTTCCAGTCTTCTGGATAACACCAAACTACCCCCCAAAAAAAAATTATAATTGTATCGTAATACAGCATCAAAAGGGATATACTTCTCGTTGTACTATCGCTGGAGGCCTGAAGCAAAATGCCATAGGTACGAATGGCTTACTTTCCAAAATTGATTCATTTGAGGTACATGTATTATACAAAATACATCATGTTCTCACTTAAAACCCACTAATTACATGCGTAGCACAAACCTGAGAGAAACCGACGTGGAGAGAAGAGACGTGAGGCAACGAAAGATGAAGAGAGGGAACGCGGGAGCGAGATCCGGCGAAGGAGAGCGGACGGAGGCGGTGGTGGATCGCCGATCGTGCGATCGCAGCGGCGGCGGTTTTGGAGGAGAGAAAAGTGGCCATGAGGTGGGGTTGAGTTGAGTGAGATATGTCGTCTCCTGCAGTCTTGCTTGTTGGAAGGGAAAGGGTTTTAGTTTTAGCGGGTTTTGAGCTATCAGAAGTTGACACTTGGACTAATCTCAACCGTTCTGTTCTGTGGCGCAATGCCTGCCTTTCCTATTCTATTGCACCGAAGTTGTTAGTTCGTGGACCGATCTCAACCGTTTGATCTGGACGTCAAATGTGACGGAGAAAAATTCATGTCAGTCCTGTTGTCCGTTAATTCATTTTAAATAGTAGTCTACCATTTTAAATTGGGGAATTGCTTAGGATCATCTCTAAGATTCTATCATCCCCATCATCCTCTGGAATCCTCATTAATTATCCAGCGCCCTCATTAATAGAAGACCAGGGGATGATGGGATGATAGAATCCGGGGATAAAATCCAGCGTAATTATCATTAATTATCCAGCGCCTCCTATTTTTAGAAAACGCGTTATAGAATTTGGAAGTCCAGAGGATGAGAGGCGCTGGGAGGATGAGAGTCAGGGGGCGGGAGAGGGGAGGAAACAGAGATGTATATAACTATTCTAGTTATATATTTAACTAGAATAGTTATGATATTAATTAGAACAGTTAGTAATATTAACTAGAACAGTTAGTAATATGTTCTATTTAATGTTACTAATTAACTAGAACAGTTAGTAATATGTTACTAACTGTTCTAGTTAATGTTACTAACTATTATAAAAAAAAAACTAACCGTTCTAGTTATTTTGGAAAAAAATAATTATGATGTTCTAGTTAATGTTAACTAGAACAGTTAGTAACATTAACTAGAACAGTTAAGTGTTCTAACTGTTCTAGTTGAATCAGAGAAGAGGGAAGGAGGGGGGAGGGAGCGAAACAGAGAGGGAGAGAAGGGATGAGTTCACAGTTAGAACAGTTAGTATTCACAGTTTGAACATTTACTAATTTAATTAGAACAGTTAGTATTCAGAAAAAAAAAATGCATGTCAGGAAAGGGAAGAAGAAGCGAAACAGAGAGAGTGAGGGAATGGATTAAATTACGCGCCAGGGGATGATGGGATGAGAGGCAAAAAAGAAAAACGCGTTAATAACTACCACGGGAATCATCCCCATCATCCTCATCCCCTCTTTCCTTTTTCGGAATGCAATTAATCTAACTACTGGGGATGATGGAGATGATCCTTATCGGCCCCGTTTTAAATTGTGTGTATTTGTATGAGGTATTTTGCAGCCTCCAATATTTTGTTTATTACTATCCTGGTTAGTCGATCATCCTACTTGATTAGTTGGCTGTCGAATTTGATTACTTTTTTGCTAAATCAGACTCAAAACTAAACAATTTAATCTGAAATTTGGAAAATACAGTATGTTATATTTTACTGATAACTAAAACTTGTTATGTTATTCAGTTTTTTGACTTTTTGTCCTTGATAAATATTTTAAGGCAAAATTAGTCATATGCCCCTCGATTCTTCTCCAATCAGCCATATACCCTCCTAATCAGGGGCGAAGCTAGGATTTTAGATTAGCAGGGTCCATTTTTTTTTTTTTTTTGCTGAAAAAATATACGTACGACAATGACATAATATCTAATCAAGCTTTTAAAAAACTCTGTTTTATCCATTGTATTTAAATTTTCGTTTATATATTTATCGGACAACCATTTTATTTGTTTTATTTCCATGTATCATTGTACAACCGTTTTATCACCAGCAAACACTAAATCACCACCCAACCGCTAAACCACACAAATCACATTTTAAAATATTGCATCTAATATAGACATAGTATAATAATAATTTTTAAATAAACAACTCTAAAATAATGTTGCATGAATAAATATGAGAAATCAAACATCCATTATGATAACAACTAAAGATCTAGAATAATTATCCAATATACAAATAATAATTCAAGAGTCAAGAAATCATTCATCCAAGAATCCCCTATTCTATTATAAGTTTTATCTTAATAAGATTTATTGTGGAGGGAGGAAGAAGGCGATTCATTAGAATGAATACGACATGGGTCCTGTTTGATATTTTAGGAGTCGTTACGCGATTCAAATCAAACACGACATGTCCAACTGGGTCCTTCAAATTTTTGAGATGGGTCCTTGACTTCTTATATATATTTTTTATTTACAAACATACTAAGTGTTAACGAAATTTTTTATTTTCAGGTGGGTCCAGGGACCCACCAAAATTAACGTGGCTTCACCACTGCTCCTAATCTTTAATATTAGCCATTTAACCCTCCAATCATCAAATATATTGATATTTACCCTTTTTATTCATTTAAATCAAATATTATCATGAAAATTCAAACTTTTTAAAATTAGGACTAATATATCCTGACCCTCTCTCTTACAATTTATCTTCTCATAAATTTAACATAGCATACAATATGGAAAAGAAACGTATATGTTTAGAAAGGAGTCAAGGTCAAATCAATTGCCAAAATTGATTTCTTTCTCTTTCGAATTGCATCTTCATAACTATTGCAGCACTTTTGCAAGGATGAACGGTGACCAGAATAATGAGAAGAATAAAAGATATATATTTTTTACAGAATAAATTAATACAAGTAAAGAAAAGGGACAGAAGTAATAACAAAAAAAAAAAAATCAGTTATTGCGCTCATCTCTGGATCGTCAGGTTCAATTTTGACATCCATATCTTTATTGAGACAGCATTTAAATAATGGTTTCTAAGTGGTGACTTGCCTAATTTTATCAGAATGATGAACGTGCCAAAGTTAATAGGAAAGAAAACTTTTTCCCCCCTGAATGGCAAAGCTTAGAGTCATTTTTTCCTTCCTTCTTGTACGGCTAGTTAAAAAAGGGATCGCGGAGAAAGCATCAGGCAAGCTGTGACAGAGGGGACAGGGTTATTTTAGTCTTATATTTGAAATATTGAATTTTCAGAGTTAATATTTCGTTAAAATTAATTAAAAAGGTAAATATCAATATGTTTGATGATTAGAGGGGTAAATGACCAATATTTAAGATTAGAAGTGTAAATAACTGATTGAAGAAGAATTGAGGGGCATATGACTGATTTTGCCATATTTTAAATGCTGCCTTGCTGTCCGCTTCCGCCTCAGCTTCAGCCCCAGACGAAACAATACTGTTTTTCTTCACACATAGCCTTATGTAAGTTGTACTTTCTAAATTAGCTATATTTCCACTGCATCCAATAAAAATTTAAAGGATTAATTGGTTTTATGCCACTGTGAAAAATAGTTAATTAGAGATATGCTACTGTTAGATTGCTAATTAGATTTATGCCATTATCAAATTGTGTAAATTAGATATATGCCATTATTTTATTCCTAAAATAATTAAATACTAAAAATGACATCCTAAAATCTCTCATTATTTTTAAAAATTCTCAAACTGCCCCTTTAATAAACTCTAAAAATTATGGTGAAAAAATAACACTAAAAATTCCCAAACGCTACTCTATAGTAGCTTGGCATAATTTATACGACAATCATTAAGATGGTCGTTATTTTTTTAATTAATAATTCCTTTCAGTTTGACGCAAAAAAAAAGTATTGACATTGTTTTGTTAATTCGTTTAAAATATAATTTACCTGACATTATTCTCGTTATTATGATTATTCATCCAAACATATAAAATATTTTTCGTTTGAATTATTTTGAAATAAATATAGTAGCTTGGCCTTAGATTGAAATACACACATTCACAAACGTCTTTAAAAATCGTTCTATATCAAAATACATGGCATTTTTCTAATTTCAAAATATTGTAGTGGCATAAAACTAATTTGTCATTTAGTAATGGTATTTTTCTAATTTCAAATTTTTGTAGTGGCATAAAACTAATTTGTCATTTAGTGATGGCATTTGTCCAATTTTAAATATTTGTAGTGGCATATTTAAAAGGATAAAATTGGCAAATCAATTTTTCGGTGGCAAAAAACTAATTTTTACTATTTTGTAATGGCATAAAACTAATTTATCATTTAGTGATGGCATTTTACTAATTTCAAATTTTCACAGTGGCATAAATCTAATTAACCCAAATTTAAAATAAGTTCTTTTTTCCAAGAAATACGTAACGAGAAAAGGATTCAAACTTGCATGATATAAGTAATTCACGTAAGAATAGGATCGTATAATTTACGAGCAAGGTTTCGGTGCCGCAAATGTCACATTTTACTTTTTTTATTTATTTTAAAATTTAAAATATAATAATATGATCCAAACTATTTATCTTGTTTATTTTAACGACGGTTGTATTGTCATAAAAATTTCATAATTTTTGAATTTTTTTTGGATATTTGACCAAGAGGCCCAAAAATGAATATATTAGAATTAAAGGTTTAAATAACAAATAGCGAATTTATAGTGAACTACCTCAAGTCGTAGCGGATTGCGATCATTTAGCGGCCGCTATGGGATCATGGAATCATAGCAGACATGTACAAACATACTTGTTTATTACATCACATACATATTTTAATAAAAAAAAATATATATCTTATTACATCATATGTAGTTTAATTTATAAATACATATAGCTTTACAATCTATTATTTTAATAGAAAAATCTTATTGTACTTTATTATGAATTTAATCAATTGAACATATATACAATAGATATATTCGTGATACTAATTATATATCAGTAAATAACAAATTGTGTTGCTAAATTTCACTAAAATATCACCTTAATGCATCTATATGTTGTTAATTTCCACAATTTTAGACACCATAAGAAATAAAATGCTAAAATAGATACCTTTTAAGTAGTATTGCGGTATACCAACAAACACCGCTATAGACCCCATAGTGGCATTTTTAGTTTAGCAGCATAGCGGTTGACCAAGTCACACCGCTATAGCGGTCGCTATTCAAATCATTGATTAGAACTAATACATCGTAATTATTTTAGATTTGTTTGTTTTCTACCTCTTGATCAAGCATTAAATAAATTTAAAAAATTATAAAGTTTTATCATAACGCATCCATCGTTAAAATGAATAAGTTTCATAATTCATATAAAACGATTAAATTTTAAATTTTAAAATTAAAAATAAAAAAGTAAAGTGTGGTATTTGTGGCGCTATAAAAGTTTGGCATCGGAATATTATTCTAGATTTATATATGTAGCAGTATATATTGGCTACGCCTAGTAAATTTTGAAAAAATAAAATCGATAATTATATGCCGACAAAAATATTCGAATATAAAAGTTGTGTTTGATTAAAATGTTACAAAACGGCATTGTTTTATGGGGTGACGGAATTGTATCTTCAAAGTGTACTTAACTCGATAGGTTTCAAACCAAAAGTGAAGGCTTAAAAGAGAATTAAGACAGTGAAAGGATTAAGGTTTGACATCCGGGGACTAGAATAAGAGGCGGGGTAAAATTGTCACACCCTTGTACCCTAACGCCGTTTAGGAATGCTAAGGCGTGACTAACTAAACCATATTGTTAGGTTTTTTTTTTTTTTAATCAAGCAAACTCCACAGATCCCAACAATCATTTGTGCACAAGATACAACAAAACATATTTCATATTATTTATTTTACAACTACTAAGCTGAGATTACCAACTCTAGTTAGTATCTCGCTTCATCACAGTTATTATATTATCATACATATTATACAAATATATTTATTTCAAGCCAAGCACAAACAAGCCAAGTAACATATTACAAAAACCAACACCCTTAATAGGAGTCTTCCCGCTTACGCTTGCGAGGAAGGCTCCTGCTCTGGCACCATGCCATCGCTAGGGCTAGTCGGACCAGGAGTATCGAAATACAATTACACATACACCTCCGGCAGGGCTTCAAGACTAATGAGGAGAGCGGCATCGGCATCTACACTAGGAACACGGATCCTAAACTTGAGAAAGGTATACTCGATCGTTGCAATCGCGGGCCTAGACAGGCTTCGCGTTTCCTGGAACCCCCAATTAATGAGGCACAAGCAAACAAACAACCGAATGAGAAATAATTCTCAGTGTGGGTTTTAGTTCCAGTTACACGGTTCTTTATACGAATCCGAGTACAAGAATTAATCCCCATAGTAATTTAACATAAATGCAAAGCAAGTTTTAATCAAATCAAATCAAATCATACCGAAGGCACCAGACGGAATGGGCATATCACTGGCATGCTGCAAATATGCAATATGCAACAGAGCAGAATCAAGCATAACCAAGCATATCATACACTCCAGTTCTTAAGGCCTACAGATTCAAGGAGAACCGTTCCCAAACCATTGGTTCCAAACCACATGGTACAAAACAAGCAGAGGGAATATCCAGTAGCAATAGCGTTAATTGTTAGAGTTATATCCTAGGAGCCAATTATTAAATGGCCACTTCTATGGTTTATGTGATTGATGATATTTTATCATTTATTCCTTGATTTATTAATTGACAGATCATTCAGGTTGAGGATCTGAATTGTGGATCTCTGTAGTTCATTTATAATTAAATGACAATAATAAATCTAAAAGGTCCGTAATCTTGATAATTAACAAGGAATATTAATTATCGGATAAGATTAGTATGCAAGTTAAGTGATGATTAAGTTCTACAGATCATAGGTAAGGAGTTGCCAACTTAATTGCATATGTATATGTTGTAGAACATAGTACAGGACGCGACCCAGTGAAATAAATATATGGATTGTGTTATGTGTCATTATTTATTTCATTTGAGTTTGATTCTAAGTTTGAGATGGTTCAGCTTTTCCACATGAGGATAGGTTCAATAAATATCGTCTACCGTTGATTCCTGATAAGGGCTGCTATACGGACTTTATTTATGTTCTCTTGAATTGTGCGGGGAAAAGTTGTTCATCAAGAAAACCGTATGTCCCTCATTAATTAACTTAGTGAGCGATGATATCTGTTTGGGCCCCTTGATGGAGATGGACTGTTTGCTAGCAACTGATACAGTCATCTCTAGATCAAGAAACGTATAATCTGCAAGAGTGACACATTCCTATCTTGGATTATACGATGATATCATGTGACATAAGAATCAGACAAGGAAATATTATTATTTCTTATGCAGGATTGAGATATTGTAGCTGTACACTATTTATGCGAATTGGGAGTCATAACGTGTTGCTAGATACCGCTTATGATTATTAGAATTAAATAGCGATTTAATTCCATGGCCAACGTAGCATAAATCCTCAAAGGGTCACACAAATAGAGTTATAATCACACGGTGCATTATTTATTTATTCGTAATAATGTGTATTACGAAAATATGATAAGTTGATTAATTAATTATATACCGTTGCGAACCGTTATAGTTAATTAAGTCAAATAGGTCATATAGAAATAAATTAATGTATTTTTAAACCCTATATAATTATTAATTAGTTAATAATTATTTTGGTTCAACACATTTTAATATAATATAGTTATATTAATTAATTGGGCCGCCGTTTAAATGTAAACCGAAAGTCCAATTAAAGAGCAATTGAAGAGGCCTATAATTAATGTAATTAGGGACCCAAATGGTGAGTTGATGTGGCCCATCAAAGCCCATATTGAGGCCGGCCTAGGCATGGTGGTAGGTGGGGTGGCAATTGTGTAAATAGATGGAACTATGGTCTAGGGTTTGAGCTCTATATAAGACCCCTCTTGGAGGCTCAAACCAACCCTATTCTCTCTCCTCTAACCTAGCCGCCACCTCCATCTCTCCTCCCCTTTTTGGCCGGCCACCACCACCCTCTCTTCCCCAATTGCTCATGTGTTGAGCCTATATATTCCACCATTGATTAAAGTAATCGATTGCGCGAAGGAGAAAGGGTTTAGCCTTGGCCTTTGAGTCGCTAGCACGATTCTTAAGGCCGTGATTAAGCTCTTGGTGGACTCGAGGCCGAAAGGAGAAGAAGGAAGGGCGGAGCTAGCACGCCATCGCCTCCTACGCATAGGAATCGCCTTCTAGTTGCGATACTAGAAGAGGTACAAATCCCGATTCCTTTCTCTTTGTGTGAATGCTTAAGCACTAGATCTATTGTGCATGATGATTAATTAAGTCTAATTAAAAGTAATTAGTCTAAAAATGAAAATTATGCACTTCTTAACAGTGGTATCAGAGCACATGGTCGTGCTTAAGTTATTTTGACACTTAATTAAGAGAAATTAGTTAATTAATGGATTAGTAGAGTTGATGCTATTGCTTGCTGTCTGGAAACAGCAATTTCTGTGTTGTTATGCGTTTTTCGCTATGAAATGTTCTCTGGAAATTTTTTCTGTCAACTAGAAAGTTGTAGATCTGTGGATTGTGGTTCTTTTGGCGTTGGATTCACATTTTTCTGAAATTATATGGATTTACTGTGAATAAAATGGCAACGGTGCGCAGAACCAGTTTCTGCTTGCACTGTTCTGTTTGAATGGCTTAAAAGATTTATATTTTGAATATAAGTACCAGTGTTCTTTGGCTAGATTTAAAGAGGACTTGAAACACTTTCTGGACATGTATAGAATGTTGCATGGTTCAGATTAATTCGTGGTTTTTCAAGTATGAAAAGAAAGATCTCGTCAGATCTGGTTTATTGAGCAAACTGATTTTTCTAATAAACTGTACCAACTGAGAACTCTTTCTGGAAAATTGTTTGAATAGAGTTGTTTATTTTTAAGTTAGGATTCCAGGAAAATTAATTTCATAATTTTTCATGGAAGTTTGGTACCTCAACCAGGTCAAACCTTTTCGGTCGATAGTCTGTTCCTGTACAGGTCTAGTCGATTGTTAAGCTTGTAACTTGAATTTCTTAAACAGAACTTAGTGGTTTTCTTTTCATGAATAGTTAGCCAATAGATTAAACAAGTTTTTCTATGTATATTGTATGTATAAAAACTGGATGGAAGGTGATCTTTCAGACCGGATGGTTGAGAAGAAAAAACAGAATATCTCAAAACGGTGCGTTCGCGCACTTGTTTCAGATTTGTCTTTTTTGATTCTCTCAGATGGTATATGATCTCTTCCTGATTTTTTGACTGGTATTTACAATCTAGACAAGGAGCTTATATAAATTATTTCATAATTTTTGGAGACCGAAAACTGTGGATTTTGTCGTGTCCCATTAGATACTTTTTATCAAAGTATTATTTATCTAATTATTCAAACTAGTTGAAAAAGTAATTAGGATACTCCTTGTGTGATCTCCTTTCAGTTTTTGATGATTGAAAAGTTTTCAAAAGGAATTTAAACAAGTTTGGTTGTTTGAAATTTGAGCATTTATACACGGAAATTGCGAATGGCAAATAATACGCAAAGACACTTGAAAGTCATTAATTATAAACAAATTACACTAGTGGATAGACTTGTGCTAACTTTGTTTTGTAGGAGGATGTGGGTTTAGTATGGCTCATGATTCAATACCTTGTGGTTTGTAAATTGAATGCATGTGTGATTGTGTGTAATAAGGCCTTTGGTGCCATTAATTAATTTTGATTAATTTTTGTGTAACTTGAGAGGCTTGCATGCCCCTAAGGTTAGGATGGAAATAGAAATTTACACATGTAATTTTGTTCCTTTATTTTATATAGGATTTAGATCCATATAGAATTTAGTGGGAGGGACAAAGGTTAGATTAGTTTTGCTACATGGAGATGCGGCGAAAACTAATGCAAGCGGGAGCCATACAAACCCACAACAATGCTTGAGATGCTTTATTATTATGTGAATGTTTGTGGATGCTATGAATGTCATAGGATAGGTATGGGTGTATGTTTACACGACCACCAAACAAAAGTCACATAATTGTTTGTCCCAAATCAACTTGATTAAGTCGACCGCCCTCCTTCTCTCTATCCCCTTCACGTCATTTGCCCTCTCATGGCGCGGTCCGCCCAAGCGGACGTCATGGTTGTCAATATGATAGTCGGGGTACAAATAAATGGATTTGTAAGGAGCAAATAGAGAGAGGTTACTTATCGATGGACCCAACTAGAGTTTGGACATCGGGGCGAAGTTCGCAACGCGAACCAAGAATCATAAAGTTGTATGATTGGTTAAAGAGAACCTACCTTGTCTAGTCATTTTGGATGACGTGCCATAGCAGGTCCAACTTGACGAAAATAGGGGTCTTGGATATTCATTACTTTTAGGGACTTATATTAAAGTAGTGAAAGTTTTACTTTATTAGAAAATAAAACAAAAACATAAACTAATTGACCTTTAATTTGAAAAATTGTTGTAGATGTCTTCCTCGTCTTTTTCGCTACGTTCTCTTTTAGAGAAAGAGAAGCTCGCCTTCAACGGTGCCAACTTTTTGGATTGGCACCGGAACCTTAGGCTTGTCCTTAGGTTTGAAAAGAAGGAGTACCTCTTGACCACTCCCGTCCCCGCGGCTCCCAAGTCGGATGCCCCTAAAGCGGATCAGGACGAACATGACAAGCACGTCACGGACGACATGGAGATGTCCGTCTTGATTGTCGCTGTCATGGAGTCGGAACTCCAAAAGGAGTTCATGGATAGTGGTCTAGGAGTGTTTGAAATGGTCTCTCGTCTCTCGAACATGTTCCAAACCAAGGCCCGCACCGAAAGGGCTCGTCTCATCAAGGCCGTCGCCAATACTCGATTGGCGGAGGGTCATGAAGTCGGGCCACACGTCATGAAGATGGCGGGGTTGTTTCGGCAGCTTGAAAGGCTTGATACGCCCTTCCCGGCAGGGGCGATTCAAGACTTTATTCTCAACTCTCTCCCTCACAGCTTCACCGGTTTTGTTGTGAACTACCGGATGAATGGCATGGACAAGAGCATGGATGATCTCCAAAACATGCTTGTCGAGACAGAGGAGAGTCTCAAGAAAGAGAAGGGCCCCAAAGATGTTCTTGCGGTGAGTGACAAGAGCAAAAAGAGCAAGAAAAGAAAGACCCGCCGAACTAGAAAGGGCAAAGGCCCGGTGACGCCCCAAGGTCCGGCCAAGGGAGCTCCCGAGGGTTCCAAGAGAAAGAAGAACCCGGCCACTTCCGAGACCGTATGCTATTACTGTAGCAAGACGGGCCATTGGAAGAGAAACTGCCCCAAGTACCTCGCTGACAAGAAGGCGGGAACCGTCCAGCCTTCTACCTCAGGTATATTTGTCATTGAAACCCTTCTCGCTACCTCTAACACAGACTGGATTTTTGACACCGGTTCTTGTGCTCACATTTGTCGAAATGTGCAGGCACTAAAGAGTAGGAGGCGGCTCGAGAAAGGCGAAGTACAACTCCGCGTCGGTAACGGCACGTGCGTCTCCGCTATGGCCGTTGGGAATGTGGATGTAACTTTGCCTTCTGGTTTCATTTTGGAACTCAAAGATGTCTATGTAGTTCCTTGTATCACTCGAAACATTATCTCTATTTCTTGTTTAGACTTGGATGGATTTGGTGTTGTAATAAAGAACAAAAGTTGTACTTTGTTGCGTGATGATGTTTGTTATGGTGTTGCGCATTTATTGAATGGTCTTTATGTGCTTGATTCTAGCGAACATGTTTTGAGTGTTGAACGTGACAGTAGGAAACGTAAGATTTCACATGAAAGTACGACTCTAATGTGGCATTGCCGCTTAGGTCATATCAACGAGAAACGCATTAAGAGATTGCAAACCGTTGGTCTCTTAGATCAATTCGCTTTCGAGCCAATTGACACATGCGAATCATGTTTGATGGGAAAGATGACCAAAGCGCCTTTTCCTAACAAAGGGATTAGGACAAACGACTTGTTAGATCTCATACATACCGATGTGTGTGGACCTATGAGCATTTGTGCACGAGGAGGTTATTCATACTTCATCACTTTCACCGATGATCATAGTAGATACGGGTATATCTACTTGATGCGGCACAAGTCTGAATCCTTTGAAAAGTTCAAGGAGTTCAAGAATGAAGTTGAGAACCAACTCAATCGAAAGATCAAAGTCTTGCGTTCCGATCGAGGTGGAGAGTACTTGAGCCACGAATTTGGTGATTATCTAAAGGAGTGTGGAATCGTTCCACAACTCACTCCACCGGGAACACCACAATGGAATGGTGTATCCGAGAGGAGGAATCGAACTTTGCTAGACATGGTTCGATCGATGATGAGCCAAGCCGACTTGCCTAAATCGTTTTGGGGTTTTGCATTAGAAACCGCAGCTTTTACTTTAAACCGTGTTCCGTCAAAGTCCGTTGAGAAGACGCCTTATGAGCTTTGGTTTGGTAGAAAACCAAGCATGCTTTTTCTCAAGATTTGGGGTTGTGAAGCTTATGTGAAAAGGCTAATGAGCGATAAGCTTGGACCCAAATCGGACAAATGTTATTTCGTAGGATACCCTAAGGAAACCAAGGGTTACTACTTCTACAACCGTGTCGAGAACAAGATAGTTGTTGCACGACATGCGGAGTTCTTGGAGAAGGAGTTTCTCTCAAGAAGAAGTAGTGGGAGCAACGTGGTGATTGAAGAAATTCAAGAACCGCAGCAACAAGAGATGCCTCAAGTAGGCAATCTAGTTGTTCCCAATGTGGTGCCAAATGAGGTGGTAGTCGAACCCATTCCACAAGTAGTTGTAGAAGAAGAGGTTCAAGAGCAAGCTCCCTCAATTGAAGACTCAAACATATCGCGAGTCGATGATGTTGAAGTCGCACCCACACTTGAAGTTCAAGAACTAAGTCCGCAAACCGTTGTGGAACAAGTTCAAGAACCTCAAGCGTCTACCCTACGAAGATCGGCAAGGCCAAGTCGTCCACCTATAAGATACTTAGGTTTGCACGACGTTCTCGTCATTGCGAATGACGAACCCTTGACCATAAAGGACATGAAGGAAAAATCCGACTCAAAGGAATGGCTCAAAGCCATGGAATCCGAAATGCAATCCATGTATGAAAACAAGGTATGGACCTTAGTTGACCTTCCCGACGGAGTAAAACCCGTTGAGAACAAATGGATCTTTAAGAGAAAGGTCGACATGGATGGCAACTTGACCATTTACAAAGCACGACTAGTTGCGAAAGGTTACAAGCAAGTTCATGGTATTGACTATGAAGAAACCTTCTCGCCAGTCGTCATGTTCAAGTCAATTCGGATCTTATTAGCAATTGCCGCATTCTATGACTATGAGATATGGCAAATGGATGTCAAAACTGCCTTCCTAAATGGCAACTTGGAGGAGGATGTGTATATGACACAACCCGAGTGTTTTGTGGATCCAAAGAATGCTAACAAGGTATGCAAGCTTCAAAGGTCCATTTATGGATTGAAGCAAGCATCAAGGAGTTGGAACAAGCGCTTTGATGAAGAGGTCAAGAAGTTGAACTTCATTCAAAGTGAGAAGGAACCTTGTGTTTACAAGAGGATTAGTGGGAACGTGGTTGTGTTTCTTGTTCTATATGTTGATGATATACTCTTGATCGGGAATGATATCCCCGAATTGAATGCAGTCAAGGATTCATTGAAGAAGGTGTTCTCAATGAAAGACTTGGGCGAAGCCGCCTACATCCTAGGAATCAAGATCTATCGAGATAGATCAAGAAGGTTGTTAGGCTTGAGCCAAGATGCATATATTGACAAAGTGTTGGAAAAACACAACATGGCTAGTTCCAAGAAGGGTTACTTGCCTATGTCACATGGCATATTCTTGAGCAAGACTCAATGTCCGACGACTGATGCAGATAGAAAGTACATGAATCAGTTCAAGTATCCATCTGTGGTCGGTTCGATCATGTATGCCATGCTATGCACTCGCCCCGATGTGGCGCATCCGATTAGTGTGACTAGTCGATACCAAGCTAATCCTGGTATGCCACACTGGACCGCAGTCAAGAATATCCTCAAGTATCTCAAGAGAACAAAGGATAGCATCCTCGTGTATGGTGGAGACCAAGAGCTCGTTGTAAGTGGTTACACCGATGCTAGTTTCCAAACCGATCGAGATGATGCGAAGTCACAGTCCGGCTTAGTATATCTGCTCAATGGTGGGGCCGTGAGTTGGAAGAGTTCCAAACAGGATACCACGGCCGATTCCGTCACCGAAGCAGAATACTTAGCGGCGGGTGAAGCAGCGAAAGAAGGCGTTTGGATCAAGGAATTCTTGACCGAGCTGGAGGTGGTTCCAAGCATCTCAGGTCCAGTGGATCTCTACTGCGACAACACGGGAGCCATAGCTCAGTCCAAGGAGCCTAAGTCTCACCAAAAGACCAAGCACATTCTACGACGATTCCATCTCATCCGTCAGTTTGTGAATGACGGGTGGATCAAGGTCAAGAAGGTGGACGGTGCCGCGAACACAGCGGACCCTCTGACAAAGCCTCTGTCTCGAGCCGCACATGAGTTGCACGTTGCATCCATGGGTATTAGGCGTATGCCTGAGTGGCTTTGAGTTGTATCTTTTATCTTTTGAGGCTTTAGTATGAGACATGTATATTTTGGATATTACATTGAGTACTATGCACTGGCTAGAAGTCGCTGTTGATTGACTCTAGGCCAAGTGGGAGATTGTTAGAGTTATGTCCTAGGAGCCAATTATTAAATGGCCACTTCTATGGTTTATGTGATTGATGATATTTTATCATTTATTCCTTGATTTATTAATTGACAGATCATTCAGGTTGAGGATCTGAATTGTGGATCTCTGTAGTTCATTTATAATTAAATGACAATAATAAATCTAAAAGGTCCGTAATCTTGATAATTAACAAGGAATATTAATTATCGGATAAGATTAGTATGCAAGTTAAGTGATGATTAAGTTCTACAGATCATAGGTAAGGAGTTGCCAACTTAATTGCATATGTATATGTTGTAGAACATAGTACAGGACGCGACCCAGTGAAATAAATATATGGATTGTGTTATGTGTCATTATTTATTTCATTTGAGTTTGATTCTAAGTTTGAGATGGTTCAGCTTTTCCACATGAGGATAGGTTCAATAAATATCGTCTACCGTTGATTCCTGATAAGGGCTGCTATACGGACTTTATTTATGTTCTCTTGAATTGTGCGGGGAAAAGTTGTTCATCAAGAAAACCGTATGTCCCTCATTAATTAACTTAGTGAGCGATGATATCTGTTTGGGCCCCTTGATGGAGATGGACTGTTTGCTAGCAACTGATACAGTCATCTCTAGATCAAGAAACGTATAATCTGCAAGAGTGACACATTCCTATCTTGGATTATACGATGATATCATGTGACATAAGAATCAGACAAGGAAATATTATTATTTCTTATGCAGGATTGAGATATTGTAGCTGTACACTATTTATGCGAATTGGGAGTCATAACGTGTTGCTAGATACCGCTTATGATTATTAGAATTAAATAGCGATTTAATTCCATGGCCAACGTAGCATAAATCCTCAAAGGGTCACACAAATAGAGTTATAATCACACGGTGCATTATTTATTTATTCGTAATAATGTGTATTACGAAAATATGATAAGTTGATTAATTAATTATATACCGTTGCGAACCGTTATAGTTAATTAAGTCAAATAGGTCATATAGAAATAAATTAATGTATTTTTAAACCCTATATAATTATTAATTAGTTAATAATTATTTTGGTTCAACACATTTTAATATAATATAGTTATATTAATTAATTGGGCCGCCGTTTAAATGTAAACCGAAAGTCCAATTAAAGAGCAATTGAAGAGGCCTATAATTAATGTAATTAGGGACCCAAATGGTGAGTTGATGTGGCCCATCAAAGCCCATATTGAGGCCGGCCTAGGTGTTAGGAAGTGCACAAATTTAATTTTTAGACTAATTACTCTTAATTAATCCTAATTAAACTAAGTGCAAAGGAGATCTAGTGCAAAAGCCATCCAAACACACAAGAGAAAGAGGGAAAAAGGGCTACCTCTTGCGAACTTGTAATCGCAAGGCTCGAATCCGTCGAGTCGAGGTTGTGCGCACCACCACGCGTGTCTCGGCCTCAAGTCCACCAAGGTATTAACCAAAACCTCGATCTATGCTAGTAGATGAGAGGTTAAGCCTAATCCCTTCCTTCCCTTTGCCTTAATTAACTATTTAATTGGATGGAGGCAAGAGGTGCTCAACACATGAGCTTAAGAGAGCAATGGTGGAGAGGAAAAATTCTGAAATTTTTCCTTTAATTTTCGTCCAAAATATTAGGGAGAGAGAAAAAGGCAAGGTGGCTAGGGTTTTGGCTCCCAAAGTGGTCCTTTTATAGACCAACCACTCTCCCAAAAAGTTGTAACTAATTTACAACTATGCCATCACTAGGGCAGCCATAAAATGGGCCTAAATGGGCTCCATTAATTATTTAATTGGTCCTCTAATTCAATTAATTAGTGGCCCAATTAATTGCTCTCAAGTTGGACCTTTAATTTACAATTTAAATATAGGCCCGTTAGCTCAAATTAATTACTTTAATTAATTCATGTTGAACAAATTAATTATCAACACTTTGATAATTATTTAAGGATTAGAATATGCATTAATTTATTTCTATATAATCCGTTTGACTTAATTAATTAATTATGACGGTTCGCAACAGTACATAATTTAATCAGTCAACATATCATATTGTTGCATTCCTTAATACAACCAAATAAATAATGCACGCATGGTCAAAACCTATTTGTGTGACCCTTTGAGGATTTATGCTCTGTTGGACATGGAAAATAAATCGCTATTTATTTCCAATAATCATAAGCGGTATCTAGCAACACGTTATGATTCCCAATTCGCATAAATAGTGTACTGCTACAATATTTTTAATCCTGCATAAGAAATAATAGTATTTCCTTGTCTGATTCTTATGTCACATGATATCATCGTATAATCCAAGATAGGAATGTGTCATTCTTGCAGATTATACGTTTCTTGATCTAGAGATGACTGTATCAGTTGCTAGCAAACAATCCATCTCCATCAAGGGGCCCAAACAGATATCATCGCTCACTAAGTTAATTAATGAGGGACATACGGTTTTCTTGATGAACAACTTTTCCCCGCACAATTCAAGAGAACATAAATAAAGTCCGTATAGCAGCCCTTATCAGGAATCAACGGTAGACGATATTTATTGAACCTATCCTCATGTGGAAAAGCTGAACCATCTCAAACTTAGAATCAAACTCAAATGAAATAAATAATGACACATAACACAATCCATATATTTATTTCACTGGGTCGCGTCCTGTACTATGTTCTACAACATATACATATGCAATTAAGTTGGCAACTCCTTACCTATGATCTGTAGAACTTAATCATCACTTAACTTGCATACTAATCTTATCCGATAATTAATATTCCTTGTTAATTATCAAGATTACGGACCTTTTAGATTTATTATTGTCATTTAATTATAAATGAACTACAGAGATCCACAATTCAGATCCTCAACCTGAATGATCTGTCAATTAATAAATCAAGGAATAAATGATAAAATATCATCAATCACATAAACCATAGAAGTGGCCATTTAATAATTGGCTCCTAGGACATAACTCTAACACTAGGCATGGTGGTAGGTGGGGTGGCAATTGTGTAAATAGATGGAACTATGGTCTAGGGTTTGAGCTCTATATAAGACCCCTCTTGGAGGCTCAAACCAACCCTATTCTCTCTCCTCTAACCTAGCCGCCACCTCCATCTCTCCTCCCCTTTTTGGCCGGCCACCACCACCCTCTCTTCCCCAATTGCTCATGTGTTGAGCCTATATATTCCACCACCCTCTCTACACAAGGTTCCTTCTCGCTTTGAATGAAGTTCAACTTCTTGACCTCTTCATCAAAGCGCTTGTTCCAACTCCTTGATGCTTGCTTCAATCCATAAATGGACCTTTGAAGCTTGCATACCTTGTTAGCATTCTTTGGATCCACAAAACACTCGGGTTGTGTCATATACACATCCTCCTCCAAGTTGCCATTTAGGAAGGCAGTTTTGACATCCATTTGCCATATCTCATAGTCATAGAATGCGGCAATTGCTAATAAGATCCGAATTGACTTGAACATGACGACTGGCGAGAAGGTTTCTTCATAGTCAATACCATGAACTTGCTTGTAACCTTTCGCAACTAGTCGTGCTTTGTAAATGGTCAAGTTGCCATCCATGTCGACCTTTCTCTTAAAGATCCATTTGTTCTCAACGGGTTTTACTCCGTCGGGAAGGTCAACTAAGGTCCATACCTTGTTCTCATACATGGATTGCATTTCGGATTCCATGGCTTTAAGCCATTCCTTTGAGTCGGATTTTTCCTTCATGTCCTTTATGGTCAAGGGTTCGTCATTCGCAATGACGAGAACGTCGTGCAAACCTAAGTATCTTATAGGTGGACGACTTGGCCTTGCCGATTTTCGTAGGGTAGACGCTTGAGGTTCTTGAACTTGTTCCACAACGATTTGCGGACTTAGTTCTTGAACTTCAAGTGTGGGTGCAACTTCAACATCATCGACTCGCGATATGTTTGAGTCTTCAATTGAGGGAGCTTGCTCTTGAACCTCTTCTTCTACAACTACTTGTGGAATGGGTTCGACTACCACCTCATTTGGCACCACATTGGGAACAACTAGATTGCCTACTTGAGGCATCTCTTGTTGCTGCGGTTCTTGAATTTCTTCAATCACCACGTTGCTCCCACTACTTCTTCTTGAGAGAAACTCCTTCTCCAAGAACTCCGCATGTCGTGCAACAACTATCTTGTTCTCGACACGGTTGTAGAAATAGTAACCCTTTGTTTCCTTAGGGTATCCTACGAAATAACATTTGTCCGATTTGGGTCCAAGCTTATCGCTCATTAGCCTTTTCACATAAGCTTCACAACCCCAAATCTTGAGAAAAAGCATGCTTGGTTTCCTACCAAACCAAAGCTCATAAGGCGTCTTCTCAACGGACTTTGACGGAACACGGTTTAAAGTAAAAGCTGCGGTTTCTAATGCAAAACCCCAAAACGATTTAGGCAAGTCGGTTTGACTCATCATCGATCGAACCATGTCTAGCAAAGTTCGATTCCTCCTCTCGGATACACCATTCCATTGTGGTGTTCCCGGTGGAGTGAGTTGTGGAACGATTCCACACTCCTTTAGATAATCACCAAATTCGTGGCTCAAGTACTCTCCACCTCGATCGGAACGCAAGACCTTAATCTTTCGATTGAGTTGGTTCTCAACTTCATTCTTGAACTCCTTGAACTTTTCAAAGGATTCAGACTTGTGCCGCATCAAGTAGATATACCCGTATCTACTATGATCATCGGTGAAAGTGATGAAGTATGAATAACCTCCTCGTGCACAAATGCTCATAGGTCCACACACATCGGTATGTATGAGATCTAACAAGTCGTTTGTCCTAATCCCTTTGTTAGGAAAAGGCGCTTTGGTCATCTTTCCCATCAAACATGATTCGCATGTGTCAATTGGCTCGAAAGCGAATTGATCTAAGAGACCAACGGTTTGCAATCTCTTAATGCGTTTCTCGTTGATATGACCTAAGCGGCAATGCCACATTAGAGTCGTACTTTCATGTGAAATCTTACGTTTCCTACTGTCACGTTCAACACTCAAAACATGTTCGCTAGAATCAAGCACATAAAGACCATTCAATAAATGCGCAACACCATAACAAACATCATCACGCAACAAAGTACAACTTTTGTTCTTTATTACAACACCAAATCCATCCAAGTCTAAACAAGAAATAGAGATAATGTTCCGAGTGATACAAGGAACTACATAGACATCTTTGAGTTCCAAAATGAAACCAGAAGGCAAAGTTACATCCACATTCCCAACGGCCATAGCGGAGACACACGTGCCGTTACCGACGCGGAGTTGTACTTCGCCTTTCTCGAGCCGCCTCCTACTCTTTAGTGCCTGCACATTTCGACAAATGTGAGCACAAGAACCGGTGTCAAAAATCCAGTCTGTGTTAGAGGTAGCGAGAAGGGTTTCAATGACAAATATACCTGAGGTAGAAGGCTGGACGGTTCCCGCCTTCTTGTCAGCGAGGTACTTGGGGCAGTTTCTCTTCCAATGGCCCGTCTTGCTACAGTAATAGCATACGGTCTCGGAAGTGGCCGGGTTCTTCTTTCTCTTGGAACTCTCGGGAGCTCCCTTGGCCGGACCTTGGGGCGTCACCGGGCCTTTACCCTTTCTAGTTCGGCGGGTCTTTCTTTTCTTGCTCTTCTTGCTCTTGTCACTCACCGCAAGAACATCTTTGGGGCCCTTCTCTTTCTTGAGACTCTCCTCCGTCTCGACAAGCATGTTTTGGAGATCATCCATGCTCTTGTCCATGCCATTCATCCGGTAGTTCACAACAAAACCGGTGAAGCTGTGAGGGAGAGAGTTGAGAATAAAGTCTTGAATCGCCCCTGACGGGAAGGGCGTATCAAGCCTTTCAAGCTGCCGAAACAACCCCGCCATCTTCATGACGTGTGGCCCGACTTCATGACCCTCCGCCAATCGAGTATTGGCGACGGCCTTGATGAGACGAGCCCTTTCGGTGCGGGCCTTGGTTTGGAACATGTTCGAGAGACGAGAGACCATTTCAAACACTCCTAGACCACTATCCATGAACTCCTTTTGGAGTTCTGACTCCATGACAGCGACAATCAAGACGGACATCTCCATGTCGTCCGTGACGTGCTTGTCATGTTTGTCCTGATCCGCTTTAGGGGCATCCGACTTGGGAGCCGCGGGGACGGGAGTGGTCAAGAGATATTCCTTCTTTTCAAACCTAAGGACAAGCCTAAGGTTCCGGTGCCAATCCAGAAAGTTGGCACCGTTGAAGGCGAGCTTCTCTTTCTCTAAAAGAGAACGTAGCGAAAAAGACGAGGAAGACATCTACAACAATTTTCAAATTAAAGGTCAATTAGTTTATGTTTTGTTTTAATTTCCAATAAAGTAAAACTTTCACTACTTTAATATAAGTCCCTAAAAGTAATGAATTTCCAAGACCCCCACTTTCGTTGAGATGATGCCGGCGTCGGCACAACATCAAAGCAACTAATAATGAGGTAGGTTCTCCTTAACCAATCATACAACTTTATGACTCTTGGTTCGCGTCGCGAACTTCACTCCAATGTCCAATCCGATTAGGGTCCATTGTTAAGTAACTCCTCTCTATTTGCTCCTTGCAAATCCGATTTACACCCCGACTACCTATGGTGGACCACGATGTCCGCGTCGGCGGAATGCATCAATGGCCGAACATAAGGCGTGAAGGGGATAGAGAGAAGGAGAGTGATTTGGCTCAATCGTTTGGGACAAACAATTATGTGACTCTTGTTTGGTGGTCGTGTAAACATACACCCATACCTATCCTATGACATTCATAGCATTCACAAACATTCACATAATAAGCATCTCAAGCATTGTTGTGGGTTTGTATGGCTCCCGCTTGCATTAGTTTTCGCCGCATCTCCATGTAGCAAAACTAATCTAACCTTTGTCCCTCCCACTAAATTCTATATGGATCTAAATCCTATATAAAATAAAGGAACAAAATTACATGTGTAAATTTCTATTCCCATCCTAACCTTAGGGGCATGCAAGCCTCTCAAGTTACACAAAAATTAATCAAAATTAATTAATGGCACCAAAGGCCTTATTACACACAATCACACATGCATTCAATTTACAAACCACAAGGCATTGAGTAATGAGCCATACTAAACCCACATCCTCCTACAAAACAAAGTTAGCACAAGTCTATCCACTAGTGTACTTTGTTTATAATTAATGACTTTCAAGTGTCTTTGCGTATTATTTGCCATTCGCAATTTCCGTGTATAAATGCTCAAATTTCAAACAACCAAACTTGTTTAAATTCCTTTTGAAAACTTTTCAATCATCAAAAAACTGAAAGGAGATCGCACAAGGAGTATCCTAATTACTTTTTCAACTAGTTTGAATAATTAGATAAATAATACTTTGATAAAAAAGTATCTAATGGGACACGACAAAATCCACAGTTTTCGATCTCCAAAAATTATGAAATAATTTATATAAGCTCCTTGTCTAGATTGTAAATACCAGTCAAAATTTCAGGAAGAGATCATATACCATCTGAGAGAATCAAAAAAGACAAATCTGAAACAAGTGCGCGAACGCACCGTTTTGAGATATTCTGTTTTTCTTCTCAACCATCCGGTCTGAAAGATCACCTTCCATCCAGTTTTTATACATACAATATACATAGAAAAACTTGTTTAATCTATTGAGGCCGGCCTAGGTGTTAGGAAGTGCACAAATTTAATTTTTAGACTAATTACTCTTAATTAATCCTAATTAAACTAAGTGCAAAGGAGATCTAGTGCAAAAGCCATCCAAACACACAAGAGAAAGAGGGAAAAAGGGCTACCTCTTGCGAACTTGTAATCGCAAGGCTCGAATCCGTCGAGTCGAGGTTGTGCGCACCACCACGCGTGTCTCGGCCTCAAGTCCACCAAGGTATTAACCAAAACCTCGATCTATGCTAGTAGATGAGAGGTTAAGCCTAATCCCTTCCTTCCCTTTGCCTTAATTAACTATTTAATTGGATGGAGGCAAGAGGTGCTCAACACATGAGCTTAAGAGAGCAATGGTGGAGAGGAAAAATTCTGAAATTTTTCCTTTAATTTTCGTCCAAAATATTAGGGAGAGAGAAAAAGGCAAGGTGGCTAGGGTTTTGGCTCCCAAAGTGGTCCTTTTATAGACCAACCACTCTCCCAAAAAGTTGTAACTAATTTACAACTATGCCATCACTAGGGCAGCCATAAAATGGGCCTAAATGGGCTCCATTAATTATTTAATTGGTCCTCTAATTCAATTAATTAGTGGCCCAATTAATTGCTCTCAAGTTGGACCTTTAATTTACAATTTAAATATAGGCCCGTTAGCTCAAATTAATTACTTTAATTAATTCATGTTGAACAAATTAATTATCAACACTTTGATAATTATTTAAGGATTAGAATATGCATTAATTTATTTCTATATAATCCGTTTGACTTAATTAATTAATTATGACGGTTCGCAACAGTACATAATTTAATCAGTCAACATATCATATTGTTGCATTCCTTAATACAACCAAATAAATAATGCACGCATGGTCAAAACCTATTTGTGTGACCCTTTGAGGATTTATGCTCTGTTGGACATGGAAAATAAATCGCTATTTATTTCCAATAATCATAAGCGGTATCTAGCAACACGTTATGATTCCCAATTCGCATAAATAGTGTACTGCTACAATATTTTTAATCCTGCATAAGAAATAATAGTATTTCCTTGTCTGATTCTTATGTCACATGATATCATCGTATAATCCAAGATAGGAATGTGTCATTCTTGCAGATTATACGTTTCTTGATCTAGAGATGACTGTATCAGTTGCTAGCAAACAATCCATCTCCATCAAGGGGCCCAAACAGATATCATCGCTCACTAAGTTAATTAATGAGGGACATACGGTTTTCTTGATGAACAACTTTTCCCCGCACAATTCAAGAGAACATAAATAAAGTCCGTATAGCAGCCCTTATCAGGAATCAACGGTAGACGATATTTATTGAACCTATCCTCATGTGGAAAAGCTGAACCATCTCAAACTTAGAATCAAACTCAAATGAAATAAATAATGACACATAACACAATCCATATATTTATTTCACTGGGTCGCGTCCTGTACTATGTTCTATAACATATACATATGCAATTAAGTTGGCAACTCCTTACCTATGATCTGTAGAACTTAATCATCACTTAACTTGCATACTAATCTTATCCGATAATTAATATTCCTTGTTAATTATCAAGATTACGGACCTTTTAGATTTATTATTGTCATTTAATTATAAATGAACTACAGAGATCCACAATTCAGATCCTCAACCTGAATGATCTGTCAATTAATAAATCAAGGAATAAATGATAAAATATCATCAATCACATAAACCATAGAAGTGGCCATTTAATAATTGGCTCCTAGGACATAACTCTAACACTAGGCATGGTGGTAGGTGGGGTGGCAATTGTGTAAATAGATGGAACTATGGTCTAGGGTTTGAGCTCTATATAAGACCCCTCTTGGAGGCTCAAACCAACCCTATTCTCTCTCCTCTAACCTAGCCGCCACCTCCATCTCTCCTCCCCTTTTTGGCCGGCCACCACCACCCTCTCTTCCCCAATTGCTCATGTGTTGAGCCTATATATTCCACCATTGATTAAAGTAATCGATTGCGCGAAGGAGAAAGGGTTTAGCCTTGGCCTTTGAGTCGCTAGCACGATTCTTAAGGCCGTGATTAAGCTCTTGGTGGACTCGAGGCCGAAAGGAGAAGAAGGAAGGGCGGAGCTAGCACGCCATCGCCTCCTACGCATAGGAATCGCCTTCTAGTTGCGATACTAGAAGAGGTACAAATCCCGATTCCTTTCTCTTTGTGTGAATGCTTAAGCACTAGATCTATTGTGCATGATGATTAATTAAGTCTAATTAAAAGTAATTAGTCTAAAAATGAAAATTATGCACTTCTTAACATTAATACCCTGGCCAGGTCGGTAGCCAAACCGAAATAACACCGGTTGAGTGAGTTATAACATATAAAGGATGTTATGCTGACTGAATTTCATATGGTTTCATTTTCAAGTTAAGTTCGTCTATCATTAGATAGAATAATATTTCAAATTCCTTGAAACCATTCAAGTCCTTTTCAAGTCTGAATTATTCCAATTTATAATTCAAGCGGATAATTCAAAATCAGACTTATTAAATTTCAAATCAACAAATGGTATAGAAATCAACATGTATTTTAACTCTTTTGGGGTATGTACTTTCTAAATGTGCAATAGAATACATTTTTTAAATAAATTCACAACATGCTATGCATGAAATTTAAAGTTACCGACTGTCTAGATTCTAATAAAGAGTCCGTGTAAATCCACACCTTCAAAATCAGGCTGGGGCGAAGCTCTGCTAGCGGGTCTTGTTCATAATTATAGATCAAGGTCCGTTAATATCGGTTTAACGATGTTCTATAATCCATTGAATGGACCAACGTTAAGCAAGCGCCGGTTCTTAACTGGTTAACCGATAAGTTAATTTCAAGTCCTTTACTTAATTACTTTAGTTGCTTGCCCAATCATTTTAATCATATTAATACTGTAATTTAGTTGCTTGTCCAGATCAACATAATTATAATTATTATCCAATAATAATTATATCGAAATCAGAATCAGTCTCATAATACAGAAATAAACAGAATTACATATTTCAAGCAACAATTTACAGTAAATCAAGAATTAAACAGCTAAACTCAAAAATACAAGTTAAGTATAATTTGTGGGATCAGAATAGTTTGTATTATTTTATTTGTCACAGTATCTGTTCATTAAGCAGACTTAATCTCATCATCTTCCTAAAATCCGACTATCGAAATTAGACTAATTTTAATGGGTCTAAGTCTTTTAGTCTAATGTTAATCAAGCTCAATAGATTCGCAATTAATTAGACTTCAGTTTCAATCCGAAAGTCTAATTGTTCAAAAGCCCAATCGCAAATTTGTAATTCAATTAATTTCGGCCTACACAAAAGCCCGCAAAATTAATTTTCAGCCTATCACAAAGAGAGCTCAAAGGATGTAAATCTGGCCCAACTTCTTTAAAATTTTCTCGGCCTAAACAACTCAGCCCAATATACCAAATATCCAGCGCAACACACGGCTGAACCCAGTCAGCTTGACCCAGCTGACTGAGTCAGTCCGTAATGGGTCTGTTGGATCTAAATCCGATCCGATAGGTCTCAAAAACATCCAAACCATTTGTTAGAGATATGTCCTAGAAGCCAATCAGTTGGTGGCTATTATATTAATTTATGTTATTGATGATGCTTGATCATTTGTTCCTAGAGTTTATTGTTGACAAATCATTCAGGTTGAGGATCTGAATTGTAGATCTCTGTGGATCATTCATCAGAATGACAATAATATCTCTAAAGAGTCCATAATCTTGATAATTAACAAGGAACATTAATTATCATATAAGATTAGTATGCAAGTTAAGTGATGATTAAGTTCTACAAATCATGGGTAAGGAGTTACCGACTTAATTGCATATGTATATGTTACTGGAACATAGTATAGGACATGACCCAATGAAATAAATATATGGATTGTGTTATGTGTCATTATTTATTTCATACGTGTTTGATTTCGAGTTTGAGATGGTTCAGTTTTTCCACATGAGGATAGGTTCTATAAATATCGTCTAACGCTGATTCCTGATAAGGGATGCTATACGGACTTTATTTATGTTCTCTTGAATTGTGCGGGGAGAAACTGGTCATCAAGACAACCGTATGTCCCTCATTAGTTCACCTAGTGAGTGATGATATCTACTGGGCCCCTTGATGGAGTTGGATCGTATGCGCGCAACTAGGCGATCAACTCTAGATCAAGAAACGTATAATCTGCAAGAATGACACATTCCTATCTTGGATTATACAAGGATATCATGTGACATAGGAATCAAAACAATAACATACTTTTTCTTATGCAGGATTGAAGTACTGTATTGGTACAGTATTTATTTATGCGAATTGGGAATCATAACGTGTTGCTAGATACCGCTTATGATTAATGGAAATAAATGGTGATTTATTTTCCATGGCCAACATAACATAAATCCTCAAAGGGTCACACAAATAGGACTTTAACCATACGTGCATTATTTGTTTATTTGCAGTAGCGAGTACTGCGAATATATGATAAGTTGATTAATTAATTATATACCGTTATGAACCGTTATAATTAATTAACTCAAATGGATCATATAGAAATAATATAATGCATATGCTAATTCCAAATTAATTATTAATATATTAATAATTAAGTTAGTTCAATGCATATTTATTATACTGAGCTAATTGGCCTTTTAGTTAATCAGTTAACTGAAAGCTCGATATGAGACGAATTAAATGAGTGATTTAATGGGCCATTATATCATGTGGCCTGGCCCACATGAGGGCTGAAAATTTCAGCCATGATAGGGGCAATTTCGTTCAGGAGAAAATAGGAAGAGTGAAATCTAATTATGGAAACGTTCCATATATATATTGATTGTTTTCTTTGGGAACAAGTCAGCACAAACCCTAGCAACATTCTCTCTCTTCCTCTCTAGGCCGCAATACTATTCACGGTTACTGTTCATCAAGAGAGAGAAATTGTTTTCTCTCATTGATTGCTCTCTTAGCTTATGCGTTGAGCGATTTTCCTTCCAGTTAAACAGTTAATCGTGCGAAGGAAATCAAAAGGGAATTAGCTATCGTATCGGACAAGCTAGCACTTGTCTTGAGACTTTGGTTAATCTTCTAGGTGGACTCAAGGCAACCGGAGGCAGTCAAGAGGGTGACGAGCACGCCACCGACTCCAAGAGATTGGATTCAAGCCTTCCGAGTACGATTTCGGAAGAGGTAACCTCTTACGCTTCTCCTTTTACGTGTTAAATGACTTGAATAACTAGATCCGTTTTTTCGTGCGTTTTAGTTGCTTGTTAAATGTTAATAAAAATTAAAATTGCACATGGATTTGAGTTCCTAACACCATTAACTTAGTCGATACCTTTCACTAAGGCCCAGAAATTAATTCCAAGCCTCTAATTTCATACTACAGCCCGTAAATATTCATAAATGCATCGTATGTCATAGTTAGGCCCTCAAAATCTTACACAAAAGCCCTCAAAATTATTTTTTTCCATCTAAAATCAATCCTCAAGCCAGCGATAGTGTACCAGAGGGGTACCAAATGCTCAATAGATGTACCGGTGACTGATACCAAGGCATATTTAGCCTATCCTCATATACATATGCATCATAAACACAGAATATAACTAAAATAAGTCATATTTTTCTTAGACATATGATATTTATGTTACACATGCATGAGAATGCATTATACTCACCTTATGTGTAAAGAAATGTAATATAATCAAAGTATGAGCATCTATATGCCACTAGAATGCAACCTGAACCTCTCACAACCTCTGTCATGCATGATTTTGCACCAAAGACAAACTGACCATGCTTGACAACCCTAACTTCACTGCATATGCATAATCTATACATAAATTGCAACTCAAAATTCTAATATACCACTTAGTCAGACCTATATATGCTTACAATTCATTTATATGCTCAATCACTTAACTAAATACAAAATTGGGTTTTAAAAACACATTTATCATTGATTCAGATGCAACCTAAGTGTAAAATTCATTTTTCAAATAACAGTAACCAATTTCAAGTTGTTCGCAGATTAAAAATCCTTTAAATCACAACTAACAGTTCTCACAAGTTCACAAAATAAAGGTAATGCAATTACAAGTCCAAACTAATCTCTGACATACTTATTTTAGACTCATGCAATTATTGCCATGAATATACTCTAATGATTACTCATATAGTTAGCTACAACACATGCACATGCTAACACAACTTCGCATTGCATGTGTCTAACACATGCTCAAATGACTAGCAGATGTAACATCACACACTAAAGTTCCCATAATTATCATCAAATGCTCAATATTCATGTAACTAAACTAGTATTCATGACGGTTACTATATCACACGTTTAAAACATGCTCAGATTCTCCATATAAGCACATAATACATCACATTATCACAAGTGAGTCTGTCCTTAGAAGACAGAAACTAAACTAACAATTAGTCAGCATAAGCATACACAGCTATAGATATATTTATCACAGCAATTTTAAACTTAATTCTTAAAGAAGAATATTTAAGCAGTGAGGATATACCTTGCTCTCGAGAGAGAGTTAGTTTTCTCAAACTTTCAAGCAAAACCAGGGCTAAAATCAAGGCTAACCCAATCAGAAACAAGAACAAGTCCATAGACCTAAACACTCAAGAAATCAGACAAGAATCAATGCAAATCCGATAGGCTCGAGTAGTCAATAATGAAACTGAACCAAGAATCAAATAGAGGTTACCTTCCTGGCGCCATAATTCTCTCTCTCTTCCTCAATTTCCAAATCGAAAGCAAGCACAACAAAAATCCCAACTTAATTTCTGTTAAATAAAATGTACCTCGAGGTTGTGACAAAAAGGGAGAGGGAATAAAGAGAGAATAGGTGTCAAGGAAGGAAAGAGCCACATCACCTTTGTATTGATGAGCTTAACAGCCGCAAGAAACACCAGGAGGAGGAGGAGCCTCCTCGTGACAGAGCTCAGGGCCAGAGATGAGGTGCCAACCTCTGAGTGGGCTACTTAGAGGCAGCCGCAAACTCATCCACTCTCATCGTTACCCAGAGGAGAGCACCACGCTCGTGTGGGCTCAAGGCACAGAAGAGATATGGAGGAGCAAGAGCCATATTAGAAAGAAAGACGAGGCAGAAGGAGAAGGAGACCTGTCTCCCCCCCTCTCTCTTATTTTTATTAAAATTCCCCCGATTTTCTGTGACCAAAACTTAATAACCTTTTGTGTGGTGTCATTCTGACAGTTAGTTTTGTAAATTAGCTATTTCACTAATTGACTTAATTTGATCCATCCAGCAGTCAGATTGTCACGGCAATTATACAGAAATTATCCTGAATTTTTATAGAACATTTCTATGTTCTCAGATTACTGATCCCAACAAATTTTACTGTTGATAATTTAATTTATTTAATTTCTTGATCATATAATTCATGATTAATACTAATCATGATCATTCAGACAGAATTAGGACTTGATTTATCAACTAACGGTCATTAATCTTACAAAAATTGCTTGTGATTTTTGGAAATGGAGCAAGGCAAATTGTGATTATCATATTAATAAAAATTATAGTACAAGAAAAAGAGAGCTGAGTTTTTCCTTAGCCATGACTAGGGCTGTATAGCCGAGTTCGAGTGAGTCGGGACAACTTGAATTTGATTCGGTTGCAACTGGACTTGCCTCGAGTCGAGTTAGATATACTTTCAAGTTATTTAAGCTAGCTCAAATTCAGTTCGTCTCTAACTCGAGTTGGCTCGCGAGTGGTGAGCTAGCTTGACATAAGCATATGTATTTAATTTTTTTTATTCATATATTATTTAAATATTTAAACTAATTGATACATAAAATATTATAAACAATAAAAATAGTTGTCAATTCTATTATTTCTATTCATTTAAAACAAAATGTCTTGAAATTCAAATATTTTGTATTTTATAACTATCTAAAATTAAAAAAGATATACAATAAAAAAATTTTGTAATTATTTTATGAGTTTTTAATACTCACAAATCACGTTGAAAATAGTACTTAAATTTAAAATTTATTATGTCACGAGTCGACTCGTAAGTTGTCGAGCCGATTTGAGTCTAACTCGAACTCGACTCGATAGTTAATCGAGTTGGTTCAACTCAAATTATAACCGAGCTCTTTATAGATGGAGTTCGATTAAACTCAGGAGATACAAGTTTTTTTATCACCCCTAGACATACCACGTCGTTTACATCATCGATTGTTTGATCTAATGGGACGACTCCTATGTTCTATAATTCCCTCGTCTTTTAGAAGTTTGGTTTTATACGTTTAAGACGTGACAATTCATGCTTATTAGTATTTTTTTTTGTTGCATAGGTATTTAAAGTTTTGAGAGCATAATTTTTGGCATGTCTAAGATTTGTTAAATTAAAGAGTATTACGTACAAATTATTTTATCATAAAATTTTTGTTTTTCCTTCATAGATATTTTTATTGAAGCTGTCCCAAAAACAAAAACAATCTAGTTATTATAAATGAATGCAGGAATTAAATATATCTAATCAGTGGCTCCACCGTTCATCTAAAGGTAATAGGTTGAATTTCTGCTAAAAGCAGGATAAAAAAAAGTCCTTTAGTGACCAGAATATACCTCCATAAATAAAGGCTCTTAATAAATATTAAAATCTAGTTAATATACTTGCTTGATAGCCACTATCAAGTTTTATCTAAAAAAAAAAAAATCTAGTTAATATATACCCCTCTGCATAGAAGACAGTAACGTGGCAGAGTATTAATTAAGTGATATAATTCTTCAAAAACAACCATTTTTAAGACTTTCCAGTCTAAAAAAGATGATTAACTTTTTTTTTCCCCAGAAAAAGGCCTTGAATTTGGCTCATCCAAACTATTGCCCTTTTCCCCGGTAGCGAACTTCACAGTTTGATAATTATTTTTTTTTTCGAGGCATGCCGAATATTTGTTAGACGAATTAGTTTCTTTAGTTAACGAGCCCAGGTTCTTTTTTTAGTTTTGGAAAAATAATTGTCCCAAATCACGGACATATCGATCTGGAGCAAAGATTTTATTATTATTTTTTTCGATAGGGATAATTCATTTTTAAAATAGTGCAGTATATTTTTTCTATAGCCGATAAAAATATATATCGTTTGATGTTAATCAACTAATCTAGTGCATTTCTCTTAAACCCGAGATTTGAAATATTATATTATGCACAATTGAAATCGAGAATGCAGTGATGGGCTCATTTGGCCCATAATCTATGTGTTCTCTGAATTAATTTTAATTTTGAGTTGAGTAATTTAAAAGATTTAGACCATCCAATTATAATTTGAACGCATTACAAAGAATAGATATATATTTTCAAATTCATAACAAAATATTTAAATTTTGACCAGCTTGTTGATTACTTCAGAGAACGTGAGTTCTTAACCTAGGGGCAAGAAAAGCTTGAAGATTCAGTAAAGTAGATAGAAAGAACACAGCTCGCTCACTTTTAACTTTTAAGTGAGAGTGTGGAAGTCAATGTTGGTTTTTTTTCCCCCCAACAATAAAGGTGACATTTGATCTGCGAAAAAAATCAAAATGAAAAATAAGGGCGACAGTCGACCGGTCCACTCCCAAGTCCCAACACACTCTCCGGGCTCTATGCCTCTATGCTCCAGTTTCCTCTCAAATTAAAAAATCGTTGGTTACATTTACATAGTACTATCAAACAGAAAGAGTTTTCTTAAGAATCTAAATTCTCACTTCTATTTTGTCACCTTCTCTATTTTTTCTATTATCGTAAGTCTATCCTGATGTGTTGTATATTTATATAAGTTTTATCTAGTGATGTGGTGTATTTTTTTTTTAATATTACGACTAATATGAATATTTATTATTCAGTCTTCATAGTTCAAAGGCGTGGTCTTATGCAAAAATATAAAAAGTTTGTTGCGGATAACTTTGTCACGTCAACACTAAAAAGACCACAATTTCTAAAATGAATTTTCAAAATCAACTCTGTTGAGAATCCGAAGCAACTAGAAAAAACTATCTTTCATTATGGCTCCTTTTACCCCATCTATTTTCCACCATAAATTTTCTAAAAACATATCTAAAAAGTTTAATTTAATAATAAATATGTAAAAAAAAATTTTAACACTAAACATTACAAAGTACAGGGCCAGCGGCGTTGCTGCGAGTGTGCCAAGGGTAGTGGCGCAGATATTGGCGGCAGTAGTGGAAGTGGGCCAGATCTGACAAGCAAACTTCCTCTAAGTCGTGCTCTTTCTAGCCTGAGAAATCACGATGGGCAAAAGCCGGTCAAAAAAGATCTCTACAAACTAGTCATGACAAGAAGAGTAAGGATCCATGGTCAAATGACGTGGTAAAGGGGTGGATTAGAAAATCAAACGAAAATTAGCTCTTTTTTTTTTTTCCTCCCAGACTATTTTCCAGGTGGATTAGAAAATCAAACGAAAATTAGCTCTTTTTTTTTTTTTCCTCCCAGACTATTTTCCAAATGCGTTGTCAGAAGAAAAAAAAAGAGAAGATTAAAAAAATATAAGTGTGGGATTGCACACTCAAATAACTACGCCTGGTCCAAAACACACCTCTATGAACCATCAAACACAACCGTAAATTAAAAGACCCACATATCAGTCCACCAGTTAAAATATTTGCAAGGATTTATGCAAATAATCGTAGACTATATCTATACAAGCACTATCTTTGCCTAATAAATTTTAACCATCACTTCTTCCTCTATTGCGGGGCCTATCTCGGGGGTCGAAAGTTTTTTGTGTCCGTTAAATATATGATTTGATGTTATGCACAAAGACAAAGTCATATAAGTACATATTATCGGGTTGCCGCATCTTTAGCCACACACCCGTTCCAGCGACAATCAGATATTCTCAGTGAATAATATTTTATTTAGCGAACAACATCGTCATTTAATCTTGTGCACCCTCACCGGTGCCAGGCAGGGCGCTCTGCCATTTTCATTGATAAAAATAATATCTTTCAATATTTACTAAGAAATGTTCATTAAAAAAATTTACGGTATTTTCCATGGCTAAAACAAAACTGCGGCGGTAGCAGCACCAGTGGCTGGGTGCTCTGCCATGTTCATTGATAAAAATAATATTTTTAATGTTTACTATCAAATTTTCAATTTAAGAAATGTTTCTTAAAAAAATTTACGGTATTTTTCATGGCTAAAACAAAACTGGAGCCTAAACGGAAAAACGTCACTGGAGACGATTAAATTCCCATGACGGCGTCTCGCGAAAGCAATTTCACGTGGCACCAACTTTCTCGCCTAAGAATAGAATAGCGAGTGAGCTCAGTTATCTAGGCTAGATCCGTCAATTCTACACTTTCCAGTGACGTTAATTAAAAAAAAAATTTCCAGTGACATCACACCCCTCCGGCCAGTTCCTTCGAAATTACCCCCAGATCCCTAAATCCTTCATTGTCGGCCACAATCTTACCTGCCCAAGTATAAAAAATGCAAGGTCATTTAAGTAATTTTATATTATATTAAATTGCTGCGGTATCCTTTCTTTATCACCCTTGAGCTCCCAAAAGTAAAGAAAAGGTTGATCAGATCGTCCAACTGATGATGTGTCACTGACACGTGGTCCAGAACTAATTTTTCATAGTAGTTTTTCGCGTACGGATATACAACGGGTTCTTCTAAAAAATTCTATACACATTTGGATTTTACTTAATTAAGTTTGGGAGTTCTCGCGGTGATCCAACCTCCATCTCGCAGAAGATATTGGTACACCGAGAGAACTAATCAACCGGTTCTCTTACAAGTGGGACCCACATTGAGTTGGATAATGTAGTCCCTTGTTCAGTGAGTGTTCCGCTCTACCATTCTTCATAGACCAGGTCCATATTAATTATTTTGGATCTCACTGGCGCGCGAAGTTGTATTAAAGCCACCAAAAACCTTAATTTGATTTTACTATACAAAGCGAAACCATTTGGATTCGACCTCCTTCGTTCTTATCCTGTATCCAGGAAAAGGTAAACATCTTTCTCCATTTCTCTTCTTTTGCATTTTGATTTTGGATTTGAAACGAGGGAGAAAGAGATAGTGACGCTGCCTAGATCTGCTCGCCTTTAGCTGGAGGTAGTTAGAATCTAGGTTGGATTTCGATTTGTGAATTTTTTATTTTTCGTACGACATTGTCCGATGCGAATGAGGTTAATGTAGATCTGTCTTTTTTTTATTATGCGAGAGTTAGAAAAAGGAACCTTTTTTCTTTGCTTTTTGTCTGATTTGGGATTCTTAGGTAGCTTTAAGTGAGCTTTTTGGAGCTGTAATTACGAAGTTATTAAGCTTACCTGAATGTTTAATTTTCCGTACATTGTCCTTGGAGAATGGGAAGAAGAGAGTTTGATTGCTACTTTGTTTTTTTTTGGCATTATTCCTAAATTTTGTTTGAAATTTCAGTATTTTTTTTTTTGTTTTGTCATCAAATATTTACTTTATTGACCAAATAGTTCAAAATCTTGGTTACAATATATAATATAGTCTTAATTAAGTAACAAGTTCCATTTTCTATGACTGGAGAATGGTATTGTAATCTTGAACCATGTTGAGCCTTTTGTTTTATAATAAGAATGCAAAAGGAAAGAAAAAAAGGGTGAAAAGGAATGTAAAGAAAGGTATTGAAAGAAAAGAAATGAAAAGGTATACTGGTACAGTAAGATGGAACAATTACAAAAAAAAACTCTTGGTACCAGGTAACTGTCCACCAACTTTCCAGAAAGCTCTACATAACCTCATACCTTTGATAAATTATAGCTATCAAGACATTTAAGCAAATTTGATTTTTATCATGGACTGTTCCTCATTCAAGAACTAAATTTCATTATCTTTTACCATAGATGGCTTTATTTGAGAGAAATCCAGGTAGGCGGCCATCAAATAGCTACTCGACAGCTACATTTGTAGTATTTGTTGCCCTTGTCTTAGTAGGGGTGTGGATGCTATCATCGTCAACCTTCACACCTGCTAGTCTCCCATCAGAGAACAAATCTCAGACAAATGAACCGGTCTTAGAAACAGAGTCCATCGCCACAACTGACGAGCAGCCTGTGGTTGAACCAACTGAAACCCAACAAGAGGATACTAATCCTGGCACAAACACTGAGAGCTCCTCCAACGAAACTGAAAATAAAAAGGAAAGTAGAAATGAAAGTGAAAACAAAAGGGAGAATGGCAATGAAAATGAAGGTGAAAATGGAAATGGAAACGATTCTGTTTCATCTGATGAGCAAAAGGGTACTCAAAAGGTGACAGAGAAATCTGATGAGAAGATTGAAGAAGAAAATTCCTCGAAGTCTAGTGGGGACACAAAAAGCGAAAGTGAAAGCAAGGATGATACTGAAAATAAACCTAGTGAAGAAGTAAAAGGACAAAGTGAAAACGGTATGCCAAAATTTGATGATGAAACTGGTAAAACTGAGGGTGGGGAGTTGGTTACACCCGGAGAAGGCACTCAGGAATTAATCAGCCAAAACAAAACTACAGAGCTCGAAAATTCTTCTGGAAATTCCACTGAAAGTTTCAATGAGAAGTCTGATGAGAGGGGCTCTGAGCAAATTACTCGTAATGATGACAATAATAACTCAGAGAATGATAAAGGCTTCACTACTGAGACTATAACCAGCGAAAACCAGTCTGAAACCAACACTGGCAGTGGCCAAGAAAAGGTAGAACAAGAGCTCACCTCGGGACAAAATAACAGTGATATTCCTATGGAGTCTTTCCCTAATGCGGCACAATCGGAGCTTCTAAATGAGACAAGCACACAAAATGGAACCTTCTCTACCCAAGCGGCAGAATCGAGGAACCAAAAGGAGGTGCGAGCAACATCAGCGAATAAGAAGGGTAGCAAGGACGATGCAGTTGCAGTTACCTGGAAATTATGCAATACTAGTGCTGGGGCAGATTATATCCCTTGCCTAGACAATGTGGCGGCTATAAAAAAGCTCCGTACAACTAGGCATTATGAGCATAGAGAGAGGCATTGCCCTGAAGAGTCGCCAACATGCCTAGTTCCCCTTCCTGAGGGATATAAGAAGTCTATTGAGTGGCCTCACAGCAGGGATAAGGTAACTTAATATTTATAGGTCAGTTAATGGTTGAGTCTGGTGCTGTCACAATACCAAGATCATTGCACTCAATAATACTGCTTTCTTTCATATATTTTTAATTTAACAATTGCTTTTTTGGTCAAGATTTGTTCTGGCTTGGTCTTTCACATTGTAGGGTTAAATCTGGGTGTACTTGTTTGGTTTAAGATATGTGTGGACCCAATGCATCACTCATCAATAGACAAAGCTGGCGTGACATTACTATGCTGCACAAGTTAGGAGCCTGATGAAAGGCAACTATTTTATAAAGCTGAGTTTTTTTTCCTGATTTGTGTGACAGATTTGGTATCACAATGTGCCTCATACCCTGCTGGCAGATGTGAAGGGACACCAGAACTGGGTCAAGGTTTCTGGTGAGTACCTTTCTTTTCCCGGTGGAGGGACTCAATTCATTAAAGGTGCACTTCACTACATTGATAACATTCAAGAGGTTTGTTTTTTTGTTCAATTTGTTATCATACACAGCCTGATATTTAACTCAAAAAATAGTAGATAAATGCTCAGTATAATTTGCGTATCATACAATTGTTGCACGGTGTGTTTATTCAATCCTCATGTTGTTGGCTTTCCATTGTTATTGCAATTCTTTGGCCCAACTACCTGCTGCAATCATGTTCATTGTTGACTGTTTAGAAATTGTTGGGTTTTCCTTTGGATACCGTTGTATCCCTTTCTAAACTTCCTCTATGTCTCTGTGTACATGGTACTCGACAAAGCTCTATTGGCCAAATTTAGGATAAACTTGGTACTACTAATCCTGCTGGATTCTGCCTTTTTTATTTCATTGTATTAACTATTATTCCATTGTTGTTACAGTCATTGCCAGACATCGCTTGGGGAAATAAAACTAGGGTTGTACTGGATGTGGGGTGCGGGGTCGCTAGTTTCGGTGGTTTTCTGTTTGAGAGAGATGTTTTGACAATGTCTTTTGCGCCTAAAGACGAACATGAGGCTCAAGTGCAGTTTGCACTAGAAAGGGGCATTCCTGCCATTTCAGCTGTTATGGGAACTAAGAGGCTTCCCTATCCTAGCTTGTCTTTTGATGTCATTCACTGCGCCCGCTGCCGTGTCCCATGGCATGTGGATGGTAAGAACTCTCTCTAAATATCCCCATATATCCCACTGCTCCCTGTATTTTTCAATAAAATAGTTATCTTTTCCGAGGGAGTTGGGAACACAGGATATGGCAAATCAGAGATTTTCTGAACATGTTTTAAACTTAGGAGGCAGAAGTGAACTGTATAGGTGAGGTCCATGGCTTTCTCCCACCAACTCTCTCACATGATCATTTCTCTGTATGTTGCATTATTTTGGAGGGATCAGGATTCAGGCCCAATTTATTGGGTGTATTTTGATGTTCATAGGAGTATACAAATATGGTAAATACCCTACATCCTGTAGGTGCAATGTTGCATATTGCCTGGAGTGATCTAAATCAGTATGCTTTTGTATTAGAAAGGGTCTTGCATTTTGTTCTATCAGAAGTGCAAACTATTCTTAATTTCTGATTCTCACCAGAATTGGAATTGGTACAATATGTGGGTTGTGAGTATATAAATTGGAAACCTCCTTCTGTACCCAAAAAATACAAATAATACACCAGAATGTGAGTTTTTGTTACTTGGATTGCTCCATTAGGAATTAGCATAGAAATGTAATTTAGTATTGACTCAATCTCAATCATTGCTTGCAGGTGGTATGCTTTTGTTGGAGCTCAACCGATTGTTGCGCCCTGGTGGTTACTTTGTCTGGTCAGCCACTCCTGTTTACCAGAATTTGCCTGAAGATGTCGAGATCTGGCAAGGTCAGTTCTTTCTTAAGTTTTCTCACCAGACGGTAGAAATGTGTGCTCATAGGCATGTTACATAATGTTGGTTTAATTGGAACCTTTTTTCCTTGAATAATTTCAGCTATGTCTGACCTGATGAAGGCCATGTGCTGGAAAATTGTGATAAAAACAAAGGACACTCTCAACAAGGTTGGTCTAGCCATCTATCAAAAACCATCTGATAATAAATGCTACGAGAAAAGAAAGGAGAACAGTCCTCCCATGTGCCAAGAATCTGATGATCCCAATGCAGCCTGGTATACTTTTTTTTTTTTTTGCTAATAAAATCATGGAAGTTTGTCTTATGTGTTGCAATTTTTTTTAAAATATTGAAAATTAAAGCATTGTGACATTGATTTATTTTAAGAAAAAAAATATGCAATTGTTTTTAGCCAAAAATTTTATATAGGGGTTCAAAACTTTGTTATCATTTTTTTTTTTTGGGTAATGAGCATTTGTTATTAAAATTGAAGATTCCACCTTTTTCAGCACAAGCAAGGATTGCATAATGATGCTCCTCAATTACAAATCTATACAAATTAAAGGAGATATCACGTATACTGATTGGAAGCAAATGATTTTAAAATTGGCCTTATTTAATGTATCTATTTTTTCAGGAACATTTCTTTGCAAGCATGCATGCACAAGCTACCAGTTGATCCAAATGTGCGTGGATCCAAGTGGCCAGAACAATGGCCTAAGAGACTCGTGAAGGCACCATATTGGTTGAATGAGTCACAGACTGGTGTGTATGGCAAACCTGCCCCGAAAGATTTTGAGGCTGACTATGCGCACTGGAAGTATGTTGTCAACAGTTCATACATCAATGGGATGGGAATTGATTGGTCCCACATCAGGAATGTCATGGATATGAGAGCTGTTTATGGCGGGTGAGATTTAAGATTCATTTCTGTTTAATTTATTTGCTTATTTTTCTTTGTTTTTTTTTCTATGTTACATCTGAAAGGGTAAAAAATGCTACCAAACAGCAGTTGGATATTTGTGATATAAAGTTGAACATTTATTTTCTTATAATTTTGTGACCACCTAGATATGTACCCATGTGGTACCCAGTCCATGATCGAAAGTAACCTTCAAAGGTCCAGTTACCTTACTATAAAAAAATATGTAAGAACATAATGTAACTATTTTTTTATTACGATGACAATCAATCAAATAATATTAATATGTGCCAATAGAAACATTTTTTGCAGTAGCTTTATGCAAAGCTCTATGGGGTGCATGAAGTAGTTCATGCTTGGAAGTTGGAAGCAATACCAACTTCTGGCTCTGTAATCCAACTCTTTAAATTCAGCAGGATGACCTTTTTACTCCTCTCTTTGTTAAACCTCTGCAGATTTGCAGCAGCATTGAGGGACATGAAGGTATGGGTGATGAATGTGGTGCCTATTGACTCTCCAGATACACTTCCAGTAATTTATGAGCGTGGCTTGTTTGGTATGTACCATAATTGGTGTGAGTCTTTCAGCACCTATCCTAGATCCTATGACCTGCTCCATGCAGACCACCTCTTTTCTCGCATCAAGAAGAAGTTAGTAAACTTCTGCTATTTTTCATTTTAACTTTTTTAATTGTGGTTTCGTCTCTGAGTACAAGGAAAAGTTCTGATTTATAATGACAATTATCTATGTTCTCCTACAAAATCTGAAACATCTAGTAAAAACCAGACACGTGATAAAGTAGGTTTTTATAACATTAGAAATGTCATCTAAAGGAGAAGAATGTTGGAGGATATTTTGAGCATCTTTCGCATGAAATAAGGTGGTGCAGGAGACTTTTCATTGATGGAAGGGTCATGCATACTTTTTCAGGTGGTTTTGGTGATATGCACAATTGTGTCCCAGGGACATTTTCTATATATTTTTTTATGGTCTTGCAGCAAGCTGGACTTCTAATTGAGCCATAATTCAGCCATTAAACCTGAATTAAGCATTAAATTGCTTGGGGAATAATGAAAAACATAAAGAAATGTGCTATTAAACATCCATAATACTGCACTAAGTTTGCTAGGTTTAACTAACTGTTTTTTTCCATTTCTTTTGTGCCTTGTAGATGTAAGATTTTGCCGCTTATGGCTGAGGTAGATCGGATGCTCAGACCTGAAGGTAAACTGATCGTGCGAGACAATCTTGAAACCATAAATGAGATTGAGAGCATAGCAAAATCGCTAAAATACGAGGTCAGAATGACATACACAAAAGAGAAGCAAGGTTTGCTTTGTGTTCAAAAGACAGCATGGCGCCCTACCGAGGTTGAGAACAGCACGTTGCCCTTGCCTTAGAACCGTAGCTATAGTATAGGTATTCTTCACATAAATGAAGTGAAAAATATACTTACATTTTTGGTATAGTTCTCTTACATGTTTTTGTTGTGGCAGCTTTTGCCTTTTGGCATTTTTTGATTCATAGTATAGGTAATTGCACTTTAAAGTTGTTATTGGGGTGAAGTTGGTGGCGCTAGTGTACATTTTGTATTGCATATTGAATTCTTTTTGGTGTTTCGTGGGATAAAAATTTTGATTATGTGTATTTGGGATATGTGTATGAGACTGAGGTGCGAATAGTATATTTGTAACTATAATCTCTTTTACTTGTCCGATACTTATGTGGGATTCTAGTAACAAAGTTCTGTGTTCAGAAATAACAAAGAATCTCTAGAGCTCTTCATCTTGTTTTGAAGGAAAAAATTAGAAAGGTTTTAAAATAAATAGATTTCAAAATTCGTGAGGGTAAATATGAAAACTCTGCATGTTTTAATCATGGAACACAGGTTGAGATTAATTTATTATCTTTTTAGTTTTCTACTTCTCCCTCATGAGGAAACATTTTGACCAATTCAGCACACAGAAGTGTTTCAGTCTTTCAATGTACAGGATTCAACTCTTGAATCTTTGAAATGTGGAGCACAATTCCTCAGAAAGGAAATCGAGAAGTAAAAGCAATAAAGTCATGCACTTGCAGTAGTGTAATACTGTAGTTATGTAAGTTGGGGTAAATGGAATTGAATTTGCTGCCATAATTATGAGACGTGATCTGACTTATTTAAATGTGACTTGGGGTATTGGACATATCAGTAATGAACCAAGCACTATTAACCAAGTGGCTTTGGTCTTGGATATCCAGAGGTAAATACAACTGGACAAATCTCCAACTAATTAATTTTGCAAAACGGCAAATTATCGCCATATCCATTAACTGGATGACTATGGAAAGCTTTTTCTCGTCCATTCTACAATTCCAGCTGGGGAATGGTAAATCTGTGCCGTTCTGGCATTTTGACTGGGGTCTTGGGGTTCTCAAATACAAATTTCAGGATCTTTTCTCTTTCTGCTAGGACAGGGACAATGATAATTTTTCTATGGCAAATGCTGCAAGACAGAATTATAGCAACTATAGATACTCTAAGGCTATGTTTGGCACGCCTCACGAACACCCAATTCGTGAATTGGCGCAATTCGCGCGAACCAAATGCACAAACAAATGTCACGAACACGGAACAACCCATTAATTCTCAATTCTGGGATTTTCGGAAATTACGAATTGGGAGTTCGCGAATCCCGTGACCCTTGTCCCAATTATTTTTACTATATGTGGGTTCGGGAATTTGATGTTCGTGAGGCGTGCCAAACACGGCCTAAGAAAAAGGGGTTGGGCTTTGCCAAGCATATGCTGTTGGGTGTGAAGACAACTTGTTCACCAAGCAAAGTGTTACTTGCTCGTTAAGTACGACGTTTCTTGTTGACCAAGCAAGAGTTTATTTGTTCTCCAAGTAGGAAGATATATTTCTTGATTGTAAAGAAAGTATCTTGTGGTAGATTGTTTCTTCGCCCCTAAGTAACTCTAGGCTATATAAAGGGCCTAGACCCTCCTGTAATCAATACACAGAAAAACAGAAAAGCTTCAAGCTTGTAATTCTTTCTCCTCTATAAACAATATTAGGCAGGCGGTGTTTTGTGGTTTTTCACCACCCGTCTGGTTTTTCACAATTTCTGGTGTCTTGTTATTTTTCTCTTTATCTCTTGCTATTGTGTTGTGATATTGTGCGGCTACCTCGATCCTTACAACTGGTATCAGAGTCAGGTTACAGGAGAGTTCTGTTGGTGTGCAAAATCCAATCGAACGCTTGTGAAGGAGGAAGTGCTTCTCAAACAACATGGAGGATAGCAGGGCGAATATCCGATATTTTGATGGTAAGCATTTTGGTTATTGGAAATTACAAATAACTGACATGTTGTATGCCAAAGAACTAGAGGATACTTTACAAGAGAAGCAACCTAAAGGCACAGACGACAATGCATGGAAGAAATTAGATCGCCGCGCACTCGGCTTCATTCGAAACACCATCTCCATGGATGTGGCTTCGCATGTTGCAGATGAGACCACAATTTTTGGATTCATGAAGAGACTGTCTGACTTGTATGAGAAGCCCTCGAGTTCCAACAAGATTCACCTTCTACGACGACTATTCCAGCTTCAGATGGCTGAAGGTGCTTCCGTGACATATCATGTAGCGGAGTTTAACAACATCATCAATCAATTGAAGGTAATCAAATATTCCTTGGATGATGAGTTGCTCGCGCACTGTCTGTTGATCTCTATGCCAGATAGCTGGTCGACTACTGCAGAGGTGATTTCTGGCCAAGAAAAGGTGACTCTCGACTTTGTTCGTGACCGCATCGTCAACGAAGGTATTCGTAGAAATGAGCGAGGCGAAACAAGCGGAGTGGCCCTAACTAGTCAAAGGGATCGAGATGGTCAGAAGGGCGAGAACCAGGCAGATCCAAGTCGAGAGGACAAAGCAAGTCTCGAACCAAAGGTGAGGCGGAGTGCTGGAATTGTGGAAGGAAGGGTCACTTGAAGCGTGACTGCAAGGCCCCTAAAAAGGCGAAGAAGAGAGGAGATGAGTCTAACTCGGTAAATGCAGCAACTCAGGAGGACTCAGATGATGCTCTGGTGTTATGTCTCGACAGCCCAATCGAATCATAGATTCTTGATTCAGGTGCTTCTTTTCACTCTACCTCTTGCAAAGAATTGATGAAGAATTTTGTATCTGGGGAATATGGAAAAGTGTTCTTAGCAGATGGTAAACCTTTAATAATTACGGGCAAAGGTGATGTTGACATTAAGTCAAGCAATGACTACAGATGGACATTACATGATGTTCGTTATATTCCCGGATTGAAAAAGAATTTAATTTTTGTGGGTCAATTGGATCGTGAGGGGTATAAGACCATCTTTGGAGAAGGTTCTTGGAGGATAGTAAAAGGAGCAATGATCATTGCACGAGGCACTAAGGTGGGAACACTCTATCTGACTGACAGTAGTGGAAATTTGGTGGCATTAGCGGGGGCGGAGACCAAACTAATCTTGTGGCACAACAGATTGAGGCACATGAGCGATAAAGACTTGAAAGTGCTAGCTTCAAAAGGGTTACTTCCGGCTATACAGTCGGTTGAAATTGGATTCTGTGAAGATTACATGCTCGGTAAGCAGAAGCGGGTCAGTTTCTCAAAGGTCAGGCGGAAGCGCAAGGAAGAGAGGCTAAAACTTGTGCACACAGACGTGTGGGGACCGGCACCGGTCCAATCCCAAGGTGGCTCAAGATACTATGTCACATTCATCGACGATTCCACTCACAAAGTATGGGTTTACTTTCTCAAACACAAGTCTGAAGTGTTTGAGGTGTTCAAGAAGTGGAAGGCGGAGGTCGAGAATGAGACCGGTCAAAAGCTGAAGTGCTTTAGATCGGACAATGGTGCCGAGTATGATGGAGCCAATTTCAAGGCGTATTGCGCGGAGCATGGAGTCAAACTAGTGCGAACAGTCCCAAATCGACCACAGCAAAATGGAATTGCAGAGAGGATGAATCGAACCCTCAATGAGCGCGCTAGGGCAATGTGACTTCACGCGGATCTGCCTAAGATGTTTTGGGCAGAGACAATCAACACGGCAGCTTATCTCATCAACCAAAGTCCCTCGGTGGCCTTAGAATTTGAGTTGCCTGAAGAGAAGTGGTCAGGTAAAAAGGTATCTTTATCTCACTTGAAAACATTTGGATGCACTGCATACGTGCATGTAGACTCAGACAAAAGGGACAAGTTGGATGCAAAGGCAAAGAAATGTATTTTCATTGGGTATGGAACTAATTATTTTGGTTATAGATTTTGGGATGAGAAAAATCGAAAAATAATTAGGTCCAAGGATGCTACATTCAATGAAAATGAGTTATACAAGAAATCTGCATCAAATGAAGATGAAGTGAGAGAGATTGATTTGGGTGATGCTAAAGTCCCAAATGGTCCGGTCAACAATGAATGGATTGAAGGTGATGCGGTCCAAGGAGATAATGAAGTCGATGATGTTGCGACCGGAGATGTAGCAGCCAACGACGAAGAAGAGCTCAACCCACAAGAACCGGTGTTGAGAAGGTCTACTCGGGTTCGTAAATCTAACACACGGTATCTATCTTCCCTCAACTATTTACTTTTGACCGACTCGGGTGAGCCTGAAGACTACAATGAGGATGTAAACTCGGGTGATACGGTTAAGTGGAAGCATGCCATGCAAGAGGAGTTAAGGTCCTTGGAGAAAAACATGACATGGGTTCTGACTCGGTTGCCAGAAGGGAAGAAGGCGCTACAAAACAAGTGGGTGTATCGAGTTAAAGAAGAACCTGATGGTAGTAAGCGGTATAAGACGAGATTAGTGGTCAAGGGTTTCTTGCAAAAGAAAGATATTGATTACACTAAGGTTTTCTCACCGGTGGTGAAGCTTACAACCATCCGAATGATTCTTGGTATTGTAGCAACCGAGAATTTGCACCTAGAACAACTCGATGTGAAGACAGCTTTCCTTCATGGTGATTTGGTGGAAGAAATCTACATGGTGCAGCCTGAGGGATTCGAAACTCAAGGAAAGAAGGGTCTTGTGTGCAAATTGAATAAAAGCCTGTATGGTTTGAAGCAAGCTCCTAGACAGTGGTACAAGAAATTCGATAAATTCATGTGTAGTCGTGGATTTAAGCGAGGAGACACGGACCACTGTTGTTACTTCAAAGATTTTGATGGCTCCTATGTTATTTTGCTTTTGTATGTCGATGACATGCTCATTGCAGGTGCAAGTATGAAGGAAATCAACACACTAAAGCATGAGTTAGCGAAGGAGTTCGAGATGAAGGACTTGGGTCCAGCAAGTCAAATTCTAGGCATGCGCATTTCTCGAGACCGCGTGGCAGGTACTCTGACTTTGTCACAAGAGAAGTACATCAACAAGGTGTTGGATAGATTTCGAGTGCAAGATGCTAAGTCAAGAATCACACCGCTGGGGGTTCAACTCAAGTTGTCGAAAGCTCAGGCACCAAAGACGAAGGAGGAGCGTGACTACATGGCGACTGTGCCCTATTCCTCGACAGTTGGCAGTCTCATGTATGCAATGGTGTGCACTAGACCCGACATTGCTCATGCAGTGGGAGTAGTGAGCCGTTACATGGCAAATCCAGGTACTGCACATTGGGAGGCGGTGAAATGGCTGCTACGATACTTGAAAGGCACTTCAAGTATGGCACTGTGCTTCAAAAAGGACAGTGTAGGTTTGGAAGGATTCGTTGATGCGGATCTTGGTGGTGATGTGGATAGTCGGAAGAGCACTTCCGGTTATATTTTCACGTGGGGAGGTACAGCAATAAGCTGGATGTCGAGATTGCAAAAATGCGTGGCTCTTTCTACAACAGAAGCAGAGTACATGACGATTTTGGAGGCCGAAAAAGAGATGGTTTGGTTACTTAATTTCTTGAAGGAGATTGGAAAGGACCAAGGTTACAAAGCACTTTACACCGACAGTCAAAATGCTTTGTGTCTCGCGAAGAATCTGGTATTTCATTCAAGGACAAAGCACATCTCGCTGAAGTACCACTACATTCGTGAATTGATAGAAGACGGGGCCTTGTCGTTGAGAAAGATTGCATGTGCGGCAAATCCTGCGGACATGCTCATAAAGGTTGACACCACGGATAAACTAAGGCTATGCACTGCCTCAGTTGGGCTCAGTCACTAGTCAAGTGGGAGCTGCTGCCAACCTATGGAAGATTGTTTGGAGTAGAGGAGATGCGAAAGAGATTTGGGACACTGGGATAATAGTGTTACCAATTTGTCTTCAAGTGGGAGATTGTTGGGTGTGAAGACAACTTGTTCACCAAGCCAAGTATTACTTGCTCGTCAAGTACGGCGTTTCTTGCTGGCCAAGCAAGAGGTTACTTGTTCTCCAAGTAGGAAGATGTGTTTTTTTATTGTAAAGAAAGTATCTTGTGGTAGATCGTTTCTTCGTCCCTAAGTAACTCTAGGCTATATAAATGATATAGACCCTCCTGTAATCAATACACAGAAAAACAGAAAAGCTTCAAGCTTGTAATTCTTTCTCATCTATAAATAATATTAGGCAGGCAGTGTTTTATGATTTTTCACTACCCGTCTGGTGTTTCATAATTTCTGGTGTCTTGTTATTTCTCTTTTTATCTCTTGCTATTGTGTTGTGATATTGTGCGGCTACATCGATCCTACTTACGTAGAACTGAGGAGGAAACAGTTGAACACCTTTTCAATGAATGTTGCTTCGCCTCGCAAGCAAAATACAAACTGCTCTCAACCCTCTGCCCCGGCTAACTCCACATCATGACCATGAAGACAACTCTGTTAATGCAAGACCACTTCCGAACTATTCCCAGGAAAGTAAAAGAGATCCTGGGGCAATCCTCAGTTTTGTAATGTGGCGTGAAAGGTGCGCACGAATTTTCAGTCAACAAAATACTGACTTGCATTTTCTGGTGAATCAAGTCATCTTCGAAAGGAAGAGCATCAACATGAACACAAACTAGGGCTGCTTCTCGCCTCAGAGAGCAATTTTTGTCCTTTTAGTCTTTTTTAAAAAACATTTTTTAACTTTCTTTTACCCGCTCAATCTGCCAGAGCAAAACTCAGTTTTATTATTCTCCCTAGCATTACTTCTTCAATGTACTGTACTTGTTTTTCAGCCACTGGCTAAAGTTGTAAACATTTATTTTTCAATGAAAAGATAAGGGCATGACCGATATTTTTGTGACAAAAAAAAAATGTGATAAAATATTGAAGTATCGGTTTGTGATCTTGAGTTTTCGGATTATATTTGAATTGAACGGCTGCTATTGCACGCCATAAAAATGGTAGCGGATGTAACCTCCTGGATAATGGAGCCATTTCATAAAAAGGAGGAACCTCTGTGGTGGTTCAAATTGAAAAACTGGTTTATTTTTTGAGCCAAAATTTCGTTTTTTTTTTTTTGTAAGGTTATTAATATAAAAAAAAGGGACGAGTATTGACCGCTGAATACGAATAGGAGAATGCATGCAAGTTTTCTTTTCTTTTCTTTTTTTTTTTTTTTGAAATAAGAATGCATGCAAGTTGTAAACTGCACTTTTGGAATTTGCTTTTAATTAAGAGAAAAATTGGGCGTTTTCCTTTTAAATTTTGGTAGTTGAAAATTTTCCCATCAAAGTTTCAATATTCGATATATTCCTGTCTAAATTTAAAATATCTCTCATACTTCCCTTCTCTTTAAATTAAGACATTAATAAGAAAATAAGTTCAATCATAAAACATCCTTGGAATTACCTTTTGGTTATTAATATTTCAACTCTCTCAGATCTTCATAAACACATCCTTGCATTAGCAATAACGGGAGGACACGATTTAATAGGCGACTAGCATTAAATTTACGCATTCATTTGATTAATGGTTAAATTTAAATTAAGCTAATTTATCATATTTTGTATATACCATTTTGGTGTTTAGATCATGTTACAGCATCACAGAAATAAGTTTACTGCTTGCAACTCATTTCGACAAATTAATGCAATTAATTCAAAAAATGGGGAAGTATGAGGGATTTTTTTAGTTTATATCTATATGTTAATATAGCCAGTATTAATTTTGGACAGGAAAGTTTCCACTTGCAAAAATTTTAATGGATATACTATCTTTGTTTAACTATTACATAATCATTTTTAAATAAAACAAAGTACTATCAGTCCCAATCACCTGAGTGGTCTCCTCTTCAATTGTATGAATTTCATTGGAAAAGTGTAAGTAGAATTCTAATCAATCCTGATTGAGTGATTGTACTTGTTCATTTTTCTAGACCGTCTGAATCAAAATGAACGATTTATATTTATGAATTATGAGGAAATCAAATCAGTGCAATTAGAGAGAAACCCACTAATTCAGGCCTGTATCACACGTGCCAGGTTACTGCTTTTTTTAGATCCTTTTTGTGTGGAAAAGAGAAATCCAAATCCTGTGGCACGCGACACAGCGTGTAGCGCGGCATAGGACCGTCCGATCAGATCTGGATGGATGAGGGAGCCCCATGCATGTAACCAGATTGTAAGGCCCGAAAAAAAAGAACCGTCGAGATCTGATCGGACGGTCCGTGTCGCGCGTCACAGGATTCGGATTGTGGAAAAGAGTAGTGTGGCGGTGTGGGCCTCTACAACGTCATATTCCAAAGTTATCTCTATTGACTTTTCCAAAAACTTAAAATGGTGACTTTTCTTTTACAAAAACTGAATTTTGCCAATGCACTGTGCTGGTGATTTGGGTGAGTCTGGTTCTATTTAATGCATCATCTATCATTGCTCTATTTATAATATGATGAAGTAATTTCACAAGTATAGTTTTATTTTATTTTCTCAAACTTAACCTGGTGGCTTCCTTTTCTTATACAAAAACTTTTTTTTTTCTCCAGAGAAATCTTGCTAAATTACCAATCTATCTATACATACACATATATATATACGCCAGTGGGCGGATTGCGACATTAATCTTGCATCCTTTTCTAAACACAAATATTCTTTAACCTCCTTCATAAATATAATACTAATTATCAAAACCATTTATTTTTTTATTTTCTTATTAAGTTCTTGCACACACTATGCAATCAACGTATATCATTCTCTTTAAAAGTTGGATTTTTAAGTTCATTAATATTGCCTAATTATATTGTTCTTAGAGGTTGTAATCAGTAAGTCTCATAATCCTGCGCAATTGCATATGATTTTTGTTTAACGTTTAATTAGTGATATTTTTTTTTATATAAATAAGATAAGGATTAAGTCCTTGGTTAGTAGCAGTTTATCAGTTCAGTATCATGTGATGCTATTAGTTTGACAACCCAATATTGTGTTTCATCATATGGTTTTAACTCTAGATCTTGACAACAGCACCCCAAAGAAAAAGTCATTAGGAGATACAATGGGTGATTTTAATTGTAGTAGTTTAAACTTTAAAGAGTATATCACGCTTAGAGCATCTCAATATCTAATAATATACTATGTCCATCTGTTGATTTAGGTTGACTTCGGGTGAGCAATGTCAACGACCGTGTGGGTCCCACTTGGGAGGAAGACTTTTCTATCGTTTTGCAAGTTGCTAGTGCCAATGTACCAAGTCAAAAAAACTCCTTTGGGGCCTACAGATCCTTTTCCCAAAAGCCAAAATAATAAACCTGTGGAAAGTCCGATAATGTCCTTTTCTGTTAATTCTATTGTTCTAAAAATAAGCCTAACCAGAATATGATTCTCTTCATTTTGGTGGTGCCAAATTGTTCCACGTCTCCACAAGCAGCAAAAAACAGTTGTAGTAGACTTCCAACGACTAGCATGGAGTATTGCGACAGTTTATATCGAATAATTAATCCAAATGTTCAACAAATTAAAATTAGATATAAGATAACTGGTAGATGGTGAATTCGTAGTAGTTAAATTTAATTTATTAAGGTTCAAGATTTTTTTTCCTAAATAGTGGAATGTGCATCAAATTCAATTTTTTCCTAAAGGACAATATTCAGTAAATAATAGGACATATGCATGAAGCCATGAACATATATAGTACATTAGTATCAGTTCATTAAGATAATTCATCGACTTTCTATATATATATATATAGAATCCCTTTCCTAGAATGAAACTCAAAGATGAAGAATTGGAAAGTAAATTACTAAATTCTTAGCTTGTTAAGTAAACTGAGATCAACAATTCAAAATTCATTGTTAAAAGTTAATTAATAGTTAATGGAGGAATAAATAGAGCTTTTAATTGATTTAAACTTCGACTATATTTACTTTGAATATATACACTATCTAGATCACGTTTAAAATATTGAAATTTGAATACATATTAATATCAAACTAAATAATTATTTTATTCATAAATCTAAACATTGTGATATTATGATATCGAAGTAAATAAAGACCTACTGTGTTCTATTTCTAAAATATAATTTAAACGTTTTTTTAGATATAATTTAAAATTTTTAAAAGTTTTCTTAAAAAAATAAAATAAAATGAATCTCGTGAAAGATAAAATGAATTACTAGTAGTAATTTAGAAGTAAAACATTGATACAATATCCATCATGCATACAACAACCTTATTAATCTTGACACCTGTCAAATTACAATTGAAGGCACAGTAGATGCATACTTCAGTAGACATATAACAAAAGGCGATTGTATATCCAAATTATAAAACAAAAGGTTTTCTTGCATTTTTTTTCTTTCTAATTAATTAATTGGTGCTGCATGCTCTGTTATATCTTGAAGTCACAACTCACAAACTGATGTGGAACTCAAAAATTTTTATACACGCAAATTAGTCCTCAAATAACTTAACCAAACAAAGCCATCGTAATTAGTTTTTTTTCCACAGTGCCTATTAGAAACACCGCTAAATATAAATAAATATCTTAGAAAATTGAGCAAATTAACAAACTATAGTGTAAACTGCCTGTCGATAAGCCTGAGGATTGTAAGTATATCTTTTGATTACTCAATTGCACATAAACTAATATCTTGTTTACCCTTCTACTGTTCTACAATTATCTTCCTTCTCATAGTTTAAGAATTTGCAAGCTACAGATAACTGATAACTCTCATTCCGACGACTAAAACTAGAATAAAAGTAATTTCAACATTTTTGGAAAAATTGAAGCAGAATCAGTGATGATGTCTTACAAGAGTACAAGACCCTTTAAGGGATACCTAACAAATGCTTTGCATATAGGGCTGCTATGAATCTCAAATTTACGCTAATTAGACAACTTAGAAAATAAAATAGGAAGTAATACAATAATTTATTCAGATGGTCGGATCCAGACCAATTCCTGATGGGGCCTGTTTGTGTACTGTTGTTGGAAAAATGATAAAAGATTCACTCACATGACTTCACAAGCAAGCTCAAAGCGTGTACGCGGCCTGAAGACTTTGATAAAAACCCCTCTCTTCTAGACTTCTAAACACTCTTCTCTAACAATTAATTTTTTGTGATCTCTTTTTGTTCCCTCTACCCTTTTTTTTTCTCTATTCCAATTAACTCCTCTCTTCTACACACTCTACTCAAACCAATCAATTGTCCCCTTGTTCTCTGATCTCTTTGTTTTTACTTAATACCCTCTCCATTTTATTCTACTTAAGAGTCTTAGATGGAGACTAAGGCATGTATGGCTGGCTTGACCAACGGCAACAAGAGAGATGATGACGAGAGGCCATTGTTGCCTCCAAAAAGAGGGACCATCAAGCGACAAATCTTCAAGTCTATTTTCGCCTCTATGGCGGGTCTACCGCAATGCATATGCGGTTGCATCGCTCATCTGAAAAACTTAAAATAAAAAGAAAGCTATCAGCATTTTTATCGAGATATGGTAGGCTCCGCACAATAATTATGCATTCTCAAATCAACATGTTTTGGAGGCTGACTCTGTTCCAGTTCAGAGGAGGTGAAGCTATGTACTGTGAAAACTTGGGGAATGGTAATGGAAAATTAGCATAAAACTCAATTGTTACTAAACTGTGTGAAAAATGATATTAAAAAAAAAAACTAAATGTTTGGAAGATATCGAGGTTTACTTTTTTTTTTTTTTCCTTTTTTTCATCACACGCATGGCTCATATTCCCTTTGCCTGTTATTAGACTCTTTGTGGCACACATATGTTGTTCGGAATGTATTATTGACTAAAATAATTTTTACTTTGGTTTTACTTCTATATTTTAAAAACTCACGTTGCAAGAGCAATGCTGAGTATAGTTTCTTTTCTTGTTTTTGGGTGGCATAACTTGGAATAAATTAAGATTGGATTCATGAGCAAAAGTATATGTTGACAAGGTTATTTTAGACTTTCTTCGTACGAGTAGGTGAAAGACTCGATTGACTTTCATTTCTCTTGTCGTTTCTAAATTCTAACTTATTCTTCTCCTATTATTGAGGGCACAGGCTGCGCATAAGAAAATAGTAGAGTATTGCACAGTTGCACAAAACGATGAAAAAATAACTTTGTTCGCTAATAACTAAAATTGATAAAGAAAATACCAGGGGTGAGGGGTCTACGGAATCACATCCTACCTTTTACCTTCGATCTGAACCGTCCGATTAATGATGAATGTCCTGTGAATAATACCAGTTGATAGGCCCGAAAAAATTTAACCGTCGAGATTAAATCGGACGGTTCAAAAAGATCAGCAGCACAGGATACTGGTCCGTCCCAGGGGCCAGAACAAAGGTAACGATGGCCCCTCACAGAATAGATATAATATAATAACTTGGAGCTTAGATAGCGGGAGCTTCAGCCCATAACTGACACGTGGGCCCACATCCAGGGATCCTGGTAGGGCAAAGGTCCACCCAAGCTCCAATGGCAGCGCGAGCAACCTTGACCTTATTTTCCTTCCCAAAAAGGGGGAAAAAAAAGCAACGTTTTTTCTCATCTTTTTTGTATTTCTATTGTAGGGTATTGGCTCAAGGTCGAGGGTGCCCAAAAAAAATAAAAAAAGAGGTGGTGATGATTTAATGGCTTGTTACCAGTTTAGAATTTAATCCGGTAGTAAGAAATTGGTTATGTTTCGAAAGTCAAAATCAAGGTTGATTGAAATCTTTAATTTGTTGTGTGATGCTCTTCAACACTGGTATTCATGCACCGTCTGCCACCAAAGTTTCTGTTAAACTAGGACTTGTGACTCTCTGGCCAAACTGGAGCTAGCTGTGAAATTGAGAAAATCTGTGTACTATTTCAACAAAATTTGATGTTGACTCGGCAGATTGAGCCTTAGTTAAAGGAAACAGATCTATTAGATCAATGCATTGTGCATGACGCGTAACAGAGTTTTGGATAACGAGTGTTGTTTCTCCCCAAAAGTAACATTTCAAATTGGTTTAAAAAGGACTGGCTATTAAAGAAAAAAGCCGTGCTGCGCAATGCAGAGCAGACCCTAGTTGGGACTGAATGACTTCGTATGTTGTGTTGGCTGTAATAAAATCACCTCTTTATATGGTAAGCTATCGATCAAAATCAGCTGAGATAGATCAGCTTCATGAATTGTTCAGTATGATTTGTTTTCTGCAATGGAGGTGGCCTTTCTTAAATAATAATTCGACAGGGGTAGACTTGCCGTGAAAGTGCCCTCTTCTTAAACAGCCTTTGGATTTATTTCAGAACTAAAACCATGTATACATAATTGATGACAACACGAGCTTCTTGACAAACAAAAAGAGTGTATCTCTAGGCCTTGCAATGCAGAGTGCTCAAGCATTAGAACCATAATATATACTTATCAATTCCAGTCAGGGGAAAAAAAGCATTGCCAGCCAGAACTAAATTGCAAAATACAAAGCAAGTATTTACATGATTCTTAAATTAAATCTACATTATGATGCATTAAAGAGAAAAAAATGCACACATTGTCACATGTAGACACATTGCTGCTATCTAAACTGATAACAAGAATCACATACTAGAAATTCTAAACATTCACAAATCTAAGCAGAGAGGTTCCTTAAACTGATAACTTGTCCTGCCAACCTCAACAAACTTGCTTTATCATTTGGCCTACTGAGTGGTTGGTCAATCCAACGAACAAAAAAAATGAGCTATAATTCTCATATCACCTGGAAACCTAGAAGTTCCATCGGTCAAGTTGCAATTTAGCCTCAGCCATGTCCTTCTGTGCTTTTCTCCTTCGGTAAAATATTGGGCAATCACGACTAGTATAGACAATAAATCAAAGATCAGTTATAAACTTATAGTAATGGGACTTTTTATCTTCCTTTTTTTTCCCCCAAACTATACAATATATTTTAGCATACTTAAAAACACACATTTTGACAGTTTATTTGAAAATGAGACCAAACTATTAAGAGCTAGATTAGGTCATACATATTAGTTCACATAGCTTAACTTAGTTTGATTTGAGTTCAATTTTTTGGGTTTATTAAAACTTAAAAGCATTGGCTCGTTAGGAGGTGGCAAAATCTAAACAGTCAGCAGGAATTTCATCACGTTGTCAGTTTATATGCAAGCATCTGAAATAATGTCGGCTTCTAGCTGCAAATATGAGTTGCTAGATTTTCACATGCTGTGTTCACAAAATTGGGTTTATTTTCAATCAAAACATGACAATATGGTAAAGGAAGTAAGAAGCAAGACCTCGTGCAGAGAACATCCTGGTGTAGAGAGCCTTGGCATTCTTGGCACTGAGTCCATAGCCTTCCAAATAGCGATTCTAATTCCGACACTGTTTTAAACACATACTTGAAGTTTAAGATCTTATAATATATATCAAAACTATTTAATTTAATATTTATATGAAAATAAAAGCAAGCTCAAAGGTACGGTTCCTCAAAAAGGGCAATTTGCTTTTCCCTTGAAAAAAGAATAGGAAAACAAGGTTACCATTTGCCACTGTTTTGCAATATAACTCTGCTTCTCTTCCTTTGCAATGTGAACAAAGCGTTTTATTTGAACCACTATCATGACAAAAAAATATTCAGAAAATAATGTGGACACAAATATTATAATATAAGTTACAAAAAAAAAAAAACTAAGAGAGAAGGATATTAAAAGTTACTACCTGATAACAGCTTTGCATCCAAGGCAGCTAAGTTGTTTTTTTGCAAATTTCATAATCCCACTATTTGAAGGAGTTGATTTTGAAACGGCTCTAGTGTGGCTTCCCTGTAAAAGCTCCCTTCTTGCATTTGGTAGAATTGGCTCGAAAATTCTTAAAATTGGCTAAAAGTTGTTCACACAAAGTCATCATTTAGGATATGCTTTATATATCTTCAGTAACAAACTAAATAAACAATACACATACTTTACTGATTTGATTGTCAAGGTAATACTGAGGATCTATCGGGATGTTATTCTCCAGCACATAGATTGGATCTTCTGACCGTTCATAAGCCTGTGTACCAAGGACAATTTTAATTTGCAAACTTTTCAAATCATAAAAATGAAGTTGCAAAAGATCAACTTTTGAGAAACTGAAATAAAGAAACTCTGAGCACACCTTGGCCCCTTTAGCAGCGTTTATAATTACATAAGGGACACGATCTCCAACATTTGGTGCAGTTGCTGCATCCCTCTGTTCGACAAGAAAAAGCATTTCATACCAATTTACCCTATTGATTCTCAGTTAAAAATATCCTGAAGACCTGAATAAATAAATGTAGATAACTTGTTTGATTCATAGACCTAATCGTACCATTTTATATTGGAATAACTGCTTCAGCCCATTAAATATCTTTCTAAGTTTCTTGTAGAAGTAAATAAGCTCATAAAATTTTGAAAAGAGGGAACACTATCAAGTTCATACTTTTCGCATACGTTCAGCAAGTTCAACATGTGCAGCCTTCACCGCATAATTGTCTCCTGTTTTTGTGAGACCCTGCATTATTGAGTAACTACATTATACCAAAATCAGGAATATTGATTAAGTTTTGCCTATATTTAAATAAAAGCTCACCTTTGTTATGACCAAGAGAGACAAGTCTATCCGGTTCATCAAAAGATCAGAAATGGTGTTTTTAACATACTGTGTTGCACCTGGTACGTCTCTGTCAATTAAAATCTTGTGAAGGCTCTCAGTTACCAAATTCTTCACCAATAAACAGTTGTCTCTTCTGACTGTTTCTATGCCTGAGCACCAAAAGCAATTGATTAGAATATCTTTTATTGGGTGTCCAAAAGGTTCTTTGCAAGTAAGATTCAATTGTGCTGCATTTGCATATGCATCACGTTGTTTCAAATTTGTAGCTGAAATATAAACTTTTTGGCAATGACAAAATCTACAATCATTGTATCTATAAAAATGGAACAAGAGTAGTCTGTCAAATATTAAATATTTTAGACAATTCAGCTATCCATCAGAGCAGCTCAACTAAACCAAATTGAAACCAATTGTAAATTTCCTGATTGGTTCTTTTTTTAACTGTAGCTGTACAGAATTAATCTCCTAACGAAGTTGACCATGTTTGGTTGACTTCACCTCCACTTTTCTGCTAATGTAAACCATAATTTTGGCTGGAAGTTGCAACTTTAAGAGAAAATGCACGTCATTTGCAAATATAACAAAAAATACAGCCTCTTAATTCCAAAACCCAAAATCGACACTAACAGCTTAGCTCTTACCTTTGGTGTCCATCTTGTCAAACTTCTCTGGATTAGTCCAGTACAAGCCAGCATATCTCTTCTTGCTAATTAGCAGATAGGGAAAATATACCTTCTCAAACTCCAGTTTAATGGGCTTCAAAGAGATTAAAAAAAAAAATCAGAATTAAATTATAATGTATTTATAGATAACTTTCAAAGAAAATATTATACTAAATTCATATAGAATAGTAGGTCCACTTTCCATTGTAATCAGCACATGTGGAGTATTTAAATAGCAGACACTACAACTATTCAGCAACAGCCTGCATCTTTTATTTGCATTATGCACATAGTGAATTAATCTTTGCTGGAATACCTGAAGATTGCAATTGCAGAATTGCCACAAAGAAATCTGTAACAAATTAGATGCCTTAAATGGTGTACCTTAGTAAATGTACCACTGATAAATTCTGCAGCTTCCCTTCCCAAATTCATGGCAGCATCTACAGTTGGCACACCAAATTGTACCATCACAGAATCCGTGTCTCCATAAACAACCTAACAAAATTTGTGGTCAATAAGTTACTTATAAGAAACTTAGAAAATTCTTCTTGTAATTCTACCTCTGCATTGTGCTCATAGCCTGCCGTGGTGGTAAACTTTTCTTCAACAATTTTCTTTGTATGCTCGATCATCTGTCTACCTGAAACAAAGAAGCAAAACAATTATCGACGCAGCTATCATATGATCTTTGGCGTCTATTGTTTTATTTAAAATTTTCATTACCATAGCTTGTCACACTAGAGGAGATTTCCAGGCAAGGTAGTTGACCAACTGTTGCTCCAGTGAAACCATAAACTGAGTTTGCACTTATCTACACATAAGAACATTTAGTATTTCTGACTCTAAAAATAACACCAATTCAAGTAATAAAAAAGACAAGATTACTTTAAGTGCCAACTGGCGACCATCAAGAACAGCTCTCTCGAAAGGATCTTTTGCTTCCTGAACAGAAATATAGAATGAAAAGTAGAATCATAATTACAGAGTTTCAAAATTAAATATTAACAATATTTATTTAATATTACATACCTTCAAATCTGCTTTGGCCCTTTTACGGGCAGCAATTAGTTCTTCCAGGATTTCTGGGAGTATACCCTAAAATGTAATGGAAAATTATCTTAGCATATGAGATTCTTGCAGATTTTAATTTTTTTTAAAAAAAAGATACCATGCATAATTTTACCTTTTGCACCTCAGGTTTGACAAATGTTTCATTAGAAGGGGTTTTGTTAACACTTTCAGGTAGTAAGTTTAGCCTTCGAGCATCCTCTGGTGTAACCTTAACAAAAAAACATGCTTAGAGAACAAGTCTGCAATGCTTAACAGAATTAAATTAAGAACATTAAAATTGTTGTAATACTTACAAGGGTACAATAACATAAATTATATGCCATCATAATGGAAGGATACAAAGATGCAAAATCAAGAGTAGCAATAGGCCTCTCATAAAATCCAGCCTTTGCCTCCAAAACCTACCAAAATTAAATGCTAATATTATTGCTTGTATCTACAAGAAATAATACTATCCTAGTATTATTCCAAAAACTTTTCATAAAATAAAATTAAGTTTTATTTTGATGGATCACAACATCTTGTTGTCAAATTTAGCTGCTGGTTGATAATTATAATAAGATAAAAAATAAAAGGGAAAAAAAATAAGAAATAAAAAAGAACTTACTGTTGCCCCCTCAAAAGTGTCTGAAGCAGAGCCCTGACCTTTGATATTTGGTATAACGAGGTGTTTTTGCTTTGCCTTCCTCAGGAGCTGTGAGAGGACCTATAGAGATGATTTTTCTGTGTCAGATTAGTAAAATAATCTACTTCTTGGTCAAGTATAGCATAAAGTTTTTTTTACCTTGATGCTTTGACCCCTTGATAGAAGAAATGAGATGGGGACACCAGTGACTCTTGCCATTTCAACATAGTTGTATATATACATCAACTTGTCTAAGAGACGCTGTGGCAGATAAGCATCCTGAAATTGTAATATAAACAAAAAGATTCACTGATATGGAGACATTCAGAAAGTGTAATGATGATACATGTAGAAGAGGTATAGTTTATAGTTTAATATTAGGGTGAAGCACCTTCAAGCAATAGACAGCGAGACGCCTCCTCGTCTCAGCGTTACCATTTTGAAGATCTGATATAATCGAATGGTGAACATCCTCTTTCTGCATATAACAGAAAGAAAACACAGAACATATTTATTCAATGACAGATAGAGAAGACCCAAAAAAAAATCAGCAGTTCAAAATTGTATTGGAAACTGACTTGTTCTCCTAGAAAATGTGCAGATACAGAATTCAGCGAGTAGGAACTAAGCTTGTAATCCCTTTGCACAGCCTGAAATATATGCCAGAAACAAAGAATTAGGCCCAAAAGAGCTAATTAATGCTAGCTAATAAAACATTAGAAATCTTAACCTGAAGAAGATCAAATTGAACTCTCCCTTCAATTGTTATCTCTTTGCTTTCACGCACACCATACTGCCTGGGTTTGTTCAATAACTCTATTGTGAGAAATTCAGAATCAATGAGAATTATAATGAAAGAATATAATATTATCAGAAGTCCAAATCTTTGTTTAAATTTGTAGAGCTTGACGTAGGACTGCTTACACAAAACTTATAAATTTGCTAGCTTACCCTTTTCTTATGAATAGCCAAGATTAACCAATATAGTTTCTAAAAAAACAACAAAATAATGATTTGACCTCGCGAAAAAAATCATGATACCTTATTCATAATCTTTAGATAGTTCCTACAAAATTCTTCTAACTTCTAAGACTAAGTGAGAAGTTTTAACTTCATGTTACCTTGAAGAGAACGTGGAATCACGAACCCGGACTCGACTATTTCTGATGCGACCAAGGATTGGGAACTCTGCTATCTTAAGCACTTCAGCTCTCTATAAAAACACACAGAGAAATAAGCACACAATTATATTGTACCCATATGCATAATTAATCAATAGTGCTAATACTGAGAAAATGCACCTCCAGAAGATATGGAAGGTCAAACTTGCAGATGTTGTATCCTATTATGATATCTGGGTCAATTTCACGGATGAAATCCTACACAGTTGTATAAATAAATTATAACAGATCATTCTAAGGAAGAAACTATAAACCAAGCAGACACTAACCCTCCAAGCAAGTAAAATATCTCTCTCAGTATCAAATGACATCACATCAACTCCAACGATAGGTGAGCACGATTTCAAAGTCATGACATTTTGTACTAACGGCCGATCACTACCTTGCAGAGTAACCAAGTTCGCAATCTATTTGAACATAGAAGAAAAAACAAAGATATTCAGCATGAAAAAAAAAAGCTATCCATTTTGAAAGGTAATTTTACAAATCTAATTAGTTAACCTGAATAACAGGATCATGTGTAGGTTCTGGAAATAGACCCTTTCGTCCTGCACACTCTATATCAAAACTTAGAATACGAAATGGTGCCATCTTTGAGTACTCTCCTTCTGGTGCATGGCTTATCAAATCTGAATATCTTTTAATGCATTTAAGGAACAAAATTGTTTATACATGTTAGTGAAATGATACTTGAGAATCGCATGGTAATGCTTCTCATTTCATTTCAGTCACTATGTGAAATAATGGGCAATTTTGTAGAAATGCCTTCCAAAACAAGTACTGAGATGCACTGCTTGCAGGTTCATCATCAGTCATGATCTGTACTGAACCAGTTCTGTGTAACCCAGCAGTTGGGTATGCCCCAAAGCTGGAAGTACTGGTCACAACAAGTACAGATATGTACCACAGTACCTGGTCACTCTCCTGTTTGAGTTTGTTAAATACTGCAAAGAATCTCGTAAAAGAAGTGCTTGACAGTGTTAAAAATCCTCTTCTTTTAAGGGATTTCATTTCCCCAAGTTCCTCAGATCATTAGCTGCAATATATGCCACTTCATCAAATACTTCAAAATCTTAATTACAGAAAAAGGATACAAGGAATCAACTTCAAGCTGGCAGTACGACATGATCTTAGCACTTTTCTTGTACTTGCCTGAAGGAACCTCAATCCAATTACCGCCTACTATATTACGATCTATCATGAAACGGAGCGCAAAAAGAATATTGCTTTCATATGTTACAAAACTCTTTGAACCAAGGCCGTCTATTGTTATTCCCCTCTCAAGTATACCTGCACGTGTTAGATAAATTAATCAATTTGTGTTGTTTAATATTTTAATTCAATGCAAAATTTCTTGCTGTATAGCATCAAAAACCTTGTTAGTTTTCTTTTATTATATAGACACTTTGCTTTTAGGGTCTTGCAATGTTTCTATGATGTGGTACAATAAATTTCAAAGTCTTTAATGACGTTTCAATAGAATGTCCCATAAGTGTCCAATAGAACTCAACCCTAAACGAACAAAAGTTTGGTAGTTCATAGATCTGGTTCAACCAAAAGAAGATAATAATTTTTTAAGCCATGTTGAACACGACCTAAACATTAAGGCGCCAATTTGAACTTTCTACAATTTTTACTTCCAACTTACCACGGCAGCTAGTAACCATGGTTGGCAATGCAACCACAATCTTAAGAAAAGCTTGTGACTTTTGAGGCTGATAATACATGATGCTCTTCTTTTGCACTAATTCAATCCTCTTTACAAATCTCGGCACATTACTATTTCTGTTTGAATCCTTCATTCTCCCCTGTGAATTAAAAATAACAACACAAAAGTAAGTGTGCTGACAGGTACTATGTATGAAACAATCATAGTGTCTTTAGTGCAAGGTACCTCCAAGGCTTGGTGGAAGTGTGAGATGTCGTCAGGTCCCATGCCAGGCGGACAGCTTATGTAGAAGTATGGCTCAAATCCGTGCACATGACAGCATACGCTGTGGCCTGTAACAATAGAAGATTCTCATTTCTAGGAAAATATTGACCAGCTAAAGGTAATAGATCATTCTCTCTCGACCTATAACTAAGTGGCCAGATCAACATTGAGCCTTCACAGCGAGGCCCATAGGAAATGGTAAAGGTACTTTGAATACATTTTTGCAGCAAGGTAAGATTGCTGCAGCATAGATATTTTGCTGGCAAAAGCTCAATTTCTCAAGATGTACCAGTTAGACGTGTCACATGACAATCTAAATGACGATCAAATCAAAGCTCTAGTGCCTTTCCCCGTGTAGGTTGGATTCAAATTTTCTTTTCTTTTTTGAAATAAGCAGGAATAAGAAATCCTCTTACTATAGTAGTTTTGACTCCTGATTAGTAAGATGAATCCCAAGGATTCAGAGTAAAATGATGGTGATTTCAGTTAAAATGAGAGAATAACAACCTTCCAAATTTTAGTATCACAAACAAACCCAATTTTGTAAAGAAACAACAACCCTGGTGAAACATTTAATTTTATTGTAGAAAGCAAACCCTAGTTAAACTCATCACACATACATAGGCCTTATAGTTGAACATACAAGTTGAAGTGGTCCACTGAAAGGACAAACTGTTCCTGTAGTTACTGAAGTTAAAGCAAAAAAAAAAAAAAAAGAATCGTTAAATGATTACCTTCTCTGGTAACACCAAAAATTCGAAGAATTGCAGCAGGACCAGAGCAATTAGGCAACAACTCCTTGTGACTCTCGCCAATAATGTAATCAATCTCCAGCTGCTGAAATACTGCATTTCCCAAACAAATATAAAACCTCAAAATTCAACAAATCAACAAAAAATGAAACAAAAAAAGCACACACACATACCGATGCTGTCTGACGATGTCAGATAGCCCGAGGAAAGAGCAGGTCGTCTCCACTTGGAGAGTCGGGAAGAGAGCGCCTCATCTCGAAGCATCAGAAGCGCCTCTTCATCCTCTTCGTACTTCAGTAGGGTTTCTTCTAGAAACACGTCTTCGTCCATCATCTCCTCCTCCATGGCCTCCGGCGGCGCCGGAGTTGGTGGCGTGGCAGCAGCGGAGGAGGCGGAGGGTTGGAATCGCTTGACGGAGTTGGCCTTGGGTGGCGGCGCTGCGCCGCGTTTCTTCCCCGAACTCATAGTGCACAGAGAGAGAGAGAGAGAGAGAGTTGAGAAACGGGAGGGAATTGAGGGAGGCGAATTGGGGCTTCCCGCCAGTGGAGAAGGTAGGGATTTAAAGGAGATCTCCCGTGTTTCTGCGATGGCCTATGATTTTAGAGACTAAAGGAGATCTCCAGTTCAGTCGAAGAGTCGTGTTCGACTCCTATGTCGGACCAAAGATTGCAGTCGAGACTGACGAGTTAACACTTGATGAGTAGAATTTAGTTCTAAGATGACGTGGAATCTTAAATATCTAATGTGGCATCTTAAATTATAATTTTTTTAGAGTTCTAAATTAAGAAATATTGTCTCTCTTGTTTAAGAACTACTCTAAGAGTAATTTAAGTTCATGTCAAACATGACCTAATTGATTCACAAATTCTTATGATTTACAAATTTTTAACTTTTTTATCGAACACAACTTAGTTTTAGAGTAAGATGACTTAACCAGTTGCTAAGTCTTAACTTAATAAATGATTTAAGTTGCCGCTAAAGATGTGTTTTCAAAATCGTACTTTATACCGGAAAATTCTAATAATGTCAGAAACCAAAATAGCGACTGAAATGACGGTATTGTGAGACAAAATAAAAAAAATATATCGAATTTTGACTGCTCATCGGTAGAGGTGCCGGTAAGGTATTAAAAATGTTGGTTACGAGTGACGAGTGGAGAGTCAAGACTGTATTTTTAGATAACTCCAAAGATTGCACGATAGAAGTAATAGGACATGTTTCATGAAAATAAATTATAATATTTGTGCACACTATTAAATAGATAAATCATGAAGTGATAATCTTAAATAACGAAGCTTAATACAGAATATCATTATATGAAAGAAAAGTGATAGGTTAATAATTTATGACTTCACTTTAATGACACACGTTCTATGCACTTAATAAAATGACTTCTTTTTAATTGCATAAACAATATTAGAGTAACACAAATAACTCATAGATAGTCTTATTGATAATAATAACAGAAGTCCTTTTCAGAAATCTTAAGTCCAAGTCTCCTCAAGTCAGAATCAGAGTTCCTTTGTAAATGTCTAGGATGTAGGTATGGTTTTGTACACAGTAACCAGAACGGGGTAGATCGTCGGAATAATTTTAACGTGTGAGTTTCGTTCGCCAGGTGAGCGACCAGACTTCTCAGGAGTAGCGGACGAGTACTTCCCCGAGTGTGAGGCCGGTTTCGCAGGTCAGGACACTACCGACCTTCCAGCAGAGTAGTTACTTCTGCATTTGACTTTTCCAGGTGTGGATGTCTTTTGAGACTTTGTTATTCTTTAGAAAGGAATTATTTCTTATGGATTTGTTTAAAATAAGCCCTTTTAAAATTGATAAATGTTTCACAATCAAACACTTGTTTTCAAGATAGAGATTTAGTAGTTAGTTGATATGTTGTATTTTTATTGTGGACTGGTTAGTACCTTTTTCCAAGCGTGTCAATAAAGGTACACCCAAAGGACTCCAATGGAAATATCCCGGTACCGCGCGATACAGACCTCTGCCATTGATCATGGTTGAGGCCCGGAGCATTTAGGGCGAGTTATACTCGCGGGTAGATATCTTAGGCACATATTTAGTGAGACATAATTTTACTTAGATTGCATTACGGCAGACCATAATTGGTCCGAGGTGATTCCCAACAGAACCGAGTTCATTTCGGCAGACCCTCGTGGTCCGAGGATCATCCTCAACGGCACCCGAATGTAATCGTCATTTAAGAACTGTTTTTGAAAACATAAAATATTGCTAAACATTTATTGACACTTGAAGGATATTTATTAATATGGCTTTATTTAAATACATGTTCTAATTTTTTTGAATAACTTAATCCCAAAAAAAGACTAGATGATTATTACCACCACTGAGTATTCATGTACTCAGCCCACATAATTGCATGTGGAGCAGGGCTAGATTTGGCAGACTTAGCAGAGGAGATCTTTTCAGAAGACCAAGCCGAGCTAGAATAGTCACTATCCGTTGTGCATTATTATTTTTGTTTTGTTTGTATGATGACTGAAAATTTTGATATGTGTATAATTTACCAGTCCTTTGTTGTACGAACAAACAATGCCTTTATTATGTGATTGTTATTTGTGATTATTTGTTTCTGTGATACTGTTTTATAGCCTTACGTGTGCACGGTAGAATGTGTACAAGTGGCGAGGCTGTCCATCTTGAATTATGGCTTGGTTCGGGGTGTGACATCAACACTATATATTGTCTATAATATTATTCACATGTTATTTATTCAAAAAGATTGGCTTTTATATGATAATTACTCATATAAAGTGCGGATAATGCAATTCTGAGTATCATATGAGCATTTCAATCGTTTCTGTACTCGTTCAAATTCATTTTAAAACAATAATTTACATTTAAACTCTTGATACTGTCTAGAATAAGATTCAGGTGTTATTTATTCAAAAATTGGATTATACAGGGTAATTACGCATATAAAGTGCCGCTAATGCAATTCTGAGTATCATTTGAGCATTTCAATCATTTCTTGATTCGTTTTAAGTTATTTCATCACAATAATCTACATTTAAACTCTTTATATTGTCTAGAATATAATTCACGTGTTATATATTCAAAAAGATTGGACAATACATGGTAATTACGCATATAAAGTGCAGATAACTCAATTCTGAGTATCATTTAAGCATTTCAATCATTTTTGGATTCGTTCTAAGTCATTTCATCTCAACAATCTATATTTAAACTCTTGATACTGTCTAGAATATATGATTCATATATTATTTATTCAAAAAGGTTGGATTATACATGGTAATAATGAAAATAAAGTGCAGATAATGCAATTCTGAGTATCATTTGATAATTTCAATCGTTTCTGGACTCGTTTTAAGTCATTTCAATACAATAATCTACATTTAAACTCTTGATACTGTCTAGGATATGTTTCATATGTAATTTACTCAAAAATATTGGATTATACATGGTAATTACGTGTATAAAGTGCAGATAATACAATTCTGAGTATCATTTGAGCATTTCAATCGTTTCTGAATTTGTTCTAAGTCATTTCATCACAATAATCTATATTTAAACTCTTTATACTGTCTTCAATATTGTTCGTGTGCTATTTATTCAAAAACTTTGGATTATACATGGTAATTACACGCATATAAAGTGCAGATGATGCAATTCTGGATATCCTTTGAGCATTTCACTTGTTTCTGGCCACGTTCTAAGTCATTTCAATGCAATAATCTAAATTTAAACACTATATATTGTCTATATAATATTATTCATGTGTTATTTTTTCAAAAAGATTGGCTTTTATATGGTAATTATGCATATAAAGTGCAGATAAAGCAATTTTGAGTATCATTTGAGCATTTCAATCGTTTCTTGATTCGTTCTAAGTCATTTCATCACAATAATCTACATTTAAACTCTTTATACTGTCTAGAATATTATTCATGTGTTATTTATTCAAAAAGATTGGATTATACATGGTAATTGCACATATAAATTGCAGATAATGCACTTCTGAGTATCATTTGAGCATTTTAATCGTTTCTTGATTCGTTTTAAGTCATTTCATCACAATAATCTACATTTAAACTCTTTATACTGTCTAGAATATAATTTAAGTGTTATTTGTTCAAAAAGATTGGATTATATATGGTAATTATGCATATAAAGTGTAGATAATGCAATTCTGAGTATCATTTGAGTATTTCAATCGTTATTGGATTCATTCTAAGTCATTTCAGCGCAATATTCTGTATTTAAACTCTTTCTACTATTTAGAATATGATTCATGTGTTATTTATTCACAAAGATTGGCTTATATATGGTAATTACGCATATAAAGTGCAGATAATGCAATTCTGAGTATCATTTGAGCATTTCAATGAATCGTTTCTGGATCCATTCTATGTCATTTCATCACAATAATCTACATTTAAACTTTTTCTACTGTTTAGAATATGATTCATGTGTTATTTATTAAAAAATATTGGATTATATATGGTAATTACGCATATAAAGTGCAGATAATGCAATTTTGAGTATCATTTGATCATTTCAATCGTTTCTGGATACGTTTTAAGTCATTTCATCACAATAATCCACATTTAAACTCTTTATATTGTCTAAAATATATTTCATATGTTATTTATTCAAAATGATTGGATTATACATGGTAATTACGCATATAAAGTGCAGAAAATTCAATTCCGAGTATCATTTGAGCATTTCAATCGTTTCTGGATTCGTTCTAAGTCATTTCATCACAATAATATATATATTTAAACTCTTTATAGTGTCTTAAATATGATTCATGTGTTATCTATTATGGTAATAACGCATATAAAGTGCAGATAATGCAATTCTGATTATTATTTAAGCATTTCAATCATTTATGGATTCGTTCTAAGTCATTTCATCACAATAATAAACATTTAAACTCCTGATTCTGTATAGAATAATATTCGTGTGTTATTTATTCAATAAGATTGGATTATACATGGTAATTATACGTATATAAAGTGCAGATAATGCAATTCTGAGTATCATTTGAGCATTTCAAACGTTTTTAGATTCGTTCTAAGTCATTTCATCACAATAATCTACATTTGAACTATTTATACTATCTAGATTATGATTCGTGTGTTATTTATTAAAAAAAATTGGATTATAAATGGTAATTACACATATAAAGTAATGATAATGCAATTCTTAGTATTATTGGACCTTTTCAATCGTTTCTGGACTCGTTCTAAGTCATTTCAACGCAATAATCTATATTTAAACTATTGATACAGTCTAGAATATGTTTCATATGTTAGTTATTCAAAAAGATTGGATTATACATGGTAATTATGTATATAAAGTGCAGATAATGTAATTCTGAGTATCATTTGAGCATTTCAATCGTTTCTGGATTCGTTCTAAGTCCTTTTATCACAATAATCTATATTTAAACTCGTCATACTGTCTAGAATATTATTCGTGTGTTATTTATTCAGAAAGTATGGATTATACATAGTAATTACGCATATAAAGTGCAGATGATGCAATTATGTTTATCGTTTGAGCATTTCACTCGTTTCTGGACTCTTTCTAAGTCATTTCAACGCAATAATCTAAATTTAAACTCTATATATTGTCTATAATATTATTCATGTGTTATTTATTCAAAACGATTGGCTTTCATATGGTAATTACGCATATAAAGTGCAGATAATGCAATTCTGAGTATCATTTGATAATTTCAATCGTTTCTAGACTCGTTTTATGTCATTTCAACTCAATAATCTATATTTAAACTCTTGATACAGTCTAGAATATGTTTCATATGTTATTTACTCAAAAAGATGAGATTATACATGGTAATTACGTGTATAAAGTGCAGATAGTACAATTCTGAGTATCATTTAAGTATTTCAATTGTTTTTGGATTCGTTCTAAGTCATTTCATCACAATAATCTACATTTAAACTCTTTATACTGTTAAGAATATGATTCAAGTGTTACTTGTTCAAAAAGATTGGATTATACATGGTAATTACGCATATGAAGTGCAGATAATGCAATTCTGAGTATCATTTGAGCATTTCAATCGTTTCTTGATTCGTTTTAAGTCATTTTATCACAATAATCTAAATTTCAACTCTTTATACTGTCTAGAATATAATTCAGGTGTTATTTATTCAAAAAGATATGGTAATTACGCATATAAAATATAGTTAATGCAATTCTGAGTATCATTTGAGCATTTAATCGTTATTGGATTCGTTCTAAGTCGTTTCAACGCAATATTCTACTTTGAAACTCTATATATTATCTATAATATTAATCATATGTTATTTATTCAAAAAACTGGCTTATATATGGTAATTATGCATACAAAGTGCAGATAATTCAATTCTCAGTATCATTTGAGCACTTCAATCGTTTCTGGATTCGTTCTACGTCATTTCATCACAACAATCTACATTTAAACTCTTTATACTGTCTAGAATATGATTCATGTGTTATTTATTCAAAAAGATTGGATTATACATAGTAAATACGCATATAAAGTGCAGATAATACAATTCTGAGTATCATTTGAGCATTTCAATCGTTTCTGAACTCGTACAAATTCATTTTAAAACAATAATCTACATTTAAAATCTTGATACTGTCTAGAATATGATTCATGTGTTATTTATTCAAAAAGATTGGATTATATATGGTAATTACGCATATAAAGTGCCGATAATGCAAATCTGAGTATCATCTGAGCATTTCAATCGTTTCTGAACACGTTCTAAGTCATTTTTAACACAATAATCTACATTTGAACTCTATATATTGTCCACAATATTATTCATGTGTTATCCATTTAAAAAGATTGGCTTATACATGGTAATTATGCATATAAAGTGCAGAGAATGCTATTCTGAGTATCATTTGAGCATTTCAATCGTTTCTTGATTCGTTCTAAATCATTTCATCACAATAATCTATATTTAAACTCTTCATACTGTTTAGAATATGATTCATGTGTTATTTGTTCAAAAAGATTGGATTATACATGGTAATTACGTATATAAACTCCAGATAATGCAATTCTGAGTATCATTTGACCATTTCAATCGTTTGTGGATTCGTTCTAAGTCATTTCATCACAATAATCAATATTTAAACTCTTGATACTGTCTAGAATATGATTCATATGTTATTTATTCAAAAAGATTGGATTATACAAGATAATAACGTAAAAAAATTGCAGATAATGCAATTCTGAGTATTATTTGATCATTTCAATCGTTTCTGAACTCGTTCTAAGTCATTTCAACTCAATAATCTACATTTAAACTCTTGATGCAGTCTAGAATATGTTTCATATTTTATGTACTCAAAAAAATTGAATTATACATGGTAATTACGTATATAAATTGCAGACAATACAATTCTGAGTATCATTTGAGCATTTCAATCGTTTCTAGATTTGTTCTAAGTCATTTAATCACAATAATCTACATTTAAACTCTTTATACTGTCTAGAATATGATTCATGTGCTATTTATTCAAAATGATTGGATTTTACATGGTAATTACGCATATAAATTGCAGATAATTTTGTTCTGAGTATCATCGGAGCATTTCAATCGTGTCTGGATACGTTCTAAGTCATTTCTTCGCAATAATATATATTTAAACTCTTTATACTATCTTAAATATGATTCATGTGTTATCTATTCAAAGAGATTGGATTTTACATGGTAATAACGCATATAAAGTGCAGATAATGCAATTCTATGTATTATTTGAGTATTTCAATTGTTTCTGGATACGTTCTAAGTCATTTCATCACAATAATATACATTTAAACTCCTGATACTGTCGATAATAAAATTCGTGTATTATTTATTCAAAAAGATTGGCTTTTATATAGTAATTACGAATATAAAGTGCAGATAATGCAATTCTGTGTATCATTTGAGCATTTCAATCATTTCTTCATTCGTTCTAAATCATTTCATCACAATAATCCACATTTAAACTCTTTATACTGTTTAGAATATGATTCATTAGTTATTTGTTCAAAAAGATTGGATTATACATAGTAATTACGCATATAAAGTGCAGATAATGCAATTCTGAGTATCATTTGAGCATTTCAATCGGTTTTGGATTCGTTCTAAGTCATTTCATCACAATAATCTATATTTAAACTCTTGATACTGTCTAGAATATGATTCATATGTTATTTATTCAAAAAGATTGGATTATACATGGTAATAACGCAAAAAAAGTGCAGATGATGCAATTCTGAGTATCATTTGATCATCTCAATCGTTTCTGAACTCGTTTTAAGTCATTTTAACTCAATAATCAACATTTAAATTCTTGATACAGTCTAGAATATGTTTCATATGTTATTTACTCAAAAATATTGAATTATACATGGTAATTACGTATATAAAGTGCAGATAATGCAATTCTGAGTATCATCTGAGCATTTCACTCGTTTCTGCACTCGTTCTAATTCATTTTAAAATAATAATCTACATTTAAACTCAAGATACTGTCTAGAATATGATTCATGTGTTATTTATTCAAAAACATTGTATTATACATGGTAATTACGCATATAAAATGCCGATGATGCAATTCTGGATATCCTTTGAGCATTTCACTTGTTTCTGGACACGTTCTAAGTTATTTCAACGCAATAATCTAAATTTAAACTCTACATATTGTCTATATAATATTATTGATGTGTTATTTATTCAAAAAGATTGGCTTTTATATGGTAATTACGCATATAAAGTGCAGATAAAGCAATTTTGAGTATCATTTGAGCATTTCAATCCTTTCTTGATTCGTTCTATGTCATTTCATCACAATAATCTACATTTAAACTCTTTATACTATCTACAATATTATTCATGTGCTATTTATTCGAAAAGACTGGATTATACATGGTAATTACGCATATAAAGTGCAGATAGTGCACTTCTGAGTATCAATTGAGCATTTCAATCATTTCTGGACTTGTTCTAAGTCATTTCAACGCAATAATCAATATTTAAACTTTTGATACAGTCTAGAATATGTTTCGTACATCACTTATTCAAAAAGATTGGATTATACATGATAATTACGTATATAAAGTGCAGATAATACAATTCTGAGTATCATTTGTGTATTTCAATCGTTTCGGGATTCGTTCTAAGTCATTTCATCACAATAATCTACATTTAAACTCTTTATACTGTCTAGAATATTATTTGTGTGTTATTTATTCCAAAATTTTGATTATACATGTTAATTATGCATATAAAGTACAGATGATGCAATTCTGGATATCGTTTGAGCATTTCACTCGTTTCTGGACTCGTTCTAAGTCATTTCAATGCAATAATCTAATTTTAAACTCTATATATTGTCTACAATATTATTCACGTGCTATTTATTCAAAAAGATTGGCTTTTATATGGTAATTACGCATATAAAGTGCAGATAATGCAATTCTGAGTATCATTTGAGCATTTTGATCGTTTTTTGATTCGTTCTAAGTTATTTATCGCAATAATCTAAATTTATACTCTTTATACTGTGTAGAATATGATTCATGTATTATTTATTCAAAAAGATTGGATTATACATGGTAATTACGCATATAAAGTGCAGATAATGCAATTCTGAATATCATTTGAGCATTGCAATCGTTTCTTGATTCGTTTTAAGACATTTCATCATAATAAACTAAATTTAAACTCTCTATACTGTCTAGAATATAATTCATGTATTATTTATTCGAAAAGATTGGATTATATATGGTAATTACGCATATAAAGTGTAGTTAATGCAATTCTGAGTATCATTTGAGCATTTCAATTATTATTGGATTCGTTCTAAGTCGTTTCAACTCAATAATCTACATTTAAACTCTAGAGTTTTGCTTTGGTGAGTTGCAACTCACCAAAGGGTCGGTGAGTCGCGCTCAAATCTCCTAAATTTAGTTCAAAATGACCGATCCAAACCGTCCAATACGATCTCCTTATTGAAATCTCCATGCAGACTAAATTTTATATTTTTTCAAAATTTTTAAGTATTTTTTTAAAATTTTAGAAAATCGTTAATCTAATTAGTTCTGAACCGTTCAAAAACAGCAATTTTTAAAAATCCGAAAAAAATACTCAAAAATTTCAAAAAAATATAAAATTTGGTCTGCATGGAGATTTCAATAGAGAGATCATATTGGACGGTTTGGATCGGTCATTTTGAACTAGATTTAGGAGTTTTGAGCGCGACTCACCAATCCTTTGGTGAGTTGCAACTCACCATAGCAAAACTCTAAACTCTATATATTATCTATAATATTAATCATGTGTTGTTTATTCAAAAAGATTGGCTTATATATTGTAATTACAATTGTAAAGTGTAGATAATGCAATTCTGAGTACAATTTGAGCATTTTAATCGTTTCTGGATTCGTTCTAAGTCATTTCATCACAATAATCTACATTTAAACTCATTATACTGTTTAGAATATGATTCATGTGTTATTTATTCAAAAAGATTGTACATGGTAATTACGCATATAAATTTCAGATAATGCAATTCTGAGTATCATTTGAGCATTTCATTCGTTTCTTGATTCGTTTTAAGTCATTTCATCTCAAGAATCTACATTTAAACTCTTTATACTGTCTAGAATATAATTCATGTGTTATTTATTCAAAAAGATTGGATTGTACAAGGTAATTACGCATATAAAGTGCATATAATTCAATTCTGAGTATCATTTGAGCATTTCAATCGTTTTTGGATTTGTTTTATGTCATTTCATGACAATAATATATATTTAAACTCTTGATACTGTTTAGAATATGATTCTTGTGTTATTTATTCAAAAAGATTGGATTATATATGGTAATTACGCATATAAAGTGCAGATAATGCAATTCTGAGTATCATTTGAGTATTTCAACCGTTTTTGGATTCGTTCTAAGTCATTTCATCACAATAATCTATATTTAAACTCTTGATACTGTCTAAAATATTGTTGATATGTTATTTATTCAAAAAGATTTGATTATACATGGTAATAACACAAATAAATTGCAGATATTGCAATTCTGAGTATCATTTGATCATTTCAATCGTTTCTGGACTCGTTCTAAGTTATTTCAACTCAATAATCTACATTTAAACTCTTGACACAATCTAGAATATGTTTCATATGTTATTTACTAAAGAAGTTTGGATTATAAATGATAATTATGTATATAAAGGGCAGATAATACAATTCTGAGTATCATTTGAGCATATCAATCTTTTGTGGGTTCGTTCTAAGTCATTTCTTCACCATAATCTAGATTTAAACTCTTTATACTGTCTAGAATATGATTCATGTGTTATTCATTCAAAAAGATTGGATTATATATGGTAATTACGCATTCAAAGTGCAGATAATGCAATTCTGAGTATCATTTGAGCATTTGAATCGTTATTGGATTCGTTCTAAGTCATTTCAACTCAATAATCTACATTTAAACTCTATATATTATCTATAATATTAATCATGTTTTGTTTATTCAAAAAGATTGGCTTATATATGGTAATTACTATTATAAAGTGCAGATAATTCAATTCTGAGTATCATTTGAGCATTTCAATCGTTTCTGGATTCGTTCTAAGTCATTTCATCACAATAATCTACATTTAAACTCTTTATAGTGTCTAGAATATGATTCATGTGTTATTTATTAAAAAAGATTGGATTATACATGGTAATTATGCCTATAGATTGCAGATAATGCAATTCTGAGTATTATTTGAGCATTTCAATAGTTTCTGGACTCGTTCTAAATCATTTTAAAACAATAATCTACATTTAAACTCTTGATACTATCTAGGATATGATTCATGTGTTATGTATTCAAAAAGATTGGATTATACAAGGTAATTATACATAGAAAGTGCCGATAATGCAAATCTGAGTATCATTTGAGCATTTCAATCGTTTCTGGACTCGTTTTAAGTAATTTTTAACGCAATAATCTACATTTAAACACTATATATTGTCTAAAATATTATTCATGTGTTATTTATTCAAAAAAATTGGCTTATATATGGTAATTACGCATATAAAATGCAGATTATGCAATTCTGAGTATCATTTGTGCATTTCAATTGTTTTTTAATTTGTTCTAACTCATCTCATCACAATAATCTACATTTAAACTCTTTATATTGTTTAGAATATGATTCAAGTGTTATTTGTTCAAAAAATTAGATTATACATGGTAGTTACGTATATGAAGTGCAGATAATACAATTCTGAGTATCATTTGAGCATTTCAATCGTTTCTGGATTCGTTCTAAGTCATTTCATCACAATAATCTACATTTAAACTCTTTATACTGTCTAGAATATTATTCGTGTGTTATTTATTCAAAAAGTTTGGATTATACATGATAATTACGCATATAAATTGCAGATGATGCAATTCTGGGTATCGTTTGAGCATTTCACTCGTTTCTGGACTCGTTTTAAGTCATTTAAGCCCAATATTCTAAATTTAAACTCTATATATTGTCTATAATATTATTCATGTGTTATTAATTCAAAAAGATCGGCTTTTATATGGTAATTACGCATATAAAGTGCAGATAATGCAATTCTGAGAAACATTTGAGCATTACAATCGTTTCTTGATTCGTTCTAAGTCATTTCAGAACAATAATCTACATTTAAACTCTTTATAATCTCTAGAATAATATTCGTGTGTTATTTATTCAGAAAGTTTGAATTATACATGGTAATTACGCATATAAAGTGCAGATGATGCAATTCTGGGTATCGTTTGAGCATTTTACTTGTTTCTGGACTCGTTCTAAGTCATTTCAATGTAATAATGAACATTTAAACTCTATATATTATCTATAATATTGTTCATGTGCTATTTATTAAAAAATATTGGATTATGCCTTGTTATTACGCATATAAAGTGCAGATAATGCAATTCTGAGTATTATTTGAGCATTTCAATCATTTCTGGACTCGTTCTGAGTCATTTTTAACAAAATAATCTGCATTTAAACTCTTTATACTGTCTAGAATATGATTCATGTGTTATTTATTCAAAAAGATTGGATTATACATGGTAATTACGCATATAAAATGCAGATAATGCAATTCTGAGTATCATTTAAGCATTTCCATAGTTTCTGGACTTGTTCTAAGTTATTTCAATGCAATAATCAAGATTTAAACTCTTTATACTGTTTAGAATATGATTCATGTGTTATTTATTCAAAATGATTTGATTATACATGGTAATTACGCTTATAAAATGCAGATAATGCATTTCTCAGTATCATTTGAGCATTTCAATCATTTTTTGATTCATTTTATATCTTTTCATCACAATAATCTACATTTAAACTCTTTATACTGTCTAGAATATGATTCGTGTGTTATTTATTCAAAAAGATTGGATTATACATGGTAATTACGCATATAAAGTGCAGATAATGCAATTATGAATATCATTTGAGCTTTTCAGTTGTTTCTGGAATTGTTCTAAGTCATTTTAACACAATAATCTATATTTAAACTCTTGATACTGTCTAGAATATGATTCATGTTTTATTTATTCAAAAAGATTGGATTATACATGGTAATTACGTATATAAAGTGCAGATAATGCAATTCTGAGTAATTTGAACATTTTAAACGTTTCTAGATTCGTTCTACATCACAATAATCTACATTTGAACTATTTATACTGTCTAGATTATGATTCGTGTGTTATTTATTCAAAAAGATTGGATTATAAATGGTAATTACACATATAAAGTGCTGATAATGCAATTCTTAGTATCATTTGAGCATTTCAATCGTTTCTGGACTCGTTCTAAGTCATTTCAACGCAATAATCTATATTTAAACTCTATATATTATCTATAATGTTATTCATGTGTTATTTATTCAAAAAGATTGGCTTATATATTGTAATTACACATATAAATTGCAGATAATGGAATTCTGAGTATCATATTAGCATTTCAATCTTTTCTGGATTCGTTCTAAATCATTCCATCACAATAATCTAAATTTAAACTATTTATATTGTCTAGAATATTATTCATGTGTTATTTATTCAAAAAGATTGGATTATACATGGTAATTACGTACATAAAGTGCAGATAATGCAATTCTAAGTATCATTTGAGCATTTCAATTGTTTCTGAACGCGTTCTAAGTCATTTCAACGCAATAATCTACATTTAAACTTTTGATACAGTCTAAAATATGATTCATTTGTTATTAATTCAAAAACATTGGATTCTACATGGTAATTACGCATATAAAGTGCAGATAATGCAATTCTGAGTATCATTTGAGCATTTCAATCGTTTTTGGATTTATTCTAAGTCATTTCAACGCAATAATCTATATTTAATCTCTATTCATTATCTATAATATTATTCAAGTGTTATTTTTTCAAAAAGATTGGCTTATATATGGTAATTACACATATAAAGTGCAGATAATGCAATTTTGAGTTTCATTTGAGCATTTCAATCGTTTCTGGACTCGTTCTAATTCATTTCAACGCAATAATCTACATTTAAACTCATCATACTGTCTAGAATATGATTTATATCTTATTTATTCAAAAAGATTGGATTATACATCGTAATTACGCATATAAAGTGCAAATAATACAATTTTTAGTATTATTTGAGCATTTCAATTGTTTCTAGATTCATTCTAAGTCATTTCATCATAATAATCTACATTTAAAGTCTTTATATTGTTTAGAATATGATTCATATTTTATTTATTCAAAAAGATTGAATTATAAATGGTAATTATGCATATGAAGTGCTGATAATGCAATTCTGTGTATCTTTTGAGAATTTCAATCGTTTCTGGACTCGTTCTAAGTCATTTCATCATAATAATATACATTTAAACTATTTCTACTCTCTAGAATATGATTTATGTCTTACTTATTCAAAAAGATTGGATTCTACATAGTAATTACGCATATAAAATGTAAATAATATTTATTATGAGTATCATTTGAGCATTTCATCCATTTGTGAATTCATTCTAAGTAATTTAATCACACTAATCTACATTTAAATTCTCTATACAGTCTAGAATATGATTCATATTTTATTTATTCAAAAAATTATATTATTTATAGTAATTAGTAATTACGCATATAAAATGCAAATAATGCTTATTCTAAGTGTCATTTGAGCATTGAAATCATTTCTGCATTTATTATAAGTCATTTCATCTCAATAATCTACATTTAAACTCCTTATATGATCTAGAATATTATTCAGATCTTACTTATTCAGAAAGATTGGATTATAGATAGTTATTACGCCTATAATATGAATATAATGGATTACATTGATTGAACCAAGAAAATCCCCCGATTTAAAAAATAGACAAAATTGGATATAACCCCTACAAACTTAACCAATTGGAAATAACCTCCTGTATATTTCAAAACTGAAAATAACCCCTACAATCTTTGAACTCAAAACTGAAAATAACCCCTACAATCTTTGAACTCAAGGAAATAAGTACTTTTAATTAAACTTAATCTTTTTATATATATAAAAATCGTTTTCAATATCATATGACTAAAATACCCTTAGGTCTTCCTCCCTCCTGCGCCATCATAATAAGTAGATGATATAAATTTTGTTAAACCGTTCAAAATAGCGATTTTCTTTCTAAATTAAAGGGGGTCTCTCGAATATTTCGATATTCTCAATTCTCCGCTATATTATTTGCTTCTTACATTTCCGCCATTTTTTTTTACCAACGAAGACAGCCAAAGGCCCAAAGAAAAAAAAAAGAAACCTTTTTCTTTAACCAATGAATATTTTTCTTCACAAGGTTTGTCACACAAATATCAAAAAAACAGTAACAGACTATCTTGTTTATGCCATGGTATACCAAACTAGGTTGATGCTTGAAAATTGGGAATCGTGTTATATAGCTAAACTATTGCAATTAATGCTCCGATATTACTAAATTAGAGATGAGGTTCCTTTAACAAATAGCTTCAATAGTCGTAGCTACAAATCATTGAGATGTAGGGCAACAAAATTTTATCACATGACTTTGGAATCGTGAATTGCCCCTTACATGCTGTAAGGGAGACGAAACAACTGGATAGACAAATAAGAAGGGTATTTTTGTCATATGTTGTAAAAAACATATATTTTTTTAATTAAGAAAATGTCAAATTTAGATAAAAGGAGTTATTTCCTAGAGTATGAAGATTGTAGGGGGTTATTTTCAATTTTGGTGTTTGCAGGGGTTATTCCAATTGGTTAAGTTTGTAGGGGGGGTTATATCCAATTTTGCCTAAAAAATAAAAGTACTAATTGCCCGTGGTGTTGGAACCAAAAAAAAATAAAAAAATAAATATTGTGCTTTATAATTATAAAAAGAGGTTATATAATATCCTACATCAAGCAAAGCTGGTTCCAACCTATTCTCTATCGGAATCAATTGACACTAATTGTCAGATTATTTTTTCTAAATTTGTAAAAACACTTAATATAGTAATTTTTTCCCTAAAGAAATTCCTCAATTTACTTAGACGCATCGTATCTGGGAAAAAAAAAAAATATATGTTTAGGACGGGTAAATTAACTATATCTCGTAAGTACTACAACTATTTTGTCAGACAGTAAGTAATTAATCTCTTCATTTTTTTGCGATCAATTTGTTTGATGGGCAAGGCAAGGCTACGGAGGCGAGGACACAAATGACCATCTCGTCTTGTTGGTTTTTCAACATTCTGCACACTTCTGAGCAGTGTGCGCAGACTTCTCATCTTCCTTGTCCTAACTTTGCTCCTTGTCCTTCTCGGCACATTTGGACAAAGACTTATCGTGTTAGGTTTAGGAGACATCACCACCACGGTATCATCATCTGGTTCGTCAATCTTGGCAGTGTTTTCACTATTATTCAGAGAATTGGTCCGTGCAACGAGGTTAGGAGACGCTGTTTCTCCAATTGCAACTTTGCGTCTCACCCTTCTTGACACATTAGGGTTAGTTGATGGCCTTGGCGCAGTATCGTTGAGCAAGGAATGATTATTTGATTTTACCATATCAGCAGCACTATTTTCTATACGGCCAGGAATAGTATTTCCTACAAATTTATTACTCCTTTCTACTATCGGCTCGGGTACATTGAATAAAATGTTTTCTATTTCTTGGGGTGAAATCAATATGTTATTGTTGAGGAATTCATAGTCCATCGGTATAATCAAATCACAGATGTTATCGGTAGCCTCGTCGACATCAGAAAAAAGATCAAACAAATTATGCATCTTGAATACCGTCGGAAAAGAGAATGAGAATGAATCAAGTGCGAAGTCTTATGGTTCTTGGGTCATATTAATATATAAGCTTCATATGACGGTTAACATTGTATTACCTTTATCAAACTTCACTCCTAATTCTGGACGCCTACTTTGTCTTTTTATAATTAAACGGAATTTATAGCAGTGCAAACCAGCGCCGTCATTGCGCAAATGGAAATTTAGTCCACACTTATGGCTAGCGCATACATGTGTACATTATATTTGGATTAAACGAGAAATAATTTATGAAAAATAATTAGCATCATCATTCTACAAATAATACGTTTTTTTTATTTTAAATATGCCTCTATATTTATCAGTTTTGCCACCCTACCTAAGTCACATCCCTTAACCCATCTTAACCCTACCCCAATCAATAGACCGACGTTATTGTGAAATTAGACCGAGTGCTAGGAGGTCGGCCTAGTGTTAAAGGAATTTGACTAGTGTTTTTTCTACAACTAGCAGCAGTGCCCATCCAATATGTGGGCAAACTTTAATATGTGATATGTGAGAATGAAAATATTATTTGACACAAATATGTTGTCCATTTTCAATATTTAAGGTCAACGTTATCATGATCGACGCTAAAGATAACAACAAATGTTCACCACTTTAAACAAATAAAATCAATAAAAGTAAACATGTGAAATAATAAAAAAAAATAAGTCAATTAAAAATAAAAATTTTACAAAAAAAGTTTCATATAAAAGTATTTCGTCTCAAATAAAAAAAGATAATATAACATGACAAGATTCTTAAATCGATCATGCTCCACTGTTGTAAAATTTCAATTGTTCCCATCTTAGATTATTGCATTGAAAAAACAAGGCAACTTATAATATATTAAAACATACTGTTAAGTATTTACTTAACTTGATTGATTAATCTTTAATTCTTTCAGTTTGTTTCAAGTTCTAGTTTTATTTCACATAGATCCATCTAAACTTCTCGGCTTCACTTGGACTTACCTTCCAAAAATCTCCATAGATTAAAAGCAAGCCATGCATAACACAAAGGAGCAGAGCCTATGAAGCCTCAAGGTACACTGAGATCAGATGCAAAATCATCAAAGCCACAAGAATTACGAACAAAGCCTCAAATCAATTCAGGTCGAGTCAAATAAATTGGGTCCATGGATTCACATCCAAAATCCAATAAGAATTAACATCCAAATAGGTTCAGGTTTGACCACAATGGTTATTGGGTTCGGTTACCAAACCCAATTACCTAGGAAATTTACAAGGAAGGCACTTAAGCTTTCTTATTTTGACATTTGGGTATCTGAAACCATGACATATACCAGAACCATAAAGCCGGTATCGATGACTGGTATAAGATACGTACCATAGTCATGTTAAACCCTTACAACTATGGCCAGTGTCCATTTGTATGAACTAAAAGTACAACAGTCAATAATAGCCTAACAAGTCTCAGAAATTACAATTTCAATCATGTCTCAGGTCGAGAAAGAAACAGTACCCCAACACAGCAACCAAGTTGCTGGTACAAACAAGTCTTACCACTAATATTCACATGACCTCAATCGACCAAGTAAAAAATCAAGGTCATCAGGACCTAATTAGGTTACACACGGCTGGTTTCTAGCTATTATTCACCATATTATTTCTAACCACATCCCAAACCCATGATTATGCCTAACCACTGGGATCAATTCCATCTCAATTTAGACAGAAAATTTTCCCAATTTCTGTTTCAAGAAAACGATGGGCTATAAAAAGCAACCAAAAATTAAGAAAAGATAGAATACTTAGTAGCATCACCTAATTCCAAATCCTTTTCTTTTTTTTTTTTGAAACACTAGATAGTGACTACCTAGGACAAACAAAGAAACAAAAAACAAAACCAGAGAGCAGTACACCCAAACACACATCTAATAATCAGCACGTCTTCAAGAAGATGGTAGATTCACAAATTATCCAATTATGGATGGCATCCAAAGTTCTGCTTTGCTGTCTGAAGGTTCTGTTGTTCCTTTCTAACCAAACCGTCCAAAGAGTTGTTGCAGTGATGACCAAGTTGCGGGTGGAAGTATGTTGGAACAGGTGCAGTAGGAAAGCCTGGATTGAGTCAGTAGAACTGTGCAAGACAGTGGCATTCTGATAACCGAGTTGTTGCCATAACTGTAAGGTGAAAGGGCAGTTGAAGAACAAGTGTGTAGCTGTTTCCAAAACGGGTTGGGAACAAAGTACACATCCTTGGACAATGTGTATATTTCTTTTCAGCAGTTGATCCTGTGTAAGAATTCTGCCGTGTGCTAGTAAAATCAGGAATAGTCTAATGGACGGCGGGATTTTAAGCTTCCAGAAACACGTGAGCGGGAAGCGCACTTTTCCTGCTGAGATGAGCCATTTGTATGTTGAAGAAGCCGTGTAGTAACCGTGAGTAGTCCAATTCCATAACAGAGTATCCGGTTGTGCAGTGAAAATCAAATTGCAAGCAATTTGTTGTAGTGTACTCTGTTGGAGAGTGTTAGGGGAGGGGAGGAGCTCGTGCCACAGTGACCGGGCATGCCGAAGTGAGATGAACCGGCGTGTGGGAGGTAAAGCAGAGTATCCACAAAGTGTCAAACAGGTGCCGCCCCAATTGCTGTACCAAAAAGAGGTATTAAGGCCAGAGCCAATGATCCATCTGGTGGAAAGCTGGAAAAAGGATCGAATGGAGAAAAGGTCATGCCAGAAAAAAGAACCAATCGAGTTCCAGGCTATTGGAGGCACGTTTCTATCCCTTTTGCTGTACAGACAGTGAGCAATTTTAGACCAGAGGGAGTCAGGAGTAGTGTGTAATCTCCACCACCATCTTAAGAGGAGAGAAATATTCTGCATATTTAAGTTGAGTAGTCCAAAACCTCCAAATGACTTTGGCAGACAGACTCGATCCCAAGAGAGTAAGTGTATAGCTCGCTTGTCATTGTTCGAAGAACCCCAGATAAAGTTCCGTCGGATTCGGTCTATGGCTTTGATAACCCATCCGGGTAATTTGAAAACGGACATGAAAAAAACCGGAACAGTGGAAAGCACTGACGAAGCCAAAACAACACGACCCGCTCTGGAAAGCAAAGAGGACTTCCAGCCTGCTAGCTTGCGTTGTAATTTATCAATGATGCTTTGGTAAGCTAATCTATCCGGCCTACGCAAGGTAAGGGGTAAGCCCAAATAAATGAGTGGTAGAGCAGTGTTGTTAACTTGGAGTACTGAAATGATTGATGCTGTCTCTTGTGCCGGAAGGTTGAAGGGGACTAACGAGCATTTGTTAAGGTTCAACTGCACACCAGAGACTCGAGAGAAAGCATCGAGTACACGAGAAAGGACCTGGACGGCAGTTCCTTTAGCTGTGGAGAACAGCAGCGTGTCATCCGCGTACTGCAAGAGGATGAAGGGCTCGTTGAGCTTTCGGCAGATCGTCTGAGGGACAGAAAGGGAGGCCGCTTGAATCATTTTGTTAAGAACATCAGCTGCTAAGAGGTATAAGAAAGGGGACAGCGGGTCCCCTTGCCGTAGACCTCTTTTATGAGGAAACACCGGTCCAGTGTAGTCATTGACCGTCACAGAAGAGGTCGAGGAGGAGAAAAGCAAGCGTAACCAAGAAATGAAGTTGGGTGGAAACCCTCGTTGGTCTAAAACTTTGAAAAGGAATGACCAAGCCACCGAGTCGAATGCCTTTTGAAAATCCAGTTTGAGTAGAAAGGCCGGGTCACTTTGATTGCTCAGAGTAGTCACAAGTTCTCTAGCTACAATGAAATTCTCCGCTATCAATCGACCTTTGATGAACCCCGTTTGGGACTGTGGGATAAGTTGCGGCATGAAGGCAGCCACTCGGTTGGCTAAAACCTTTGAGATGAGTTTAGGAATGTAGGAGATAACGCTTATGGGTCTGAAAGCTGAAAGACAAGTGGCGTTTTCCTCCTTGGGGATCAGTACTATGCGAGCATGATTAGCATTTTGTAGGTTCAATTGTCCCTGAAATAAGGAGTCGAAGATTGCAAGCAAATCATCTTTTAGCAAATCCCAATTTAATTTGAAAAACTCGTTGGGCACTCCGTCGGGGCCGGAGGACTTGTCATTTGCCAGACCCATAACCGCATGTCGGATTTCGTTTGCGCAAAAAGGATCATCCAATTGGCTTAGGTCCGGACCTAAATCGGAGTAAAGAGTAGCTGGAGAGAAGGGAATGGTGTCCATGTCTGTTCCTAGGAGTTGAATATAGAAGGAGGTGAAAGCATCACAAATTTTCGCAGGATCAGAAAGTTCATTCTGTTGTACAACTAGCCTGGAGATAAAGTTAGTTCTTTTCCTAGTTGTGGCCAGAGAGTGGAAATATTTTGTATTTCTGTCGCCAGAGCGCAACCAGCGAGCGCGGGATCTCTGCCTCCATCTAGTTTCCAAAATACTTGCCAGTTCAAACGCTCTTTCCCTAGCTAAAATTCTGAGTTTTAATTCTAGGAGTGTGAGATTGCGACGTTCTTCTAGCTTATCCAAACAGAGAATAATTGCCTTTGCATTGTAGAGGTAAACATCGATCTGTGCATAATTCTGTAAGTGCCATTCTCGCAAGGATTTATGGAGCAAAAGTGTTTTGGCAGAGAAGTTTGAAAGATGAGAGGAGCTGTGGAGAGTAGAGTTCCATACTTGTTGAGTAATCAATTTAGCTTCCTTGTTATTTAGCCAAAAAAGCTCCATTCTAAAAGGTTTAGGAGTGGAAGCTAACTGTCGGCATTTAAGAATTAAAGGTGAATGGTCCGAGACGATCGAAGGCAAGGCTAGCAGCTGAGTGAAGGGGTACAAGACATTCAAATCATTGGAGAAAAAAACCCTGTCTAGACGGGAACAAATTGGGTTCGGTTGTTTATTTGTCCAAGTGTACTGCTTGTTTAGGAGTGGTGCATCCACTACCCCGGCTTCATCAATGAAATCATTAAACAACTGCATTGCAGGAAAGTCGAGGCAAGTTGTGGAACGCTCATGGGCCCAACGCAAAACATTAAAGTCGCCTAACAAGAGCCACAGCCTAGGAGCAAGACTAGAAGTGTAATTGAGCTCTCGAAAAAAAGAGGGCCGATCTGATTGTGAGCTTGGCCCATAAACTGAAGTGCAGAGAAAGGTTGTATTTGTTCTATTATCTAAAAGCAATGCAGAGCAGGAATGAGGCGTTGTCCAAGAATTTAACAAGGAGAAGAATCGTTTCCAACATATTACACATCCCCCTCTGGAATGGATGGAGTCTAGAGAGACAACATTGTAGTCGAAGAAAGTAGGGAGGAAGGAGCGAGCAATAAAACAATCTAAATTATCTAGCTTAGTCTCTTGTAGGCACACTACATCTGCCCTAGAAGAGCGAATTAGATCTGCAACAACCTTTCTTTTAGCAAAGTCACCTAACCCACGTACATTCCAAGTAATAAAATTCAAAGGTTTACAACGCATAGAAACTGATAGTGCCTCTTTACAAAAAAAACAGTGCTTGCAAAGTAAACTAAGCACTAGAGAGAGCGTCAGCCGAGCTAGCATCAAGCTCCAGCATTTCATCTTGCTGACAGGAAGCCGGTTCCATGCGTCTCTTGCGGCCTTGTACAACAGTGTCTCTTTTCGGCTTCTTTGAAGAGATACCCAAAGGGTTGAGCACCTGAGAAAGAATTGTTTTTGAGGCCTTTTCAGTAACAATTCTAGAAGCTGAATTTGATGGGCCAACAGGTAATTCAGGTTGTGTAGCTTGAATACTGTTAGCATCATAAACAGTGATAGCCCAGTTATTGACTCCAATTAATTCCGCTAAATCACGAGCCTCACAAGTGGTGATAGGGACATTAACAAAGTTGTCAGAGTCAAGACCCGAAATAACAGCTGCTTCTTTTTTCTGCATTTTGCAATTGGCAGTGGAGATTTTCTTTTTGGGTGCAGTTTTGGAGGCTTTTACTTTAAACCCAGATTTTGAATTTGTGTTGGGGTTTGAGGTTCTGCCCCATATACAGCTGTCCCCTGCTGGTTTGGGGGTAGTTTGGGCAGATTCAGGGTAAAGAGTTGTTGCATCCAAAATTGGGGCGCAAGAAGGGAAGGTGACAAAAGAGGAAGGAATCAGAACCTGTGCCGCTTCGTCCTCTAGTGGCAGAGACCTCTTAGTGGAACGTTGAGCAACACGTGGTAGTACTGATCCTTCTAACTCCAACACATCAATAACCGACAGCTGTCTCTGTGGCGCAACAGCTGGAGCAGCTTGACCAGCATCAGACCCGGTAGCTCCCAAGTTACCCGACCCAATAATCTTCTTGCCCCGACTGGAGTCAGTTTGTGCTCTCGAACCTGCTCCGACTGCTTTTGTACTAGCTGGCCCGCTTGAGTGAAGTCGCGGGTTAGCGGATGCAACATTGAAGCCCGGGTTGGAACCCGGTAACGCAGTGTGCAGCGACCCGTTACCAGTATTGCTCCTTGCTGAGCCTGGTTCCTGAACTGCGAAATCCCTTTTTAGGATCGCCACCGTGCCGTCAACCGGCTGCTTCCCTTTCCTTATCGCCTCAAGTGGCTGGTGTAAGGCGGCTGCAAGATCTCCCGGCAAATGTGCCGGGTCAACATTCTCAAACAGGCGCCTAAGATCAGTGAGCTTGAAGGTGAAGCTTTGTTCACCTTGAGAGGCAGTGGCAGTATGGATTGGATTCTCCACAGGGGGGGGAGGAGTACGGTCCCTTGGCCTTAAAACCACCGGCGGAGGCGGCGGTATATCCTGAATCGAATAAAGCTGGCAAGGCATCCATCGCACAATCTGAAGGGGGACGTGATAGTCAAAAGCTCCTACAGAGAAGGAGAGACGTCGTGGTATCCTTCTTAGATCATGCACCGCTACAGCGGCATCCCAGACTGCCATGTTTCCTGGGTTGTTGTCAACAATTGTGCCCAAGTAAGTCCCAAACTCACCAAGTGCTTGAACCATGCAATCCTCATCCCAGAGCTGGGACGGCGGGCCGATAAGCTTGACCCAAACCTTAAATCTTGGAATGGAAATGTCGGCACCAGTGTGGGGCGACCAAGGTGCCGCAGAGTATCCCTGCTCCCACCAATCATCTGAGAAAGCCAAACAAATGTCCAGAGCCGGTACCTGAGCTGGAGGGGAAACTAAGAAACGACCAGCTGTGAGGAATCCCACACTGAGTTGTGCCGGAGTGACCAGTCCTGTTGAAGCCACCATTGCTGCCACTGCGTCTAAAGAGAGGTCAATTTCTTTGTTTGGGGGCTGAGAGATGACCAGAGAATTAGCAAGAGCAGACACTCTGTTGAGGTAACTGCTGTCCCTTGAGATGCAACAGGTCAGCGATGAAGGTCGCTCCGATTCCGGCGGCAGCTGTGTGAAGGTCTTGGAGTTATCCAGTAGGAGGTCCTGGAAGTCAGGTTCCTCTCCCTTGAGGAGTGGGTTGCGCGGGACCCACTTTTTGGCTGGCACCGTCTGGGATGAGTTCGCCTTGGGGGGCTTAGTGGTATTAGCATGGTGAGTCTGCTTGCCCCTGTTTCCCGATGGTGGTCGCCTGGTCGGTCGGAAGCGACGATAGAAGCCCCTACGAGTGGGAGGAGGCTTGTAGTCGGGCTCAGGGCATTCCTTGTAATCATGCCCCTGACCCCAGCAGAAAGCACATCTTCTTGCCTCAGTACAGGTGGAGGTGGTGTGTCCCTTGGTGAAACACCTGAAGCACCTGTTGTGCCAGTCAGGGTCATCGATTGTCGGCGGGAAGTGCAGGGTTGTCGGGCTGTTAGGAGAGGTGATGAGCATGGGTTGTCTGGGGCGAACGGGGTGAGGGATTGAAGGTGGATGTAGGGAAGGAGAAGAGGATGGAGGTTTTGGAGCAGGGACAGTCGGCCGTTTGGAGGAGGTGGAAGCGGAAGTGGGGTTGGCTATTTGGGAAGTGAGAGCTTGGGCATAGGTGGGTCTACCTCCTGGGAGAGAGAGCACTCTAGTCTGGAGAGGCTGTTGAGGCGGCGAGCGGGAGGGTAGAGGTCTCGTCCTCCGTCGCGAGCGAACGGTCTGCCAGCCATCAGCGTCGGTTGCCATTAATTCCAAATCCTTTTCATTTTAATTACTTTTGAAATAAAAAATAGATTACATAAATTATTACAAGCAAGTGATTTGCACATCAAATAAGCCATCCAATCCTCCATAATTGAGAGTCAAATCACTTATTTAGTTCTCATGCTCTTAGACGTGGTCCGTGCATGGTGCATATATCCTTTCTACATATGATAAATCACTTGATGCCTAATTCAGAAAACAAAATTAAAATAAGTTAAAAACGCAATCTTTTTGGGAAACAAAACTAAAAAAAGTCAATGATACAATCTTTTGGTGAACAAAATTAAAATAAGTCAAAGTATTCTCTAATTACCAGACAACATATTCAGAAAACAAAATTAAAATTAGTCAAAGACAATCTTTCTGGAAAACAAAATTAAAAAAAGTCAATGACGCAATCTTTTTGGAGAACAAAATTAAAATAAGTTAAAGTATTCTCTAATTACCGGACAATGTTCTAAACTGAGTCTAGCTGAATAAAAAGTTGATGTAGACAAAAATGTCCCTAGTGAAGCCAGTGTCTACTGTGGACCCCTCCCTATTTGTGAAGCCAGTGTCTGCTAGGTGGATAGGACTCTGTATTTCTTGCGAATAAAATTCATGTATTAGAAAACTATCGCCTGACACACTGAATCCAACCTACATATCACCAGATGAACAAACAAAGCCCATTTCATTTCACATCAATAAAAAGGGGGAGAAGTAAAAGAAAATAATTACTCACTGAAGATGTTATTGACTTACATTTGGCTCTAGAGAAGATTACCAACCAGTACTTCCACTACACGGACAAGAGTACCAACCAGTGTAGCAGTGTTGAGTATTATGATATCTCACATCACGATGGAGATTCAATGTTTTAGTTATTGAAGATATTGTAATTTCACATTAGTGCTAGCGAATTAAATTTTCATTTCATTACTTTCATTATCTTCATTTTGCTCCTCATTAGCAGCCAAACTTTAAAAATAAAAACCATAGAATGAAACTGAGAAAGGAATTGATTTCGCATCAGCCATGGATTTGAAAAGAAAGAGAGGTTCCAAAGAAGCTGGTTCTTGAACAAGTTTTGATTCGAGGCTAAGAGATGCTACTTGTTATCAGAATCAATACATGCTTGTAAACTTCAGCACAATATTTCTGCTAGAAGGATGTGTATCAAGTGTAGCTTTTGGATGCATATGTTGTTCTTGTGGTTCAATCATGTTAACTAACCTGAAATTGAAAAAAAAAGACACAAAAGTTGGTAATTAAGTGCAACTAAAGAATCAACAAAATTAAATGAGAACAAAGACAAATAAGTCCTTTATCATAATCTACATAAACATGAAGAGATTGCAGGGTTGAAAACTATAGAGAAAGACAAATAAGTTATTTGAAAAAAAAAATCACAAGATAGGTAAAATATAATTACTAACAAGGTTCAACAAAACCTCTACTCAAGGATGAATGCATGATTACAGGCTTGCAAGGGTATCTTTAAAGTTCCCAGGAAGACTAATTCTATCAAAATGTATTACACCAAGCATCAATTAACAAGGCCAGACCGTGTTGTTATGGCAACCAAATGTGTCCTTAAATTATTTGATCCATTTGAGTTCTAATTAGATCTTTCATTCCTAATCTCAAACAAATTTCTGAAATAAACCAATCCTGATACAAATTGTCAGATATCAAACTGGTAAAATAGCAGCATGTTGCTCTATTATTAAGGATCTCAATTCATTTTTTTTTTCTTTTCATTCAGCCCTAAGATGCTCTTTTCAATTTACTAATCTGCAACTGTTCCATAAAATGTATGCACTATTACTCGCACAAACTGGTAGATACCTTATAGCTCAGCCTTGGCCGGTGAGTCAGCAGTAGCAGGAAAATCTTTGTTCGTCTTTATGAAGTCAATTATAGCTTCAGCAGTCCTGTCACCGTCGTACTGCGACCAACACACGTGGCATCCTTATCAGACCGGCAGAGAGAACAGAGCCGGCGGCCTTCATCTTGCTGATCAGGGGTTAGGTTGAGATCGGTGCATCATAGGTTAAGAGGAGGGAAGCGGTGGGTTAGGGGAAGGATTTGGTCCCGAGATAGGAGAACCGAGACTTGAGAGAGAAATTAGGGTTGGTTCGTTCTGGTGGAGCGGCGCACCTCTTTCCCTTTCTTCGAAATTTTGAAAAAGAAAGCAGCAGGGAGAACAAACCCTAGCGTCTCCGCTTTTCATAAGATTGTCTTTCCATTCTGGTCGCGATTCCTTTCCATTATGGCCACAATTTTGTGGTATGGGGATGGGGGACTTGGAAGGATATCAGCATAGATCGATCGGAGCGGGAAGGAGGGGCCTGTATATCAGAAGGGGGATTTTAATGAAAAGCGAAAAAATAACCCGACACAATGGAGACTCGAACCATGCTACTAACGTTAATTTAAGCCAACGCGACTCCGCTCCAACGAAAGTTAACATTAACATCTGTCTAAATAAATGAAAGGTTTAAAACTTTTATCTCATAGATAAATCTACGTCACTGATCTGATCAAATCGCAAAAATGAACGGTCCATATTGAATTGTGTTAACAATTGTTTGCTCCTTTCGGTTCAAATCTTGGATAGACTTTTAAATTGGTGCTTTTATAAGTATAGTATAGATGAACAATAATTTGGAAAGGAAAGAAAAATAATCATGCTCCAAATCCAATCAAGCAATGATATCTCACAATTTGTGAGTTAAACAAAGATCTCCGCTTCACACTACAATTAAAAATGACGAGTTAGACAGTACCCACTGTCACTAACATGTGTCAAAAAATCATTAATTTAAGACATTAACATCTCCGACATCTTACATTTCATAGATACTATAATTTTCTCTCTATTTATGTATCTGACAGCATTAAGTGTGAAAATTTTCTTTTTATTAGACGGAGAAGTTGAAACATTCAATTTTTGCTTATGAATGTTTGTAGCAAAGCAATTATTATTAACATTTTCGACATGTTTTTTTTTTCTGAAAAAAAAAGTTTAATGTGCATGTCTGCATGAGTGAAGAATTTTTATTTTCTTTATTGGATGAAGAAGTTAAATGCATCTCTGAGGAATTTTTCGTATACGGGCATGTGTCAAAGGATCCAACGCGTGACACAATGTAAGGATGGGCTGCGTATCATTTTTTTCCTCTTTAATTCTTATATTCAGATCAAATTTGGTCAAACGAAAATATGAGGGGAAAAAATGAGCTGCACCACAATATATGAGTTTAAAATTTTTTTTTTACCGGATTTTTGGTCACATAGTCAAAGGATTGCTGGATTTGTCAACTTGAGTCAAAACTAGTCAAATTGAAGAATGGGAGTAAAATCAGTCAAGTAGTCTAAGAAGGCATCGATGCTAAAATAAGCAACTAACAACACTTACATATGATAACCATATTTAATGTGGAAATTCCTTTTTTGGTTATTTTTTACATTTTTTGTCCAACACATGAAAATTTGGACCATGAAATATAGGTAAATGTGATAATACAAAATGGAAGCTTTTAGAAACGTGTTTAAAATTTAAAATTACTAGATTTTTCCGTCGCCACGATTTAGCTCAGTTTAAGTTATGAACTATAATAAATAATCACAATAAATGCAAGCATTAATAAAAAAAAGCCCAAGCTGCACATTATTATCATATATATTATTATGCGATAAGATTTTGAGTTCACAGTTATTCCCACTGACATAGAAATAATAAACAAAAAGATCTCAGTCAACTTAAATGCTTGATTGTATATAAGTTAACCACTCGGTGACCGAAATATGATAATTCCAGGAGAAACAAATTAGTCGATCTCTTTTTTTTTTTTAAAAAAAGGACGAGTACAGCAAAATTTTAAGGAGAAAGGAGGTACGACAAATAAAATTACCAAAAATAATCTCTTCTTAGGTTCACTCTCTAAATTAACTACATCTCGTAAATACTACAACTATTTTATCAGACAATACGTAATTAATCTCTTTCTTTTGTTGCGAGCAATCCGTTTGATGGGCAGGTCAAGGCCGTGGCAGTGGAGGCGGGGACACAAAGGGCCATCTCGTCTTTTTGGTTTTTCAACATTCTGCACACTTTCGAGCAGTGTGCGCAGACTTCTCATCTTCTTTGTCCTTCTCGGCACATTCGGCGAAAGACTTGTCGTGTTAGGTTTAGGAGACATCACCGCCATGGTATCATTATCTGGTTTGTCAGTCTTGGCGGTGTTTTCTTTATTCAGAGAATTAATCCCTGCAACGAGGTTAAGAGGTGATGTTTCTTCAATTGCAACTTTGCGCCTCACCCTTCTTGACACATTAGGGTTAGTTGATGATGGCTTTGGCGCAGTATCGTCGAGGAAGGAATGATTATTTGAGTTTACCATATCAGCAGTACTATTTTCTATACGGCCAGGAATAGTATTTCCTACATCTTTATTCCTTTCTACACTGAATAAAAAGTTCTGTAATTCTTCGGGTGAATACATGAAGGTATTGTTGAGAAATTCATAGTCCATCGGTATAACCAAATCGCACATGTTATTGGTAGCCTCGTCGACATCAGAAAAAAGATCAAACAAATTATGCATCTTGAATGCCGTCAGAAAAGAGAATGAGAATGAGAATGAAAATAATTATAAAAATCAAGTGCGAAGTCTTATGGTTCTTGGTTGGCCTCTTGGGTCATATATAAGCTTCATATGACGGTTAACATTGTATTACCTTTTTTTAAACTTCACTCCTAACTCCTAAGTCCTAATTCTAGACGCTTACTTTGTCTTTCTATAATTAAAAGGAATTTATACTTCTACAGTGCCGTCATTCTAGTGCTCAAATGGAAATTTAGTCCACAGTTATGGCTAGCGCATACATGTGTACATTATATTTGGATTAAACGAGAAATAATTTATGAAAAATAATTAGCATCATCATACTAAAAATAATACGTTTTTTTATTTTAAAAATTTCTATTTTAAATATGCCTCTATATTTAATTATCAGTTTTTCCACCCTACCTAATTCACATCCCTTAACCCATTTTAACCCTACCCCAGTCAATAGACCGACGTTATTGTGAAATTAGACCGAGTGCTAGGGAGGTCAGCCTAGTGTTAAAGAAATTTGACTAATGTTTTTTCTACAATGTACAATAATTCGGAAAGGAAAGAAAAATAATCATGCTCCAAATCCAATCAAGCAATGATATCTCCCAATTTGTGAGCTAAACAAAGATCTCCGCTTCACACTACAATTAAAAATGATGAGTTAGACAGTACTCACTGTCACTAACATGTGTCAAGAAATCATTTAAGACATTAACATCTCCGACATCTTACATTTCATAGATACTATAATTTTGCTCTCTATTTATGTATCTGACAGCATTAAGTGTGAAAATTTTCTTTTTATTAAACGGAGAAGTTGAAACATTCAATTTTTGCTTATGAATGTTTGTAGCAAAGCAATTATTATTAACATTTCCGACATGTTTTTTTTTTCTGAAAAAAAAAGTTTAATGTGCACGACTGCATGAGTGAAGAATTTTTATTTTCTTTATTGGATGAAGAAGTTAAATGCATCTCTGACATTTAATTTCTTGGTCAAAAAGTTTAATTCTAGAAATTGTTTAATTAAAACAATCATAATTAATTTGAGAACCAGTTTTTGGTCTAGTGACAAAGAGCAATGCATCTCAAGTGAGAGGTCGCAGGTACGAAATCTGGCTAGGGGGTCTTAATAGACATTGAATTCAAAAATAAGTTGGGAGGCTTGTCCCCTAATTTATCTTAAAAAAACAATCGTAACTAATTTAATTGAGCTACAATACTATTTATCGCAAATAATGAAATATTTTCTTAATATATTGTTTTTAAGCTAGCAACTACCTACAAATTTCGTTATGCATGCCTTGCCAACTAACATTTTCATTCACAAACTTGAATTGTATATACATTTTAATTTCTATATAATTTATATTTAAGAATTCTTCAAAAAAAAATTATATTTAAGAAAATAAATATAATTAACCTCTATATTTAATTTGGTACTAAAAAATAAGGTGTAAAGGGATAGAGGCGAAAATGAAACCGAATCAATTTTTCTTGATAAATCAAAGGCAAATCAATTATATATTTCGATTGTTCATGGGGTGGGGTCCCTCGCAGACAATTATACAGAGCAAAAAAAAAAAAAAAAAAAAAAAAAAAAGAAAGAAAAGAAAAACAGCACCATCAGGCATCAGATATGTGAATTCTAAATGAGAGAAAGGAATATCTTTTTTTTTTTTTTTTTTGAAAAAAGCACCCTTAAATGGCGCCTGTATCCATTACGCATGCAAAGAAGTTCTTACAGATACAAGTCACATAGATTGTGACCATGATAAAAACCTACCGTTATAAGTCTAATTCATCCACAAAATCTAAAAATATCCACACAACATGACAAGCAAAGTAAAAGACGGCTCTATCAACAACAATTAATCGAGGAGATCTTCATCTTCTCCATTGTCTTGAGCTAATGTGATAGATTTGTGCATTAATATTGTATGTGAAATCTATATTCTGACCTCTCAGTGAAGAACATTAATCGTTTTCTCGATAAATTAATTATGTCAACGTTTGCCAGCCTGGGAACCGTCACTTCGATTTTTTTTTTTTGTCGTGCTTAAGTTCCTTAAATAATTGCAACCAACTGATGCCAAATGGCACGTTAGTACCTTCAGTAAATTATAAATATTCTCCCATATTAAGACAGTTCTATATGCAGATTATTACCAATTAATAATATTATTAATATGATATTTATAGGCTGTCAACGAAGAGCCCAGATCCTTTGCTTTTTAACAAAATTAAGTCAGAAATTATCAGAACCCAGTTAGACATAATTCTCAAAACGTTCCTAAATTATCGAGAAAGATAATTTATATGGACATGCAATATCATGAATATACGCAGAACTGCAATAAGCACTTGGGAAATAACAGTTCTACAGGCCGTTTTTGTTAGCTTTTATTCGGTTTTATTGGTTTTTTTTTTTTTTTAGGTGTATTTTTTAGAGCCGCTTTTAGCCTTCTGGGCATTTCTTTGAATTGGGTTCTCAATTCTAGTTACCGGTACACTGGTTACTGGTTTGTAAATCACACATTTTTTTTTCTTCTTAATGCAATTTGTTGGCAATCCCCTACCTTCAAAAAAAAAAAAAAAAAAAAAAAAAAAAAAAAAAAAAAACACAAAAGATCTGTTATGACATAAAATATATCAATCATAATTCCAATAAATAAAGTCAATCAAATAAATCAAACGGATCATATCAATCAATACGAAAATTAATCTATAAAGAAATCCAATCATGTGACTGACCAATTCAAAAATCATAAACGAAATTACAACAGTTACTCAGAACATTTGCCACGTAATTTAGGATATAAATCGGCCTGCTAATTGATCCTTCAATCGACATATTCGAAATATATAACATTGAATTCATTATAAGTTTACGAGCAAGATTCCGCTACTAACATTTTGATTGCCCCCAAATGCCAACATTTTGCTATTAAGCTATTTTTTCAAATTTTAAAATTCAAACGTCTAATCCAAACCGTTGATCTTATTTAGTTTAACGAGCGATGCGTTTTCATATAAGTTTTGTAAATTTTGGAATTTATTTGATACTCGATCAAAGGCTAAAACATGAACGTATTAGAACGAATCTATCATAGTTAACAAGGTTCGTTTATTTTTCTATCTATTGATCAAGTATCAAACAAATTCTAAAATATGTAAAACTTATATGAAAATACATCGCTTGTTAAACTAAATAAGATCAACGGTTTGGATTAAATATTTAAATTTTAAAATTTTAAAAAAAAATAACTTAATAGTAAAATGTTGGCATTTGGGGGCAACCAAAATGTTGGTAGCGGAATCTTGCTCTAAGTTTATGACTAACAATGAAGCATGACATGAGAAATTTTAAAAAAATTTCACAAGTTGTATAAAAAGAGGGTTTTATACTCGGAAATTATATGAAAGAGACCAAGAGGCAAGAGAGGAGCAACAGGCTAGAAGCTGTTAAATATCAAAAGAGGAATTTTTCGTATACGGGCCATGTGTCAAGTGATCCAACACGTGACACAATGTAAGGATGGGCTGCGTATCATTTTTTTTCCTCTTTAATTCTTATCTTCAGCCCTTGAGATGAAATTTGGTCAAATGAAAATATGAGAGAAAAAAATGAGCTGCACCACAATATATGAGTTTAGGACGGGTAAATTAACTATATCTCGTAAGTACTACAACTATTTTGTCAGACAGTAAGTAATTAATCTCTTCATTTTTTTGCGATCAATTTGTTTGATGGGCAAGGCAAGGCTACGGAGGCGGGGACACAAAGGGCCATCTTGTCTTGTTGGTTTTTCAACATTCTGCATACTTCCGAGCAGTGTGCGCAGACTTCTCATCTTCCTTGTCCTTCTCAACACATTCGGCCAAAGACTCGTCGTGACGTTAGGTTTAGGAGACATCACCGCGATGGTATCATTATCTGGTTTGTCAATCTTGGCGGTGTTTTCTCTATTATTTAGAGAATTAATCCCTGCAACGAGGTTAAGAGGTGATGTTTCTTCAATTGCAACTTTGCGCCTCACCCTTCTTGACACATTAGGGTTAGTTGATGATGGCTTTGGTGCAGTACCGTTGAGGAAGGAATGATTATTTGAGTTCACCATATCAGCAGCACTATTTTCTATACAGCCAGAAATAGTATTTCCTACATCTTTATTCTTTTCCACATTGAATAAAAAGTTTTGTAATTCTTCGGGTGAATACATGAAGGTATTGTTGAGAAATTCATAGTCCATCGGTATAACCAAATCGCACATGTTATTGGTAGCCTCGTCGACATCAGAAAAAAGATCAAACAAATTATGCATCTTGAATGCCGTCGGAAAAGAGAATGAGAATGAGAACGAAAATAGTTATAAAAATCAAGTGCAAAGTCTTATGGTTCTTGGTTGGCCTCTTGGGTCATATATATTATATAAGCTTCATATGGCGGTTAACATTGTATTACCTTTTTTAAACTTCACTCCTAACTCCTAAGTCCTAATTCTGGACGCCTACTTTGTCTTTCTATAATTGAACGGAATTTATACTTTTATAGCAGTACAAATCAGCGCCGTCATTCTAGTGCTCAAATGGAAATTTCGTCCCAACTGCGCTAGCACACTTATATTTGGATTATATTTGGATTTAATGAAAAATAATTTATGAAAAATAATTATAATTAATATTAATAATCAAAGCGAATTAAGAGCCTTTCTGTTAAAAGGCTTTCGATGCATTTCTAACGAAGGGCCTAGCTCGAGCGGACCTGACTAGGCAAGCTCGAAATTTTTTAAGAGGGCCGAATATTGGACATTATGTTCTTGATTAATGGGCTGAGCCGGATATCCGGCTTGACCCAACTCGTTACCATCGCTATCGGACTCTAATTAACACTAGTTGTTTCGCCCGAACCCTAACCCGCTCTTATCATGTAGTATATATATATAGAAAGGGAATTTTTGTAACTAGGGTTTCTCCGGCGGCTCAGGAAAGGAAAAGAGGCAGAGAAGTCTCGACGATTTTTTAACTAAAGCCGCAACAATGGTACGCTGTAAATCCACCGAATTTGCTAGAATTCCTGTGTGTTTATCTGAATTAGTGATTTAGTAGTGTTCGAAATGGTTGATTTGGTTGTAAATTTTCTTCGTAGATCTGACTAATGAGCAAATCAAATCTGTTGATTTTAACTGTCTGTTTTATGTGGTAATTGTCTGATTGTAATGTATAGTTTGGTATACAAGATAGGATCGTCCTGACAGAAGGATATGCAGTATAATTTTCAAATTTACTGAAAATCACCAAATTGTGAGGCATTTTATTTCACTTACATGATGAAATTTATCATCTGTGGTTTCATACAGTGTAAACAAGTACTTAGATACAGCATTAATAAATTAATAAATAAACTCTATTTCATCATCTGTATGCATTTCGATTTCAACTCTTCAAGTTGAATTTGGGATTTCCTTTAAGTGTAGTTGTTAGGTCAGTCACTATTTAGCTGCTAATTTGTCTAACATCATCTCTCATTTCATATAGTTTAAATGTATACTTTTATTTTCTGTGTAACGCTAGCACTACTTTTTCTAATTGTCTCAGACGAAGCGCACCAAGAAGGCTGGAATCGTCGGCAAATATGGTATTAAATAGTATAACAGCTGAATTACTTCACATTTATCCAACTGATATATATGTATTCTTTCCTAATCAAATTTTTATCTTTAAAAACATAGGTACCAGGTATGGTGCTAGTTTGAGAAAGCAAATCAAGAAGATGGAGGTGTCTCAGCATGCCAAGTACTTCTGCGAGTTCTGTGGAAAGGTGATTTGTTGTGGAGATCTTTTCTTCTTATCGTATTGACAAAATTTGTGTTTATATCTTGCCATACCTGCCCAGCAAACTTTGAGTTATTTTTCTATGATTGCTTCCAAGCAATTGTAAATGTGCAATTTTGTCCTTTCTGTGGCAAAGTTTTTAACCCCACATGCTATATCAATGGTACCTCCAAATAAGAGACCAAATTATCTTTTTTTCTCTCTCATTAGCAGTACACTAGTAAGATTAAGTTGGGGGTAAGTTGTTGTGGTCTTTGAAGGAAAATAATGGTGGTATTTCTCTTAGTGTTTCTGCATCTCTGTACAGTGTTTATCTGGCAGGGTGTTTATGATGCTTTGAGGTGTTGCAAGTGCAAATATGCATTTTTTTCCCTAAAAAATTAGAGGCTAATTTCTGTTTGAAAATTCAGTTTGCTGTCAAAAGAAAATCAGTTGGAATCTGGGGATGCAAGGACTGTGGTAAAGTTAAGGCTGGCGGTGCTTATACACTAAAGTATGTTTTGTTTTATCTTTTTCTAATGCTAATTTATTCTATAGGATTTTTTTATTTGTAGATGGTTATGGTTCTTGAATTGCTGCTTATACAATAATACAAGTTCTAAATTAGTTTTTTTTACTTGAATCAATGCCATTCATTATACTGTAATGAACCATTTCCTTTTCCTTGTTTGAATTTATTTTAGGCTTATCCAGCGTTGTTTTTGTTTTGTTAACCAAAGTTGGGTTTACACTCGTTTTCTGTTTATAGAATTGTGTATTTGTGTATCATAATGGGTTTTTGTTCTATCTTTTGCAGTACTGCTAGTGCTGTTACTGTTAGGAGCACTATCCGCCGCCTCAGAGAACAGACTGAGAGTTAAGGAATTTCGTTGAGATCCTTTTTTGTTTGGGCTTTAGCCAATGGGAACTTTGTAGTGTTTAAATCTTTTTTCGAGCAATTTAGACTGTTACTAGACTCTTGAGCCTTATTTTTATATTCTTCTGAAAGAAAGATATGTTAAGTTCTACTTTGTTAGTGCATTGGTTAATGTTGGCAAGTAGATTGAAGTAATATTCTAATCATGGTGTTATGCGTCATGATTTATTTTTCATGCCAGGTGAATATTGTTTGAAATGCATAATCAAGGTCGTATCAACGTATTAAAAACTCTTTAGTTATTGTTTAGAGATAGTATACACCGTAAGTCCTTTCAAATTGTGTTGGCTTGAATACTTTTAAATTTTCCATTAAGACGTCAAGTTTCATTTCAAATTACTTTTAGTTTGAATTTTTGAATAATATAGTGTCTTGTTCAATTAAATTCAAACGGTGTCCAATTTTGTTTTGGATTTATAAAGTTAAAAAACTGAGTCATTATATATAGGACAGATGTGTTTTCCAAATATCTGTGATCGTATTCGAATTTTTTTATTTTAAACAATCGATCTAAACTGTTAGATTCATATTTATATATATTGAGAATTTATTTATTAAACCAAAATAAAAAATTTGATATATTTTTTTTATATTTATTTCATATTTTAAAAATTCATTGTTATTGGACCTTTCCTTTTCTAAGAGCGATTTTTTAAAAAAATACAAAATAAATAATAAAAAAATCAGAAAAATATAAAATTTGATTTTATACAAGTGATATAGGATCGATTCAGGGCACTCATATGAACACACAAATGATATAAGACCGATTCATTCACTAAACAAGCCCTTAAAACGGTTAATGCAAGATCGGTTTATGGTAGCATCAGCCATATAACTAGAACAAAAGAGCATGATACATAGGTGATAGGTCGCACTTTTCTGGTCTCAAAAGTCTCTCACATCTAATAACACATATCTTTCTTTTACAAACTCAAAAAATAGAAAAACAATCTTCCTTTCACTGCCTTCATGGCTAATAATACTTCTCCAAATACTCTGATTGAATTAGTTTTAATCAAATTGATAAATCAGTGGGAAATAAACGGGAAATGATAATTAATTAGATTATCAAAAGGATAATGAGAAAATGAATTTTGAGGTTTCTATAAAATGTTCCAACAGTGCCATCAACAACAGGGGGTAGGCCTTCGGTCTTTTGCAGTCATCCGATATCGGCAGATGATCCCTCCAATGTTCTTCTAAGACGATTTATCAATCTATACTTGAAAATATAGAAATATTTAATGCATGATTAAATAAAAGAAACAAGCATGTCAATATAAAGTTGCGCTGACAGGGTTTAAATTGCCATGTGGTTCAAGGCCTGTATTCATTTTTTTTATTTGCGCAAATCTCAATATGTGGATTTTATTTTTGGTAAGGAAACAAAAAACAGAAGTTATACAACAACTCTCCTTAAAGGGGCCAGCAACTCGGCAAGCTGCCCGGTTTACAACCTATGACTCATCAAGTGTTTTTTTTTTAAGATAAATTAGGGGTCAAGCCTCCCAACTTATTTTTAAATAAATTAATTAAATGTCTATAAAGACTCTCTAATCGGATTTCGAACCTGCGACTCTCACTTGAGAATGACTCATCAAGTGTTGTGTACATTGCACACAACTATACATGGATAAGAAGAAATAACACTTGTAAAATTTCTTCAGCTTCTGTCGCATAAAGACAGCAGTAATTGGTGAAATGGTTCACAATGTTGCATCCCAATTTGAGTACATAATGAAGGGGCCAGCAAGCTGCATTTGAAATAGCACCACTAAAAGAATGACTGAAATTCTATTTAATAAATGAAAGGGTGAAACTTCTTTTGTATTTTATGTTAAACCATGCCTCTTCTTAATGAATGATCTGTCTTTTTGAATCTAACTTAAGGTCCAATCTTGCACTAAAGTGTCAATAGAAGCCGATGCTGCTCCAACAGAGGAAGAACATCCACCGAATATCGATTCATAATGATAAGGAAAGATATTGTAAACATATCCATATGCATCTTCTACAATTAAAACATAAAACTTCAGAGCTAAATCAATGCCAAGGTAAAATTGACTTCTTAAAGAACTAAAAATAAGAATCATAATTTGGGATAGGAATTTAATTGTTTGTATATGAAGATCAGTTTGTGAGTTTTCGCATTAACCATCACAATTTATACAAAATTTAACAGTTTGAAAGCCTAATTTACATAAAAAAAAGACATTAATAGTTGTCCATCAACAAATTTTGATACAAATTATTATTGCAAATCAGAATTTAAGAGATTGGGCCTAACATGTTCGTAGTTATATTCACCAACAATTTTGAGTATGTGACGAAAGAAAAAAATTTCATTTAATGAGGTATATATACATGGAGTTTGATTATAGAAATATAATGGGACTGACAAAAGTGATTTTCATTATAAATTACGAAATTAGTATTATAGGTGTAGTTAGAATTCAACTTAGTAAAATTCAATATTAATTGATCTAGAACTTGACAAATCATTTTCTTAATGTATGGTACCCTGTTCAATTATTCAGTAAGGTCGACACGGCTTTTAACTCCTTAAATGTAAGGGTGTGTACATAAATAAGCCCATTCGCGAACAACACTTATTCGTGCGATCCAAACAACCAATGAATAACGCGAGTGGCTAATTAAAAGGCTTTTTGAATACACACCAATCATGCAACATTTGTCAAAATAAAAACTTCAAACAAATAAATTGAGAAAAATTACATGACAAAGTTCTCACTAAAAATTTCATTCAGCACGTGATTAATGATACTCCTGTTTTAATCAAATACAATAAATTACCAAAAATAAAGTCTTCTTAGATCCATTCTCTAAATTAACTACATCTCATAAGTACTACAACTATTTTATCAGACAGTAAGTAATTAATCTCTTCATTTTTTTTGCGATCAATTCGTTTGATGGGCAGGCCAAGGCTATGGCAGTGGAGGCGGGGACACAAAGGGCCATCTCGTCTTGTTGGTTTTTCAACATTATGCACACTTCTGAGCAGTGTGCGCAGACTTCTCATCTTCCTTGTCCTAACTTTGCTCCTTGTCCTTCTCGGCGCATTCGGCCAAAGACTTGTCATGTTAGGTTTAGGAGACATCACCGCCATGGTATCATTATCTGGTTTGTCAATCTTGGTAGTGTTTTCTCTATTATTCAGAGAATTGGTCCGTGCAACGAGGTTAAGAGATGATGTTTCTTCAATTGCAACTTTGCGCCTCACCCTTCTTGACACATTAGGGTTGGTTGATGGCTTTGGCTCAATACCGTTGAGCAAGGAATGATTATTTGATTTTACCATATCAGCAACACTATTATCTATACGGCCAGGAATAGTATTTCCTACAACTTTACTATCTCTTCTCGGCTCGCGCGGGTACATTAAATAAATAAAATGTTTTGTAATTCTTGGGGTGAAAGCATCATGCTATTGTTGAGAAATGGATAGTCCGTTGGTATTGTTGGGTTTGCTTTAAAGTCAAAGGGAATAAACAATTCTAACAAGTCAAATAAGCAATCCAGAAAACATAAACTTGCAGAACCAGCAGTTGGAACGGACCGTTCTGGTCATAGACCGGACCGTTCCAAAACACCAGAAAACTAAATCGAGAGCGGAAGCTTACCTAATTCCATTGCTATGGTCTGAATCTTGATGTTAGGCACTTCTTGATGTGTCCTGACGTGTATGCACATTCACCAAAACTGTTCCACGCACCTAAGTAGGGAAAAAGATCTTCCAAGAGAACAAGACGCGCCCGTTGATGCCTTTAGCCTAAACAAAAGCACTATCTCTCTCTAATCGATGGAATAATTAGGGAGAGGGGCAGAGATGCTGCTATCAACGCATGTATGCAGCAATACTCGTGTGTGTCTTGTCCCTTGGGGACCAACCCCTTTATTTATAGTGCCAAGGGCTTCTTGGCCACCACACAATACCATATTTTGTCCATCATAAAATATGTAATGTTTCTAAATATAACCACCTATAAAAGGCAACACATCTATTGCACAAAATCTGCTATTTCTTTACAGCCATGTTTAGCTTATTACCATATAACTTAATGACTTGGAAACCAAGCAGAATCAGCCCACCAAAAATAGATTGTTTCCTAATATGGTGCAGAGTCTGGAACGGGCCGCCCCAGAATTGGACCGGACCGCCCCAGAGCATTGGAACGGGCCGCCCCAGAATTGGGACGGGCCGTTCCAACACCAAACAATCTTACAATCTCCTACTTGGGCTATTATGCTTAGTGTTATCCAATGTCCATAACTTAATGAGCTCATATTTTCATGGTAATAGATTTTGTGTCTTTAATTTCGTCCATCATTTACAATAATAGAAGACCAAGGAAGCATTCGTTACATTATAGCATTTACAGGCCTCTAATCCTATAAAGTCGTCGTAACTAAACTCACAATGATCACAATATCATTATAAAGAACGACATGGAATTAAGATGTGTATAAGTGGTGTGGAAAATAAATGTAAGTGTGACTATCACGTGTCTATTTCCAACTTTATTGGTCACCCAAAAACTGAAGTGAGGTCAACTTAAATAAATTGAGAATGAAAACTGAAACTGAATCTGAAAACTGAAACTTTATTCATTTCTGCAGAAATATTCATTACATAATACACTGAATAAACTGAATAAACTAAAACTATCATCAAATCTAGCACTTCTACTGAACAAAACTCCCACTAAAGTCTAGAATCCTCAACTGAAATTACACCCATACTAGTTACATATTTCAGAAACTGCTTGGGTATTAATGCTTTAGTTAGTGGATCCGCTATCATTGAGTTTGTTCCAATGTGCTTGATTGATAATTCGTCATTCTCAACTTTTTGCTTAACAGACAGAAACTTGATGTCGATGTGCTTCGAGTTGGCTGAGCTTCTGTTGTTATTAGCATACATGACTGCTGAGTTATTGTCACAGAAAATCCTTAGTGGAGCTTGGATAGAGTCCACTACACGCAGCCTAGTGACAAAATTTCATAACCATGTTCCAAATAATGACGCCTCATAGCAAGCCACACATTCTGCTGCCATGATTGAAGATGCCACTAGAAATTGTTTGGCACTTTTCCACGAAACAGCTCCACCTGCCATCATGAAGATGAACCCTGTGGTTGACTTTAAGCTATCTTGACATCCCGTAAAATCAGAATCATAATATCCTATGACCTCCAGCCTATCTGATCTCCGATACTTTAGTGCAAAGTCTTTGGTTCTTTGAAGATATCTCAAAACTCGTTTGGCTGCCTTGATATGCTGAATTCCTGGATTATGCAAATACCTGCCTAGCATATCTGTAATGAAAGCAATGTCTGGAAGTGTACACACTTGGACATACATTATGCTTCCAACTATGGAGGCATGCTTATTGTCCTTTACTTGCTTCTTTTCCAACTGTGTTTTGGGACATTGTTCTAGACTAAACTTGTCCCCTTTAGCAACAGGGATTTCTGTTGGTTTGCAGTTTTCCAAATCATACCGCTTGAGTACTTGATCGATATAGGCCTTTTGTGATAGACCCAAAATACCTTGAGAACGATCTCTAAGTATCTTAAGACCTAACACGTATGATGCATCACCGAGAACTTTCATTTCAAAATGTCTAGATAGAAATTTCTTAGTTTCATGCAACATATCCTTATCGTTTGTGGCAAGCAGTATATCATCCACATACAAAACCAAGAAAGAATATTTACTCCCACTGAACTTGTGATATATACAATCATCCGCCGGGTTACTCTCGAAATCAAATGAGAGAATCACTCGATGGAATTTGTAATACCATTGTCGAGACGCTTGTTTGAGCCCATAAATGAATTTCTTAAGTTTGCAAACCATTCTCTTTGGATCGTCCGATACAAAGTGGGGTGGTTGCACCATATAGATGGTTTCATCAATGTCACCATTGAGAAACGCAGTCTTTGTTAGAGATATGTCCTAGAAGCAAATCAGTTGCTGGCTATTATATTAATTTATGTTATTGATGATGCTTGATCATTTGTTCCTAGAGTTTATTGTTGACAGATCATTCAGGTTGAGGATCTGAATTGTAGATCTCTGTGGATCATTCGTCAGAATGACAATAATATCTCTAAAGAGTCCATAATCTTGATAATTAATAAGGAACATTAATTATCATATAAGATTAGTATGCAAGTTAAGTGATGATTAAGTTCTACAAATCATGGGTAAGGAGTTACCGACTTAATTGCATATGTATATGTTACTGGAATATAGTACATGACATGACCCAATGAAATAAATATATGGATTGTGTTATGTGTCATTATTTATTTCATACGTGTTTGATTCCGAGTTTGAGATGGTTCAGTTTTTCCACATGAGGATAGGTTCTATAAATATCGTCTAACACTGATTCCTGATAAGGGCTGCTATACGGACTTTATTTATGTTCTCTTGAATTGTGCGGGGAGAAACTGGTCATCAAGACAACCGTATGTCCCTCATTAGTTCACCTAGTGAGTGATGATATCTACTGGGTCTCTTGATAGAGTTGGATCGTATGCGCGCAACTAGACGATCAACTCTAGATCAAGAAACGTATAATCTGTAAGAATGACACATTCCTATCTTGGATTATACAAGGATATCATGTGACATAGGAATCAAAACAATAAGATACTTTTTCTTATGCAGGATTGAAGTACTGTATTGGTACAGTATTTATTTATGCGAATTGGGAATCATAACGTGTTGCTAGATACCGCTTATGATTAATGGAAATAAATGGTGATTTATTTTCCATGGCCAACATAGCATAAATCCTCAAAGGGTCACACAAATAAGACTTTAATCATACGTGTATTATTTGTTTATTTGCAGTAGCGAGTATTACGAATATATGATAAGTTGATTAATTAATTATATACCGTTATGAATCGTTATAATTAATTAACTCAAATGGATCATATAGAAATAATATAATGCATATGCTAATTCCAAATTAATTATTAATATGTTAATAATTAAGTTAGTTCAATGCATATTTATTATACTGAGCTAATTGGCCTTTTAGTTAATCAGTTAACTGAAAGTCCGATATGAGACGAATTAAATGAGTGATTTAATGGGCCATTATATCATGTGGCCTGGCCCACATGAGGGCTGAAAATTTCAGCCATGAAAGGGACAATTTCGTCCAGGAGAAAATAGAAAGAGAGAAATCTAATTATGGAAACGTTCCATATATATATTGATTGTTTCTTTGGTAACAAGTCAGCACAAACCCTAGCAACATTCTCTCTCTTCCTCTCTAGGCCGCAATACTATTCACGGTTACTGTTCATCAAGAGAGAAAAATTGTTTTCTCTCATTGATTGCTCTCTTTTAATTGCTCTCTTAGCTCATGCGTTGAGCGATTCTCCTTCCAGTTAAACAGTTAATCGTGCGAAGGAAATCAAAAGGAAATTAGCTATCGTATCGGACAAGCTAGCACTTGTCTTGAGACTTTGGTTAATCTTCTAAGTGGACTCGAGGCAACCGGAGGCAGTCAAGAGGGTGACGAGCACGCCACCGACTCCAAGAGATTGGATTCAAGCCTTCCGAATACGATTTCGGAAGAGGTAACCTCCTACGCTTCTCCTTTTACGTGTTAAATGACTTGAATAACTAGATCCGTTTTTTCGTGCGTTTTAGTTGCTTGTTAAATGTTAATAAAAATTAAAATTGCACATGGACTTGAGTTCCTAACAGTCTTAACATCCATTTGATGAAGCTCAAGATCTAAATATGCCACAAGTGCCATGATTACCCTAAAAGAGTCTTTCGATGAAACTGGAGAGAAAGTCTCTTTGTAATCAATACCTTCTTTTTGAGTAAAGCCCTTAGCGACAAGACGTGCCTTATACCTTTCCACATTATCCTTAGAATCATTTTTGGTCTTAAAAATCCATTTGCAACCAATAGGTTTCTTTCCTTCTGGTAATGGTACTAAGTTCCATACATCATTGTCATACATGGACTTCATTTCTTCATTCATGGCATCGATCCACTTTTATGAGTTTGGACTGTCCAAAGCTTGACGAAGATCATGAGGATCTTCCATCATCCCAATGTCAAACTCATGTTCTTGGAGATAGACCACATAATCATTAGGTATTGCTGGTCTTTTCTCTCTAGTGGATCTCCTAGGCACAAATTCTTGAGGCGTTTGCAATTGTTCAATGACATCATTATCTTCAATTTGTTTATTTCCAAGATCCAAGTCCATAGGATCTGGAACAGGATCCGTTTCTTGAATTAAACAGTCCGTTTCAGTATTGGAACGGTCCGTTCCAATCCTGGAACGGTCCGTTTCAATCCTGGGCACCGCATCTATGATCAACCGTTCCGTTTCAGCTTCAGACCGGTTCGTTCCAATCCTGGAACGGTCCGTTTCAGCCCTGTTATGGTCCGTTTGAAGATCAGTGCTCGTTTCCTCCTCGAAAATAATATCCTGATGTGTCATATCTCCCCCCACAACCAAAACATTCTCAAAGAACTTAGCTATAATCGTCTCAAAAATATTCCTATTAGTGGGATCGTAAAACTTGTAACCCCTAGAACGTTCGGCATATCCTATGAAATAACAACTAACTGTCCTTTCGTCCAATTTCTTCTCATTTGGTTTGTAAGGCCGAGTTTCAGCTGGATATCCCCAAATGCGACAATGTTGTAGACTTGGTTTCCTACCAGTCCACATTTCATAGGGAGTTTTGTTGTTATTTGCTTTAGTTGGTACACGATTGAGTAAATAGGCTGCCGTTTTAAACGCTTCGCCCCAAAGAGATCTTGGCAAATTTGTATGACTGAGCATACTCCTAACCATGTCCTTCAATGTCCTGTTTCGCCTTTCAGCTACTCCATTCATGCTAGGCGATCCTGGCATGGTATATTGAGGGATAATGCCATTTTTCTCTAGGAATTTAGCAAAAGGCCCTGGACGTTGTTCACCTGAACCGTCATATCTACCATAGTATTCACCACCACGGTCAGATTTGACTTGCTTAATCCTTTTGTTGAGTTGTAACTCAACTTCAGTCTTAAATGATTTGAACACGTCCAAAGCTTGCGCTTTTTCACTTAATAGATATAGATAACCAAATCTTGAATAATCGTCTATGAAACTGATAAAGTAAGTTTGACCATTCCTTGTAGGTGTAGGAAATGGTCCACAAATATCCGTATGAATCAGTTCTAAGACATCACTCGTTCTATTGGCATCATATCTCCTTTTATTGGTTTGTTTTCCTTTAACACAACTTTTACATGGGCCTAAATCAGTCATGTCTAAAGGATCGAGTATTTCACTTTGCACAAACCTTTCAATTCTCTTTGGAGAAATGTGACCTAAACGCTTATGCCGAAGTGCACCTGAATTCTCATTAGTTAATTTACGCTTAACACTTCTAGTACTTGTATGCAAGTTTTCATTATATGAAGCAATAGTTTCCAAAGAATATAGATTGTCATAAACTGAAAGAAAACCAGATCCAACGCATTTAGAATTATGAGATAAACTGAATTTTCCATTTCCAAAAGAACAAGAGTAACCGAATTTGTCCAGTACAGAAATAGAAACTAAATTTCGTCTAAAAGACGGTACAACAAAAGTCTCATATAAATTCAAATACAATCCAGTCCTAAGTAACAATCTAAAATGCCCAATAGCTTCAACTTGTGCCTTCTTGCCATCGCCCACATAGATCTATCTTTCACCATCATTTGGCTTGCGGCAGCTCAGACAACCCTGCATAGAGATACTTATGTGAGTTGTAGCACCCGAATCAATCCACCAAGTATCTTTTTGTACTGAAGTTAAATTAACTTCTGAACAAACCAAAGAGAGAGACATACATTTCTTCTTGCGCCAAGCTATGTAGCCTGCACAATCAGTCTTCTTGTGTCCCTCTTCGCCACAGAAGAAGCACCCATTTGGATTCTTTGGCTTCTTGCCAGTCTTCTCCTTATTGGGTTCCTTCTTTGGCTCTGAATTAGCAGCCTTTTTCTTGTTTTGTTTCTTCTTCCCATTATTCTTAGAAGTGGAAGCAACGTTAGCACTGTGTGTCTTATCAAGCTTTAACCTTTCCTCTTCTTGAACTAGATGCGAAATCAGTTCATTCAGAGTCCACTTGTCCTTAGTGCAGTTATAAGTAACCTTGAAATGGTTATACTGACTAGGGAGAGAGTTAAGCACTAGACACACCTGAATTTCTTCAGATATGTCTAACTTAAGGGCTTGTAACTTTGAAGCAAGATTAGACACTTCCAAAACATACTCACGAATGTTGCCTTTTTCATTATACTTCATAGAGGTGAGTCTTGCCATGAATGTACAAATTTTCGATTTTTCATTCTTGGCAAATCTCTTCTCAATTTCTTCCAAGCATGCCTTAGCCTCATCGGAATCAGAAATGGTACCCCTGAATGCCTCTGAAATTGTCTTCTTAATGATCATTATGCCCATGCGATTAAAGCGATTCCATTGAGCTACACTTTGAATGTGTTGTTAAGTGCTTTTAGCATCAATCTCAGTTGGTTTCTGCTCCCTGAATGCAAGGTCAATATCTAGACAACCGAGAACTATAATCAAGTTCTCTTTCCATTCCTTAAAGTTAGAACCAGTCAGCATGGGTATGCTGTTAATGCTAGCTGGAATGTTTGCTAAAATAAACCAAACACAAAATACACTAATGTTAATAACCTTAATGTATAAGTTAAATCATAAAATATAAAGGTCTAAATTCCATCTACTAGTCTTTATTCATTTGCAAGTGCTCTTTGGAGTCTCCAAGCAAACTTCAATTAACTAGGTGTAGCATCAAATGTAACGATTCATAACATATCAATTAATTAACCTTCCTTTGGGCCGATTAATTAATTATATGTAAAACCTTATAATCATTACCCATTTGATTCTACCAAAATATTGTACATGTAGTCTTTTAAATTATGTCATTCTTTTGGACCGATCCATAATTTAGAAGTTACATGTACCTTAATACACTTTGTACCTGAGTCTTTGAAACAACCATTAATATGAGAGCCCACTTTGGCGGGATGATATTAATATTGGTTCAATTCTCAAAATACAACTCAAATTACCTTTATATTAGACTTAAAATATACCTAATCCTAGACTTTTCATTATACACATCAATCCTAAGATGAAAAGCCTAACTAAATACTGACCTAGGATGGTATAGACTTAGGACCCAGTTGCAAACCCTAAGGTATATACGCGTTGGATCGTACGAACCAACAAACCTGAAACAGACCGTTTTGGTGAGAGAACGGTCCGCCCTAAATAGACCAGAAGAGAACCAAAGAGAGATATGACCATACAAGCTAATACGAGTCATATTGAGATAAGAAAAGAAAGCGGTGGTCTCCCGTTCAGCCAGCAGCCATTGAAATTACACCACATCCAGGCAAAATTCCCAGAAAAGGCCAGGGTCATATGGACACTTTAGGCGCCGACCTTATTTTCTGCGACAGAACTTGTCCTCATGACAACATGGTGTAACCCAACACTTACAGCTCTTACTAATGAAAACCACGGCAAAGAAGAGAAGATGATGGATGCATAAAGTGTCATTTGTACCTAACCAGTACAAACAACATGAATTTTGGCTTAAAACCTAACAATCTGGTTCTGGAACGGACCGCCATGGTTGTGGAACGGACCGTCCTAAAATCTGGTCAATACCTAACAGTTTGCAACCAAAACTGAAGTGAAAACGGGCCGTCCCGGAGTGGAACGGACCGCCTGAAAACCGTAGAGAAGAGTAGAAAATATCGTCCTAATCTAGGTTGAGAAACCCTAAAGATTTCTCTCCTAACCTGACAATAAAACTACTCTAAATCTAATTCATCCAACTAGGTCAAATTTTAACTGATTTTGAATTTCAAAAATATTAACTTAATTTTCAAAATCTTTTCAATCAATTGCAATTTCAAAATAATTTGAATCATAACAAAAGGCTAAATCAAAACAAACAATTCAATAACAGTTCAAGTTGTAGCCCTTTGGGTCCAATTTGCAATTACAAACAATAAGTCTGGCACAATACTCAATAAACAGATCATAAACAATCTAAAGTTAATGGAACGGTCCGTTCGAGCCATGAAACGGACCGTCCAAAAGCCAGATAAATCAGAAATAGTTCAGAAAACAGTCCAGAAAAATTTCCAGAAAAAATCTGGAACGGGCAGTCCCAGTCCTGGGACGGGCCGTTCCAGAACATACGTGCCAGAAATTTAAACAGTTCAGTTCAAATCAACAATCTCACCAAATCAATTCAAACACTTCAATTAGATCCAAAATTATGTGTCATGCTACTGGCTCACGACGAGTGACTCTGATACCACTTGTTGGGTTTGCTTTAAAGCCAAAAGGAATAAACAATTCTAACAAGTCAAATAAGCAACCCAGAAAACATAAACTCGCAGAACCAGCAGTTGGAACGGACCGTTCTGGTCATAGACCGGACCGTTCCAAAACACCAGAAAACTAAATCGAGAGCGGAAGCTTACCTAATTCCATTGCTATGGTCTGAATCTTGATGTTAAGCACTTCTTGATGTGTCTTGACGTGTATGCACCTTCACCAAAGCTGTTCCACGCACCTAAGTAGGGAGAAAGATCTTCCAAGAGAACAAGACGCGCCCTTTGATGCCTTTAGCCTAAACAAAAGCACTATCTCTCTCCTAATCGATGGAATAATTAAGGAGAGGGGCAGAGATGCTGCTATCAACGCATGTATGCAGTAATACTCGTGTGTGTCTTGTCCCTTGGGGACCAACCCCTTTATTTATAGTGCCAAGGGCTTCTTGACCACCACACAGTATCATATTTTGTCCATCATAAAATAGGTAATGTTTCTAAATATAACCACCTATAAAAGGCAACACATCTATTGCACAAAATCTACTATTTCTTTACAGTCATGTTTAGATTATTACCATATAACTTAATGACTTGGAAACCAAGCAGAATCAGCCCATCAAAAATAGATTGTTTCCTAATATGGTGCAGAGTCTGGAACGGGCCGCCCCAGAATTAGACCGGACCGTCCCAGAATTGAAACGGACCGTTCCAACACCAAACAATCTTACAGGTATAACTAAATCACATAAGAAATCAGAAGCCTCTTCGACAGCTGAAAACAGTTCGAATTATCCGACGGGAAAGGGAATGAGAAAAGGAAAATAGTTTATGAAAATCAAGATCCGTATGGTGGTTCCTATCCTGGGTCACATGTATATATAAAGGTCGGAATGTATTACACTTACGACTTACCACAATTAGTTTCATATGACTGTTATTGTATTACTTCTTTTTAACGTTTCCTAATTTAAAGGGACTTACCACAATTAGTTTCATATGACGGCAACAGAGCTATAAAACACTTCGGGATTCTGGCTGAAGAATATACTTGTAGGATTTATTTATTTTTTTTTTTAAGGTCGGTCGACAATTGCCGTCAACAGAAATTTATTAAAAATAGAAAAGTTACAATTTACAAGGCTAAAAGGAGGAAGAAAAAGAAAATCCCCCCTCTTGTATTACAACCTTACTAGAAAAAGAATATACATGTAGGATTTAATGGGATATAATTTATTTTCTATCTTACTCTCAATTTAAAGGTTCCGGCTTTGCTCTATACACAATTTAGTTTGTATTTTTTTATTCAATATCCTTTTTTTGACTATGATTGTTCTTTTTGACTTAATGTTGGAAAAATGACATATTAGGCTCAAACTAAGGTCGAAGAGACAGAATTAATATAAAGAGAATAAGAACACTAATCTACTGATATTCTAATAGCAATCAAACTTATCAAAGCGCCAGAAATTGAAAAAAAAAAGACTGAAAATAAAATAAACAAAAGAACTACTGGAAGGGCATTAACTATTGATAACTACCATATTAAAGCTACTATAGCAGGAAAAGCAAAGTGCCGTCCCCCTCTCAGTTAACACAGCTGACACATTTTGGTTAAATCCTTTAAGAATTCAGTGTCTCATTTATCTCTCGAAATTTCTCCTTCAGACGCTGAACCTGAAGACATAATTCGAAGTTTAGAAACAAACTCGTTTAAAGCAAAAAGTTAGAATAATACCCGTAATTAAAGACCATCAAATGTGAGTGGAACACACCTGTTTAAACTCTATTTCCAAATCTCTCTTTCTTTGGCCTAGTGAGTGCTTAAGCTGAGTGATATTAAATATGCTGTCCAAATCATCTCCAAAAACTGAATCGAGTTCTTCTCTTAGAAGTGCTGGTAGTTTATCAACTACCGGCATTAGGAGAAAACAATTGAACTGCAAAGCAATAAGAAAACAAGAACCAACTTTTATTTTTTTATTACATAAGAAGCAACTTCAACAAGAAAAAAACAATGAAACAAAAATTGAAAACAAAATAATGTAGGTTTCTGGAAGGCACGCAACGGACAAATTTTCACTAGCTGCTCCACTCCCACAGATGTCTTGTTTAAAGAGAGTTGCGCATGTGTACACTCTTGGTTGAAACATGCCCAGTTTTTTTTATTTTCTTTTAGACTTGTATAGGCCCTACTTTTTTCTTTTTTCTTTTATTTTTTTTTCCTTTTTGTATATAATTTTATTTAATAAAATTTGCCAGAGTGGTACTTTGCCACCCGACCCTCAAAAAAAAAATAATAATAATGTACGTTTCTGTTCCATATTACAGAAAGAACTTGATTTTTCTGTTTCATTTTGTTGATTTTGCATGGTTGGGGCTTTATTAAAAATCTTTAATGAGCACTTACCTCCACATTTTATTAAAAATCTTTGACCTAATTTCCAAATAGAGCGGCAAAGCCATGTTACTTACCAGTGGGGTGGAGGTACTCATAAAATACAAGTTTTATTCTCTTTGAAAAAAGAACATACATTATTCAAAAAATAAAAAAGGAACACCAACCTTCAGTTCAGTAGAAACAAGAAAATGTTCTTTGATCCCATGAAAAATCTGATGTACCAAGGCACAGACAAGGCGTTCTGAAGATGGGGCGAGCTTTCTGTTCCACAGTGTGTTATCTAATAGATCAACTAGTCTCATCTCTGTTATAGTTTGACTTTGTCCTGAACAAGACGAGTCAACTACTATTGAATTGCTGGATTTTGAATCAGGCAACTTTGTTGCTAGGGTATTGCCGATTATAGTGGTAGGAGTGGAGTTATCAGTTCCAGTGAATGAATCAAGGAAGTGCCGCAACCCTGCCCGATTCTAAACAGAAAGTATTGAAGAACAAATCCTTTTTAACTAGAACATGATTTGATATATGAATGTCATGGAAGTAGATTCTCAAATGCCATACCTTGTTATGAAGGGACCATGTGACATATCGTGTGGTGCTTTCCAAATCTTCCATGCATCTGTTATTAATTGGCCACTATATACTAAGACATATATTCAGAAAAAAAATTACAACAATCAATAAATTATGAGAGGTAATAGTTATATAAAAACAATTACTTTGCACGACATGCATGCTCAGTAGATTCAGCAAAATTAGTAAAGGCAGCCTCAATCCTCTTCAGAAAAACATCATGCCCACTTAGATGCTCACCATCTTTCTGTTAGAAGATCATTATTTAATTACACAAAAACCTAACATATATATGTGTACAAGTCAGTCAGGTACGTTAAGCCACCGCATCAATTTGATTTTAATAACCAGCACACATATATCGTGGCATGTTATGGATTCTCACTCTTTAGGAAAATCTTTAAGTAGCAGGTGCATCCTGATACTAAAATTATGGAGGCACAGTTGAATAATTAGAGGTACAAAAGAAAAAAAATAAAACAGTGGTTATACCTGAAGTAAATAAACTGATATAGGCAGCAACCTCTTCAATATGTGCAAGAGCCTAAACCCCAACTATAGCAAACAAATCAGAGCTTTTGGTCAGTTTCATAAAAATACCACTTTATGTGATAATTAAACTATTAATTGATGCCTAATGCAGTACAAATACAATACTGAGCCCATCAAAGAAGAAGCATTTCTAGGATAGCAAAACACACTACATGTTTTCTGTAACCATATAGTAGGGCATCTAACCTGATGAAGAAATGGCTCAAATGTTTCACGTGCCTTGGAAACACCAATTACACAAGCACTCCTACAATAAAGGCAACAGAATTATTCATTTTCAATTCTGTTTAACTTTATTCTTTTTCCTTTTTTTTATTATTTTTCAAAGGGAAACAAGAGAGCACCTAGAATAATTTGTGCCATCATGAATATCTTCAACCCCACATGCGTTTACAATTTCCTCCCTGGTAATTGGAGGGCATTTCATCCCTCCCACTACAAGACGAAACTCAGCCATTGCACGATGGTATTGTGCCCCACCATAGAGACGCATTCCAGCATTCTGAACCAAATACAATCGCCAAATGGTTTGCAAATTAATCTACAAGGAGTAAATTATGCTAATATTTAACTTACAGGCATCATCTTGTTTGGAAGCTGGAAGCTGTCAGAGGCAGTGAAAGATCCTCCATTTATCCTCTCATCTTGCAATGTTTCTCCTGCAATAAAAAAAGCTTGTAACAATATAGAACTGAAATAAAACTATATGAAATCAAGGTCAAAAGAGAGAATGAACAATATTTCTCACCAAATTTATCAGGAGGAGCCACAACTGTGCCTTTCAGTAACAAAGACAGCTGTATATTTTAGAATAGATGCCTTAAATTTCCTATATGTTTTCATCATTTTATTTACAAAGATATGTAACAGAAAATTGCTAAGAGGAAATAAGCAGTTAACCTTAGTAAGAAAAGATTCATGAAATGCATGTGCCCTCTCTTTTAATTTCACTTCATCCAAACTGCTAATTTCTTGACTGATCTCACGTAACTTCCTTGTTACACAGCGATGTTCCTTATCAAGGAGAGAGACAATCAAAGGGACACTCTCTATATACCTATATCAATTACGTACCATCAGAACATACTTTATCATCAGCTGTTTGACAGGAAGAAAGAAGCATTTAACAAGATGAGTTCATTGAAACCTTTTCTGTAGCAGCTCCTCCAAAAATAACCTAAGGCTGCTAACTCCTATCCTACTCCTTTCTTCCTTTGATAATGACCTTCCTAATTTCTCTTCCAACAGTGCAACATCTTCAACCTCTCTCGAAGAAACAGCCTATCATATGAAAATTCATAAGAAATCTCCAAAAAGGAAAATGTTATATCCTCTATACAAGTAAAAAATTGCATTGAAAGTAGTTACATACCTTTTTGAATTCTTCATTTGATCTGAAGATGGCTTCATGGCCTGAACCAACTCTGCCAGATGGCACAGAAGTAAAGAAAGGTGAATCTCCCAAGAGACAGCCATCTAGAACAGAAGCTGGCGGCCTCAGAAACACTTCCACATCTGAGGCTCGAGCAAATTGGGGTATTTTAGTGTCAAGCTTTGTTGAGACTAGCACAGTTCTAGAGAGCTCTGGGTCAATCTGCAAAAAATGTTAAAAAAAAAAAAAAAAAGTATGTGTGATCCCATACAATATTACAATATCAACAAATTGCTTCTCTAGAAAATCACCAGAACATTATTAGAGGTAACATGATTGCTACTAATTACAATTCTTTTTCATTGTTGATATTTCTGAATTCATACACACATAATTACCAAATATATTGCAGCTGGACATTTATTACAGTAAAATATATCACTAAAATTCTCTGAAGAATTAAATAGTCCTAGTTACATCTCAATTGTACAAATGAACCTTAACATCATCTAATTTGGCAGCAAGCTTGGAATCTACACCTTAACTAAAACTCATCTTACTGACCTCTATTCAACCCAATTCATCCTGTTACCACCAAATAGCAATCAATAAAAGAAGAAAAAAAAAAGAAAAATCCAGTAGGAACTAAATAATAACAAATAACAACATAAAAAAGTAGTCAAACTATCCAACAAAAATGTTATAACAAAATATTACAGAAAGCGATAATAATCACCAAAATATTTCCTCTCTAATAGCACTTTTAGGTTTGGAAATAAATAATTTTGCAATCCCTTAATAGATTTCTACTGCTCAACCTACTGCACCAAAAGCATGCTATTAAATGAAAAAGATGGTCACACACCTGCATCACCACTCTCCTCGTGGTGGCATTAACCCAATCACTAGAATCTTCCAGACATAATATAATGAATTCTCTGTGTTGTATCTTAGTCCGCACAAGAGCCTCTACAGCGCGTGCTTGACTCTGAAAAATAGTCTTTACTTTTAGGGTTTACAGGAAATGTTGCATCTTAGTTAAAACACATGCAATAATATTGTATTGTAACAACGACACAAAAATGTCCACATTTGCAAGGTAAGGGTAAATATTAAGTACCTGTAAAATTCGGTTTTTACGGCCAGGGGCAGGAACGATGAGGCCAGGCGTGTCAATAATGGTAAGATTGGGACAGTACTTGTACTCTACGTTTATAACAATTTCTTTGTCAGAGAATTGACCAGGGTCACTCTCCAGCCTCATATTTTCTGCTTCAATGTAAGCCTGTATGCAATTCAAATCTTCAGTTGCTATTTTATCACAAAAATACCTCCAATTCTACATGGTTTGTACAATTCAGCCAACAGCACAATCAGCCCGACAAAGCCGGCATACCATCAAACATCTTCTGTGCGCTGTCAACAACGCTAAGAAACAACATCACAGTACCAGTCAGGCATTTTATCAAACACTACTCGGTCTTTTCACCATAAAACCATGCATCTCACACTCTTTAAAGATCAAACAACCCAGAAATAAAAACTGAGAGAACAAACCAAGCATCACCTGAATGTCAGCGAGAGGCATTGGCATCGAAACCCCGGGCTCAGAATCGGAAACAAGCCGACAGTATGGTGCCTCCCTACAGTCTGGATTGTACCTCAGCCGAAGCTCCACTGGCCGACGTGTCTTGGTCCCACCACCCACGTGGTTGAACTGAAACCCCATGAGCGCCTCGACAAGCGCGCTCTTACCATCGGTTTGTTGCCCCACCACGACAACCGCCGGCGCCTCGACCTTCCCTTCGAACCTACCAGCAGCCGAGGCCAGCTCATTGTACGCCTCGTACAGTCGCCACCCCGTTTCCCATCCGAGAGAGTGAGAAGTACTGGATGCGTCCATTTCCTCTTCTTCCTCGAAGTCTTGGTGTATCATTTGGAGTTTGGATTTTGAAATGCTTTGAGAGTGTTTAGCTAGTGTTGCGCCAGAGTTGCTCAATCACTCCTAAATTTACCAAAATACCCTCTCTCTCCTGTGTTGTTTTCTCAGATTTTAGCGCTAGATGGAGGACATTTAGGTCATTTTAAAAAAATGGGGAGTGAATGGGTAAACAGGGCGTGTCCTGAGCAAATTCCCTGATGGGTTTTGTTGTCAACTTTGTGGTCCCAAATGTCGGATAAAAAAACAAACAAATGCCTCTACTTCATTAACTGTGTCTGTGTGCCATTGGTGATTTCGTGGAATGCATCTAGGCCGTCTAGTTAGATCGTCTATTACGAAAAGTTTGCAGCTGTCGGTCATTTTGACTTCTAAATTAATTTCACTTCTTTTTTTCCCTAATTAATTTTGATTGGAGGTCTTACACATATTTATATCTTGGGAAATTCCCTTATATCTTTTTATTATTTTAATGAGATTTTATGATATGTATAAGATGCGAACATATATTTTATAGTTATATACCATAACTTTTATATTTCTATACAAAACTTACGAAACACAAGATTTTTTTTTAAAACATTACCTTAATTTAAAAAATATTTTTTCGATGTATGATTTGCTTTCAGAGTGATGTTCGAGATACATTGCTACTTTATGTAAGTGTTATTTTATTATTAATTTCCAGAAAAAAATCATTATTTTATATTGTTATACGATGAGAGAGAAACTTCAATACGATAAGTCGATAATCAATAATTAAGGTAATTGGTATATAGAATTCACTCTCTTAGCATCCAAGCATCCACTAGACTCATCCATTCGAAGTAGGGGTAATTTGGTCTTTTTAAAGAGTCGCGCCTAAATAATCTCTCCTCTTCTCTTCCGTGTCCAAACAGTGGCATTTTCGCTCAAATCACTCCAGCAGTTGCGTCTCTCCATCTCTAGACTAGATCTGAGATCCGCAACCTCTCCTTCTCTCTCTAGCCATGGCGACACCGCCTCCCTTGTCTCCAAACAGCGCCGATCGACCTCGGAGAGGAAGCCATCTCCCGCTCCACCTCCTTCTTCGAAGCCACCTCTCGCCGTCGCAAGAACCTCTCGACCAATCCCATTTCAATTTCCAACTGATCTTCCTTCATCTCCTCTCCTCGATTCCTCGCCATTACCAAGCCTTCCCTCATTTCTACTAGCAATGCTAGGGTTTCTTCTCCCCGTACTTCTCTTAGCCAATTGAGAATCTCTTGTGAAGCCGTTTCGGTGAAATTTGCTCCGACGAACATTGAAGGCCTCAACATCACCAAAGATGTCTCATAGGTTATTTCGATTCTAAGTTTTGAGTTTCATTGATACTAATTGGACTTAATTGAATTTAATGGAACGATTTTCCTTTGGGATTTTTAGAGCAAATTTCTGTTCACGCATTAAAAAAGGGATTATTGAATTGTTACTATTTGTTCATAGCATCAAAAAATTGAAATTAGTGGATGCTTTCATGACTAATCACTTAATTCAATCATTTTGCAATCAAATAGAAGATGTTCAATTTCACTTCATTTTCAATTTTTTTGGTTAGATACTTTCATGACCAATCACTTAATTCAATCATTTCTATTCATGACTAATCACGCATTAAAGTTTTTTTTTTTTTTTAGACAACTTAGCAGCGGCTGCTAAGGCATTAAAATTAGATGTTCAATTTCATTTTTTTTTGTTATTGAATTGTGAAATTTAAACGCATTTTGAATTTCAGTTTCAATTTCAATTTCAATTTCAATTTTTTTAATTTTTTTGAATCTGATCTAGATATACTAATTAATTGTGTAGTTTTCCTAATGGATTAGTGTACAAGTGTTCAGTTAGTGTCTACATATGTTCAATTAAATTACATTTAGGTGAGTAACAGAATAACCATGCTGTACAAGTGTTCAGTTAGTGTCCATATATGTTTTTCTTATTGCATCTAGGGATGAATTACATCAATAACAATAATTTGCATGGTATTTATTACTTTGTTGTCATTAGTGTTCAGTTAATTATAATTATGGATTAAGTTAATTATCATTAAGTGTTCAGATATACTAATTAATTGTTTAGTTTTCCTAATAGATTAGTTAGTCATCATATGTGTTAAGTTAGTATCTCTAAGGGATTATCTTATTTCATTATGTATTTTTTTAAAACTTCACATGACCTGAAAGGATTAAATATTATTAGAGCACTTAATTAGTAATTGGTCTTAATTATATTTTGTTTTGTTTTGTGTAGGAATTACAGGACATGACGAGAAGAGTTGTGCAGAAGAAATCGAAGGAGGAGTTGTTGAATTGTGTTAGCTTGTAGTGGCTAAAACTGTGTAGGATTTGTATTATTATTAATGGATGTATTATTAATAGAATTGTTCAGTTTGTTGAAATAATGGATATTATTCTTAATAAATGATCAGTGTTCAAATTACGGATGCATCTAACTGAACACATAAACAATTTTAAATTATCCCATAACTAGTTTAATTGAACACAAAAACCTATGAAATCAAATTTCTGTTGCAACTAACTGAACACATAAATATTTTAAATTCATCCCTTAGTGTGTTTAACTGAACACAAAAACTTAAAACTTCATATTACGCCCGCATCAAACTGAACACTTAACGCAAATTAACTCATCCCTTGACGCATCTAACTGAACAAAAAATTCCGTCCATTTGATGACGTCAGTGCGCAAAATTTTTTTTTTTTGACATCAGCACAAGAATTGATGACGTCAGCAGCAGATTGATGACGTCATCACGCAAAAAATTAGAGAGAGAGAGGGGGTGCTAGACTGCTAGAGAATGTTGGATGTTTTGGATGCTTTTCGATTGGACGGTGCATATCACACCCGATAATGCTTTCAACATTTTGGGCCGAGCAGTTCTAATTCGGCCCAGCACAGAGGCCCATCTCTTCTCTTCTTTCTCTTTTCTACGACATCCCGGTCCGCATTCTTTCCCCTTCGTTCAATCGTTTTCCTTCGTTAGAGTTCGAGTCATTTCCTTGCCTTTCCTTTCCCTTCCCTTCCCTTCCTTAGCAATGGCGGATGCTCCTCGCTTGACAGTTCTCGTCACCGGCGCCAGCGGCCGTACAGGTTTTTCTCTCCGCTTAAACTCTTTTTCTCTGTCCAATTCTCCACCTCGATCGGACAAGACAAGCCAGCAATTGTAAACTCAAGAAAGTGCGAGTTGCATTGCAAGGTTTAGGACAGACACACGTATATACCCCTATTAAAAAATTATATTCTAATAATATGTTCTATGATTGTTCACTTCAAATGTTATTATATAATATACATGGTAGAAGATTTTTGAGTCTCAGTACCAGTTTCTGCACCTACCAAATGCAATTTGTTCCATTTCCATCCCTCTATGGCTCTATCTGATCCCACCTCTCTAATAACCAATCAGTTCACTTATTCATCCATGTCCGCTTCTTTTATCCCAAGCTTTGACAGAAACAAAACAGGCGGAATGAATACCTAAGACAAAGATACTGGACAAAAATGGATGGCTTTCAGAACTTAATTAATTGGCTATTTATCTTATAAATGTTGATATGTCATTTTCCTATCATTTTTCTCATTCAAGGTCAAATTGCTTATAAAAAGCTCGAGGAGCGGCATGAACAGTTCATCTCCAGAGGCTTAGTCAGGTCAGAAGAGAGCAAACAGAAAATCGGACCTGATTCTGATAACATATATATAGCTGACATAAGAGATGCAAATGGAATCGCACCTGCATTTCAAGGGGCAGATGCTGTTATTATCCTCACCAGTGCTGTTCCCAAAATGAAACCCGGATTCGACCCCACCAAGGGTGGCAGGCCTGAGTTTTACTATGAAGATGGTCAATTCCCTGAACAGGTTCGAATCCTCGCATCTGTTTCTGTTATTCTTGTCAACAAGAGGATTTCAGAAGATTCTTGAGGTCACGGTGTTTTATTAGTGCGCTAGGAAATTCTCTTCGAAGATAATGCCAAGTTGCCAACATATAAATAGAGCAACATACAATAAATTAAACCCAAATATGTAGTTCTGCCCTTTCTGGTTTAATACCAATTGGTTCAGGTTAGAAATTGCCTAAAATCCAGCTACTGGTATTGTATAAACACGGATGGTTTGCCTGGAGCAAGTTCCTCAGAGCTGAAAGAAAATGTGTTTGGATGACCAAATCTAAACTAAATTTTCCTTATTGTACTGTTCAAGGTGTTCACCTATTGCCTTTAATTGCTAGGTTGATTGGATTGGCCAGATGAACCAAATTGATGCTGGTACATGATTTCTCTTTTAATTTTCTATATAGCTCAAGGGTTATCATAAAGCATAACAAGTGCTGGTGTTACCCAGTCTGCTCTAGTACCATCATGGTATCTTCAACACTGGAACTATAATCAGTTTGCCTACTGTTCTACTTTTTTTGTTCTTGTACAGTTAATACTTATTAAGGGCTCATTCAGCAACTCAAACAATTGCATTTTCGGAATGTTAAAGTAGAATAGTGCTATTCTGTGCGAATGTTGTTTGGCACTCTGGTATTCCAGTGGGGTAATTGGGCTCTCCTCAGCCATTCAGTCAAGATGGTAGAATACCAAAAGAGGCTATTGCTAATCCAAAACCACCTCATATCGTGTTTGGCTCGATATGGGGATTGAGGTTGCCAAACATTAAGTGAAATAATTAAGGCCCAATCCAGTCTTAACAAGTGGAGAAAATATAAAGAACAGATTGCTGTATTATTGGTAGATTGCCACTTTGGTCTTGGTACTTGTGTGCAATGGCTTAGGCAGTATGGTACTGCTGCATTCAAGTATGCTAGTCAGTTTGGTTTATTAATTTCATAGTCTTTCAACAGCAAAGGCAGCTGGAGTGAAGCATGTTGTGTTGGTTGGGTCAATGGGAGGCACTAATCCTAATCATCCATTGAATAGCTTGGGAAATGGCAACATTTTGGTAATTATGGGCCTCTGAAACCTTTTTTTCCCAAGATTAAATTATTTTGACGTCCAATTTTGTAATGCCCCTGAATGAGCAATAATACAGCCTTTGGATAATATATCTTTGTAGGTATGGAAGAGAAAGGCTGAGCAGTATTTAGCTGACTCAGGTATACCTTATACTATAATAAGGTACAATTTGCACCTCTTTCTTTCATATGCTTTTTAGCAAATTGTTGTATACCCAACATTTGTTATGGAACTAACACTGAGACCAGAAAATTTACTGATCACATGTAAAGCTTCTTAATTAATTCAACCAGAGTGTTTCATGACCAGTTGATAAACTTGGACCCAACAATTAAGAAATCACGTCAGATTGATTGTTATGGTTTAGGCCAGGAGGGTTACTGGACAAAGAAGGGGGTCTGCGTGAATTGGTAGTGGGAAAAGATGATGAACTTCTCCAGACCGATACGAAATCTATTCCTAGGGCTGATGTGGCTGAAGTCTGCATTCAGGTTTATGTTCCTTTTCTTACTAATTATATACAATGGATTTTCATGTGCACCTCAGCAAAATGAGAAGTATTATACAACATTGAATTAAGACCCTACTTGTTTTTTCAAAAATTATCATACCAGACGCCTTGCCCAATAAGTGACGAAGAGCAAATCTTTAATTCTTTTATATATTTGTTTTCATAATTTTGAGTTACTGTTGACTTGGATTTGACTAGGTGACCAAACTTTTACATTGTTTATACAGGCTCTGCAGTTTGAGGAAGCAAAATTCAAGGCATTGGATCTGGCATCGAAGCCTGAAGGAGTAGGCACGCCAACCAAGGATTTCAAGGCACTCTTTGAACAAATTAGCTCTCGATTTTAGTGAGGCTTTGTTTTCATATAGAGATGCTTTATTATTTTTTATTTTCTTATATCCTATATATATGTGTGTGTTAATAACTTAATGTTATTATAGTGTACGAGTTGTATTATGATTTCATTCTATATCTTATGGTAATTTATCTGAATAAAGAAGCAACCAATTCTAGAGAACATTTTAATATACAAACGAGCTCTACTTACTATAAAAAAATATTGCTATATTCACATATATTAACCTACTTATTGCGCCTAATTTTTCGGAACACATTGGAGTAAAATTTACTCCAATTATTATTTGCAATTACAGTTCGTTCTTGTGTTAACGGCATGAGCAATTTGCCTTCTTATATTTGTTTGATGTGTGGTTGTTTTTTGCATTTTATGGTTGTTTGCAGGCATAATGGTTTTGACATTTCAGTAGGGGTTTATTTTGTTTAGCTGGTTAGTTTGGAGTAAATGTAATAAGTCTTTACATTCATACATGTTGGAGAAATAAATAGCATTGTGGCACCGGTATCATAGATAGTGATACTGATGCAATGAGTTTACCTTTATAGATACTGGTGCAATGGGTTTAGAATCGTAAGTTTACTATAAGACGCGCACTTAAACAGACGCGTATATATTAGTACCAAAATAACTCTCACTTACATCGACGACCTTTGTAGCTGTCCTATATGGAGTCTACAGACGCACAGTTCTCGCTTAACTATTTCAATTTGCGTACCTATTCAACCAAAAATGAACAAAAAACTATTCGTTTAGCAGTGGTAAACTATTCAACCAAAAATGAACAAAAAACTATTCGTTTTAGCAGTGGTGCTCAGCAACATCCGTCCGCCCCCCCAAACCCCACCCACACACCCAGCTTATACTACCCAAGCAGATTTAGAAATATAGTCTGAGTCTAAATTAATCTAAGATGCTTTTTTGACAATACAATGTCTTCATAAGTGATAGAAAAGAACAAATTTGGTCATATCTGAAGGAAACTACGATTGCTTCAGAACACTATAATCCCCAACCAAAATTAGCATATCTCACAAACACAGCAACTCCAAAGTAATACAGCGATCAATCAGAATCCCCATCAAGCCCCATTGTTCTGTGAACCCGAACTGCCATAGGACGGGCCCGGTCCTAACAACAGAGGTGGCGGAGCGTCCTTCTTGTCGTCTGCAGACTCAGAGATCTGGCTGCCATCCTGCTTCGGCGTTGACCATGCACGCAAAGCCGGCTCAAAGAACTTCCCTGCGACGTCAGGTGGTTGCGTAAAAGTTTCTTCTCCAGGCAGCACAACCAAACCCTTCTCTCTCAGACTCGACGGCTCATCGTAGCACTCCTTCCACAGAGAGTCCACCAGCTGCCTCTCCTCACGTGCCGCCTCCAGTTGGTCCTGCGACATCTCGCAGATGCCATCGATACGGCTCTGTAGGACAGATTTTAATTTCTCTTCGTCAGCCAAAGCACCTGATTTCTTGTCTTTTGCAAGCTCGAGTAAGCCACCCAAAGCAGCCTCACGAACATCAGAGTCAGCGCTTGAGGCGAGGTTCACCATTTGGCGTGGGATCCCTAACTCGGTCACAATACTGCAGTCGGCAGAGTTCTCATGTAAAAGGTATTTAATCAAATTCAGCGCCTTCCTGTCAAACAGAAATAGAATTTAAACAAAAAGATGAGTACTTTTTTGCAGTTACATTTCAGGATTGGCCCAATAACTCCCAAATCTCCCATGATGCACCCAGCACCTAACCTGCTCTAAAAATTTTTTAACAGCACCAAAATGCTAGGCTACTAATATGGAATGGTGCACTTTTAACAATTTCCCACCTCCCTAATAAGCATTTTTGTTGTTTCTGTTTTCTCCTTCCTTGGAAAAGCTGCATTTCAAGCCAAACAAATTCACACATTATTGTAAAGTGTGCCGATAATGTCCAAATGTGATTCAATCAAGCTTAAAAAAAAATAATACATGGTTTTTTCTTACAAATTGTTTCAGATTGTTGAAATTTTGTGTATATAACCCTTAATTTTTCACTTTTGGATTGCAATCCAGGAATGAAAAGTGAAGGTTTTCTTTGTGATGGAGAATAACAATTTCTCGATTCAATTTGCCAAGACCAGATAAATATGATTTTTCAAACTAAAGAGTTCCCTAACAAGTAAATGTGAACTCATGCAAATATTGTATTGCAAGTACATGCAGTCCCTGTGTGTAGCACCAACCAAACTAATTTCTGAAAGTAAAAGACACAGAGACTGTGATATCAGACACAGGCTCTTTACCTCTGAAACCTAACATCATCAGAGCTGAGTGCATCTTTTAATGCAGCATAGCCATTTGCAAGGCGAAAAGCAGTTATCCCAGGTTTGTTATGTTGAATTAGTGCTGCGGTAAATAAAATTGAAACAATACCATCATCAGTAAAAGACTCACAAGATGATATATTGCTTAAATGAAAGATGCCTCACATTCAAATTTTTGCATTTTTCATGCTTTTCTTAATAGAAAAGTGGTCGAGTGCTCCTCTACTTATTTCCAAAAAAAGAACATATTGCTTAATTTATCAACACGTAGATTGATCAAGAAAAATGCTCTACCAGAACTCCTTAGCAGAAAATGTTGCTAGAAAGAAAGAAGAAAGAAATAGAGAAATAATGAAAACTGAAATATGCCGGTACAATAAATTATTGTATCCAAAACCAAAATAAAAAAAAAACACGGTCAACATTATAGATAAAAAGTAGAGAAATAATGAAAACTGAAATAGGCCGGTAAAATAAATTAATGTATCTACAACCAAAATTAAAAAAACAAGGCCAACATTATAATAGATGAAAGATGCCTCACAGAAAAGGTTTGAGTAATGAAAAACTAAAACAAAACTGCAGCACCTATGCAAATGAACAAAACATTTCTGGTAAGAGATAGATGTACTCATGTGGTCAGCAATGTACTAGTATTTGAGCCTATAATGCAATAATAGTACATCAGTTATGCAGTACTGTTTTAAGCTAGTTCTTGTTCACACAATTACAAAGGAGGGCGTGTTTCAGTTTCTAAATGTGGTTGCCACTTTTACCAATGGATTTTGAAGAACTCTGAACTGAGCAATATCTGCATTAGCTCTAAGAAGAAAAAAAAAGAAAAGTGCTCACAAGAGATAGCACCGAGCGCTTTGGTGCGGGAAGCGATGCTGGAGTCGGAGTTGAAATTGGTGAGGAGAGGGTCAAGTCCATTTGCCTCCATAACAAGCTGCTGGCTTTTGGGGTTGTTCTGGACGATGGTAGAAACGACATCGGCAGCCTTGGCTCGGAGGTTGGCATGGGGACTGCGCAGGTAGCCGAGAAGAGGGACTAAGCCACCGACGGAGTGCAGATCTGCATAATTAATAGTTGCAACTCGCAAGTAAGTAAGTTGTTGGACTTGAATTTAAATTTGAATTGAGGTAAAGAGGGGGGTGGGTACCGTTGGCCATGTCGATGGACTCGACGTGCTCGTGGAGCTCATCAAGCATATTGTGGATGTCGTCGGGGGTGACGCCCTGGGACTGGAGGACGTCGTCCGGGGTGGACATGACGAGGGTTATCTCCTTCATGCGCCGGACCACGTCCACCGTCTGTGCCTGCATGGCCTCCATGAACCACCTGCGATCCTCGTCGGTCAGCTGTCGGGCCGGCTGCGTCCCGTCCGAGTTGGCCAGGCTCCACTTGAGCAGCCCATCCCAATCCAAACCCCCCTCTTTCGCCATTCCTTGCCTTCGCTTTTCAATAATTCAACCCTTTCGATTTCGATTAGTTTAGTTTGTACAATCGGCGCGGAGAGGAGCGAGCAGAGTTGCCCTCGTTTTCTTCTTTACCCAAATCGAAGCAAAGATATGTATGTATAGATGAGATGAGAAGGGAAGAAAGAAGAATTGGATTTGGTGGAGTCGACACTGCTCGACTGGAAAGCGCTAGAAAGCGCTAGAAGGTGCTTCTGCTTCCAAAACCTTCTCCTCCTGGTCCTGCGGTGCGGCTTCGACGACCAAAACCATTTCCTCTTCCTTTTCCTTGTCCCTTTTGACTCGTTGATTTCTGCGTCGGGATGTGAACGGTCCAGACTAGAGATGGGCCTGAGAACAAGGTGAAAACGGATCGGATACGGTTCGGACAGTGGTACATATCCATATTTTTGGCAAACGGATTCGGATACGGGATAAAAGCCCATTAATGGGCCTTGTTCTTTATTCGTATTATTATACATATCTGGAACACTTCTTTTCTTTCTTTCCTTTTTAATTGTTATTTTCCACAACATGCATTCAGACCATAGACGAGCTCAGAAATTCATCGGTTTTCATCAAAATTAAATCAATACGTTATAATTCTAATTAAAATCAATTCATATTAACCAGTCGATGAACAGTTATTTACAGGAGTTTTACATGCTTTTAACTAGAACTAGAAAGAATGTGTAGTAGTCCACAAAAGCTGGAACTTTGACCCAACATTTTTGTCATTATCAGGAAACAAACTTGCCACTTTTTATTGTTCCTCTTCCCAAAGGTTACCTTGAATCCTTGACAACCCAAATATAAGGAAAGAATAAAAAATAAAAGGCTCTTCATTCCTTTTCAACTGATACTGGGTACAGCAAGACATCCTACATCCAGCAATCTGGGTAATATCTGAAGTGAAAAAACAGAAAGCCATATAAGCTTCTTATATGTGATTTTAACTGTAAAGGAAATGTAAAAGAATTTATAACAACCTCTCCACATCGCGCAGTTATTTTCAGGGAGGCCAAGTCATCAGCCCGTGTATCACCAATGCTAACAATAGCTATAGGAGCATTCGATTCATGTGCAGCTCTGCCAATTAAAAGTTTAAGCATAACAAATGATCAAATATTGAGTTTAAAACTGGCAGGACCAAGTACTCAAGCAAAGCAAAATGGAAAGCAGAGAATGCAACATGTACCTGGCAAGCCTGAAAGCAGACATGGTCATGACAGATGAACCAAGAACTAGAAAAGCATCACATTCTCTTGCACCTTTTATGGCCTTGTCAGCTCTTTCTTTTAGCACATTGTCACCAAAGAAAACCACCTTTACCAGAGAAACAAAACATATTCCAACTTAAACATTAGTTGCAGGAACTTGTTTTTTCAACTCGGTGCAGGTAAAAATGCTTCAATTATTAAATTTTATGCTGATGAAAGATGACCATCAATCAGAAGAACTTAGCCTAGTTGCCATGTTTGGTGAGCATTCCAAGCTACAATTAAAGTCCTTAGACATTCTAATCTTTACCAATTGGTGCCTTTCAACACTTTTCAATTTTTAGTCAAATAATGGATTGATGTTGTAGATGAGCTAGGATGAAAGGTGTATTTTTTGCTGAAAAACCATATAACCAGAAGAATCCATTCCACATTTCCTCTGATTGTCCAATCTCTTAATGAAAAATAATGCTAGCATTGGAACCAAAATGGAAGAAATTGGAAACTTGGTGGATCGAAAGTAGGAACTCGAGACTTCAGGACTTAAAGAAGGAACTCAGGAAGGACCACATGTTCAACAGTTAACAAAATCAAAATGTTAAAATTGTGCATGTGTTCTGTATGATTAGGAAGGTCATGAATCAAATAAATGTCATTTGAAAATTGATCGCTCATCCATCGAGATGATTGAAAAATTAGTGATTCTGTTTCATCGGCACTTGATCAGTAACCAACCGAATCTCAAATTGCACTCAATTTGATACACATCCTATCTAATAATAAAGAACATATCTGTAAGTTTGGTTTCCAACAGTGACCAATTCTGACACCAATTGTAGAAGCTGTCAATGTACCCCTTCTCTTGTGTAACTTACTCTTATATTTTTCGTTCTTTATAGAAAAACATATAAAATAATTTATTATATACATACATCAGGTTTGAGGACTCCGCCACAATCTTGGCACTCAGGAATGTCAAATTCCTCCTCCCAGAACTTCTTGTCAATCTCCACATCAGCATCTGGCCTCTGTACACCAAGGTTTTCATCTGATCCAGTGGGCCCACCATCCAGTTTCTCTATCTCTGCAGCCCACTAAACATATTTGTAATATACAGTCAGATATAAAGTATAATAGTGTATCAGAATATCAGTTCTTTCATAAAGCTTATTGGAGGAAAGCCGGGACAGTTTTCTCTTCCTTTTCCAGTTTCCATCTAAATATATGAATATGATGTAACTTTTTTACAAAAGAAAAATCAGGCATTAAATAAAGAAGAAGCAACACAGCCTCTGCATACAAATTTTACAGCAAGCAAAAGGAATTAAAAGCCAAAAGGTGTTCAGGCAAAAAATCCTAAAAGTAATTTAAAATGTGTTACAGGAAGAAAGGTAATAACACCAAAATTTAGCAAGACAGAACAAGCATATCTGGAAAAAGAACTGCCACGACATGTACACAAGAATTTTTCATGTTCTGTTTGGGGCCAAAAACTATTTTCTCAATATTGTTTGTATTAGTACAATATAGAATGTTTGCTTCTACTGTAAGACTGCCACAAGCTATTCCAGTACAGGCATATGCCTTGCATCCGGTCCACACCTATACTGATATGAGCATATGTGCCAAAAACATCCTCTAGCATTACAGCGACACCAATACATAGTGTACCTTTGGATTAGCAGCCTTGAGTTGCTCTTGAAATAACTCCCTGCTAATAGATGAGCCACAATCTAAACAAATTACTGTATATACAGTTCCATGCAACTCAAGCGGATTGCTTCCTGCACGATGATGTAACCTTAAAGAAAATACAAAATGAAATGTTAAAATTTACATACACCAAAAACCAACCCCCAGCAAAAAAATAATTAGTCGAATTCAAGCAAATTGGGGCAAACCTTACCTATTAACTGACAAACCTTTTATTAGTTTGGTAAATGACAAGTATACCATTTTCCATTTGGACGGTTACTTCTATATCATAATAGAAATAGCATTACAATAATGTACAATTGTGGTTCTTTTTCACTCATTTTTTTTAAAACATAGGAAACTGAACTCGCATATTTTTATGTCATATCACTAAATAAATGTTTATACATACTATGGAAAACATGTGGTGCAGGGAGTTTTGGGTTTATTCAAAAGTTTTGAAAAGTTTCGAGATGGAAAAATTACCTATCAACATTTTGAGTAACCATAAAATTTACACGGCCAACATTTTCTAAAGATGCCAAGGCATAGTGGGCAGTATTGGGCTGTGATTGAATAAACTTTTTCCACCCAGCATAGCTTCTGGCCCAATATCTCCGGCGAAAATTATGTGACCTTACAAATTGCTGATCGTTTGAGATAAAATATTAACATCTCAAAATTATATTTTACAACCATCATTTAGAAATACACTTTACAGTCATACCTGGTGAGTAATCGGTTTAAAACCAGTACTGTAAGCACCATTGGGGCTGCCATCAGAAAAGAAAAAAAGCTGAAATTTATTCTGAAAACAAAACCTTTAAAAAGTTTTAAAGATGCATTCTATTGTATGTATATGTAATTAATATTACCTTCTATAGTCAGGGATGCCAGACTCTGTGCTAATTCCAGCTCCTGTCAAAACCATGAGCTTGCGACTGAGGTAATTAACCAATAATGAGATCTGAAATAACTATGTATAAGATCCTAAATAGTAGACAAAACATTATAGAGGCAACAGCCTCAGTACAAGTGTAATCCATACTTCCTTTTAATAAAAAATCTCACCTTCGATCAATAAACTCATGCAATTGGTTCACATCCTTGGAAGAAGGGGGATCCGAGTAAGGCACAGTCTTGGCCAAAGAATGGTTGCATTTCACCAATACACGTCGAAAAGAGCATCTAAAAGGGGCACTAACTACTCTGCTGTTGCAACTGAATCCATCTCTTAAGCTCGCTTGTCTAGTATACATCTCCGGCAGAAAACCTGAGGTGATTGTTATAATTAAATTAACACAACCACTAGAAATTAAGGTAAAATTGTGTCAATTAAGATCACCTTTAGGCGCCATTTGAATAGCTCCCTTGAAACCTCTCATGATCTGAATCTTCAACAAAAATGAAAAAATTAGAAACAATTGTACGCAATGAAAAGCGAAATTTAAGTTGAAACGAGTTCGCCAATATAGAGAAAGAGAGATTATTGAAGATCATACTGCGACAGAAGGTCGGGAGGCGTGTTGCATGAAAGACGCCATTGGAGATTGGAGAAGGAGAGGAGATGAGGTCGAGAGTGTGGTGGCAAAAGACCAATTAACCTTTTTTTTCAATTTTAATAGAGCCACCGATTAGGCTATGTCGTTGCGGGTTCATCAACCGCTAATTTGGGGGCAGATACATGTAATTTTCAAGGTAAAATTTAAATTGGGTTTCTGAATTGTGAGGCTTGCATTTGGGCTAAAATATTGGTCTGAACTAGGGCAGTGATCTATTTCTGATTTTGGGCTTTTTCTTAGTAAAACTTGGGCCGCGCCAAATCTCAGACCACCTACGGCTACTAGACTTCTCAGGCTTCTGAACTTTATTAGTTCTTTCTATTTTTGTGGATTGACCAAGTTTAACGAATCAAAATCCTTTGCAGGTTTTTTTTCTATGTTTCGTGATTAATATCAGATCTGTTGAGATTTGTGAGGCCCGTAAAAATCAGCCTGTCAAAATTAGATCGGACAGTTAGATTAAAATATTTGCATTGCAAGTTTTAAAAAAAAGCCGCAACGGATTCTGATCCAAGTTTAACATAGACAAATTTTACTTTTCTCAAAAAATTATATATATTTTTCTTTGTTTAGCATTTAGTTAAGAAGTAATACGCTTCCAAAAAATTTTCTAAATTACTTTGCTTAGGGAGTGTTTTAAAAAATTAATAACTTTATTATTATATCATAACGTAAGCACAGTGTTTCAAAGTTTAAAATTAGCCAATTATTCATGCATGTAATGTTACAATAATGAAAGCAGCTGAGAAATATGTACAATTGGGCACACGGGATCAAAATAAAATTCACACCTAAGCTTTTTTTATATTACACAATCCCAACTATCATACAAAGATGCAGTCAATTACATGGACACTAAAAGGCCTTTTAATTTCCATCAATTTTCTGGAAATTAAAGAGTAATTGCTGAATGCTTCCTCCCCAAAACTAAGTATGCATATGCAACACCCAGTCAGAAATTAAACCAAACTTTTAACCAACAGAGTAATAATAATCTCAACAAAGCCAAACTAACATGCTATACGTATCTGTGTCCTCCATACGCATATATGCTTGCCACAAGCATAATTAATATTGACAAATGCATTATTATACATGCATGTAGCTCATAAGCATGCTTCACTCTTTATCTCCAAACTTCTCTGCTTTCTTCACTTTTGCAAACCTTGGCTCCTTTTCTCCAAACTTCTCCTTCTGGTACACATTCATGTAGTCTCCAAAAACAAACTCAGGATACAACTCACCATCATTTTGTAGAGATGGTGCAGGACCAATAATGGCCCTGTAACATGGGTTGTAAAATGAAGCAATTGAACGGCGATTATCATCGCGTTTTGCCAGAATACGGTGCCAGGCACTCTTATACTTGCCATTACTCACGGCCTCTATCTGATCACCGGTGTTTATCACTATGGCATCAGCCAGAGGTTGGACATCAAACCAGTGACCATCTTTTAGTACTTGCAAGCCACTGACCTTGTCGTCTTGGAAAAGGAGGATCACACCTCCAGCATCAGTGTGGGCCCGTAAACCGGGTACAAGCTCGGGGCGGGGGCACGGCGGGTAGTGGCTCACTTTGGTTCCAAATAAAGGTTCATATTCGCTGTCACAAGTGAATGCTTTTTTTATGTGGCCCTTTTCGAGGCCAAGGTTTACTTCCATGATTTCAATGATCTTCTCAGCGAGTTTCTTGAGTTCTCTCCTGAACTCCATCATGGTCTCCCTACATTATAATTAAATTCATGTGTTAGAATTAAAATAATTAAGCACTTTTTTTTTTCAGTAGAAGAAGTTTCAAACTAGTTTTACGAGTTTCTTTGGTTGTTGTAATTTTTTTTTTGAAAGAGTTTGGTTGTTTTAATTAAATAAATTAATTCTTAAACTAGTTCATCTAAAAATTAATGACGGCAATAATTGTTTTGTTTACCTAAGGGAAACTATTTTGTTATTTGAGATAGAATTATTGCATGAGAAACAAACACTGTTAGCTCTGTTTCGAAAGGGGGAAAAAAAGTCGTACACTCGATTCACAAGTTTTACCTCTGTTTTTTTTTTTTTTTTTTTTTTTTGGGGGGGGGGGGGCTTACCTATGTATGTTATTATTTCAGTGATATGTTATATCGTTTTTGTGTCATCTTAACCAGCTTTGTGGAAAGCATCAAAGACATGCTATCTTCACTTAGAGATGCTATTATTCAATGAGAAATATAATACTACTCACAGGATCCTTGCTCTGCCTACTTTAATGGAAGCAAGTTGTTGCATATATATGTTTGACTTTATGTAAATGATGTGATACACAAGGTTCTAGCTAGAAACAAATTAGCACCGCAAATACATATCAGAGCTTTTAATTTCCATATCAATTGCTGAATGCAAAAGAAAATGGGAATATATATTTTTTTCTTTATTTGAAGGAAAAGTAGATCAAATATAATTGGAACTAGGAAACTTATCTGGATTATTATTATTATTACATATCACTTTAATTACCTAGAAATAGTTTTGGTACTACAGAATTTTTTTTTCCTGTCGCAGAAAAAAAAAATCCCAAGGATTCTAGATATAAAAATATTTGATTTGAAATACATAACTAATCTGAACACTTTTCAGTTTTCTGAGTTTTGATATTAATAAGCTTTCCCTTTCATTGTTTCTCATGTCCTTCCCCTTTCATGATATTAATTTATTTTATAACGTCTTAATTATTTCCTAACACTTGGTGGAAAGCAACAAAACCATGATATCATCACGAAGTAGAAGCTATAACAGAATTATATCCTACGAATATAATACTAAATGCAAGATCCATGCTCAGCCTACTTAACTCATACAAAGTTTTGTTTCTGTCCACTAATTGCTCTAAAACAAATATAAAGCTCCTAGAATGGATAATCCAACTGCCCCATAAAATATGTAGTTAGAGCCTATAGCTAGAGGTCAACTTTAACCAAGGTTCTCGGTTTCAAGTCTGGTGGTTTCCATACACAAAGCAAAAACATTTATACTTCGATTTTCTCGAAGAACATTTATAATTAAAAAGTAAGACGAAGAGCTATAATGTATATCTAATAACTGAGAAATTATCGATATGACCTGGGGACAAGGCCAAGAAGAAAACATAAAATGGAGACCGGAAATATATTTATTAAATTTTGAAATTAAATCCATGATCAAATATAATGTTGTGCTAAGGATATAACTCCCAATGCATAAAAAATCCAAAAAAAATAGCAAAGATTAATTAGTTAAAAATATAGTACTAAACAAATATGTTCACAAGGCTCTTACTTGAATTCAGGAGGGTTAGAAGGCCAGCGGTTGTCATCTTGGAGAGTGAAAACATCTTCCCAATCGACATCATTCAATCGCTGAGCTTTGGACCCCACGGCTTCTTCCTCTAACATCTTGTTCATCATCTGAACAGGCACTGAATTCTTGAAGCCTTCTTCTCTCAGCTTGTAGCATTCTGAAGACACCTTCTTAACCCGCTCGAGCAGCTCAACTGGAATCCCATGGTTCACCAACTATAGACATTTTTTGTTAAATTGGGTGTAAAATTTAATTAGATTTGTGTTGGAACTGTATTTGATATTAAAATTATTGGTACCATGCAGACATAATAAATGGGAAGCAAGGAACACAACATTTTGTTATTAATTATATTTAATTGGCTGATACAAGCACTTTGTCCTGCCGCTTTGTAACTAGAACAAGTGTTTACCAGGTCACCATTTCCACATACATGTAATAAGAGTACGGTGCTAAATTTTGTTAGCATCTAAAGTACTTATTTGTAATAATAGTAGAACAAAGTAACATACCAACCAGCAAAAGAATTTAAATTATATATATTCAAATGACAAAGGGTATCGTACTGAAATAATTTACATTGATTATAACTTTTTCAAAGAAACTATTTCGAAACAAATTTACATTGATTATAAGTTGCTATGAAAAACCATATATGATATGGAATTTTACCTGAAAGAATCCCCACTCCTCACAATAGTTTGCAATTTGAGCCAAGACCTCGGCCCTCTCTTTGCCATCGAATTTCGAAAAATCAATAACAGGAATCGCCATTAGTAGCAGAAGGGATTAGAAACAAAGAGATGGAGGGAGGGAAAGTGCTGAGAACAATCTCTTTTTCAAGTAGATATTGTTCTCTCTCCAAATGAATGAATGATGGAGTAAAGGAAGACACCCATTTTATAATGCACCAGATTGGCACGAAGAATATTTTATTCACAGAGAATTAATTCAACAACACGAAAGTACGCATCAGACAATCAATTTTTGGACGGTGTATCATAGGTTTTTAAGTAAGAGAGAGAGAAGTTATCTTATTTCAAGGTCAATGCACAAATGGGTGAGAAGAAAAAAATTAATGCCAGCGGCTCAAGTAAGAGAGGTAAATTCTTACGCGCCAAATTTTTCCAATCATAACTGCAACGGTCAAATGCAATTCCCAAAAAGTGACCACACAAACAGAATGAATATTTTAGGATGACTTTTCAATTTCATAATTGTGTTGTCATAATTTCTAATACTACTATAAAAATTTGATCGATTCGTCTTGTTATGTACGTCATGAGCAATGCGTTGTATTTGTCTTAGATTTGTGAACTTTCAGAACTATTTTGTAGAAGATCACGCCTAAAAATTGATGAACTCCCGAGTTAGAAATTGTTTTTTAATATACATGCATTATTCGTAAGATGACACAAAAATATTTTTTTAAGGTAAAATGAGAGTCAAACTATTCAATTTATTGAAATTGAAATATCCATAATATCTCTTATTTATATACATAATTTGACCAGACTTAATTATCACCTAAATCATGACTCAAACTATGATATTTACTTTGCATTTGTACTATATTTGTCAAGATTTGAATACTACTACGGCATTTGTATTGTTTTACAAGAACTTGGTGTATTGGTCATATTAATTATATAAAATAAAAAAAAATTTGGAGAATCAAATGGCTCAATGGAATCTATAACATTGTAGAGCTCATCTCAAACTTTTCAACCGTCTTTGGTTAAAATACTAGTGGATGCCAAAATCTTAATATCAGACCTACTATTGCTGAAATGACATTTTTGCCAGGTTTCAAGAAAGAAAATTCAATTCTATGGAAAGATTTCACGATTTCTTACCTTGCCTTCTCTCCCAACTCGTCCTAAACTTTCTATAAGTATCTCTTTCTGCCTTGGAAGAAGAAAATCCATTAAGTCATCATTCATCCACCTCTTACGACGTTTTGGCACCTTTCCACTTTCGACGCGAGATTCCACTTTTCTAGCGTCGCATGACCTTAACGGCGACAGGACCAATCCAATCACTGCTCTGGACGTTCAGTATCTTAAGTTAGAGGTGATACTTGGTTTATTTCTTCATTTCTCTTGATATTTGATCGGAAGGAATTTGTATCTTATTTATTTGCATACAACCAATTTATGTTTCTTCCTCCCCTCTTGCGTGTCGAAATCTCTTATCAAATTGACATGTTGTCGCAAATGACTTGCTTGGCGTTGCCACAATCTAAACTTTTTTTTTTCGAAAGTTGGACAGCGACTGTCAAACATTTCTATGTCTAACCCTAACTTTGATCTTAGATTCAAACTCCCTTAAAATTCTCTCAAACTAGTCTTAAATAGGCATTGGAAAGGTGTAGAGACGTTGAAAATAACTGAAGACGTATTTTGGATGCACATAGAGTCGCTAGAAATCGTCGTCCAAATATAGAACTGCTAAATCGGACAATTATGATAAATCTGGCAGTTCCAAATCTAGCGGGTCGCTTGGGTTTCCAGTCGCTAGGAAATTTCAGCACTGCATTTTGTTAGTATTACAATGAGCTCATGCAAGAACCGTTAGAAAGCTTACAATGAGCTCTATAACTTCATGGATTCATATAAGTCATTTCTTGTCTAAAATCTATATAAAAGTAGGAACTAAGGCAATAACTCATTCTTTGACACAAAAATCTAATTAAACTAATTAACCCTAAACTCATCTAAACTCAAGATAAATTGGTTTAGTTTGGAGTAAAAATCCTACCTGAATATACGTATAAAATTCACCCATCAATTATATATCATAAGAAATTAGTAAAACCAATATTAAATAATTAAATTCAATATTTTTATCTTCCATTTATCATTTTTGTTATTTATCTCTTCTATAGTTTTAGTGTCGTACCATGTACGTACTCTAGTTTTAATATGCACACTACCTAAAAAAAAATGGTTACCAACTAAAAATGTGGGAGTGTCCATAAAAACTTTGCCTTACGTTGCCCCATATAAATTTTGATAAGTGAAACTCACATATAAATCTAAATTTGTATATAGTTAACACTTATGAGGAGGTGACATATATGGTGCAGGTTTGTGGAAGAGCCTAGCTGAAATTTTTCTGAACGATGTTAGCATGCCCAAAAAAAAAAGTGCTAATAATAATGATAAGAGGTAGACTAAAATCAGTCGCGACTGACGGATGAGACCGTCAGCTACGATCAAATTTCAATTTTCGAGATTCTAACAGTCGATCCGAACCGTTCAATGTGTTCTCCATATTGAAATCTCATTGGAGACAAAATTTTATATTTTTCTGAAATTTTTTAGTATTTGTTTGGTATTTTACAAAATTCTTAATCTAAATAATTCTGGACCCTTCAATAACTATGAATTTTAAAAATCTCAAAAAAATAGTAAATAAAATCAGAAAAATGTAAAATTTGGTCTCCAATGAGATTTCAATATGGAGAACACATTGAACGGTTCAGATTAGCCATTAGAACCTCAAAAGTTGAGATATAATCACAGCTGACGGATCCATCCGTCAGTCGTGGTTGATTTTAGCCTATCTTTAATAATAATAACAACAACAACAATGTTTTGAGACTACTCCGGGGTAGTTCCATCATTCATATGAAGTCATGAATTGGGGCAAAACTAATGCCTCATAGCATTTTCCATATAATAGGTTATAGGTACTTACGGCGAAAATGTTTAGTTAATTAACTAATTAAGTACTTAAAAGAAAACTAAACTGATTGTTTGACTAAGGTTAGAAAAGATGTCAGTCTTGTTGCTGTTGCGCATGTGGACACCTGAAGCATGTTTAACCGTTGAGGAATGGTTGACAATCGACATTGGACTTATCCACCTAATATTATTTTTTATGCATTCATTAATTGAAGTTTGGAAAACTGAAAATCAGAGAAGTTGAAATTTGTCTTGTACGTTTTGAGTATATCTTCTTAGATTTTGCTTTACTTCCAGTCCATTTACTAATCAAAGAATCTGGTCTTGTTTCTGATTCTTGCCTCTTGCCATCCTCAATTGGATATTGGATTATATACTTCAACAAGCAAATGGATACTATTTTCTTCTGTTCATTTGCACAGAAAATTGGTTAATTAAGAACATTATTTTCTTGTGATAAGTTAAATTATGTTGTTCCTTTTATTGGAAAGACAATGACATTTCTGAAGGGTAAAATTCCTCAAAAGAAGGATCAATGTTGTATCTCCAGATTTCTTTTTGGCAAAAAAAAAAAAAAAAGAAGGACAAAAAATAGGTGAGTTGTCAGTTGTAGATCCAGTGCATCCACTGTATGCAAGTATGCAACAGATATTATCAGTTACACCTTCCTTCATTGAATAAAAGTATTAATCACTATTTACTCATTAGTTCAGACATTTTCTCGGAGAAATATAGAGTCTTGGAAAATTTATTAATTGTCAACAATGAAGTGCATAATTTAATTTTATAAGAGATGTCATGTCATGGAATTAGTTTTTATCCGATTTGAATCCTGATCAATCATACAGTCGTACATAATTCTAAAGTAATAATCTATATTTTAGTTCATATAAAAAATGTTCCATTGTAAATTTGTCATTTTTAAAATGTCACAATTTTTTTTTTCTAAATAGATATATAGTTCAGGAAGTAAAAAAGTTTCTAAATAGATTATAAATAAAATAACCACGACTAGGTACTCTTAAAAAAGAAAAAAATAAATGAAAGACCACACTAGATAGTAAACTATCATCAGTACTCATATAATTATATTACGTTTTTTTTTTCCTAACATCGATCATACAATTACTCGGACAGTAAGGTCCGTTAACCCTCTCAATTAATTGTGATATTATTTATTTGGTGATGATAGTGAACTTAGAATACTCATTTATCTGTGTACATAAGGATATAAATACTTTTTTGGAATATGTCTTAGTTTTTTACTTTCAACATATTTAATCCTCCTTCCTGATCAGATAATAACAGTATAACACACATATAAAGGGGAGAGGGCCAGATGAGAGAAGAAAGAAATCTGCAAAGAGAAATAATTGTGGAAAACATAATCATTAACAGTATAGAGCTAGAATATTATTAATTAGAATCATTATTGAGTTAATGATGACGTCAGATCTACATAATACAATCGGACAAATATAGAGGCCGACTTAACAGCGTTTAATTTTTATTCCTGCAATGTGTAAAATGGTTTGCTTATAACATCAATAGTTTTAGCAATTATTTTTAATCAACTTCATACAATCTCTATCTGTGCAATTAATTTTAATTTTAATTTTAATTTTAATTTTGGATTAGTCATTTATAATTGTAAATTTATAACAATAATTTAAATTCCAAGTTTTTACATCTTTACAATTGCCACTTACAAAGCAAATATGTGTGTATTTGCACAGTTGGTTTCCTTGAACTCTCTATTTCCTTCTCTTTCCGCGTAATAGACAATATCCCTTGATTTTACAGACAGGTCACCGACTGGTTCGTTCAAAAGCAATGAGCTGGGCTGCTGGAGGCATATATCAGAGGTAGACAATTTAAGGGACATGTATCATTGTCTTTCTAAACAAATTATTTTTTGAGTATTAGTCAAGGATATTTCTGTCACGGCCTTTACCGACTTGCTTTTTCAGAACTATTTTGACCTCTTCAAGAAATTCACAAGCCGTACCCTTGTTGTACCCTTATGCCTATAAAATGCAATGATCGTTTTGTAACAATGAGATTAGTATGGGACTTTTAATTTATAAAATGTTATCAGTCTTATTTTTATTATGTATAAGCTAAATTAACTTCATATGAAATGATAAGTTACTTTGAAGTTTAGGAATTAAGTACTGCTTTTAGAAGTGAAATTTATATTTCTAAAAGAAAATTATTAATTGTAATTGAAAGAAATTGTGGCACGTTAGTGAATTATGCACCTAAAATAAGAATCATAAATAAATACATTTTTTTTAACATGATTTCGCTTCATGTCCATAGTTCATTGAACTGGTGCACCTTCATGGCTTCGTTAATCGACGAAATATAGGCAACTGGGTCCCACAAAACATTTCCCTTTCTGGAATATGCTAATAGTTATAATTTAAAAGTTAAACAATAACTAAACTTCAATGCCTGGTCTTTCGATTTGGTTAAATTTTGAAACTCAAATTGATCTCTCCAAGCCAATAATTTTCTTTTTAAACGCATAAATTCCTCTACATGGTTGATATTATACACACAAGTTACCATAATGTTAACTTTAACTATTCTTCAAAGCTGTTCTCCTATATCATTTGTTCACAGGGAATAATATTAACATTTGTGCATGGCGAGCACGCTAGGTACTCACTTGGATCAACCAAGCATTTCAGTCGACAAAGCCTTTTCTTTATTATGCTCCCACTTAGCTTGCACATGGAATGTAACATGCCATTTGTTTGGTGAAAGAGAACAGAAACCCTTGATCTCATCCGCTCATCATGGGCCCATCCATGAGACCAACCAATGGGAGGAGAATGATTTTCTCGAGTACAACACCATGGATATAATTGTTCCTAAATGTCTATATTTTCTCTTCTTTTTTTTTTTCCTTTTTATTCTCTTCTCCAATAAGGCGCTCACTACTTATAGTACCATTTTTTGCATTAAGTTTTTTCTTCTCCAATGAGTTTTTTCTTAGTGGCCGTTTAGTTGTTACTTGGGCAAGAAGGAGACAAAAACCAGGGAATGTAAACGGTCGCCCACTGTATACTCTTTAATCTTTGTTTCTCAAAGAGAATTTTTTCGATGCTCTATCTTTTAAGTTTCATTTCTCAATAAATTTTTTATGTTCTTAAGAATTAATTAAAATTTCTTGTTCCTCCCCCATTATTTCTTATTTCATTTGGCTGTTAGTCTCTTTGTATATCAGATTAAATTGAAAATTTCAATTTCTTGTCATTCTAATTTTATGTGGCTACAAAATATAAGATTTTGATGATTCACGTATCATAATTTAAAGTAGTAAAAATGCAATTTCTGTTTGTTCTTATTCTCACTATATCAGCCTATGTCACATTTATGCCTCCGCCCCTGCTAGCTTAGAACTCTAAATTTTGATGAAATTTTGTCTGAATATTTTCTTTTGCCCATATAAACTAAAATTCTAATTGGTACCAGTGTCAATATATAATACTCATCCATTTTGAAAACACATAATAAACAAATCCTCTTTTCCGACCCAAAAGCGGTGCAGTGTATCTATAGACACAAGATTCAGGTATCATGCTACTATTCAGTCGTAATAAACCTAGCATGTGAAAGCTGAAAAACTATATATGCATCCATCCCCCTTTGAATGATCTACAAGGCACAATTCATTGTTCCGACAATTGCTATACACAGTACGCTATCTTCTATTCAATTAACAAAAATATATTATATTAGTTAGATGTTTGTCTAGTCCTTTTGTTTCACTTTTTCTGTTAATTATGCTGGCGTGGTATCCAAATATATTATACGATTTCATGAATATTTATAATAAAATAGAAATGCTAAAATCAATGCGAGATGGACGGATGGTTCCGTCAAACCTGACCTTATCTCAAATTCGAAAGTTCAAATGACCGATCCAAACCATTCAATGTGATTTTTATATTGAAATCTTCTTGCCAACAAAATTTTTCATTTTTTTATTTTTTTTCTATTTTTTTAAATTTTAGAAAATTTTCGATTTAATTAGTTATATAGCCTCCAATAACAATAATTTTTAAAAATATAAAAAATACTAACATTTTCAAAAAAAATATAAAATATAATTGGCATGGAGATTTTAATATGAAGATACATTGAGCGATTTGGATCAATCATTTGATTTTTTGAATTTGAGATCTAATCGAGTTTGACGGAGCGATCAGTCAAATCGCTTTGACCGTAACCAAACTCATAATAAAATATACGGATATAAGAAGTTTACTATACCCTATGATTGTATTTTTTTTTTTAAATGACGTATCTGTGCATTCGTACTGTATTATTGGCAATATTTGTAGTTGTATCTGTGGGATACGGGATTTAGATAAAAAGAAAAAGAAAAAATGAATGGGAGAAAACAATTTTTTTTTATTCCAAAATTTACATATTTTTATTTCAAACTTTACTAAAGGATACCCTCTTAATACCATTTCCAGAACGCATATGAGTAAAATATCACCGTTTTCTCCATTATAGGTCTTTTTAAGAATTCTGATTTAAAAAACAATTTCAGTTTTATCATCTTTAAAACTACTAAATTCCTAATCTACTAGAAGCATGCGTGCCATTTTAAAATGAAGTTGAATCAGTCATTTCAATATTTGTAAAGGGATTTTACTCTTTTTGCTCTGGAAGAGTATTTTATGGACAAAGATAGGATCATTGGGATGTATAAATATGTTGGAAACTTCAGGATCCAAAGTGGGTTGCGTTGAAATTTTCCGGACCTAGAAAAGGAAATCAGTTAATAGTTAGGGGCCGAACTTCTAAATGATTTCAAAGATGACATTATACCACAGATAGAAAAAAAGATATTAAAGGTTAACGGTTGTAGACATCAATGCCGGATTAAAAAGATTAAGCATGCTACATGCTAAATGTAAAGTATTATTGTCGGTTGAATCAAACATAAAGTCAAAGTTGCATAATACCTCCCCATGGGCCCTTACCTAATCAGGACATATCAGGACATACCTAAACTCAGCTAGCTATTTGGGCTGGAACAATATTATAAATTTTTCATTTCTTTTTTCCGGGGTGATGTTGTAAAAGATCGGTTGACTTAGGCCAGTAGGATTAGTAATACGATTAATATTATCTTCTCTGACCAATCGCATTGCACTCAAAGATGATTGCAAAATATACATTTATATTGTTCACACTCCGGGATTATTGGATAATTCTAAAGAAGCAACTCGCCGAATTCCACATCACAAACTTAAAAATGAGAAAGTCAGACATAATTAAAGTATAATTTCCAACCTCCAAGACAGACAATCAAGAGGAAATTAATTTTTAACATAGATTATAAATGTAGATGATACGGTAGATGGCACACCTGTATATTGGTGATGAAAGACAATTAATAATAAGAATCATCGTAGACGTATGCTATATGCACACCACAAAGCTTCTGGGATTTGAAACATTAAAGTAAAACAACGACAAAATCAACTGCAGTGTACTTTTTCTATTTTGCCCCAAAATTTTTCATTAATATGAACAGTGAACCTTCTAACAAAGAGTTCATGTATGATTAATATGGGTAGTATTTACAACTATATACAGTTTTAAAAAAAGTAAAAAAAAAAAAAAGAGTTAACAAAATGCAAAAACCTAAGGGCTATAATGCCTTCTGGTCGAGCCGTTCATTCCAGTTCAAACACCTGATAAGGCTGCGAAACCAATCACCAGTTTGGTCAGATTTATTAACAGTCGGGAGCGGGTGCTGACTCATACAAATTCGAACCGAGTCACCTCTGGAGAGTTGTTGTCTTCTCTTTCCATCAAAAGAAACCCATGCGTTACTTCTCGTATCCTCTGGTATCTGGCAAAGATAGAATATGACAAACTACTGATTGGAAGAGGCCAGAGTGGTCCAAATCAGAATGATTAGGACTAAAAACTAAAACTTCGAAATTCTGGGGGAAAAATTGGAAACCAGTATGAACTATTTTTCAGTAAAATTTGAGTAATTTGCACACATTCTGCAAGACTGCAAACGTCTCCCAAACATTTCTCGTTTTTTTTGTCTTTCCTGCAGATAGCACCTACCAACCATTTAGATTCTGACTGCTGCAATTGAAAATACATATTCTTTCTATCTTTTCTTTCCTCTTTTTCCTTTTCTTTTATTTTGTAGATGAAAATATGAAATAATTTGTATATCACTGATCTTTATCCGAAGTCTAAGGTGTCTTCTTTTCGCAAATTCAAACAGAACCAAACCAGCCGTATTATATTTGCATGATATAGTAGAGAAGTTAATTTAGACGTAAAAAGTCAACTGCAATTTGGTCATTTTGTCTTATTTCAGCCTCAGTTTTAGCAATCCAGGTTGAAAACATAAGGGGTAATTCACAAACAGATCAAAGGATAATATCCCTGCAACTCGGCAACTGAAGGTCAACCTGAATTTGCAAAATAAATAAATTAAAATAAAATAAGAAAAGGGAACTGAAGATCACCTTTAACTCGAGCTGTGCTGAATCAGGAAGTATCACAGGCCTAAATGAGAGAGAGTGTGGGCAAATTGGCGTAAATAACATGCATGGCACGTTGGGATGAACCTGAAACAAATTTACCATAAAAAGATTGAATCAGAACAATATAAAGTTGAAATCGATACTGCACATGTACAGCTCAAGCCTGAATAACTAGTGTTGCACTTGAAGAAATAAATTAAACAATTGTCAAACCAAAACCGAAGTAGGGTCAATTAACAAAAGTACTCTTGTTACCACCAGAACACTGTAGGATTTGTGTATTAAGTGCGAATAACAAAAATAAAATTGATTAATTTACGATAGATAATTACCATTGAGCCTCCTGCAGCTGTGGAATAAGCAGTACTGCCAGTAGGAGTAGCAACTATAACTCCATCTCCTTGAACCTATATTTTACATACCAAATCCATCGATTAAACAAATAGATGAACAAATTTTAACAGGCTCGACGGAGAATCAAGGAATTCTATCTAGTAAAGGAAAGAAGTGATATCCATGTTTTGCTTACAAAAAAAAGGTTATTACAAGCTGCATACTGTATTCTATCTAGTAACTCAGAAAGCGGATGCTAGTGTTATTTGTGGACAACCTCAGGATATGAAACTTTTCAAAGCCCAAAAGAAACCAAGCAAAATTAACAAAATAAAGGAACTTACTTTGGTAATAAGGCGATTATGTTCGTAACACTCAATTTTGGAAAGATATGGGTTGGAACCCCTATCGACCACAACTTCATTCAAGACATCAAATACTTTTCCTGGGATTGCTTTTCCATTACGAAAAATCTCACACCTGAGGCGCATTCTAAGAGTTATGTACACCCCATCCAATGTGTTGTTCCCATGAATTACTGCTTTCAGATCTTGTTTAAAATCATCAAACTGAGACACAAATAATAAATCAATAATTAAAATTCATAAGTTACAACTTCTATTGCTTAAATTGTTAACATGAAACCTCAGCGTAAAGAAAGATGTTTTTGCCTACATATGTTCAGCATTGAGACCTGAACCATTTTTAGCAGGCCAATTGAGCTTATTGGTCAGGAATCCTTAATTGACAAGTGATATGAGATCAGATCAGGCAGCTATTAGATATCTGACCATGCACAATTACGTTTAGTTTCCAATTTTTTTTTTCCCAAAAACCTTAGTCCGAGGTTTAGAATTAACCAAACTTCTCCAAAAGCGACAAAGTTAAAACACAGGCCAACACATATTCAACTCGAGCACCATATGGACAATTTTACATGCTGACCTTACCTAACTGGTCATTAGGTCTGAACTGATTTTACATTCTACATACAAAGTAAGCCAAATAATACCAAACAAAATATTTAGACTTTAGACAACTTACAGTGTGTGATGTAAGGAAACCAAGAGATCCAAGATTGAAGGATACGACAGGTGGGACCGCACCTCTGAACAGGTTTGATCCATGTAAAATTACGCCATCGCCCCCCAAGCATGCCACAAAATCAACTCTCTCATGAAGATCGCTGTTTAAGTCATATAAACACAATGAATACAAGAACAAACACAAAGAAGATATACAGGCTTATTGGTAAGGGTATTCTTATTTACATAAGTGCAGGCAAACAGCCGAATACCACACGTGTACTCTACAGAAAGATTGCAATAGTTTTTATGTTTCAGGGAGGTAATAAGAGATGCATAGATCTTGTTGGGAATGTACTGATATTGGGTAGTTTGGTCATGTAGATAAATATTCTTTTTTTAAATACCTAGTATCTTGACTGTAAAATGTCTGTACAAAGCCATATCCAGGCATCCTTGCAAACATATCATGCACATCAGGTTCCACGAGAACATTCATCTTCTCTTGATAGTAAAGGAACTTAGCAACCTACAAATTAAAACTCAACAAATTTATATACTTTAAAAATTGAAAACTAAGTGCTGACTATAATTCTATGAGTGTACCTCTTTGGCTTCTTCCATGAGTTCCTGCCCCAACTTTTTAAGTAGTAAAACTGTTTTAGGAGGAGATTTCCACATAAGCATTTGTTGTTGTGTGCTGGGGTGGGTGAATGCCAGGGAAGATTCGGTAACTTTCTCTCTGGTGCATGAAAAACCATCAGTACGTACTAGAAACATCTCAGCTTTCCTTCTTGACTGGAGCCTTACCACACCAGTGGCAGATGCACACATGTTTCTTTCTACTAAATCCAAACTCCTATTGGATGTACTTCTGTTGATTGAATTTCCATTAAAATTTGTTGTCTCAACAGCTATTGTTTTGTTGGAGGCTTTGTCTTGTTGCACTTGGATGCCATTTATGTTCAATTCAAGAGATTTAGGTTTTCCAATATTAGAATAATCGTTCAATACAAAATCATCATTCTTCACGAAAGTCTCATCCGGATTTCCTGGAATACTTGATTGCTCTTTTGGTGGACTTGGATCTTGCATTTCCTTCTGAGCTTGGGATTTGTCTATATTCTTTTTCTTAGAAGTAAAATAATTCTTTGGATAAATCTCTCTTGCTTTAAAAAACTTGCGCATTTCCCTTCTAGAGAAAAGATCACATTTCGGAATTTGTGCCCTGAAAGGGTCGCTATTCATAGAAAATTTCACCAAAGCTGCTTTGGATTCATCATCTCCATTCTCCGAATCACCATTCATCTCTGAGTCTGGTAAGTGGGGTCCATTCCCATTTTGAAGAGCCATTTCTCCATCTTCACAGGCAATTTTACCAGGATCCAGTTGACTATCATTATTACTTTCCAAGATCACACTCCCATTTTGGCCAACACCTCCATTTGACCCATTTTTCAGAATTTTACCATTCATTGTATTCTGCTTTGAAGAGCGTGCAACATGCTGCTTCCATCTTGAGACCATGGCTGAAGTTCTATTGACCCCCTCCTGACTATGTAAATAAATTGGCCTCTTATTTACATCAGAGACGAGGAATGCAAACTCATGCACCTGGTCCACAGTAGGTGCAGTTCCAATCTCAACTGGTAAGTTCACAACCTTGATTTTTCCTGCTGAAACTGCCTCCTTTAGTGCTGAAATGTAAAACCTATCCCTTGCCCCCTCTTCTGTTTCCCTCAAATCCACTATAGTTTTAAACCCATTATCCAATAACCAATTCAAACCCTCTTCAGTCACCTGACCACCTCTCCAAAATGCAGGTTCAGTATCTTCAGAATTCGCATATACCGGGTACCAGTTTGCAAACAAGGTTGGGCACGGTGACCCATCAATCCGAGAGAAACCAGCATCATAGCAAACATTCCTCAGCCTCTGCAAGCGCCTCCATATATCGAAGTCTCCATCCTGGTATGGCAACAGGTACCTTATGAGAGCTACCTCAAGGCTCTCACAGCATTTCTTCATTTCCCCTCGAAAGACAGCAAGTGGAGGGAGATTTCCTTCCATAAAGTTCGCTTCAAAGGAAGCAGAGTCGCTGAAAGTGGAGTTGCTAGAATCGGACCTGCCCGAAACAACTTCCATTCTGGCACGGTTTAACAAAGTAAGCATATAGCCGAGTACAGTCGCAACTTTTTCTTCCAGAATAGGCAATTCCTCTGACGGAGTGTCATAGGAGATTGCACATTCACCTGTTTCAGGATTGCAAAGTGTTTCCATGATAGCCATGTGAAGTTGTTCTGCTGATCGAAATATGCGACAGTACGCCTCGATTTCCGCAATGTCGCCTGGCATGGGCCCCACCCATAGAAGCTTTGATGACTCGCGGGGTTGAAATGTCTGTTGGATTTTCAAATTCTTATTAATTTCTTCCCATTTCTAAACAAAAATAAGTCAATGGGAGCCTGTACTACAGCAGTATTCACTTACTGTAAGATCATATCAATTAGCTAACAGCTTGGCTTAAATATATCCATTCTTCACCTGGATCATTTGGTTCTTTTAATTGAACAAGGAGCGAATTATCTTTAATAAGAACTTCAATAAAAAATTTGCTGTTAAAACAAAAACCTATCCTATGTATATTTGATGCAAAATTCACAAAATAGCAGCAAAAGAAGTGACCTGAGAATCTAAACCGATCGGAGATGAAAAGAAACTGGAGAGCCGATCGGCTTTGGCGACAGCCACTAGTACGGACCTAGAGCGCCTCCATCTCTCCTTCCACGAGTGCCATCTTCCTCCAGTGCCACACGAGTGAAGCAACAGCAGCCTCGTGGGCCCCTGACACCAACAGGCCGCCAGCATGGCATCTAACTTCCAATCGGAAACGAATAACTAATTACTCGAACGATCGTTGGAATCTGTCGGAATGGATCGGTCGTGGAAATCGAGGTGCTGCTTCTAATTGCAATAGACTGTTTTAGAGAGAGAAAGATAAAAAAACATAAAAAAATAAATAAATAAAAGAGTGAAGTGGATAAAGTCGGGTGTGGTCTCTTGTGTCCTTTTCCGGTTAATTTCAAAGAAGTTGTGCTCGGCGGGAGGTAATGAAAACTCGTGGCCACAAAAAATGAGTTTTCACGGTTGGTTGGCACACGCTATATCCAAGTGTGGGGTTAGCATAAGAAAATTCCAAAGCTTAGAGGGTAATTTTCTCGTCTCCGAAATGATTTCAGGCCCCAGCAAGGAAAGAAAGACAAACGGGGCTCCTATATCTGTTTCTAGGGACATGGTCAGAATTTTAAAGAGTGATCCTGACCGATCTTTCTAGATCAGAAGGGCCATATGTAATCTAAAATATCTAATGTGCATGTGTTAATTAAAAAATAAAATGTGACAGTTTCCAGCTGAACAAAGTATGAAACCGGCTGCGTAATTTTTGTTAGGGATAATGAATTAGTGCCGATAGAACTGGAGATGATCTGAGGATCTAAACCATAGTTCTATAAGTTATTAAACAAAATGTTTGGAGGGGGGAAAAAGCTAATGCGTGGCTGCAACAGCCTATTTATTTAAGGTTCCAAAATTGAAGTAAAAACCATCACGGCCATGACACACACTGCCTAAGCCTAATACAATCCTTGAAAACATACAAAATTAGATAACAAGTCGCGTCTAGATTCTACAACTGTTGCGGTCAGAAATTAGCAGCTTTACATAAGACTGCTCAAATTGCAGTTGATATTCCTTTTCCCGTTTTCATAGCTGTCTGTTTTGATCTAAAGCTTTGCCGAATTTGACTGGAGGCTCTATAAAATCCCTAAATCGCTTCTACCATACCCAAATCCAATAACATTTTAACAAATTTAACCAGGAATTGACCAAGAGCCAACTTGGACGCCGCGAGTACATATCGGACGGTAATGTGAAGATTCGAGCACATACTAAATTTGCTCACTTCCCAACTTATCATTTAGTACACTTAAATGTTGTACTGTTTAGGAGGTAAGGATTGATGATAAGCATAATATCACATAAAATATATATATATATCAAAGTATCAAACACATTATTGCACATCTGCTTAAAGATGGTAATGTTATCATTTCCTATTCAAAATTATGGTTATTTCTCTCAACATAAACACAGCTATTCTAAATAATGGTTATTTAGTCAAAATTTACTAATGTACATTAATATTTACACATTTTTCCAGAAGATGCTACCTTAGGAATACAAAATTTAATATACACCAATAAAACAACTTTAGACAACGATAAAAAAAGATAGTCAAATATCAAGCCATCGTGTTTTACTCTTCTCAGAACCTGCACAAATGAAATTCATAAAACAAACAGTAAACAAAGAGTAAATCACAAGTCATCGGTGAAATTCATGAAAATCATGAATTTTTACATAACTAAAGAAACAATCTGTGTCTAATTGTTTGAATAGACTCACCAAACAAATTGGTCGTGAAGCCTTTGGATTTCAGATCTTTTATTTGCCAAAGCCGTTTTGATCTCTCCCCTTTTACCGTACTACTGTTGCTTGATTGTCCTCTCAAATTAGCACTTCTATTTACAGTTTCATGATAGATTACAGGTGGAGAAAGTCTCAGCTGAGGCAATGGGTCCATTTGAAATGGCTTCTTTGATTTCTGAAGGTTACTCAATATTTCAAACTGTATATAGAAAGTAAAGCAGAAGAATAATTACTCATTTACAATCCATATATGTGTTGTTCAGTTATTTGGGGATGGTTCATTTTAATTTCAGGTATTCATCTTAAGTACAGACTGCATTGTAAAAATGTATCAATCAGGTTCTTGGTTAAACAATAAGTTCTGGTCAAGTAAATCATGCTCATTTATCTTCTTTAATTCAGGTGCAGGAAGCTAATTTGGTTTTTCACATCAGGTCACATATTTTCTAATCTAAGAAAATAAACACTTCCTCTCAGACAAGAATTAAAATAAATAATATTGCACAGCAAACTAATCCCAATCTGACCATACACAACTCTATGAATGGAAAGAAATCAAATCCAAGATAACTTTGTGCAATATTAATAGGTATCAGAAATATCAAAAAACAGCCTTTCATCATTAAGCAATTTCACAAAATACCCAGTGATTTTGGAACCATAGGCTCAGTACATATGGAGGCAGGCCTCATTCTCTGTACAGAGATATGCAGGCTCTATCCCGTAAGAGCCAACCAAACGATCCCAAGGTTGATGGCACCCTCATTTTCAAAGAAAAAAATTATAAAAAAAATATATATATTACCCGTGAGACTTGAGACGTGCGAGATCTCTCTAAAGAATCTGCCTCATAAACACGCTGCATTCCTACTTCTCCATTTTGTTGTTTTCTGTTTGATGCATAGAACCCAACCAATGCATTTTCCTCATGGGCTGTTCTTGTCTTCTTAGGGAGGCAGACAGGGCATACATGCTCTTTGCTAGGCTTGTATGCATGTTGGTCCTCAGATTCGCACGTAAGATGAGTTGCGTGACCACAACTATATAGCCTGACTTTGGGGTTAGAATCCATTTTGTGGAGGGAAGAGTTGCATATGCAACAAGTGAGGTTCTGGGGTGCAAAGGCATGAGAGACCCCCTTTTTTAGGAGGCTCAAGGTGTAGAATGTATCATCTTCTATAACTGATTTTGCTGTGTCCTAGTATAAAGGTAAGGAACAAGAAAAAAAATACTATGAACTTCCACTCATAATTTCTTAAAAAAAATAGCCAAATTAGCCCTCCTTTTTTTTTTTTTTGTCTCTCAAGCAATACTATGCTTTGGTGACTTAGTTTTGTTGGGTTTCATATCTTGCCTACACAAACTTGTTTGGGACTAAAGGCCTTGTTGTTGCTGTATCTTGAACAATTAAGCCTCTCCTGCCGAATATTGCATAAAAACTACACTTGAAACTCCCAGATTAATTTCAATTCACCTCAGTAGTTCCTTAAACATGATAAAGGAAAGTAAATGCCTTCATACAGTGTTACCTAACTTATATAAGTTCTTATAAAGTTATGTTAAAAGTAAAACAAACTGACCAGAATTCTTTTCTCGTAGCCATATGTGCTTAGCATCTTAAGTATTATGAGCTTAAAATCACCAAATTCTTGGTTTCCACTGTCAGAAAGAAGCTTGGCCATAATTGCCGGAAGGGGTATACATCCTGCCATCCCTTCTATTATATCCCCAACAAAATGTGAAAACACTCGCCTGAAAATAGGTATTCTTTTTCCACCAGAAAAACTCTTTAGGGGCCGGGAAAATCTGTACATCAAAAAGAAAAAAAAAGAAGAATATTACTTTCAAACTTTATAACTTGTCCTGTGCCAGATAAAATTATACATCCCTTGTTTGCTTTTATTATAAATGATTTTAGCTTTTATATAAAGTTTCTTCAACATGTGCCCCTAGTAACTACAAAGTGACAACTGTTATCAAAATCTAGTTGCTATCTTAAAAATTATTCTAATATTTTCTTTTTCAAAAAAAAATTGAATGGCTCTTCTATCCTAGTAACTATATATCAAAATGGAAGAGACATTTACAAGGTTTACAATACTTGGCACACATGTGGATAGGTGGGGGGAGTTTATATCATTCAGTTCTAAATCAAGTGGTTTTTTTTTTTTAATACTTGGTGAAAATGTATGCAGCCCAGATCCAAAAATATAAAATCTTCTTTCTTGAGTAACGAGTTATTGCTTATTTTATCACATGTTACAATATTGCAGGAATATTGTAATTGTCACTCACGCATCAAAAAGTTGGAACCAGAGAGATTCAGATTCCTTTGGATCTATACGGTGCATGTTTCTTTGGCATAAATCGGTAGCACAATGCAGTACATCAAGCACATTAATAGCCTACATCAAATTTAAGGAAAAGAAGATGAATATATCATATTTATGTTTCCCACTAACATTACCAGTAGTACTATTATATTAGTAATAGAAATAACAACAAAAAAAAAAACAGATTGCAAGTGACCACGAATTCTAAACGACATACCTCCTTTGTTTTTAATATGGCGCTAAAGTCACTGGAATCTTTAAAATTATGCTCTAAGGATGAAATAAGTGACTCGAATTTTTCATCAAGGCCTGTCATAAATAGGACTAGTGCTCCACTGACATCGCCAACTCTTTCTAGAAGAAATGCTGCAGCATCAGTTGCACCATGGTCCAAGCATAGGCGCAAACAGTGCTCGAGACGATAGTTGTCAAATGTTTGCAAGAATTTAAGCACTGAATCTTGCTCGTACCGACATAATAGCTTAGTTGAGAATTAAAAATACAAGAAAGATGGTTAGCTCAATTGAGAAAAGATATGAAAAGTAAAATGTCAACTTTGAGCGGAAAGGGTGACGGTATGAAATTCCAGTGCAATTTTATCACATTTGACACCATGTAAATTTTGAAATTTAAAAACTTGTAGAACACTTCGACAGTCTTTTCCCTCTCATTTAAAAACATTGTTCTAGGTCGTGAAATCTGATTGACCTAAAGGACCTGCCTGACTAGACCTGAACACAAATTGATCCAGACCCAGCTGAATAATGCCTGACTACACCTGAAACCCAACCCAATCTCTCCAGCCTGACACCTACCCAATCAACCCAACTTATGAACCCAGTTTGACCCCAAAAACAGTCCAGCACTACTTGCAAGTAATTATTGGAGTGGTAGCCCAAAACGAGCAGAGTGTCTCACCAGATTAACCTGCTCAACCCAAAACCTTACTGATCGAAGGCCTGAATGACTCCAGAGTCCAGACCCAAGACTACCCAATCTAATGACCCTATGTTGAGACCTCTAACCCAAAAACAATGTAAGACTAAAAATGACCTGAACCCAACCTCAAGGCCAGAAGACCCAAAAACAGCCCAAAACCTGAACGATTAAAATAAAAAAACCATAACCACAGCGGACACCTTAAATTGCTTTTCAAAAGTACGAGACTTTGGTGTGGCAAAATCTTTCAAAGCATTTAAATTTTCAAAAAAGGTTATTTAAATCAAAACTGGTGAAATTACAATTGTCCTGGGGATTGCATAACTTGACTGTGTTACATCAAAACTAGTATATTATAGTGACGATATTATAGTGAATTATATACAAATAAGGACAGGTACCAACATGTAACTGCCAAAACTAGTATTCCTTAATTGTTGACGAATAGCAGTGACTTGATGCCACAGAAACCTGTACCTACTGGCAGTTACCAATACAGATAATGTGACAAGAGAGAAACATACCTCAAGATATAGCTCAATGATTTCATCAGAAACCTGAATAGGATTTCTCTCTATACCAATCTTTTGATTATTTGTCAATCTCTCCAAATATCCATTAACTGCCACATCATCTTTTAGAATGTGAAATTCATCTATGCTTAAGTTCCCTGAGAGATGAACATCTATTGCTGTTTTCAGAAAGAGAAAAAGGCTTTGCGGGTGATCATGAAGCCTAGATAAAATTTCTTGGCTCTCTCCGTCAAAATGATCCAAAACCAGAAAAAATGTGCATTCCCTGTTATAATCAAGTTTCATAAATATAAAGATAAAAATTGCAGTGTTTAGATACATCACTGCAGTGCAATCATAAAGAGAAGATATACAAAATGTCCCTTCTGATTTGTACTTCTCAGAAAATGCTTGGCATAACTATTATTATTATTATAATTATTAATCTTCAGGGGGAATTTCTATGGTAGTTCAGTGTGATCATACTGCAAGTTAGATCTGTGCTCAACAATGACCTTGGATCTCCCAACAGAACCAGACATTATCAAACTTAATTGTTTTCTTTTTCCCGCATTCAGTTTTTTTTTTTTTTCTTTTAAGCATACTTTTATTTTAATGCACTATTTCAGACAGGTTATAATAATTTACGGACCTTAAAATTAAAATTTCCCTAAGAAAAGTATAAAATTTAATAGATATTCAGTGCACATATATTAGATAACAGATTCAAGAAAATGGAAACAAATTATGAATTAAAATCACCAATAGCCATTGCCACCTAAGGACTCATTAAAAAAAATTCTGACTGACTTGTGTCTTTCTTTTTTAAAATACTATATATGGCCTTAAATAAATGGTACAGAGCTAATCATCAGGTTTCAAACTATTGTGTACCATCCATCATTCCAGCAACTCTCTTTCATCTGAACTCTCTGCCCCTATTCTACCTGATCTCAAATTAAAGCAGCCGTCAGGGAAAGAGAGAAAGGGAAGCTGTTCTCTTTTTCTTTCTAACAGAGCGCATTATCTCAGATAGATTTAGAATTATAAAGCATTGAAACAGGGGCAGAGCCAGAGAATAGTATAGGGTAATGCAAATTTTACAATCCTTTTGAATTATAAGAATACTACAACAATTTTTATTCAAAAAATTAAAAGTTGGCATAGTTTTGATTTTTGGACAGGGGTTGGCAATTGCCTTCCCATGGACTCACTTGAGTCCACCTTGCATTGAAGGAAATTCCGGACTCTCCCAATCCCAACCATAAAAAAGAATGTAAGTCAAAAGCGACATGAGAAAGAAAATTGCCCTTTGCTCTATTAAAATTGAGAAAGTAGATCAAACTTCATATATGGTGGGAGCAACATGTAACTTCTTATTTTATTATCCTGCCTGGTGACAATTGACAGTTCTATCTTTTTATAAATTAATTGAAGCTTCCATAGAGCTGGGTGTTATCTAAGCTAAGGTGTTGGCGGAGAAAAATAAGACTATTATTGGACCTAGCATGGTACCAGACCAAATTGTAATAACTGGAATTTTCATAGAAATATTTCAAAAATTGAAACAATAGAAAATAAACCTGTTCAGCTTGACAAGATCGGGAAAACGTGACATCACAGATGAATGGAAAGGCATGGCACCTTCATCACTCAACACATGTCCAGACAATATGCTGTCTATGAAAGAAAAAGCATGGAAAGGGTCTTCTGTGTCCTTCATATAGCAATCCAGTGCTGCAACATTATCGCCCCTCCTAGCATGTATCAGGCCACAAGCCTGCAAGGGTTTCAATGATGGAAATTACTAGTAAGAACAAAAGGATAAACCAAGGAGCCATGTACTTGTGTGAATCATGTTGGTCTAATTCAATGCTGGTTTTCAACAAATATTTATTGCATGCCCCTATAAATATGCATTTCCATACACAGGGCACAATTAGAATGTAGAATTTGTTTTGAAAAGCAATATTCTTTTTGATAGTCAAAGAACAACTTAAGTAATCAACAATTTTAATTCCGCATGAAGAATTAGTCAAACCTGGATAAATGCAAAATCCTAATTGTGTAAGAGAAATAGATAAACAGAAAAAAGCCATACTTGATGAAATCCAGCTTTGAGGCAAAGATCTAACACATCATCAGAGCACCACTCTGTCGATGGTAGTACCTTGAAAAGCCTCAAAACTTCCTTCTCATTCTCAAAAGCCAAGCCTTTCTCGGGCGAGGTCAAGTAAACAAGTACATGCTTTAAACATTGTGCTGACACACTTGCCCCCTTGTGGGAAACCACATAAGAAACAAACTGTAATAAATGCCTCAAATCCTTTTGGGAAGGCCACACTCTTGCTTCCTCATCCAATTCAAGTTCCCTTAGGGTTTCATCTTCTAGACCTATAAGTCGTACAAGTATATTTGTCAAATCTTGCAATGTGGGATCTAGTGTTTCTTGACCCAGGCCTTCTTCCTGGTCGGCCTTTTCAGGTTCCATGAGGGCAAATCTGATAACCTCTAAGGTTGCCGCAGTGTCAATTATCAGTAGGTGACATAGGTTGGGGCATATAGCGCATGAAGCCTTAAAAATCTGAGAGATTTTGGAATTCTCAGACCTGGATTCCTCAAGTAAGAATTGTAATAGATCATTCCTAACTGACCGTATACGGTCAATTGGGATTCTTCCATGACCTGTCACAAAAGAAGACCAATTAAAAACACTTCAGTCATCCAATTGGTGCAATTATACTCAACTAAGCAGTTAAAAAACAATGAATAGGCATACTCAGCTTCCAACAAAGCCTCATTTCTGCATCCAATATTCCAAGACCAATTTTACCTCATTCACACCAAATATGCAATTATGCCTCAGTACTTACTAGATTTGGAGTTTTTGTACTGCACATAAAACCTACAATATTCCAGGAAGAAAGAAAATAACAATAAAGGGCTCCACTAACTAATCTTCAGTCAAAGCTTTCTTTAAAAAAAAACTAATCTTCAGACAAGCCAGTATCATAGCAAAAGCAAATATAAGATTGTATCAAATCAGACCAAAACTGCTATTATGTCGGTGCAACTAATATCGATCTAGACAATAGAGATTTGGAGAAGATAGACAATAAGTTGTGACAGCATTAGAAAAGCTGTAATGCTAATACCTGGAGGGAAAGCAAGGCCTTGAAAGCAGTACTTCAGATAAACGAGCATTCGATAGCAAATTCTGGAAGCTTCTTTCCAAGGACTGCTTTGCACCACTGATAAAAGCTCCTCCAATGGAGCTTTATAATCATTTAACCCTTGGTTAAAAAGATATATTAGTGCACCATATAATCCATGCTCTCGGCACAATTTCACCACCTTCAAACAAAACATAGTCAAATCATTTTTCAGCCAGTATGAAATTGGGCCTCATTTATGTCACCTTACCCCAAATGTTCAAATAATTTTGCAATTGAAGCTCAACACAGTGCAATCCCCAGGTAAATCTCAATTAGATGCTATTATCATCAAATTAAGTCAAATTTCTTTATTTTCTGCTAATATGGAACCTTCTTGAGAATTAGTTTGAGTGTTTTTGGAGTTTCAGAACTTAGACGTGAGCAGCTTGATTGGTTGTTCAGTTTCTGGTTGTCTCAGCCTGTGGTTTGCTGAGCTTTGACTGGTTTGCAACTGTGTACTATGTTTTCTGACTACTATAAAATATGCTCCCCTATTATATGATCTTCCTTTTGACTGGTTTGCAACTGTGTACTATGTTTTCTGACTACCTTATGAGTAGACAGATGTTTAATTAAAGAATATATATATTTTATTTTTATATACGCACAGTTGATTAATCATTGTATATGGATCTACAAAACCATGGGCACTTGCTTGAACGAGAAAGATCTCGTGCTACAAGTTTTTGAGGCCACTAAATGCCACAAGCTCTCTTTTACATTTATATTTCAAAATTTAAAATCCAAATGTTTAATTCAAACAATTGGATCTTTTTTTTCACGAGGGATGAATCGACATAGATATTTTATTAATTTTTAGGTTCATTTTGAACAAGATCAAGAGCTTCTACATAAACAAATCTAGTACAATGTGAACTCAAATAATATAATGGATGCATCCTTCGTGACTAAGAACAAAATCAACAGTTTGGGTTTTAAATTTAAAAATGTGAAAGCAACAGATAGTTTGTGGCATTTGGCAAAACCAAAGTTGTACTCTTCTTGAAGATTAAAAAACATAAACATATAAAATCAAGCTACTGAATACCTGATTAAAATCCAAGGAAGAGATATCCATATGGAGAATACATTGCTCTACCCGTTGTAACCATCCTTTCTTATTGTAGTGTTCTACTAAAGCTTGCATGATCTACAGGTGCCAATAGATAGATTATTTGGACAATTGATTTGATAAAAAAGGTGAAAACAACCAAGAAAACGAAAGAAAGAAAGCACAATTTCATAATACCTCAGGAGGGAGGCAACCAAGCATATCTTTCAAGATATATGGCTCCAGTATCTCCAAAAATGATCCTGTTATTTCAAGTGTATCATGAGCAAAACCTTATTAACTTGAGGGCAGACAAATTAGAGAAAAAAATAAAAGGGAAAGGCCAATTACCTCCCTGATGAACAGCAAGGAATCTAGAGAAAACTGTATCAAATAGGATATCAATACGCGAAATGTGCACACAGTATTCTACTGCAACCCCTCCTACACGGGCATACTGTTCCTCTATCTCAGTTTCTTTTCCATTTTGGCCCCTGAAAGCTACTGATATGTAGGAGAAGACCTCATCCACATAAGACAGGAGAAGCTCAACCAGGAATGGCATGATGGCATCCCGTATGTCTCCAATGTTACGTGGCAGATCCACAACGCCTTGTGTGTGTCCATCATACAACCGCATTGCCATGTCCAGTGCGCCCATCCAATCTCCCGCCCTTTGTAACACCTAAATTTGAAACATAGGAAACAACTTAGTTATCCATAAATTGTGCAAAGAATATTAAAACCTACATTGTGGAAATAAGTCAAGTGAGATTCCTTCCAGCCTTAAAAAATCCTAATGTTATATGTTCTATAAAAGCTTGCATATCACAACTGTTGCAAACAATCCCTCCATCTTCAAGCAATAAACGATGGCCTCTACAGTTGGACAGTCTGTCCAACATTGGAAGGTGAGAAAAGAGAAAGATAAGAAAAAAATAATCTTAGTCATTTGGTTGGGTGCTTTGGGATTATAAAAGAGAAGAGAAAGGAAACAAATGAACTCTCGCTAGGAACTGTCTTCCTCATTTGAATAGAATGACCGAAAGAGAGAGGGAGAGGGTACTGCTCATCAATTGGGAGCGTCTCTCAATTCTAAACAAGTGTCCTATCTTTGATGTGCCTCTGTCAAATACTTAACTTTTTATGGCATGACTCTCTTGTTCTTTTTTGTCAATTTTAAAACTTTCTTTCCACCCACATTTAACAAGTGCTGTAACAAAAACATCATAAATAATAATAGTAATATGTCCAGTTATCAACTTCCTTTTTTCTTTGGAAGTTTTCAGTATTTAAAAAAATTGTAAATTCTTTTCTTCATTGTGATGAAAAATACATTTGTCAAGGAATATAATTAATTTTGTTCTTTGCATTAATATAAATCACCTGGATTCTCTCTTTCCAAGGCAGAAGTCTCGACACCATTAAATGCATAGGACCCAAAATGTACACTGTAGCACCTCTCACTGATACCGAGTTGTGGTATGACTTCTCAGGGTTTCCATAAACATTCAAGAAATGGGTATGGTATGTGATGATGTCATCTACACTCGATCCATCATGTGGGGAAATGCTGGTTCGGTGAAGCTCAGATGCATCTTTGGTGAACAGGCATAGCTGACCCCTTGTGTTTAGCAGCACCAGCATCTAAGGAAACAAACATGTACTTACAGCATTAAAGATAATTGTATAAATGGTACATACAAAAAAAAAAAAATGCCGTGACAACAATAAATGATTCTTATGTTTTGTACCTGATCATCCAACCATGCTACACCAATAGCCGCCGAGTCGATGCTCCATTCCTTGTGCTTTTTCAACTCAGATTTAACTAGCTTGTACACTTGTACTCTGCGGTCCCATGCTATGGCTAGCCAGGAAATCCTCTCTTGTTCACCTGAATTATCAAAAATTAACAAACCTTATAACCAGGAGAAGCCCTGGGTTAACTACTTAAGCCTCCCTTAAGGTATGATATTGGAGTTCGGTATTATCTTGGTAAGGTCTAGTACTTGTATGAACTACCTAAGATCAACAACTGTCTTAACACCAGCATGAACAATTTATAAATAAAATTATTGTTACAATTTATGGGGTTTATTTGGACAGCTGAATTTTAATTCAAGCCCAATTGCGTGACTCAGGGATTTGCTTAATATGTAGGGCCTGGCCTAAATCAGGGATCGGTAGCACAACAGAAAACTTGCAGAAATTCTTTACTCAAAGAAGCTAATTTGATGCTTTTCCCAGACTAGCTTTCAGAGAGAGGGGAGAGTTCCAAAGAGTTCCAACGCCACAAGTTTTTTGTGTCAAAAAAATACCACAACTTTGCTTTTTCATTTATATTTCAAAGTTTGAAATCCAAATGTTGAATCTAAGCCATTGATCTTCATTTTCATGAGAGATGCGTCCACATAAAATTTTATAATTTCTGGAGTTCGAAAAATGAACAAATCTATTTAACTGTGATGCACTCATTTTAATGCATTCATTTTTTGACCTCTTAACCTAGTATAATATTTTCCGTGGACACATCACTCCTGAAATGAACAAAATCAATGGTTTGAACACGATAGTTGGAGTCAAATTTCGAAATATAAAAGAAAAGGTGAAGTGGTTGCATTTTGTGGCACAAAAAAATAATGGTGGCATTGGATCCCTCAGATGCAACAATTTTGTACTAATATTGCTAGATTTTACCAGAGGATGATGCATCATGAGAAACTGGAATGCACTTCCATGCAGTGTATGGCAATGATCCTTCACGCACCCCTTCTGGCCTTGAGAACTTCTCATAAACCTCCACACTAGTACCAAGTTTTACCTAAAATGTAAATAAAGAAGTAATTATTAGAGATTTGTTCCCATTCCAGTATGTTGGCCAAAATTGTAAAGCAGGTAAAGCATTTAGGTTGCTATATGACTCCTTAAAGAACTTAAACATTTTGAAAAATGCCCTTGTTTCCCCTTTCATGTCTGCAGCACTTGCTTTTACTAGAAGAAAAAAAAATACTACAATGCTTACCACAAGGGCATTTTGATGAGTGACAAATATCACTACACCCTCTTCTGCTGGCCCGGAACTAGCACCACTTTCATTAAAGAGCACGCCTCCCACAACACCTCCCATCATGCTGCTAAGGCCACCTGCTGAGGTTGATGCATAGGCCCCCTGTGCAGAGGCACCAGCAATCAACCCATATGGTTCATCTACAATCAAAGTGGAGGCTGATAATACCACCCCATTTTTCTGCCCTTCCAACAGACACTGTTCAAAAAAAAAAAAAAAAACAAAATATATAAGAACCATCTTAGTTCCTGTCATAATATTCCATTGGTAGGTTCCAAAAGGAAATTAAAAGTAAAGGCTTTCATTTGTACCCCTCAAAATGCATATATCATGTATGCCACTAGAAAGTATAAAAGGAATTGTATGCATCATTCTACTTTTCAGATTTCCTTGGAGAAGATGCAACCTACTAATGAACAAATATTTTTCTCTCAATAGATGTTCAAGAAAAGAGGGCAATTTAAACATTTTTTAAATATCATACAAAGAAAGGAAGGAAATGACTGGTAATTAACATTGATAATCTGAACTTCACATATGGTTATATTTCAAAAAGGCAAATATAATAGTTCCTTCGAAGAATCAAAAGGTATACCTGGCTCTTTATAGTGAAGCGATTAAGCAATGGTAAAACTGAGAAAGTGTGCAACAACACAAATCCCTTAGAGTCGCCAGTTATGGCCTTGTATTGTCGAGATGAGGAGGATTCTTGGCCTAGAAATAATGCATGCACCACTGGTGCTGTATGCTCTCCAGATATCACCTTAGCTGGTACCACTTTTGCGACATCCCAAATTGTCAGATGGCCATCACCGTAACCAACCAAAAGTAAATCGCCTTGTTGGTTGAAGCACATGGAGGTGACTGGTGCTGAAGATTTCTCGCCTTGGTTTGTAAATACCAACATCTACAGAATCAATTGTACAAAAGCTTCATGACTTGCAATGGTCATAAAAAGACATGAACCAGTATACATATGGTGTATCCCCTGCATACAAGGGATTGCATTCCCATATCCTACTGCTGAGAGTTAATACAGAGGTACTGACTACTTTGCAAGAACCACCAAGACCTTCATTTACTTTTTTTCTAGTAATAAGTGGCTGCATTACAGCGCTGTAAATGAGTTGAATTCTAGTGAGCTGACCTCACTGGTACTTTGTTATATCTATTATTCGAGCCAAGTCAAACTTGAGCTTGAAATAGTTCGAGCTCTCGACCTTGAATTTGATTTAAATTCTAGTCAAACTTAACCTCTATTTGAACTAAACATAACAAATCATACAAAACATACTTGAGTTTTGAGTGAACATTTATTTAACTGGTCAAATATTTTGGATTAAATAACATAAATATATTTAGGGCAAGTAAAGCTCTAGCAAGTCAACCCATGTGCTATCAAACACATCCTAGCCAAAATCTGATTAATCAAACTCAAACAAGATTAGAGTTGAATACAAGCGAGCCAAGACCTATAAGCTAATCTTGCAGTCCTACTGAATTTCAACTTAATTGACACTTCAACGGTTTAACAAATAAACCAACGAAAAGTCCAAAAAACACAGTGTACCTATAGTGCATATATGGTCTCCATACTAGCACCAGCCAAGCTAGCAATTACCTCTAGGCTCATATTTGAGGTACTGGTTATTCAGTACTATTTAGGAGTACCAATAAACTGTGTTTCAATGTTGCAGTCCCAGAACCACTCGTACATACCTTCGAGTCCATATTATCTGAGGAATGGATCGAATACTTGCTAGGAACAACAAAAACAGCCCCTCTACTCATCCCAAAAGCTATATAAGCTCTATGAACCACCACCACCTGAGGCGAACCATGCTCTCTTCTGAACCCTTGAGAAGAGATCAAACGAGTGGCCACATTGTCTAAATCAATTTGTAAATATCCCACGGCAGGCGGTCCACGTCTTATCCCCTCCAGCCTCATCGGCTGTGCCACTGCCCCCTCTTCATAGTGCAAGCCATAGGAAGCTTGTCTCTTCTCTATTTCTTCATAATATTCTAAGAGCTTCATTGAGGATTTCAGCTTTTTCTCAGCCTTTTTTGCAATTTCAACTGCCTTCTCGATCAGATCATCTACTTGAGTTTCTGAGGTTTCATCATTTTGGGTTAAATTGCCAACTTCATTCATATCTTCAATAATCTCGAGTTTTTGGGATGTAGTAGGTTCAGGTTTATCATCAACTTGACTGATTTTGTCCAAATTTTCTGAAGCTTGGTTAATTTCAGTCGGCTTGAGCTCAATTTCCTTCAAATTTTGCTCACCATGGTCAATACCAAAATCGGCCACTAATTCTGATTTATTTACTAACTCTGAGTTATTCACTGATTCTTCTACTTCTTCTTTTCTTTCCTGCAATCCTGAATTCTCATTCAGCTGGACATGATCCAGTGTCACATTCTCATTCAAATTTTGCATATCCTCGCCTTCTATGACATTCTCAGAGCTTCTTGAAATCGTCTCTTCCCCCTTTGACTCAACCTCCAAATTGACATTATCTCCTTTACTCTCATTCTTCATATTTTCATCCGCATTCTCTAAAATAACAAGTTCTTCCGAATTACCAGTGACACCAAAAGTACTTGAAGAAGCAACATGTTGTCCTTCAATCTCAACTTTCTTCACCTCTTTATCTGCACCTCCTGAATTCTCCTTCTGTAAGCTTCTTAGCTTAAGCGTAGCCGCATGAGGCGCTGCAACTGGCCTTGAGGCGGCTGCGGCAGCAGCCAATGCCGCACCAGGTCTCTGGTTTGAAACCCGCACACCGCGAAACAAAGGTCGGAGCGGTCTATCAGACAACCCTCGAAGCACCAGAGAAGTGAGAGTGTCAGAAGAAGAAGACGAAGAAGAAGAAGAAGAAGAAGAGGAAGGGAGATCCAGTGAAGTCGATCTGTTTCTAAGAGTGTTAACGGGTGTGGTAATAGTCTCTTGTCGGGTTTCGAGTTTTTCAGGAGCTGGTAATGAGGATTGGGAAACGATTTGGTCTTTAGTTTTGGGTCTGGGTTTGGGTTTTGGTGCGGTTTCCGATCCGGATTCGGAATCGGAAGAGGATGAGGAGGGAGAATTGAGGATCTCGTCGACGGTGCGGAGAGGGATGGTGTCCCCGTCATCGTCACGTGAGATGACGTCATCGTCGGAGAGGAAGGCGTCGAGGTCGAGCTCTCCCGCCATGAAAAGATTAGACCTCCTCTCACTCTTCTAGTCTTCTTGGCGAAGCAATGAAAGTGACAGTTTTCAACATATGACCCTGTAAAATTTGATAGTTACTAATGCCCTCGTATGTGGGCAAATAAAGAAACAAAATAGTATTATAGGTAATAGAAATATGTTGTTCAATTAATCAGCGATACAAATAGATATGTCATTCAATTTGTTTCTTTATTAGACGAAAAATCAAAATATATTGTTGCTTCATCCGGCGATTGATATCCAACCACATATCAACTTGATTGAATAGCAGAAATATGTGTTTACAACTGCTTAATTTGTTTATCGGGGCTGATAACCATTATCCTCATCATTCCCTAGATTTCCCTATTAAATGAAGCCCTGGACTTCCATTTTTGGAATGCAATTATATCTCATCATCTCCATCATTCCCGAGGCTCATCCTCTTTTTCCCTCTCCCTCCCCCTCCCCATCTCCCTCTCCCTCTCCCTCTCCCTCCGTTTCTATTAATAACTGTCATATGCACAACTAGAACAATTAGTTTTTTCCAGAACAGTTAGTTTTTTCCATTAATAACTTTCATATGCACAACTAGAACAGTTAGTAACATTAACTAGAACAATTAACATTTTTTTCTAGGACAATTATTTTTTTTCAAAATAACTAGAACAATTAGCATTTTTTTTCCAACACAATTATTTTTTTTCCTAGAACAACTAGAACAATTAGCTTACCAACTAGAACAATTATCATTTTTTTCCAGCACAATTATTTTTTTCCATAACAATTAGCATTTTTTTCCAGCACTGTTATTTTTTTTCCAGAACAACTAGAACAATTAGCTTACCAACTAGAACAATTGCTTTACCAAATAGAACAATTAACATTTTTTTCCAACACGATTATTTTTTTCCAGAACAATTAGAACAATTATTTAAGATTTCAAATTACTGAGTATTATTTGAGCATTTCAATCATTTCTGGATTCGTTCTAAGTCATATCATCACAATAATATATATTTAAATTCCCGATAGAGTCTAGAATATGATTCATTTGTTATCAATTCAAAAAGATTGGATTATACATGGTAATTACGCATATAAAGTGTAGTTAATGCAATTTTGAGTATCATTTGAGCATTTCAATCGTTTTGGACTCGTTCTAAGTCATTTCAACGCAATAATCTACATTTAAACTCTATATATTATCTATAATATTATTCATGTGTTATTTATTCCAAAAGATTGGCTTATATATGGTAATTATTATGCATATAAAAGTGCAGATAATGCAATTCTGAGTATCATTTGTGCATTTCAATCGTTTCTGGATTCGTTCTAAGTCATTTCATCACAATAATCTACATTTAAACTCTTTATACTGTCTAGAATATTATTCATTTGTTATTTATTAAAAAAGATTGGATTATACATGGTTCACGTATATAAAGTGCAGATAATGCAATTCTGAGTATCATTTTAGCATTTCAATCGTTTCTGAACTCGTTCTAAGTCATTTCAGCGCAATAATCTACATTTAAACTCTTGATACAATCTAGAATATTATTCATGTGTTATTTATTCTAAAAAATTGGATTATACATGGTAATTACGTATATAAAGTGCAGATTATGCAATTTTGAGTATCATTTGAGCATTTCAATCGTTTTTGAACACATTCTAAGTTTTTTTATGTCTATTATTTATATACATATTTTGACCATACTTAGTATCAAAATGGCACTCAAACCAATACAATTGCTCATAATTAACTGTGATTTCCAGGATTTTGGTACTGCCGCCGTTTCTATCTTGTTAGGAAGTGCATAATTTTCATTTTTAGACTAATTACTTTTAATTAGACTTAATTAATCATCATGCACAATAGATCTAGTGCTCAAGCATTCACACAAGAGAAAGGAATCGGGGTTTGTACCTCTTCTAGTATCGCAACTAGAAGGCGATTCCAATGCGTAGGAGTTGGTGGCGTGCTCTCCTTCGCCTTGTCCTTCACCGGCGGCCGCCTCGAGTCCACCAAGAGGGTTAACCAATTTCTAACTCAAATTGTGCTAGCAATTGAGAAGAACAATGGCTAATCCTTAGGCTTTCTCCTTCTTGCTAATTAACCCTTTTAATTATGTGGAGAAAGGTTGTTCAACACATGAACTAGAGGTGGTTTAAGAGGAGAGAAGAGCAAAAAGAAATTCTGAAAATTCCTTTTTCCCTTTGTGAATTTCGGCCAAGAGGTAGAAGAGAGAGAGAGTGGTGTGGAGGCTAGGGTTTCCATCAAATGGGACCTCTATTTATAGACCTCTTGACCTAGCTCCCTTCCTAATTTGTTTAGACCAAATTACCCCTCTCTATGGCCGAAAATTTCAGTTGGATTTATGGGCTAGAGGCCCATTAATTCATACCTTAATTTGCTCCTCTAATTAAACCTCAAATCGGACTTTTAAATAACCAATTAATTAGAAGTCCAATTAGCTCAAATTAAATTAAGTGTGTTGAATATAATTAATTATTAACTTATTTGTTGTACTAAACGTCTCTAAGTTTGTCGATTACAAAACAATATCATTTGGCATTTAACGATCTTCTTTGAGTTTTATAGGAAGAAGATGCAAAGTTTGAAGACTTGGATAAAAACTATGTGCAAGATCAAGATCAAGTATTTAGAGAGCTTATAGGCTAGTTTAGACTTTAATAGAAGGTTTACTTTAGTTCTTTTATCCTTGAAATGGTCTAGATAGCAGAAAAGCTCAAGAACTCAGCATCTTTCTCAGTTTCAGACCCAGTGCGTCGTGTAACGCAATATTGGGTTACACAACGCACCAGTGAGTTGTGTAACGCAATATTGGGTTATATAACGCACCTGTTTGTGCAGAATTTTTCCTTTAACAGAAACAGTGCGTTACACAACGCAACAGAAGGTCGTGTAACGCACTAGCTGCTTCATACAACGCAATTTACGCGTCGTGCAACGCAATATCCTCAAGTCAAGCCAGAACGTTGTATAACGCACTGAAACGTTGTACAACCTTTCTTTGGTTTTACCCTGGCCTTTTTCACTCACTTTTCCTGATCATTTAATGTCATTTAATGTTGCGTTGCACAACGGATGGTCCGCGTCCTATAACGCACCTGACAACTCAACGGATAGTTTATCCGTTTTGTTTTATTATAACGGTCGTCCAGTGCGTCGTACAACGCAATATTGGGTCGTGTAACGCACTAGCAACGGATAGCTCGTTTTGTTTATTTTATTAGAACGGCTATCTGTGGGTCGTGTAACGCAATATTGCGTTGTGTAACGCACAACAGTAAACTGAGTTGTTTTACAGCTTTTAATGAGCTCTATTTATATCCACCCCTTGTTCTCTCTCCATAGAGAGCTTTGCTTTGCAAAAATTGACCAGAATAGAGCCTTTTGAGCACAGGGATACTCTCCTACTTGAGCTTTTCATAGCTAGACCATTTTGAGAGATTTAGTAGTCTCAAACACCACCGCCCCGACATTGTCGCTAGGTGTAGGTTGGAATAGGTTGAGAGCTCTTCTCCTTTGAGGTCGTTGTGCCATTTGAGTTAGGCCGATCCACCTCGAGTGTCCTTGTGACGAGGTGATTAGGTTCGAAGTTGTAGACCCGTTCTTATTGGAATTGAACGGAGCGCGCCCTTTCGTGGTAGCGAAACTCCCGGAGACGTACGACTAAGGCTAGCCTTTTCTAGCGGGTCAGAACTCCGTAATCATACCAAGTGTTCAATTTCTCTCTCTCTCTCTCTCTCTCTCTTTATTATCTTGCTATACTTGAATTGCTTGTGTGCTTGCTTGTGTTGGGTACCAATTGAATTGTGTTAGGGTAGTTCATACCAAACCGGTCTAAAATCTTAATTGCTTCCGCTAAACCTTGGTTAAGCCGCCTCCTTTAGGGACAACAAAGTGGTATCAGAGCAGGAACCTCGATTAAGTTAGTCTTAATCTCGGTTTTTGGTCATGGCGGCTCGGTTTGTAGAGAAACCGGATAAATTAGGCCAAAATTGTAAAAATTTCTCTTTTTGGAAGAGATGTATGGTGAACTACCTCAATATCTTGGGATATTGGCACGTGGTAGAAAATCGGTATACCCCCGAGTATAAGCCCAATTCTACCGATTTAACTAAAAAGTCCCGTGATGACCAAAAGGACAATGATTGTGCGGTTAATGCCATATTAGCCTTGGTCCATGAATCAATTGGTGTGACCCTTAGTCGTTTTGATCTAGCACACGATATGTGGATGGCTCTCCTCACCCGTTATGAGGGAAATTCTCAAATTAGACACTCTAAATTGTATGAGTTGTACTCTCAATTTGAGAATTTCCACATAAAGGATGGTGAATCCATTGAGGATATGTACACTCGTCTTGTACAACTCCAAAATGAATTCACCGAAGGAGGTGAGCCCCTAACAAATGGCAAGATTGTAGGAAAGATGATGCGGGCTATGAGTGGAATGCACGAATGGGATGCTCATATCACTTCGCTTGAGACCATTATCCGAATGGATCATGAGTACACACCGGAGCAAATGTACACCGAACTTCGATGTGTGGAGGAGAAACTCAAACAACTCGCCAAACTAGGGCATCCTCCAAGAACCCTAGCCATGACATCCACGAGCAATCCCACCTCCACATCCTACTCTCAATCCTCCCATCGCCGATACCCACATCAAACACCCTTGAACCTCTACGAGCTTGATGAGGCAAGGCAAGAAGTGGTGATTGAGAAAATGTTTCGTGGGTTGCTCAAGCATGAGGAGAAGTTCAACAAGGAGAGAATAGCCCATGATGAACGGGAGTTGTGCTTTGTGTGCAATAAAGAAGGACATTCCATGCACAAGTGTCACAAGCTTTTCCCTCAAGTGCAAAACCACAAGCTAAAACCTAAGCACAAGAAGGAAAAGAAGAAGGCTCAAGCCATGCATGCATTGTGGGATGTTGAATCCGAAACAAGCTCGTCCGACTCGGATTCTCATGAGGTGTATGCTATGGTGGCAAATGTGGAAGAGGTGGTATTCTCAACGGATGATGTGGAAGATGACTTCGTGAAGGACGTCCTCAACGAGTTCAATCAAGGAACAAGATTTGTTCATCCACTAATCCAAGCGCGTAAGGCACCACCACCTCCATCTCCACCGACTTCATCAAAATTGAGCTCTCCTAAGGTATATCTCCCTCTCAATGATTCTTTTAGCGATGATGATAGTGAGAGTGGTGATGAACCAACTAGTTCAACCAAATGTGTTGATTGTGATAGGTTGAATTCTATTCTTGATGCCACCCATGATGTCTTGGTTAGAAAAGCCGATACCATAGAAACCCTAAGAACCAAGGTAGATGAGCTTACTTCTAAGATGGGTGAGTATGAGGCTAAAATTAAGGAGCTTGAAAAACAACTTGAAAAACCGATTTTAGCTCAAGTCCCTAAAATGGATTTGAAAAACCTTTTCAAAGGTCAAAAACCTCATGACAAATCCGGTCTTGGTTACCAAAAGCCTTATCAAACCAAGAAAAAGAACTTGTCACAAAATGATGGGAAACAAAATGCACAAAATACACAATTTCAAAAACCTAGGAATTCTCGTGGTCATGCACATATGTACCAACGGAAGCCTAGAAACACTAGAGTGCAAAACAAAAAGAATTTGCATAATCAAAACAAGGAGGTTTTTGCTCCAAAGGCGTCCAATAAAATTTATTTTAGAGGACCCGATGGATGGTTTTATGAATTTAAAGAGCAACACTACTCTCAAAACCACAAGGCTCGATCTAATGAGCATCAAAAGAATGTTTCCCAACATTACCAAAAGGATCGCAACAAGAATTTCAAAGTCTCATCCACCGATCCTAAGAAGAAGGCCGAATACCTTAGAGCCCATTACTATTCTCATTTTGTCAAGGATTCTACCATACCTAAGCCAACCAATGCATTTTGCAACTATTGTTGTCAAAATGGACATATCTCTTTGGAATGCAAACTTAGGAAACCAAATAGTGAGCCCAAAGGTAAATGGGTTTCAAAAGCTTGTACCTCTAGTGGTACAACTAATGGTATGGTAACCAATGTGGCCTAAATACCAAGTTGACCCCCGGTCTTATAAGCCAAACATTTAGGGGGAGCCTCTTTTATTTTTTGCATATTTCTTTAAGAGGTTAAAAATTGGTCACACTATTTCATGTAGTGCCCTAAATTGGTTCTCCAATTCATTTTCTCCACATTTAAGGGGGAGCCATAAATTTAGGGGGAGCTTGTTACAATTGTTTCACCTTTTGTCGATTTACAAAAAGGGGGAGAATTGTAATAAAGCTTGTGAAATGCCAAAATTTAATCGCTTTACTAATGATATTGTTTTGCAAATCGTCAAAAGGGGGAGATTGTTGTACTAAACGTCTCTAAGTTTGTCGATTACAAAACAATATCATTTGGCATTTAACGATCTTCTTTGAGTTTTATAGGAAGAAGATGCAAAGTTTGAAGACTTGGATAAAAACTATGTGCAAGATCAAGATCAAGTATTTAGAGAGCTTATAGGCTAGTTTAGACTTTAATAGAAGGTTTACTTTAGTTCTTTTATCCTTGAAATGGTCTAGATAGCAGAAAAGCTCAAGAACTCAGCATCTTTCTCAGTTTCAGACCCAGTGCGTCGTGTAACGCAATATTGGGTTACACAACGCACCAGTGAGTTGTGTAACGCAATATTGGGTTATATAACGCACCTGTTTGTGCAGAATTTTTCCTTTAACAGAAACAGTGCGTTACACAACGCAACAGAAGGTCGTGTAACGCACTAGCTGCTTCATACAACGCAATTTACGCGTCGTGCAACGCAATATCCTCAAGTCAAGCCAGAACGTTGTATAACGCACTGAAACGTTGTACAACCTTTCTTTGGTTTTACCCTGGCCTTTTTCACTCACTTTTCCTGATCATTTAATGTTGCGTTGCACAACGGATGGTCCGCGTCCTATAACGCACCTGACAACTCAACGGATAGTTTATCCGTTTTGTTTTATTATAACGGTCGTCCAGTGCGTCGTACAACGCAATATTGGGTCGTGTAACGCACTAGCAACGGATAGCTCGTTTTGTTTATTTTATTAGAACGGCTATCTGTGGGTCGTGTAACGCAATATTGCGTTGTGTAACGCACAACAGTAAACTGAGTTGTTTTACAGCTTTTGATGAGCTCTATTTATATCCACCCCTTGTTCTCTCTCCATAGAGAGCTTTGCTTTGCAAAAATTGACCAGAATAGAGCCTTTTGAGCACAGGGATACTCTCCTACTTGAGCTTTTCATAGCTAGACCATTTTGAGAGATTTAGTAGCCTCAAACACCACCGCCCCGACATTGTCGCTAGGTGTAGGTTGGAATAGGTTGAGAGCTCTTCTCCTTTGAGGCCGTTGTGCCATTTGAGTTAGGCCGATCCACCTCGAGTGTCCTTGTGACGAGGTGATTAGGTTCGAAGTTGTAGACCCGTTCTTATTGGAATTGAACGGAGCGCGCCCTTTCGTGGTAGCGAAACTCCCGGAGACGTACGACTAAGGCTAGCCTTTTCTAGCGGGTCAGAACTCCGTAATCATACCAAGTGTTCAATTTCTCTCTCTCTCTCTCTCTCTCTCTCTTTATTATCTTGCTATACTTGAATTGCTTGTGTGCTTGCTTGTGTTGGGTACCAATTGAATTGTGTTAGGGTAGTTCATACCAAACCGGTCTAAAATCTTAATTGCTTCCGCTAAACCTTGGTTAAGCCGCCTCCTTTAGGGACAACATTATTAATAACTAATTTAGGATTAGCAAATGCATTAAATTTATTTCTATATGATCCCTTGATTTAATTAATTATAACGGTTCGTAACGGTATATAATTAACTAATCAACTTATCATATTTTCACAGAACCTACTGCTGCGAATAAATAAATAATGCACTGTATTGGTTAAAGCTCTATTTGTGTGACCCTTTGAGGATTTATGCTACGTTGGCCATGGAATTAAATCGCTATTTAATTCTAATAATCATAAGCGGTATCTAGCAACACGTTATGATTCCCAATTCGCATAAATAGTGTACTGCTACAATATTTTAATCCTGCATAAGAAATAATAGTATTTCCTTGTCCGATTCTTATGTCACATGATATCATCGTATAATCCAAGATAGGAATGTGTCACTCTTGCAGATTATACGTTTCTTGATCTAGAGACGACTGTATCAGTTGCTAGCAAACAGTCCATCTCCATCAAGGGGCCCAAACAGATATCATCGCTCACTAAGTTAATTAATGAGGGACATACGGTTTTCTTGATGAATAACTTTTCCCCGCACAATTCAAGAGAACATAAATAAAGTCCGTATAGCAGCCCTTATCAGGAATCAACGGTAGACGATATTTATTGAACCTATCCTCATGTGGAAAAGCTGAACCATCTCAAACTTAGAATCAAACTCAAATGAAATAAATAATGACACATAACACAATCCATATATTTATTTCACTGGGTCGCGTCCTGTACTATGTTCTACAACATATACATATGCAATTAAGTTGGCAACTCCTTACCTATGATCTGTAGAACTTAATCATCACTTAACTTGCATACTAATCTTATCCGATAATTAATATTCCTTGTTAATTATCAAGATTACGGACCTTTTAGATTTATTATTGTCATTTAATTATAAATGAACTACAGAGATCCACAATTCAGATCCTCAACCTGAATGATCTGTCAATTAATAAATCAAGGAATAAATGATAAAATATCATCAATCACATAAACCATAGAAGTGGCCATTTAATAATTGGCTCCTAGGACATAACTCTAACATATCTTTGTTTTGTAGAATTCTCGTGGAAATTGAAGACGAAACGCGCCAAATAAGAAGAATGGAACCCAATCCTCAGCCGGATGACTCATTCCCAGCCCACACACACGTGCCAAGGACCAGAGAAGATTTCCATGGGCCGAGACAGATCAGACATCGCGCGAAGGCCCTGGTCCCAGCCCAATTCACCTCGCCAGCGCCTAATTTCGGTCCGAAATCCATATATGGAAACGAGGTTTTGGAAAGTTTTGAGCATGGAAAGAGCACATCTTGCCCTAGCCGCCTCCCGACCTTCCTTGGGTGGTATTTATGCATGTATTTTCGTCCAGAAGAGGGTTCCTATTATTCGACCTTTTACACCATATTTCTCCATTATGTTGGCTTTGTTTTTGGCTCTTTCCATGATTTTCTTTGAGGAGCAGCAGCGTTTGTGTGCGACGGCAGCAACCTTGAGTCTCTACATCGATTCATTGGCCTTAGAACAACGAGTATTAGCATAAGGATCCTTCGGTTTACTCTTTTATGCTTATATTTCATTGTTTTATGGCTTGTATCTTTATTATTTACATGAAACTCGTTGTTATTTGTTGTTTGAACATGTTAGACTAGATTTTTATGATGTCTTAGGGCTCGTTAGTAGATTAGTTTAGTATTTTGTGACGACTTGATACTTTATATCGTGTTATGTGATATGTTTTGTTGAGAATTATATCTTGCTTAGTTATTTTAAATTGTTTGTCTGATTGTTTACCTATTGATGAACTGCAGCACCATTAGGACATTAAACTAGAACAAATAGTTAGAAAATTAAGTACTTGAGGTAAGCCAATCACTCGAAAGAGGAGGTTAGTTTACAACCGAAAGGTGTAGCTTTTACTGATCCGACAAGACTTTAAATACCTCTAGAAATCCAACCAAACATTCTTAAACAACTAAAATCCGACACGAAAGTTTAGGCTTAGTTGTTTACGTGGTGAAAACCGAGTTCCAAACCAAGTTAGAACCAAAATCGCGACAGCTAAGGTTAGGACTTAGGTCTGGTTGTTCAGTACCCTTCACATAGTATTGTGTAAAAATATCAAGTCAGAACGAGAGGTCTAAAGCAAGTTTAGGAACGATCAGCATGGATTTCGGTCCGAAATCCAGTCCAAAATTCATGCATTTCGGTCCGAAATGTACCTCTGTCTCGATGAAAATTGTAGACAGAGGCGCTTTAGAGCTAAACTAATTGAACACGTAACCCTAGGACATTACTTGCATCTGTTTGAGTCCAGAAAAATATAAAAACTAATCCAAAAAATATTTTATTATTTATTTTTTCTATTTTTTTATTGTTATTTGGTTTTGTCCTTTAATTCAAAATCCCACGAAAACTTTATTGTCTAGCTTTTAGGAAAAACTAAGTCCGGTACTCATTTTTACCGTCCCTTGGGTTCGACCCTTAGCTTTACCCAAACGACAAGTAGGGTAGAAATGAGGTATAAATTCATTTGGTACCTAGGTTTTGAAACCTCTATCATTTTTTCATCACAATAATCTATATTTAAACTCTTTATACTGTCTAGAATATGATTCGTGTGTTATTTATTCGAAAAGATTGGATTATACATGGTAATTACACATATAAAGTGCATATAATGCAATTATGAGTATCATTTGAGCATTTCAATCGTTTATGGGCTCGTTCTAAGTCATTTTAACACAATAATCTACATTTAAATTGTTGATACTGTCTAGAATATGATTCATGTGTTATTTATTCAAAAATATTAGATTATACATGGTAATTACGTATATAAAGTGCAGATTATTGAATTTTGAGTATCATTTGAGCATTTCAATCGTTTCTGAACATGTTCTAAGTTTTTTCATCACAATAATCTACATTAAAACTCTTTATACTGTCTAGAATATGATTCGTGGGTTATTTATTCGAAAAGATTGAATTATACATGGTAATTACACCTATAAATTGCAGATAATGCAATTCTGAGTATTATTAGAGCATTTCAATCGTTTTTGGATTAGTTCTAAGTCATTTCATCACAATAATCTACATTTAAACTCCTGATACAGTCTAAAATATTATTCATTTGTTATTAATTCAAAAAGATTGGATTATAGATGGTAATTACGCATATAAAGTGCAGATAATGCAATTCTGAGTATCATTTGAGCATTTCAATCATTTCTGGACTCGTTCTATGTCATTTCAATGCAATAATCTACATTTAAACTCTATATGTTATCTATAATATTATTCATGTGTTATTTATTCAAAAAGATTGGCTTATATATTGTAATTACGCATATAAAGTGCAGATAATGCAATTCTGAGTATAATTTGAGCATTTCAATCGTTTCTGAATTCGTTCTAAGTCATTTTCATCACAATAATCTATATTTAAACTCTTTATACTGTCTAGAATATTATTCACGTGTTATTTATTCAAAAAGATTGGATTATACACGGTAATCACGTATATAAAGTGCAGATAATGCAATTCTAAGTATCATTTGAGCATTTCAATCATTTCTGAACTCATTCTAAGTCATTTCAATGCAATAATCTACATTTAAACTCTTGATATATTTTAGAATATGATTCATTTGTTATTAATTCAAAAATATTGGATTATACATGGTAATTATGCATATAAAGTGCAGATAATGCAATTCTGAGTATCATTTGAGCATTTCAATCGTTTTTGGATTTGTTCTAAGTCATTTCAACGCAATAATTACATTCAAACTTTATATATTATCTATAATATTATTCTTGTGTCATTTCAACTCAATAATCTACATTTAAATTATTGATACAGTCTAGAATATGTTTCATATGTTATTTACTCAAAAAGATTGAATTATATATGGTAATGACATATATAAAGCGCAGATAATACAATTCTGAGCATAATTGAGCATTTCAATCGTTTCTGTATTCGTTCTAAGTCATTTCATCACAATAATCTACATTTAAACTCTTTATACTGTCTAGAATATGATTCATGTGTTATTTATTCAAAAAGATTGGATTATACATGGTAATAACGCATATAAAGTGCAGATAATGCAATTCTGAGTATCATTTGAGCATTTTAATAATTTCTGGAATCGTTCTAAGTCATTTCTACGCAATAATCTACATTTAAACTCTTGATACAGTTTAGAATATGTTTCATATGTTATTTATTCAAAAAGATTGGATTTTACATGCTAATTACGCATATAAAGTGCCGATAATGCAAATCTGAGTTCATTTGAGCATTTCAATCGTTTCTGGACTCGTTCTAAGTCATTTTTAACGCAATAATCTACATTTAAACTCTATATATTGTCTACAATATTATTCATGTGTTATTTATTCAAAAAGATTGGCTTATATATGGTAATTACTCATATAAAATGCAGATAATGCAATTCTGAGTATTATTTGAGCACTTTAATCGTTTCTGGATTCGTTTTAAGTTATTTCATCACAATAATCTACATTTAAACTCTTTTATGTTCTCTAGAATATGATTCATGTGTTATTTAATAAAAAATATTGGATTATAGATGGTAATTACGCATATAAAGTGCAGATAATGCAATTCTGAGTATCATTTGAACATTTCAATCGTTTCTGGACTCGTTCTAATTAATTTTAAAACAATAACCTACATTTAAACTCTTGATACTGTCGAGAATATGATTCATGTGTCATTTATTCAAAAAGATTATATTATTAATGGCAATAACGCATATAAAGTGCAGATAATTCAATTCTGAGTATCTTTTGAGAATTTCAATCGTTTCTGAACTCGTTCTAAGTCATTTCAATGCAATAATCTACATTTAAACTCTTGATACAGTCTAGAATATGTTTCATATGTTATTTAATAAAAAATACTGGATAATACACGGTAATTACGTATATAACGTGCAGATAATGCAATTCTGAGTATCATTTGAACATTTGAATCGTTTCTGGATTTGTTCTAAGTCTTTTCATCACAACAATCTATATTTAAACTCATTATATTGTCTAGAATATGATACATGTCTTATTTATTCAAAAAGATTGGATTATACTTGGTAATTACGCATATAAATTGCATATAATACAATTCTGAGTATCATTTGAGCATTTCAATCGTTTCTGGACTAGTTCTAATTCATTTTAAAACAATAATCTACATTTAAACTCTTTATACTGTTTAGAATATGATTCATGAGTTATTTGTTCAAAAAGATTGAATTATACATGGTAATTACGCATATAAAGTGCAGATAATGCAATTTTGAGTATCATTTGAGCATTTCAATCGTTTCTCGACTCGTTCTAAGTCATTTTTAACGCAATAATCTATATTTAAACTCTATATATTGTCTACAATTTTATTCATGTGTTATTTATTCAAAAAGATTAGCTTATATATGGTAATTACGCATAAAAATTGCAGATAATGCAATTCTGAGTATCATTTGAGCACTTCAATCATTTCTGGATTCGTTCTAAGTCATTTCATCACAATAATCTATACTTAAACTCTTTCTACTGTCTAGAATATGATTCATGTGTTATTTATTCAAAAAGATTGGATTAACCATGGTAATTACGCATATATAATGCAGATAATGTAATTCTATGTATCATTTGAGCATTTCAATCGTTTCTTGATTCGTTCTAATTCATTTCATCACAATAGTTTATACATTTAAACTATTTATACTGTTTAGAATATGATTCATGTGTTATTTGTACAAAAAGATTGGATTATACATGGTAATTACGCATATAAAGTACACATAATGCAATTCTGAGTACCATTTGAGCATTTCAATCATTTCTGGATTCGTTCTAAGTCATTTCATCACAATAATCAACATTTAAATTCTTTATACTGTCTAGAATATGATTCATGTGTTATTCATTCAAAAAGATTGGATTATACATTGTAATTACGCATATAAAGTGTAGATAATGTAATTCTGAGTATCACTTGAGAATTTCAATCGTTTCTGGACTCGTTCTAATTCATTTTAAAAAAATAATCTACATTTGAACTCTTGATACTGTCTAAAATATGATTCCTATTTTATTTATTCAAAAAGATTGGATTATACATGGTAATTACGCATATAAAGTGCAGATAATGCAATTGTGAGTATCATTTGAGCATTTCAATCGTGTCTGGACTCATTCTAAGTCTTTTTTTAACGCAATAATCTTTATTTAAACACTTTATACTGTTTAGAATATGATTCATGTGTTATTTGTTCAAAAATATTGGATTATACATGGTAATTACGAATGTAAATGCAGATAATGCAATTCTGAGTTTCATTTGAGCATTTCAATCGTTTCTTGATTCGTTTTAAGTCATTTCATCTCAATAATCTACATTTAAACTCTTGATACAGTCTAGAATATAATTCATGTGTTATTTATTCAAAAAGATTGGATTGTACATGATAATTACGCATATAATGTGCATATAATTCAATTCTGAGTATCATTTGAGCATTTCAATCAGTTTTGGATTCGTTCTAAGTCAATTCATCACAATAATCTATATTTAAACTCTTGATACAGTCTAGAATATGATTCATATCTTTTTTATTCAAAAAGGTTGGATTAAAATGGTAATAACGCAAATAAAGTGCAGATAATGCAATTCTAGTATCATTTGATAATTTCAATCGTTTTTGGACTTGTTTTAAGTCATTTCAACTCAATAATCTACATTTAAACTCTTGATACAATCTACAATATGTTTCATATGTTATTTACTCAAAAATATTGGATTATAAATGGTAATTACTTGTATAAAGTGCAGATAATACAATTCTGAGTATCATTTGAGCATTTCAATCGTTTCTGGATTCGTTCTAAGTCATTTCATCACAATAATTTACATTTAAACTCTTTATACTGTCTTCCATATTATTCGTTTGCTATTGATTCAAATAGTTTGGATTATACATGGTAATTACGCAACTACAGTGCAGATAATTCAATTCTGAGTATCATTTGAGCATTTCCGTCGTTTCTTGATTCGTTTTAAGTCATTTAATCACAATAATCTACATTTAAACTCTTTATACTTTCTAGAATATAATTCATATGTTATTTATTCAAAAAGATAGGATTATACACGGTAATTACGCATATAAAGTGCAGATAATTCAATTCTGAGTATTATTTGAGCATTTAAATCATTTTTGGATTCGTTCTAAGATATTCCAATGCAATAATCTACATTTAAACTCAATATATTATCTATAATATTAATAATGTGTTATTTATTACAAAAGATTGGCCTATATATGGTAATTACGCATATAAAGTGCAGATAATGCAATTCTATGTATCATTTGAGTATTTCAATCGTTTCTGGATTCGTTCTAAGTCATGTCATCACAATAATCTACATTTAAATTATTTATACTGTCTAGAATATGATTCATATGTTATTCATTCAAAAAGATTGGATTATACATGGTAATTACCCATATAAAGTGCCGATAATGCAATTCTAAGTATCATTTGAGCATTTCAATTATTTCTGGACTCATTCTATGTCTTTTTGAACGCAATAATCTACATTTAAACTCTATATATTGTCTACAATATTATTAATGTGTTATTTATTCAAAAAAGTTTGGCTTTTATATGGTAATTACGCATATAAAATGCAGATAATGCAATTGTGAGTATCATTTCAGCATTTCAATGGTTTCTTGATTCGTTCTAAGTCATTTCTTCACAATAATCTACATTTAAACTCTTTATACTGTTTAGAATATGATTCATGCGTTATTTATTCAAAAAGATTGGATTATACGTGGTAATCACGCATATAAAGTGCAGATAATGCAATTCTGAGTATCATTCGAGCATTTCAATGGTTTCTTGATTCATTTTAAATCATTTCATCACAATAATTTACATTTAAACTCTTTATACTGTATAGAATATAATTCATGTGTTATTTATTAAAAAATATAGTATTATACATGGTAATTGCGCATATAAAGTGCAGATAATTCAATTCTGAGTATCATTTGAGCATTTCAATCGTTTCTTGATTCGTTTTATGTAATTTCATCACAATAATCTACATTTAAACTCTTTATACTGTCTAGCGTATAATTTAGGTGTTATTTATTCAAAAAGATTGGATTATACAGGGTAATTACGCATATAAAGTGCAGATAATGCAATTCTGAGTATCATTTGAGCATTTCAATAGTTTTTGGATTTGTTCTAAGTAATTTCAATGCAATAATCTACATTTAAACTCCATATATTATCTATAATATTATTCATGTGTTATTTATTCCAAAAGATTGGTTTATATATCGTAATTACGCATATAAAGTGCAGATAATGCTATTCTGAGTATCATCTGAGCATTTTAATCGCTTTTGGATTCGTTCAAAGTCATTTCATAACAATAATCTATATTTGAACTCTTTATACTATGTATAATATAATTCATTTGTTGTTTATTCAAAAAGATTGGATTATACAAGGTAGTTACGAATATAAAGTGCAGATAATGCAATTCTGAGTATCATTTGAGCATTTCAACAGTTTTTGGATTCGTTGTAAGTAATTTCAACGGAATAATCTACATTTAAACTCCATATATTATCCATAATATTATTCATCTGTTATTTATTCAAAAAGATTAGATTACACATGGTAATAACGCATATAAAGTGCAGATAAGGCAATTCTGAGTATCATTTGAGTATTTCAATCTTTTCTGGACTCGTTCTAAGTCATTTCAATGCAATAATCTACATTTAAACTCTTGATACAGTCTAGATTATGTTTCATATGTTATTTATTCATAAAGATCGGATTATACATGGTAATTATGTATATAAAGTGCAGATAATGCAATTCTGAGTATTATTTGAGCATTTCAATCGTTTCTGGATTCGTTCTAAGTCATTTCATAACAATAATCTACATTTAAACTCTTTATACTGTCTTGCATATTATTCGTTAGCTATTTATTCAAATAGTTTGGATTATACATGGTAATTGCGCAAATAAAGTGCAGATAATTCAATTCTGAGTATCATTTGAGCATTTCAGTTGTTTCTTGATTCGTTTTAAATCATTTCATCACAATAATCTATATTTATACTCTTGATACTGTCTAGAATATGATTCATATCTTATTTATTCAAAAAACTTGGATTATACATGGTAATAAAGCAAATAAATTGCAGATAATGCAATTCTGAATATCATTTGATAATTTCAATCATTTTTTAACTCGTTTTAAGTCATTTCAACTCAATAATCTACATTTAAACTCTTGATACAGTCTAGAATATGTTTCAAATGTTATTTACTCAAAAAGGTTGGATTATACATTGTAATAACGCAAATAAAGTGCAGATAATGCAATTCTGAGTATCATTTGATAATTTCAATCGTTTTTGAAATCGTTTTAAGTCAATTCAACTCAATAATCTAGATTTAAACTCTTTATACTATCTAGAATATGATTCATGTGTTATTTATTCTAAAAGATTGGATTGTAGATGGTAATTACGCATATAAAGTGCAGATAATGCAATTCTGAGCATCATTCGAACATTTCAATTGTTTTTGGACTCGTTCTAATTCATTTTAAAACAGTAATCTACATTTAAACTCTTGATACTATCTAGAATATTATTCATATGTTATTTATTCAAAAACATTAGATTATACATGGTAATAATGCATATAAAGTGCAGATAATGCATTTCTGAGTTTCATTTGAGCATTTCAATCATTTCTGGATTCGTTCTAAGTCATTTCATCACAATAATCTATATTTAAACTCTTTATACTGTCTAAAATATGATACATGTGTTATTTATTCAAAAATATTGGATTATACAAGGTAATTACGCATGTAAAGTGCAGATAATGCAATTCTGAGTATCATTTGAGCATTTCAATCGTTTCTGGACTCGTTCTAATTCATTTGAAAAGAATAATCTACATTGAAACTCTTGATACTGTCTAGAATATGAATAATGTGTTATTTATTCAAAAAGATTGTATTATAAATGGTAATTATGCATACAAAGTGACGATAATGCAAATCTGAGTATCATTTGAGCATTTCAATCATTGCTGGACTCGTTCTAAGTCATTTTTAACGCAATAATCTGAATTTAAAGTCTATATATTGTCTATAATATTATTCATGTGTTATTTATTCAAAAAGATAGGCTTATATTTGGTAATTACACATATTAAGTGCAGATAATGCAATTGTGAGTATCATTTGAGCATTTCAATCGTTTCTTGATTCGTTCTAAGTCATTTCATCACAATAATCTACATTTAAACTCTTTAGACAGTTTAGAATATGATTCATGTGTTATTTGTTCAAAAAGATTGGATTATAAATGGTAATTACGCATATAAATTGCAGATAATGTAATTCTGAGTATCATTTAAGAATTTCAAATCGTTTTTGAACTCGTTCTAAGTCATTTTTAACGCAATAATCTACATTTAAACTCGTTCTAAGTCATTTTTAACGCAATAATATACATTTAAACTCTATATATTGTCTACAATATTTTTCATGTGTTATTTATTCAAAAAGATTGGCTTATATATGTTAATTACGCATACAAAGTGCAGATAAAGCAATTCTGAGTATCATTTGAGCACATCAATCTTTTCTGGATTCGTTCTAAGTCATTTCATCACAATAATCTAAATTTGAACTCTTTATACTGTCTAGAATATGATTTATATGTCATTTATTCAAAAAGATTGGATTATCCACTGTAATTACGCATATATAGTGCAGATAATGCAATTCAGAGTATCATTTGAGCATTTCAATCGTTTTTTGATTCGTTCTAAGTCATTTCATGACAATAATATACATTTAAACTATTTATACTGTTTAGAATAAGATTTATGTGTAATTTGTACAAAAAGATTGGATTATACATGGTAATTATGCATATAAAGTGCAGATATTGCAATTCTGAGTATCATTTGAGTATTTCAATAGTTTCTGGATTCGTTCTAAGTCATTTCATCACAATAATCAACATTTAAATTCATTATAATGTCTAGAATATGATTCATGTGTTATTCATTTAAAAAGATTGGATTATACATGGTAATTACGCATATAAATTGCAGATAATGCAATTCTGAGTATCATTTGAGCATTTCAATCGTTTCTGGACTCGTTCTATTTCATTTTAAAACAATAATCTACATTTAAACTCTTGATACTGTCTAGAATATGATTCCTATTTTATTTATTCAAAAAGATTGTAATATACATGGTAATTACGCATATAAAGTGGCGATAGTGCAATTCTGAGTATTATTTGAGCATTTCAATCGTTTCTGGACTCGTTCTAAGTCTTTAAACTCTATATATTGTCCACAATATTATTCATGTGTTATTTATAAAAAAAGATTGGCTTATATACGATAATTACGCATATAAAGTGCAGATAATGCAATTCTTAGTATCATTTGAGCATTTCAATCATTTCTTGATTCGTTCTAAGTCATTTCATCACAATAATCTACATTTGAACTCTTTATACTGTTTAGAATATGATTCATGTGTTATTTGTTCAAAAAGATTGGATTATAGATGGTAATTATGCATATAAAGTGCAAATAATGCAATTCTGAGTATCATTTGAGCATTTCAATCATTTCCTGATTCGTTTTAAGTCATTTCACCACAATAATCTACATTTAAACTCTTTATACTGTCTAGTATATAATTCATGTGTTATTTATTTAAAAATATTGGATTGTACAAGGTAATTACGCATATAAAGTGCATATAAAGTGCAGATAATTCAATTCTGAGTATCATTTGAGCATTTCAATCATTTTTGGATTTGTTCTAAGTCATTTCATCACAATAATCTACATTTAAACTCTTTATACTGTCTAGAATATGATTCGTGTGTTATTTATTCAAATAGATTGGATTATACATGGTAATTACACATATAAAGTGCAGATAATGCAATTCTGAGTATCATTTGAGCATTTCAATCGTTTCTGAATTCGTTCTAGGTCATTTCATCACAATAATCTACATTTAAGCTCTTTGTATTGTTTAGAATATGATTCATGTGTTATTCATTCAAAAAGATTGAATTATAAATGGTAATTATGCATATAAATTGCCGATAATGCAATTCTGAGTGTTATTTGAGTATTTCAATCATTTCTGGACTCGTTCTAAGTCTTTTTTTAATGCAATAATCTACATTTAAACTCTATATATTGTCTACAATAGTATTCATGTGTTATTTATTCAAAAATATTGGCATTTATATGGTAATTACGCATATAAAGTGCAGATATTGCAATTCTGAGTATCATTTGAACTTTTCAAGTGTTTCGTGATTCGTTCCAAGTCATTTCATCACAATAATCTACATTTAAACTCTTTATACTGTTTAGAAAATGATTCATTCGTTATTTATTCAAAAAGATTGGATTATACATGCTAATTACACATATAAAGTACAGATAATGTAATTCTGATTATCATTTGAGCATTTCAATCGTTTCTGGATTCGTTCTAAGTCATTTCATCACAATAATCTACATTTAAACTCTTTGTACTGTTTATAATATGATTCATGTGTTATTTATTCAAAAATATTGGATTATATATGTTAATTACGCATATAAAGTGCAGATAATGCAAGTCTGATTATCATTTGAGCATTTTAATCGTTTCTGGATTCGTTTTAAGTCATTTCATCACAATAATCTACATTTAAACTCTTTATACTGTCTAGAATACAATTCATGTATTATTTATTCTAAAATATTGGATTATATATGTTAATTACGCATATAAAGTGCATATAATGCAAGTCTGATTATCATTTGAGCATTTCAATTGTTTCTGGATTCGTTTTAAGTCATTTCATCACAATAATCTACATTTAAACTCTTTATACTGTCTTGAATATGATTCATGTGTTATTTATCCAAAAAGATTGGATTATATATGGTAATTACGCATATAAAGTGCAGATAATGCAATTCTGAGTAACATTTGAGCATTTCAATCGTTTTTTGATCCGTTCTAAGTCATTCATCACAATAATCTACATTGAAACTCTTTATACTGTCTAGAATATGATTCATGTGTTATTTATTCAAACAGATTGGATTACACATGGTAATTACGCATATAGATTACAGATAATGTAATTCTGAGTATAATTTGAGCATTTCAATCGTTTCTTTCTTCGTTTTAAGTAATTTCATGACAATAATCTATATTTAAACTCTTTATACTGTTTATAATATGATTTGTGTTTTATTTATTCAAATAGATTGGATTATACATGGTAATTACGCATATAAAGTGCAGATAATGCAATTCTGAGTATCATTTGAGTATTTCAATCATTTCTGGATTCGTTCTAAGTCATTTCATCACAATAATATACATTTGAACTATTTGTACTGTTTAGAATATGATTCATGTGTTATTTATTAAAAAAGATTGGATTATACGTGGTAATTACGCATATAAAGTGCAGATAATGTAATTCTGAGTATCATTTGAGCATTTCAATCATTTCTTTGTTCGTTTTAAGTCATTTCATAACAATAATCTACATTTAAACTATTTATACTGTTTATAATTTGATTCCTGTGTTATTTATTCAAAAAGATTGGAGTATATATGGTAATTACGCACAGAAAGTGCAGATAATTCAATTCTAAGTATCATTTGAGCATTTCCATCGTTTCTGAATTCGTTCTAATTCATTCATCACAATAATCTACATTGAAAATCTTTATACTGTCTAGAATAGGATTCATGTGTTATTTATTCAAAAATATTGGATTATACCTGATAATTAAGCATATAGAGTGCAGATAATGTAATTCTTAGTATAATTTGAGCATTTCAATCGTTTCTGGACTCGTTCTAATTCATTTTAAAACAATAATCTACATTTAAACTCTTGATAGTCTAGAATATTATTCATGTTTTATTTATTCAAAAAGATTGGAATATACACGGTAATTACGTATATAAAGTGCAGATAATGCAATTCTGAGTATCATTTTTGCATTTCAATCGTTTCTGGTTTCGTTCAAAGTCAATTCATCACAATAATCTATATTTAAACTCTTTATACTGTCTAGAATATGATACATGTGTTATTTATTCAAAAAAATTGGATTATACATGGTAATGACGCATATAAAATGCAGATAATGCAATTCTGAGTATCATTTGAGCATTTCAATCATTTCTGGACTCGTTCTAAGTCATTTCAACGCAATAATCTACATTTAAATTATTTATACAGTCTAGAATATGTTTCATATGTTATTTATTCAAAAAGATGGGATTATACATCGTAATTATGTATATAAAGTGCAGATAATGCAATTCTAAGTATCGTTTGAGCATTTCAATCATTTCTGGATTCGTTCTATGTCATTTCAACACAATAATCTACATTTAAACCCTTTATACTGTCATGAATATTATTCGTGTGCTATTTATTCAAAAAGTTTGGATTATACATGTTAATTACGCATATAAAGTGCTGATGATGCAATTCTGGGTATTGTTTGAGCATTTCACTCATTTCTGGACTCGTTCTAACTCATTTCAATGCAATAATCAAAATTTAAACTCTATATATTGTCTATAAAATTATTCATGTTTTATTTATTCAAAAATATTGGCTTTTATATGGTAATTACGCATATAAATTGCAGATAATGCAATTCTGAGTATCATTTGAGAATTTAATCGTTTCTTGATTCGTTCTAAGTCATTTCATTACAATAATCTACATTAAAACTATTTATACTGTTTGGAATATGATTCATGTGTTATTTATTCAAAAAGATTGGATTATACATGGTAATTACGCATATAAAATGCAGATAATGCAATTCTGAGTATCATTTGAGCATTTCGATCGTTTCTTGATTCATTCTAAGTCATTTCATCACAATAATATATATTTAAACTATCTATACTTGTTAGAATATGATTCGCGTGTTATTTATTTAAAAAGATTGGATTATACGTGGTAATTACGCATATAAAGTGCAGATAATGTAATTCTGAATATCATTTGAGCATTTCAAAAATTTCTTGATTCGTTTTAAGTCTTTTCATCACAATAATCTACATTTAAACTATTATACTGTTTGGAATATGATTCATGTGTTATTTATTCAAAAAGATTGGATTATATATGGTAATTACGCATATAAATTGCAGATAATGCAATTCTGAGTATCATTTGAGCATTTCAATCGTTTTTGGATTCGTTTTAAGTCATTCATCACAATAATCTACATTGAAACACTTTATACTGTCTAGAATATGATTCATGTGTTATTTATTCAAACAGATTGGATTATACATGGTAATTACGCATATAAAATGCCGATAATGCAAATCTGAGTATCATTTGAGCAGTTCAATCATTTCTGGACTCATTCTAAGTCATTTTTAACGCAATAATCTACATTTAAACTCTATATATTGTCTACAATATTATTCATGTGTTATTTATTAAAAAATATTGGCTTATATATGGTAATTACGCATAAAACGTGCAGATAATGCAATTCTGAGTATTATTTGATCATTTTAATCGTTTCTTGATTCGTTCTAAGTCATTTCATCGCAATAATCTACATTTAAACTCTTTATACTGTTTAGAATATGATTCTTCTGTTATTTGTTCAAAAAGATTGGATTATATATGATAATTACGTATATAAAGTGCAGATAATGCAATTCTGAGTATCATTTGAGCATTTCAATCGTTTCTTGATTTGTTTTAAGTCATTTCATCACAATAATCTACATTTAAACTCTTTATATTGTATAGAATATAATTCATGTGTTATTTATTCGAAAAGATTGGATTGTACATGGTAATTACTCATATAAAATGCAGATAATTCAATTCTGAGTATCATTTGAGCATTTCAATTATTTTTTGATTAATTCTATGTCAATTCATCACAATAATATATATTTAAACTCTTGATACTGTGTAGAATATGATTCATATGTTATTTATTCAAAAAGGTTGGATTATACATGGTAATAACGCAAATAAAGTGCAGATAATGCAATTCTGAGTATTATTTGATAATTTCAATCGTTTTTGGACTCATTTTAAGTCATTCCAACTCAATAATCTACATTTAAACTATTGATACAGTCTAGAATATGTTTCATATGTTATTTTCTCAAAAAAATTGGATTATACATTGTAATTACGTGTATAAAGTGCAGATAATACAATTCTGAGTATCATTTGAGCATTTCAATGGTTTCTGAATTCGTTCTAAGTCATTTCATCACAATAATTTATATTTAAACTCTTTATACTGTCTTGAATATTTTTCGTGTGCTATTTATTCAAAAAGTTTGGATTATACTTGGTAATTACGCAAATAAAGTGCAGATAATGCAATTCTGAGTATTATTTGAGCATGTCAATCGTTTCTTGATTCGTTTTAAGTCATTTCATCACAATAATCTACATTTAAACTCTTTATACTGTCTAGAATATAATTCATGTGTTATTTATTCAAAAAGATTAGATTATACATGGTAATTACGCATATAAAGTGCAGATAATTCAATTCTGAGCATTATTTGAGCATTTCAGTCGTTTCTTGATTCGTTTTAAGTCATTTCATCACAATAATCTACATTTAAACTCTTTATACTGTCTAGAATATAATTCATGTGTTATTTATTCAAAAAGATTGAATTATACTTGGTAATTATGCATATAAAGTGCAGACAATTCAATTCTGAGTATCATTTGAACATTTCAACTGTGTTGCTGTTCCTGGTATGTTTTTAGTTTTTACTCAACAAAAGTGTGTTGGACGAACGCAGATGCGTGACTTGGACAATTTACTAATTGTGAAAAGTGCTAATAAAAAAAAAGGAACTCCCGTTTTTTTTAAAAATTAATGGCCTTGGCATTCGTGTTATGAAAATTATATGGGACGTTAGTTCATCGGGTATAGACTTTTGTTAGGAGTTTATGCTATTTGTTGTACCAATTTTGATATTGGTACCGATAAAGATTTTTGTTGTTTTAGTTTTGTAGAACATTTTTCTTTATTAATGAAAATTGTCAGCAAATTGCTGACCCTCAAAAAAAAATATATATATATATATATATATATATATATATATATATAATGGCTAATGTGCCACGGGTGGCAATGCCATCCATTTTTCTTTTGAGTCATTTTTCGATATCCAAAATTCAAATAGTCGATCCAAACTGTTCAACTTGATCTCTATATTGGAATATCCTTAGAGATCAAATTTTGCATTTTTTCGAATTTTTTTGCTATTTATTATGATATTTTAAAAAAAACATTATAATTGAAGTATTTCAGGCCCTCCAATTTAAAAATATCATAATAAATAGCAAAAAAATTTGAAAAAAATGTAAAATTTGGTCTCCAAGAATATTCTAATATAGAGATCAACTTGAACGATTTAGATCGACCATTTGAATTTTAGATATCGAAAAATGACTCAAAAGAAAATGGGTGGCATTGCCACCCGTGGCACATTAGCCATTATATATATATATATATATATATATATATATATATATATATATATATATATATATGGGACGCAGGTACACAGCTCATTTCTTCGTGACAGCACACATAAATTATTCACTTTGATTGTGAGAATAAGAAATAAATGAAACTTTTGCATGAAAGGACCCCGATTCCTCTTGGCAGCCGCTGTCAAGTTCTCTAAAAAAAATGAAAGGACCCCGAAATTGCTGCCAGACAGGCAGACAGTTAGGCCGGTTCATCTAAATTGGCATTTGCTCTGCAGGACGTTGAAACGACAAGAAATTGGAGGGATTTAGAGTGAGAAAATGTAAGTCGGGAATATAATTAAAAGTTAAAACATGTTATACAAACTGTGGAGAAATGATTTAATCACAGAGTGTTATGAAAGTACTGTATATATTTAATGCAAAATCGAGTGTATACACCTCAAATTTTTTCAAATAAGAAATATACTCTCAAATCCTAATAATTAATTTGACATATCGAAACATCGATCGAAACATATATTAATCCCCGGTAAATAGATCCGATCCGAAACCCCTGTAGATACTGTTGAGGAATAGTTCTCCAATCCTGGCCGTTCATCTCTTCCTATCGATCTTGGCCCTTCGATTGGCTTCTCCTTCTCCGTTCGATTGCTTCTTCTGGAGAATTCTTCGACTGTCATACAGACCGGGTAAAGGAACTTCCGTGTGGCCGTCGTACAGAGACAGTGGTTTATTTGTGCGGTTCTTCATGTGCGCCTCTTTCTCCTCTCTGTTATTCTCTCTTTCTTCTCTGTACGGAGTCCTGGTGGATTCTGCCTCGCGTATGGATACTGCAGCACTGCTCCCTTCGCTTATCTTTGCAGTTTCTCTCTCCCTCCAGTTTCTTAATTTTTCTCCTCTTCCTCTCTCCCGCCATCGCCGAACTCCTTACAGCCTCTCCGCTTCCTCTCTCCGAAAGAAGCCTGGAGACACCGTCCTTTCCAAGGTTCTTTCCCAGACTCCTCAATTTTTAGCACCAATTTGTTTTTAGCATCGTCCTTTCCATGTCGAGGTCTGCGTAGTGTTTTGATGAATTTGCAAGAGATTTTTCTCCACACCAAGGTCCCTTTCCTCTTCGTCTTCGTTTCTATTTCCCCAATCATTATTTGTTATTTTTTTTTAGCGCAATCATTATTTTTTCAAGTAAATTCTTTTTTATTTGTTATTTTGTTTTTTTTTGTTTGATTTTTGCAACTTTGTTTTTTTTTCCTTCGTTGTTTATGGTCAGAGTTGGAATCAGAAGCTGATTGGCTGAAGAGGGATGAAGAACAACATAGTAGTTGTTCAAGATTGAAGCACTGCTAAACCCTCAATGGACAAGGATTAAAATGCTGGTAAATTATTTTCTTTTCCTATCCTTTAAGGATTTAGCTGCTATACCTGAGAATGCATAAATCAATTTTTACACGGTCGCCTTTCTTTCCACCTCCAACCTTGCCTGGCAGCTTGGTTATACTGGTGGCCAGATCGACTCCTCCCTTTTCAGGCATGTACCTTTTCCGGCTCACTCTTTTTCTCTCGATATTTCAATTTCAGAGTAAGAAATATTATTATTCCGCCAAGACGACGACAAAGCATGTAAACAACGTTGCCATCAGAGGGATAGACCACGAGTGAATCGAGGTGTTGTTGTAAAGGTAATAAAACCATTGAATCAAGGTGTTGCTTTGCTTTTTAAAGAGCTTCCTGCAAAATATTGATACAAGTCAATAATGTCTTTTAGGGTTTAGGAGTATTAAAAGTCTGGATGTAGACAAGTTGGATCATGATTTCAGAACTTTGACATGGCAGTTTTTCTCTATTTCTTCTTACTGGTGAGATAAAATTTTTTAAATTCCTAATGCTTAATTATTTTCAGTTTAATCTTCCAGTATTATCTTTTGGTTTTCTGATATCATAAATTGGCTTCACTTGACTTTTTTTGTTTTTAGTAAGATGAAAGGTTATCACCGGTGGCTGCTAATAGTAGGATGAATGAAGCCTTGATCATAAAAAGGTACATGTTTTATTTGTCGATGCCTCAACCACTTCTTAAAAGCTCATGATTCTCACTAAACACCGTGCGTACTACATATTTTTATTTGTTCATTGTCGAAAGAATCTGATGGACCTAACAAAAAAGTAAATGTATTAAGATGAGTATTTTTTTTTTTTACTATTTTGATGGTTTTATGGTAAAATGTACCGCTATAAAGCTTAAATTCTACTCTCTTTTAGAATTTTGATCTGATATTCAACCCAGTCTCTATCTTTTTGAGGGTTTTGATCTTTTATTTAATTTCTTGAAGATTGTTTTTACAAAATCTATTCATCGCATATTATACAATCTGTGAGTTATTTCATGTAATTTTTTTTCCTTTAATAATGATGACATGTTTAAAGAATATCTGATGCAAAATTGGTGTGCGTGTATGCTTTGATTCCACTAACCTTATTATCCATTTAAAAGACTTATCTAAACCAGACTTTTAATACTTTGAATATTGTGCACATAAATTCTTTGAATATTGTGTCAGCAATATTATAGGTAATGGTTTCGACTGGGCATACCGAAGACACTAACTTCTGTTTTCTCTATGCCAAGATACCATTTTTCTATAGTCTCTGACACTTCTAATTTTTAACATTTCAGATATTGACTTTCAAAGATGCATTGGAGGCAATATGAGAGGAATAGTGGATCATTGCCATTCTGAACCTCTTTGATTTTGGTACTGCTTATCACACTTCCTTCATTAAATTTCGTTTTACATATATTGTTAATTAAAGACTGAAAGGCCTTCTTTATTCTATTACAAACTAATTGGTCAATTTAGAATGTTGTGCAAAATTCCTTGGTAGGAGGCCTGAAATCGTGGTAGGCATGACGTCTCTAACTGATGTCAATACAAACTACCCATATGTTAGATACTTGCAATGTATATTATCAAAATTTTCTAACATAAATATATATCCTCTCCACCATTGATTTCATGAAAAGCATCAGGTTGATGATTTGTTCAGAGAAGAAAACCTCATCATTAAATAAACATAAACTTCTAAATTAAAATCTATTCCATGTACATCTGATGTTTCTTTTTAGCATATGGCAAATCGTGTTACTTCACTCTAGAATGAATTTTCTCAATAATATGATACATAGATTAAAGTTTTGCCCATATTTTATACAAATTGCCAACAAAAAAGTGACCCATAAAAATTGAACAACATGAATTATTAGTAGTTTCTTGCATTGCAAATTCAATTGAGGTTTAGGAATAGCATTTGTCTAAGCATGACTAATAGGTTGCTTAAAAGGAACTCAAACTGATGCTTTCGTTCTTTAGACAAACTTTTCTTTAAATAATCAATTGTTTGCATTTGTTTCCTTTTTAATGGAAAATTTTGTTTGTTTGTTATTTTTATTTGTTGAGTGAGCAGAAGTGGACAAAGAATATATAGAAGCTCAACAAAAAGGTGATAAAATGGATTTACTGTTTATATATCTTTTAGCTCTGCTTTTCTTTGTAAAATTGATATAAAAATATTGTGTTGCCTTTTTAATCTCTTGCTTTTTGTTGTGCCAGCAGTACATTTTGAGTATGTTTTATACTGGGTATGAAGTTGCATATTCTATTGTGCATATATGGTGAGGTTGCAGTGCAGAGTCTGTTTGTGCTTTGTTGTTGTTTGGAAGATATATTTTTTTTAATAGTTTTTACTTTATTATGTCTTATTTTTGTAATTTTGATCCTCATATGAGTTTTTCCAGACTCAAAGAGCAGTTTGATTTACCGATAAGTGGTTTCTTTCTTAACATAGGTTATCATTTTTATTGTTTCATTCAGCTCGACTTGCATGGTCATAAGCTAAAATTAGAGAAAATAGAGAACAAATTTACCAATGAGTAGTTTATTTTTGTAACTCAAAGTCTTGACTTATAAGGCTAATTACCAATAAGTATGTAGTTTTCTCATAGGTAGTTTATTATGTAGTTTTACTCATAAACAAGATAACAGATTTACTTATAAGGCTAATTGCTTTTCTACTAGACTTCTGCAAGCATGATGTTTGCTTTGTTATTTTAATAATAATATATAGTTTTAGCTATTAAAATGTTTCTTTTCTTGAATACTATTATGAACACAAGGTTGATTTATATTTTCCTTCTCTTGAATATTGTGATATTTAATACAAATTTTATGATTCTATCTATTCTGTATTGTTTTTTCTAACCATTTTAATTTATGACAGAATATTCATGAGTGTCACAAGCATTGTGTTTTGGCATGTGCACTTTGACAATCACCTCCTATTAAAAATAAAACCTTTTTTGTGTTCACGTATTTTGCGTATCCGTACTTATATTACTACAAATATTTTTTCACAAACAAACAATTGATTAGTAAAAATATAGATCGCGCAACGCGCGAAACCCCCTAATATAGCCTTTAGTTTATAAATGTCATATCAAAAGTTAAATTTCCAAAATTTGGATCGATGTGCCCCTTATCAAGTGCGTAGAACGTTTTATCTTAACCAATTTCTATTTCATGCCTCCAACCGACCACTCCATGTCTGTTATCATGATTATAATATAACCATAACAAGGCAAAATTCATCTTACTACCTTTTTTTTTCCCCTTCGAGTGAAGGCCTCGAGGCAATTTTTTTATAATTATCAATAGATAAAATATATTGTTCCGTAGCATTACACATAACTACTCGTATAAAAATATAGAAAAAAGTTCAAGAACTAAACACCTAAAATCCCCACTTATATATATGACCGTTCTTTTGAAACTTTATTTGAATTCGTGCTCATCTTTGCTCTAGGAGCAAATGCACGTTAGAAAAGCAACAGTAAGTTGACTTGGCCAAAAAAAAAAAAGGACATATCAGTCCAAATTTAAAAAGGAAAGTAGTTTCTAATATTATACTAATCACTTAAATGATAAATATCATGATTAGAGAGGTAGATTTCTAATTAAGATAGATTTGAGGGGTATACACTCAATTTTACATATTGTTTGTTAATTAAACGCGATTTGTAATGAAAAATTTTTTAATGGGAAAATTTTTTCTGTGCCCCTTCAAACTGACGTGATGGGAGATTTACCCCCCAAAAGTTAGATCTTCTGTTTTTGCCCCCCCAGAAGTTCACATTTCCTCTGTTTTGCCACTACGTCATTTTTAATAATATATTTGACATGAAAATAATAAAAATGAATTTCTCTGACCATAATACCCTCGCACCATCAGGCGATTAGATCCAAATAGAATCCAGTGGATTGGATCTAAACCCAGTCGATGAAGTCTCTTCTCCTCTCTCTCGCTCACTCAGATGAACCCTAATCCTCTCTCTTCTTCTCTATAGCACCGACTAGCAGACAGAAACCTAAAAGCTCATCTCTCCACTCCGACACCATCCAGGCCTTCGTCTCTCTCCCTGGCACGATCCTTGCTCTCTCTCGATTCTTCTGACTCAAAAAAGCTTGGATCCGTCGAACCTTTGCTGCATTTTCATCTCTCTCGAAAGCATTCACTGATTCACTCACCGCAAATCTTCTCACTCGCACTCGCCGTACGCTCTCTACTGGTTATTCTCTCACTCGCACGAACTTTAGCTGCGCCTCTGCCTCCGCCTTATCTCCTGTGGATCTCCTCTCGAATCACCCCTACCTTCGCCTCATACCAGGTACTCTCTGAACGCTTTAGTTGAGTTAGTCGCTTTTCCAGTTCTTTGGAGTTTGAGTTGCTGACGGCTGATTTTATTTTGATTGCTTCATTTATTGAATTCAAATCAGTTTGACTCAATTCGATGATTTAGAAGATTAAGCTACATCTCTAATTTCTATTTGCACTTGATTTAATGGTATATCTTAGTTTCACCATCGCATTATGAAATGATTTTGAGTTTTTGGTTTCTGGTATGTGTTACCAGTATGAAGAAATAACGGTAGAGAGTTTAATAGAAGAATTAGGGAATTGCATAAAGTCAAATTCAGTTAAGCTAATCATGTAATTAGATTAGTCAGCTGTAGAACTAGATTATGTATCACCGTCAAATTGCATACAAGCTAATCATGGGTCCAGTACATGAATGCATATGACACCAGTAAACTAAAGCTTTAAATATAGGATATCAAATGAGTACATCAAGTAGCCCTCATTATGGATGCATTATTACTTATGTGATAAATATAATTTCTTTATAGGATGGTGCAATCAGTTGAGCTTTAGCCCTATAAATCGACAATTGGAAGAGCTGAAGAAACAATTGGTAGAAAAAAAGGGAGATGCAAACAGAAGAAGATAATTCTTTTTGGAAGAAACAATTGGTAGAAACTACCAGGAAGCAAAAATTGGAAGAAGGAATGAATGGAGAAGGTATTAGAAGAAATAATGAAGCAATTGAAAGAAATGGAGTTAGGATTTAGACAGTAGGTTTAATTAGGGATTTATGCTATCTCTTTACTATGTCGAAGTTGTATGGACGTGTGATAAACAGTACTTTACTTACTTTTTATGCTATTTGTTAGGATTAGGATTGTTACTTGCTTCAGAGTAGTGCGTGTTACAAGTGCTGTATGTCTAAAAAAAGGGGCCGTTTGGATGAAGCCGGAATTTGCAAGAATTGCAAATTCCGGGCATAAAATATGCCAAATTTAATATAAATAATTCAACCTCTTCACAAAGTTACACACTTCCCAATAAATTTATGCCTAGGAATAGGCTATTCCCCAAATTCCTAACCCATCCAAACGGCCCCTAGGTATTAGTAGATATTTATATTTGATTAGATTAGAATTTGGATGGCAATGTAATTCTTTGTTTGGATTAGATTAGATATTTGATTGATTGATTGTTGATTTTTGTTAGGTACTCATCGCTTGTTCATCTAATTGATAAGCGTATTCAAAGAGATGCAGTTTACTCTTTAGTAGTTCTTATAGAAAGACAATAGTAATTTGACTTTGCTCTGGCCAAGCAAGAGTAAAAGCAACTAAAAAATGAAGATCTAAAAGCTATCACATATAATTTGATGTAAAAGCTGTCACTTATATTTGATGAGATGCAGTATCTCATGCGCATTGCAAATGACCTAGACATTGCTTACATTAAATATGACTAGAACATTGCTTAAATACGACCTGAGCCTGATCATCAGGATAATAAACAAACCCAAAATAAAAAAATGATAAGTAATGATATAGGATTTAAATGCATTACAAATGACCTGAACATTGCTCCAATGCCTAAACTTTGACAATCATCAGTTTCTACTAAAATTGTTCCTATTACAACATCAGTTTCTACTTTGACATCTGTTTCTACCAAAATGCAGTCACAAAAAAACATCCCAATAGACAGTTTGTACCAAATTGTTTCCCTATTACAAAATAAATAGTTTGGAGCAAATAGTTGCCTATTACAAAATAGACTCAGCACCTAATCTACCCTTCATTCTGCAAGGATTACCCAGCACCTAATCTGCTCTCCCTGCAATGAAAGAAGAAAGAAAGCAAAAAAGCAAAAATTACAACGTATATTTCTGAAACATTGCTTACATTGGCTGATGGCAAAGATTATCTCTTTCTACTTCTATTCCTTTTTGTAACTAGGTCATTCGTGTTCCCTTCTTTTCCTCAAGAGTCAGTCAAACTCTCATTTAAAGAAACCAAAAGTAGAACAAAATATTTCGTGTTCCCTTCTTTTCCTCAAGAGTGTTTTGGTGCTAGTCAAATGGTTTGTGAAGCTATACACAAAAGATATTTGGAGGTTTTACTGGCATCTGTTTCGTGTTAGAAATAGTTGAAAATTTGAAATGGAATGCAATGAACCTCTGAGATAGGCTTAGAGTTGGGGAAAACAAATTGATATATTGGACTTGTTATAACCTGTTATGGCTGGTACCAGGCGAATAAGTTCATACAAATTAAGGCACCTTACCATTTTCTTCACTTCTCTTTGCCCCAGATGGCAACTAATACCACAAACTGACACCCTCATATTTAATGGTGCAGGTCTGATGCCAGGACAGGTTAGCAGTTATGTTTTGGGCCCAGCTTCTAGAGATCAAGTTTTTTTTTTTAATGTTTAAACGCCCATAGGCTTTTAGCATTAATAAAAAGAAGTTTAGAGTTACAACTAGTCCTGCTAGTGGACGGATTCCAATTGAAGTCCAAGTCCGTCCAATTCTTAAGAGATGAATTCCATGACCAATCCATGTCCACAATATTTAGTGATTTTCCGTCCACGTCCAGCTCAACTATTTGTCCAATATTTGTCCGCTGTTGTCCATAAGTTAACCAGGTGGATCAACTTTCGGACAAAACTGATCTGTTTTAATTGAATATCATTTTTATTTGAAATTTAAAATATATGATATATGAATTGAACAAAACTGAAACATGGTCAATAAAAATTGTACTATACTATATATCAATCATCACTAATAAATCAAACTGATACACGCATATCCAATAAATGACTATACCAGTATAATGGTGCCACATCTAATAGAAACCTTATTACACTTTTCTTGCCACTGATCAAGGAATCTCTCAGAATAGAAATTCATAAACTAAAAATAAAAAGAAAATAAAAAAAAAATGAATATACAATAATCATATATTCATATCATAAGAAGACAATCTAACAGCTAATACTAATTTTGCTAAAGTATTATTAGCAAAATCACCAAATTATGATTGTTCTACATTTCTACCTAGAATACTGGCCAGTTAGCACATCCTTCCACTGGAATTCCATTTACGTGAATCAATTAACCAAAGAAATCACAAATTTCACCACCGCAAGATCAAATCCAGACTCCAAGAGTCAAAAATCCCCCACAAAAGGTCCCAAATTGAGGAATTAGTCAGCAGAATCAAGCTCGAAAGTGTCAAGTGCTAACAATAACAACAAAAGCTTACCCTAGAACAAGAGAGCTCCATAAATTCTCAAAAATTCTCACCCGAAATTCCTCTTGCTATCCACATCGATCGAGAGGCACAATTTCTGGTGAAGAAGCACGCATCCTTTGGTTTGTGCTCCTCGCCCTTCTGCTTTCGCCATTACTAACCTCTGTAGGGTTTCCAAAGACCATGGAATGAACTACGAAAGAGAGACAATCGTCTCTACCTCTCTCTCTCTCTCTTATCCAGCTGAAGCCTCCTTGGCAATTGATTCTGTTAGCTTGCCTAGAGAAGAGGGATGAAGGTTTTGAGGTGAGTCGCCATGGACATGAGGTCGAGGTGGAGCCGTGGAGGTGCAAGGAGTCGGTGAGAAGCAGTGATAGAGATGAGGTGAGGTTAGGTGAAAGAGGAGATGGCTCGGGCTGAGGGTTCGAGAGAGAGAGACGGTTCATAATTTCCACGATTTGTTCACAATCTGTCCACGATTTGTCCACAATTTTCATAGTTTGTTCATATAATTTTTATTAATTGGATCTGGACTGGACTGAAGTCCAAACCAAATACCGTCCAGTCCATAAATGTCCAGCATAGTTTTGGTCCATATAGTCCATGGACTGTCCAGTCCATTAGCAGCTCTAGTTACAACAAGTGAAATTACAAAGCACATGAATAAAAAGCGACCCCCATCAAAGTACTGGTATGTCCACCCAGCCGTAACCCCACTGAGCAACAGAAGGACATGCCATTGGCTAGAGCCTAGAGATCAAGTCGAAGGACATGCCATTGGCTTCGTTTTGGGCCCCGCTTCTCCCAGTGGTGCAGTAGAACATCTCAACAATTCGTGCAAGAGAGAGAAAAACAGTGATTCATGCTACAGAGAAGCTTCGCGACGAGATGAGAGAAAGGCGACGGAGGTTTGTGCACGTTCAAGGAGAGGAGAGAAGAACTTAGGGTTTGATGGTTTGATCGAGAGCAGAGGAGAGAAGAACTAGGGTTTCTTCTCTGATTGAGTGTGGAGAGGAGGGGTTCTGTCGATTGAGTGGAGAGGGGCGATTCGATTTGGGTCTGGATCGAACGAGTTCAAATTCAATCAAGGTAAAAGGGTCACGAATTATTTGTTTTATTATTTTAACATTATTTATATTATAAAATAAAATATGTCAGAAGGGTAAATAGAGGAGGCGTTCGAATTTTCAGGGGGCAAAATCAGGAGTTTTAACTTTCGGGAGGTAAATCTTCAATTTTGTTAGTTCTGAGGAATACAGAAAAAATTTAACCTTTTTTAATTTATACCCATTGGAGACTATCTATAGAATATAGGAAGAAAATATTGGAACATTGGCGGACAAATTAATTTCTATTAGCGTGCTACATTTGCAAGTGTAAGGGGCCTAAGGGCTCGAAGCCTCAAATGTTTAACAGCTAGTGAAAGTCGAAAGGGCCGGGCCGGATTTCAAAGGACCGGATTTTACGGATTTGACATAAGAGCCGGACCGGACCGAGTTCAAAGAAGGGCCTAAGAAGGACCGGGTTTGATGGGTTTATTTCATGAATAGATAGCCCGGACCTTTGAAAACCCGGCCCTTCTAAGCCCTTGGTCTTTCAAATGGTCGGGTTTAAGAATCCAAAGGACTCAAAGGATTCCATATTATATATTTTGATATTTTTCTCATGATTTCATAATAAATTTTTTTATATTGCATAAATAATCATGGTAAGTAAACAGACATATTTGACGAGTAAATTTTATGTTCACTAAAATTATTTGGTCAACACAAAAGATATAGCAATTTTTTATATCGAATGCTAATGTTTACAAGAACTCATATACCAATTGGTATGTCAATGTCTCATAATTATGCTAGTTTTCAACTTAATAATTGTCAAATAAACTGGATCGAATTGGGCTAGTAATTAAAATAATATGAGACCTGAAATTTATACAACTTTTTATTCTATTAACTTATATTGAACCGGCCCTTCTAAATAAACCGGGTCGGATTGGGCCGGACCTAGTCCTTTGATACCCGTCCCATCCAAATCCGTCTTCGTCAAAAATTAAATCCGGCCTTTTTAAAATCTGGCCCTTCTAGGCCCTAGCCCTTTATAAATCTTTCGAAGGGCCGGTCCGGTACGGGTTTAAAAACGGTCTTCCGAAGGATGGGCTAAGGGCCAAGGACTTTTGGCATATCACTATTAACAGCGTAGTTCTTTTGTTAATTAAATTTTATTTTAATAAACCTCAAGCTAGGTTGTTTAGTCCAGTGATTTTGTTCTATTTTGTCAACTAAGTGATCCTTGATTTGGTTTACAGAAAAAACATATTTTCAAAATTTTTTTTCTTATAATAAAATCGTTTGTTTCAAATCAACCTTCAAAATTTTTTTTAATAAAAACCTCAATTCTAGATCTAGATGGAGAAACGAATAGTGGTTGCTGTAGTATACCGCGCTTGGTTTTATAATTCATGACGCAAGTTGCTGATGTCATTTTTAAAATTTTTCTACTCCTCCTCCAGGTGCTGCATTGCATTTGATGGTTTGCATTCTTCGCTATTATCTGATTATATGTCACTATCACACTGAAGGTGTATGATAACAATTCTGAACCTTGATCTTCCACCGATTAGGCTTGCTTTGAGTACCGCTTTCCAGCTGGTATCTTGGACTTGGTTTTTTCCTTTACCAAGTGTTGTGCAGCATTGATTTGCTACTGTGGTCGGTCAATCAACTGAAGGGAAAAGCTTTCAATTGATCAACATGAAAATTGTTCTAAGCCTCGACAATTGAGCTTAAATAGATAAGGAAAAAAAACATTACATAAAAGAAAAAGGCAGCGATATATTATGGGCCATGGTGTACAGGAAGATTTCAAAATTTTAAATTATCTTATTTGACTACTTATTGCCTTAATATATTATCTTATTTGATTTTTTATTTCCTCGATACTTTTCGTTGTTGCCATCTCATAGCTCAACTTGCTTGGGAGAAGTGCTATTTAGTTTGTCATATTTAATTTAATCATGCTTTGATTTCGTTGGTTTAATTTTGACAAAAACGAAACAAGTATGTTTTACTTGAGCTTAATTAAGTTTGAAATATCTTCAATTGTAGCTGCAACCATAATGAAGTTCTATGATGGCAATATTACAAAAAAATAAACAGCTCAGCATTGTTTGGCGCATCATCCCCACTCCACCAAAAAAAAAAAAAAAAAAACTGCATAAACAAGTTACACAAAATTTTGCGCAATTAACATTTTGTCAAGATGGCATTACAAAAAATTATATTGAGCACTCGTAGTTGTTTTTATTTTCCAAGTTACTTCATGACAAAAGAAGGAATCTCAATTTCTCAGGAAAAACCTTAATCGATTTTATATTCTATTGCTAATTACCGATTCTGGCCCGCATTTGAGTACATTTGTTTTCTGAGGAACCCGAAGTGATCAGATGCTCATTTTTTATATTTTTTTTCCCTCCCTTGATCTTTCCATCATTCTCTAATGATCATTCTAAGTACATCCTATAGCTAACTAATATTTGTGAATTAAATTTACTTAAAGAAGGGTACAATAATGACAGATGAATTTATTAATTCAATGTAGTTGTTGAAGCTAAAATACGACTTAGAGAGAGGGTTAATAAATCTAAATATCAAGTAAACCACTTTTTACTTTGGAAGCTTTGAAATTCATTTCTTTATTCTTGAATTAGAATAACTCGCTAATAACTCCTTCAAAATTATCTTGATCATGTGATCTAGATTCTAGAAAATGCATGGATTGCGGACGTGGTAGAGCCACGTCTATGAAATCTATGTCAATTAAGAATGGACCACCATTCTTCATATTTCTTTCTGTGTAGCAAGTAGAAAAGCAAATGCTAAAGAGTAAAACAATAAGCCTTAAATCAGTACTAGGTGGGGAAGCGCGGCTTCGCCGAGTCTTAGCGGATTTTTTGTATTTCAATTTTAAGAACCATTAATAATTTGTCATTAAATCTAAATTGTGTGCGACAGGCATCTAAGTGCAAAGGCAAAATGCCATAATTTTTCTTTTCACATGAGCTGTAAAAAATCAAGTGGAATATGATTAAAATACATAATTAAGAAGTATATAGCATGCCACTGGTATATGATTAAAACAATACTTCTATCTAGTAATTAAACTATTGCATACTAAAACACAGTATACGTACATACCTAATATTCTTGACATAGCAGCATAATGTGCAGCGGAGGCTGTTCACCTGGAAAGATCATCTTAAAAAAAAAAGGAATGCTTCCATCTCGCCAAGCAAGTTGCAGCCTAGACAGAACTCCAAAGTTGTTTCTTATCAGGCAATAACCTCTTTTTGTTAAGTTGCCAAAAATCCAAGGGAGGGGTAAGATCTCTCCTAAGAGGTAGGTTGAATTGCAAGCCTACCATGGTCAAGATGCCAACCGTGAAGAGGCAAGGCAAAGATGCAAGTGGTTTTAGTCAGTATCCTCATGCAACGACATTATTTTGTAAACCAACCAATGCACATGTCCCATAGTTTTTTATAGCAGTAATATAACTGACGTGGAATAGGCCAATAGACCACTAAGCATTCTGTACAGAAACTACAAATCAGATATATTTATCCTGAAAATATTGAAAAATTGATCATTTACTTGGTCTATGTATTATTGGACAACTGCATATAAGTGTCCCGCGACACTTCATATTATGTAAATTTACTAACCTAACTATAATTAAAAAGAAAGAAGTTGCTGATCTGCTAATTCTATTTTATTTTGCAGTTGGTATGCCAAATATATTCTAATTTCAATAATTCCAATTATGACCCTGTCAGTATTATACTTGAGTATGAGAATAATCGATAGGTTAAGAAATAAAATTGTTTTAAGAAAAATATTGAGTGCTTTATTATTTATAAAAGCTCATTCTGGTATATTTGTTCCAATAAAATTATAAGTCATACAACATAATTATTCATGTGTTATTCTGGTATGCAGATAGGTATCTCGATTGTCATTATACTGGTCGAACATCTGAAGTGAGGTAAAGAATTAAAGGATGCTGACTAAAATTTTGAAAATAAAGTAAAGTTCCAGAAATGACCAACTTCTTTGCATTTTTAAATTCACTTCATGAAGGAGAGATGCAGCAAGATATGTTGTCAGCTGGCGTCAATTCTTAGGATTCTTTAAAGAAGTTCCTGCCATTCTTGTTAGATGTTGCAATGCATTGGCAATGCAACCATCCCTTAAAGAAGGCACATCCATTCTTGTTAGATGTTGCAATGCATGTGGCACTTCATTGCAACTAAACAATATAAGTACTCCATTCGAGATACAGATATCAGTGTACATCCAACTAAACAATCTAAGTACTTTATTGCAAACATTAACACAATTAAAAAGAGCTACAGAAATAAGTGTACCTCCAATATCTCTATATAAGATTTAAATTTCCCAACTAAACAATCTAAATACTCCATTCGAGCTAGTTGTCTGAAATCTGCTCCCCTGAAAAATAATTAAAGAAATTTTATTAGAATTCTCCCCGAATTAAAATTTCATTAGCAAAATTAAGATTAAGCACAAATGTCCTATAGTAAATATCCCCAACCCTGTATATAACCAGCCTACTGTGTCTAAATTTCCATAATCTCCATCCTATGTAAGCAGAACACTATAGAATAACATAGAGATATGAATTTAGCATGACAATTACGATTCATCCTTACATGTTTTAGTATAGTGACTCAAGTCAGTAAGAAATCACATAAATAAGGAAAATTACGTATGAAAATTATAATGAAATATATTTTTATCTATTTTGCAATGACAACACATGTAGTTATTTTTCTTAACTATATGCATCTTAACTACTGTTGTCACCGAAACCATCATTATCAGTTGTGGATCCAGGTGATTGTATTCATTGTAGTGGTGGATCCAAAAAATCAAATCCACATAGACATGCCTTGAAAGATTACATGAAAGATGAAAAATATTTAACAATTAAATGAAACAATCCATTCAAAATCGAGAGAGAAACAACACCATAAGCCAAGGCGGTGGCGGGGAGAGAAAAGGAAGCAAAAGGAGTTCCCACTTTAGATGGTCTTAGGTTCTTCAAAGAAAAATCACCGTAAAGCATTGAAAACTAATTTCATGAAAAACCAAAGCAATAACAGTGTGAGATAATCAATGAAAAATCAAAAAGAAAGGGAGAGCTCATCTTTTATTATGTGGTTGTAACTCGGGATGTTCATTTCTAGTAATAGAAATGGGCCCAATGGCCTTTTTTCAAAAAAAAAAAGAAAAAAGGAAGAGCTCATCGGAGAAAGAGGGAACCCTTGGATCGAAGGTACCGACAATCTCACGGTCGTCGCCAGTAGCCGTATGGGAGTTGGTGGTGGGACGGGGTTGGCAAAGGAGGAGTGAGGAGGGAGGGACCGCGCCTCTTCCAACTGGGATTTTTTTCCTTTTTTTGCTCCGTGGAGAAGAAGAAATGCCGATATTTTTTGTTGCTAGTCTTTCGATCATCCGATGGATTGAGAAGCTAAGAGACGAAGCGGGTAATTTTTTTGCGCTATGATACTCGCCACACAAAGTAAAAAGTGTACACATTGTATTGTTATCGTTATCATTGTGTTTTCAGTGAACTTACAGAATGTAATTAGAAATTGAGATATTCTAAAATCGTGCCAAAAATTCGATTATAACATCAATGGTCATATTTTCTTGCAAGAAATATATTGAATCAATGCATTTGTAAATCTCAGGCGAAGCAGCCAACTAAAGAAAATAGTTTTTTTTTTTTGGAAATAAATGGGGAGCGCCCACCACTCTTCCAAAGGAAGAGCATCCATCCAACAATTAAACTAAAAATAAAAACAACTACAAACTAAAATGTTCAAAAAAAAAAAACATCCCTGGTATACACACTGAACCCAACACATGCATCCCTCGGCTGATATGCCTACTTCTAAATCACCTAAGCAGAACCAACAATCATTATTCACTGAGCACAACAACTTCAGTGCTGGATTTTGAACCCCTGCATTATTAGAACACAAATACCCCTAAGCCAACTCCAAATTTTTTACTCAGTGTTCAAAAGAAAATAGTTTAATGAAACTGGGGACGAAATCAATTGTTGCAGCAAGATATCAACCACTCAGCATCTGAAATAGCCCACTTTTTCGTTTGAGGACCTACATTAAATTGTTATTGTTAGTACTGCGCTCTAGGTGATTTGGCATAGTTTAATAAGGATTTGAAAATATTGTAAAACCGGATCACAGATTCGATCACATTGGAAGTGGGCCTTTTTTTGGCACAAAAAATATACCCCACGTACGGATAATTTTCCTATTGTAATTACACTTTATTCAATACGATTGCAGACTAATCTTTGTTACTCCTGTTTCCAATTACAGAAATTATTTTAGTAATGGCTAGGCTAATCCATTTGATATTGTGCATGCCTAGGGCTGTAGCTTACACGGAGAGGCTTTCATCTATTTCCAAGAACAAATCAATTTGTCTCATTTTAATTGGATGTTAAGGTCGGTGGGATATTTGGAAATCTTTTTTTTTTTTTTTTTTTGGATAAGACTAGATAGTGGCTGATATTTTGGAAATCTTAGCTCTATTGTTCTATGTTTTAGAATGAAGTGCCGACCAGATCAATGATAAACATGCTTCGTAAGATTAAACATGCTTGGATTCCTGTGGGAGAGAGACAATTGGTATTCCTGTAAGATTAGATATGCTTGGGTTGTTGTGAGAGAGATTAGAGATACAATTTGTATTTATTGGCAATGTAAAATATACGAGATTTTAAAATCGTGCATCTAAGATATTATTAATTAAATCCCGTGATTTTTTTCTCTATTTTTGACCGTTTTTTTACATTAGATAAATATAGTTTTTATTTTCTGTATTTTCTATAATTAAAAATAGTTTTATTTTTTATTAAATATATATTAAAAATAGTTGTGTCGATCATTATTTTAAGATAGTTCATGCTGAGTTATTATCATTTAAAAAACATAGCGCGACGAAGTTAAGGTAGTTCATGCTGAATTATTGTCATCTAAAAAAAATATAGCGCAACAAAGCTGCGACTGCCATATCTAGTTTTAATTATGCCAGAACAATACAAATCGGGTTCTTGGAAAGTGAATCTTTTTAAAATTTGGATGCATTTTAATTATGCCAGAACAATACAAATCGGGTTTGTGAAAAGTGAATCTTTCTAAAAATTGGGTGAAGAACACAGTTGAAAACTTCAAAGCATCACACAGCACTTCAAGAAGAACAACCACAGTAAGCTGTCAACGGTAAAAGGGGAGGGCATGTTGAGTTAAGACAGCACTGAACAAAGTAACCAAAAGATCCTGAAAATTCATTTGTAAACCATGTAGACCTGAACCGCATGTCTTCCACAGAGATTATAATAATCGTGCAACATTATACATGACAAGTTATGAAAAAATGTGAGGATATTTATACAAGTTTACATAACTGAGCAGAGGAGAAAAGATATAGTTGAGAATATTTACAATTTCAAATACATAATGAGGCTGGCTGCAAGACAGAATGAGGCTCCAAGGATAGCAGGGCATGTACGACCAGTGGAAAGATACCGTTGTAGATGAGTAGAATATTTATTTACAAATCAAATCAGCACTGACATGAACTGAAAATTATATATAAACTAACCTAAAATTTATAGTATGAGCTGCAGCTGTATGTGCAGGCATAATCAGTAACATTTTCCTAACAGCACAACGAACACATCTTTCACAAATCTAACAAAAACACAGCTAAATTTTAATAAGACAACCGCAAACCACAGAGAAGCTATGAACCGAATAAAGAAATAGGAAACCACAAAGGAACTGAGTTAATTGACGAAGCAAATAGCAAGTAAAAAGAGATCAGAAACAACAACCAAAGAATAAATCAAGAAAAAATAATAAGGCTCCAAATACAAGGAAGACAAGTACCTTTGAGTAAGAGCAGGAATTGACAGGAAAGCGGGCGAGGGAGTAACAGCTGCCGGAATGGCCGAGCCACCACCTGGCTAGTCCTAAGGGGAGCAATAACGAAGCAATGCCGAGAGCAGGAGCAGCGTGGAAAAGCAACCTACGAAACAGCAGAGGAAAACGAAAGTAACTCATCGACGACCTAGAGATGCAAATGGTAAAACAGGAAATAGGGTGAAGACAATACAAAAGGAGGTAAAGAGGGTGCCGACGCATTGGGACGGCGCAGAAGACAGACCTCAGTAATTTTTTTGAAATATAAAGTGGATGCATGGACACAGCAGCCAATGTTAAATAAGACCCACACGATTTCAATCAAACAAACAGCAGCAAAAATAGCAAACAGTTGCTGGCCCTAAGCGGGATCTGAATCACAATACAACATGAGATTAAAGGGATGGATGAAATAGGTGCTGGAAAACCAAACGCAGCACACTAATACCAACCGACCACAGCCACCAATCAAATGAGGCCAAGACCACAAAGTAGGAAAAAAAAAGTAAAAGCCAAGCCTAAAAGACAGAACGCATCCCAAACCCAAGACACTACTTTGTAAAGCAGGAGGCGGTTCATAGTAATAAACGGCGGCACATAACTGAAGAGACGGCCCACAAATCCAACAGAGTAAGAGAACACACCAATGGTTCATCCCATAACACACGGAATGCGCCTAGACAATCCAATTACTGTAGCGAGAACTGTTCATTCCTCCATCCAGAATTGAGGTTTACTAATTCAAATATGATTTTCTAGTTTGACCTCTAACTCGTGTTCCTCACCCAAAATACATTTCTCTTTGCTACTATACCATTATTTACTTTTTTAAAAAGTAATAATAAACTTATGTTGTTTAATATTTTTATTTTGAATTTTTTTTTCAAGAAATTCATGATTTCTCCAATCTTTTTAGACGTGAATTAGGCCTCTTCTTCACGACGGGGGGCTGATCATGAAACCATATTAATTTTAAGATCAGTTTGTTGACTGTTGAAATTACTTTTGCAGACTATTTACAGGACAGGAAGGGACATGATAAATGCAAGAATACAGTTCGAAAGTTTTCTTTTATTTTCAATTTTTAAAGTTTTTATTTGATCTATTAATCTAATCTGTTGCTTATGTTAGTCTGTTTAAATTGTTTTAACGGAAAATTTTTGAATCCGGTTTGAGGTCTGATCAATTATAATCATTCATCATTTTTACAACACAGTCTATATCAAAAAACTTTATCCAATGCAGAATTTGCATAGTTCTAATATAGTTGGTTCTCGGGCTGAATAATTAAGAAGGAACAACAAATTTCGATAATATCCAATAAAGAACCTAATATAATTTGGTTCAAATTGTAGTATTGTAAAGTAAGCTAATACTTGAGCGTTTTCTTTAGATGAAAAAAAAATATGAGAAACATCCTGCAATTGGGACCCAAATCGCCTGCAGTGAACTGCTCTCTGCATTTCCTTTTTTTTTTTTTTTTTTTTGGGCGGGGCAGCCGGGTGGGTAATGGGGACCGGTATCCTCTGGATGCTTTAATTGATTATGTACCGAGTCACATATATAGCGCGTTCATCTATATATTGGTTGAATTTAAATTGATTGGTGAAATACTGAAACGTTTCCAAAATTGCATGTATTTTATAGAGTAGCATTTGTGATATAATTTCCACAGTGATTAAATTTCTTAGCACTATCGATTTAGGTTCCATTTCCGAATTTGACAGAAAAAGAAACGGAGGGTATAACAAGATGAGTTAAATTTGTTATCCTCCGAACTGAGAAATTTTTTTAAAGAAATAAAAGTGATTTTTTCATTCACTTTTATTGACCTTCTGACATTTAAAAAAAAAATGCAATATTAAGTCTTTTTCTCATCTAATCTTCCTCTTCATTCACCTCCGACGAACAATACAGATCAATTTCAATCATATCTTTTCAATTCGAAAATGATAATTAAAATTTGTATCCATGTTTTTAGTCTTGTACATTTTTTTTTCGAAGAAAACAAAAGCTACCGAATTACTTTCTACGCCCAGTGTATGCAAAATATACAGAACTAGCACACTACACAATAACATCATAAAACAAAAAGAACAACTTATGAGTAAGATCTAATTAGCCCAAAGATGTGGCGAAGCGCATAGGTATTTACGAAATCTACAGAACAGCGCCACTTGTGAAAGATAACCTTCCATCTACAAACAACAAGGAGTTGTATTCATGAAGAGGCTTGACCAAACAAGGAAGAAAATAGCGACTACGGCCCATTCAGCGTTGCCACCATTCAGTCAATGTTGTACTTTCGGTGATGCGAGAAGTCTTTAATTTTAGTCTCCAGTATGCTCTTATAGCTTTCCAATGACTATGTCCACTTCTTTTCTGTTATAGTTTTGGTGGTGTCACTATCTCTAAGATAAAATATTGAAGGAGACCTTTTCACATCAAACAGTTGAAGGGGTTAAACTTTGCGACCGCAATCTATCTATAATCTTTTGTCTGCCAGACAAATCCTCTTCATATCCAACAATCTGAAATAAAAGTAAATTTAAATGATCAGCACAAAGAGTAAAATAAGAGAGACCCATGCCAGTCAGGTACATCGGCAGACCCATACTGAACTACTCTGGTTACTCCTGTAAACTTTTTTTTTTTTTTTTTAATTCACTTTGTGAATTTAATTTGGTAATGCAAAAACATACCTGGGATTCTGACTGTGATTCGCTGAAAGCATCATATGCTGGGTTTCTACCTTCACTTTTAATGACATCAGGAGTATTATCTTGTTTCTGGGCCCTGGAGGAGAAAGAGGTTGGTTGTATAAATATCAAAAATAAAAATAATTAATGAAAGTATGAAACCAATTGGGAGACAATTGAGATGCATGCATTGTTATATCAATTTACAGTTGGTTTGTGTTCTAGGCACAAGAAATCATCATGTGATAATTTTACAGGAATTGTACAAACTCGCTAAATTATGGCATAGAAAAAAGCATACTTGTTTAACCAATGCCTTGAAATACTGATGGAGTGGGCATTCTCGCCATCTTGACCAAGAACCAAATTATCTGTTGTGAATATCTGCAATTGCCAAGTTGAGGCTTTTACATAAGAAAATACGAGAAGAAATTTTACAATATTATAGGTTGGAATCCATTAATAACAGATTAAATTAACAATTTTGTCAGCCAACAAAAATAAATTCTAAACGTAAAAGTCTGACAATTGAAATGTAATCCAACTTTATGAATATCTAATAGATGAAACCTGATGAATATGATGCAAGTTTTACAATTCATCAAATGACTTGAAATAATCCATATTTAACAAACTTTGATGGATTATCAAATGGCACCCAATTTGAGTGAAATTTGACACAGCCAACCTATAAAGTTTAACAACCTGTTTAAAAATCTTCCAAAAAAAAAATTGACAGCAAACATTTTTCTAGTTTTAAAAGTTCTTTGCTGTCAAAGTTGTCAAGATAATACATTGCCTATGAACTTCAACCACAAAAGATATTAAGAAAGGTAGAAATCAAGGATACATTTCTTTCACAGCCAAGTTGCTCTTGTGGATTCATGTCTTGAATCTAGTTCAAAAGAAAACCAGTTAGTTAAAGTTGAAAGTAAAAAACACTTTAAAGGTCAATAATTAGATGGGTGATCTAGCACTGTACCATAGTAGACTGGGCCAAGAGATCTTCGATGGCCTCTGCCACGTCAGAAACAGAACCTGAACTACCAGGTAATTTTTGACGTACTTTATTTTCTTGACATGCAACATTTTGACCACTTAACTTCACCCTTTTAGAGGTACTTAGACTTTCAATCTCTTCACATATACCTTCATGCAAGTTACCTGCTTAAAAGGTACAAAAGTAAAATCAAGTACTTCTTTTCTAATGCATAAGTATAGCAAGAATCAAGAGAGTAGACATGACACTTGGTATTTTTAATCCAAGTGTGGCATTCTTAACACTTAACAGTTGATAGTAAAAAATGCCTACCATCTTTATCTTTCAAACTTGTTAATTGGGTTTGGCTAGCTACTATTTTAGCATCGTCAGAAGGGAATTGTGTCACAGGGCAGAGACCTTCTTCTCTTTCCTGAGATGTAACTGCTCTAGGGCGAAATTCATCCAAAGGTGCAATAGCATCCTACAGAACAAAAATAGTGTAAACTATAAACTTCACCTTTTAGTATTAGTGGTTGAGTTTTCCCTGAAGTCCCAATCAAACAGCTACAAAAAACTTAAATAAAAAAAATCCTTTTTATTTAATGTTGGAAAGGAACGACACTGGTCTGGTAATGCCAAGAACACAACAGTGAATGAGAAATCACAAAGAATGCTTCATCTTTCTTTGCAGAAATATCACTAACTCAATGCTAAATTAGTACTCGAGTTTTTGATGCATTATTTTTCCGGTTCAACAATTTATTTACTACGAACCTAAAATCCAACAATGTTTCTACCTGGTATCATTAATATCTTGTTTAAAATAACAAATATGACCATTATTAACTAATTACCGACCTTTTTGTACCTCATATAGTACCTTTTGTCAATTTTTCAAAAGAAAGATACGTACTTTTGCAACACACTCATATAACCATTCAGCAGTAACAGTCTGTATACTGCGCTTCATGGAGAACTCATACTTGGGCCCACTTGCAAACTTGCAGACCAAATGGGTCATTTTCTTGGTAATCCTGTCAGAATACTTGGCACCCAAAGTGAAGCACAGGTTTTTCAACAAGAACTTCTCTCTCTCTTCGTAAAGAGAAAAACAGAACTTAAGCTTTTCAAAACCTGGCAGAGGGACGCGACACCTCAAAGGAGAGAAAAGAATGTGGCTTCCAACATCTAGCAAGGATCCACCCTTAAGATAAAAAATAAATAAATAAACAAACAATAAGAACTATAAATATTGAAAGCACAATCAAACTCCTTTCTCATCTAGTATACATTTCTCTTTTTAAAATATTTTTATGAAATATACCTTTACAACTCAATTCTAGTGTATCCCTTTTACCAGTTTAGTTGGGTCAATTTTCAGAATTCTTCATTTCAGTCATTAACTATTATAGCATCTTGGTCATTATTAGAATGATAATGCAGTGAGTTATTGCCAAAAATACATAACTGTCACCAAATTTAAAGAAAACATACAATGTTTTCTGCAACATCTGGGAAAAGAAGGGAAGTATATTTGCAGGTAATATAGAAAACCCAATAGAAAAGCCAGAGAAAACACAAATTAAAAAGTTAACACTGAGCATCTCAAGAGTAATAGATATACAGAAAAATACGAATCCACACCCAACTATACCACTCTTGAGTCCTTATTAGGTACAGTGGACGTATTATATAGTAATATAAGAGGAAAAATTATGGTTAATGGTGGGTGATGCATTAATACCAGTCCTAATTAGGTACAAAAACAAAACAATGCACAACACTTGTATATGAGAAATAAACACAATTTCATCCTATTGCTTACCTCAAGACAGGATCGAATCCACTGTGTTGTTATAACAGTATATAGAGGAGAGCTTGCACTAGTTGCACAGTTATTAAGACCATGGCACTCTATAAGAAAATGGACAGCTGTCCTTTTTGGGTCCTCTATCACAATACCGCCACCTTCTTCGACCCATTCAATGACCTCACCTCTCTAATTGCATTAAAAGTAATAAGTCAAGTGGATTTAAAAATGGACTAAATTTATGTATTTGATATGCACTCATAAGCATTTATCAAGGAAACTCCATCCCACTCAAATTTGTCAAAAATAATCCAGTAACCCTACATTTCTAAGTTGCTATGGTAAATTATGCTTATGCTTATGAATCCAAGTGTGCACTATCTTTCTGTTATCAGCCATCACTAACACAATGTTTTCACTGAGTCACTAAAGCTTTCCCTTTTTTTTTTTTCCCTGTTCCATGGAGAAGAGAAGGATATAGGTTGTTCTTGGTTTGAATAAGATAATTTCCAGAGAGTAGTTCAGTTTTCTTTTTCTTTTGTTTATGATGCTTCCTGACTTTCTAAAGACATGGAATGATCTTAATGTTAAAGGGTATGCATGATATTTTTCAATTTTCAAGAGACATCTCTATTTAATTAGTTATTGAAAATAAAAGTTATGATTGATCCATACCCGATCAAAAGGAAATGAAGCAGAGAAACAAAATCTTTTTCCATGGAATATATTTGAAAACTTGCTATTGGATCCTTCCTTGCTACTGCAACTTTCAGCACAACGATTTGGGATTGACTTCTCAGGTTTTGAACCAAAATCTAAAACACTCTGCCTCGTCCTTTTTCTGGCAATCAAGATTTCCATTTCTGAGCTATTAGTTTGCCCAGTTGAAGCCTCAGAACCAGTGCTTATTCCATTTGTGTATTCTGTAATCACATGTTAAGAGTACCCAGAAAGTTTGTGAATACAGATAGCATTTACTTGAAAACCCATGCAAATGTAGGTCATGGCCATAAAAATTTATCTTCTAAAGGTGCAGTAAACAAACCTTTTGCAACAATGAGGTCAGAAGCAAGGAAAGACAAAATGTCAACTTCTCTTTTTGTCCTGTTACACTCTTCCAGCCAAGCTGCTCTTACAATATTAATTGTACCAAAAGAAGCTAAGTGCCTTACCTCCTTTTTTTCTCTGTTTTTTCAGATATCAAGCAGTGTATACTTGAGTTAAATATTATACAGTACTAGATGCAAATCACGGATCAAATAATCTAGGTTATACTAAAATTTATCAGCTTTTAATTGGTAAATTGGCAATGCTCTTCAGGCCCAAGCTGAAATAAGCACATGAATTATTCAGCCAAAATTTACATGATTCTGCACAAAGAAACCCCACTATTACCCCTGAGGACAAAGCACACACAAAGTTTTAACTTTTAACATTTGCTAGAATATCCTTAACGACAATGAGCAGAAATTTGTGGTAGAAAAAGAATTTAAAAGTAATTACTTTTCCCTTGATATACAGAAGATAGGTTTAACATAAGCAGTTCAGGCCACTAAGCTGATTTTTATTGAATTACTCCGTCTATCACCTTTATTTCTTTATCTTTATGTCAGATTTATCTTAAGCCCCAAAACAATGACTTGTGTATAATGAGAAGGGAATTGAAATAGGCAATCACATAAAAAATGCAAAGCTAATGGATGGGGTAACTTTCTCCCAAATTTTTTTTCCAGAGCTAAAGAATATATTCAGTGAAAAAATGGTGCTTTTTGGTAAACTGAAATAATAATTATTTCGTGCACTAAATGAAGCTTCCAGATGATTTTCAAAAGGTCAAAAATCGATCCACCTAACAACAACTAAAACTTTTGTCCCAAACAAGTTGGGGTAGGCTTACACCTAAAAATCAATCCACCTAAAAAAAAAGATTTTAAAAAAAACTGCTGGTAGATATACACGAGGATTAACTTACATCTCAGAAGGTGCACCAACAATAATATGCGTCAGCCTCTCACTCAACATGACAAAGCGGGTTCCACCACCCCTCCTAACAAGAGACACCATCTGGGCCATCTCCTTCTCAGTGAAACCAACCAGAGAAATTCGACATCCTGAAAGATACAGATCGTCACCATCCTCAGAATCCTCAGCCACTCGCAAATCATGTCCAGCTAGGTCAGTGGTCACTTTCTTCTCGTTGTATGGCTCATCAAAAACCATGTCAGGCAGGGAAGAACTCACATTCTGAGAGAGACAAGGTTCTGGAAGCTTGGCTGGTGTGGCAGCTTTCTTGACAAATTGCAGAATTGTGTTCATATTTTGTTCTTGATGCTGGCATTGCTTTTCCTTTTGGGAAAAGCTTGCACTGCTGGTACGAGAAGGCGGGTTGTTAGTTACTGGGTACAAAGCTTCATCCAGACAAGCTATTCAGAAAACAACATGAAACATGGATAAGTTAGTTTAATTTCCTGATACTTGCTCGCTGTATGTAGCAGTGGAGTTTTGCTATAATGAAAACTTTTCCTTGTTATATTCAAATCAATATGGAATATTGAACCCCCAGACAGCAACAGGATGGGTCAGGATTTATTGAAGACTGGATCAAGAGTTAATTAACACAATATATTTCCAAATTTGTTGCAGTAGAAAGCACCAGATCCAATGTATCGTTAAAAAGGAACATAAACAAAACCTGCAATTCAAGCATGAAGTGTGATAAAAGAAAGTGCCAACCATCAGGACCTTTACAGGTACATGTCAGAATGATGTGACCTGCTACTGATCAGTTACTCCCAACTCTTAATAGTTTAAAAAGTTGCCCCACATATGGCCCAAGATTTATTTGCAAGCCAAATAGATTGTAATAGAGATAAAAGGAAAAAAAAAAAAGTATGGCAAACTCAAATGTTCAAAGGAATAGCTACCTCTTTTGGCAATACTCATGTCAATCCACCTTCTATTGATAACATGTATGTTACCCCATCTCTTCGCAACTGTGTACTTATCACCTCCAACACCGTAGGAAATGTCAAGGACGCAATTGATAAAATAGTTCTTTAGCAATTATAATATTGGGCATCAGACACAATACAAACAAAAAGGAGATCAACTTTTCAGCAACAAAACAATAATCTTCTCAGTTTACCAACAACCACAAAAATAATTAACAAGTAAAAGCCATTTCTGAACAAAAAAATAATTATAAAAGGGATAGATAAAAAATAATGCTCTCAAAATATTTCAATTAAAAAGATTTTAAATTGGCTTTAAGGTGAAAAAAATAATAGTTCTATCAAAAGAGTGTGCAGTTAAACAAAATTTTTGCCAGTTCTGCAAAATTTTACTTCTTACCAAATAAGATCTTTAAAAGAACAGAAAGAGATCATAATTTTTTCTTTAAATAATGCATTTTTTACATATCTTTGAAAAGGATATATCTGAAACTAGATGTGTGCACTTCTTAGTTAAATCGGCAGAGTATTGGCCACCATTCTCCTGAATCATCTTCCCTATCTGTCTCCTTTCATCTGGCATAAAACACACAAATTTCTAATTCGGCCGTTCTAACCTCAAATCATTCAATAATGATACCTTTTACCTAAAGAACTTTTACTTATATTCTTACCCAAAGGAATTTTTGTTACACAAATTGTGAGTCCGGTGAAAGGAAGAAGCCTGTATGGTTCATGGGGCACAATACGGTGCTCCCTCCAGCAGCAATCCAGCCAAGTTATACTTATTATAGGTTTCTTTAGAACATTTAGTGCCCACTGCATGAGAAAAATAGAGAAACTGTGTTAGGAGATTATTGAAGAATTCTGAAAATCATGCAAAGCATTTTTCAATTTTTCACATAGCACCTATTTGCAGGTATTAATTGCACCCAGTATTTGGGTCACTCACAAATAACAACGATCATCAGGCTTTACCTGACTGAGAAAGAATAATCTGCTACACAAGGTAATTGTCCACGATGGAGTTGCCTAAAGCAAATATCAATGATAAAATCTAGCTTTTATTACAAGAACTTTAAAGAGAACTCCTGACACTAGACAACACAAAAGTTACGCAACTCATCTCTCCATAAACTTTGCATACATGCTTGGAGAAGGTCAGCTCACCACACTCATCTGCTCCTTTTCTTCTTGGAGGTTTAATCAAGAAATGAAACCTCCCCCATCCCCCAATTTTATACCAGAGGCTAGAAAAGTTTGGAATCTCTTGCATGAAACTTGGATATAAAAAATTAATCCAGGTAAACCATATCAGAAAAATCAAATTTGTTGATTTCTTGTGGGCTTTAGTGCTGACCTTAACATGCTCACCTTATGAACCTCATTAATTTTCTGTCCCAAATCGAAAAAAATCAAACCATGAAAATTTCATGGTTTGGGACTAAATGTTTTGTTGTTGTTGTTGTCGCTGCATGATAATTTTGTCATGATTTACAAGCTGGCATCAGATGTTATGAAAGGATTTTATTGAGTGAAGTAATGTTTGGTTGAGTTAATTTTTGTTTTATGGGTCAGTATTATTGCTGGCACCAACAAATTTGAGACTATATTAATTCAGAAACCTTAGGTGTTATTGCAGTTATGACAGGACCTCCTGGATGCAATTCAGTACAATTCTTACTTTATATTTAGTTGCCAAAACATTCTTCGCTATTACGAAATCTACGTCCAGAGAAGGTTTATCCAGTAATAGCCCACCCATTGCACAAACCCGTTCCTGAATCCTGACCTGAAAGATATGAAGTGATACAATGTAGTGGTATCAAGTTAATGAGCAGATAGATTGTTTGAACTTTTGAAAATGTATAACACGCTTTAAGGCTCATAAAAATAACATAATATAATATAATGGTATTGCCAATCTTACAAACATGTAAGCTGCAAATTAGTAAAAAATCAGTACATCAGCAAAATGTACCTTTTCGTTCTTTTCAAAGCCAGATGATAGCACTTTGACCCCATCCATTGCTAGACAACATGTGTAACCTTGTTTGGGTAAAACTCTATGCTCCTTAGCACAAGAAAGGACACACTGTGGACCTGTAAATAATAGGGAGTCCTAGAACTTAAAAAAAAAAAAGCTACAAACAATTCTAAAAGAAATGCATACACAACTTCACTCATTGTTGTCTTAGTTGCAGTGTGGAAGCTTACCAAGAAGGTTGCAACCCTTTGCTCTGAGATCAGCAAACTTCTCCTAAAAAAAATACATGGCATATATATATAATTAAATTCCGCTAAATTTCACCTTGAAAACTAATTGTGATAGCTAGACACAAAATTAAGCCAAAAAAATCGCCCCCATTTCTCCCAAACTCACTAACCCTAACCAATCAAAGGTGGAGTACAGAAAAATGGCCTACATGATCGGAAGAGGAAATGACATGGAACTCCAAAGGCGAGTTCTTAGAGGGATCGCAACAAGGTCTGACATCAGCGCCGTTGAGCCGAAGCGCATCGAACAAAGCATTGTATATCTCCGGCGCCACCAGGTTGCGCGACAGATACACTGTCGTGCCTTCGAAGGTGCCTCCTTTCTTCCCGCCATTACTCGCCATAGCTGGCCAGTGTGCTCCCACCCTCTCCGTCGATCGATTTCTCGAGGGATCGACAGAGTGGGTGTATGGTAGGGTTTTGAAAGGACGATCGAACTCGAAAAGGGGCGGGAAGGGGAAGAAGCACAGCACTGCACAGCGGCAGCCGTGGTTTATTTCTACGTTTGTATTTTCGATTTTTGAAAAAAAAAAACCAGTGAAGACTGAAGTGGAGAGATTATGGGCCAGTTTTTGGACCCAAATTTTGATCTAAATTAACATAAGAAAGAAATAATTAACAATGTTGGGCCTTGGGCCTTCAACTATCGACTAAGCCCAACAACTAGCGCCGCCACACTATTTCACGACCAAACCCGACGGACTGCCATTTACCGACAACTTTCGCCACTTCCTCTCTCCTCTTCTCTTGCTTGCAAGGTAGAGTTGGGGTTTTGCGTAGAGAACTTCTCACGGTTTTCTTTGGAAATTTTTCAGACAGTCTGAGAGAAAATGATTATCCCCGTTAGATGCTTCACCTGTGGAAAGGTTCTCCTCTATTCATATCTCCTTTTCAAGGGTTTAAGGATTTTCTTTTATTAGGGTTTACTTGCTGATGATTTAATTGCTTTCTTTGGTTCGTATAAGTTGATTGATCTCGAGAGGGGGTTGGTTTCTACAATTTGTGATTGTTTTGTTTAGTTTTAACCTTTTTTTTTAGGGTTTTAGGTGTCTAACTCGTTTAGAGTCTGGTTACTGTTATTTTCTCGGCATTATGTTACCCTGTTTTGGCTTCTGGTTTTCTACGTTTGTCTAGGATTTTTTTTTTCCTGGTATTTAGTGGGGAAATGATATTTCCTCCATGCTATTGCTTAGCAAATGTTTTTTATACATGTACTAATTGCTTATGTATTAGGCAAGGTAGAAACCCATTTGTGACATCTTCTGTAGAGATTCTTTTTCATTTAATATTAGGATTTTCTATGATCTATATAGTTTGTACTAACACTGGACTGCCTGTTATGAACTTTATTCCTTTAATTGTACAAATATATGTTCATGGCTAGCTGATTTTTTCACCTTGGAATATGTTATTTCTCTATTCTTTTTGTGGTATTACTTTTGTATTTGGTTTAAAAAAAGGTTTTATTTTCTGTACTTTGTAGGTGATTGGAAACAAGTGGGACACATATCTCGACCTTTTACAGGCTGATTATTCTGAGGGGTATTGTTCTCTCTCTCTCTGCTCTTGATTTTCTTTGAATTAAACACTGAGAAGCTTGCTCAGAGTTTTGAGTGACCAAGTTAGACTTCTTATTTGAACCATTGCGAAGTTACAGTTTATTGCTTATATAGGCTAGTTGATAAGATTTAATTTTGGTGTTCTTTGAGCCACTTTACTTCCTTTTAAGGGCGATCCTTGGTAATGATTTTAATTGGCGATGCTATTTGCAAAACAAGCCACAAAAAAAATAATAATACAGAAAAGTATATAGACATACTGTTGGCCTTATAGAATGATTGTGCTATAAACTGCATGCAATTTGAGTGTCGTTTAATTTTTTAAGGCTGTTAAATGTGGAACATTGCAAACTTAAGTCCTGATGAATGGTAAAAATTGCATCGAATTCCATTTTTTGGTATGCGCGATATCAATGTAGGGAAGATCACATACCAAATGTTCAATTTCATAATTATGATTTTTGTATTGCCAAATTAGTATCTTTGTGAATGGATCCCAACCTTATTTCAATGCCATCATTCATAGAAGTTAAATTTCTGAAGGTCCTATCAGAAAATTATCCTTTGTGCTCAACGTATGTTTGATTTTTGTAATTAATGTAATTAATAATTAATTGTAGTTTTCTGGTACTTTGCCCCTCTTTTATTGGTTCCTACACTTTTTTTAACAAAAACAAAAACAAAATGACTTTGTTTTGTTCAGTGATGCTCTTGATGCATTGGGCTTGGTACGCTATTGCTGTCGCCGTATGCTCATGACTCATGTTGACCTCATTGAGAAGTTGCTCAATTATAATAGTAAGTTTTTTGGTTTCTTTATTTCCGTTCTTCTGTCTATGATGTTTTGCTAACATTGAACTTCATTTGTTATTTACAGCACTTGAGAAGACTGACCCTAATTTGGCTCAGTGAAATGGGGGCAGCAGCGCGCACCTCATCTCTCTTTGCTTTGTCGTAGTGTATGTTATAATGAGTTTGGAGTTGTTAATTTGAAGTCTAGGAATGTGACGTGATGTGTTAATACTGTCTAAAGCTCTTGCTATGGTTGTCTAAAGTTTGAGATGTGCATTCATGAATTGGTTGTGCTGTGGCTGTAGGCTTTGCGGGATAATGGCTAATATCAAAATAGTTTACAAGATACATTAGCGAATTGATATTTTTGATGCTGCAGTTAATGTTGTTTGTTCTGATGTCTCAACCTTTCAGTAGTTTTGAAGAGTTGCTCCATTGCTATATTAGATATTTATTATGATTTTATTTTTGGATTTGCTCATGCTGATGTTATACTAGATTTTTTTTTTTGTTTTCTGTACTCTTCTTGACAGATACCGTTTGTTTATGTCAACCAATTGCGAGAACTGCTAGAAAGGATATAGCCTTAAGAAATGTGCGGTAAAGAACTTGTAATTAGGTAGATCAGATGTTGGTAAATTGGACCAAAATCGAGCGTAAAAGGAATGGTATATGTGGGCTTCTCTATGTTATAGAAATCACTAAACGTGAAGTCCATAACAGTTTCCATAGGAAAGATACCTCTGCCAGTCATCACATGTTTACACACAGCAATCTACCATTATATAACAAATTATCTTAAAAAATAGAAGCTAAACCAATTTATCGACTGCTCCCCAACCTTTGGTTGAGAACTCATCATTCACCTGAAAAGGCATGACACAAATCGAAACCAGGAGAATTATTGGTTGTTCCTGAAAAACCAGTACTAGAACAATAATAACATACCTCCTGGAACAACAAATAATTCTTCCCAAACAAAAGAGGCCTAGAGGAGGGCACAATCATGCCATTCCACCTCTCTTCATAGACCAACAGCAAAAACTTTACACAAACTAATACGCTAAATCACTGGAAGCTTGACGAACGACTCCACCTCCCCTTTAAGTACTCTTCCAAGGAAGTATTTGCTGTGATAAAGTCAGAATTGTCAACGCTGCTGACAGATGCCGAATCATCATCTAGGTCAAGAAAGGCAAGGTTAATGTAAGACTGGATTTTGTCATCTCGTATTCCAATTATTTCATTCTCTTCTGCCTCACCCCCTGTTGATACACCAGTGATCTGTGACCGGGCCCATTTGAGCATGTCTTTGTCTCCTTTTAGAAGCTTCAGAACCTGAATAATAAACAAGAGTGCATCAGATGATATGGCCATACTTCATATCCGACTATGAAATGCCAGTGTAACTCAAATGAAACACAAAAAATACAGGATGGAACTTTTGCATACAACAATCAGCGGTACAATCTAAACAGGGTGACATACTCAGGAACTTTATATCCATGTTACAACCTCCTTTACGAAGAACTTTACCATTGTTATGTGAGGACGATATTGTGGGGTCCGCCTAATGCAGAGAGAAGCAGCCAAAATTAGCCTCTCGACTTGGTCGGAATAAGATTCTGTTGGAAGGGTAGGATCCAGAAGCTGACCAATTTTTCCTTCTTGCATTGTCGAATGAGCCTACCATCATAATGAAAAGTTGAGTTATTTCTGATGTAGTATATAATTTCATGATATTTTGTGAAAAGTAGATCACTTACCCACATTACAAGACTCTCTTGACCTTTCGGGCAACCAGTGCTAACAGGTTTTCTTCCTGAAATAAGCTCTAGAAGCACTACTCCGAAGGAATACACATCTATTTTCTCATTAACTTTGCCATACATGAAATATTCTGGGGCCAAGTATCTGTCAAATAATTGAAATAAAAACAAAGATCACCCTTTGCTAAGAAATTCAAATTCATAAAATATTTTAGGAGAAAAAAGGTAACTCACCCAAAGGTTCCTAAAACATCATTGCATGTGGTGTGAGATTTCAAATCTGATGCCCACATGGCTAACCCGAAATCAGACAACTAAACAAAAGAAAAAAGAAGATTCAGTACAATATCATAAGAAAACAGGATGCAAATGAGAATCACAGAAGTTGTTTCACCTTTGGTTCAAAATCCATAGAGAGAAGAATATTTGAAGATTTAACATCCCTATGGATGACCGGCCGGTTATTGCCATGACCATGCAGATAATTCAATGCACTGGCAACACCTAGTGCAACCTTATATCTCTCATTCCAACCAAATTTATCCTTCTTTTCTTTCCCACCTAACAAACAAAAAAAAAAGTGGAGTCAGAAAAACATACCACCTATGCCAGTAAGGCTGAAATGCCACTTAACCTAAGAGAAATGCTAATATAAAATAATTTCTTCCCATATAAGGAAACTGATAAATAATAATAATTTTTTATAAACGAGGGGAAAATCATTTATGTACCTAGACAGCCACAAGTTTGAAGATGCACATTATAATAAAGTGGAAGGTATTAATCAAAAGTTAGGACTCACCATGCAGAATTTCTTCCAGACTACCTCTTGCCAGGTACTCATAGACTAAAATCAGACTGTCCTTCTCAAAGCAGAAGCCCACCAATGATATAATATTCTCATTTTTCAGTTCGCCTAATATCTCAATCTCTGAAATAAATTCATCCATATTCTCTTCAGAAAGTTTCAAAATCTTCACAGCCAACTCTCGACTGTCAAATGAACTTCCTTTATATACATGACTACTGCCTCCTTTTCCAATTATTCTCCCTACATAATAAGAATGTTTCCAATTATACCCTGCATTCTGAAATGACATGATTCACATGTCAAACAATACTTCCTCGTCAAATTAATTAATTCATCAGTGCCAAGTTAGAGGAAAATTTTCCAAATATATCAATTAAGAAAATCACCATAACAGCATAGCCATATTCAATTAAGATATCAACTGGTATCATGCAACATAAATCAGAACTAAACAATACTGGCCTTTACATTTAATGACTATGCATTTCCATTTCCAAGGTACAACCAATTTGTTTGTCTTTCTGTGTAAGAGGGCGAGAGAAAGAGGGAGGGAGGGTGAGGTGAGAGAACATACAAGGTGCGAAATTAGATGTAATCTGTTGAAGTTCACTGTAACTGAAGAGTGTAAATATAGATTTATATTTCTCTTTTAGTGAAACCAACTCCTTCGGCAGATCCTTTTCTTCAGTTTTCTTCGTTCCAGATTGAGAAACAGATACAGGGGTTCCAAGCATGCCCCTTTTATGCCCAAAATCGAAATTCTGGCGAGATGGAGATGCAGCAGTGTACCGGCTAGGGAGATGCATAGCCCATTGAACAACTGATAGATTCGACCTTTCCAAAGCAGCAGCCCTCCTCTCTAACATGAGATTTTTTCTTAAGAAGGGCCAACCGGGCATGACATCCGCTGAGACCCCAACTGACATAGGGTTCAATCCAGAAGTGGATTCACCTGTAGATACTGAGTCAGACTTTTTGGGGGTAGAAGGCGGTACAATGTTCCTTTCTTTCTGTATTCTAGGAGAACCAGATGGTAAGGAAATTGTGCGTGCTGGTGCTGCTTTGATTTTTGAACGGGTCGAACTTGAGTAACTCCTTCTCGGTGCTGTTTTGGCCTCATAATAGGGCTCATAGTAGGGGTTGCTTTTATAATCGTCTGAATGTACATATAAAAAAAAAGCTATGGCAATTAGAATTTAGACCAACAAAAATGAATTCATAATGTTCTTAAAGAGATACTATAGTCTGGAATCAAATGATCAAGCTTGAAAACTCTAAAGCCTTCTAAGTAGCAATCAGTAGCTCCATAACTTTACTTTTTCTCAATGCTATACAACAAAAATCATAACAGGCTTGAAATTTACAGTTCATTATTTTTGTACTCAACCACCACAAACAAGCAGCAACTAAAACAAAAAGTAGAGATTCTTGAGGATACAAATTTTCCATGTTGGAGTCTCCGAAGGGAAATTAGGTGATAAAACATTTCAAAGCAGCAAAGAAAGTCTGACTGAGAGTAATAGAAGATTACCTTTGGATTTGGTATGTGGCACTGCATCTCTCCTGAATACAATCTTGCCATTACTCACTGCAAGGACAGAGCAACTAGATGGCAATCTCTTTGCACAGTGCTTGGCCATAGAAGTAGAGGGCAAACTATTTCAAAATTAAATTGCAACTGTTAGTAAAAACACTAGGAAAAAAAATGACAAGGCCTTCTATTTTTGTGAATGCCAGAATAATCAATATCCTTGCAAGAGGAGAAATCTCATCTATACCCTAAAAATTATATTAAATTTCAGATAAATACAAAAATATTTCAGTGAATATCCAAAACTACAAAATTCAAAAAAAATAACTCCATTCTATTTCACAAAACTATTTTATCTTGTAATTATGTTGTACTGGCTCATGACTTTTACAAAGAGGATCGCCAACTATCGATATCCTCATTGGTCACTGAACATGACAATTGATGAATAAAATAGAAATGATTTGGGTATATAAAAGTAAGGATGGGTCGATGCCTTATTAGAATGCTTTAAAGATGAATATTAGATATATCTTTTTATAACGGAATGAATGCAAGATATCTCTGTTGCCTTATTGCAAAGCATATCAAATATTTCCAATTAAAGAAAAATAAATAATTATAATTACATACCCAAAAGTACTCTTGGTGACTCCTACAATTAAATTTGTTGCACCATGTGAAATTGCTTCGACCTCCAAAGCTTTGCGCACAGAATAACCTCGGCAAATTTTGAGCTTTAAATCAATCTATAAATATCAGAAAGATCAGAGATCAGAGGAGTTTGTTTAACAACAGTGATTTTAACTGTTGTTACCAAAACGTTAATAAAAGAATTGAAATTCGGATCGTATTATAATTTTTTTAAAAAAAAATTGGGATATTATTGTACCTGCTTTAGGTTACAGAAGCCATCATAAACAGAGAGTACCGAGACCAAGGAGTCCTCCAGTCTTTTGCTGAAGTTTGACGTGTCTATAAAAATCAATAAAATAACTAAAAATTTTAAAATATTCATAAAATCGGAAGAAAGAACTGATTCATTATTAGTGGGGTCGATGTCATGTAACATCCAAAATACTTTTTTCAACTTTGCAAAGAGTCATTGATACACCATAACCACAAGTAGTCAAATAATAAATCAAATAAACAAGAAAAGAAGCAAAGGAAAACATGACGAAATCCTTGCAAATTGGAATTTATTTACGGCTATAAGAACAACACCCAATTGCAAACTTCATATCAATGCATAATCAATAAAATTTGTAGACTCAAGAAGAGCAAAAGTCAAGTCTACTACTAATAATTCAGAAAAGAAACACAAAGATAATTTGCAACCTGAAATCTTAAAAGTTCCAGTTTTTCTTTTCAAATAAGTACTAATTAGGTAAGTTTAACAATTTTCTAGATAAAAAAACTAGATTCTTGAACTTATAAAACAAAACAAAAACTTTCATGAACAGAGGAATAACTACGGAATAGATATGGAATAACAATACCAGGCACGACATGGACGGCGTAAACACGATCACCAGGTCCAGCGACCTTGACAAGAGCCCAAGTGAGAAGCTCCTTGCTCTGCGCGTCTAGCTTTATTCCGACAACCACCGTATTCCTTCCACTATTCCGGGCTTGTTCGACGTCTCGACTTATTCCTTCTTCGTCAGAGCAAGAGGAAGAGGAAGAAGTAACGGTGGCGACAACGGCGCTGCATTTGTGCTTATTCCTTCGCATCGTTCTCTGGCTATTCCCGTTCCCGCCTTCTTGCGTGCTAAGCTTCATTGTGTTTGTTTTGAGAATTGATTGTTTTTTGTTTTTGTGTTACTTTTTGTTGTTTTCGTTTGGTTTCTTGGCTTCGGATCTTGGAGCGGAGCTTTGAACAGAGAGTTCACATGGAAGCGATGGAATTTTATATCGGAAAGTGGAGGTGGGTCACATGGGTAGAGGGAATCAGTATCCGCTCTTCTGTTCTGTTATGTTATCGGAAAAATTGCACGACGGTGAAATTATTCATTGATTTATGGGTTAAGTATCCAATTATTATGACTGATTGTCTAATACTGAGTGTCCAATGTCGATTTGTGTTGCGCTATTCGCACTAATATTTTACTAAATCTTTATTTTATTTGTTTTACGTTATTAATAATGCAGTGCGTTGTATCTCTATTATTTATTGCTTAATTTGAAAATTGTACCATATCCCATTTTAACGAAAAAAAGATTTAGTACCGTTACCATCTCTGCTATAATAAAATTTAAAATTTATTGCATTAAAAAACTAGAAGATTAATAAACTGTTACCATTTTTTAATATAATCACAAGATCATAATCGAGACTTCTAAATGGTGAGTGTAGAGTTCGGAGGACGTGCCAAATAATATTGATTTAATACAATGGAATTTGAATACATTTTATTTGCATCTTCGTAATCAAAGTTCAAAACCAGTGTATTAAAATAAGAAGGCTGACTTACAAATTACTACATTTTTTTCATGTTAATTACTCATTTTCACCTTTTCATTGGTCTAAAATCATACTCAAAAGTCTTAGTAATGAATCTAGTTCGAGAACCGAGGCGTTTACATAAGAATATTAAATAATACAATTTGGGTACCTTCTTATTTGCATCATATTTACCCGCCAAACTTCTAATTGTATCATTTTGCAATTTGCTCTTTGGGGAGATAAGATGGGTTTGACGTGCTAGCTGGTTAATAAATGTCTTGTATAAAACAAATTAGACTAATGAAGTGCTTTTAGTTGTGAGTCAGCTTTCTTCCTTTTCCTTTTCTCTTTTTTGTTTTAAGTAAACCATATTATTGGAATCAATCAAATCTAATGCTAGGACTTCAAACCCTTGTTTGTCATTTTCATTTATAGTCATTCTTGGTTCCAAATCACTGAAAGATTATTTATGAGATTTTTTAGAAGTAGTGTCAGTGTGTAACAACACGGAGAATACAAAGAGAGCGACACAGAGAAACCGAACTAATGACTTGCGACTCCTGCATAAACCTCAATTTCAGTGTAAAAAGATTCCCAATTAAGTAATAAACGTAACAAAAGTTATAAAACAGAGAGTTCAACATTAGCCCCTTAAGAAAAGCTAAATTTATTATCGTGCGTGGGAGAGTTGCAATTTGATTTCTGTTGCGCATTTATTGCAACAGCTTGTATGATTATTGATGCAAGTACTTGGTTCGATATGGACCATATAGCAAGATACTTAACAAGATTACAAGACCCTTTCTTATATGAAAAAGAAATAGTAAGTTTTTAGGCCAAAATTCGATGCTCAGACTTTTTAAAATTATTGAAAGGACGTTCCATATAAGCTATATACAGGGGTGCATAACGTCTAAAACGACCACGAAAATGATCAGTTGCGTTAACCGTTTCGTTTTGGACACGAAACTGACTGTCAATTTCGTTTTGGACGAAACGATCGAAATTACGAAAATACCACGAAAATACTCATAGACCAAACTGTTTCAAGCTTTCGTTAACCGTTTCGTTTTTGAAACGCAACTAAAATCTTTAACCGTTTCGTCCAAAACGAAACGAAACGAAAAAACGGTTAAAATAGTCGCCTTCGCCCCTAGCTATACAGTAGGACTTCTTTTAATGGCAATTCATGTACGGTACCTTTTCATTTTCTGAAAATAAAAAATATGCATAAATGATACTATGATAGCGATAAGGATAGTGATAGCATGCGTGCCTCTTCAATAATTAAAACAAGATATTGGTGCTCTTTTAATTTTACAAAATTGCCAAGATAGGATCAAGTCCTACTATTGTAGCCCTTTCATAAATTCTACTTTTTTTTTTCGGCTTTTATTATCATGAAGAGACATGAAGTAGGGACAATTGAACCTTCGTTTGCAAAAAAAGTTATAGCATAAATAATAGTTCTTGCTTTTTTATCGCTCAAAGGGTTACCATTCCACCACTATACCAAAAAAGAGCTTTAGTACCGCTCCATTAATACATGTTTTTAATAAAACCGGTATAAAAAATAGTCAGTGGCAATTTCGTAATTGTTAGGGATTATCTTTAGTACCGGTTTTTTAGAAAAACCGGTGCTAAAATGTTGGCGAAAAAAAATAAAAAAACGGTATATCTTTAGTACCGGTTATTTAGAAAAACCGGTACTAAAGATAGACAGAATTTTGATTTTTTTGAAAACCCTTTAGCACCGGTTTTTTATTAAAAACCGGTACTAAAAATAGTATCTTTAGTACCGGTTTTTCTAAAAAACCGGTACTAAAGATTAATTCAAATTTTTTTTTTGTTTCTGCCGCCAAAACCCTTGACTCAGCTTATATCTTCGCACGAAATTTTCTAAGTACTCCTCCTCTACACTGCCTCTTCCTCTTCTCTTCCAAAACCTAAACGCCTCTCCCTCTCCACTGCCTCTCCTTCTTCTCTCGACTGTCTCACCGTCTCCATTGCCTCTCCCTCTACACTGCGCGCGCCTCTCCCTCTTCTCTCGACTGCCTCTCCATCTCCATTGCCTCTCCCTCTCTACTGCGTCACCTCTCCTCTCATTTCTCTCTCTCTATTGCTGCCGCTACTCCTCTCACCTCAATCTGCTCTCACTGCCGCCTCTACTCCTCACTGCTATCACTGCTCATTTGTGTAAGGCACGTCGATCTCCCTCTCATTTGTGTTAATTTGTGTTAATTGTCTAGGATTTGTATTAAATCGAAAAAAATCCTAAACCTTAATTAGGATTTCTATTGATTTGTGTTGATTAAATTCGATATGTATTATTGTATGTGATGCGTACATATACCGACTGGTATATCGGTATTAATTGATGGCTAGCAAAAAAGGGCGCTAGCCCCAGAAACAATTTTTTTTTTTATAATGATCTTTAGTACCGGTTTTTAATAAAAAACCAGTACTAAAGATAGTAAATATTAAAAAAAAAGGTGGAGATCTTTAGTACCGGTTTTTAACTAAAAACCGGTACTAAAGATGATATCTTTAGTACCGGTTTTTAGTTAAAACCCGGTACTAAAGGTCTCCGCCTTTTTTGCCGCGATTTCCAGTGCGTTTTTAACACCGGCTTTTTAGTACCGGTTTTTAATTATTTTTAGCACCCCCTATTATTAGTACCACTTGACAACCGGTATTAATAATCTATATTTAACCGGTACTAATAACAAAAAATGGCGTAGTGCACCTATGTAAAAATTTCCCACTAAACATATTTTGTTTTCGAGTATCGACAACAACAACTACGACTACAACAACAACAATAACAACTAAGTTTTTTGTCACAAATAAGTTGGGGTAGGCCAAAAAAAATACAGCAAGATGAAAATCACCAAAAAAATAAAATAATATGAAATAAAATAGTAATAATATTAATAACAGTAATAATACAAAAATATACATCCTCAGTCGTAAGTTAAAACTATGATCTATATATCAGGTGCGAGAAAAATATTTTTGAAATAGTAAGTGTAGAATAGTACTATTTAAAGAAGTGCAAAATATAGTGTTATAGAGCATTGTTCGAAAGAGTGAAATTTTGTTGTTTCACATTTTTAAACTATATTCTGGCGGGATCTATTCTCTCTTTCCCAATTTTGTCGAAGTACCATAATAGATTATTCTGCACTATACAAAATTCCATCTGATACTTTTGTTAGATATCTTGAGAGCGCCTGTCAACTTAATTCCATTTGATACTTTTGTTAGATATATATCTTGACAGCGGCTGTCAACTTAATTCCATTAATTTGATACGTGGCACCGGTTTTCAACTTAAATATAGTGCCACTTGTTGAAATTGGAGTTGCCAAACAACCCTAGAGTGAAAAGGATCACTTGACAATCTTGTCCCGGAAAAATAGTTAACAGGATTGAAAACTAAAAAAACGATAAATATATATATAGGTATACTATAGAAATATAATATACAAAAAAAATATATAATATCTTTTGATGATACCTAAAAATTGAAAATCTTTTGTTAATACAAAAAATTTTATTAATTTTAGTCTGTTAAAATTCAAATCATTTGATAAAATATATTTTTATTTATGTTTTGAAATTTCCAAAATTGTTAATATAAATTAGCATTTTTTATAAATATTATTGTTAATGATTCTTCTTATTAATGCTTACATTGATGCTTTAAACCAACCAAATGGTCATTTTTCCTTCATAATTTACTTCTGACAGCGTCAAATTGTTCATTTTTTTTTTTTCAAAAAAGGAGCCGTCGAATTGAAGTATTGAACTTAAGACATGCTCATATTTACTCCCTTGATTCACTACGTCGGTACAAGCTTGATCGATGGGACCTCCAAAATTTGATACGAGGAGGATCCGTTACAACTGTGGGGTATCTCTCAAGTCTCAACGGCCACGCCGACGTGGCATGACATTATATGGCTAGAGCCTAGAGATTATTACAAGTTAAATCGGTCGGTCCCTAAACCCTGGTAGAGTTCATGCACCACATTTATACCGGGCCCACAAGGCAGTTTGCCTTCTCAAATGTGGTATTACTTCAGTAGTACGGTATTCGACTTGGTGCCTGCCAGTGCCAGGCATACAGGTGTAACTGTGTAAGTGTACCACAAATCCGATTGGTACAGAATAGAAGGTTTCGACACCTCCACTCAGGGAATTGCTTCCTACACTCTCCGTTTTTTTAGATCACTCCATTTTGGACAAAAATACCCCTCGAATTTCTTTAATTTACATCTCTCAATTCATATCCAGCTGAAATGTGAGGGACATTTTCATCTAAAAGGAATGAATCTCCAAAAATGAAGAGCGTAGGAAGTAATTCCCCTGCACTCACTTTATTTTACCTTCTTTTTTTAAAAAAAAATCCTTACCATCTCTACTTGGGAAATAAGTGGGTCTCTGTGTGTGTGTTGAGCCGTTGACACATGCCAAAATCATGGGAAAAAAAGGAAATGCTCCTTCCAGAATGGTCTATTTGGTTGTTAATTCGTATTACCGAAATGTCATCAATCGTAATTGCTCTCAAACAGTGATTTGCTGATGTAGAGTTATGATGAGACAACATTTCTAATGATGGCTAACGACATTAGTTATAATGATTTAGTTAAGTGGACTGATAGATACAACTATATATATCGGTTTAGTAGGAGCGTAACACGTGGACACATCGAGGGCTTTTCTAGTTGAACTTGTATATGATTTTATGATTTGCTTTCGTGAGGCTATAAGACCCAACAAAAACTTATTAATTTGTGATATTGTTTAGTCCCTGTTTAACAGTTAAAAAATTACTTATTTTTCCTCAACTCATACAATTTTTTTTTTAGGTAACCAAGGAAGCAACACTTTTTTGCAAATTCTGATCATTGTAGGGGTAATGTTCATGATTTCTAGTGTAGTAGTGTTAACCAAACAATTTGGGCGTTCTATATATAAGACCCCTCAATATCACTTAACTAGTAATGCCGTCCATTCAATTTAAGGACAATTTTATTTAAATAAAATAATATTATTATATTTTTCAATCGATTACTAGTAAAAAACGTTAACGATGATAAGTGAAATGACACATGATGTCTCAGTAAAAAAATCGTAAACAAAATATATCTTTGACCTCAAATAGATAACGTATATATATTGATTAACATATTAATAAATATCATTTTATGATCAGACTTGTCCTTTTCTCTTCTTTAGATATTGCTTCACCTGCTATCAATCTCTAATAATTCATTATGGAAAAGATACTGCAGTCCAACGAAAATTTTATTTATATTTAAAACGAAAAGTCAATAAATTTATACGATGATTCACATTATGTCATTAATCAAATGAAATTTAAATGATCAATGTTCCATAACATATATAATAAATTAAATGTTTACACCTTGATCTAATTTTTAAACTCTTGAATTGGTGTTTTTACAAGTATAAGAACTTACAACTTCCATACTTACTGGAATCTTAAATTGCCGAAAATGGGCTTGGAATCTTAAATTAAAGAAACATAGACGTCCTTGATAATGAGATCTGACACGCTGAAGAAAAAGAATTAACGCAGTTTTAAATTCAGTTAAAAATTTCTTATAGATGTTTAAAATTAAATATGTTGACTCTATTTTATCTAGAAATTAAATATTTAAAAGGTGGAAAAAATTAGTTTTTGTTAAATTTGACTCATGTAATGATGCAATAAATTAAATCATAATTTTTATTAAACTACAAATTATGTAGTACAAATGAGAGGACAGAGGAATAGAAGATCTCGGTCTCTAGAACTACTCGCCTCATTTTCTAGTATCGCCAAGTACATGCGATATGAAACACACACTATGGTAAACATCTGCCCATTTTCCACTTATGTGTTTCGCATCATATATTATTTGGGACCAAGAGAGAAAAAATTACAAATTTCACGTCTCTTCAAATTATAACCCGAATATACCAAACAAAATTTGAAAGTTGTTGGCAAAGAGCAACACACTTTTAGTGAAGGACATGAGTTCGAAATCCGACTGAAAGATCCTTTATGATATTTAATTTCAAAATAATTAAGTTGTAGAGCTTGGCTCCCATCTCATCTTAAAAAAATTGAAGCGTATTCAGACTTGAAATCTCAATGCTGATCGTCTCTTCATTAGTCTATTTTTTCATGGATCAGATAGTTCAAATGTCGTCAAGTGTAGTAGGTAGTTGATATTATTCAGACTTGAATTTTATTATCCTTCAATTGACCGTTCAATTGTTCGATCGGCTTTTAATATCTCATGCAAGGTAAGACTGGTTGTTCTGAAATTGAGGTAATAGAGTAACGTATCATCTAAGCATTGCTTCTTTCATTGTCAAAAATGTAGCACCAAAAAAAAAAAAGTCATCCTCAGTCATCATCTGTTGTCGATTTATTAATATTTGACCAAATTATTATTAATTATTATTATTGAATGGAGAAGTGATTACGACTAAATTAGCAAAAATATGTTTAGCGTACCATCTAAGACAGGATGCGATCAAGTCCGTATAATAACTTGAAAAATTCATTAATTAATTTGTATCAGTAATTCAATTGTATATATATGTCTGTATATGCATGTATACTAGACATGGCAGTTAGATTGAAGAATGATCTAATTTATTTCGTTAAACTTGTCAAAATTTATAGACAAAATTTTGTAAGTTCAAAATTAGTAATTTTTGTCATAGAAAGTCGTCATCAAGGTTTTAAAATGCGATTTGTGCGGTTTAGCGATTGGCTGATGATTTGTGATAAAACGGCGATAATACGGTGATAAAACGGTTATGCGGTAATAATACGGTGATAAACGGTCATGCGGAATGGCTAAAAATATAGATAATTCAATTTAATTGGTGATAAAACGGAGCATTTTAAAAGCTTGGTCGTCATACATATAAACTTGGCATAAATTTTCTGTCCATAAATTCAAATCGATCGATCAGCGAAAAATAAAGGGCTCAGATCGCATGTCGTAGGAGGGGATAATTATTTTTAGATTAGACCTGAATTATCTTAGATTTCTAAATATATTTAATTTTAATGATTGCTACGAACTATTTTTAATTTATTTAACCAAAAAATTATATTTAATTAAAAGCCAATGCATTCTGTAAAAAAAAAACTTGCCAAAAATAACTTCTGGCATAAATTCAGATCGATCGATCAATGAAAATTAGAGGGCTTAGACCACATGTCTCAGGAGGGGTTAATTTTTTTTTTCTATAAATTAGGCATGAACTACCTTAGATTTCCGAATATATATTTAATTTTAACTATTCGTACGACTATTTTAAATTTATTTAACAAAAAAAACTATTTTTAATTAAAAGCCAATAGCCACGGCTTTGAATTAATAATATAGATGTATGTATATATATGTATATAAATTTATAAATATATGTATGTATGTATCTGTATGTACATATATGTATATTTATGCACATATATACACACACATACATACATGGCAGAATTACCCTATTTAATTTTGTGATTAAATTAAAAAAATGTAGAACCTTCCTCACAAAACCAAAATGTACAAAAAAAGATGAAACGTAATTCATTCATCATCTAAAAAATTTACTGCAGTTAATTCGGTGGTTGGTGCATATATTTTGTCCTTATTGTCTAATTAGCTCATACAAAACAAACTTCAAATTAAATTCTAGATAAAAGTTAATTTGAGATTTTTTAATTAAAATGTACTTTTTTGTCAGTGACAAAATATTATCCCGATAGCTGGTACCTCAAAAATTCAAACGCATCAAAATGTTTTTCCAGCTAACACTTTTGATGAAAAGCCACATAATTTCCTACTCCAAATGTCATGTGTTGCTCCATTTCCCTCAAGACATGGCAACTCTGAATCAGGTAAATCCCATGTTAATTCCCAGTTTCCCACCTTCACACGGATCGTTATATGCCTTGCTCAAATCACTACCGTGGGATATGAATCAGACCGCCACTATCTTTTCAGGACACCAGAAATTGCACGACAAGAGGCACATAAATTCTAGACTCCTACGTGCACTCACCGCCTTGTTCACGTGCGAGTAGTGCCGAGTCGGCTTTATGCCTCACTCAAATAAATCCCCATCCACATGAGCAACTACATGTGACTTGCTTTTGCTTCATTTAATTGTCTCCAATCAAAATAGTTTAACGAAAGGAAACAAAGTGACAAGAAAATGCTTCTCTGTGAGACAAATCAAGAATGCATCGTGAAAGTTTAAGCTAGGGAGAAGGTGGATTATTTATGTGGTTCCAAACTTCCAATACTTCACATGTGACGAATTGTTCTTGCAACTGTAATCAGAGGAAACTCGTTTTCATGATTGAGGGATGGTGTCGCCTAACTAGATTATCAGGTGCAAGTTAATGTCCTATCATGATATTCTTAACAATTAAAAAATTGGGATTCGGTTAAATTAATTTGAAAATTTTGATAATCATAAAAAATAGATATTTTCTTAAAATCCGACATTCGAAATATGATTAAAAAAAGACAAAACTTAATAATATTCCATGAAAAACACTATACAAAGTTTGTTATATAACTAATTTCTGTGATTTTAGAAGCTGAAAGGAGCAACTTTTTCAAAACCCTCATTGCTGCTTGGTTTTGGGTCATGTGGAAATGAATGAAATAAGCTAAATTTTAATAACAAAGATAGGCATAATGCTTTCACCCAATTATTGGCAGCTTGTCATCTCTATTATATTTGGACAGGTAATAGAACTGGCCTGGAACAGAGAGTAAGGAGAGAAGGAACAAGCAACAATGGTACCGGTAATCTGGTGGGACACAGCTCAAACCCAGGCCAAGAGAACAGAGGAGAGAATATGGAAACTTCTTTTGACTGGTAACATTAACACTGAGACCAGGGGCGGAACCAGGATTTAGAATTGGAGTAGGCGGGAGGCTAAAGTTTGAAATACTAACCTTAGTTGATTCTGATGAGTATATTCATTTCACTTTCTTAAGCATCCAATGTAGTCAAGCTTCCTCTTTTTCATTTTGACTAAGAAACATATGCAAATATGTCAGTAACGACAATCATATAATATCAAAATAATGGAACGAAAAAACAGGAGAGAGATTTAAATGAAGATCATACCTCTCGCTTTCTTTCCAATATCTGAGAAAAGACCTGGTCCCTGCATTGTACTGGTAATCTCCTAGACAAGGAAAGAGTTCACTGATGAAATACTATATTAGCATGATACCATCCCTGATCCCTCATGCTTTAGTCTTTACTTTAGATCATTAATTTTTAACAGCGGAAGCATAACAAATTACATAAGAAATACTAACCTTGATAAGTGATTCATTGCATACCTTCCTTCCTTGGATCAGAATATAGCAATTCCATTCTAATGTCACAATTAGCAGTAGAAGATAATACGAAGAACTAATTAATTAAATAAATAATAAAAAGTACTTAATAACAAGATTAACAATAGCTATTGGTTATAAGCATAATTTAAAGCAAAAGTTAAGTCAGATATATATTACAAATCAAAAGTTACAACTTACATCAGATATGTTTTAAACCAAAAGTTACATCAGATTTCTGAATTCTAATACATACTTCATAAAAGTTACATCTCTATCAATTTTAATTTGACTCTACGACTGTCTAAAAAATCAAACGTATCTATAATCTCATCAGCAGTGAACTTTTTAGCAATTTCCTTCTCAATATAGACTATCATGTAGTCTCGAAGATAATCTTCTGCCATTATGTTTCGAAGGCGAGTCTTGATCAATTTCATTGCTGAAAATGCACGTTCTGTGGTTGCGGTTGAGACAGGAAGAGTCATGATTAATCTTAATAATCTGTCAACCATTGGATAAATTGTACATTTTCCGATTTCAGCTAACCGATGAGTCAAATCAGCAAGTGATTTTGATATTCGTAGACTTGGATGGCTACGAACATCAAACTCATAATGGGGCAATTGACATGCTAATTGAGCTCTATCTTGATCAGTAAAATCAGCAAGATAGTATCTTGTTGCTAGAGTGCATATCTTTCCAATACAAAAATTATTGACATCTCTAGGATCCAAGGCAGCACTAAGAGTCAAGAGCTCCATTGATTGCTCACTGAATCGAGCATTCAATTCTTTCTGTTGATGATCTATTGCCTTCATAAAAATGTCTACTCGATAGTGGTGCCCTACTGTTGTATTATCATGTTTATTCCGAGATTTTGTCACATCAACAAACTTACAATTCATATCTGGAAGCTCAATTTCATGCTTTAGGCAAAAAGCATTTACCTTCTCTAAAAGAATCTCACAACCATCATCTCTCAGCCTTTGAATCAGCACTTTTGTTGTTGAAACAAGATCTATGGCATTAAGAATATCTAGAGATTTTTGTTGCAAAGCCCGACACAAATCATCAGTAATTGCCATAATCTCTATCATTAAATGCATGATAAAAATAAAATCAAATGAGAGAAGCTTCTTGAGACAACCACCAGCATCTCCTCGAGAATGATATGAGAGTGAACTGTCACTTACCAAATTTCGAAAAACTGAAACAGCAGCACCAAATAACCTTTTTAAGCTACAAACTGATTTGTAGTGAGAACTCCATTTAGTCTCTGTAGGCCTTTGCATTGCACATACTTGATTCAATCCTCTTCCAGTATCAAGCCCTCCTAAATCAACTTCACGTATAATCTCTTCAACTTTGTTCTTTATTAGCTCGTCATTACGCTTACTAGATGAACTTACAACATTTATGATATGTATTGCATCTTGAAAGAAATTATGGACATCAATTACCTGTTAGAAAAAAAACAGTAGTAAAAAAACCTTCAAATTATATTAAACTTTATTTAAATCAACAATAGTATAGTATGCAAGTACCTCTCTTGATGCCGCAATAAGAGCCAATTGAAGTTGATGAGCCATACAATGCACATAGTATGCATAAGGACAGTCCTTGAGTATAAGAGCTTTCAGCTCATTCCACTCACCGCGCATGTTACTTGCCCCGTCATATCCTTGGCCTCTAATGTCTTGTATTCTCAAGTTGTTGTTTGATAGGACAGCACAAATGGAGTTCTTGAGAGTTAATGCAGTAGTGTCTCTCACATGAACAAGGTCAAGAAAACGCTCCCTTATGAACCCTTCTCTATCAACAAATCGAAGAACTATTGCTATTTGCTCTTTTTTGGAGGTGTCTCGAGATTCATCAACAATTAAGCAAAACTTGCTATTACCAATTTCATCTATAATTGATGTCTGCACTTTTTGACCAAAGATGTGAAGAATTTCCTTTTGAACTTTATGTGAGGTGTATTTTGCATTTTCTGGAGCATTTTCTAGCACAACATCTTTCACCTCTTTATTGTAAGAGGCTAAAATCTCGATCATTTCAAGGAAATTTCCTTGATTAATGGAATTAACAGATTCATCATGACCTCTTAATGCACACGCTTGAAATGTCAACCATCTGATGGCATCAATTGATGTCTTCAATCGCAGTCTAGCATCTCCTATTGCTTTACCGGTTTGCTTCTCTAGCACATTTTCAATATGCCCCATGCTATTTTTGAGATGCTCACAACAACCAATTGCAAAGTTATGAGCAGAGTTTGAATCTTGACCCATGTGAATTAGAAAGGAGCATTATTTTCCACTGTTAACCTTCTTCCAATTTTGGAAGCCCTTCACTATGAATGTGTCTGAACCACACCTCCTATGTGGTTTTGTTGCAAACAGAAAATAAGGAAAACAATAAGCACGCTCTGTGCTTGGTGAATATTCCAACTAAGAAAAACTTTTGAACCAGGAATATTGAAAGCGACGACGACGACTTCCAGTTCCGGCGTATGGGTATGTTATAAAGTGCTTAATTTTCAATTTTAGTTACTAATTAACTTAATTAACCATCAAACACAAAGGATCTTGCCAAACAATCAACACACACATGAGAAAAGGGAAGGAATCGATTACCTCTCGCGGAATCGTATCCGCGAGGCTCGACCAATGCATGGGAGTCGGTGGCGTGCTTTCCTTCACCACCAAGTCGCCGGCGGCCGCCTCGAGTCCACCTAGAAGTTTAATCACCTCCTCTTTGCTAGCAAGGAAGATGAGAGCAACTAATCCCCAAGGTTTTCTCTTTTCTACTTCTTTCAATTAACTAGTTTAATTAATGGAGAAGGGAGAAGGCTCAACACATGAGCATTTGAGGTGGATTAAGAGCAAGAGAAAGATATGAAAATTCTGAAATTTTCTCTTTAATTTTCATTCTAGGAGGAAGAGGGAGAGAAAATACTATGGTGGCTCGGGTTTCTCTCTCCAAATGACCTCCTTTTATAGTGTTAGGAACTCATATCTCTAACATATAGACCAACCACTCCACAAACTTTAGGGACCTTTTTACTGTTAGGAAGTCTAATTTTCGAAATTTTCGTGCTAATTAACCATTTAATAAGCAATCCAAACGACTTAGACCTCGAAGGATCTAGTCCAAGCATTCACACACAAGAGAGAGAGGTTAGGAAGGCTACCTCTCCTTGTATTGCAACAAGGAGGCTCGAATCCGGCGATGTCGAGGTTGTGCGCACCACCACGCGTGTCTCGGCCTCAAGTCCACCAAGGTATTAACCAAAACCTCGATCTATGCTAGTAGATGAGAGGTTAAGCCTAATCCCTTCCTTCCCTTTACCTTAATTAACTATTTAATTGGATGGAGGCAAGAGGTGCTCAACACATGAGCTTAAGAGAGCAATGGTGGAGAGGAAAAATTCTGAAATTTTTTCTTTAATTTTCGTCCAAATATTAGGGAGAGAGAAAAGGGCAAGGTGGCTAGGATTTTGGCTCCCAAAGTGGTCCTTTTATAGACCAACCACTCTCCCAAAAAGTTGTAACTAATTTATAACTATGCCATCACTAGGGCAGCCATAAAATGGGCCTAAACGGGCTCCATCAATTATTTAATTGGTCCTTTAATTCAATTAATTAGTGGCCCAATTAATTGCTCTCAAGTTGGACCTTTAATTTACCATTTAAATATAGGCCCGTTAGCTCAAATTAATTATTTTAATTAATTCATGTTGAACAAATTAATTATCAACTCTTTGATAATTATTTAAGGATTAGAATATGCATTAATTTATTTCTATATAATCCGTTTGACTTAATTAATTAATTATCACTTAACTTGCATACTAATCTTTTATGATAATTAATGTTCCTTGTTAATTATCAAGATTACGGACGATTTAGATTTATAACTGTCATTCTAATGAATGATCCACAGAGCTCTACAATTCAGATCCTCAACCTGAATGATCTGTCAGTAATAAACTCTAGGAACAAATGATCAAATATCATCAATAATATAAACTAAGAAATTAAGTCATTAAATATTGACTTCTAGGACACAACTCCAACAGGGTACTCATCCATATATGGCTGAAATAGTCCTTCATTTATGTAAAACCTTCTTATTTCATCTCTTTTATTGGGAGGGTATTCATGAATTTGAGGGCGTTTTCCTGGGTCCCTCTCATATGTGTCAGATTGAAGTGTTGGTTGTTGTGATGCTTCTCGTGTTGGCACTTCATTTGATACTTGAGAACTTGGCTGTTGTGGTCTTCCTTGAGTTGGCACTTCATTTGACAAATGAAAATCTTGCTCTAGAACTTCATTTGGCACCGGAGAATTCTGTACTTGAGGTTGAGGAGTTGCAACAGATTGAGAACTAGAACCGCTATTCGCTTTCTTGAAAAAGCTGTTAATAGTTTTTCTTTTCATGGTTGTCACCTATAGAAAATCAAATTAAAAATAAAGATACACTAAATGCTATTATGTCCTCCTATTTAGTATTTACAAAGGCGCATAAGTGATGCCGTGATGGTACATTATTACCACTGTTAGTCCATGGGACTTATTGCTTAATGCACTTCTTATTAAGATCAAAATCATTAAATGTTTAAATTGCAACCAAATTTTTACAAATAATTTCAGAGTCAAGAGTATTGGAAATTTGGGATTTTGGGGCAGGGGTGTCCGGCTCTTTTTGACGGATTTCCCGTTTGAAGAAGAAAAGCAAAAAGTTGATCGGATCAGATATCCCCTCGTAGGTCAAAGTCTCGACCACGGGCGCCTCCCACTTAAGAGATGCTCGCTCGTGCGTACTTTGCTCCCACGAGAGTTTATTTTTGTGTAGGTCCTTTCTTTCCGACGGGCGCAAGCCCCCGCCGTTAATTACCCTGGTTACTTTCCTAGGCACCTCTGGATCGGGAATATCAAAGAATATGTGCTGCAGACTGTTAGTGAATTGTCAATAAAACAATTAGTGCCATGGATATGAGTATTTGCGGGTGTTTATTTTATTACTTTCTCCCCCTTTTTTTATTTGATTTGTTTGTTTTTTTTTTTTTTTTTTTTAATATGATAGGTAATGAGCGGAGGATATGTGATATGGTTCGAATGATTCCCCTTTTTTTATGAGATTTTTAGGTATGGTTAATTCTTTTTTTTTTTGAAGATTACTCAAGAGCCTTATTTAGCATGCTTTCGTTGGGTGAGCTTTGGGTCACCGAAACTATTTCATCTGATAAGGCAATATTTGGTTTTGGATTTTGCTCCTTCAGCATGTCTGGTCAGGTAGGCTTTGGGTCACCTGAACTGTTTTAGCAGTCGGGACAGAGTGTTATCTTGAAATGAGGTCACGGGATCATCCGGATACCGCAGGTTTCTTTTCTTTCTTTTTTTTGGGGCGTCCATCAATAATTTTTGTCAAGTGGGCCTTATACCATCAAGACGTTTTTAATTTTCAGGATGATGTGTTATCTATAGTGAGGTCGCGGGATCACAAGATACCACAAGGTTTTGGTCCATCAGTAGTTTTTGTCAAGTGGGCCTTATACCATCAAGACGTTTTTAACTTTCAAGACCAGGTGTCATTAAGAGTAAGGTCGTGGGATCACTCTAACACCCCAAGATTTGTGTCCATCAGCGGATTTCGTCAGGCGAGCTTTGGGTCACCGGAACTATTTTCAGCAGTCAGGACAATATGTCATTGAGAGTGAGGTCGTGGGATCACTCAGACACTACGAGATTTGGGTCCCTCAGCAGATTTCGTCAGGTGAGCTTTGGGTCACCAGAACTATTTTAGCAGTCGGGACAGAGTGTCATCTGGAATGAGGTCACGGGATCATCCAGATACCACAGGTTTATTTTCTCTTTTTTTTTTGGGCGTCCATCAATAGTTTTTGTCCAGTGGGCCTTATACCATCAAGACGTTTTTAATTTTCAGGACGATATGCTATCTGTAATGAGGTCACGGGATCACAAGATACCACAAGATTTTGGTCTATCAGTAGTTTTTGTCAAGTGGGCCATATACCATCAAGACGTTTTTTAACTTTCAAGACCAGGTGTCATCAGGAGTGAGGTCGTGGGATCACTCTAACACCATGAGATTTGGGTCCATCAGCAGATTTCGTCAGGTGGGCTTTGAGTCACCGGATCTATTTTAGCAGTCAGGACAATGCGTCATTGAGAGTGAGATCATGGGATCACTCAGACACTACGAGATTTGGGTCCCTCGGCAGGTTTCGTCAGGTGGGCTTTGGGTCACCAGAATTATTTTAGCAGTCGGGACAGAGTGTCATCTGAAATGAGGTCACGGGATCATCCAGATACCACAGGTTTCTTTTCTTTTTCTCTTTTTTTTTTGGGCGTCCATCAATAGTTTTTGTCCAGTGGGCCTTATACCATCAAGACGTTTTTAATTTTCAGGACGATGTGCTATCTATAGTGAGGTCACGGGATCACAAGATACCACAAGGTTTTGGTCCATCAGTAGTTTTTGTCAAGTGGGCCTTATACCATCAAGACGTTTTTAACTTTCAAGACCGGGTGTCACTGGGAGTGAGGTCGTGGGATCACTCAGACACTACGAGATTTGGGTCCATCAGTAGATTTCGTCAGGTAAGCTTTGGGTCACCAGAACTATTTTAGCAGTCAGGATAATGTGTCATCGAGAGTGAGGTCGTGGGATCACTCAGACACTACGGGATTTAGGTCCCTCAGCAGATTTCGTCAGGTGGGCTTTGGGTCACCAGAACTATTTTAGCAGTTGGGACAGAGTGGCATCTGAAATGAGGTCACGGGATCATCCAGATATCACAAGTTTCTTTTCTTCTTTTTTTTTTTTGACGTCCATCAATAGTTTTTTGTCAAGTGGGCCTTATGCCATCAAGACGTTTTTAACTTTCAGGACGATGTGCCATCTGTAGTGAGATCGCGAGATCACTCAGATATAGCGGGATTTTGGTTTGGCTTTTGTTCTCTTTCTTTTTATTTTGTCTTAGTTTTGGGTTCGGACTTTTGGTTTTGGGTCGTTGGTTTGATTTGGTTTAATTTTGGTTTTGTTTCCTTTTTTTTTGTTTTTGTTTTGGTTTTGATTTTGAATTTGGGGTTGGGACTCCGTTTGTGAGGCAACTAACTGGGTCCCGGGAAGGTTACATTTTTTTTTTTAATTTCGATTTTGGTTTTAAGACTCCATATCTAAGGCCAGGCGGCTGGGTCTTGCAGAGGTTTGATTTTTTTTGGGTTAGGACTCCATATCTGAGGCACGTTAGCTGGATCCTGGAAATATTACATTTTTATTTTTGGCTTTGATTTCAAGACTCCATATCTGAGGCCAGGCGGCTGGGTCTTGCAAAAAGTTTGATGTTCTGTTTATTTTCGGGATTAGGACTATGTTTCTGAGACAACTAGCTGGGTCCTGGAAATGTTACATTTTTTTATTTCAGGTTTTGGTTTTAAGACTCCATATCTGAGGCCAGGCAGCTGAGTCTTGCAGAGGTTTGATTTTTTTTTGTTAGGACTCCGTATCTGAGGCAACTAGCTGGGTCCTGGGAATATTATATATATATATTTTTTTTGGTTTTGGTTTTAAGACCCCATACCTGAGGCCAAGCGGCTGGGTCTTGCAGAATTTTAATTTTTTTATTCTTGGGGTTAGGACTCCCTATCTGAGGCAGCTAGCTGGGTCCTGGGAATGTTATTTTTTTTATTTCAGGTTTTGGTTTTAAGACTCCATATCTGAGGCCAGACGGCTGGGTCTTGTAGAGGTTTTGGCTTTGACCTATCTTTCTGACTTGAGAATGATCAGAGCACGGCTTATATTCCCTTTTATCTGTCGGTGTTTAGAGAGAGCTCCTTATGAGATTCCTCAATTCGGCCAAATTCTTGAAGCTGATCCATTTTCCGAATATTCTGCATTACGAGGGTTCCTGATACCTGCAACGGGTCTATTTTTTTTTGGGGCTTTGGGGCAATTACTCAGCATGAATATATTATTTATATTTTTCGGAGTTCGCAAGGATTTTTCTCATATTTTTCTGAGCTTCTGGTGATTTTTGATGGGTTTTTCAGATTGGCAATACACTGCTTGGTTGCTATTTTGGTGTTTATATGATTTGATTGGTTTTAGTTGGGTTTTTGGCTATGGTATTTAGTAAAAATGGATTCTCTATATTTTTCTGGATTTATAGAAATTTGGTTTGGATTTTTCTGAGTTTGCTATGGTTTTTGGCATATTTTTGAAGTTTCAGCAATTTTGAATTTATCTGATTGGGCCACGTCAGCATCAAGGGATGAGCACATGGGTGGCTACACACCTCAGCGGCAGGGATCAAATACACCATTCTCGCCACAGGAAATCTTAAAATTTGAGATGCCTTATTTTTCCCTCTGTTTCATTTCGCCATGCGCGTGGCCTTCATGAGCCAACAAAGGGGGTTGATTGGTAGAGGGGCGGCGACCAATAGGGACTTACACCGGGCTCACCCAGAGATTTTCTTTTATTTCCTCTTTTTTTCGCTTTCTCCTTCCTCTTTCGATCCGACGAGGGGTTTTAAACTTTTAATACCAATAGTCCAGAATTCGACCATCCGGACATGTTGCGCATCAGAGAGGAGGGATTCATGAGCTTCATGAAGCTTTCTCGAGGCCATGGATCTCATTACCTTGATGTGAATACTGCTCTCTACTGTTCTTCGCCATGAGACACAGCAGCTTCGAGAAGTGGACTTGCGATTGAGAGTTTACAAATTCCCTGAGAAGTAAGTATGACTGTTGCCGCCTTCAGTTTGTATGATGGGGACTCCTCAACACAAGATTTACACTAGCCATTTCTCTGTTTTTTGTATGCCCCTCAGGTACTCGACGAAATGTCTGAGCGAGGCAGTAAGAACAATTAGTCGGCAGTGTTATATCGCGACGGTGAAACTTTAGGCGTGTCTCTGGAGGTACTATAGAGTTGTCGGGGGACATCAAATAGCCTCAGTTAGAGGTTTTCCTTTTTTTTTTTTGCATTGGCATGGTTAGGAGGGGGGGTGTCATGCACATTCTGACTTATTGGTGCTACTAGATATTGGGATGACTCTGGGAGGCTATGAGTGGCATCAAATTGGTGATTCTGGATTTGTTCTTTTTTTTTTTTAGAGACACTGGATTATTTCGGGTTGTGGGTTGTTTGCAGTGAGAGGCAAGGCGGCAGGGGTTTGCTGGCTCATGGTTACTATGGGTTTTGAAGCATCATGGAGATGTTTTATGGTCACTGGTTGTGAGGAGAAGCAAGATGGCATATGATGAAACCTGCTGTCCTAAAGGTCCCCTTCTCCTTTTTTTTTTATTTTCTTTTATTAATCGTTTCTTTTTTTTTATATATGTATGTAGCTCATTCATTTGCTTCATAGATGTATGCAAAAGTAACATAGGTGCATATTGTTAATATGCGCATAATATGTTTTCTTGTTGTTTTTTTTTTTTACATGTAGGAACTGTGCAATAAAATTAAGGCAAAGAGCAAGCTTCATGGAAATATGATATAGTACTGTTATTGTGCATATCTTTTCCTCATTATTTACCAAATCATGACAGTACATATGTCCACATAGTTCTTCTTGTACAAAAAAAAGGATAGAGAAACAAGGATAGAGTAGCAATGATAAAAAAAGAAAAGAAAATGCAAAGTCAATTAGAATATGCCATGAAAGTTTACTGATATTGATGACTTGATGCAGACAAATATGAACATAAACCAGCTTTCAAGGAAAATATGAAATGAAAATAGTTCTCAGGCTTTACCATCTTTGAACTTATGCAAACTGATATACCCATGCACACCACATAATGGTGGCTGGGTCAAACATAAGGTGACTCTCAAAACAACAATTCAATTGAAGCAACAAGTTTTATTGATGAACTAGATGGTAATCACAACCAGTACCTTACCTTTCAACTATTGCCTGTATGCTACAAGATGCTTTGAGAAAACTAGTTCCCTAGTTTGCACAGAGCTTCTCTCTTTCTTCCCCTTTTTTATTTAATTTTTTTTTTAACCTAACCTACAGAGCTTTCTCTCTTTTTTGTGATTTCAGGATCTTCTTTGGGGTTTTTTTTTTTCCTGTTTTCTTCTTTCTCTTGCTCTCTTCTGATGCTATTTATATTTCAGAGGGTGTCTTATGGTCTCTCTTTTTTTTTGAACGGTGAAGCTGCCCCTTTATTTATAGAAAGAGCCAAGGATGTTTTGGTCACTTCACATTTTTTTTTTACAATCCAGCCTTTAATTCTGTTTGTATAAGACTCTTCTCTTTTCTTTTCTTTTTTGCAGTATTTTTGGGTATAATACTTGCTGCAGGTGATGTCAACTCAACATTAAATGTTGCTCCAGGTATGATTCTCTATACCCTTCTGTGCTTAAACAGTTTGGTATTCCTTTCTCTCATTTGGCTCTACTGCCTTCTTTCAGTACACATAATTTCCACTTTGGGTATGGATTCAAACCCGATAAAATGTGAGGCATGTATAGCTCTACTGCCTTCTCTCAGCATTCATGACATTTATTTTAGATACGATCCTCTTCTCTCTCTCTCACATGGAACTTTGACTCAGGTATCCATACTTTGTACACAAGCATGATACAATCAACATCCTTTTGTCAAACTGATGCAGTCCGTTGCCAACCAAATTCTCTACATCTTCAATGCTGGTAAGCGTGCAAGGTTCAGTTATTATCTCAAACTCATGCTTAAAACCTGCAGCAGTTTTACTTCTTCTTAAATTGAGCCTAGAGCCATTGGACTTTCCATTTGGTTTTTTATGTGAATTATCACTAGAGCCTCTAAGTGGTATGTTTGATATTCTTCAATTATCAATAAATCATACAAGTCACTATTAGTGAACGTCTAACCAACTCAGTGTGCAACTTCCATTGGCACCCTCATGCACCTGGTCCATTTCGGCTCCAATTGACAACATTATCTCGCTCCTTATATCACCAAGAATCTGTGTAGATGATCAATTTGATATCCATGGATCAGATTGTACTAATTTTGCATTGCTTTTTGCAACAGTCAGACCACTTCTTTTCAAAATTGGAGCTATAATAGAGCATGACAGTGATCAAGGTTGGTATCGTTACGTTCTCCTCGACTCCGGCCTTCCAGCGGTACCGAGAACACGGTTGCGGTGCTGTGGTTCGCCGGAACGGCTGTTGACAGAGGTAAGTTTCGTCTCCTTCTGTCATTTTGCTCTCCTCTTTTTTTTGTTTCATCAATTTCCCCCCTCTTTTTTGTTAACCAGACTAGGTACGGGGCCCAGGGACAAAGCCTATCGCGAGCTGCCACTTGTGAGAACTCGAAATGTTGACAGTTGGGCTCAAGTGAGATCGGCCAATCGGAGCAGCAACGAATGAAGGAGGAGGGTCTGACGGTGGGGCCTCCTATTTTTTTTTTCTGTTTTGGATTCGGGTCTCCTTTCTTCTCTTACCGCCTTTACTGGGCCGAACATGTTTGTGGGCCGTAGGATTTCCTTATTTTTTCTCTCTATTTTTTTTTAATGCTGCTGCTGCTGTTTGAGAGGATTGTTGCATGTTCTTCCCAAATTCATTTGTGCTTGAAGTTTTGCGGGCATACTGAGGGCATTATGAGGAACACGTTGATATGATACTTTCCATTTATTGGCTATCAGAAATGTTCTATATCGTTATTTTTATTTCCTTTTTATTTATTATTTCATTTATCTCCATTACCTTATTTGAATCATGAGAACTCAAATGTGGGTCGTTTATTTGAATATGTGTGGCGCTCAGGCTTGATGCCAAAATCATTATAGAATTTCGAAGCTCTTTTTTTTTTACTCATGAAATGAAGCATTTTGCTTCCATAAAAATATTCCTCAAATATTTTATGTAACATTTCTTTAAAATGTCTCTCATAATTTAAGGTAATTGTCTCATGAATTTCTAAGCCTTAGAATTTGTTCGGCACATTCTGGCTAATACTTGGGGCGCTTTTGGTATTTTTCAAGCCTATGCCTTTCAAATACTCCTTGAGGTTTTCTGGGGCCATTTCAGGCTCCTATAGTCCTCCAAATATTCCCTGAGCATCTCATGCTATTTTGACCGCACATTTTTAGGGGTCAACAAATGCCCCCCACCAGAGTCGGTTGTGAGAATTTATATTCGAACGACCTACTCTGGTGCCCTCTGTTTATTACGATTTTTTATTCATCTCCTGGATCTACGTAACCCATTTCATGTGATAGGAGGATAAGCTTGTCTCCTTCGAGTACATGATACCTCTATCTATCATTCCAGTGCCTATTCTCAACGGCCATTTTTTAGTTTACTATTCCAACGGCCATTTTGGCGCCTTCTCGAGATGAATGTAACGGCTAAGTTGCTCCGCTTCGCGTGTATATTACTCCAACGGCTATCTCCTTCTTCCTTTTTAATCTCTTCACCATTCTTTTTTATCTCATCATCCTTTCTTTTCTCTTCAAAATATTTCCTTTTTATCACTATATGGCTAGTCGTGCCGACAATTACATCGAAGATGACACGATCCCTGAGTCGGATTCTCTTGTCGGGGATATTGAAGAAATCGAAGAAGTTGTAGAAGATGCAAATTTAGAGCTTGACTGTGTGACTGGCGATGCACTACAGGACACAATGAATAACTGGTCCTCAGATTATGTGTTGCAACAAGAGCGGGCATACTGGAGGCCACTTCCTTCACATGATTGGGGAACTGGCTCTGTTCCATCTCGCCCAGGCATTCACGAGGACCAGTGGTGGGTTTGTGTCCACTTCTTCTGGCTCCCCCTAATCATTGGCGTTCTTGCAGTGTTACTTTTAGTGCAGTTCTTGCGCGAATGAAACGCGTAGTTGGGGACTAAATCTGATTGTGTCATGCCCAAATGTATTCTCCCTTTTTCATTTTTGTTGCTTATGTAATATCCTTGTGTAATATGCTTTAATTCTATCAATGTGATGTCATTATCGTTTCATAACGTTTTGTTTGAAGGACCGAAACGAAAACCATTGTGTATGATTTTGAGCCGACCCAAACGGGATTTTCTGTGAATTTTGTAGTTTCTAGAAAACTTAAAAAAAATGCCTCCTGTGTTTGACATAGGGAAATTATTCCACGAGGATCTCTTTTCCCCCTTTTTTTTTCTGCAAGGGTTTGTCGCCCTGATTTTGTATCGGGTTGGTTTTGGTCAAGGTCCAAAATTTCCAAAAGCCTTGTTCACCCCTTTTTTTTGTCTGGTGAGTCAAACAAAGTCAACTCTTATTGTTCTGATTGTGGCTTCCTCTTTTTTTTGCTGGGCTATTTTTAGCTAAGGCCCAAAATTTCAAAGAGCTCTGCACATCCTTTGCAGGGGTAATCCGTGCCATGTTTTGATATTTCATGTTGCTTATGCGAAAAAGTAGCTTGCAATCAGTATTTCGCGAAAAGATATTTCTTCTTTCGTGGAATTTTCCTTTGACCGAGGCCCATGGAACCTTGAAATGGTGGAACAGATGATCACCCGGGCGGATTTTCCTTTGCAGGGGTAATCCGTGCCATGTTCATTTTTTTGTCGACCTGCACCTTTTGTTTGGGGGACATCTATTATTTCTTTGTCTGCCACTATATTCGGCTTGCGCGAAACGTACCCAATTTCCTCCAGGTTGCACTTGACCTTCCTTTCCCTCTTTTTTGTTCTTTCTTTTTTTTTCGAAACAAAGCTAGGCTATGACCTTATATATACCAAGGACAGCTTTCATAGCTTTTCTCCATCAACACCCTTTGTTACGCCAACTTACAAGCGTAGTACACGCACTAGTTTATCTTGGTTAATCCAACAGTTTTCATGGCCGTTACCTTTGCTGAGGTGAAGAGGCTCTTAAGTGTCGTGGCGTTACCATGGGTGTTGGAAAATGGCTCATGGCTGGCCATTATTTTTGCCCTTTTGGGCGGTTGGAGAGTGAGAGTGTGTGCCCCCTTTAACTTTGAACCAATTTTGAAGATCTGTTTAATCAAGCGGGTCATTGACCCCCTTCTCATCTTAGAACTGCTGAGTGTTCTCATGCCAATTTACAGGCTTCGCATAACTGTCATGGTGCTTCTTTTGTCTATTTTTCTTTACGTAGCAGGTAATCTTCGCTTGGGGGTGCAAAATTTTCCCACAGACCCTGGGTATGCGGATTTGCTTTTTCCATGAGCTGTAGCGAGCGCTGGCATTGATTCAAGTTTTCTCCTCACTGCTTCACTTCGATTTTTTTCTTTTTTTTTTTTTTCCTTTTTTGTAGAGTTTCTAATCAATCGGGGTATTCCTTATCTCATTAGCCCTCCGCATGTCCTCTTGCCCTGTGGTCACTTTAGCAAGCAAAGTCTCGATCTAAAGTTCAGCGATGCTCAAGCCTGATTGAACTCGGGGTGGCTACTACTTTTCGGGACGAGCTTAATGTCCTGATGATGACCAAAGAGTGAATCTCCTTGTTGGCCAACTTTGGTTACTTTGTTTTGTTTTAAGTTTTTTTTTTCTTTTTTTTTTGTTTGGGTGATAGAAACCTGAGAGATATGTATCCTGTACAGTTTGTAGGCAAAGTTTTGTGTTATGGCGGTTGTATTTAGCATGCCTCTGTTAAGGATGTTTGTACCCTCGTGCTAATATTTGAAGAATAAAATTTTTCAATACTGCATTTCAATCGTGTAATCTTTCCAGTGGGGCAATGAATTGGCTCCTATTGACCTTGATTACATGAACCAATTCTGGTTCTTTGTCACTTGCCGAATGGGGTAAAGGGCTGATGCTTCGTTATTCTCTTTTTTGTTCATGTGGATGGGGGTTTATAACAATTGATTATTTTGCGTGTGGAATGGAGCTTCAAAAGACCTGTGGAATAACAATTTTATGAAGCCGAGGCATTCCCGTAAGGCTGTTATTTCCAGGGAAATAAAGTTCCAACTGATTTGGGTCGACAAGTCACGAAATTCGTCATTGAATTGATTTTGGTTAAGGCCCAAAATCGTAAAAGCCTCGTTCATCCTTTCGGATCCGGTAAGATGAACGACAACCGGTGTCAGTTGCTTCTGGCGCACTCTGACAAAATTGACCATATTTTTTGTGGATTTTGGTTTGTGGAATTTTTATGGAGTTTTGGAGAGAATTTTATGGAAGAAATGCCTTATGGACGTTCAGTTTGAACAAGGCATTCCTTAATGCATTATTTTCAGGGACATAAAGCTTCAGTTGCTCCTTGTACCTGCAAAGGAAAATGAATAGCCCTCAGGAGCGACTCGAAAGTCACCAAGTCATTGCACATGGCATTCGTCATCGGGCTGGTTTTGGTTAAGGCCCAAAATTTCTAAAAGCCTCGTTCATCTTTTCTGGTCCGGTAAGATGAATGACAACCGGTGTCAGTTGCTTATGGCGCACTCTGACATAATTGACCATATTTTTTTTGTGGATTTTTGGTTTGTGGAATTTTGTGGTGTTTGGGAAAATTTTATGGAAGAAATGCCTTATGGATGTCCAATTTGAACAAGGCATTCCTGGATGCATCATTTTCAGGGACATAAAGCTTCAGTCGCTCCTCGTACCTGCAAAGAAAAATGAATAGCCCTCAGGAGCGACTCGAAAGTCACCAAGTCATTGCACATGGCATTCGTCATCGGGCTGATTTTGGTTAAGGCCCAAAATTTCTAAAAGCCTCGTTCATCTTTTCTGGTCCGGTAAGATGAATGACAACCGGTGTCAGTTGCTTATGACGCACTCTGACATAATTGACCATCTTTTGGTGGATTTTGGTTTGTGGAATTTATTTGGAGTTTGTGAAGTAGATTTTTTTTGCTTCGGGTGGCTTTTTGATTTGGCGTTTTTTTTTTTCGTTCGAAAATTTGTGTTGTATTTTTTTTGAAAATCTTTGATGGGAAATCTCTCTTTTTCTCTTTTTTTTTTTTGGTGGAGATTTGATTTTGTGGGATTTTATTTTAGTGGAGATTTGGTTTTGTGGGATTTTATTTTGGTGGAGATTTGGTTTGATTTCGCGCCCAGAACGTTAATGGCACCTCCGTCAAATCTGCTCATCTTTTAAGCTCGAGGAGCCATCACGAGGGGCATATCTTGTCGTTGCCCCCTGCACGATTTCTGATAAATTTGACCCTTTTTGGAACGAGGCTGCTGCGTCAATAAGTGGGGCATGTTTGTCAGTCATATCCCTTGCGAGCCTTGGATCCCTTTCTCGGTCTCCTCGTCGGCCACAGGGCGTCCTTTGGATTGGACATTCCAAGAGCAGGCTTGCGTGTCTTTACTCCCATCTTTGACTCAGAGGCTCGGACTTAGGCTTGTGTACTTCGGTTTGGGTTTGGCTTACTCCGACCCTGCGTGTCTTCCTTATCACGAGTCTGGTCTATATATAGAGCCTATCTTTCTCCTAGCCACTCAATACCCCTCATCCAAAGTAGTTTACTTATGGATTCCATTTTGGTCCCATCCAGAAAGCGTCGACCTAATTTGCCCGCACTCGTTCTCCCTGATTGGTCTTATGGTCCACAGAACCGTTACCTTTTTCGGGATCGCGAAGCTTTCGAGTGTTTCCATAATAACATAAGTATTGCAGATAGACCCGTGATCCAGTGCTGTTATTTTGACCCACTGGGGAGGTTGGATAGGGAACATTCTCGCCTCCTTGCTAGTTGGGCTGAGTTCTGGAGACTGCGACGATTGGCTGGCCGTCAGTCTTCCTACCATCCTGAAGTCACTCGGTTATTTTATGCCAATTTTCGCATTTCGTACAACCATAAGAATGTGCCCCAGGCTTCTTCTTTCCTTTTTGGGAGGTACCTTCCCCTAGGGCTTACGGAGCTTGCACATTTCCTGGAGGCCTCTGCAACTCTTGATGGCCTCCCAGTTTATACATATGTTTGCTGGCCTCGTGATTGTGAGAGCCGTTCTGTTTACCGACGTTGGTTCAGATTTCGGGCCGACCCGATCAATGGGACACTGTGTACTTCGTCCCTCCCTGCTTTGCACAGGTCATTCTTTTCTTTGTATAGTCCCTCTCCCTCTTTTTTTATATACGTGGTTCTTATTTCAATTTCTCATAGGTTGTGTTTTTTTTTTTAGCAGGGTTTTATTTGCAATGATCACCCACATTCTTTTGCCCCAGAGTGATTTTACCAATTTCACAAGCTCTGAGACCCTTTTTTACCTACGTCATTTGATTGCCAGAGACAAGAAGATCAATGTGGCGCATGTTATTCTCCGGCATATGCACCATGCGTCGGAGTCGGCTTATGCGCCGCTGCCTTATGGGCATTTGGTGGAGGAATATATGGCTGCACTGGGTATTCCCTTACCAGAGAAGATGTGGGGGAAATCTATCTCTGGTTGTGACCAAGCATATCCCCGTAACCTGATTGGGGATCTTACCTCTTTGGGTTGGGTTGAGAGTTCCAGTGGAAGGCTGATTCCGGACCCTAACCATGTGGTGAATGATTATATCCTGACACTCGGCGCGGTGCCTAACCAGTATGGGCCCCCGCGAGAGGGCTCTCCACCGTCCGATGCTGAATCTAGCACCGATGGTCCCAAGGTGTCCTTGTCCCACCTTGACAAGAGGTTTGACGATATATATAGTCATATCGGGACCGTGGAGAAGAAGATCGACAGAATTCTCACTGCCCTTGGCCCACAAATTGTGAATGCCTCTCGAGTTACGAGCTCGTCTAGAACCGTGACAGTATGTCAGGGTATGAGGGGCATAGACCTGACCCAAGGTGGGGGTTCTGACGAGGAGGTAGATACCACCATCAGGCTCTGAACATTTTGGTCTCTTTTCCAGTTTTAAGCTTAGGTGCTTGTATTTGCAGAGGTGGTATTTTCTGGGGGTTAAGATGAGATTTCGGGATTTGCCAATGTTTTTCTTTCTTCTTTTTCTTTTTTGTTTCAACATAAACGTCTGCTTTGTTGGGGTAGATCGCAAGAGCCAATTAGTCTGACGTTTTGGCAAGATTGAGACTACTTTCTCGTGGTATTTTCGGTGTTCTGCATGGGTTTGGTTGAATTGCTGGGAGTGTTCATCCAAACTTGGAGGTGATGTGACAACCCTATTACTCGGAGATTGTCATTTCGGGTTCGGAAAGAAGGGGTGTGGATTCGCTTTTCTTTCTGAACACAAAGAGGAATGAAGCTTTTCGGTCCGAGGTGTTGTTTTGGTGAGGTTTTTGTAGCCTCCTTTATTATATCTATGTACGAAGTTTTTTTTTTTTTTTTTTTTTTTTTACTATATATTTACTTTATGTACAATTTCCTCCGAATGTTTCCTTACGAGCCATTAGGAACTGCTCTTCTATGCGCTCATGCGTAGTATTTCTTTAAATATCTTCCATTTATGGGTCCCATAGGGAGGTTTCCCTCTTTATCGATTAGGAGGTAGGCCCCTCCTTCAAATACTTGTTTAATTGCATACGGTCCTTCCCAATTTGGTGCGAATTTGGGGCCATGGTGTTTTCCCAAGATGGGTCGTCGTAATATCAGGACGAGTTCTCCTTTTCGAAACGTACGCGGCCGAGCCAATTTATCATAAGCCCTTGCCATTTGTGCTCGATATATCTCTAATCTTTGTTGAGCAGCTAATCGGCCCTCCTCCATGGCATCTAGCTCTTCTAATCTTAACCTGGCTCTTTCATCCAATGACATTCCACAATACATGGCCGTTCGTAAGGATGGGAGTTCCACTTCCAAAGGGAGAATAGCCTCCACCGCAAACACCAACGAGTATGGGGTAGATTGAGTTGGTGTCTTCTCGGTGGTCCTGTATGCCCAGAGCGCTTCCGGGAGTCGATCATGCCAGGTTCGATGATCCTTGCCTATCATTTTTCTCAAAATTCGTATTAGTGTTTTATTAAAAGCCTCAGCTAATTCGTTGGCTCGTGGATTATAAATCGAGGAGTATCTCCAGTCTATTTTGTGGTGTCGGGTGAAGTTGTACACCTTCGCATTCTTAAAGGCCATTCCATTGTCAGAAATAATTCTTCGGGGAGTACCGAACCGATATATAATTCGAGTTTGGAAAAATCTGACAACATCATCGGCTTTTATCTCTTTGTACGCCTCTGCCTCGGCCCACTTAGAAAAGTAGTCTGTTGCCGCCAATATGTATCGGTGCCCTTTTGATGACGGTGGGTCGATCGGACCGATAATGTCTGTTCCCCACATATCAAAGGGCCATGACGCGACTGTTGGGTGTAATGGGCCCGGGTGTTGGTGTATGAAATCTCCATTGACTTGACATGCGTGGCATTTTCGTGAATGTTTTTCACAGTCAGAGACCATAGACGGCCAGTAATACCCGAAACGCTTGATCTGCAATCGCATTTTCGGACCCGACTGATGGGCCCCGCATATCCCAGAGTGCACTTCTTGCATGATTTGCTCAGCTTCTCGTTTAGATACGCATCTGAGCCATAATTGATCATATGACCTTCGATAGAGGGTATTATTTATGAAGACATATCGTAAGACTCGCTTCTTGATTTGTTCTCTCGAGGCCCGATTTTCAGGCAGAGCCCCCTGCCAGAAGTAATCCAAGAAGGGTTGCCTCCAGTCTTGTTCCTCCTTGATTTCTTCTACCACGAAAATCTCGATGATACCTCCTTTCCCTTGATTTTCCCATTCCTCGACATCTATGAACATGACATTTTCGATGTCCGGTTCAAGGCTCATGAAGTAGGGTGCAAGCGAGGCTCGATTGTGGATTGTGATTTGAATTCCTTCGGTGCTTGGTTCTCCGAGCTCCTTAGCAAGTCTTGCCAAAGCATCAGCTTTCCCATTCATAGCTCTAGACACTTTTTCTAATGTTATTTGGGAAAATTTCGTGATTAGTTCTAATGCTTTCTCATTGTATTTAACGAGCTCTGGTTTGAGTGTTTTGTACTTCCCTTTGATTTGATTGAGAACGAGTTGCGAATCACCATACACTTTTAAATTTTCGATCCTCATCTTCAGGGCAATTTCAAGGCCCGCAATCAGTGCCTCATACTCGGCCTCATTATTAGTACATGACTCCGTGAGAATGAAAGAGCGGCGTATAATGCCCCCTTCTGGTGTGACAAAGACCAGGCCTACCCCGGCTCGTATTTTCGGTAGTCTGGGCCTGACCGCCGGTTGTATAGAGGACGCACCATCAAAATACATCTTCCAATGTGACTCTTCTTCTTCAACGAAAAGGGCTTCCTCATCGGGAAACTCACAGGCAAGCGGGGAGTCATCGGGGATAGGGTGTGCCGCTAAAAAGTCTGCTAAGGCTTGCCCTTTGATAGCTTTTTGAGGCGCGTATGTTATATCGAACTCCATTAAAGCGATGGTCCATCTTGCTAATCTCCCCGTGAGCATGGGTCGGGTCATTAAAAATTTTAATGGATCGACTTTTGAGATGAGTGTAACCTTGTGGGCCAACATATAGTGTCTCAATTTTTTGGTGGCGAACACTAAGGCCAGGCAATGCTTCTCGATTGGTGAGTAGGAGTGCTCGGCTCCAACCAACATCCGACTGAGATAATAGAGAGCATTCTCTTTTCCTTCATCATTTTCTTGGGCCAATAATGCTCCCAATGAACCATCTGTGGCAGTAGTGTAAAGAATGAGAGGCTTGCTAGGTATAGGTGCCGCCAAAACTGGGGAATTAAGAAGGTAACTCTTAATATCCTCCAAGGCCTCTTGACATCGCCCGTCCCATTTGAAAGGGGTGTTTTTCTTTGTGAGTTGGGTAAATGGTTTTATCTTTCCTGAAAGGTTAGCGATAAATCTCCTGATATATGCCAATCGTCCTTGCAGGGAACGAAGCTGTTTCAAGTTTCTGGGTGGCGGCAATTCTTGAATGGCTTTGATCTTTGCAGGATCGATCTCGATCCCTCGGTGTCTTACCACGAACCCGAGGAATTTTCCCGAAGAGACCATGAACGCACATTTGAGTGGATTAAGTTTGAGTGCATGTAGTCTCAATCGCCCGAACACAAGGCGAAGGTACCGCATATGTTCTTCATGGGAATGTGCTTTTACCACTATATCATCCACATAACATTCGACCACGCGGTGTATTAGATCATCAAAGACTTTGGTCATAGCTCTTTGATAAGTGGCACCAGCATTCTTGAGACCAAAGGGCATAACCTTGTAGCAGTAAATGCCTACGGGCGTGCGAAACGCAGTGTGTTTTTGATCATCTTCATCCATCTTTATTTGGTTATAGCCCGAGTACCCGTCCATAAAGGAGAATACTTCATAAGACGAGGTATGGTCGATGATTATTTCTGTCACAGGCAGGGAAAAGTCATCCTTTGGGCACGCTTTATTTAGGTCCCTAAAGTCGACGCACACTCTGATTTGTCCATTCTTTTTCTTAACGGGGACAATATTTGCAACCCAATCAGGTGTTTCTTCTTCTCGGATAAAACCCGCTTCAACGAGTTTTTTAACTTCGGCCGTGACCTTTTCCTCAAGTTCGATTCTCATCCTTCGAGGTGCTTGCTTTACCGGCTTGAAACTTGGGTCGATTTTTAGCTTGTGAACCGCCACCAAGGGGTCGAGGCCTGGCATTTCACTATAGTCCCAGGCAAAACAGTCCATATGCTCAATTAGTAATAACTTCAACCGCTCCTGCTGCTCAAGGGATAAGGATGCATTTATGAAAGTTGGTCGAGGATTTTCAGCAGTGCCTAGGTTTATTTCAATCAATTCATCTACCGTGTTTTGTCCTCCTTCCTCGAGCTCTTTTGGTGCTGTTCTTGGGGCCGTAATGAATTGATCGTCATCACTGTCTCTTTTTTCAGTCACCGTATTACAGGTGTATGCCATTTCTTTTATATGTTTTCCCTTCACTACCAAATAGGTCGGGTCATCGATACCCCATAACTGTTCGTATTTCTTTTTTATGCTTACCCGTTCTTTAGATCGACGATACCCGAGACCACGGGTATTTCTTTTCTTGCCATCAGGCCCCTTTATTGGTTTGGGAACCATGTTCCATAACCTTCGAAAAAGTCTTGCCCTTTCTTTGCTTATAGGGTCAAAACATCGGAGTTTTTCGAAAATGTCAATTAACTCACTCTTATAGTTTCCTCTTGGTTTGAATGGCGTGAGTTCTGCCTTTACTTCGTCTAACCATCTTCCCCACCCTTCCCGAAAAGGGTCATCATTGTCGGTTTGATTATTTCCGGCCTTGTAGAAGAGGATTGGCGGTCGAACTATCTTTTCATCTTCTAAATATTCCACTTTAGCTGGAACCATAAACACCTCTAGTTCTTTGACTTGGTTCACCTCCTGACATGTTAGTTCTCTGTGGTGTTCTTTTAATACTCGATTAACAACTCGAGCATTTTCCCTTTTTGCTTCATTCTTCGCATCTCCTTCTGAGTGAATTGGGGTTACCTTTTCATTCGGAGTCGATTCAACTGGTACGAATCTAACCCTCAATGTTTGGCTTTTCTTTTTGGCTATCGTCTGATTAGATCGTTTTTCGATTGATTTCTGCCGGGGTTCTAAGTTTTGGGTAGTCTCTTCAGAGAAGTAGAACTGTGCATCTTCAAGGTGCACTTCGTGTACCGAAAAAGGCTGATCATCTCCTTTGATTCTTTTCTGTTGGTCTCCTCTCATATATTTAACGCATTGGTGGAGGGTTGAAGGTACCAATTGGTTTTCGTGTAACCATGGTCGCCCTAACAATGCTCCATAAACGGTGTTAACATCGATGACGTAGAACTTGACTCTAGTTGTCAGTTCTCCGAACTGAAATGGTAGGGTGACTCCTCCGAGCGTTTGTTGAGCATGTTGATCGAATCCTGCAATCGATGGTCTTTCCTCGGACAAGTATTTCATGTCAAGGTTAAGACGTTTTAGCGATTTTAATGGGAGGATATTGATTGACGATCCTGGGTCAACCAACATTCTGTTGAGTTTCGTCCCTTTGAATGTCCCGGAGATGTATAAGGGTCGATTGTGCTCTACGGTGCCGGTGAGTAAATCTTCATCTGTGAATGTTATTGTAGCGCACATTTCTGTTTCTTCTGTCACATGATTGTGAGCTGTTTCTGGCTCCTCTGCCATGTTGTTTTGGAAGCTTTCCGGGTTCTGAAGGGCATGTATGAGGATACTCCTTAGTTCTTGGGACATCATTAATGCATCAAAGACACTGAGTGGGGCTGGGATTTTCCGAAGATGCGACAGTATATTATAGTCAATAGTAGTCATTTTATTCCCTTCTGACGGGGCCACTGTTTCTCTGGCTCGTTTTTCTGCCCTTGCCTTGTCTTTCGGCGGTTGTCGCTCGGGTATGTTGGTGCCTGAACGGAGACTAACATTGCATTCGTTTTCATCGGACACGATTAGGCCACCAAACATGTTTTCTAGGGAGAGGGGCTCGTCTTCTTCACTGTCAGGCTCCCTCCCTAACATGATGGCCCCTGACTGCGCTGTGGGGATCATCATTGGTTCTTCTTCAGTGGTTTCATAATACTCACGCTTACCGATTTCCTCAGAGTCTTCGCTATCATACCCGTCAATTGAGGACGGGAGCTCTTTGGGATTATTTTTTAGTGTAATCATATTGACAAACTCACGCCTAGGGAGCCTTGGTATTCACCCTGGATTTTGTCTCGGTGGCATGACGTCGAATTGAGTTTCCCTTAGCAAAGATCGTCGATGTGAATTCACACGACTGAGTTGACGCTCTATTTCGACCCATGTTCGGAAAGCAGGACATCTTCTTGTAGTATGCCCCCTCTCTTGATGGTACAGGCAGAACTTAGAATGATCCATAATCCCCCGAGCACACCAGTCTAAGGGGGCGGGTCCTTGTCTTCGTGGCACTGGTCTGGATGCTGGAGGTGGTAGCCTATAACTATCCTGTTGAACCATTCTTTTCTGCCGTCTGTTGTGGTGTCTTTCAGGTTGCGTGTGATTTATTCCTTCGGAAGACTGGTTCCTGAGTATCTCTTCATTTTTGGCTTTTCCGTGATTAAACTGCCTTTGCCGGCCTTGGGAATTTTCTCTAGAGGTTCCAGAAATTTGGTTTTGTGTTGGCACGGCTGACGAACGCGCCTCCCTTGCCTGAAGAATGTTTGATTTAGCCTGCGATGGAGCAATCTGTCTGAGTTCTATGTTTGCTGATTTATTTTTTAGAGATACACTCCCTTGTATTCTAAAAAGCTGGGCTTGTTTCCGTCCCTTGACACCCTTCTTCGGCACTGCATGTGGTTGCTTCTCATTCTGCGAATTTTTTGACACATCATGGTTCTGTTTTTGACATGTGACACTTGGTATGTTTCGCAATCCGGGCTTCTCTTGTGATTCCTGGACCCGTTTTTCGGAGAATTCTTCACCTTTTGTTTTCTTTGGCTGCCATATTTTCCCTTTTCTATAAGGGATATCACCCAAGGCTCTTATGGGCTCATCTGAAGAAGTGCCTGGGACTCTTGGTCTCAACCTTCCTGCATTCTCATCTTCGCACTTTCGTGGAGCCAGAGAGCTCAGGCTTGCCTTCAAAGTGGCGAGCATTGCTTCATTTTGTTGATAGATCATGGTAATCAGACTGTGGTGTTGAGACAGTTTCCTCTTAATATTCTGCATGTCTTTGTCATTAGTTTCAACGAGTGTTCTGCATCCACCTCCTTGTGTATCTTGACCGGAATTTTGTATGACGATCCCTTTATTTTTCATTTTTGGAAAACCTTTCAGCTGTGATTTTCTTCCAAGGAAGGCGGAAGTGTTGTTGTCGCCTTCCTTATGAGGTAGCCAGGGGAGGCATGTTTCTCCCTTACTTTTAGATGACTCCCCTCTTTCCTGGCAAGACAACCTTGTTCCCGTAATATTCCCGGCGAGGTAAGACGAGGGGAGGATTTCATTCCCCTGGTCTTTTGGGGTCGATCTTTCCGGAAGAAGTTCGGGTTGTTCTCCGGTTGTTATCTCATTAGGAATTTCAGTGCCTTCAGAAACGAAGTAACATCGATGATTTTGGACAGTCTTTTCATTGTTAGAAGAGTCACTTTTTTTGTCATCGGCATCATTGACGGTTCCTAAGTCTCTTCCGGTATCAATATCAGTTGAGTTTTCTTCTAACTCAATCACTGCACCCTGTAATTCTTTTTCAATTAGTCGGAATATCTCGTCGATCATTCGGGGTTCTAATTTGAGTATCTCTCCCTTGTCCTGCCCATGAGCGACCATCCGGATTTCTGACTCGTCTGAGTCTGACTCTAGAATTTCAAGCTCAACAATTGTCAGACCCAGAGGTGCAAGTATTGATTCTGGCTCGACAGAGACCTCACACTCGAAGATATACTTTTCTTGGGCAAGAGTGTCCCCTCTAACCCCCGTGCTGCAACACGACCGACGAGGGTATTTTTGTTTTCTCGTCTTACCCCCTCGTGGTGACACTTGTTCTAATTTTTGGCTCTGTTGGTAATACGGGGCTAGGTCCTGATGAGTCATCTTTGCTTTCTTCCGTCTATAAACTCTTGGCGACTTAGGCAGGCTAGCCTCAAGGGGTAGTTGGTTCATATTAATGATCTGTTCCGTTTGCTCTTTCTCTTGGTGCTCGGGAAATTCATCCTGAATCATTTTTACTAACTGTTGCACAGTTTCCAGGATTGCATTTGCCAGTTGAAGGAGTTGTGTAGATCTTGCCCCCTGGCTTTTTCCCGAAGGAGAGACATGAGGGTTTTCTTTTCTGCTTATGTTTCTTGTATGGACCATATTACAATGGTGTCTTTCTTCGCCCCTTGGCCTTTCATTTAATACCAATTTACTCATGACTTGTGATGGAATGAAATGGGCTAAGGTTATAGCCGTAGGCCGCCCTTGCTCGTAAACTTCTTTGACTTTTCTCACTGGCGGTTCTACTCCTGCAATTCTTTTGATCGTGGAGAGTTTCATGGGCTTTTTCTTCTTCTTATTTTCGGACGTGGCAATGGTTATCACTCGAGGAGGAGGAATTGGTGCTACTGGAGCAAGTTTGCCCTGCCACTTAATCTGAGGCTCCTCTTGCAGCTTTCTTAACATTCTCCGAGTTTTCTTAGACAAGTGTACTGTCCAGGGGTTCGATGATGTTTCACCTTCTGTTTGTTTGTGATGGGTTATCATATTTACTGAAAAATGAGGAGCCGGAATTTGCTGGGCTGCCTTGGGAATTTTAAACTCTTTGCTTTGTATTTTCCTTTCTAACCAATCTTTGAAAACGTAACAGTTTTCCAAGGTATGTCCCAATATTCTGTGGTATAGGCAGAAATTAGGATCATCAGATTTGTCTGCATCTTCTGGGCGCTTGCTTGGCGGCAATTGCATTCATTTTTCTGAGGTAGCTTTGAAAAGCTCTACCACATATTCTTTCTTAAACGAGTATGGCTTGCTCTGCCTTTCACGAAGACTCATTCGATTTGGTCTTGTTAGCTCTGAAGGATCATCTTGCTTTTCTATTTGATTTACTCTCTCGACATTGGTGTTTTGAGAGTAAGAACCGCCGGAATTTCTAACCATCTTGGCTTCGGCCCTCTTATTATTTTCTTTTCTCTTCTCTTTCTCGATACGGGGGCCCGCTGGTGGGTTCCAACCTTCCTGGTTTAGTGTCTCGTACTGAGACACCAAAGTGACCAATCTTTGAAAAGTGCTTATCTGAACTGGCAACAGATGAGACCTGATCCATGCGGGTAAATTATTTATGATCATCTTGACTTGGTCGAATTCCTTCATGGGAGGTTGGCAACGAATGCTTAGGTTTCTCCACCTTGTTATGTATTCCATGATCGATTCTCCCTTCTTCAGTTTTACTCCGGCCATTTGTATCATGGTGATTTCTTCAGTAATAACCATGAATTTAGAACAAAAGGCATCCGCCATTTCATCCCATGAATGGATACTATTTTCCTCTAACGATGCATACCATTCGAAGGCGATTCCCGACAAGCTCTGAGGGAATTGTCGCAGGAGTAAAGCCTGATTGTCGGCAGTGTCGCCACACGCTGTTAAAAAGTGTGCGAGATGTTGTTCAGGGGTTGTCTTGGTCCCTGTTCCGTCAAACATACGAAAGCGAGGCACCGTGTACTTCTTGGGGAAAGGTTCCTTATCAAAGTGTTTCAGGTAGGGTCTACCAACTCCTCTTCGAGGTCGCACTGATTCTCCCATATTGAGATTCTTGATTTGTTTACGGATCATTTCTTGTATATCCTCACTGGTCATGGTGAATGCCTGCTCCTCGGAGGAATAACTTTGTCTTCTGTTTTGGCTTGACGTTTCAGGCAAGGCATAGTGGCTTGTCCTTTTCTTGGTTTCCTCACTTTTCATTGATTTTTTCGAGGGTTCCTCAATGTAGACCCTTGGGTGACCCTTCTTGCGATATCTCGCTTCATCTTCCCCTTCAGAGGTATCTGACATGGCTTTTGCTTTTAACCTTGCCATTTCTTCACACAGAGTTTCCATTTGGTGGTTCATTTTTTCGATGATCTCTTGAAAGTGAGTAATCACGTTGTCTCTCTCGTTTTCAGAGCTTTCTTCCTCTGAAACCTCCTGATTAGGTTCGAGCTCTTTATCGCTATTTTCCATCTCAACTGTGGGGACGGAGGGTCCTGCTGCCTGTGTAACCCCTTTCTTAGACCTCGTGGTGGCACCTATCATAGATACAGGCGCCTTTGGTTTAGTCGCGGGTCTTCCTCTACCTTTCTTGGTAGCTTTGGTCCCGACAGGGTCTTCACTTTCGGCTGTTGACTTTTCAGCTTCTGTTTGGTTGCCCTCACCTTTATCGGCATTGAGTGTATAGGCCTCCTCTATTTCTTCGGGATCGCCCACAGTGCTTACCATGTGTACAGCGAACGAGTTCCTGGGCTCTTTCCTTCGCCATTCCATTCGCTCGCTTAGTTTATGAGTTCTTGCCGCTCTCTTGACTCGGGATTCTAGAACTCCTAGTTCCGTGTGCAGCTTTCTCCGAAAAGTAGACTTGATCTTCTCGGTATTCCCCTCTCGTATTAATGTTCTTTTCCATTTTTTAGGAAAATCCACTTCTTCTTTAGGAAATACCAACCTCTCATGCACAGAAAGGCTTTTTTCTTCCGGGAAGACCAATCTTTCATGCACGGGGCGATGTCCCCAACTGTGCGTATTTCTGTTACCCTTTTTTATCTTCTTGGTGGATTTTCTTGCTATCTCAAATTCATATGTTGGAACATGAGACCTATCTTCCCATTTAGGTTGCAGATTAAGGGTGCGTGCCTTCCTCTGACCGGTAATGATATGATATGCCTTGCGAATCTTTTGAGCGACAGTAAGCTTTTTGGCTTGACTCGCCATCGGGACCGGGGCCGTTTTGAAATGGGCCGGTATGTCCCTCCATGCCATGAGGCGAGTAGTTGGTGCCTTCCATTTTAGACTTCTTAGTGGTGCGAATGAATTATGCACCGGTAAGTTAGGCTCTGCTACCAGGCTGTTCTGATACGCCTGCCGTGCTCTGGCCTCAGAAACTTTCACCCTTTTCATAGGCTTGGGTGTCGGTTTCGGTATGTTATTTTTGTTCCTGGTTGTCCCCTGGTATTTGTTCATCTTTACAGGGGTCACAGTGATGCTGGGAAAGGATTGATGCACCTTGCCCCCAGTGATGGTGAAAGGCGCACTCACTTGCATTATGGGAATGGTGACCGGGATAGACCCGACCATGATCATCCCAACTGTGCCTCCCTGATTCTTGTTCTGCTTTCGTGCCATCGGATTCCTGCAAAAAGATAATGTCTTGGAATCATGGTCAGCGAATAGGAAATATTTTTGACAATATCATGCTCAGTCTGTGCATTTCATATTCTTTGATATTCCCAGATGAGAGGAAAAGGAGGTCCCACCGGGCGTGCCAGAAACCTGTCCGGCTCTTTTTGACGGATTTCCCGTTTGAAGAAGAAAAGCAAAAAGTTGATCGGATCAGATATCCCCTCGTAGGTCAAAGTCTCGACCACGGGCGCCTCCCACTTAAGAGATGCTCGCTCGTGCGTACTTTGCTCCCACGAGAGTTTATTTTTGTGTAGGTCCTTTCTTTCCGACGGGCGCAAGCCCCCGCCGTTAATTACCCTGGTTACTTTCCTAGGCACCTCTGGATCGGGAATATCAAAGAATATGTGCTGCAGACTGTTAGTGAATTGTCAATAAAACAATTAGTGCCATGGATATGAGTATTTGCGGGTGTTTATTTTATTACTTTCTCCCCCTTTTTTTATTTGATTTGTTTGTTTTTTTTTTTTTTTTAATATGATAGGTAATGAGCGGAGGATATGTGATATGGTTCGAATGATTCCCCTTTTTTTATGAGATTTTTAGGTATGGTTAATTCTTTTTTTTTTTGAAGATTACTCAAGAGCCTTATTTAGCATGCTTTCGTTGGGTGAGCTTTGGGTCACCGAAACTATTTCATCTGATAAGGCAATATTTGGTTTTGGATTTTGCTCCTTCAGCATGTCTGGTCAGGTAGGCTTTGGGTCACCTGAACTGTTTTAGCAGTCGGGACAGAGTGTTATCTTGAAATGAGGTCACGGGATCATCCGGATACCGCAGGTTTCTTTTCTTTCTTTTTTTTGGGGCGTCCATCAATAATTTTTGTCAAGTGGGCCTTATACCATCAAGACGTTTTTAATTTTCAGGATGATGTGTTATCTATAGTGAGGTCGCGGGATCACAAGATACCACAAGGTTTTGGTCCATCAGTAGTTTTTGTCAAGTGGGCCTTATACCATCAAGACGTTTTTAACTTTCAAGACCAGGTGTCATTAAGAGTAAGGTCGTGGGATCACTCTAACACCCCAAGATTTGTGTCCATCAGCGGATTTCGTCAGGCGAGCTTTGGGTCACCGGAACTATTTTCAGCAGTCAGGACAATATGTCATTGAGAGTGAGGTCGTGGGATCACTCAGACACTACGAGATTTGGGTCCCTCAGCAGATTTCGTCAGGTGAGCTTTGGGTCACCAGAACTATTTTAGCAGTCGGGACAGAGTGTCATCTGGAATGAGGTCACGGGATCATCCAGATACCACAGGTTTATTTTCTCTTTTTTTTTTGGGCGTCCATCAATAGTTTTTGTCCAGTGGGCCTTATACCATCAAGACGTTTTTAATTTTCAGGACGATATGCTATCTGTAATGAGGTCACGGGATCACAAGATACCACAAGATTTTGGTCTATCAGTAGTTTTTGTCAAGTGGGCCATATACCATCAAGACGTTTTTTAACTTTCAAGACCAGGTGTCATCAGGAGTGAGGTCGTGGGATCACTCTAACACCATGAGATTTGGGTCCATCAGCAGATTTCGTCAGGTGGGCTTTGAGTCACCGGATCTATTTTAGCAGTCAGGACAATGCGTCATTGAGAGTGAGATCATGGGATCACTCAGACACTACGAGATTTGGGTCCCTCGGCAGGTTCGTCAGGTGGGCTTTGGGTCACCAGAATTATTTTAGCAGTCGGGACAGAGTGTCATCTGAAATGAGGTCACGGGATCATCCAGATACCACAGGTTTCTTTTCTTTTTCTCTTTTTTTTTTGGGCGTCCATCAATAGTTTTTGTCCAGTGGGCCTTATACCATCAAGACGTTTTTAATTTTCAGGACGATGTGCTATCTATAGTGAGGTCACGGGATCACAAGATACCACAAGGTTTTGGTCCATCAGTAGTTTTTGTCAAGTGGGCCTTATACCATCAAGACGTTTTTAACTTTCAAGACCGGGTGTCACTGGGAGTGAGGTCGTGGGATCACTCAGACACTACGAGATTTGGGTCCATCAGCAGATTTCGTCAGGTAAGCTTTGGGTCACCAGAACTATTTTAGCAGTCAGGATAATGTGTCATCGAGAGTGAGGTCGTGGGATCACTCAGACACTACGGGATTTAGGTCCCTCAGCAGATTTCGTCAGGTGGGCTTTGGGTCACCAGAACTATTTTAGCAGTTGGGACAGAGTGGCATCTGAAATGAGGTCACGGGATCATCCAGATATCACAAGTTTCTTTTCTTCTTTTTTTTTTTTGACGTCCATCAATAGTTTTTTGTCAAGTGGGCCTTATGCCATCAAGACGTTTTTAACTTTCAGGACGATGTGCCATCTGTAGTGAGATCGCGAGATCACTCAGATATAGCGGGATTTTGGTTTGGCTTTTGTTCTCTTTCTTTTTATTTTGTCTTAGTTTTGGGTTCGGACTTTTGGTTTTGGGTCGTTGGTTTGATTTGGTTTAATTTTGGTTTTGTTTCCTTTTTTTTTGTTTTTGTTTTGGTTTTGATTTTGAATTTGGGGTTGGGACTCCGTTTGTGAGGCAACTAACTGGGTCCCGGGAAGGTTACATTTTTTTTTTTTAATTTCGATTTTGGTTTTAAGACTCCATATCTAAGGCCAGGCGGCTGGGTCTTGCAGAGGTTTGATTTTTTTTGGGTTAGGACTCCATATCTGAGGCACGTTAGCTGGATCCTGGAAATATTACATTTTTATTTTTGGCTTTGATTTCAAGACTCCATATCTGAGGCCAGGCGGCTGGGTCTTGCAAAAAGTTTGATGTTCTGTTTATTTTCGGGATTAGGACTATGTTTCTGAGACAACTAGCTGGGTCCTGGAAATGTTACATTTTTTTATTTCAGGTTTTGGTTTTAAGACTCCATATCTGAGGCCAGGCAGCTGAGTCTTGCAGAGGTTTGATTTTTTTTTGTTAGGACTCCGTATCTGAGGCAACTAGCTGGGTCCTGGGAATATTATATATATATATATTTTTTGGTTTTGGTTTTAAGACCCCATATCTGAGGCCAAGCGGCTGGGTCTTGCAGAATTTTAATTTTTTTATTCTTGGGGTTAGGACTCCCTATCTGAGGCAGCTAGCTGGGTCCTGGGAATGTTATTTTTTTTATTTCAGGTTTTGGTTTTAAGACTCCATATCTGAGGCCAGACGGCTGGGTCTTGTAGAGGTTTTGGCTTTGACCTATCTTTCTGACTTGAGAATGATCAGAGCACGGCTTATATTCCCTTTTATCTGTCGGTGTTTAGAGAGAGCTCCTTATGAGATTCCTCAATTCGGCCAAATTCTTGAAGCTGATCCATTTTCCGAATATTCTGCATTATGAGGGTTCCTGATACCTGCAACGGGTCTATTTTTTTTTGGGGCTTTGGGGCAATTACTCAGCATGAATATATTATTTATATTTTTCGGAGTTCGCAAGGATTTTTCTCATATTTTTCTGAGCTTCTGGTGATTTTTGATGGGTTTTTCAGATTGGCAATACACTGCTTGGTTGCTATTTTGGTGTTTATATGATTTGATTGGTTTTAGTTGGGTTTTTGGCTATGGTATTTAGTAAAAATGGATTCTCTATATTTTTCTGGATTTATAGAAATTTGGTTTGGATTTTTCTGAGTTTGCTATGGTTTTTGGCATATTTTTGAAGTTTCAGCAATTTTGAATTTATCTGATTGGGCCACGTCAGCATCAAGGGATGAGCACATGGGTGGCTACACACCTCAGCGGCAGGGATCAAATACACCATTCTCGCCACAGGAAATCTTAAAATTTGAGATGCCTTATTTTTCCCTCTGTTTCATTTCGCCATGCGCGTGGCCTTCATGAGCCAACAAAGGGGGTTGATTGGTAGAGGGGCGGCGACCAATAGGGACTTACACCGGGCTCACCCAGAGATTTTCTTTTATTTCCTCTTTTTTTCACTTTCTCCTTCCTCTTTCGATCCGACGAGGGGTTTTAAACTTTTAATACCAATAGTCCAGAATTCGACCATCCGGACATGTTGCGCATCAGAGAGGAGGGATTCATGAGCTTCATGAAGCTTTCTCGAGGCCATGGATCTCATTACCTTGATGTGAATACTGCTCTCTACTGTTCTTCGCCATGAGACACAGCAGCTTCGAGAAGTGGACTTGCGATTGAGAGTTTACAAATTCCCTGAGAAGTAAGTATGACTGTTGCCGCCTTCAGTTTGTATGATGGGGACTCCTCAACACAAGATTTACACTAGCCATTTCTCTGTTTTTTGTATGCCCCTCAGGTACTCGACGAAATGTCTGAGCGAGGCAGTAAGAACAATTAGTCGGCAGTGTTATATCGCGACGGTGAAACTTTAGGCGTGTCTCTGGAGGTACTATAGAGTTGTCGGGGGACATCAAATAGCCTCAGTTAGAGGTTTTCCTTTTTTTTTTTTGCATTGGCATGGTTAGGAGGGGGGGTGTCATGCACATTCTGACTTATTGGTGCTACTAGATATTGGGATGACTCTGGGAGGCTATGAGTGGCATCAAATTGGTGATTCTGGATTTGTTCTTTTTTTTTTTTAGAGACACTGGATTATTTCGGGTTGTGGGTTGTTTGCAGTGAGAGGCAAGGCGGCAGGGGTTTGCTGGCTCATGGTTACTATGGGTTTTGAAGCATCATGGAGATGTTTTATGGTCACTGGTTGTGAGGAGAAGCAAGATGGCATATGATGAAACCTGCTGTCCTAAAGGTCCCCTTCTCCTTTTTTTTTATTTTCTTTTATTAATCGTTTCTTTTTTTTTATATATGTATGTAGCTCATTCATTTGCTTCATAGATGTATGCAAAAGTAACATAGGTGCAGATTGTTAATATGCGCATAATATGTTTTCTTGTTGTTTTTTTTTTTTTTACATGTAGGAACTGTGCAATAAAATTAAGGCAAAGAGCAAGCTTCATGGAAATATGATATAGTACTGTTATTGTGCATATCTTTTCCTCATTATTTACCAAATCATGACAGTACATATGTCCACATAGTTCTTCTTGTACAAAAAAAAGGATAGAGAAACAAGGATAGAGTAGCAATGATAAAAAAAGAAAAGAAAATGCAAAGTCAATTAGAATATGCCATGAAAGTTTACTGATATTGATGACTTGATGCAGACAAATATGAACATAAACCAGCTTTCAAGGAAAATATGAAATGAAAATAGTTCTCAGGCTTTACCATCTTTGAACTTATGCAAACTGATATACCCATGCACACCACATAATGGTGGCTGGGTCAAACATAAGGTGACTCTCAAAACAACAATTCAATTGAAGCAACAAGTTTTATTGATGAACTAGATGGTAATCACAACCAGTACCTTACCTTTCAACTATTGCCTGTATGCTACAAGATGCTTTGAGAAAACTAGTTCCCTAGTTTGCACAGAGCTTCTCTCTTTCTTCCCCTTTTTTATTTAATTTTTTTTTTAACCTAACCTACAGAGCTTTCTCTCTTTTTTGTGATTTCAGGATCTTCTTTGGGGTTTTTTTTTTTCCTGTTTTCTTCTTTCTCTTGCTCTCTTCTGATGCTATTTATATTTCAGAGGGTGTCTTATGGTCTCTCTTTTTTTTTGAACGGTGAAGCTGCCCCTTTATTTATAGAAAGAGCCAAGGATGTTTTGGTCACTTCACATTTTTTTTTACAATCCAGCCTTTAATTCTGTTTGTATAAGACTCTTCTCTTTTCTTTTCTTTTTTGCAGTATTTTTGGGTATAATACTTGCTGCAGGTGATGTCAACTCAACATTAAATGTTGCTCCAGGTATGATTCTCTATACCCTTCTGTGCTTAAACAGTTTGGTATTCCTTTCTCTCATTTGGCTCTACTGCCTTCTTTCAGTACACATAATTTCCACTTTGGGTATGGATTCAAACCCGATAAAATGTGAGGCATGTATAGCTCTACTGCCTTCTCTCAGCATTCATGACATTTATTTTAGATACGATCCTCTTCTCTCTCTCTCACATGGAACTTTGACTCAGGTATCCATACTTTGTACACAAGCATGATACAATCAACATCCTTTTGTCAAACTGATGCAGTCCGTTGCCAACCAAATTCTCTACATCTTCAATGCTGGTAAGCGTGCAAGGTTCAGTTATTATCTCAAACTCATGCTTAAAACCTGCAGCAGTTTTACTTCTTCTTAAATTGAGCCTAGAGCCATTGGACTTTCCATTTGGTTTTTTATGTGAATTATCACTAGAGCCTCTAAGTGGTATGTTTGATATTCTTCAATTATCAATAAATCATACAAGTCACTATTAGTGAACGTCTAACCAACTCAGTGTGCAACTTCCATTGGCACCCTCATGCACCTGGTCCATTTCGGCTCCAATTGACAACATTATCTCGCTCCTTATATCACCAAGAATCTGTGTAGATGATCAATTTGATATCCATGGATCAGATTGTGCTAATTTTGCATTGCTTTTTGCAACAGTCAGACCACTTCTTTTCAAAATTGGAGCTATAATAGAGCATGACAGTGATCAAGGTTGGTATCGTTACGTTCTCCTCGACTCCGGCCTTCCAGCGGTACCGAGAACACGGTTGCGGTGCTGTGGTTCGCCGGAACGGCTGTTGACAGAGGTAAGTTTCGTCTCCTTCTGTCATTTTGCTCTCCTCTTTTTTTTGTTTCATCAATTTCCCCCCTCTTTTTTGTTAACCAGACTAGGTACGGGGCCCAGGGACAAAGCCTATCGCGAGCTGCCACTTGTGAGAACTCGAAATGTTGACAGTTGGGCTCAAGTGAGATCGGCCAATCGGAGCAGCAACGAATGAAGGAGGAGGGTCTGACGGTGGGGCCTCCTATTTTTTTTTTTCTGTTTTGGATTCGGGTCTCCTTTCTTCTCTTACCGCCTTTACTGGGCCGAACATGTTTGTGGGCCGTAGGATTTCCTTATTTTTTCTCTCTATTTTTTTTTAATGCTGCTGCTGCTGTTTGAGAGGATTGTTGCATGTTCTTCCCAAATTCATTTGTGCTTGAAGTTTTGTGGGCATACTGAGGGCATTATGAGGAACACGTTGATATGATACTTTCCATTTATTGGCTATCAGAAATGTTCTATATCGTTATTTTTATTTCCTTTTTATTTATTATTTCATTTATCTCCATTACCTTATTTGAATCATGAGAACTCAAATGTGGGTCGTTTATTTGAATATGTGTGGCGCTCAGGCTTGATGCCAAAATCATTATAGAATTTCGAAGCTCTTTTTTTTTTACTCATGAAATGAAGCATTTTGCTTCCATAAAAATATTCCTCAAATATTTTATGTAACATTTCTTTAAAATGTCTCTCATAATTTAAGGTAATTGTCTCATGAATTTCTAAGCCTTAGAATTTGTTCGGCACATTCTGGCTAATACTTGGGGCGCTTTTGGTATTTTTCAAGCCTATGCCTTTCAAATACTCCTTGAGGTTTTCTGGGGCCATTTCAGGCTCCTATAGTCCTCCAAATATTCCCTGAGCATCTCATGCTATTTTGACCGCACATTTTTAGGGGTCAACAAGGGGCACTAGGGCAGGGCAAATAAATGAAATAATATCAATTATCAAACACCAAAATGTAAAAACCTGAACTCAAAATTTATAATGAAATTCACTCACCTAGTCACCCCGTCAGGCGAGATCGACACAAATAAGGCGCGAAGTAGCGTAGGGCGTAGGCCGTACTACCGTAGGCTGCGTAGCATGGTAGTCGCGGCCCGCCGGCCGGCGATCAGGAGATGCACCGCAGCGGCACCGGAGAGAAAAGTGAGCGAGTTTTAGGTTTTTCTGAGATCGAGAGAGTTATTAGAGAATTAACAAGGACTCAAGGAGACTAGGAGAGTAAGTTGAGGGAGCCAGGGAGGAGAGTAAGTTGGGCCAACGCCAAGCCTTAATGGGCTTTTATTTTTTTTAGAGTATGCTCAACTTAAAATATCTAATGACTGTAAATTAATTTTTCAAATCTTAGCGTATGTCTCGCCTACGCTCGCCTCCCCCTGGTTCCGCCCCTGACTGAGACGCATCAGGATGGTCAATGGTGGTAATCAGATGGATGAGTAATTGATAGTTTACATCTTTTGCTGGGGTGGTTCACAAATTTCCTCCTTTTTTCTTTCTAGTTTGTTTGTAGTAGGTGGGGCTTGTTATGTATTTGCTTATCTTCGAACTTTTTTTTCCCTTTTTCTTTTGGTTATCACCTCTCTGGTGATCACTTTGATACTTTATGCTTGTACTCTTTTTTGGCATCAGTGAGTATGCTAGCTTACACCTTTTGGGCAGCTTATTTTCAAAAAAAAAATTTCTTGGTGATTTTGGCTGTAAAAAAAATGTTTGTGAAATTGATTCTTAAACTGCTTTTCAATATATTCGATGCATAGTCAACATAAGAATTTTATGTCGAAAAAGTTTCCAACATTTAAGAATCACATCTACTATAGTTCATTAAAACATTATTTTCCGTATGAAAGATTACAAATTTGACGGTTTCAACACCCATCTCACCTCACGCTTAGAGACTAATATTGACTGAGACCCTCTTTAACTTCAGTGCAATTTTTAATTTCCCCTTTTTTGTGACTTTGTTCCCAGGGCGGAACTTAGGAGGGCCAGGAGTGTGCTTGGCATATGCTAATATTTGGATTTTCCTTAACTCATTCCATAAATTTGATTCTTTTGTTTAATATAAGATAACTTTGACCTACTCCAACAAAATTAAAAGCTGAATTGATTTCACATATTTGATAGTTTTGAGTCATTCTAAGTCAACGTGCTTGACATGCATCAAATACGATTCGAGACTCAACTATCGAAATTTCAAACGATCGGCCCATACCGCTCAATGTTATTTTCATACTAAAATTTTCTCTAAAGCCAGTTTTTAATTTTTTTTCGAAATCTAACTTTCGAACTTTTTTAAAATTAGAGGGTCTAAAATTAATTAGATTGATGATTCTTAAAATAAAAAATAATAGTAAGTAAACAAATTTGAAAAATATAAAATTTGATTATCAAAGATTATTTTACTATGAAAGACAAATTGAATGGTTCAGATTAATTGTTGTAATCTAAAAAATTAAAAACCGATCACATTTGACTGATTTAAGTGTCAAACACATTTGAATATAGTATTACTCATTTATATTTCATTTGGTATAACATGTGCTTTGATATATAAAAATAAAAAATTATGATTCTCATTTAATAATTTCTTTTTTTTATTTGCCTTCCTGTAATTATTTAATACTGGCCGTATTAAAAATTCATAAGAAATGCATAAAATATGCAAGTGTAATTGAAATTTTTTTGTTAGTTGAAATATGCTTATAAAATAATTATTTCATTTTACTTGATATAAATATTATTTTGATTAATTTATTAAATCACATTATGTTGCGATTTTTTTTAGTTCTAAATTCGGCCTCCCCTTATATCGTAATCCTGGTTCCGTCTCTGTTTGTTCCTAAGCTACTGGCCCAATAAGATGTAAGCAGGGAAAAAAAAAGGGAACATTACGTTATGCTTAATCATGTGCCATGTTACAAAGGTCAGCAAACAGTATATACATGTGATACTAAAAGAATTCCTTCCCAATCATAGTGAAAATCACACATAAATACATGTTTTTTTCCCTACAAGAATTGTAATTTTACAAGATATACAAACCCGTATTTCCAATTTTGGCATGCTGTGGCAGCTCTGCAGATGGGAAATTAATTCGGTTTGTATGGGGGCACCGCCTTCATAAATGGCGTTCTGTTCACTCTCTTCCCTCTTATAAAATATTCTTATATTCTGAATTTGGTCCAAAAATATGGAGCATAGATTGGAATGGGATTAATTGCTCCTTGCAAAACACTCAAAATGTACCGTATCCGCTTAAGTGTTCAACATATTAACACCAACAAACAGACAGAACAAACAGTATTAGAGGCCGACCGAACTGATTGACTATACATTTACAATAGAATGAATAAATTAATTGTAGGCTTGTAGCCGCCTACATTCTGTTACTTTCACAGTCTTGATTGTTTGTTGTTCCATCTTTGTATTGTAAAAGGCAGTAAGTCATATGTGAGCTAAAATTTATTCAATAATAAAATGAAGTTTCTTCAAGTTTCTAATGCTACACATTAGAGTTTGATGAATATTATATTATTATTAAATGTTGAAAATGTAATTTATAAAAGTGATATCCTATGTTGCAATTTATAGAATGCAACCTGTAACAAGATATAAACCATTTTAGTTAATAATTAATTATTGGAATAAGATAATTAAATGCATGGTACCGTACATTGAATAAATCATCAATAACCTCCTAAAAGTTTTTTTTTTTTATAATTCTAATATTAAAATATTATAATAAATTAAGGTCATATATAACTTCGAAGATTATTTTGTAACTAAAATCCAAATTGGTTTATTACATTTTTTTTATTTTGTCGGAGGCCTTCAGTGGCACATGCCAAGAAATATAAAAACTAGATCTAGGCCGACCACTGCGACCAGGCACCGTGCCAATAAAAAGACTACCTAGTAGAGAATAGTAAGCAGAAAAGGACAGCATAATAGTCATAAAATATATTTCGTTAAATTTTTGGAACCTTCACATGTTGTTGTCATAGGAGCAATCAATCCCACCACACTCATGAAACATGGAGAGATGGAACATGCAGCCCTAAACATATATCTGTCTCGCCATGCTCCAAACATGGCCCTCTTTTAACATTTTTTTTAATAAATAGCTTTTCATTTTTTCTCTTAAAATGAGGTTGATTTTGCTTCCCCGGTATTGATTTATGAAAGTAAGATAGCTTGGGATCTAATTCTTGTCCTTAATTAATTTTACAAGATATTAACTGTCCGAAAGTTTATTTCGTCAGCTCAGATTTTAAACTGCCAAAGATCATGCCGATTTAATTGAGTCGGAACGAAATTTTCATATTCATTTTTTTTCGAATAAAATTAAATTCGATAAGCACATTAATTAAAAAGGAAAACCTTTTCGTTTCTGTTGTTTTGTATAGCTCTATTCTTTTCGTATTAATTTAATATTTTTTATCAATTTTATAAGACACAATAACTTGATTTTTATTATTAAAACATGCTACACATTTTACACTCCGAAGGTGATATAACTAGCTGTGTCATCTATGATTTGGTGATTAAAAGAAAATTAACAAAATAACAATTAAACAAGTCGGTTCAATTAAAGACAGGTCGAGCCGGATATGAAAGTGGAATCCCTATTCTCTATCGTTGATATAGTACTATGAATAAGTTATTACATATATGAAAAAGGGCATTCATAGAGTACGTTGAAATTTCCTCTACGTTTTGAATATTTTCATATTGCATTACGCAGGCAAAAAATTAGAATCTTTTACCTTTTGGAGTCACGATCGTCAGGAGTCGAAGCATAGGCCTTAATTACCTCCCGTCATTTTTAATTCTTAAATAATGTTTTTGTTAACAGTTGCCCGGCTCTCTTTCCTCATTTTTTTCGTTTATTTATGGAATCTCATGCTTATTATCGACCCTATCATCTAGAGTGTATCCTCCTAGCATTTATGCTTCTCTCCCTCCCCTCATCTCATAACTATGACAATTATTATTTTTTTATACACTAATTGTTCTAGTTCTATATGCTAATTGTTATAGTTTTGTATATTAATTGTTCTAGTTTTGTATGTTAATTGTCCTAATTTCAGGACAGTTAGTATTATTTTCCAATATAGTTAGTATTATTGTTAGTGTTCTAAAAAAACACGACTTGTCTGAACATGGCAAGACACGACACAGTACGGAGGTGGCACGACACAGTAAAACACGGACACGGCACGACACGAGAACTTAAGCATGCCGTGTCTTTAAGCGTGTCGTGTCCAACTTTGATGGCATAGACACGACACGCAAATTGTGACACGACACAACACGGCATAAACACACGGCACGACACAACCCAAGAGACATAACAAGCTTATAATCAGGATCAAAGATAGTAAGTATTACGAAATAATAAGAAAAATCCTTATGTTGTCTATTTTTTAAGGACAATTTCATAGTTTGAATGTCTAGTTCATCCATAAGCATAAGTATATAACTATATTTTATGAAATTCAAACGTGTTCAAACAAGACATTGCACGACACGTTTAAAGAAAACACGAGACGACACAACATGAGGACACGAGGCGTGCCGTGTCCTTAGACATGTCGTGTCCATCTCTTAGAATTTAGACACGGCACGTGAAATATTTAGACACGGCACGACACGACAAATGATCCAGACAAGGCGTGTTTGATACGACACGACACGTATTTAGAACACTAATTATTGTTCAGGTAAAATACTAATTGTCCTAGTTTTGCATACTAATTGTCTTAGTTTTATATACTAATTGTACTGGTTTTCTATTTAATTGTCCTAGTTACAGGACAGTTAGTACTATTTTTCTAACATAGTATTATTGTTCGGGTAAAATGTTAATTGTCCTAATTTTGTATACTAATTGTTCTGGTTTTCTATTAAATTATCCTAGTTTCCAAGAGAGTTAGTATTATTGTTCGGGTAAATTTTAATTGTCCTAGTTTTGTATGCCAACTGTCCTAGTTTTGTATACTAATTGTCCTGGTAAAAATAGTAATTGTCCTTGAAAAAAAATAGTAATTGTCCTGAAAAAAATTAATTGTCAAAAAAAAGTTTAATTGTCCTGGAAAAAAATGAATATGCTCGGTATGTAAACTAATTGTCAGGGGGAGCAACATGGGAGGAAGTATGTGCCTAGGCACTGAATGGATAATTAATGAGGACAAAAATGAAAATGATTAATTAATGAGGACATTGGACAAGTTTCTGAAAATAACAAAATATTAAACACGTCGCTAGAGGGATGATGTAGATGATGGAATCTCACCATCACAGTTGTGATGGTGTTAAGTAATTCTGATTCTAAAAATACTTGTAATTAAAAGTTTAAAATATTAAACTGTCGGAACAGAGGATACATGGAATTACTACAATGCCAGCCTCTAATTCGACAGCAAAAATATGAATAAATAAGTAATTAATAACTGCTACACAAAAATTATATCATAAAAGAAGAAAAAAAACTGCATCGTACGTGCCCGGTGTGTCCTGCTAATGACAACCATAATGCCGGGTTAACACAAAACAACGCTTTGTTGTCAACAGAATTTTGTCTCGCCAAATATTGTGTTGTATAGTAGTGATCATTTATGTGCTGAAGTTTCTATTATTTAGTGAATTATTACGAATCATTGTTGAGATTAGGTGAAACTAAGATCATGTGCACCTGACAAGCGAACAAACTGAGGTCAGAGGTACATGTGGAAATCTAATGGAAAGCCAATTTTCCCACGAAACTATGCTCTTCAACTTCTTGGCTCGAGAGCTGGAATTACTAATTTGTTGGGGAATAACACTGGAATAGTTCCCTCAGGTACCGCCTTGCTCCAGCCTTGTTGCTCCTAAAATTTTCTCGTTTGTAATTTACCCATCCATTTGGGTTTGCCGGTTTGGTCGGTTTGGTAGTGTTATATAACAAATATTCCTTTATGCTGTTAAATCATCGTGTAATTGAACAACTAATTTAGATGATGATATTGATCCTCTTTTTAAACGGAAATTACGCCTATATTTTTTATGATTTGACTCAATATTTCCCATAAATGAATTTGCGGTCATCAAAACCATTAAAACTCCTGTCATACAATGAACGCCATTGCTTTAATTTTTTTTAAAAAAATCTTTTTCTCGTGGAAAATATGCAAAATACGGCCCTTTATTAAAACAAAAAGGAATGTTTCAAGCTCCAACTTGGAAAAAAAATAATATAAAAAGTTCATGGATTTTAACAGAAGGCACAATTTTCATAATCATCGCAACGGCATTGATTTAATAATTGGACTTGTAGCTTGGTTAAGTATAATCAAAAGGGTTTTTAGAAGAGGTCGTTGTGGAGAATTAAATTTCATTCAGGGGAGGAGCCATAGAGGGACTAGATAGGGCTTTAATTTGTCTCCAATATGCTTAAAAAATTGCTCAATTTTTTATGTATATTATCTTGTATTTTTAAATGATTATATAATTTGTTCTCCAATTAAAAGTGAGAACTTTTTTTTTAGAAAACTAGGTAGTAGCTACCTAGAAAAAGTGAGAACTTAATTTGTCTCCTTTATTGTAAATTTATGGCTCCCCTTGATTTCATTGATGTTGTTCATGGTCCTTGACGACTAGGGAATAATGCCAATTGCCAAATGAAATAATAGTTGCTCCATATAAGAAATAAAAAGGTGCCGGCCGTACTTGTAGCGTTGTTGTAAATCTATATCCACACAAGATTCTTTAATTTGTAATAAGTTCCTAATTTTAATCATGAACCAGAAAGCTTTTTTGTCCTTTGGGGGCATTTGCGGTGGATGTCGATTTGTGCCACGTTCTGGGAATAACTTTACCTTACTTTTCTGAATTTTAACACCACTTTTCTTTTAGGCCATGTATTTGAAGTAATTTTTCTTTTTTAAATCGACTCTAACATCACGTGCAACTTTACAAAAGTGAAATTACAAGTATCCAAAACCACAACTGAACGGCGAAATATTAAAGCAAAGAAGAAAAAAAAAATATTTCAATTAAATGGCTGTGTAATTATTGTTCAGTTGATTTCAGCGGCATATATAATAGCTTTTATTTAATTCAACTAACTTGGTGTTGTTATGTTGGTGGGGGCTTCATCTTATCCCACTCACACATCATAAAATTCTGTTCAACAATAGAGAAATTTAGAAGAGATACACCTTGTAAGGTACAATTTGCATTTTGGATAATCACGATACAAAGCTAGATAAGCTTTAGCTATGTGGCACTAATTAATAATTTGTTTACCTTTTCGAAATTTTAAGATAAATCATCTTTCCCACAGCAGACTTTATAACATATTCTTGTAGATATTGTTTTCCCTCTCTTCTTTCATTAACCCGGTCTTACTTTCTTCTTCTTTTATTACTTTTTCGAATTGATAAAAATAAAATTAATATTTAAATGCCTAACAAAATATTATTTATGCTATTATCCTCATCATAATAAAACAAATTCTTATATGGTCGAATTAGACAATTTAACCATAATTTGGTTAGTTGTCTATTTTTGTTTTCCTTTCCGAAAGTAGGATGGCGATCACCATCCTCAATTTTTATTAAAATGAAACAAAAGCGTAATCCACTTCAAAATTTTGAGAAGAGAGCTAGTTTGTAAAATTTCTCTATTAATCATTTCATTAGGTGAAATACCTAAACACTACTTCAATTGATTCTCTTTTGCTTTCCCCACTTTCTATTCCAAGTATGATAATGATGCCATTCAAAAATAGTATGATAATAATTGTTTGTCAAGCCATTTTCAAACTTAAATTTTCCAATTAAGATGACGTTTTAGATACAGATTCATGTAAACAGAACAGAATGAAAATTTAGTTGAAACTGTATGTTGCAGCAAAAAATAGTTATACGACCTTTTATGCTAGCTAAAGTAAGTTTTCTATTATTTTATCTGGTTCGAAAAAAAGCGTATAAAAGCCCAAAAATCAGTTGTTCTACACAACACAAAATGTCACAAATCCTTCAGAAAAGAAAAGAACACAGCAGCTTACACATTTTCAGCATAAAAACAGTAATTTAGCAGAACACAATATATGATAATAAATAATCCTCGTCCATCTTCAACAATGATTGGTGAAAACTGGAATTGTGGTAAAAAACAGTGTGGATGCAAAACCAATCTCAAAATATTTTATCCCCTATGCTTTTCATTTTGTCAGTTAGATATGGCACTATAAATGATTAGTGTGCGCTTGTTATGCAGCGTATTTCTTTGATTTTCGTCTATCTCCATATGAAAAGATCTTATTGCCTTGTTCATCAAGTACATTTCACAATTCGCTCTCATTGCTCATAAGTGATTGGCTAGGTAATCAATTCATGAGGAGAATATTTACTTCTACGGCATTTATCTTTGAGCTGCATCCTTCGGAGACACTTCTATTTTTTTTTTTTTTTTTTTTTTCTGTTTCGGCTTGTCTTTGAGACTTCATGCAATGTTCAGAAATTGCTTCCTGCACGCTTCTAATTTGGAGATCCACTCCTTTGTGGACGAAAATATCCCTTGCATTCCTTCAATTTACACCTGTCTATTCACAATCTAGTTTGAAACGCAAGGGGCATTTTAGTTAAAAAGGAGTGGATCTCCAAACTCGGAAAGTGCGTGAAGCAATTCCCGCAATGTTCAGATATTCTGGGGTGGCCGGTTATAGAATTCAAATTTGCAATTTTTTTTTTAAAACAAAGTCTAAATATGTAACAAATTTGTGTGCAAATTATATTCTTACATAAGATCAAGAACGCTCTCCACCATCTCATTATGATGTGAATCAAGATAATTTTGTGGTACAAGTGTACAACCATCGATCTTATTGAAGTCAAATTAGAGAAATGAAATTTTCAATCCAGTGAAATTTTGGTTTAACTGTCATCCACTCATCCAGTGCATAGTTTATGATTTTTGTATAAATTTTGTGCTTTATGTTTAAAAAAACTACACGTAGTTTATTTTAAAATCGCTATATTGCTGTAAAATGATGATACTGGCTTGCCGATAGTAATACTGCCACTAGCAACAACAAGCTGCTCTTAAATAAATTAAACCAAAAAATGGAAAAATTCAATTTCGAAGAGTTTGAACTTCCATTTTGTTCGTATTTCATCAAAGATGGATCAGTGCTTTGATTAGAAGACAGTCGGCCTATTAACAAATTGGGCCGACACCACAATTGCAAAGCTGGCCTGGTCATGTTAATTTTACATCGGCTTATCAGATATTCAGATATCGGAAATACAAAAAATACAAAAAATGCAGTGATTTCACTCACAAGTCGCAAATAATGAAATGAAATAAACCTCTACGGTCTTTAAACCCTTTGAAAAATCTCTCCATTGCCATTTCTCATCTCCCTCTCCCATGGCGTCTCCAGCTACAACGACGCTTCTTCCCTCGCGCTCTCACCTCTCCGTTCGCCCCAATTCTACCTCTAAACCCTACAATTCTTCTCGTTTCTTCTCGTCGAATTTAAGGTACAGATGCTTCACTCCTCGCGCTGCGCTCGCCTCTTCTTCTTCTTCTTCTTCCACTGCTCCTTCTCCGCCTTCTTCGTCTTCTTCGTCTTCTTCGAAGCCATTCTTACCTTCCCTGAAGGTAACGCAATCTTGTTCGTCTAAATTTCATTTTTGTACTTGTGAAATCTGGTAATTGCCTTTTGGTCCTTGTTGTACCCAATTTGGTTGTTGCTCTCCTGGTAACACTCTTTTACCTGTATACCTCAATTAGTCAATTGCACACAAGTGCATCCGGCACTTACAACACACGCACACACTTCACTCATGTGCATGCTTGAGAATTGAGACTTCAGACTTTCTGTCTGGTAAGTACCATGCTCTGACCAAAAATGGTACTGAGGTTTGAATTACATTTTCTCATTACCTGTACGAAGCATTCAATCTTGACATTTAGTGTGTTCTGTCTTAGGGTATGAAGTGGAAAGATGTGTGGAGCTTGAATAGTTGGGTGGTGCGTGATTACTACAGGCTTGTTGGTGCAGTCAATTCTCTCGAGCCTCAGATTCAGAGGCTTTCTGATGAACAGGTTATATATTGATTACATTTTTGTAGTAAAAAATTATAAGGATCAGTTATTATTACAAAACGTGCATTCTTATTGGCATTATGCTTTAGGTGCTGTTACTGGATAAGTTCTGCAGTTGGGTACTGCATGAGTTTTCTGTAAATTAATAACTCCGACATTTTTTTTTCAACACCACAGAAACCCTTTTTCTTAAATTTTCTATATTTATCAAACAACAGAACATATATATTTTGATTAAGTTTTTTAAAGTTAAACTGCACACACATATATTTTTTTACTGAATTCTTCTCACACTCTTTTCACTTTATAACAGCTCAGAGAAAAGACATCTGAATTCAGGAGTAGATTGAGTCAAGGGGAGACCCTAGCTGATATACAGGCTGGTCTGTTCAAACTTTTAGTAGTATTGTTTTGACAATTCAGTCTGATATTTACTGTATTCCTGTAATATAATTTCAACTTGCAGTTAATATATTTGAACCAAACAATGTAGCAATTGTATATTATATAGTGCAATTTAAAAGGATACTTCTGTAAAGCAGATGATTGTCTCCTCATCTGGACCTTTTTAAATTCATCAAATGTAATCTTCGTTGTTTATTCTATTATTTATCATTTTGGGAGGTGGGCGGCTTTCAATTTGGTCAATGCTTCACTTTTCACCAAAAGAGTTACATAGTTATTATCCCATTTACCTCAAAAGGATTTGGGTGTTACTGACTGGAAAATTTTAGGGCCTTTTAGCAGTATTGGTTTCAATTTGCTAACTACTTTTTATCTATGTTATTTTCCATTTCAGAAGTAGTGTTATTTATTCATTTTATTACTGTGTTGCAAATTCTTAGAGGCATTTGCTGTTGTACGTGAGGCGGCAAGAAGGAAACTTGGAATGCGGCATTTTGATGTCCAGGTTTTTGTTCTTTTATCGCATTGAAGCTCACTTTGTTTGGCATTTAGTATTTTAAGTTATGATATCAATTTAACTTTTAGATAATTGGAGGAGCAGTGCTTCATGATGGTTGCATAGCGGAGATGAAAACTGGTGAAGGAAAAACCTTGGTCTCAACACTAGCCGCTTACCTTAATGCTCTAACAGGAAATGGAGTTCATGGTACTGTGCTTCTAATTTTAAATTTATTCTCAGATTTTATTGTATTCTTTTTCTAGGCAACAAATAACAATTGTGCTTTCTGTCTCTAAGTGGTGACCGTTAATGATTACTTGGCTCAACGTGATGCTGAATGGATGGGGCGTGTTCATCGGTTTCTTGGTCTCTCTGTTGGTCTCATACAAGTAAATCTGTTTCCACAGTAAAAACATTATAAAATGCATTTATTTTTGAGCTTTTTAAAAACATTTGCTTGAATTTATAGGGGGGTATGCCATCGGATGAAAGAAGGGAGAACTATAACTGTGATATTACTTATACTAATAACTCGGTAATATTGCATGCTTGGTTATCTTCCTTTTTGACTTGTTACCTCTGTTAGGCACTAGCCTAAATTGGCAAATTTGATGCAAATGCCAAATAATCTTGCTTGTATGCACACTTAATTTAGGAACTCGGTTTTGACTATCTTCGCGACAATCTCTCTCGCAGCAAAGATGAACTAGTGATGAGATGGTATTTTTTTTGTATTTTTGTTCCCTTTTTCCTATACTCTTTGCTTTATACTGGGTGAAAATTGATACAAATTCTACTTGTCAGGCCAAGGCCATTCCACTTTGCCATTGTTGATGAGGTAGACTCCGTACTTATTGACGAAGGAAGGAATCCACTGTTAATAAGTGGTGAGGTACTTATTATTTCTTTCTAAATCTTCTATCAGTTTTTTTCATTTTAAAATTATTTGCAATTCTATTTTTTTTATGTTTTCGTTTTTAACTAGGATAGAACAGATGCTGCAAGATATCCTGTTGCGGCTAAAGTTGCTGAGCTACTTTTTAATGGAGTTGTAAGTGTAACATATACCTTCTGCATTCTCAAATCCCCATCTACCATGCCCTCCTCCAAAAAACACACAGTTATGCACACAGAAAGTTGAAAAGATAATGACAACTGACAAGAGTAAAGTTCTGGCTGGTACCCGGATGGTATGTGTGTAAGGTCGAGCTTCTGTTAGAAATCGTTTTATGAGCCTGACCAGTATCGTACTCGTATCCTGGTATCCGAGGTAAACGATAACAGCAATATTGTTATTGGTTACTGACCAGGCCCTTTTGCCTTGGTTTTGTTGTTTCTGATACACTTTTTTTTTTGTTACAGCATTACAATGTTGATCTGAAGCAGCATTCGGTAGATCTGACAGAGGAGGGAGTTGCTCTGGCTGAGATGATTCTTGAAACAAATGATTTATGGGATGAGAATGATCCTTGGGCGAGGTGACTATTGTATTTATAATCTTCCTTTTTGTTTTTATCTGTTTCGTTCGGCCCTATTTATATTCCTCTTGTTTGTATTTTTCTTTTGGAGGAATTAATATAGGTTTGTCACAAATGCGATAAAAGCCAAGGAGTTCTACAAACGTGATGTTCAGTATATTGTTAGAAATGGCAAGGCACTTATTATTAATGAGGTTAAGTCCTATGCACGATTTTAGAAATACTTAGTTTCTTCCCTTTTTCCTTATTTTTTGAATTTGTATGATCGTGAAGGACAGGAAAGTTTTATGAAAACTAAGATTTGATTTCAGTTCACAAACCATATGATCTCTGACTATATTATATCCATGTGTTCTTGTTCAGCAGTTGAAAAAAGAAAGATGATATGTTTTGTCTTTTATTCCCCCATTTTTATGGTAAACAAAGTTTATTTTTATTCAGCTTACAGGCCGAGTTGAAGAGAAAAGGAGATGGTCTGATGGCATTCACCAAGCAGTCGAAGCAAAAGAAGGCCTGAAAATCCAGGTTATTCTTTTGATCTTTTCCAGTATATTTTATTTTTTTTTATAAAGTAATAATGTAACTAATTAGGCTTTTATTGCAAGACTGTTTAATAACAGAATAACCTTTTGTATAAGGATAATTATTTCTTTTCAAATTTTATGATCTGACAAATTGAATTTCATGATGATTGTCAAGACAGTGAATGATTCATTTATATTTCAGCATTACTGCCAATAAACAAAGGAGTTTTTAGTAGTGTCTTAGTCCAGAAATTATTACTATTTTTTATCTGAAAAAACAGATTACGCCTCATTTCAGCTGAAAACCAAATAAAAACAATGGGAGATCTGATTACTGAACAAGCACCAATTGAATACCAAATACTTAACAAGCAATGGCAGGTTGATAACAGAAATGACTTCTACACTACATAATTAAACTATTGCAGTTCTTGACACTGATATCTGATTTATCAGGCAGATTCTGTTGTTGTGGCACAAATCACGTATCAATCACTGTTCAAGCTCTATCCAAAGCTTTCAGGGATGACGGGCACTGCTAAAACAGAAGTACATTTTTTTCTTGGTTTCGATGTACAGTATTGTGCTCCTTTTCTTTCTTGATTTAATTAATTTTTCAAAATGTCTCTTCCATAGGAAAAGGAGTTTTTAAAGATGTTTAAGATGCCAGTTATTGAGGTTCCAACAAATTTACCAAATATACGCCAGGATTTGCCTATTCAAGCTTTTGCAGTACGTTCTTTTAATCTTCTGCACATATTTTGTTCTCCCAATATTGGAAATTATTTTTATCTAAGTTGTGTGTATATATTTTCTTGCATAGACGGCACGTGGGAAATGGGAATATGTTCGGGCTGAAGTGGAGTCAATGTTCCAATTGGGTCGCCCAGTTTTAGTTGGGACCACTAGGTAAAGTTTGCAACTTCTGTTTCATGATTTAAGTATATAAAATTTGCATATGAAGATTGTTTGTTCTGTAGAAGGACTATAATGTTGCCTTGTTTTGTTGATCTTAATGTTTAGAAGCTCTATCGAAGTATTAACTAGTAACTGTATACATTATATATATATTTTTTGGTTTGGTTGTGCTCCACTTATATAATTGAAAAAGTGCTAAACTATCATTCTGCAGTGTTGAGAATTCAGAGTATTTGTCAGACCTACTGAGAGCCAGGAGTGTTCCCCATAATGTCCTTAATGCACGGCCAAAGGTTCTTATTTTTAATTGCAGTTAATAATTTCTAGGATTTCTTTTACAATGGAATTCCTAGAACGTTTTTCTAATTTTCCGCTCTTCTTTCTCAAAGTATGCGGCAAGGGAGGCTGAAATAATTGCACAAGCTGGTAGGAAGCATGCCATTACTATTTCAACTAACATGGCTGGTAGGGGTACTGATATCATCCTAGGTGGCAACCCTAAGGTTTGTTGTTGTCTGAGCGTGTACATGTGCATGCGTGTAATTTACTTCATTACTTAAACTGTTGGGTGTTGAGTTCTTAATCCTGCATTCCCACTACTGTATTGAAGTGAGCTACTTAGGCCTGGAATAGTTGTGATAGTCATGTACGTGATGGCTTTTAGCCTTTGCTAGGTACAAGACCTCTATAGTCAAATTAGAATTCTTATTGTTGGGTTTAATTTTAACTTTTTGCTTGTCTTTTTGCAAGATGCTTGCTAGAGGAATTTTGGAGGACAATGTTCTCCCTTTTCTAACTAAGGAGCTCCTTAACACTGAAACGGAGGGAGTTTCACTCTCCCAAAAGGTAGCAACTTGCTATATCTCTTTAGAGACATGAACATACAAGTTGAAAATATACCTTTCAGCTTAAAATGCACCTTGCTTGTTTAATCATACTATATGTGCAGGCTCTCTCGAAGATAAAACTGGAACCATCTTCATTGGCCTTGCTCGCTAAATCTGCACTAATGGGTGCGCATATAGTAGCTACAAAGAAACACATCTTTATTCTCTTTTACTAATTTCTTCATGATGATCTGTAGCAAAATACGTTCAGAGAAGTGAGCCAAATGGCTGGTCTGTAGAAAAGGCAAAGTCAGTTATTTCAGAGTCTATAGAAATGAGCCACGCCTTTGATGTAGAGGAGCTTGAGATGCGTCTAAAGGAAGAGGCAGAGAGCTACCCCCTTTTGCCTGTGATTGCGCTCACATATCTCTCAGTTTTAACGGATTGTGAGTTGCATTGTTTCAACGAAGGCAATGAGGTGAAGAAATTGGGAGGGCTTCATGTAATTGGTACTTCTTTGCATGAATCAAGGCGTATAGATAACCAGGCAAGTGTAGTTGTATATATCTAGAAACAAATATGTTCTTACGGAAATAACCTCACACCTAGTCTTGGGCCAATTTGGTAATTTCTGTAGAATCCACTGAAATTAAACTTTTGCTCTTGCCATTAACAGTACCTTAAATGATTTTAATTATAAAACTGGAGATATTCTTGGACAGTGCCAGATGTGTTACCATGAAGGGGTTGGGGGAAAGGTGCAAGAACAAAATGGTTAAGCTAACTCACATAATTGGTGTTGTAATAATTCCCACAGCCCCACAGGCATAACTTACTTTTTACAATATTCCAAGAATATCTGTTGGGAACTCCATGGCAAAATGTTGGGCCTCATCAATGATGGCGCTGTGTGTGTTCTTATGGCACCGCCGCGCTGCAGATGACATCTAGAAAAATGCATGTAACACTCTTGCCTTTTAAATTTTTACTTTATTTTCAGCTTCGTGGCAGAGCTGGGCGGCAAGGAGATCCAGGGTCAACAAGATTTATGGTCAGGTACACCTCTTGTGTATGTTTCTAATTTCCATTTAATTTTGATCAATAAAGACTATGATTTTTTTTTTTCTATCCTTAGATGAATATATACACTGTAACTAGTTCTTTATGTCATTAGTCTGCAGGATGAAATGTTTAGGAAATTCAATTTTGATACCGAGTGGGCTGTCAGGTTAATTTCAAGCATGACCAATGATGACTATCCAATTGAAGGCCACACTATTGTAAAACAGGTCACCCAGATGAATATTTTAAATTATTTTTTTCCTTCGTTTTATGTTGACATGATTTATTTTAGAGTACAACTTTATAACACACCTGTTTCTTGCATATCAGCTTCTAGGCCTCCAAATAAATGCTGAGAAGTACTTCTTTGGAATTAGAAAGAGTCTCGTTGAATTTGATGAAGTTTTGGAGGAAAGTATTTATTTGTCGCCTTATTTATGTTTAATCTAGCATCTCACCTTCTGTGTCAAGTAAACAACTAAAAACAACAAGACCTATACAGTAACAATATTTCCATCTTACTAAAATAAGCAGGTTCAAAGAAAGCATGTATACAATCTTAGGCAGTTGATATTAACTGGAGATGGTGGAAGCTCCTCTGAACAGATATTACAGTAAGCTTTAAATTAAAAGCTTTCTTTCTGTTTTATGTGTTTCTATTCCCTACCATTGAGTTGTAAAGACTAAAGAGTAATCTTTTTAATACAATTATATTTTAGGTACATGCAAGCTGTTGTTGATGAGATTATTTTTGAAAATGCTGATCCACAAAAGGTAAGCCAACAATGTAATGTCGTTGACCTTATTATAATTTTTATTTAAGCTAGTTAAATGTGGTCTGGTAGATCAGGTGGTAAGAGTACTGGGCTGACTTCTAAGAGCACTGGGCTTGCGATAGGCTTGGCGAGCCAGCATAAAAACTTAGCCATATATACAAGAAATGACCAGGGTCGGGGTGTCATTTCTAGCCTACCCCAACTTGTTTGGGATAAAAGGCTCTTGACTTTTATTATTATTTAAGCTAGTTTCATTTTTTTTTTCCCTGTTATTACTTGTTGCAGTCTCCAAGGAAATGGAATTTAGGGAAGCTTCTTCATGAATTTATGTGGATTGGAGGAGAATTACTCCCTGGTATGCGGTAACAACTATATAAATTTAAATATTTGATAGTGTCTTGTTTATTTTTTCCGAAATTTAAACACCCATATTCTGGGTGTGAAAAGATGAATTTCCCATGAAAGCTACGAAACATAATAGGCAAATCACATTAATATCTGTACTGTTGCTGGGCAAGTTTTTTTGGTTTAGCATATCAATCATACTTTTCTTGTTATAGATTGAGTTTAATTGAATAGGATTTATTTTTCCTTGAATCAAATTAACCACCTATTATCGCATACGACGTATTGCTGTATTGCACTTAAGTTAGTTCTCCGATAGGTGAGAATATGCTTGTGTGTGTGTGTGTGCGCGAGAGAGAGTGAGAGAGAGAGAGAGCTTAGGGGTGTGGCTTTGGTAAATTAATATCAAACCAACGACATCCAGGGGTCTTCTGTGATATACAGGAAATTTATGAATTTCATGTTCACGAGGGTACATTGAAGATTTTTCAGATTTATTGATGCAAGGCTTAGCAATAATGTAGGCTCATTACCTAATTAAAACCTTACAGAATCACTTAAGGAGGTGAAAGAGGAGGATTTACTCTCATCCATTGAGCAGATAAAGGGGTTGGATTCAATTGACGTGGATTCCTTTTCTTTACCAACTTTGCCAATGCGACCAAATTCTTTCCGAGGATTTCGTAGGAAGTCCTCTTCTCTGAAGCGTTGGCTTTCTATATGTTCTGATGATACTGCTAAGTAAGATTACACACCATGTGATTGAATTCTTAGTTCTTACCATTAGCCAGGCAGTTTAATTAACATTTTCTTGCTTCTATTTGTTTTAATTGTTTTTCTTTTGTAACATTTAGGATAGGAAAGTACACCAGTACAGTAAATCTTCTCAGGAAGTACTTTGGAGATTTTATTGTTGCTTGTTACCTAGATGCCACAGATAACTTGGGTTATGATTGTGCCTACATTCAGGAAATTGAGGTAATTCATTTCCAATCTTTATTTATTTTCAGTTGTTTGCACTCTGACGCATTGTATAAAGCATCTAATAGTGTATTTGCAGATATAAGAAATAAGAAATTAGCCATCTTGTTCGTTGCAATAAAATTCTATTAGATTTTGTATGATCCTTTTTTGTTATTTCACAATAGAAAGAGGTAATTGTCAAATCGCTCGACCGTTATTGGAGGGACCATTTGGTCAATATGAACCGGCTTAGCTCAGCGGTAATGCCTATCCAATATTGTTCATTGATGTGATATTCGGGTTTATTTTAAGAACTAAAGATTAATCATCTTTTTTGTATCTTAGGTAAATGTTAGGAGCTTTGGGCATAGAAACCCTCTTGAAGAATACAAGATAGATGGGTGTCGGTTTTTCATATCTATGCTTAGTGCAACCAGAAGATTGACTATTGAGTCGTTAGTTCAATTTTGGTCATTGAATGTAGTATCGGAAGAAATATTTACATCATAGGTTACTGACTTTATGTCTGTAGTAGACTTTATGTATTATAATTCAACATCACAATTCAGGAGGAAACTGTTCACTTCTAACTCTGCAATGCTATCTAAATCAGTCTCCATTTGTTCAGTTCACTCTTCTAATAGTTCGTTATTTACAGTACATGCTGTAAACGCCTATTTTAGGGCTTGGTTTCTATATTCTGTAAATATTTATCTGGCTTGGTTAGAACTTAGAAAGTATGCATCTGATGTGTGCTCTAACTTCAATTATTTTCTTTTTGGTCATAGTCAAACTAATATTGTTGACCAATTAATTGGTAATAATATCGCAGTCAAGAAAGGCCCAATTGCACAAAACAGAAGGAAAGAGAAGTGGCTCCTTTGGATCTTCTGCTTCTGAATTTCTTGTCCTTGCGGTGTTGCGTTCTCTTTCACCAACTTGTCAAGTATGTCGGTACTATAAGAGTATTTATGTTTGGGGAATGTTCTCTCAAGGAATTCATCAACCATTTTTTTCTTACATATGAGCTGTGGTCCCATCAGTGAACCAGGTATAAAATGTGAATCAAGCTTATAACGAATGAGTTATGTGGTTTTCTGTGATTAGGGGGTCTTTCATCAGGTCCTCTATGCAGAGTTCTGCGTGTGACTATGTGAGCCACGTATACTTGATGCCTAAGACCGTCAGGTTGAGTCAAGGTCGTAGATTTGACAGTAGTTGGGTCGGGGGAATCAAATCATTTCAAAATTAACCTGCAATTTGGGTAGGTTTTTGCGCTAGTGTAATTTGAGAGATAAGGTTTCAATTAACGGACCCATTTTCCTTGTTCTTCTAGACTAGATTTTGAGAGATAAGGTTTCAATTAATGGACCCATTTTCTTTGTTATTCTAGACTAGATGTGAAACGAGGTCAGAGTCCGGATCAAGATGTTCACAGTGCATTTGATAGGACTCCGGGAAAAATCATGATAAGAAGGCGGGTGGCTGTGGCTTCTTTTTTCTGTTTTAATGTGCATTTCATGTTTAGTTCATGCTTAACAAAAGCATTTTGTACGTTTTTATCGAATGACTCCAAAAAACTCGAGTTTTAATAACAGAATTAAAGAAAAAAAGTAAATAAATTGAGACTTAAGGATTAATAGGGTTTCCTCCTTTTTTTTTTCTTTTTTTTTTTTCCTGCTGCCTCTCTTGGTTACATGGCGAGGCTTGCCGTGTTTAACTGGGAACCGTGTGATTCGATATGTCTGGATTGAATTTTTTGAATGGTTAAGATTGAATACCTCATAGATTTTTTCAAATGGATCGTTTAATTAGATTGGTTGGATCATATTTGAGCTATAGTAAAACCTCCTCTGAAATTTAGTTGCGTCATGATAAGTAGCATCAGTAGATACCATGTCGATATGTCTAAAGAGATATTCTGTAGAAGGTGTTTGTAAAATAAAAAGTAATTTACTGTATCTTTTTCCCTTTTTTGGTGGTGCAAGTTACTGCAAACTTTTAGAAACTAAGATTGTTTTGATGAACAAAAATTTTATTTTTGAAGTACGCTGTTCCCAAGAATAGTAATTGGGTGGCTGTTTTAGTTGAAGGCACTTGTAGTCTACAGAATGATAGGCTTGCTAGATTTCTCTGTTTTTTTTTAATGCAGATACAAAAGCAACATAACAATTTTGTATTAATAAGTTCCAGTTGAATTGGTATAAAATATAAATTACATATAAATGTGACTCAGCGAAATGAACTTAATTTGGTAGTCTGAAGCAAAAAGTAAATAAAAAAAGCGACAAAGATGGTAGTAATAGATTTTTTTAATGACAATATTGCATGAAATTGAAAGACTAAAATAATAATTATTATAAACTTTTCATATAATTGAAAATATAATAATTGTTAAATTTCATTAAAAAGTTTCGGAAAAGGCGCTATCAGCTTGATATTAGCTGGAAGAATGATATTAGCTGAAAATATAGTATTGTTCTTTGAAAGAATGATATTATGATACTATTTATATAATTCGGATTATTTTAGTAATATTTTCGAAGTTCTTGAATATTTCAATATTATTTTTAAGTGTTTCGGTAAAAACTAATGTCATGGTCTCGTAAATGAGTCCAAGATGGCAAGATAGATTATTTTACTGATTATATCACGTATACATTGTCCTGACCAATGTAAGATGGCAAGATAGATTATTTTACTGATTATATCACGTATACATTGTCCTGACCAATGACTACAAGCCATATAGTACATTTTTGTTCTTAAAAAGATCACGTCAGTCTATAACGCAATCCCACTTTCAATTTTTGTTGTCATTCATGATATACAGAAGTCGTGTGGTGAGTGACCGCATCCGGGACATCCCCAACTTCAGTACTAGAAAACCACCAGTTATATATGATTTGATAGTTTTGAAAGATTTGTCAAACACTCGCCACATTATTTGGTATGGTTACATTCGCCACAGAAAATTTACAAACCCTCGTGGGCGGCTATGGCACCCAATCATGGTACCACCACACGGCACACCTATAGTTTACAAACGCTGTCAGTGTTGACCTTTATACCGAAACGAATATTGCGTCTCTTTCATGTTGTACACTTGTACGTCACATCTCGCTAAGCGATTTATTTGGCGCTCCAAACAAGAGTGTTAATATCATTTGATTGAAATATATTGCGCATGATCCGGAGTGAAGAGGTCAGATTGCGGCTGCACCAATCAGCATTTAATTTCTATTTCATAAAAGTAATTAAATTTTAAACTTTTTAAGCATGCTGTATAATAGTTATTATTTTAATCTCTCATATCTATATCGATACCTTTCTTTTTTTTATTATTATTTTAGATCACTTCAATTTGCATCAACTGAAATTAAATTAAGAAAAATTTTACCCGTAATAAAATGGGAGTTGCTTTTTACAAGGCTTCAATTAGCAATTCAATCTAATATGTACCATTAGGACTAAAATATCCTTTGATTTTGTGTTATATATTATCTTGGGAAAACATAGTGGAAAGATTAATTTTTAGTCTATGTTTTTTTTACACGATGAAAGATCTGTTACCGTAAATTTTTTTACCATAATCAAAACTTCTAAAACAACATTTGTTAACAGCAAGCATCAAAATAATAGTAAAAATTTATAATTCTAAACTTATCTAACTAAGCAAGAAATTAATGATAGAAGTATTCCAATGGTGCAAAATTGCACATAATTAAAAGTTCTCTCTACCGAGATACTGAAAATATTATATTTTTTACTTAGTATTTATATATTAGTACAAGTAAATTTGAAGATTTATTATCCATATTAATTAAATGATTATAACTAATAAAATACATATTAGTATAATGAAGTATTAAAAAGTGTGAGGAGAGGAAATGCTCAGAGGAGGGGTATATATTTGCCATTTACAAATTTTTGGCGTGGATTACAAAGGGGAGCCATGAGAAAAGCAGCTCCCTAATAAAATTGTTAAATATTGTAAAGACGTGAGATTATTTAATAGCCCTTGACAATAATAAAAAATTTCATAAAATATTGCGGAAGATCTATATTCTTAGTTATATTCAAAATCAGAGATATTTAGCCAAAATAATTTGTTAACAAAATGACAGGGATATAAATTTTTGAAGAGCCGTTAATTTCTTTTTTTTTTTTTTAGAGAAATATTATTCATACGATGTTGCACCCGAGGTGAAGCATATATAAGTGTCAAATTTAGTTATATTAATTTGCAGGAGCAAAGTGGAGTTATAGAACAGTATTTAGCGGCATGGTAATGCTTAAATTCTAGTCAATTGTTGTTTATTCGGCCGACAATTTATTTGGAATTGAATACCAATTAGTTCCAACAGGGCATGTATGTTGTTCTTTTCTATGACAAAAAATGAATTTTCTCTGATAGACCGAAGCCGACGGTTCATCTACCAAATTCCAAGTGCTGTCGTCTTCGAGCCAGTCAAATAATTTATATTGAGAATTTTGTATTTTTATAGTAGCATTCGGTACTTAATTTTGTTTTTTCAAAATATATCTTCGGGGTGGTGGAGTGGTAGGTGGTATAAGTTAAAAGGGGGGGGGGGGGGGGGGGGAAATAAGGGTTTCCAACTTTTTGGTCGCAAAATCCATATTTAGGAAGTCGCCTTTTTTCTTTCTAATTTTTATCGTTAATTCTGTAATAATTTTATTCAATATTAGAATATATAATAATAATAATAATAATAAGAGATAATTAGTTTCATGCCATCGTCTATTTTGATAATTAGGTAAATGCCATCCTTAAATTGCTAATTAAATTTATGTCATTATAGAATTGCTAAAATTAGTTGTATGCCACTATTTCTCCATAAACATACTAAATTATAAAAATACCATTACCAAATTTGTCATTATTTTTTTTAATGACCAAATTAACCCCAACTAAAAACAATTAAACCCTAATAAGAAAAACCACAGACGGTGCTCAAGAAAAATTAACGGGCGAAAAGTTCACTGTGCGAGGAAGTAGACGCAACCTCCACCCTAGTCCGGCGTTCTTGCCCGCCACGCCTGCCGGACTCCACCTGCTCGTTGCCGTCACTGCCAACTGACCTCCACCTTCTCCATGGAAAGGTTATATAAATTCTAACTCCTTATGATGAGCCTTTATGTTTTTCTATTAACTCTCCTATATGTATGTGCGGAATCATTGCTAGTATAGATTCACCGTCGTTTAAAATTTTTATTTCTGAATTTCTTTTATAGGGTTGATTTTGATTGTGCTGTGAAGTTGCGTGTTAAATTTGAGGGACGCAAGACCTCCAAGAACTTCTCATTAATAATTTCTGTTACTGTAGGAAAACTCTTAGTACATCAAGACCTCCAAGATCGGTTGAGGGATGCAACATTTCACATAGGAGGGAAGAGAATGAAGCATGATATGCTTACATGAATGATTTTAAGAGATTTGAAAAATTAGTATTTAAATTGCTTGAAAAAATACTTAGGGATTAATAATTTCATTGTATGTATGGGAATAATTGATCTCAAGATTATTTTATTATTGGCACGGTTTTCTTTTCATTAAAATGCTACTCATATAACATATGTGGAAGAGTATTATAGTTTGATTTTATGTATTTCACAATTAATTTTGTTGCCATATCGTGGAGTATAATAAAATCTACAAAGAACATTATAATTTAATTTTCCACAATTACTTGCGTGAAAAAAAAAATCAGCACAAAAAAATTTTGCGAATAAATATTGAAAACTTAATCCTTTTTATTTGAAAATTAGAAATATGCCATTGTTAGATGACTAATTAGATCTATGCCATGATTTTTATACACCAATGGCATAAAATAAATTATATCTTTTGTGATGGCATATCACTAATTTTTTAGTTTTATAGTGGCATATTTAAAAGGATAAAATTGTCATATAAATGTCCGATGGAAAAAAAACTAATTTCTATTATTTTATAGTGGCAAAAAAATAATTTGTTGTTTAGTGATGGCATATCTCTAATTTTAAATATTTGCAGTGGCATAAATCTAAATCACCCTAATAATAATAATAATAATAATAATGACAAATACTAGATGATGATAAAAAATACTAAAAATGACAAAATTTACAACGACAACAATATTTTAGTTTTTATATCGTTATAATTTTTATTATAATCATTATTACTATTTTACTATTAATATCTTCGAAACCATTTTTTATAATTTTTTGAATATTTTATTATTATTTGTAGATTTTCAAAAATCATTATTAATAGATGGGGCATAACGTTTAAGATTGAGAATTTTGTAAAATTCTTCTTTATTCATAGACAAGCTATCCATTTTTTTTTTTTTTTTTGACAACAGCTATCCATTCTAGTAATTCAAAAACAAACTATTCATCCTTGTTCACTCCACTTTAAAAAAAAGAAAAAGAAAAAGGAATTACATAACGTTTCTTGTTGAATTGAACTTTTCCTTGAAGAGAGTAAACAGATTGTACACCAAGCCATTGGATCAGTTCTCATTTTGGCAGTTGGCACTCAATTTGTACTAGAAGGGTCAAATCGTGTCCGGACGGCGTCCAGGTCAAGTAGTCAAGTTCCTTTTCGCAAAATCCATATTTAGGAACTCGCCTTTTTTCTTTCTAATTTTTATCGTTAATTCTGTAATAATTTTAGGCAATATTAGAATATATAATAAATAATAATAATAATGACAAATACTAGATGATGATAAAAAAAAATACTAAAAATGACAAAATTTACAACGACAACAATATTTTAGTTTTTATATCGTTATAATTTTTATTATAAGCATTATTACTATTTTACTATTAATATCTTCGAAACCATTTTTTATAATTTTTGTATATTTTATTATTATTTGTAGATTTTTAAAAATCATTATTAATAGAAGGCGCATAATGTTTTAGATTGAGAATTTTGTAAAATTCTTCCTTATTCATGACAAGCTATTCATTCTAGTTCTTATTCAAAATAAACTATCCATCCTTGTCCACTCCACTTAAAAAAAAAAAAAAAAAGGAATTACCGAACGTTTCTTGTTGAATTGAACTTTTCCTTGAAGAGCGTAAGCAGATTGTACACCATGCCATCGGATCAGTTCTCATTTTGGCAGTTGGCACTCAATTTGTACTAGGGGTCAAATCGTGTCCAGTCGGCGTCCAGGTCAAGTAGTCAAGTTCCTTTTCGCTAGGCCACTAAGGCCAGTGGCCACGCACATATGAGTCCAGGTCAAGAACTGTTATATGTAAATCATATGTTTGGACTGCAACTATAGATTCTTTAAAGGTTGTCGCTTCTCCTACCAGACAGTCCACTGGACAGCATATAAGAAAGAACATCCGAAGAGAATCTCCAGTTGACAGTATTGTGATTTTTCAGTAAAAGAGAAAAAAAAAGCAGTTAATAATTATTTATTTATAATTTTAGAGAAAGATTAATATAGAGAACATATTGAACGGTTTGCAATTGGATCGGTCGTTTACAATTTGAATTGTGAGAACAATCATATTGGATGGACCCATCCGTCTAATATATTGAACACTAGCATTTCTCATTAATTTTCAAAATAAGGAGATTATACATCGAATATTTGAATTCATCGTTTAGACTTCGGATTTTAGGAGTCCGAAGTACTGAATATCTTTTGTGTTTTGCGAGTAACGAGTCTCTCTCTCACTATATATATATCATCAATAATTCTCATGTCAAATTTTTCCTTATTTAAATTTATTCGAACTGATGTTGAAAAATCATTGTTAAGTTTATCAAGATAATCATTTTCAAGTAATCTCTTTCTTCGTGCTCGTGCTTGTTCATCATCAATCACCTGCTCCACGTCGTCTGATCTATTGGTAGATTTGTAGACGTCGTCAGATCGAAACCCAATAATTTCTGTATATACTTATATAAATTCATTAATATTTTTAATTGTTAACAATCAGTACTTTGGATTAATATATGAATAATTATGTAAATAAAATGGCGAGTGAATAATTTTAATTATAAAAGTTTTGATAAAATATTGTACATTCAATATTACGTACTTAATCATTATACAGTAAATTAATTAACAATGCTTTCCAAATCATCGTTTTGATTTAGACTTGGTCCTTGATAATTGGTGCATGTAGCTGCTTTAATTCACATATAAAAGCTCGACATATATATAATTATATAAAGTAGGCTTATGCAGAAAGGGAAATGCTAGGACCTGAAAAAATAGATACCCGTCAGCCATATATGGCAGACCCAGACCAGACAGACCGATTAAGAGTCAAGTTAAGAGCGTTAGACTGATGAATATGATATTTTCATCAAGTCTTTTTAGACTCCAAAGCAATGAAAGAATAGATTCTTGATTTCAAAAAAGTTATGCAAGTCCAAATTTCATCCGTTGTTATTCATTCATTGCATTAAAGCAGGAACTGAACTAAATCGATTGATACTATATGAATGAAAATTTTTTAAACTAATATTTGGTCCAGTAGGAAAGGAGAGCGAGCGGAGATCAGAGGGCTTCAGGGAAGAGAGAGAGGGGAGCGGAGATCTGAGAAAAGAGAGTGATTTTTATTTTTAATGCATGAATGGCAAAACAGTGGATGACGTGTATCATCTCTGAAAAATAAAACCTACTTTCTAAAAGTGAAGACTGCTTCTTCAAAATCCGGTTAGAAATTTTTTAGTGAATATTTAATTATGAAAGAATTGGAAAACGTTTGACATATTTTTCTAAAAGAAATTATTTTCAATGTGACGTATATACTATTTTTTTTTGTGTAAAATCAGATGGTCCGACACATTAATGAAAGATTTTTTTTTTTTTATATATATATATAGGATATAGGATATAGGATATAGGATGAATAGCACGGAATATAAATCCGTTTCATGCAAAAGATTGAATGTCCACTAACTAAAGAGTAAAGATGGCAACTAGGAGTCAACGACTCAAAAGCGGGTTGGGTATCCAGAAAAAGCGAGTAATTGAAATTCTAGATGCAATGCAAGTATGCAACCCTACGGTACCAGCCTACAATTTATGAAGGCGACGTGGCAGTGAGATGATTTCGACGTAATTAATTATTGATTGATTGATTAACTTTCGAGACACTACTCAACTTAGGTGTTAAGTTTTAAAGTTTACAATCTATTGCTTAATAGGTCAATAAAAAATTTGTTATTGATTAATTAGTTAACCTCTCACGATCGAGGTTCAGGAGGCGCCACCGTGATGGTCTTTACTGTTTCTTTGATCTGGTGCTTAGTGCTTGTTTAATTTAGGAGAAGAGATTTCTGTTTTATTTTTTTTTCCAGCTTAACTGGACTGTTGTTTTTCTTTGTTTTTGATTTTTTCGTTACTAGTAGATGGAACTCAGTATATTTTTTTAGCTATGGGTAGTTTGATTTGAGAGCACTGGGTACTTTGCAATTGACAAAGTATTGTATTTGTATGTGTTGTAATGTTTATTTGTTTAATGAAACTTAGAGGGGCATTCATCGAAAAAAAAAAACCTCTCTCGAGTTTAAACAAATTCGCTCAATTTTTAATTATTAAATTGTAAATTTATTTTTAACAAGTTAACTTTTTTATTTGTTGACATTAAATTACCTTGCTACCTATATCCAAAAGATAACAAACACTTTTTTTTTTCCACATAGATAAATGAAAAGATCATTTTGTTCTTTCTATTTGGTGAGTATATTCTTTTTGCTTTTTTGATCTGAATTTTTTTTGATATTTTTATTGAAATCAGCAATTAATTAGCTTTAAAGTAAATTTGTATAGCAACTTTAGCGACCTCTGTTAAATTATTCTTGCCACGAACGAGGTCAATGAGTTGCATCAAATTTCTGATGTGGGGATGGGACCCCGCTTGAGTTATCGCATTTACTTTTGATGGGGAAAACCCGTAAAAATGGGACTGAGGCTGCTAATCACAACATCACCCAATCGTGCCACGTGATGTAAGCAATGATATCACTAACAAGGATATTTGAAATTTCTTTTTTTTTTTCTCCCAAAATACATACAATTTTTTTTTTAAATTATAAACAATTGCAATTGAAAATTGTGGCCCTCAAAATATTTCCATTTATTCTAGCAAGAAACAAAATCTTAGGGAAACTCGTATCTTTATAGGTTTTCTCTGTTCAATTTTTATTTCCTTTCTTAATCAATCATGATTAGGAAACTCGTATCTTTCTATGTTTCTTTACTTATTTAAAAGAAATAATTTTGTATAATTAAGGTGTAATTTTTTTTTGAAGTAATATATATTTTTTGTACTTTTTTGCATGAATTTCATATGACTTTATCATTTTACTTTTCATTGACGAGCATCTAACTTTGTTCTCAAAAAATCGTGCAAGATTATTTTTTGACATGAATTTGTTTGGCAGAAAATATTTCTATTTCTAAATAGAAGTCCATAAAACGGCCGAAATATAGATGGGTTTAACTGTATCGAAAGTAAATAAATAATTAACAAATGAAATTTCAATTTGTAAGAAATTGAAGGGCACCGCACCTGATAGGATGTTTTCATATCATGGTTTTAATCCGATTTGGACCTAAATTATGTTTGAATCTATGTGTTTTTACTTCATTTCATCATTAAATAGGTTACAAATTAGGTACTGCTATGGCCTATTGTTATTTTACAAGACAATCGTCAAAGCGGACTCGATTTTGTACACAAAAGCTATCATAGTTGGCCCGATCAGGTGCACAGTTGACCAGACAGCGAGAACAGTCGACCAGACTGAAAGAGATAGCCAGAATTCAAGTTCAGACATTTTCAGTCGGACCGTCTGCCAGATTGAGCGACCCACTTGACATTTGAGCGGCCCGCCTGAAATTTCAGACGACCCACTCAGACCAGTTTCGACAGTTTCCAGATTTAGGCAGTTATTCTTGACAACCGTTTCCACGCGCTTTCTGCACGATCTAAGAGATCTACTTGCACGTTTTCTCTCTCTGGAGGTTATTTTCACTACCTATATAAGCATCCTAAGATAGAGAGAGAAAAAAATTCGATTTCAATAGGTTTTAGACAGAAACAGATCTAGGATTTCAGAGCCAGGAGCTCCAGTCTACCAGACTGGAGATCCAGTTAGGCAGTCTGCAAAGCCAGTCGACTCGACCAGGAATCTAGTTAGGCAGTCCGCAGTATTTCCAGAGCAGAATAATCGAAGGAATTGATCTGACTGGTTGTAATCTTTCTTATTCTTTGATTATGTATTGCTTGATGATTGATACATGTGCCTGTTTAATTATGAATTCGTTAGAATAGAGTAGTTAAGTAGGGGTTATAGTTGTGAACCTATTTACTTAGTTGAATTTGCATGTTTAATTAGTTTTATTTGATTTGTTGTGTTTTATCTCTTGTGCTTGAATTGATTACTTGATATTTTTGAACTGCGTTAGGTAGATTTGGTATTTTTCTGTCAAGTCGTAGCTAAATGATCGGTTCTGTGCGTACAGGTCAAACTTAATCCTTAAATTCCGATTCTAATTCGATTGTAGAACAGTTTAAGGGTCGAATCTCAGGGACAGGCTATTCGATATCTAAGTTTCAATTTTATTCAATTCAGATTAAATTCGAAGGTTTAATAAAATTGAGAAGTTTCAACAGTTCTAAAATAAAGAATAGTAAAATAAAGTTCAAATCCTAAATTACCAAATCCTAAATCGAACAAAAGACAATCTAATTGATGAAAACTAGGGGTTCAGATCTTCGAACAATTCTCAATTCATCAAGGTTAAAACGGTCCGTTCCATTATTGGAACGGTCTGTTCTGGACCCTGTCAGTCGATCGGAACAGGCCGTCCTAGATCAGACTCCCCCTTCCGGACGGGACGTTCTCTGTTTGGAACGGAACGATTGACTGATACTTGTTTTTTCATTAATTTTAGCTATTAATTAAGTGTTTTTAGGCGAGTTTAAACAATACGTAACCTATAAACTTGTACTCTAACTTCCGTTCAGGTCAAGCTACTAAGTTTGATTGTTTGACTCCTGGAACACCTAAATTTCAACTTCCATTTCTTGGTTTAGATGTTCTAATCTATCCCTTGGGTCTTGGTACACTTTTAACCTTCTGATCTCAAGTAAAACCCTAATTTCTTAGAGTCTGGTTCATCCTTTCGAATCTCACCTACCAAACAGATCTATTACTATGCTATAATTCAGATTAATCAATATTGCTACCTACTATCAAACGTGGCCATCGCTTAACGAGTATATCAATTAACAATTCAGATCAAACATAGCAATAGAATAAAGCAATCGAATCACAAGAGATAAAACATAACTTAACTTAATTAATTAACTAAATATTCAAATAAAAAACAAGCAACTAAAGAAATGTTCTCAGATCATAGCCCCTAAACTACTCTACTCTATCAAATCCATGCAAGAGCAAGCATGTTTCATCAAATACAAAGACATAGAAAAGAGAAAATCAAGTTTACAACAAGTTGTGCTTGAATAATCCACGATTCTGTGCTCTGTCCTGTCTGGGGCGGACCGTCCTGATCCTGGGGCGGACCGTCTCAAGTAGGGCGATTTGTCTCTGCAGGCTGACTCCTCTGGTGAGTTGGAAAATTGGCTAAACCTCGCGAATTGAACTTAGCCTTTGCTTGGAGACAGGACAGGGCTTTTATAATGAGGCATTGGTGGCTTCAAACGTGGGAGATGTGCTTCTGGAAGGTCGATAATAGAGGAAACCGACTTGACAAACATAACCCTCTATTTTCAGCAATCCAAAGATAGCTGGAACAGCCCGTTCTGAGTCTAGGGCGGACCGTTCCAACCTGGTTAGGTGCAGTCCGTTTGAAGTCTGGTTGAGTCCGTCTGGATCTATCCTCTCTGGTCAGGGCGGACCGTTCTGCTGTCCAGGCGGTCCGTTCCAATCTCTGAGCACATCTTTCTTCGTTGTTTTCTCTGTTCTCCATGCCGAATAAGCGCTGAATCTGCAAAACAGACTTGCGGGGCTACAGCTGGACCTTTCTACAACCTAAATTCGCAGAAAACGATAAAAATATTGGCATTTGAACATAATTTTAGGGCTTAATCTGGTTGGAAATTGAGTATGAAAATCATACATCACTAAACTTGAATGATAGGAAGTAAGTCCAACCAAACTTATGTTACTTCAATTGTATCAAACCAATTAGACGGTTAATAGCCGAAAGGTGAGACCTAGATCATGAACCAGAAATGGTGAAGTCTATTCCCAACAAACGAGAGTTGAGGGAAGTCTTAGATCCAAGAAATAGACTTGTTTAACTTAACTCAGGGAGCGAAAGTGGAAACTTAGGGTAGATAAGAGTTTTAATGGTTTTATTGATATTACTTGAACTGTCGAAAGAAGGATCTAAGGAAAGTTAATTAAATCATTAATCTGCACAACTATCAAATGGAAACTAAGGTAATATGCAGGTTCATCGTCAGACTAGGAGGGTCGCTTGCATTATAGGCATGTTGTCTGTGCCAGTCTAGAAACAAACTGACCATCTAAAGTCTTGTCGACCTAGGTTCTCGAGCGGACCACTCATGAAAGTGAGCGGGTCGCTTGAGGCAGGACTGAGTAGATAAAAGTAGCAATTTAAACCCCTACCTTAATCTATTGAGTCTAAACCCCCAATTTCTAAACTGTTAGTTTAGGACCTTTATGCTTTCTTTCCAACTTCCTTTGCAAGTTGTATCAAAATTAGATTGATTAATTAGGGTGAGAGTTTGATTAATAGACTAGTTCATCCCCGTGGTTCGACCCTCAAACTGTTCTACAAACGATTAAATCGGCAGACGAGGTTTTTATTTTGAGATCTAGATTCTACCTGCGATCACCACCCATAACTAAGTAATCTAAATTTTAAATCCTGTAAATATAAGGATAAAGTAGGTCTTGACTAGAATCGTCTTTTTTAACATGGGACTTCATTTCATTTCATTTGGTTAATTAGAAAATTTTTTTGATTGAAATGAACAAATTTGATGTCATTTGATTGGGACTTCCATATTATTAGATCCAATGAAATCGTGAGAAATCAATTCTAATCAAATAAACTTAATTCAAATCTCACACAAAAAAACATTTTGATCAAAGCCGTAGAGAAAAAAAAATGTAAATCTTCATCAAATAGCATAAGTTCAATCGTAATAAATTATGTTTTATATACTTGAAGTCGCAAACTTATTTGCACGTAGGGGACAAATATTCATGCAGATGGTCTAAGGACATTGAAATGTTGTCCTAAATATACTTTGTAAATTTTATTTATTTATTTATTTTTTTTTGCGGTGGATCAATTTTTTTAAAATATAAACTGAAAATTGCGATCGGTTTTATAAAATAAAAAATGATCGCGATTGATCAGTACTCAAATCAGAATAAAAATTTTAGCCTACCATAAAACATCTCTACCTGATAAATTACAAGACAATATGCTTTTATAAAATAGGTTATACAACGGATCATTGGTGTAAATAATTTTATGAGCGCAATTGTTTATTAAAACTTTCCAATGAGGCCGGAGACCACGCTCATTAAGGAGTTTTTTTTAGAAAAATTCGACAGAAGCTATCAAACAGATGCTCACCGACGAGTTAATGCACAAAGAACTTTCTTTAGAAGTTATGAGCCGTGACTGAATTTTGTTAGAAATCAATGAAGTGCTTTGGACAACTGGTTTTTTACTTGTAGCAACGTATATTTTTTCTAAATGTCTAAATTGTCCTTAGCAATTTAGAATCAATCAAGATTTATTATCTAATTTATTTCTTTATCTGTGTTTTCCTTTTCTTTTATGTTCCCGGCTAAATGAAAATTAATCTTTTTTTTTTAACAAAAATCACATATGATCATACACGCAAAATTTCTGTTGATTTGTGTAGTAAACATCGAAGAAAACAAAATGATAACATATAACGTTTTTCTATGTATATTTTTTTTCCAAAATAGACAAGAAATTGATCAACGAAAAAGCCAGCAAATTTACTAAATTTGAGAAGGGCAATTTGATCACTTTGAAAAAAATTATGTTGCTCCCAGCAATAAATCTGTTGCACAAAGCACTTCCCACTTATTAAGTATCTACAGTTCTGTATTAGCAAGGAATATGTTATTTACAACAATTTTTTTGCTTGACCATGAAAATTATTTTAACATTTTTCTCGTTTGATGTAGAATCAGGGACCTCTTCCTCATATATATAATAAAAACTGGTTAGATTTTTGCCCTAAATAACTTACCAAAAAAAGTTGACAAAAATTAGTGAGTTAAAAATTAGAAATTTATGCTTAGAAAGTCATAAATATTCTGCCCCAAAAAAAATTTATAAAAGGAACTTCTAATTATAAGAATTATAATAAGGGTGGGTAATTAAGAAGGGTAATTATGTACAATAACATATCAAGCTTGCTACAAATAAAATTGCCATAAATAAACTTACCATTTTAATTAGCATTTCGTGTACTACAAATAAAAAATTATAAGGTGCATCTCGTGTACTACAAATAAAAAAAAATTAACTTAAGAGAGAAAGGGTGGTTAATTAAGAAGGGTAATTATGTACAACAACATATCAAACTTGCTACAAATAAAGTTGCCATAAATAAACTTACCATTTTAATTAGCATTTCGTGTACTACAAATAAAAATTAACTTAAGAGAGAAAATGGAACAAATACTGATATTAGTCTCAATTTTAGCATTTATTCGGTGAATATGTTCACCAATGTGCCTTTGGAGGTCAATGCTGAAAATTGAGTCTCACCAACAGTTTACCACCAAATAATCTATGAAAATTGATCAAACTGAAAATAAATAGAATATATCTGAGTTCAAAATACCAGAAAATTGTAATTGGTTCCCTTGATTTGACAAACCGCTAATTGCCTCTAATTCAACTTTGTAGCATCCCTTCTTAAATTGTTGAAACAATTAGACTATTAATGGAAACAACTTACTGTCGCCATGGATTGTGCGAAGGATAGAGGCGATGGGGAGACGTAAGAGGCGACGAAGAGAGGCTGGAGTTTGAAAAAGGTTCATCCTGGCCTCTTAATAAATAATCAATATTAATTATCATTCATTTGTTCACTATTAATAAATGTTGAAAGCTAAAAAATCATAACTAATTCCCCTCATCTTTAAGTAGTAAATCACATCCTCAAGGTAGCTAAACAGTATAAAGAATGTAGAGATTTGAGCTTTAAAAGCTAAATTCTAATATATCCATACCAACTATTTAGCTCCCTTTCTTTATACAGTTTAGCATTCTTGTAAAAGACAAAAGTACCACTCATTATAAATATTGTGCATCTTGTTTTTGAATCTGGACAGGAAGGAAAGGCTTGCCCGATAGATTATTTGTGCTTATAAAAATCGTAAATATTGGCCAACCTTTCTCGGTCAATAGGAGAGATCAGGAGCAATTAGAGCCATAATTGCCATTTGATACATGTGATCAACAATAGACTCAGGACCTTTAATTCCACGGTTAATCCATCATTTCCTCTTTGTTGTCTGCAACTTACAAAGAAAATAATAAAATTGATATTATAAAAGACCAATTTTATATTAACCCATTCTTTCCTTTTTTTCATTCACTTCGTTTTTAGGTTGGAGAATCTAAACTATATAATAATGTAAAATTGCCAATTCAATCAACCATTTGTAGTGAACTGTAAAATTACCAAGGTAGAAAGCTCTCTCTCATTGGGTTAGCCAGCTAATTGTTTGAGTACATCTTCCGTCTTAGGTTAGGCAGCTAATTAGGCACTTCAAATAAGGGCTCTAATTAAATCTCTTATTTTACTCTCGTAAGAAACCATTTCTAAAAGATATCAACCTGCATAATCAGAAAATAATTTTCAAAACAAATACTTAATGTTAATCTTCACTATATAAATTTTTTAATTGAAAAAAGCATATCTTATACCAGTAAACATTTTTTTGGTCTGACCATGATGCTCTCAGTAGGTTTACCAATAACATGTCTAATTAGTAATTACTCAAATAGGTGGGTTCTGATCTGTGCTTACTTGATTTTGTGAACATATATCAATTGATACCTGTAAACATATCTTTAGTCTTACCATGAGGTACAAAGCATAGATATCGATAACATCTCTAATAACTCGAATATTTTGATTCAATACTGCACTCGTGGGAAAGTAACTATTATTTATGTCATGCATCCAAAGCCAATCTTTAGAAATCACTTCAAATTGGTCCAATTTGCAACAAATCAAAGAAGAAAAGAACATGCCTGGAATCTTCATACACTTTGAGAGGAGGCGGAGGTGCTTCTAGAGGAGATGTAGTGGAGGTGGGGTCGGTTTGGCGGAGGAAGAGGCGATGAAGAGGGAGCGATGGCCGTGTGGAGTACGGGAGGCAACTGAGTGATCATTAGATTTCTCTTCTAGAGCTGTCAGGAGAAGGAAGGAGTTGGAGGTGGAGTAGCGGCCAATGACGGATCCAAGAAACGGAGAGGAGAGTTGGCGGAACTTGGGGTGGGGTCGGTTTGGAGGAGTAAGAGGCAATGAAAAGGGAGCGATGGCCGCGTAGAGGAGGGGAGACGATTGGGGTGGGATGCGGTTTGCGGAGGTGAAGTTGAGGAGGCAGGTTAGAGAGAAGGAGATGGAGGCCATGGAAAAGGGAAAGAGAAGTTACGGAGAAAAATTAATCAGATCTAGAACAAATCGAAATGAACGAACGGCTCAGATTAATATCGCGAAGGAAATATTGGTCCCAGATAGCGGCCACGGAAATTAATATATATCTTAGATTTGCCAAACAACGCATTTTTTTTAAGGTTACTTGCCAACCAACAAATTTTATTAAAAAACTTTTAAATTTTTTTTTTGCCAAACAAATTAAAATTACAAATATTTTTTAATAGTTTAAATAAATCCTGCATCAATTTTGCTATCTGATAAGCCTTAACAGCTTATTTTGATGATGTTTTCATGAAAGCCAAGTAATTTCAAATTAAATCGAAACTTATACACAAAATATCTAAACTATAAAAATATATTCTGTGATGGACTAAAATTTTCAACCAGACTTGATTGCTGTGCTACCGTTCATAATTTTAAATAAACAGTCTGAATTTAGGTCCTTACAAAAAAAATACCACGGAAGAATTAACCTATTTGTAATTATAATTTTTAATATTAATAATTATATATCAGTTATCGTTATTGTTAAATAAAAATAACTGTCAGCATATCTGTTTTGCATAATGAATTGCACATTCCACCTCGATTTTTTCCCTAAGCTTGCTAATTATGTGCTCTAAAATTCTTCACTTAATGCATGTTTGGTAGGAGGAATAAGTTTCTTTAAGGTGAAAGAACTTATACCACCAAAATTGGTGGAATAACTTCTTCCACGATGGGTCCCGTCGCGGATTAGTCTCGATTTTTGAATAATATATAATTAATTTTGATTATTAATGATAATTAATATATTGTTGTAATATTATAATATTTCTAGTTGCTATAATAAACAAATAAAATATATTAATTGAATATAATTGATATCTCTTATTTTTATACTCATTTTGACCGTGCTTAGCATCAAAATTACACTCAAACCAATGCAATTATCTCATAATTAACTGTGATTTCCAGGATATTGGTACTGCCGCCGCTTCTTATTTATTTTGTAGAATTTTCGTGGAAATTGAAGACGAGACACGACAAGCAAGAAGGATTTGAGCCTAACCCATAGCCAGACGACTCATTCCTGGCTCACAGACGCATGACATAGACCCGGGAAGACCCGCAAGCACCAAGACAGGTCAAACTCCTCACGAAGGCCCAAGTTTCAGCCCAAACCTCAGAAACAGAGCACAATTTCGGTCCGAGATTTGGGAATTTCGGTCCGAAATTTAATTATGGAAAGTAATTTTTGGTAATTTTGCAAAGAATGAAGGATCCTCTCTTGCCCTAGCCGCCTTCTGGACTTTCCTGGGGTATTTCTAGGCGTGATTGACAGGCAGACAGATATCCTACTCTCTCCTACATAGTTTTTCACCTCTTGCACAAGTGTTTTTGGCTTTTTCCACGAAGTTCGAAGGCAAGGCAGCGGAGTTTGGACATGGCGGCAGCAATCCAGATCTGTTCTCCATCGACTTCTGACCATATAAGAAGAAGTAAAGCATACGGGCTATTTGGTTAACTCTTTCATGACTTTATCTTGTTATTCTATGGGTTTATTTGTCGTTTTATGCATGATACTAGTTGTTATTTGTAGTTTGAATATGTTAGGCTAAATTTTAATATGTCTTACGGTTAGGTAGCAGTTTAATTTGGTATTTGTTATGGTTTGATGAGATACGATTACGTTATGTGACGTTGATGTGTTGAGATATTATTTTTATGCTTGGTTATGTTTATGATTTGTTTGATTGTTTACCAATGGATGAACTGCAGCGTCTTTAGGTCATTAAACTAGAATAGATCGTAAAATTGCTAAGTACTTGAGGTAAGCCATTCACTCGAAAGAGGGGTTAACTAATCGACCGAAAGGTGTAGTTTCTATTGATCCGAAAGGACTTAGATATATCTGGAATTCCAACACAAAGACCTTAATTGACTAAATTCCAACATGAAAGTTTAGGACTAGTCGGTTACGTGGTAAAAATCGAGTTCCTTACCAAGTCTAATCCAAAATCGCGACAGCTAAGGCTAGGATTTAGGTCTGGTCGACAATTAACCTTCACATAACTTAGCCAAAAATTTTCAAACCAAAACAGAGAGTCTGGGGTGAATTTCGGCACGACGATCTATAAATTTCGATCCGAAATTTATAGATTTCGGTCCGAAATTTCCTCTGTTACGCGCGAAAGTGAGTAGCATCGACGCTCCAGAGCCAAATTAAATGAACCCAAACCCTTAGGACATTCTTATTGCATCTGTTTGAGTCCATAAAAACATAAAAACCAACCCAAAAATATTTTATTATTAATTTCTTCAATTTTAATCGTTATTTAAAGTTGCCTTTTTAAACCAAAACTTCACAAAAATTATTCTGTCTAGCTTTTAGGAAAAACTAAGTCCGATAATCATTTTTACTGTCCCTGTGGATCGACCCTTAGCTTTGCCCAACAACTAGTAGGGTAGAACGAAGGAATATAAATTCATTTGACCTAGGTTCTGAAACCTCTATCAATAATAAATATTATTATTTTATTATTGTAATTATAATTATCATTAATAAATTATAATTACTACAACAAATAATTAATAATATCTTAATTCATATGATGATGATGATTTAAAATAATAATAATAGTAATAATAATAATAATAATAATAATAATATTATTATTATTATTATTATTATTATTATATTGTACTCATCATATAATTTTCATTATCATTAATTGAATTATTGGTATTAATAATATGATAATTATTAAAATTATTATTATTATTACAATATTAATTATTATCATTAGTGATAAGAACTCAGCATAAAGAATAACATTTATAATAATAATTATGATTATTATATTAATTATTATTGTAATTATAATTATTATTGATATATTGTGAATTAAAATAATTCATATAATAATAATTATAATATTCTTATATTAATATTTCTAAACTAATAATAGTAATCAATATTGTAATAATTACTACATATCTAATTTTATATTTTTATATTCTTATTCCTCTACTTTACAAAACCAAACAACCATGACATAATTTGATATAAGTTCCTCTTTTACTTCTTCTCTTAAGTTATTCCTTTACCAAACGCCACCTAAAGTAATTACTAGAGTAAATTTTGCTGTTACTACTTGACATCAAATGTTGGCTATCTTCCGATTGCGCGCACAGATATCTTTCAACCAACTGCCAAGCCACGCCTGGGCCACCTATCAACTTGAACGAATTTCAACAAATATAAAGTATATATCTTACTCAAATTTTGGAGGAACCAAAAATGATCCGATATATTCTCAGACCCGGATCCAAAACCTGAAGTATACAGTACTAAATTGCTAATTGGCTCCAGCTATATATAAATCCGTTGTCAAGCATGTCACTGTCTATAGAACGCGTGATAAAGCCGAAATGAAAGAAAAGAAATAAACCAACAAGGTAGCGCAAAGCACAGACACACGATACTGTTCCGAAATTCCCCACTTGAGAAATGAGCCATGGAAGCAAGAATTGAAGCAGAGGCCTCCATGTAAGTTCTACTAACACTCTTCTTCAAAACCAAATTAAACATGTAATTTAGTCTAATTTGCGTTGATGCTTTATTGAAGGTTTGAAACAAGTCACGTGTTGGGTTCTCTCCTTGCATCTTCTTCAATACTGTCTCAGGCATGGCATCACTGCTCTGCGGCCGACACGGGTGCGGCCGCTTATGTGCGTGGGTCATGTGGAAACACTGTTTATGTGGCCTTCTCTAGTAAATATGTCGCGAACTCACTGGCTGGGATCAGAGCCGGGCCCATGAAAGCATTTGATATGACTGAATTGGGTGGAAGTGGATTGTTTAGACCTTTGGTCGGAGGCGAAGGAGAGGAAGAAGAGAGAGTTAAAGTGCAAACTTTGGCTTTGCATTTGTTTTTGACTTTGCTTAATAGCCCAAATTATCAGGTATTCTTTTGTATTTTGCATTTTTTCTATTGCCAAGAGGTTTAACAATTTTTTTTTTTCCGATTTGATCTGGAAAATTTACATAATTGGTCAGCTTGATTCTTTCTTTGGTTTATGTGAGAGTTTTAACTGGATTTTTTTTCCACTTTTCTAACACAAAACAATTATAATCTCATTATTTGTTTTCACATTTCCAATGTTAAAATTACTTTTCTTTTTATTCGTGGCCTGATTGAAAAAGCAAAATCATTAACTTTTACTATATTTCGTCCACAATTAAACAGCGAGTTAGTTTCTTCGCAAACTTTCATGGAGCAATCAAATATTATCTATCTCCTCTGAGGCTCTGATGTTGTCCTCGAAGAACTTTCAGGGCAATATCATTTTAGGCTTTGAGTTTATTAAAATCCAATGGAACAAGCCGCAAAACCATATGTTATGCTTATGCATTTTAGCCCAAACTCAAGGGAATAATTCCTTTGAAACAGTAAGATTCCGTGATAATTAATGCAGGGGCACATATGCCAGCTGTCTACTTTTCAGCTGTTAAATTTTAGATAGATATGTGTTCACAAAAGTGACAGAGTAGGCCGAGTAAACAACTGTTATCAGTTGATTGCCAATTTTACTCGTGTATTGGACTAATTTTTTTTTTCTTATTAATATAGCTATAATCAGTAAAAGGATCACTGTAAATTGTACCAGAGAGTCACGTTTTGGAGTAATGTGTTCAGGATGTCCAAGTGATTAAATAGAGAAGTCAGCAACTTTTAATTCATCTTATACAAGGAATTAGTAACAAATTTTGTTGGATATGACACTGTCAAGTGAGGATATATGGAAATATTTGCTATTGAGGTACTTTGGCATGGTTGTATCAAATTGAGAGATATAGAAATAAGCTAATCTCTTGACTGAATTTCCTCAGAATCTCCTGCAAGAGATTAAGGACAAGCCGGTAATTTTCACGGGTCACTCCCTAGGGGGTTCGCTCGCCTCTGTTGCTGCTCTCCACTTTCTTTGCAACTCATCTTCAGGCAACTTCAGCTCTTGCAACTCCACTCCCACGCCACCACTTCTATGTGTAACCTTTGGTACCCCACTACTTGGAAATGAAGCATTCTCTCGTGCCATTTTACGCGAAAGATTGGCTGGTCACTTCTGTCACGTTGTATCGCAGCGTGACATTGTGCCAAGACTTTTATTTTGTCCCTTGGGCCCTAGCCTTTCGATTTTAGGAGCCCACATGCACTGTTGCAATCTTTTGCCAGATGAAGAGAGGGCTAATTTGCAAAAAATTGTTTCGATGCACATATTGGCCAGAAAGAGAGAGAGCCCATATTGGCCGTTCGGTAATTATGTCTTGTGTTCCAAAGAAGGGGCAGTGTGTATTGATAATCCGACAGCAGTGGTACAGTTGTTGTACGTTACTTTTGTTGCTGGTATTGAGGTGGTAGATTTATCATATCGAGATATTGCAGAGGCTATACCACAACATTTGCTATTGAAGAAGAGGGATATTACTGAAGAGGAAAATTTTGATGGAGGGATCTCTCTTGTACTTGAGGCATCTGGAATTGGATCTACGGTAATTTGCAATTGGTTTTTTGTCTTTTTCAACAATTGATCATGATCGATCTGTCACCTTAGTAGTGTAATTCGGACCATATTTTTGTAATTATTAATGTCTGAACCAAAGTCAACAACAACAACAACAAAGCCTTTAGTCCCATTGTGGTCTGAACCAAAATTTCTACCAATAAAGTCTGTTGTACCAAAGTTTCTACCAGTAAAATATGTTGTACCTATTTGTACATTTTTGCACTTTTAGATTTCAATATCTGTGACCTAGTCTCTCTGTTGAGATGTTTAATTGCCATAACATTGTTGCATTGTATTTTTTTATTTAATGATGCTTTTTTTCACCACTAATTCATGCATTGTTCATTTTTTATTCCGTTCTAAACCTTGGCTTTCATTGTATTTGAAGAAATTCATTATAAACTATATATAGTTCAACTTAGAGGTTATGAAATGACATGCAGGGAATTGGAGCAGCAGCAGCAACAGAATGCCTCAAGGTATCCAAGCGCGCACGTCGCAGCCCAAACCTAATTTGTGCAGAGCTTGCCACAAAACTAGGCAAAATAACCCCATGCCGCGCCCAAATTGAGTGGTACAAGGTGTTATCTGATGATGACATGGGCTACTATGATTCGTTCAAGCAGCGCATCTCACCTAAAAAATATTCCAAAGTCAACATAAATAGAATGAAGCTTGGTCAATTTTGGGATGAGGTGATCGAGATGTTGCAAAACAACTCTTTGCCATACGACTTTCACAAACGGGCTAAATGGGTTAATGCAGCACAATTTTACAAACTCTTGGTTGAGCCTCTTGACATTGCAGAATACTACCGAACAGAACAGCACAGGATTAAGGGGCATTACTTGACTCATGGCAGGGAGAGGCGGTATGAAGTATTTGACAAATGGTGGAAGAGTAAGAAAGATCTGACGGATAACAGTTTCGTCAAGAGAAGTAAATTTGCAGGTTTAACACAGGATTCGTGTTTCTGGGCTCGAGTGGAACAAGCAAAGGAACTGACTGAGAAAGTTAAGACTGAGCAAGATGCTCAGGTATTGGGAAAATACTGGAAGGATATAGTGGAATTTGAGGATTATGCAAAGGACTTGGTTGAGAGAAAAGAGGTCTCAATTGATGTGTTGGCACCCCGCTCAAGCTATAGATTGTGGGTTGAAGAATGGAAGAGCGTCAAATCAGCGCATGCCTTCTGTTTCAATGGTTGAAAAGGAATGATATAGGAAAATATACGTGTAACTTAGCATCTCTTATAGTTATGCCATCTGATCAGGATAAATTGATTAGACATTAGTCTTGTATATATGATGTCTGTAGAATATAGACTGGCACTCAGGTATGCTTTCAGTTTCTCTGCAAGTCTTGGAGGAGATTATGAGTTGTATGCTTCGTTGAATTTTGGAAAATTTGCCTGAAAGTTATCTTTTTTTTTTTTTCTGTAAATGAGTTCAGAAAGTCTTCTTATTTGGATCGAGGACGCATTTACAAAATGCACAAAGTCCAAATTACTACAAGATATCAAAGTTTATTCCTTAATATGTTTTTTTTTTAAAAATTGGTATAGACTATAATATAGAGTATTTAGTCTAATGAAAGAAAATGTAAACAAACGGCAGCATATGTCCCGGTATATCTATAATCTATCTACCAAAACAGAAACTGACACAGCACTGGTACCAACAATCTGGACAGGTACCAGTGCGACAGTGCTGCCTATTTTATCCAAAGACATAAAAGCAAAAACCGTGTCTTGCTATAATTTTTTTTCAAAAATTCATCAAATACCCTAAAAACATGTATATCAAAAAAATTTTATCAAAGGAGTGAGAATTCCTCTTTTTTTACAAAAAGGCCCCTGAAGGCGGAAGCTCTTGTCAGAAAACGAATACATTCTCCTCAACAGACGTAGCCCTGTAAACAGACTTTGTAGTGAATATTCTTTTGTTGTCCCTCAACCATATTACTCAATCATTCGTGGAGGAAAGAGGATTCCTTGATATGGACTAGCAAGTACTTTTCTGAATGGCAAAACTTTGAAGTATTTGGTAATAAAATATTCAAATTAGTTTTAAACTTATTCTTAAATTTGTTCCGAGATTAATAAAAGACTCGGGGCTTGATTCTAGTGTCATTTGCGTGATTGAAGAGTAGAATTATAATTGTTGTTGGGCTCGAAAACAATATGGGCTGGATTGGACAAAAGAATAATGGGCTGTCTCTAGATAAAAAGTTGGAGGATCTATGTTTATAGTATTCATTTAATTTAGGAAAATTGGATAAAAACCCTTCTAATTTTCTCTATCCGGATATAACTCCTGTATTCTTCAAAACCGGATATAACCCCCTTCAATCATGATTAATTTGGATATAACCCCTTTTCATTTAATTTTAGTTATTTTTAAATTGAAAAAAATCAGGAGTATTAAATTATGTCTAAACTGCCCTTCTCCTTTCCAAAGAACATTTCACCTTCCCTTTCTTATATTCACGGTACCAAATTTCTTCTGTATCATTGCCAAAAATATTTCATTTTCGTTCTCTCCGAAATCAACGATACCAATTTTTTTTTTTTTTTCTAAATCTTCTCTCTCTCTATGCACCGGATGAGAATAGAGACGTAAATTAGAAACAAGAAGAAATGCAAAAGAAAAATATCACGAGGGTTTAAAAGCCTTTAATATATTTGTAATGCAATGAATCTAGTGTCGATACCAGAAAACAAGAAAGAAACAAGACAAAAGCATTTGTTTGAATTTCAGCCACCTAACAAATGAAAGATGCAAAGATCCATAGTTACAACCATATATCTTATCCGAATTCTTATTCTTGCGTATCCAAACACACCCTTATTGCTTTTCAATTGTTTACTTTAGGGACATATCATTGTGGTTACTTTATTACATCTATATATGTCACCATAACACAACTTCTCTGATGGCTTGACAGTGGATGTCAAACAACACCCGCAACGTAATTGTAGAAAAGATTTCTAATCTAACATGTCCTAAACACTTGGGTTTGTACTCCTTTTTCTCACCAACCATTTACATATGATTTATGTTATTAATGAAAAGAGTAAGCTCTAAGTCCTATATCTGATATATACATGTACATCTTTAGAGTGCATATGATATTTATTTTATGTATAACATAGAAAAATGTTCTAACTACCTTTGCAAGCCACTACCAGAACCATCTTTCTCTCCACTTAGCCCTCAAAAAAACAAAGAGAACTTCTCTTCATTAATAGCTTTGTGGTTTGGAGAGAAAGATGTGTCAGGATCTTCAAAAATCTTTCTAAGTCAACCTCATTAATTGCTATGGAAGCTTTAGATAATTAGTTTATGTATTAATTTTTTTAAAAATCTCTTTTTTTTTCTTTACCTTTTGTACTCTTTCTCTGTTAAAAAAAAACAGGTTCACTCTTTGAACCTATCTTTTTTGTAAATAACTACTTTATTTAATACAAAAGTTATGGGCCCCTAATTTTCTTAAAAAGAAAAAGAAAAAATGTTCCATCAAAGATTTTAGACTATCTGTTGATGATTAAAAATCATGATACCATTTTTTCTTATAAAGAATACTCAATTTGATGGTATCAGAAATAATTACTTTTTTAATGCCTTTAAGTATAAGTAATCATTTTTTTTCCAAATAAAATTAGGTAGACGCTGTTACTGGTTCTAAATATATAGCATTTATTATACCGTCTTGTGTGACTTCTATGTGGCGCTTTTTAGCAGCCCCCCAAGTACCCAATCAAGTGGCTTTGGCCACGAGACCTTGTCTTGTACCTAAAATTAAATCGTGACACTCATGGGAATTAGAATAATTATAATATGATCTGGATAGTCTATCGTATAAAGTCGTTGCCACGTAATATTTTTAGTACTATCATTAATTTTGTATTGTCCTCCAATTTAAGAGAGCTCTCATAGTCTCATAATAATATAATTCCTCTCCATTTTTACGACAATGGATATGACCAAAATTGAATGGCAGAATTAAGGTCCCATCTAAAATAAAGTAATCATGACAGAATTTGCCTTTTTTATTTTTTGTCAAAAACGAAATAACTATCAATATAGTAGACACCGTCAGTTCTCGGTATTCTGACTATTCGTTCAAATACACCCTTAGATTTTGAACATACCATATTTTTATTAGTAATTGCATAATATAAACAAGTTTTGACATAAAGAACTGAAAAATTAGAAGCTAATATAATTTCTTCCTACCATTGGCAGATCCAATTATATTTTTTATTGAATTAAACACGCACATACAAATAATATTTTGTGTTAAATTAGTTTTGTTTTTGAAAAATTTATATTAGTCTTCATAAAAATATGAAATTTCAATATTAATTCTTATATTTTCTTTTTAAATTTTTATGTAATCAATTATCAGTAGCAATGTTTAATATGATACTTGATCTTCATCTAAAATTTTTCTTCCGTCAAACTAAAAACAGAGCGCTAGCAAATAAGTTCCAATTTTGTGTTGAATGGAGAGACACTTAATGAGTGAGACCAACAAGAACTAGTACTTGGGAGTAGTTGGGACCCGCCTATCTGAAAAATGAAATGAACCATGTTGCCAATTAATGTCAAGCACTAATAACTCTCCGACTCTTATCTCTAACAGTTTTATGTACTTATAATTAACGCCATATGAGTACTGCAACCATTGCACATAAACCTGCTCGGTCTCTATCAAATGTACCCATCTGTATACGTCTTTAAGATTTTAGTACCTGATTGCGTCTTTAGACGCTTTACCAAACCAATTTATGCTTGACCTATTGATCCAGATCCGGTTCATGCCCATGTGTACGTAGATCTGACCTGACTTGGCTGTCTTTAACTCAGTATTATCTCACATTGAAAGATCGACTATGTATTTATGAGAGTAATCAAGCAATTCATAGACATATAACTATTGACTGAAATTTGATAAACAGCCCCCACTAGGGTTGAATTGAACCAGATTCATGTAAATTTTAAAAAAATTAATCCCGAATTTTTGTTTTTCATTTCAAACAGTGTTACTGGGTTCCGGCTGTCAAACTGCCAACATATTTTGGTTTAATTTGCCAATATTCCAACAAGAAGTAAATTCATTTCAAAATATGGAAATGCATTCTGTGCTCTGTTTTGGTAATGTCCCAACTATAGAAACAGTTAAAGAGAGAACACTAATACAAATAAATGCATTTTATATCATCTGTGTTGGCATCAATAAATAATCTTTCATAACTGTACTAAAAATTGACTTAATCAACAAATTTTATCTATGCTGTTTTTTAAGTTTTTATGGACTTAACACTCCTTTTTCATAAATATCAACTGATACTAATCTTTTACCTACAAGTATGCAACCGCCCACATGAATGGTTTTATTATAGCATTGTTCCAACTTTAGTAAGATTGAGACTGCTCTCAGGTGCGCTAGAATACTGACAGAATCTGGTTTGACATTATTTCTGATAAGATTTTTGTAAGATCAAATCCAATTTGACCCGACTTCACTTGAGCAGTTGGCAGTAACTAATGCTTAATTACTGCTAAACGCAAGAAGACAAATTCTAATTAACAAGTTTGATTATGACAACCTCTCTATTATTTATGTTTACGGTACTCGCTTTTATTGGTTCCTGCATCCTTTTCCACCTTGCACATGCATGTCTAATAAAGCAAACTGGAAAAGAAAAAAAAGAAAAAGAAAAATTGGAGACACTCTACTAGCATTATTAGTACACCTCAAGGGTTGATTGGAACAAAGTTTGTCTTGACATGATTCTGGCATGTGTGGTGATAATTGCAGATTAACAACTTTCCTGTTTTCAGAAGGTCTTTAGTATAATGTACTCTTATTGATAGTAGCTCCAAAGATTAACTGTTTCAAAAAAATTGACATAGTTCCTACTTCAAATATTTAGCTGTCATTAATTTATCAGGCTACAGTTTAACATGCAGAATTATCAAGTATTACCGTGAACTTTGATGATATCTTTTCAACAAATAAATCGCCATACTTTGCTTTCTAGACATGTAGAATAAACTCAACATTTGTATAGAAAAGGTCAAATGCTTAAGGTGCTTGAACAACGTTTTCATGTTGAATTGAATAAATACTGTATGCAAAAAAGGGGAAGCACACTGCCAAAACAATTGGTAACTTATGAAAAAGAAATTATTAAAATGATAATTAGATAACGAATAAGCATAATATGTCAAAAATAGATGCACAGTATTAACCTGAAAGAGTGTGCTAATGATTGAAAATTGATGTGGAGACGTGTATTATGGCGTTTTCAGAGATTTGGACTTGTGCCGGAGCTTAGGATCAAGGCTGGAAAAAGATGAATGCCAACTAAAACGGACGCACTATGGAGTGAAACTGAGCGTCTTCAGCAGATTGCGAGCCACATTTAGAAGAGTGATATTGCACCAGTTGTGAGACTCTGCGAGCGGCATTAATTAGGGGTTGGATGTGCATTGTGAAACCGACTCAAGTTGGATAATATTATGCAAGGTTGGTTATTTATCATTACGATTTTATTCACAGCTTTTATAGTCCGTAAACTCTGTCCTTATAATCCGTAGACTCTTACTTTATAGCCCTTAGACTCATACATATCACATTTCAAACAATTTAAATCGAGTACCACAAGTCGAAAACATTGTCAGAAAACCGAATCAAATCGCTTATCACTCGAGGCTCAAAGAACAGGCCATGACTCCACCCTCAAGTCAACCTATGTCTATTCAATCATATAAGTTGCACATGTCATTTGAAGTCATTCAATCGAAAACTATTATAATGCTCAAATTTGAAAATAACCAAGTTACATGTGCTCTCCTTTGCTCCTCTTTGTAATTATAATTTTTTTTTCCTGATTTTAGAATAATTTTAGGTATTTTCTATGGAGGGTTTTCTAAGGTTTGAATTTGGAGAGTTTAGAGAGGAGAGACAGAGTTAAGAGCTATTATCTCTGTAAAAGAAAGTAGGGAGAGAGAGGCTGTGCTCCAGGACACAAGCATTAAAAGAGAGGAAAGTAGAGAGAACCAGAGTTTCGTACCCTCGATTTTGAGGTTACAGATCGGGAGTAAAGTGTATATGTTTTTGTGTCTTTCTCTCACTTCGGAACCTTTCCTCTCACTCTCTGTAACTTCCATTCTGGAGCAAGGTGAAGGGGTCGGACAGGTGCAGTCAACAGCAGGTTTGCTCTATGTTTCTTTCCATTCCCTCTGATTTGCGATCCTGGAACAGATCCAAAGAGGAGCCAAGTGGAGGATGGGAGAAAAGAGAGAATTTGTGGGTTTTTGTTTTGCAAACTGTCCTCTAAACATAACACTTGTATAGTTTTCAAAACTTGAGTTTATACAATTTTAGAAATTCAACAACAACTTTATAAATTCTTTTATCATAATTTGGTGCAAAACATAATATTTATACTATACTAAAATACTAAAATAAAACCATACAAAAATTAAAATCCAAAAATAGTGGGTATCACATCGAAACACATTCTCCCAACTCATTTTGAAAATTAAAAATAAAAATTCTGATTTTTGTTAGAAAAAGTGAAATAAATTCATTTTAGTCTCGATTTATCTGGAAAATTTTGAGATTCAATATTAGTACATTGTATATGTTCCGAGGGGTAATGTTTTGAAAACCGGACCGGCCATCGAACCGGCAAAGCTATAGGTTCGATGGTTCAACCGGTTTCAAAAACCGGATGACATAATTTATATAGTTAATTCATAAGCTGAGCACAAAGGCCCATATAGTCTAGTGGGTAGAGAGCTTGGCTGTTACCTTGGAGAACCAAGGTTTGATTCTCTGGTTTCCACCTCCATTTTTTCATTAATTTCTGCAAACCAATAAAAAATAGTTTGCAAAGACTTAGACCGTCCGGTCCGGTTCGCCAGATTTTAATAAAACCGGACCGAACCGGCCGGTTCGTTGTGGGTCGTAAACAGACAAAAAACCGGGTTAGATTAGACCGGACTGGTGTCCGGTTCTCGGTTGAACCGGTCTAACCGTCCGGTCCGGTCCGGTTTTCAAAACATTGCCGAGGGGTATTGGAAAACCCTGTACACCAAGGTCAAAAGTGGAAAGTTCCCCGTCTATAAAATGGAAAACACTCTGCCTTCCTTTTGAAACACAGATCCCGGGAAAAAAATTACACAGATAATAGTCATAGTCTCATAGAGATAGAGAGAGAGAGAGAGAGAGTGAAATGGGAGAAAGCAGTGAAGTTGCGTCCGATGAAAGGAAGCCTTGTCATGAAGTGCTCCTCGTCTCGGCTGGTGCAAGCCACTCTGTGGCACTTCTCTGTAAGTACTATACTGCTAGCTATTACGATGAATGAAGTGGTCAGTGTTTTGTGTGGGGCCTGGGTACAGGTGTTTCTTGTTTGGATATTGTTTCCTGTTTTGATTTCTTCACATGGGTTGATGGGTAAGCTCCCTAGTCCCTACCGCTTGTTTAGTCCCTATTGGTATTGAGCAATTAAAATGGGATTCTTCCATGTGCAAGCATGTGGTGACTCCTTTGCATGCAAATGAGGTAAATTTGGGGGCATGTAAAGAGTTAAGTTCTCTTACCACATGATTAGTTTGCTTAACTATGTGTGATTGAACCGAAAATTGGTTCAGTAAAACTAAAACAAGAAAATCCACAGGCTAACTGGCTAAGAGCATGTCAGAAGGTATATCATAACAGTGCCCGTAATTAACCAATTTTAGTGCATCTTTTAGCTTCTTAATGTTGTACAAACAAATACTGAAAGATTACAAACTTGATGAGGATTCAACCCTCATAATAGTGCGCACTATGGGGACACTCTCATTGTTGCTACTAGCCTACTAGCTCAGGGTCTTAGAGAATATTGTTGTTAAAAACTTAAAAAACTGTCAAAAGCTACATGAATTTTCAAGATGTCAAAGATTTTGCTTTCAATTACTGATTGTTAATGGATCATACTGGTTTTAGGACTCAATTAATTTGCCAAAACTCACCATACTTTGCCCAAGGATGAAAATTATGCAGTGAAGCCCATTTTTTTATGTCAAGGGAGAGTGCATGTGTATCTTTCTGTTAGGTGCCTGATGAGCATTCTTGTTTTTTTGTGTCTGTGTGTTTGAGAGAGAGAGAGAGAGAGAGAGAGAGAGACTAGGAGTAGTTTTGGTTTAATTATGGTGGACAGCAGTGTAAGGTGTAGATAATGTGCTCGTAGAATTATTTCTTAGATCACCCATAAAGTGTTCAACGGAATTCTTCATAGATATCTACTGTGACTATTTGTACCAATTATCTACTGGTAAAACCAGACAATTTAGTAATTTTGCTGTGGTAACCAATTGAAAATTGAGATCTTTGAACACTTTGCGCATGATGTTTTACAGCTGACAATGTTGTATGCTCCTGGGGAAGGGGCGAAGATGGGCAGTTGGGCCATGGAGATGCTGAAGATAGGCTCGTGCCAACAGTAATTATCACCCTTGACAGCCCAGGTATAGTGTCTCTGACATGTGGGGCCGACCACACCATTGCGTACTCTGACAGTGAGTCACAAGTCTTCAGTTGGGGATGGGGTGACTTCGGCAGACTCGGCCATGGTAACTCCAGTGATGTATTTACGCCTCAACCAGTCAAGGCTTTACAGGACTTAAAAATAAAGCAAATAGCATGTGGTGACAGCCACTGCTTGGCTGTGTCTATTGATGGTCAGGTAATGAGCTGGGGTCGCAACCAAAATGGGCAGCTCGGGCTGGGAACAACCGAGGACTCTCTGATCCCCCAAATTGTTCAAGCTTTTGAGGGCATTTCTGTAAAAATGGTGGCAGCTGGTGCTGAGCATACAGCCGCTGTTACTGAAGACGGTGAGCTCTATGGATGGGGATGGGGGCGTTATGGTAATTTGGGTTTGGGTGACCGTGAGGATCGTTTAGTCCCTGCAAAGGTTTCTTCTGTTGAGGTATATTTTATTTTGATTTTATCTATCTACTCCCTGTAGGGGAACAATCATATAAGATTAAATAATTGCCAATGATGAACAATCAACTATTTCTCAACAGTCTACCTTAACTACCAATATCTCAAAACAAACCCTGATTATTATTAATTAGAGCAATAAAGGAATTAAAGTACCAAGAATTCATGTTTCTTCCTTCTATTTACAAGTGAAACTTCATTGTTGTTTAGTTACATTAATATACTTTGCTATAATATTTCTAGGGAGAAAAAAAGGCATTGGTGGCTTGTGGATGGAGACATACTATTTGTGTTTCCTACACTGGACAATTGTATACATATGGTTGGAGCAAATATGGCCAGCTAGGTCATGGTGATTATGAAGATCATCTCACCCCTCATAAATTAGAAGTTCTAAAAGACCATAACATTTCACAGGTTTTCACTTTAAGCTTGTATCTTTAAACTTCTGCAACACACCATGTTGATATTGGGCTTATTATATAAATTGTAATATTATTCAGATATCTGGTGGCTGGAGACATACAATGGCTCTTACATCTAATGGAATACTATATGGCTGGGGTTGGAATAAGGTTTATTTTATATCTCTGGCACCTCTACTTTTGTTAATCATATATTTATGGAGCTTTTTCTCACTGCTATAGTTCTTCCCTGAGCATAATTTTTTTATTGATGTAGTTTGGTCAGGTGGGTGTAGGACATAACAGTGACCACTGCTCCCCTGTACAAGTTAAATTTCCCAATGAACAGGTATGTTCTTTGTGAGAAAAAAAAGTAATGATTTATCCTTCTATACACAGTATTAAGTTGATTATGGCAGCTGTTCAAGCTTGTGCTGGTACAGCAAGTACGCAGTACAACTAATGTATGTGGTAGACTGCGCAGGCCTTAAATTGATATGGTTTACAGAAAGCAAATCGTAAGTCGTCATATTTATTTACCATTCTTTTTAGCACCAATTTGTCACCCATTTTCCGAAAAATTGCAGATAATAATACAAGTGGCATGTGGATGGAGGCACACAATAGCTCTTACTGAAACAAAAAATGTATTTTCGTGGGGTAGAGGTACCAGTGGACAGCTTGGTCATGGGGAGATAGTTGACAGGTTTATAGTCATAACTAAACTATGCATTTCGTACCTTCAAACTTAGCTTTCATTCTAATAATATATTATGTGATTGCTTTTGACTGTCTTTTTCATAGGTACATACCGAAGATAATTGAAATGCTGAGCTCAGATGGGTCCCGGTGCGAGAAATTAGAATCTTCAATTGCAAATCCGATGTCTGGTTAGCACACTAACCACAACCATTACATTATACATTATAATTTGCTTGACATCTTAGACATTGATATTTTTGTTGCCTGTCAGGAAAAATCTGGATTTCTCCAACTGAAAGATATGCCACTGTGCCAAATGAAAATGTGAGTTGTTTATTTGGATATTGTAAGCATCCGTCGTCTAATTTATTTGTTGGAGTTGGTGGGCCCAATTTAGTGTATGGCTCAGATGGGCTGTGACTACGTAATTATGCTATTTAGGTTTTTCTCAAATTGCTACCAAACTTCCAATTCTCTCTTATAGTACAGCCCTTTGTGTTAAGTATATAAGAACTAATTAACCGCCTATTATGTTATGTTAAGCTTTTAAGTAACTTATTGATAAATATGAGATATATTTTGATTTGAGTCCCGTGAGGCCCTTGTCATGATAATAACCCCCCCCCCCCCCCCCTGACAGTTGTAGTTCGTTTTCATTGTGATTATTAAAGTAGATTATTTAAAGGTCATGCAAAGGTAGGTAGGTGCAAGATTTTATATTTTGAATGAAACCAAACGGGCCCAAAAATAAATGAATAAGCCATTAATACTAAATTTATCGATACTATCTTTATGGGCTTGGTCTGTGACAGCCCATTATTGCATGTATTTTGACCTAATTTCGTGATTGTTGTTCAGGTTGCCAGATTGGTCGAAATAAATGATACAGATGTGAATGTACCCCAGAATGATGGCAAGAGGATACGCATCTAGTTATTTGTATTTAATTAAATAATTTTATTATCTCCTCCATGTCCTTAGTTTAATTTTCTTTTTCTATTGTCAATCTGAGTTTCTAAGGTAAGTGGTATAAGAAATGGATTGGTTATTAAAGCAAGAGGGGGAGAAAAATAAGTGGAGCTTAATAAAAATGATTCTTTTCAGTTTACACTAATGCCAATTTCTTATGCTTTGTTTTTGTAATAAAATCTTTACCTTAAAATTATATCATACATACATCCAAGTTTATATGTTGCAAGAATCATATTCGATGAACAATATTTAGGAAAATATGATGAAAACAGAGGTGGTTAGCTGCTAGGAAAGACGGCCGTTTGGCATCTTTTTAAGGGAACGTTCTTTTTAATTGATTGCTACTTATAATTGCTTAAAAATTGAAAACTTTTCTCTTTTCAAACAGTTACGGAAAAGTCTAGATTAGCTTTAAGCTTGTAATGATTATGATTGAATGACAATATTTTGCTTCGGAAAATTGTTTTATTTTCAACTCTAATCTACCTGCTTCACAAAAGATGGCTACTTTGTTGATCGAATTTCTCCAAAAGTGTAAACATGTTGGGGAAAAGTCAACATTTCTCTACAATTTTTTTTTTCTAGTTTCATCGCTAGAAATATATGTGCGAAATGTATATTTACTAAGTAGTGACGATTTAAATGTTTTACGGTACTTTAATGTACACACAAATGAAAGAAATTTTAGGTGCTTCAAGGCAACATTAAAGTAAAAGTAAAAATAGATTCTTTAATTTTTAAACGCATTATTCTACTACTTTATCTTATCAGAATAATTTGACTGTTTTATCCAATGTTACTTAGTTTACATGCTTCACTGTTATCAGACACCAAAAATACACTGATTTTGTTTCCTTTAACTACTTTTGTTTGTTATTAAACGTGAGAAGGAGATGAGTTAACTCGGCAGGTATTCACACACACACACACAGAGTTTCCATTTGAAATTTCACACACGATTGGCCTAAAATTTTTACAGTGAAAGCGATAGAAAAGGTTACATTTGTCAATTTTTCTTGATGTATGAAGGTTTCGTTAGTTAGGTTCAACCATGGTTTTGGAAAAAACTAAAAAAGTAATGACCCTTTGGTCCCTTTCAATTGTATTAGGTCCGTTTAACTTTTACAAGGTGACGCCATTTAATTGTTGTTAAGAAAAATCAAAGAACATGAGGTGAAGAATTTTTAAGGTTGTTTTGTTATAGTCAAACTAGAAATTTTTATTTATCAAAGAAAAGGTTACATTAAGATAAAAAAAAGAAGGAAAAATACAATTAAAAGAAAGACAGAAATCTTAGAATTTTTTTCCTTTTTTTTTTTTGAAGGTTGTTTCATAATAGCCAAACTAGTAATTAATCAAAGAAAAAGTTACATTAAGACAAAAAAAAGCAGAATGAAAAATACAATTAGAAAAAAAGACAGAAATGCTAATAGTTTCAGAAGTTCTATAGAAAAAGTCATTTGCAAACAGTACTAAATGGAATATATTTTTCTATAATAAAATGAGCATCATAACTTCATTAATAATTTCCTTATTTTTAAAATATCTGATTTCTCATTAATTTATATTTACAGAGAATTTCTCTTTCGATCTACTAGTACGTAAGTAAATTAAATTATCAATTTTTCTCTATGAAGCTTATATCGTAGCTAATGAATGTCCCCAAATAAAATATATTCGAAAATTTGGATGCATATTATGTTTATCTTTATATTATACTATAGAACAATCTCCTAGTTACCATTATCTTGATATTACCAATGAATGCTTATTTAAGTTAATCTTTTTTTGTCGAAATTTAGTTTTGTGCGAGATTTTAATGGTTTTTCACCGAGTGGGCTGGCTTCAATTATTTATTCGGATATAGAAAACAAAATCTTGATTTGATTTGTATCAAACAGGCCCCCATGCAAGTGGAAATTGAGACAGACGAAATGACTCAACTTGTAGATCAATTATCATCTCCCCTTTGCAAGTAGAAGTCAAGATTTGTGACTTTTGGAGATGAGACTTGTAGTTTCAACGTCTTTAGTGATAGTGTGCAACAATAGTCGAACTTTTACAGCATTTCAATATCGTAATATTTAGGAATGGTTTAAGATAAGCAGTACAAATGTAGCAATTTTCAAATAATAAAAATAAGAAGGTACAAGAAAACTATTTTTTCTAAAAAAAAATACAAAATACTATTATTTTTACACATTTTAAAAAAATAAATATTTTTTTGGCAAATATTTTCCAGAGCTGATAACCGTCATCCACCAAAAAACCATCCGCGTCATCCAACCATCCCCTCCCCTCCATCTTTCGCTTTTTTTTTTCCGCGTGCCTGGATGAGGAGCATCTCCCTCCCTCACGTGCCCTCCCTCCCTCACGCGCCTTCCTCGCCAGTGCCCTCCCTTCCGTCTTTCATGATCGGAGGATTTCATATAGATATTTCAATCCTTTTAGGTCCCAAATTACAACTAAATATATGTGTTTTAGTTAGATTTTAATATATTTAGGTTAGTTTTAATTAAGTTTGTGTCAAAGAATGAGTTACTACAATAATCCTCACTTTTATGCAGAATAATCCGTCCAAAACCTTCCAGAATTAGCATAAAGTGTCAGTTTTAGAGGTTTATCTTGAGAAGGTGATTGTTTCCTATTCCCATCACGTCCAGAAGTATCTTCCTGCTTTTATGAGCGTCTCTCATCAATGCTAAAGCCTATATAAACATGGTTTGAGGAGAATTCAAGGGGAGATCAAAGTTTTGAGAGAGAATTGAGAGTTTCTACACGACACGACAATCCAAGGTTCCAGGCGGGTCCGCCCGAAAGGAGACGGGGTCGTTCGAAGGCAGGCGGAGAAGGAAGAAGAGAGGAATCGAAGTTCATTTGTTGTATTCTATCTCTTCTTTTTATCTTTTGTTTGTTTATTAGAGGAAACCTTGGTTTTGTAATAATTCTATATCTTGTCTAGCTTAGAATTGTTGTTAGAGGCAATTGTAGGGAACATTTACTTGGTAGTTAATGAAGTTTAATTAGGTTTATATCTTTATCTATTTGCTTTGCCCTTCTTGCTTTTAATTGCTTGACTTGAAAGTTTATACCCGTTAGATTAAGGCCTTGTCTAAATGATTGGTAACAAGAACCCTAAACTCAAGTTAATTCGTAATTGCATACCATAAGATAAGTAGTAGACCGAAAGGAGAACCCAAGTCTTAACTGAAAGATATGTCTTTCCCTATGATCGAGAGATATATGATATCCTACAGAATAGAAAGGTAAACTAGAAACCCTAAGCCAAGGAACGAAAGTTGAAGGTTAGGATTTTTAAGAAGTATTGAAGGTTGAAATTTAGGTGTATCGGATTGAGAACGAAAGTTAAAGTTTGAACCTAAGTTAAGACCAACAACCTGTACTTAGATAGATTGTAAAACTAATTAAATGAATTTAGCGACGTATTCAAGCGGACCCTCCAGGATCCAAACAGATCTGCCTGAATAAGCCCCAGGGTAAGATAACCCGAACAATTGATCCTAATTCGTGTTATTGTGTTAGAACTCACATTCTCAATCGAAACTTAGATCAACTTTAGAATTAGATTCACCCTTAATTCTATTAATAAAATTCCAAAAATATTTTAACCTTCGTCTAGCTAATTAAATAAGGTAAAATACCGATATCCCAATACCGTCCCTGTGGATTCGACCCTTAAGCTATCACTACAAACTATTAGATCGGTGATTTTAAGGACTTGTTTTTATTAGGTTTTCCACCGCGATCACCTCCCTCTTCCTTGGTGATCTATTTCCCCTTCCTCTCCCTCACACTTTATCTTGCCTTCTTAAACTGAACGGATATAACAACTAATTGAACATAAATAGCAAATAAACTGAACAGATGTAACAAACAATGTGGACTCATATAAAAAGTAAAAGTGAGCAAATAAACTGAATAGAAATGACAAATAAATTGAACAATTATAACAAATAAATTGAACAGATGTAATAAACATGTTGACTCGTATAAAAAATAAACAGTGAACATAAATTGAACGGATATAACAATTAATTGAATATAAATGGTAAATAAACTGAACAAATATAACAAACAATGTGGACTCATACAAAAGAAAAAAGTGAGCAAATAATAACAAATAAATTGAACAGTTATAACAAATAAACTAAACAGAAATAACAAATAATGTGGACTCATACAAAAAAGTAAAAGTGAGCAAATAAACTGAACAGAAATGACAAATAAATTGAACAGTTATAACAAATAAATTGAATAGATATAACAAACATGCTGGCTGATATAAAAAATAAATAGTGAAAATAAACTGAACAGAAATAACATATAAATTAAACAGATACAACAAACAAATTGAACATATATAACAAATAATTTGGACTCATACAAAACAAAATAAAAATTTTACATAAATTGAACAGATATAACAAATAAAATGAACAGATGTTACAAATAAATTGAATAGATTTAACAAATAAACATGAACATATATAAAATAGAAATAACAAATAAAATGAACAGAGAAGGAAGGAAAAGGAGAGACATATAAAATGAACAGAAATGAGTAGAGAATAGAATGGCAGAGAAGAGAGAAGGAAGGAAAAGGAGAGATAGGCGTGAAAAAAAAGAAGAGAGGGGAGAGGGGGGGATGCCCGGAAAAAAAAGAAAGGGAGGGGAGGGGAGGGAAGACGCGATGGAGAATTAGGCGATCCGATGGAGGTGAGCGCGCTCGAATCGCTTGGATCAGATCGAAGCGCTGCGGTCACTCGTGGATGACGGCGATGACAATTAGATAGATGGTAAGTAGTAATTACCAATATTTTCTGTATTTGTATTTATTTTTGCACACTTTCCCATATCTTTCGGTATTCCTCTCTCTTATCAAAATATCAAAATAGCATACACAACATGCCATTTTAATTCTTGCACTGGTTTCATAGTTTGGCGTGACACAAATATGAACAACAAGGCATTGCAGGTGCATACAAATTCTTAATTCCTTAAAGCTTTTCTTTCATTATATTATTTTGCGTATATTGGCACTTTGTCTTTCAAATTATTGTTTTGTTTGGATATATGTTTTACATTTTATACGTTCATTTCATTTAATACATTACTTGATTTCCTTTCATTAAAATGTCCATCCTTAGTTTTTTAATACTTTCGAGTGTCAAAGCATTTGTGCAGTGACACGGTTTTAAGGGATTCTTGCGCGTCATTTTGGATTACTTACAAAGTGATATTCAATAATCACTAGAAATAAGCTGCTTCAATTTTTTACTGTAATATGTCATTTTGTCATATGTTAATGTAGTTTTTGGTGGTCATAACAGTAAAGCTTCAGGTGACTGTTCTTAGATCCCTCAGCTTTGCAAAATATACCAACAAAATGTTGAATTCTTTTTAAAAAATTTTAATTTTATAATAATTTTTTTAATATGCTTATAGATAGTGTAAAAGAAGAGGGCTCTTATGAAATTGACGAGGATCACGTAGATGAAGCTATCTTGGTTAGCTCAGTCTTTTGAGTTTTGATCTATCCTATATATATGGGTTGCACTGAGTAGGATTGTTACATAGTTGTAAATTATTCTTAGTTTCATCCTGAAATATAAACTTTTTATATAGGACCGTATAAAGTTGTACAAGTTAAAAAATGTTGAGAAATATTAAGTCTGTATTTCTATAGTAACTTCATGTAACTTTTGACAACATTTGCTACCTCGTCTCATGTGCAGAGAAAAGTCATTTTTGCCAAAAAAAAAAAAAACATCGACTTTATTTCTTTTCCTACAAACGTTAATTTATCTATAGATTAAATTTGCTTAGTTTTTTACTTCTCCCCCTTTAGTCAGCAAATGAAAAGCATTCGCATGATTAGCAATTGAAATAAATAGAATTATGCAGCCACCTAACCATAAATTTCATTGACATGAATGCTAACATGAAATTTCACCCAATATTATTGATCTTATAATATCAATAACATTTATTCCACATGATATTAATAATCTATGATCCTCATATATTGGTAAAAAATTATTTTGCACAAATAATTCATGATTGATAAAAATAAAAATATAAATCGTGCAATGCGCGAGCTCCCACTAGTGTGTGTGTGTGTGTGTGTGTGTGTGTGTGTGTGTGTGTATATATATATATATATAGGATGATATAGACATGTATGATCACTTGATCAGATACATAGCTTGATTTGTTTTATATTAATTGTTGAAGGAGGCAATATGAATGGAGGAGAGCAAAAGGGAGGAGTGTTGAGGAGGGGTCTGAAGCTTCGAGCCTTGTGGCTGTGGAGACAATCCAAGGAAGTGTTGGTTGATGTCAGAATCAGCGAGGACGCCGAGGTCAATATAAAAATTAGAACAAAGAAGAAGACGGCCACCAAGTGCCTCTTCCTGGTGTCATGTGCACTAGAAGACCTCCAGTTGGAGCCCCTCAAATTATATGGCGGCGTCATTGGAGAGTGGCACGTCTACGTGCTCAATACTCAGGTCTTTTGCATCTAATTTTCTTTTATTTCATATATACATCTTATTTAGTTTTTATTTGTTAGTTAATGTGTAGTGAATAATAATAAATTTATAATATATTGGGTACAGATAAATAATGTCGATTTACCTGGTAGTCTTGTCCTCAAGCAGATGAGGATTCTGAGGTGTGTTTTCAAGTAAAGTTGCAGACAAGTCGATCAAAACCATAGATATGTGTTGATCCATATATTGCTGCTTGTATCAAATCGGCAAAGGATTTCATAACTATTTCTTATTTCAATTTTCAACGCTATTTGATTTGGTTTTCACCAACACCTCACATTTAATTATCCACTGAGTTATTTTTTATGCAATTTCACTATACATATTCTATAAATGACAATGTTTGATATAAGTCATTGTGATGCACACCACAAGTTGTTTTCCTCTTTAAACATATAGAGTGGATTCATATACAAATTTTACATATAAATCTTGTGACTTGATCATTGTTAAAATATGATGTGAACATATCAAACATGTGCTGATGTATATAAAAGCATTATTAACATATACTGTCGTTTATGCTTACAAAACAAGAATATATTAGAAATACGTGTTAATCATTGTTTAAAGTTATTAATTTGATGGAGTGATGAATCAATTTAATTAAACATAAGCTAAATTAGACACAATATGTGCCAATGTTTAGTTCTCTGAAGAAACGAATTGTTCATATTTTTTTGTAAAATCATACTACATAGACCTGCACTGTGACCCACTATATTATTATTATTTTTTTGACAGCAAAATCGATATTAAACGCTTTTAAATATGCAAACTCGAATTAGCAGAAAATCTATATACATTCACATTTTCAAACGACCAAACAATTTATTTCATCACTTTAATAGCAGCATATTTTATAGCAAGTAAAAAAGATGCATGAAAAATGTACCTAAGGGCCTTATGCACAAAAAAAGAAGAAGAAGAGGAAGAAAGCCGCATGAATATTGTATATAGATTTTTCTTCGTCTTATATTGTTTTTGCTATATATTACAATATAAATAAAGAAAATTTTAACAAATTAATATAGAAATATCTCTACCGTATCTTATCTTATCCATTAACTGAAAATTTTAACCACCGTACTTTCAGCTGGCCGCTTCGTCTGTTTACTTTTTTGCGACTTTCTGATCTTCCGACGATATTCGTTTGATCTTATCGGATGGGAGATAATTCTCCCGTACACTCGTACAGTCTTCTAGCTTTCTTCGCAACTCATGGTTCACCAGTAAATAAGAGGATTTTTTTGGCTGGCCCATCCCTCTTCTCCTATTTCGTTGGCTGGTTGGGATTTGGGAATCGGATACCAAGATCCCTCAAGTCCCAATTAAATTCAAGGGTGTGTTTGGATGAGCCTTGAATAAGGAATAAGAATAAGGAATTTCGGTATGCGTGCTTGTCCATATTTCTTATTCTTATACCATGGTTTTGTTAGTATAAGAATAAGGGCCCAAATTCTTTATTCTTGTGTTGTTTGGGTTGCACAAGAATAAGAATAAGCACGCATACCGAAATTTTTTATTCTTATTTCTTATTCAAGGCTCATCCAAACACACCCCTGGTGTATATCTTTCGATAAGGTCGAGTCAAGGGCTAAAGGTTGTGGTATTTTGCCTCATAAATTCTAAAATTTGGCAAATTTCATCAAAAATATTATAAATCTATTATTACAATATTTTAGAAGACAAGAAAGCTAAATTAATAATTTGTCGGAGCGCGGTTTTGATCTGTGCGTGTTGACTGTCGAGTCAAAAAGTATATTCTTTTCAGAAACTAAAATCTATTCACTATTAATTAATAAATAAATAATATTTAGGTCGAGTTTATCATCCTATTAATATAATGAAATGCTATTTAGGTTTAGTTTTATTATTTAGCTATTGTGTTGTATAGCAAATTTTGTGCACTTGTTTTACCGGGACAGAAATCTAAATTAAATAATATCTCAAACATCGGGTGTTCGATGTATAATTTTTTCCGATTGTCGGCAGATTGTAGCCTAAAAAAGAAAAAACAAAAAAAACTATTGCCAAGGAAAAAGATGTAGTTCTGATGGCAACTACAGATCTAACGGCTGATTGACATTGCCATATACCACTACATTGATTGGCCCCCAACCCTGTATTCAATCTGAGCCGTTACTTGTGCAATACCAACAACAACTTTATACGAGCTTTTCAGCTCCAAGAGTTCTGTAGTGCCCATATTACAATAAAAAAAAAAAAAAAAATCAATGAAATACATAAAGAGCAAAAACAATTAAAAACAGAACCATAAAGATCCATGTTATGGAAGAAACAATAATGTGTGGCGAGTACCAGACATTCAGATTTGTTTTCAAATTGACTCGCCACACAGTAAAATGTACATTTTCAGGACATAGTAATTTAACTTTTTTTTTTTTTTGAAAGTACATAGTAATTTGACTTAGTAGACTGAAAGTGGAGCACAAAGCCACAAAGACAAAGTGCTGGAAGATAACAAAAGTTCTTTGTGAAAGGGCCCCTGGTGGACTTCTCTCTCCTATGCAACACGGCCACGTTGGAATTTAGATCAGAGAGAAAAGAAAGGAAAAAAAAGGGCCCCGTGCATGCCTCATTGGACGGTCCATCTTGGTATAGTACAGAAATACAATGTATGGGGCCTATTAGGCTATTATGCTGCATTGCAATCCAATCAAATTTTGTTGGATCTTTGTTTGTACTTCGCCAACAAAAGAAAAATGGAAGGACCATCGGGAATCTTATTGCTTTCTCAATAATTTTTTTTCCCTTCTTGAAAATAATTTTTATTACTGAAAAGAAAATTCCATATTATTTATCTTTATTTGTTAGATATAAATTCGTAAAATAAATCATAGAAAATTAAATGAAAGATGAAATAAACTCGACCCATACGCATATTTTTTATGGATTGTTTGTTTTTATGTAACTATGTTAGTGATGCTATCGATGTAACAATATATTTAGTTTACGATTTTCATTGCTTTTGGAAATAGATAAATGTGTATATATGTCTATAGACGATTCACTTTCTGATGGCTTTTGATTATTGTTCAATTCTTATTCCTTTTTAGCTCTTTATTCTTTGTTTAGTTTTTGCAGATACTGGGTTTTGGTAGACGGGAAACGTACTCAATGGGTGTGTGGATAAATAAAAATTTCAAAAATTTCTAGTTCAATAAAAATTAAAATCAACATGTTGATCAAACATAATTTAATAAAAAATATATATTTATTTGTAACAAAAATATTTGAAAATTATAGCTGATAAATATTTTTCCATATGTGCTTCCAAATGGTTATTATTCTAATCGATGATCTTTCTATTTAAAATATAAATCAAAACTTAATATCATTTCGTCTACTTATTGTCATCCTGCCACAGATCAAATTGATCAATGATATAAAAGGTGGGTACACGCTAGATCTAGAGGTGGTTTATAAGAAGCAGTGATTTGTCATTTCTATTCAAATAGAGATGTTAGCTTGGCAATCGCTAACCAACATTAAATAAAAAATAATGTTTTTAGTTTGTTCAAATTGACCTCATAAAAGAGCAAGTATATATTGAATAATTTTTAAACTGTGATAATCACGATTGAAATATTCTAATTTGATTACTATTAATCGTTTCAAAAATTCAAACAGAATTTAAACGATTTGATCCGTTTACACCTCTATTTTAAGTGTTTGGTTGAGACAACCAAACAATCTTTTATTTGGTATTCCAAATTGACGTAGTTCATGTTCCTTTTGATTATTTGATGGTGCAATTACAGGGGAGGTTCTAAATTCTGGTTTAGCCGTAGATATACCTGCAACATATGGTAATGGAAAATACAAGGTCACCTTGCCTCAGACGCTCGTCTAGTTCAAAACATGTACCAAATAAGCAATTATAACAATGTTGAAAGTATAGCATAGTTAGGAGAGCTCTATAGTAGTTTGATAAGATCTGATGGGAACTAAAAAGCTAGCTTTGAAATGGAGAGTGGGGATCACCTAATCATCTTCTATTTATCACATTACTTTTAGAGATTCCCTTCTTGTTGTTGCCCATCTTGATCTATCAAATCGTGCAATTTCTTCGATTATTTTTCATTCTATCATTATTTTACCTGGATTCTCTTTTTTAGGCATGTGTTCTGACTATATTGTTTCTTTTTAGGGTAGGAATTATATGAATACTTTGAAAACAGTAAATGCTAAAAATATAAAAATTGATATGAACTAGAGTTATCCTAAAATTATCCATCAAAAATTCCCAAAATAAATGTCATATTTATCGTAAAGGCTAAGATTTCTTGGTCTATTATTATTTTAATGAGGTTAAACATTGTACTATTAGAAGGTAGGGATCAATTTTAATATAACTCTCAAACAAACAGTGGGATATCAAATCTGGAAGGATGGAGCAACCTTTGTCCTGTCTTCTCTCTTGTTGGCTTGGCGTATGGAGAAGAAAAACATTACAGATTCCTTTCCTCCCATAAAACAAAAATAAATTGAAGTACCGGTTTTTTTTTTTTTTTTTTTCCCACAGGAGTGAATACAAGCTAAAAAGAGGTTTGACCGTTTGAGGTAGCAGGTATATAGGGATTAATTTTCAAACTAGTGTTTTAAAAATCGGATTTGACAGATCTAGCTGACCAATTCGACTGAAAACCTGTTATTAAGTTGGTTCTTCTACCTTAAAAAGTTGGCATGTTTTCCTTTGGATCGCCATATATATTTTTTTTCCCTAAATTTTTAGCTTAGTTGTTTCTCTCTTTTTTTTTCAGTTTTTATGTAAAATGATAATAAAAAATTACTTTTGTTTCAATAAAATCTTCCGTATTGTGTTTCGAGCCTTCAAAATAATAATAATAATTATAAATAGTATGTTTTTGAAACAAAGGAAAACAGACTAGACTAGTTGGTTTAAGCGGATTTTTTTCCTTTTGTTGCAGTGGCCTTTCCCCTCACCCTAAGAAGCCCGGTTCAATTTTTTAAAGAAGAAATTTTAATGGGAATTCAGTGCTTTGTGCAATCAAACAATCAGAGCACGCTCACCTTCACCCCTCACGCGAGTCTAATTCCCCTCCCCTCACGTGCGCCTCCTCTCTCCTCACCCTCGCATGCCTCCTCTCTCCTCACGCGAGTCTAATTCCCCTCCCTGATGCACGCCTCCTCTCTCCTCATCCTCGCACGCCTTCTCTCTCCTCACCCTCGCCACTACTTTGCTCTGGCTCTGGCTCAACTTCTCCCTCCTTTCTTGCTCTAATCAACTTTTCTCTGATTTGATAAGAAGGTGATCAGATCTGGTATAGGAAGAAAGAAGTAGAGATCGAGAAGGGTGAAAAGAAAAAAGACATTTTAGATATGGTTCTACTACGGTTTGGGAGTTATTGAAATAAACATAAGGGAGTAAATAATGAGTATAAGAGTGTAACTAATAAGAATATGGAAATACATAACAAATTTGCATGCGTAGTTCATTTAAGAGAGTAACAAAAAATCACAAGAGAGTAACAAAAAATCACAAGGGAGTAAATAAATAGTATAAGAGAGTAATTAATAATTTTTTATATGTACCAAATAAATCTAGTAACTAATAACTACAAAAGAGTAAATAATACGAATCAAGGGAGTACCTAATGAGTGTAAATATGTGGTTAATTCAAGAGAATAACAAATAAGTACAAGGGAGTAAATAATATGCATCAAATGAGTATATAATAAGTGTAAATAGGTTGTTAATTTAAGGGAGTAAGCAAGAACTATAAAGGAGTTTTTTAATTGTATACAAAGGAGCATTTATTTTTCACAAGAAAGTATATATTAAGATTACATAGTTATATATCATAAGAGGGTATTTATTTATATTTAAAGTAGTATCTTGCGGAAAAAAAAAATTGTCAAATACAAAAATAGGGATGAGAAGGATGGAAGGAAGGTTCATGGGAGAAAAAACGAGAAAAGAGGGGCGAGAGGAAAGGAAAGAGGAGGTAGAGCGCTTTCTTGTTTTGATGTGGCGCAAAGGAGATGAGGGAGAGGTGAGGCGCAAAAGAGGGAGATAAGCAAGATGCGGGATTAGAGAGATGAGGTGCAGAGGGTGAAGCCAGGTGAAGGAGAGGGGAGACACGGGAAGTGAGAAAACAATTAATTACCGACTTTTTCATTTTTAATTATTGATTTCTTGATTGAGTGCTTGATTGCACTTATCACCCCGAATTTTAATTAACATACTTTAAATTAATAAATTTTACAATTTTCAATACTTTTGTGTACATTAACAAATTTTCGGCCAATCAAACCATTTGAACTATCGAAGCGATAGCATCACAAGTTCAATATAATTTTGTTTCATGATTTTGAAAACATCGTTTCAATCACGAGAGAATTTTCAAAGCAATATATAGTTTTGGCCATCCAATATCTGAACATCTTTTTCCCTGCTTTATGGTAGAATAAAAAATTTATTAGATAGCTAGGTTTATGAACTCTTGAGTTATTTTGATCAGCCTAAAAAGACACATAATTAATAGTGGCCAGAAATGACAGTGAGTGTTTTTGGTTAGGCCTGTCAAACGTCGAAAAGGGAAGTGAAAATAGTTCTTTCCGTTTTCGTTCCGTTTCTGTTTCGTTTTGGAAAATGAAATGTTTTTTCTGTTCCGTTTCTGTTCTGTCCTCCATTTTCCACTATGGGTGTGTTTGGTAGTTGTGCGACCAACGAACATAGAACAGACAGTTCCATGCGAATTACTTGTTCGCTCTAGTTCGTTGTTCGTGCACGTACCAAACAGGCCCTATGTTTATCTCATTTCCGTTCTTCCGTTCCGTTCTGTCCTTGTAACGTGGTATAATTTCTATTTCGTTCTCAAGAACAAAACTAATTTGCCCTTCCGTTTCCATTCCGTTTTGGACGGAACGAAACGGAAACGTCGAAATGACACACAATTGACAGGCCTATTTTTGGTATTTCGAATTGTATTGACAGTAGTTGACTAGATGAGAAGTACTGCCAATTGTTAGCCTCTTATGCTTTTTTAAATTTTACTATGTCCTTTTTTTCTGTTTTTGTTTTGTGACTCATGGGGTATTAAAACGAGTGCACATCAATTTAAATTCAAGATAGATCAGAAACGTGTGGAATTTTTTGGCATGAATAACGCTTCGATATCTCTGTCACAATAGAGGTATCATTTCTTCGGTTTTGAGTCGTCGCGAACCCTAGAAAAAATAGACACATGATGCCAAAAAATGTTGTCACATCTGCATTTTTTGGTGTTAGTCTATGTATTAGAGTTCTAAACTGCTTTTACTTTCTTGATTGATTATTGATTGCCATCTGCTTTTAAAACTGCTTCAAACAATATTCGATTGGGACCCTAATGGAATTTTTATAATTAAATACCTTTTTTTAGTTGACTAAATTCAATTTACGAACTATAAGACAACAAATAAGACGAGTGAAAAGCCAACATCGACAAGGAATGCATCAATAATAGCACTATACTCAAAACTGATTAATATTGTGCCACAGATTCAATTAGTACTGTGGACGCAACAAGAAATTAAAACTAGCAACATTCTTCTTTTTTTTTTTTTTTTGCAACTATTGATAGCAGCTGCGAATGAATATTGCCAAAATAACACAACTCATCGAAATTACTATTACAGTAAGATATATATGCAATTAATAACTGTAAATGATTAACATCTAATATCGCTTCTCATAATCTAAGATATGTATAATATTCCTTAGAAAATTTATCTCTTTTTTTTTTTTTTGTCAAGATAAGATGTGAACAAGCGATCGTGCAATCAGAATTCGAACCTGCACCATGCACTCAAGTTGCATTAATTGGTTTTTATATCTCAACCAATTTATTTATGATCTTAATTTTTTACAGTTCTTTTAAAAAAATTTAAAATCATGCTAATAATTTAAAAGTTAGTAGTGATATATTATACCGACCATAAACTTTTTGCTCCACTTTAATTTATTTTCTGACTTCGCTCTTGATAACATGCATCCACATATATATTTCTTTATCGATCGAACACGATAGGTGATAGGTTCGAAGACTTAGGTAACAAATAAATTTATATCTCGTTTTTACCCTACTAGTCGTTGGGTAAAGCTAAGGGTCGATCCATAGGGACAGTAAAAATGAGTACCGGACTTAATCTTTCTTAAAAACTAAACTATATAATTTTTTTTGGAGTTTTAAATTGAAAAGACTATATTAAATAGCAATTAAAATAAAATAAATAAATGATAAAATATTTTTGGATTGATTTTTGTATTTTTCTGGACTCAAACAGATGCAATAAAATGTCCTAAGACTTTGGGTTCATTTAATTTGGTTTTGGAACGCTGCTGACTTGTGCTTTCGCACAAACCAGACATAATTTCAGACCAAAATCGATAGATTATCGTGCTGAAATTCGTTCCAGACTCTCTGTTTTGGTTTGATATGTTGGGTTTGCTTTAATGCCAAAGGGATAAACAATTCTAACAGGTCAAATAAGCAACCCAGAAACTTAAACATAAACTCGCTGAACCAGCAGTGGAACGGTCCGTTCCAGACCTGGACCGGTCCGTTCCAAAACACCGAAAACTAAATCGAGAGCGGAAGCTTACCTAATTCCATTTCTATGGCCTGAATCTTGGATCTCCTCGAGTTCTTGACGTGTGTGCACCTTCACCAAAGCTATCCCACGCACCAAAATCGGGAGAGAGGTCTTCCAAGAGAATAAGACACGCCTTGGTACCCTCAGCCTTAACTTAGGACACCTTCTCAAACTATTTGATGGAAGAATAGAGAGAGAGGCAGGAGATGGCTGTTATCAACACATGTATACAGCCAACAACGTGATTATCTTGTCCCTTGGGGACCAACCCCTTTATATAGAGAGCCAAAGGCTTCTTGGCCTCCAAACAATGTCTATTTTATCCATCAGAAAATAGCCAATGTTTCTAAATATAACCACCTATAAAAGGCATCACATCCCTGCACAAAATCTTGCTTTTCTTCACAGCCACGTTTAGTATATTACCATATAACTTAATGACTTGAAAACTAAGCAGAATCAGCCCACCAAAAATAGATTGTTTCCTAATATGGTGCAGAGTCTGGAACGGGCCGCCCCAGAATTGAAACGGACCGCCCCAGAGCATTGGAACGGGCCGCCCCCAGAATTGGGACGGGCCGTTCCAACACCAAACAATCTAACATGATAATTTTAAGTTAAGCTATGTGAAGGTTACTCGTCGACCAGATCTAAACCCTAGCCTCAGCTGTCGCAATTTTAGTTTGGGTTTGGTTTGGAACTCGATTTTTACCACGTAACCAACTAGTCCTAAACTTTCGTGTCGGAGGTTAATTGATTAAGGTCTTTGTGTTGGAATTCTAGAGGTATCTAAATCCTTTCGGATCGTAGAAACTATACATATCGGTTGATTGGTTAACCCCTCTTTCGAGTGAATGACTTACCTCAAGTACTTAGCAATTTTCACAATTTATTCTAGTTTAATGTCCTAAAGACGCTATAGTTCATCCATAGATAAACAATCAAACAAATTATAAACAAAGCCAAGCATAAAAATGATATCTCAACACATCAACATCAAATAACATAATCGTATCTCATCAAATCATATCAAATACCAAACTAAACTAAGATACAAACTTACTTGATATGAATGTGCACATAGCTTAAACAATCTTACTTGATATGAATGTGCACTTTCTCAGCAGCTTTCCTAGACTTCGTTGAGTAGATACTAATTGTTATGTACGCAATGCGTATGCACAACTAAGATTGATGCATGAAACTTTTTGCAATAAAATAACTACGCTGCTTATTATAAGACGTTACTTTGCAATAATGAGGTTGTTAGCATGCATGCATGCTTAATATATTATCGCAGCCAACTAAAAAGTTTTCCAAATGCGCAACCTAACCTTTTTTGACACAAACTTTTGCATGCTAATTATTTGATTACGCATATAACCTATCTACTATTGATAGGATTGAGTTTATCTTGCAATATCCAGAAGATTAGTCTAAGTTATAGTGATTTTCTAGTAACAAGTTGTGTCTGAAATGGTTCAAAAGCGGTTGCCATGATCCAGCCGGATTTGGAGAATTCTGAAACAAATAAATTAATCGTCATGTATGACAATTCACAACGAATATTTTTTATTTATATTTCTTCTTTCTTATGTTATCACAAAATGAAAATTATTTTATGTGAATGGTCAAAAGAAGTTGCTTAATTTCACTTTTGGGGATTTTTATTTTTATTTCTAGTATATAAGAGTCATAATTTATAACACCCCTGTTCTGCAATGGAACAAGTTAGCCTTTATGATACTTTTTCAAACAAAAATAGAAAATCGTAAAGATCAAAATGGACAGACAGTGACCAAATTCTCAGACATGGTTTCTTCAGCGTTTAGTTCTGGTATAGGTCAGAATAAGAGATAGTACCAGATCCAGTATGTGCCGTATGCAATTCTTGCTTAGGACCACCAACTTGTACAAGACATTAGTTAGTATGGCATCTTGCAATTTGAATGTCACAATCTGCAAAAATTCCTCTTTATCTATCTAGCTATCTCGATATTTAAAATTATCTTTTTAAATTGCTCGTGCATGAACATAGTAAAAATATTTTAAATGAGGTCGATTAGCAAATCAGATAAAATAAGGCAGTTTAATCGAAGTTAATCCACTATAACTGATCTTTTCACTTTATCTACACATCCAAAAGATATATTGGGTTGGGATCCCTTTAACATGAATATGTACACTCCAAACTATGGCGAGTCATATTAGATGTACGGCGTTCGTACATGTGTTTGTTAATGGTATTGCTCTCAAACCAAAACTCAGAACTAAATCAGATCAAGCTGATGTCATCAAAACATATTTTCCAAAAAGACCATTTTTGTGATTTAACTTTGTGATTGCTCATTGTCAATGACATGCCACACGGTGTGATATTATTTAAATCACAAGAAATCCGGGCGTTTAAATGAAGATATTATTTAATAAATTGCTTTTGTTTCAGTTTTAGGTGATGTCCAATCATATAATTTTTTTTTTTGTAAATATGTCCAATCATAGATTCTTGGAATGCTCAGCGAAAGCGCGTAAAATCCTTCAGAGATAAAGATTAACTTGCAAAATTAATTAAAAATAACTTTTTTTCTAAGTGTAAACAGTTTTATTAAATATATTTTCTAGCGGCATGTCCGATGTATATATGAGAATATGGTATACAAAATCTAATATAAATAATGGATATACGTAAGGCCGATATTTTGATTGTAAAGTAAAACATAAGGTTGAAATGCACTTATTTAGCGAGAGGGGCAATTTTGCCATTAATGTTGTGCGGAGAAAATTAGATGATGCCCGAAGCAACCCTCATCCAGGTTTCGAACCCGCAAATTCCACCAAAGGTGCGTTGCTCTTTGTCAATAGACCAAGAGCTGGTCCTCACTTTATTAGATTTTTAAGTCCTTTTCTTTTCAAAGATAACCTAAAAGTCATAAAAACTTGTTACATAGAATTTGAAGAGGTTATATCCGATTTTGAAGATTGGAGGGGTTTATATCCAAATGAGAAAGATTTGAGGGGTTTATATCCGATTTTCCCTTCAAAATAATGATATACTATTTTTTCCTAATTGAAGAAATTACTATTTACTAAAACTGGACTACATTTGGAAAATCCGAGAAATATGAAACAAAGTAAGAAATATAATATTTGGATCATATTAATAACTTGGGTCAACAATCAAACACGAGGAAATATATATATATTTTTTTTTGAAGAAAGAGGAGGTCTTTGCCATCCAACTTTTTCTGAAATTAAATGTGCATGCGGGGCTTGAATCCTTGATCTCTTAGAGACCAGTCTAGTGCTCTTACCACTTGACCACTAGGCCACATACACACGAGGAAATATTTTTTAAACTATGAGCATTTCAGTTGAAATGTTTATAGAAGCACGTACATTACACATTATCAACATTATCCGAACTCTTTTCACTTTCCACGTGAAATTTCTCCCGTGAAAGATTACCCTAATCTATAATAGACTAATCAAAATGAAAATATAGAAGAGTATTAATTACACATTATCCCAATTTTTTACCATTATTCATTTTTTAAAAGAAAAATAATTCCCTTAAACAGATCATCTAACTGAAAAGGACGAATTAAAAAATATATATATAGAAACAAAATTGAGATTAAAGTTTCGCTACTCAAGTATCAATTATCCTCTAGAAAATTACACCGTAAATTTTTTTAATAAACAAATCTGAAAAAGAAAATTTAACAGTAAACATCGGCTTTTCACATTTTGAGCAATAAACATGGCAGAGCGCCCTGTCAGCGGCGTGTCAGTGGCGCTCCGGCGGCGGCGCCGGTGCCATCGGCGTGGGTATGAAGGCGCCAGTCCCTCTGGCGCGGTTGGAAGCCTGAGCGACACAACTTCAAAAGCTTCGTGCTCTGGTGAGTTGTGGTTCCAGGCGGCATCAGGCGACATCAGGTGAGACAGGGAGAGAGAGGAGAAGCTAAGAAGGGTGTGGGGTTTGTGTCGGGTTCAAGCGAGAGAGAGGAGTAAAGGCGTAGCGGTCGGACTGTTGTGGGGTCGAGTGAGGAAGGAGGAGGGGGGCGATGTAAAGGAAAGAGGGGCGTGGCGGTCTCGACTGAGGGAGGAGGCAGGCGAGAGAGAGTTTGAGGGAGGAGAGGCAGGCAAGAGAGAAGCGATACTCGAGAGAGACGAGAGCTCTACCTACCTCTCTATTTCTTCGCCTCTTTATGGGCTGCCGGTTTGGGCCAACGTATTAACGTTTGGGAACGAAACGGAAGCCCATAATTCCAACCGCGCCAGAGGGACTGGCGCCTTCATGCCCGCGCCGATGGCATTGGCGCCGCCGCCGGAGCGCCACTGACACGCCGCTGACAGGGCGCTCTGCCATGTTTATTCTTCAAAATGTGAAAAGCTGATGTTTACTGTTAAATTTTCTTTTTCAGTTTTGTTTGTTAAAAAAAATTACGGAAAATTACAACTTCATATACGTACGTAGGTGATTTTTTTTTTTTCCCGAAACACTTCACAGTTCACAGTAACAGTCAATATTTAATTTCCATTCTACCCGTGGATTCCACTATAAAATTTATTTATTTGTCCACGACTATGTATTCAATTGCTCTGTTCATACATAATGCATATAATCTAATTTGTACTTGACCATTCAGATTCAAATTATTAATGAGTTCGAACTAATTAAATAATTTGTACCTGAGTAAGAATTTGATGAATAAATAATGAATTATGAATAATCGATCGTTATTTCTTTAACCCGACTATTACTGACCTTTTTCAGAGAAGGAACCAAATCACAGTCAGCGATGGCAGGGAATAACTTCTTTTATTGGGAATTTTTGCAAAGAAAAAAGATATAATATAATTATTCTTCACGTCTTACTGTAGAAGTGAATCACTCAAGAAAAAAGTGATTGCCAGGGACCAAAATTGTAGAAAAATTAGTGCATTAATGAATTTGACAAGTATAATCTTATCTTCGAGTACCAATCGTGGATGGATGATACCATACATAAACTTTTCAAGACGTAAAGGTTTTGGTTGCGACTTGAAGTCCAACTGGATGCATCATGTCTGACGTCTTTATGTAATATAAATTGTGCAAATTACATTATCAAGGAGTCTCTTAATGAATGGGGTTATTAGATTAATGAAATGCAAATTATTTAATCTAATTTCATGTTCAAGAGAGACGAAACGTTGGTGCAAGGAAATGTTTGAATTTCATTTAAATGAAAGGACCATAGTGCATATGGTTTGGCTTAATTAAATGGTCAGATGGTCTGCGCAAGTAAAACCAAAGAAAAAAATCAGTTTATTATTAAACTGAGTTGCGTTGGTTTTTGCGAGGAGATCGTTTATCAACGATTGCATAATCGTTGTTAAACGATTCGGACGGAATTCAATTTAGTCGGCAGAATTGATTAAACTGATAGTTTAATTAATTTGGCCAGATGCATTTGCACCCTTTTAGATGTGATCTCAGTCATTAATTATGCATCTATCAAGTGATTGAGACTCCTTTATATATTCTATCATTCTGATGGAGAATGATAAGTGTATAATTGTTTTTATGTCTTAAAATTAAAGACACCATTTGAGAGGAACAGAGAGAGGAGAAGGGAGGCGAGGTCAGAATCGATATCTTGGAGTTTACCATCAAGACAAGGAAAGCAGTTCGATTCTGTAGTGCTCTTATCGGTGTTGTTCTATGGAGGAATTCTATTTTACTATTCACAAGTGAAAGCATGACTGGAGGTAATTAATTGATCTTGGTTTATTCCGCATTAAAGGTAGTTAAATTGCTAACACTTTAATCCGATAATACATTTTTAGCATGCCACGTCATGTCACGGTACATTTTTAGAATTCTAAAATATTATTGTATATATACTTTACGATTTCAACACCAGTAACAAATTCCAATATTTATTTATTTTTAATTCACTTTTTCTCTGCATTATTAGATAACTGCATCACTTAGAAAGTCGCATACCGAGAGAATAATTAATTTATGAAAAAGCAACACCAACAAAAAAGAAAGAAGACGAGAAAGGCCACGAGGGAAGACTTGCGCGGCGCCTTGTGCGCGCATTTCGCAAGTCGCAACGCCGACTCTCACTATTACACGACTCGCTTAGTCATTGACATGATATCGACCCGTTTTGCAATTTAAAATAACGGAGATGATGCACTTTACGACTAACGCGGCCTAATTTATTGACTCGTGCCTCGCCTAAAAACTAAAAAGGTCCCAGATATCGTAGTTCTACCACTTAATCAAGGTCAATGCGGTGACTGGTATGGGATTGATATCAAGGATTTGGAGTGCTTAATGATGGTTTGTTACCAGGTGTAAAAGTCGGCTTGTGGTTCCCACACCACACGAGCATTAATAATTCGTGTTTCCTTTTTATAATGGGATCGGATTGTTTTGTAACTTGTACCGGATCGAATTAATATTGTGTTGGGACTGTTAAGTGCTAGCTTGACTCCACAAGTCCACATGACGTCATCTGCCACGTAGGTGATGTGTGTTGCTTTTTACGCGGATCATAGGGTCAAAATTGGACAGTTTTGAAATAAAAATACTTTTGAATTGAAAATGCGATGTTTATTATGATCTTTATTGGATAATAATGCGGGGCGAAGCTAGAAAAATAATTTGAGTGGGGCCAATATGTAAATTTTATTTTTTTGAAGGGGCCATTTTACATATTTGTTCATACTTTCATTTAATTTAGCTTGTAATTTCTGTTAAAAAAAAAAAAAAAATGTGAGGAGGCCAAGCCCACCAAGGCCCCTGCCTTGACTTCGCCCGTGTAATAATGGTAAATTTTTTTTTTTTGCCACTCTTATCTCGCTAATTGCATTTCTGGATCAATGGTTCAAAATTATGATTGGCTCAAGCTGATTACACAGATAGTTTTTTTTTTTTTAACAAATTTGCAGATAATTCCATGACAGATAATAGGTGGCAGTTTCGAAATGTGATTAACGATACTGTTTAGCATGTGGTCTAGTGGTTCAGTGGTAAAATCATTAGACCGACTTCTTTAAGGTTAAGGATTCAAGTCCTGCATACATCTTTAATTTCAAAAAAAAAAATTGAATGACAAAGATCTCTTACTATTTTCAAAAAAAAAAAAAAGAGAATTATTTTTCACCATCCAACCCGAGCGTCATCCGTGCCATCCATTCACTTCCTTCCCTCAACCCTAGATCTGTCTCTCCTCTACCTCCCTCCATTTAGCCACATCCTTCCTCTCCCTCCATTCTGATTCCTCCTCTATCCTTCCCTCCACGTCGCTCTATTTGCTCTCTCCCTTCTAAGCGCTTCATTTGCTTTATCTTTCTCAAGATATTTGTGCAATATTTTTATTGTATTTTTTTTGTTCACTTTGTTATAGTTATCTATTCAATTTGTTTTATGTATTTGTTCACTTTATTTTAATTTATTTGTTTCATTTTATTAATTTATCTGTTCATTTTTTTTGTTGTAAATGGTAATTTTGTTGTATTTATGTGTTCATTTTGTGTTTTTCAATTTAATCATTTTATATTTTATTTAGCTATCTTTATATTTGTTCACTATATTTATTGGATATGTTAACGATGTTGTTATATGTGTTCAATTTGTATATTGAATCTAGTCATTTATTTATTATTTAACAATTTGTATATATGTCCACTTTGTTGTCATATATGTTCACTTTGTTTGTTACATCTGTTCATTTTGTTTATTTATTCATCCAAAATTTGCATACTTTTCGTTTTGTTGTTGTATGTGTTCATTTATGTTGTTGTATGTATTTATTTTGTTGTTATAAGGCAGAGTTTTTTCATGGCGGAAGCGAAGGGGAGTGAGGCTAAAGCAAGAGAAAGGAGAAAGGGAAAATATGCGAGAAGAGAGGTGTAGGGGAGGGAAATCGGTAGAGAGGAGAGACGCATAGGAGGAGAAAAAGGTGGAGAGAAGAGAAGGGAAATGAAGGGTCACCAGGGGAGGGAAGGAAAGGGAAGCAGAGAGCGCTTTTTTTTATTTTTGGCCATATTCAATTCAGAATCCTTTCTATTTTTGACTCTGGATGGCGTGGATGACAAATCTCTAAAGGGAATTACTTACCATCATCTCACAGATTCCATCATCCCCATCATCTCTAATATCCTCATTAATTATCTAACACCTTTATTAATAAAAAGTGCAGGGATGAGAGGATGAGATAAAAAAAAATTACAAATCTAGCGTCATCCCCATCATCCCATATAGTCCCAGCATATAATTCGAAATTCCGAACCGTAGAGGTAACTATATAGTCCCAGCTAGTTATTATTAAAATAAAAAAAATTCTTCCACGTCAAAAGCTGAGAGGGTGAGGATGCATATCATATTATACATGTAATAACAAAATATACAAATTCAATAAAGATGAATAGTGGAGCAAAGTATCTATGTCCAGTTAGTCTTGAGTTTTCCTATAGTATTGGATCCATTTTCGTGTCACAGAAAAAAAAATTTCTCAGGTGAAAATTTTTTCCAGAACAATTATGTCGTTAAACTAGAACAATTAGATTCTGTAACTAGAACAATTAGGTTTGAAACTAGAAACAATTAGATTCTGAAACTAAAACAATTAAATTACAGAACAATTATATTCTGAAACTAGAACAATTAGGTTCAGAAAATAGAACAATTAGATTATGAAACTAGAACAATTAAACTACAGAATAATTATGTTGTGAAACTAAAAAAAAAAATTTCAGAACAATTATTTTCTGAAACTAGAACAATTAGATATATTAAATAAAATAGTTACTTATATTAACTAAAATAATTATTTATATTAACTAGAACAATTAGTATTCAAGAACAATTATTTATATTGATTTGTTAGGAGCTGTAATCAAGTCATGTCCTAGAAGTATAAACACCTCTCTGCAAACACGTTTCTAATAAAATATTATTTGCTATTTCCACATCTTTCTTTTCATTTTCTACTAGCGAATAGCAACTCACGAATATGCTCAAGTTGCTTCGAACAAGTTGGATCCAGGGACTAGATCTGCCTCGCACTGATTTACTCTCCAATTGCTCCGAACCAAGTTGCATCCAGGGAGGGGATGATTCGCATGTAAAAATATTCACGCGTTTTTTAGAGGGGATGATTTCCAGAGAGGAGATGATTCTCATTAATGAATAGTATTATCTCCATTAATGAATCTTAGGGGATGATGGAAATGAGAGAATATTAGAGATGATCCTTATCAGTCCCGAATCTCTAAATGACTGTTAATCATTTCTGAAAAAATTGTAAGATTTTAACCCTTCTTTCCTTCAAAAATTCTAGTACAAAGAGCCACGGTTGAGGCCTTATACCACAATTTCTAGTGATGATTAATACTATTTCTTTGCTTTAGGTCCAAGTCGGTTATTCTGTAACTAATCTCCATCGGTTTCACTGGTTTAATAGCATGTCAATTTTTTAGGACATACCGACCTATTGGTCGATTTATGGTTGAATCGATCCAACTGACCGGTCCGGTCCAAAATACAGTTTTTTTTTTTTTTTTGGAGAGCCAGCAGTTTTTGGTGATTTTCATTAAGAAGGAAATTTATAAAAGTCTAATAAAAACTTAAAAACAAATAAGTTGTAAAATAAAATAAACTTCTAACCAAATTTATATACTAGTACCAGTTCAATCAAATCCAGGTAGCTCGTATCCTAACTTATTCTTATGAATCATCGTAACCCAGTTCATATCCAAAACACTGGTTGATTAAGGTAAAATACTAAATGTGATTGTTTTGTTTTTTTGGTTTGGATATTAGGAAGGTACAATTGTAAACCGCCAATAATTGTACTTCGCTGAGGCTCTGCTTTTCATTTTACACTTCTTAGCCTTTTCAAGGCGGGACTAAAAGGTTGTGCTTGGTCAAGTGTGTGATAAGAGGCAAGGAAATATGCAAAAAAAAAAACATAAAATAGATTTTGAGACGTATATTTTTGTTATTAACTGTGAACAGGTAAATTGTAAATACTCGTGGTACTACCTACCAAAAAATGAAACTTTATATTGCTTGTGGGATGTTGTTCAGTGAGAGGTTTCATGTTAATTGAGGCAGTTGGACAAAAAGCTGCATTTTTCTAACAAAATAAGAATATTAAGTTATGACAGATGCAAATGCATTGGAGTACATAATTAAAGATTTTTTATGATAAATTAGAAGTTAAATCTTTGAACTTATTTTGAAATTAAATATTTAAAGAACATTTAATCGAATTTCGAACATACAACCTTCCATTCGAGATGTAAATGCTCTTGTAAAATACATCAAGTTAATTAAGGTGTTTGATTTTTGTCCTCCACGAACAAGAACAGTAAAAAGGTCAGGTCAGGGTCAATACTTTTTTACGCTGATCCGCTATATTTGGGATAGTACTATAGGGGTCGTTTGGATGGGCTAGGAATAGCCAATTCCTAGAAATTTCATATTCCTAGGAATTTCATCTCTCTCACAAAGTTACACACTTCCCAACGAAAATTCTTATTCCTTCCTAGGAATTGGCTATTCCTAGCCCATCCAAACGACCCCATACATATTATTTTTTCCTACCATTCATTTGTCCATTGATAATCAATTTAAAACGGATCGGTTTGGATCTGATATGAATTTACCCATCGTGCCACAATAAAAAAATTTATAGCCCTAAATGTGGACCTTTTAGTAGGCCGGTTCACCCTTTACAGTTTCATTTCTGACAAGGCGCCAGTTGTGATCTGTTTTGAGTTTTAATTGAAATATTGGAAGGCCGTAAAATTTTTCATAGCTCTTATTATATATGTCAAGTATAGTCGTATAATTAGTTTGTCTTATTAGTCATGTCAACTATGCTTGTATAATTACTTTTTATATTTTCAAAAAAATTCCATCTCATTGAACACCTATGCACAAGTGGAAATGACACGTCATCGAGGCTAGACAGAAACATGAGGCGGAGATGAAATTGCTCATTATTCAGTATCTTTCGTTTTGCCACGTGTCGGGTGATTTAGTAGATTCTCCATAAACCATCGAATTTAATTTTTATGTAAACCATTGATCTTGCAGAATTATTCTTGTTTCCCTTAAAGTTGGTCAAGATCACTTTTGAAAATAATTTCTCATCATGATTAGATTATCATAGAATAAATAATGCAGGAATATTATGGCTCTTTAACAGTTTAACATACTCCGTTCCCCTAATCTGGGGAGAATTAATGTTTGCTCAACACTTGTACTGTTTATTAAATTATTATATTTAATCATGGAAGCTTATAAAAACTTAAAAAGGTGTTTCCACATGAGAATCTTATTTGTCGTGTTGCGTTTTCGCTCTTCTAGATCAAATATCTACTTTAGATGTTGAGCATTAAGAGTGCGGCCAAACAGTAATTCGGATGAGTTAAAAAGATTAAATTTTACTTTTGTGATGCATCTTGCTATGTTGTATAAAATTTTAAAAAATGCTACAGTGGAATCAATCTGACAGATTTTTTTTTACACTCAATTAAATCTCAATTTAAAAGTTTAAACAATGAATTGGACCCATTTAAAGTGATCTTCATATTAAAATTTTTTTTGAAAATAAAATTTTTATGTTTTTTCTTCAAATTAGATCTTCAAAGCATTATATCATCATTTGATCATCTCCGTTCTTTCTATTTTGTAATGTATTTTCTTTCAACTCTTATGCGAAATGCCATAGTTTTCGTTTTCGATTTCAAATTAAGTGTACACATTGCAAATGCACTAGACCGACCAGTTGTTTTTTAAGCTGGTAGAGTAGAAATTTTTTTTATCATTAATTTTTATAATCTAAATATTCGGTAGAATAGGAAAGCAAACTTTCTTCATCTATCACATTTTTAGGTAGCACTGATATCTTTAATTGGTTTAATTTATATATTATCAGTACGAAACCAATCAATATTAGGAATAGGTCTTGGCAAAGAGTAATGCATTTCAAGTGAGAGGTCTCAGGTTCAAAACTTGGCTGGAGAGTTTTTATAGACATTTAATTTAAAAATAAGTTGGGAGGCTTGACCCCCAATTTATTTAAAAAAAAAAAACATTAGGAATAGGTCTCTTTTGCAATTCTTGGTCCAAGGGCATCTCTAAAGGACAGGAAAAAAGAAGTTATTGATTGCAAATGTTTTAAAATAAATACAGCAAATGAATAAAGAAGTCAATAAATAGAGAAAATTGAAGAGATGCAGGTACTTGATGATTCTTCTTTTTGCTTGGTTAATTAGTAACCGCTCATTAAAAATCATGAGATGCATCAAGGTACCACTAGGGAGCATCCTTTCTAAGTGACACTGCTCATAATTATTATTGTTTTTATTCCTTTACTTGGATCCAAGCACCAAAAGAATAGTGCTTTGGTTAGGTCGTGTCGGCTTGTAGACAAGTAGGTATTAGATAGTTGAATTTGTCTTAGTACTGAGTACTCACAAATTCGAACAAAACTAAAAAAAAAAATAAATAAGGAAGGTATAAAACTGAATGACCAATTAAAGGATTAATGTCATTGGTTTTCCTGAAGTACGAAAAAAATAATTTTATTGCACTATAAAGCCTGTTTAATTTCTAAGAATGGAGCACTAGTTAATTCATAAGCAAGCGGAGGAAGTCCAGTTGAGTATTACTCAAATTGATCATAGTACAAGGACCACCATAAACTCATAATTACAATAATTAATTTTCTCTTTATTTCAAGAATCATAATCATACTCATAATTATGTTTATTTTTTTTCACTAACAGAGAACATTGATGTGCATAGCTTTAATTACGACGAAAAATAGTCTTAATATTGGTTGGGAAAATTAGGGGTGCATTTGGCAACACTAAGGTTAGTGCTAACCTTAGATTAGTGACTAACCTTTCCCAAGGTTAGTTTACCAAATGAGACAAGGTTAGTTAGGTTAGTGCCTAACCTTAGTCTAACCTTCTCACTCTACGGAAGGGTGAGTTAGTCGGGTTAGCGACTCGAAGGTTAGTGTTAATTTGGTATTGATAATGATAATTGATATTAATTGTAATAATTATATAATAATTAATAATAATGATTTATTATGTAATAATTAATTAATTAATAATAGATAATAATAATAATAATAATAATTTATTATGTAATTAATGAATAACAAGTCATAATTCATAACAATTAATATTAATTAATATTTAATAATCAATAATAGTTAATCATTAATACTAATTAATAATTAATAAATAGTAATTAATATTTAATAATAAAAAAATATTAATTAATAATAATTATAAAAATTCAAAATAAAAATTAATATAATAATTACAATAATAATGATAAAAATAATTATTAATAATAATATTTAATAAGTAATAATAAGTATTATTTATTTAATAACTAATAGTAATTAATCATTAATAATAAATATTTAAATAATTAATTAAATTAATATTAATTAGTAACTAATTAATATTAATTTGTAAGTAATAATTAATAATTAGTAATTAACAATAATTGTATAAATTTAAATATTCCGTAAGATAAAAATTATAATAATAACTAATAATAGTTATTATAATAATGATAATAATATTTTTTATAAAATTAACTATTATTAATAACTACTAATTAATAATAGTTAATAATAATTATAGTACTAATAGTCACAAACCTTAAAGTACTAATCTCAACATACCACACCAAACAATATTCATTAACTTTAGGCTAGCACTAACCCCTCCCCAATCACTACCCTCACCATTCTACTCTTCTAGCCCCAAAAAGTACTAACCTTACACCATTAATTCTACTAACCTTGTATTTGCCAAACACACCCGTTCTCTTAGTTTTAATCATTCTTACAATCTGGGGAATTTAAATTGAATTTATAGGATGCAATGTTTTCAAGATTTCTCCCTTATCAAATACTTTTATATATTTGTAGTTATATAGATATTTTAAAGAAATTCTACATTTAATCTCCCAAAAAAGTATGAACTACAATTCCATTGTAACCCGTATAGTAAAAAAGGGATCATATTTTTCAATATGATAACTATTACATTAACCGGAATTAATTATTTAATTTTTAGTTACTTCAGTAAACTCTATTAAAGAATTTTCAGGACTATGAATATAAGTGATACAGAAAATTATCTTAGGAAGCATTTGGCATGCATGAGGTTAGCCTAAACTTCTAAGTTAATAAACTAATTTGCTAATCCACAATTGCCTAAAGTTACTACCTTTAACCCTTGATCTGACTAAATTACCAAAGTATCACTTATGATGGAAAAAAATCAAACTAAAAAGAAAAACATATTAATTTATTTTAGTAAAGATAAGACTGAAATCCTTATTTTAAATTTAAATTTAATTAGAAGTAAAATTTTATCTTATGAGTATAATTTTTTTCTCTAAATTCCATGATAATTTGTGCTAAGCAATTCTCATGAATCGTTACGCTAGTATTTGTAACTTTCAGTATAAATCTAAAAGCCCGACGGGTCACTCATATGCTGTTTAGCCTTTCCAAAACAGCATTTAGTTCAGTTGCAAAAACTTTTTGGTAAGGTACAAATTAGGCTTGGCTATACACGTGGCACATCATTCTTCCTTGATTTTTTTTTTTTTAATTTCTTCTTCCTTGATTTGCTTGATGGATCGGTACATTTCTTTTTTTTCAGCCACCCTTTATTTATTTGTTTTCTTTTTCTGGTATCGTATAGGTCGGTACAATCGAACCGGCTGAACCTACCCGGGGAACAGAGACGCAAGTCTTGTTTGTACTTATGCGACACGTATGCGCTACTCTTTATTAACAAAAATGACTTCAGTTGTCAGTATGCAGTTCCGTTCCTTGTTTCCTATCCCTGGTCGCCGCGTGTCAGAAAGTAAGGAGAAATTGTTCTGTCTAACTTCGTTCGTAAAAGCTGCAGCATGCCTGAAAATGATTTTCATAATATGATAACTGATAAGATAATCACCAAAAAATTTTTTCCAAAAAATATGATAATCACCAAAAAGGAAGATAAAATAAAATTGATATCAATCAATTACAATGTAAATGTATTAAGCATGTTAACAACAAATTTATTCAACAGTCATAGCAACGGATCAAGAGATTATATAAGTTTGAAGTAAAGTTATAAATATAGTCTATAGAGCTTAGCTAAATTGTGTATCAAATTTAATGTTGTTTAGAAATAATTGATCATTCATCGAATAGTTTGATATTTTAATAAGTGGGTTTATTTGCATTTGGTCAGCTACCTAACAAATTATACTTGTACTAAATTTAATACACAACCTTTAATTTTGATAGATAATACCTTTATAGTTTTACTTTGTATTTTGATGATCACTTTCTTAGTTTTCGGTGATAATTATCATGCGAAACTGGTCAATGCATCCCTATCCAATTCAAATATGTTGTACTCAATTAAAAATATTTTCTCATTGGGGTAACATGTTAATTTTTTTACCATCATCAAGTGATCATTTGGGAAAAAAAAAATTAACAGTTTGGTTTATCAGTATCTGATTTCTGATCTAATATGAATTACACCAATTTTTGAAACACGTACCCATCATATCTAAACTATGTCATTATATATGGTTATAGTTATTTTGTTTGTTATTATAGTTATTGAATAACTGTTAATAATTTCTTTACAGTAATAAAACAATACAACTATTCGTAGGAACTGATCAGTCAGTGGCAGTAGGTTGTCCAAGTGTTCTATTTCCCCATGTCAACTAGTATTATGTAATCGGAATGCATTTGACGGACGGCTACAGTGTTGCTAATTAAGTGACTAATCATTATACTCCATGTTTGTAAAAATTGGTCTACAAAAGTTTTCGTAAAGCTTTTTTTTTTTTTTTTGCTCTCTCGCTGAACAGTAATTTGAACTGAATATTGGTAAACTCTTTTGGAGCTGACTTTACATATCATGAGTTGGTCACAAACTTCTAAAAGTGATTTACAACTTGTCGAACATTCAATTAGCTCAAATTATATCATTTTATATGACAATCTCACTAATGGTAAATAACATGGACATTTTCTAGTAATCCGAACAATTATTTTGTCGACGAGAATAACCTTATTTTTTGTTGCAAACAATTATTTTGCTGATATCATTTTTTTCTATGTTGGTGATGTTGTAACATTCGAAAATGTTGTTGAATCATTATCTTATGCTTGGGAGCAAGCAAATTTGTGAATCATTCAAATATTATTAGTTCTCTCTTTTTGTCAAAAAAAATAAAAAGTAACACTAGAGTGAAACATATTTGATACTTGAGCCTATCAAATGTAATCGGATCTCAATTTTCGAGATTACAATGGCTTATACGAACCGCTCAATTTGTTCTTCATAATGGAATCTCCTTGGAGATCAAATTTCATTTTTTTCGAATTTTTTTTTACTAATTTGCTTAAATTTTAGAAAATTCTCAATCTAACTATTTCTTGACCATAAAAAAATCTGAAAAAAATAACTAAAAATTTTGAATAAATATAAAAGTTCAAGAAAATTTCAATATGAAGATCGCATTGAGTGGGTCAGATCGGACATTTGAAATTTCAATAGTTAAGTCTCGGATTGCATTTTACTGTAGCATTCAAGAATAAATATATGTTATCTTAGTAAATGACATATTGTACTTATTTCTTTTGCTTATGTTCATCCCTCTCTCAAATTAATCTTTATTTTTTTATAATTAATACACCGAATCGGAAGCTCTTTCCATGTATCGCCAAAATCACCTTTATTTCAATGATTTCTGCAATCACACATCACAGTTTAAGTTTGATTTAAGGAAACAGAATAAGAAAACAGACTCTGTCAGACAAATTGTCAACACCAAAAAGAAAACTGCCGAAAGAAGGGGCAGGGTGTACCATGTGTAGAGATTCTTGAATGGTTGAGAACTTGAGATAGAGCGAGAAAGACAAGTAGACAACTCCTGGGAAAAGCCAAAGAGGAGGCTAACTTCGTTTATTACTCTTCTGATTGACATCTCATCTTAGGCACCTTTCATTCTGATTTGAAGCAGAGACAAACACAGATGCACAGTAGAAAAACTTCTAACTTTAAATTCATACTTTTAAGACTGAATAAATTGCTACAAAATAATTAAATTATGTAGTGATCAATTTTTTTTGTCAGCTGATTTGAAATTACTATAAATTATTCAATCAATCACAACTAATTATAATTTTGAATGAAGGATCTATATTTCAGCCATATAAAAAAAATAGTTAACTACGAAATTTATCCTATATATTTATTATTTATGTCTCTCAACTTGTGGAATCATTTCATAGTAGATAAATTCGTTTCTATTTAACCATAGTGTGTAACTGTGTAAGTACCAGTACACCCAATATACCTTGCTGTTCAAACAGAGAGATAAGGCCTGTAAAACACACATAGTGGATACTTGAGAGCGACTAAACTAGTAAAATTGATATAAGGTCTATGTCGTTGACCGAACTCCGTGTGCACAGGAATTTTTCTTTCTTTTTACCTATTTTATTACTGCTCTCTCCTTCCCCCACTATAAATAAGCATGAACCCCAGTCCCCTAGAGCCAATTCAATGCACTCTCTCTAGCTTCTCTCTTCTCCTTCACTCAATAATTTCCTCTCCCTCCACATCTGAAAGCCCCTCCTCTGCTCTAGTTCATTAAATTCCAAACACACCTTGTCTCCTTATCTCTATCCCAGTTTCAGTCTTGAGTTCATTTATTGTGACCAGAATCTATATACCATTCACTTCACATTAAACAGTTTCTTAGGGAAAAAAAAAAGGCAAATCAAAAGATGGCTGAAAACGGTCAAGGAATGTACTACTCCAAAAATGGGAGCTATCCACCACCAATGGAGGTTTCTTCTCTCGAGCACGGCGACTCAAAATGGTTTGATGATGACGGTCGCCCAAAAAGAACTGGTAAATTATTATTTTTCACCTTCAATAATTCTTTCATTGTTTAGTTTTTGTAATTTTTTTTTAAAATTTATTAGATTTTACCATATATCATATAGTAACTTTTTGTAGTTAATTCATCACTTGTTTTAATTTTATCCTAAGTAGAAAATTAATGGATATATGGACTATAGTCGAATTATAATTTCATGAAAAGCTGATTTGGTGCATTTGGATGTCCTTATTATGTAAGTTAATTACTCGAAAGAGTAAGGAACATGTCACAGTTTTCTGGTATAACATGACCAAGATTAGAAAATTCATAATATCTGTAATTGTTTTAGGTACTGTTTGGACTTCTAGTGCTCACATCATCACTGCCGTAATTGGTTCTGGCGTGCTATCGTTAGCTTGGGCCATAGCACAGCTCGGCTGGGTTGCGGGTCCTGCTGTCATGTTCCTCTTCTCCTTCGTCATTTACTACACCTCAACTCTCCTGGCTGATTGTTACCGTTCTGGTGACCCGATGACCGGCAAGCGCAACTATACTTACATGGATGCAGTCCATGCCAACCTTGGTAAACCATCCTCTCAAATGCCTGTATTAATTATTGTCTCAGTTTAGATTACTTGCAGTTGGTTAATATTGTTTGTTCTTAATTTTGATTGATAGGTGGGCTTAAGGTGAAGATTTGTGGGTTTATTCAATATGCAAATCTCTTTGGCGTGGCTATAGGATACACAATTGCTGCCTCAATCAGCATGATGTGAGTTTAAACATTTGAAGTTTAAAAAATTGAAAAGTACTGTCTCATGTTGAAGATTTAGGCATCTAACTTGTTTTCACTTGAACAGGGCAATTAAGAGATCAAACTGTTTCCATGAGAAGGGGCACAAGAATCCATGCCATACCTCAAGCGTACCCTATATGATAATATTTGGCATTGTGGAAATTATTTTCTCACAAATCCCAGATTTTGATCAAATTTGGTGGCTGTCTATTGTCGCAGCTGTCATGTCCTTTACCTACTCATCTATCGGCCTTGCTCTCGGAATAGTTCAAGTTATAGGTACTAATTGATTGGATGATAATAATTAGTAAATGTAACAACTAATAATTAATTCATTAGATGATTATCTCACTTCTTTGTTTTGGCAAAACAGCAAACAAAGGCATCAAGGGTAGCTTTACCGGTGTTAGCATTGGTGCAGTTACAGAGGCTCAGAAAATATATCGCAGCCTACAAGCTTTCGGTGACATTGCCTTTGCCTATTCCTACTCGATCATTTTGATCGAGATTCAGGTATTGATTTTCTCTCTATTTTCCCCTCAATAGAAATAAAAAAAATTAAAAAAAAGGAAAAGTCATACACAATTGAAATTGAAAATGAATATAAATTAGCATTAATTTTACCATTCATGAAGAAACATTAAAATGTAGTCATAGTTTATCAAAATAAACAATACCTTCAACTCAAAATATTATGATATAGAAAGAATAATTATAATTCAAGTATAATCAAGACTACCAATCTAACAGTCCATATTATATTTTTCCAGGACACAATAAAAGCACCGCCACCATCCGAGTCTAAAGTCATGAGAAGGGCAACCCTGATCAGTGTAGCAGTAACTACAGTTTTCTACCTACTTTGTGGCTGCTTCGGCTACGCTGCCTTTGGTGATGACGCACCAAGCAATCTTCTTACCGGGTTTGGATTCTACAACCCATTTTGGCTACTCAACATAGCCAATGCCGCAATTGTGATCCATTTGATTGGTGCCTACCAGGTCTACTGCCAACCACTCTTTGCATTCATTGAAAAAAATGCCATAGCGCAGTGGCCTGACTCCAAGTTCATCAATAAGGAGTTCTCTGTAGGACCATTCCGACTAAGCCTATTCAGGCTGATTTGGCGCACTGTTTTTGTTATTTTGACCACCATCATTTCAATGCTCTTGCCATTCTTCAATGATGTCGTTGGATTACTCGGTGCACTCAGTTTTTGGCCGTTGACCGTGTTTTTCCCCGTGGAGATGTACATTGTGCAAAAGAAGGTGCCAAAATGGAGTACCCGTTGGATTTGCTTACAAATGCTTAGCATGGCATGCTTGGTAATTTCTGTGGGGGCCGCGGCTGGGTCCATTGCAGGGGTCCTTCATGATCTTAAGGTCTATAAGCCGTTCAAATGATCATTAAAAAGGCATCAATTCAGTATATGAATGGCATCTATTAGACAAAGAAGGATTTCACTTTTTCAAATTTCAATCTTTTTCTTTTCTTTTTATTTAACAATTTGAGCACTTAGCTCTATAGCTTTTGGTCATATTGTCACTATTTGGCTTTTGGGGTAAGATCTGATCCGTGTAGAATGCATGAATGAATTGATAGAAAGTGAAATGTTGATTCCAAATTTTGTTTCATTTCATTATTTATTCTTTTAGCTAATGATTATCTAAATTCTGGTAAAAGTGGCACACTGGACGTAAATAACACGAGCATGACTGCTCAATTGACAGCAAAAATAAATTGGATTGAATGAAGTGCAAGTTGAATAATAAATAATAAAGATCTACATTGACATGACCCAACTTTAAATATGCTAAATAAATAAAAAAGAAACCCACAAGTTTCAGTTTGCATTTGCCAGGTACTATACCCGAATCTGGAACTGCCTCACGGTGAAAAATCTATATTTGTTTCATTGATATCGTTTCAAATTAATCCATGTCACCTGATGGCACTTGGAGAAGGCGACCTGACAAAGTAGTAGAATGGATGGCAATCTAATCCTACCTAGACAAATAAGAACCTCAGAGAAATTTTGTTGCGAGGTGGAGAATTGAGAGAAGTTTCGTGTAGAATTTGGTCATATGCAAGTGGTGGTGATCTAGATCTTAATTGAACTTTTTGAAAACGAAGAGATGGAGAAGCTGAAGGGAAATAAAAAGGACACAAAAAGAAAGAAGCAGTGGGTCTTGACCACTGCTAATGTTATCCTCTGCTTAGTGCTTTTTCATAAAGTGGGAAAAGGATGGTTCGGAGAGGGTTAGAATCATGGCTGGATCCAAAGTTCATTGGCTTTATTACATGATCCGTGCCAAAATCAAGAGATGCTTCATGGGGGACCCTGAGGAAGATCTTTCTGATGGTCACTTACATATCATATGCATGATTTGATCACTAAAGAGAGAGAGAGAGAGCACTGACATCACTGTCAGCGAATGAAAAGGTCCCACTGGTAATGAAGCAGCCTAAAGTCTGGGACGAGACCTAGTTCACTTGTTGAAGATCAGAACAGTAGCAGCCAGGTCAGAGAGGTTCTTTAGTTATAATTTAAATTGGATGCCCCACTGCCCCTGATTGCAACATGCAATTCGTTTCATCAAAGTAATCTCAGGATATAGGTGCAAATTAAATGTGTTTAGCAAATCATACAACAACAACAACAACTAAGTCTTTTGTCCCAAACAAGTTCGGTACGCTATAAAAGAATTTAAAGAACCCAACAAGAAAAATCATCCAAAAACAAAATTATATATAAAAAATACTAATAATAGTAATAGCAATAATAATGATAATAATAAAAACAATAATAATAATAGTAATAATAGAAACCTACACCTCAACCGAAATCTAATAATATGACCTATAAACCTATGTCATCACTCCTACCCTATGGAAATGAAACCCAATTAGCAAATCATAAATTAAAAAAATGATCAAGATTATAACTATGCTGAAGAAGTTTTGTCTTCATTCAGATAGAAATCTGGACAACTTAACTTCTGCAATATTACCATCCAATGGTGAAAGTGCTGGATCTCATTAATATTAGCAAAAAGGCATTGAAAATGCCTCAAGATTTTTGTAGCAATGAATTCTGAAGTACACATGTAAAGGCAATACACTTGTATTATGCAAGAGAAATACAGCTTTTCCAATTAGAAGAAGAAAGAATATAAGAGGCTTATGATTATTAAATTCAGCCCAAGATTAAATAAACTAACATTAAATTATGGAAGTAAAACAGAATAAAAGGCTGGATAAAAAGTTGCTGAATTTTATCTTAACTATACAATGACTAGACCCAACTATGGAATGTCACTATAGTGATGTCTCAGATTGCTTTTTAGCAAAGTCAAAACTCTGTGACCACATAAAAGAACCCATTTATTATAACTTTGTTCAATTCAGAAAACAAAAATGGCCATCCTAAAAATTGCAATCAAATTAAACATCACAATGAAAAAAAAGGGTACCACATAATACCCTCTATTCATGTTTAGTACCATGATAAATAGAGTGAAGAGGTTGCGCAATATGCATAGAACCGTACATATCCCAGCAGTAAACTCTATAGTGAGAAAGGGCATGTATAAAGCATCCTAAAAAGTGAGATCCTTTGGATCCTCAATTATTTGGGCAAAGGTTTGTAAAAATGCGGCCAAATCTGCCCCATAAATTACTCTGTGGTCAGCAGTAACATTCACCTGCAATTTTCCATACACAATTTATGGCAAGTTTATCAGTCAAAGCTAGATCGGGTGGGTGCAAACCAAATTTGGTATCAATCTCTACATAAATGATATCCATACAAAACAGATCTTTTTATGGGAAAGGACAATTTCGGACACACCAAGTTTTTGTTGTCCCCAGTTCTTTTGGTTTTCTAATTGAATTTGGAGTGCAATTTAGAAAAATGACATGGACGGGCTTTTGGTGTTTGTGTTTCATCTAAAAGCTGATAGAGAAAAGGAATTTGAAAACAGGGTGTTAGCTAATATAGGTATGATGCCAATTACTAATACAATAAACTGTGGCACACCTGCATCTGATTCTTCATACCAATCCGGCCATCCTTTGTGCCGACAACAGTTGGTCGTGAAGCACCCACAGCCATAATTGCTCCCTGCAATGGACCCGATTAATAAATGAAAATAAGACATTTGCAGTATAATTCATCATAAGAAGAAAATCAAAAGATTCCTGGAGATAAATAATAATTTCTGGAAACTGTACTTACAGTGCCAGGTGGCAAAATTGCATCAAACCGGTCTACACCAAACATACCAAGGTTGGATAGAGTGAATGTACCTATCAGTATAAAAAATTAATTAGAAAACTAACATATGTCAACAATTGTATCATATTTTACAATGCGAAGAAAATATATGCCAATATAATTCAAAACAATATTGGAGTATTCCTACAAATAAAGTATAGCTCTTTTATGTCCAATAAAAAGTGTGAAATATCACCAACAATCCATCACAACGTTAGGCTACCTGATACTCCAAAAAAAGCGAGAATATATACTATTTCTTAAATTTTCTTCAAACAAATAACAGATGACCCTTTATCATCAGTCTTATCTTCCCAAGTCAAAATAATGGTTTCTGGTCTCCAATTTGGGAGAGGATCACTATAAATGCTTTCAGCCTTTCATAGTGTTCAAATACAGGACATTCATACCTATGCGACCAAAAAGCTGTATAGGTAAACTATCCCAGACCACATTGGTTTGCAAATGAATAGATTAGGCCTGTACCAGTGGTGTACTCCTGAGGTTGGAGCTGCTTAGCTCTAGCCTTGTCAACCAACTCTTTCCATTTTCTTGATAAAGTGTATATGTCAAGCTGCAAACCCAAAAGACCATAGCATAAGCACTACAATTCTATCAAATCATGTCTAACTTAATCTACAGCTAGCATCCAAAACCTTTTTTACATGCTCTGAGATGCTTCACAGGAGGTTCAATGGTATGCAAATGGCATATTGTTTAATGTTGATGGCTTTCTCCTTACCTCTAATGAATTTGTTTTGTACAATAAAAACCAAATTGCATCTCCAGACATTGTGTGGCAAGTTTCCCATACTCGGGTGATGAAGCAATTTCGTTGATATGATGATTATTTGAGACTTACAGGCAATCACAATCATTAATAAATTGTTAATTTAGCTAACATGGCAACTCAGAATGAAGACATTGCAAACATTGTACAGACACTGTTCTAACATAGAACCAATAACATTTTATAACTTTTCTGCAATCAACTACACTATAGGAAAATGATAAAACTATCAGACAAATATTCAAATGAATTTTTTTCTTCTTTTAGGGCTCGTTTGGATCGTATGGGAATAAGGATTTTAGGGGTAAAACGTTGGGAAGTGTGTAACTTTGTGAGAGAGATTTATGTCTAGGAAGAAGATATTCCTAGGAATAGGCTATTCCTAGCCCATCCAAACGACCCCTTATAACATAGTGATATATAAGATGGTCTTTGATGCATTAGTAATAAATCATATATTCATAAATAAAAAAAAAAAAACACGACGAGTCTGAGTTTAGATTTTTCATAAAAAATTTACAGCTGGACCAATCCTATATCCAACAATATTGGCCGGAAAGATATAAACTCATCTATATCCAATAAATCTTACTCTCCTTGCAAGACTTCCCTATTCTTTTATCTATATTTTGTACGTCATTATACTACTTTCAAAGTTTTCTGATACTAACTAATGATAGACACCAACATTAATTAATTTTTTTATGGAAATTGCTAATTTTGACACTAACCAATGATTTAGAAACCATTAAAAGATTATTTTTTTAATACAAATGGCAATGCAGCATAGCCTCCACTACAGCCAGCTAAAGATTTTACTAGGAACTCACTGCTATGGACAACTAACCGCTATTTAAAACAGTGGGACAGGACAAACCAATACCCAATACAGCATGTTTGCCAGGAACTATTAGCATTAATTAAGAAAGATCATACACCTACATGATTACTTTTGTCATGCGCTAACAAAAATAAATATGTTCTTTACTACTTTGTTCAGATGCATCACTCTTTCTTATATCCAAATAAACAAGAAGCATTCTTAAATTTCATTCTTGAACTTCTGTAATTAGGATAATTAACCTTATCAGCATCTTGAAGGACAGGTGTGATGAGGCCGCCATCCATAGCCACGGCCACAGCAATGTTTATGCTGCTGTTATAGGTGAAGCTCTTCCCATCTCTACAGCTCGAATTCACCACAGGGTGCTGAGTCAGTGCCATTGCCGTCGCCTTCGCTAGAAGTGCCGTCATTGTTACCCCCTTTGATTTTATCTTCATTGTATATATCAAAACCAACAACCATGAATTTCAATATCTTATATTTTCAAATGAGAGAGGAAGTAGTAAATGGATGCTATTTAATTTCAAAAGATTCGGTAATGATAATTTCACTATTTAGTGTATATGTAGGCTTATTATTCAGGTGTTATGCAGGCCCAGCCGAGCTAATTGATCCTCATATGATTGTTGTTCTTGCTTAATTATTCAGAAATAGGACTTATTGAGACAAATATTATGGTTCAGTCAAGGGCTAACACTACACAGATATGCCATTTACCAATCGGGTGGAACAGAACAGTTACAAGATACTATATGGAATTCTAGACCTCAGCCAACTTGTGTTACACATCCACAATGTAGATAATTGTTTTCAAAGGAAGTACCAACCATATTTGCCCATTGCATTGGTACAAAAAAAATACCTCAATCCATGAGCGTAACTAAGCTCCTATAATACACATTATAAAAAGGAAAACCCAAGGAAATACTTTACCTTCTTGTAAAGAGCATCAAGGGCATCAGTAGTCATGGTGTATCCAACTCTAAATGTAGGCACTGAGAGGCTCTCCAACATATTCTTGCTAACTGCACCTTGCATTGTTGTGAAAGGCACCACACTCCCCAATTGAACTGCAGAAGCCGCCGCAACAGCAGCAACCTTTGGTTTTTCACTTACTGCAGCTGAAGAAGCGGCCAATTCAACATCCTTTGCTACAATCCTCCCCATGGGCCCCGACCCCACCACAGTACCCAAATCCACATTAAATTCCTTTGCAAGCTTCTTTGCATAAGGTGAGGCCACTACTCTCTTCCCACCTTCTGATGCAGGATGAGTTGAGGCAACCTTCACAACTGGAGAGGATACAGAAGCAGACACCGCAGCCACCACCAAAGGTGCAGATACTGGTTCCGGCTCTGCCACTGGCGCTGCTACAGCTTCAGTCTTCTGATCTGAACCTGAAGAACCCGAACCGGAGGCTTGTGCCTTAGCAAGAGCGATATCGGATTCGGTTTCTGCAAGAAGCGCAATTGGAGATCCGACAGAAGCGGACTCTCCCTCTAAGACCATGATCGTCGCCATGATACCGGCGTGGAAAGACTCAACTTCCATGTCAGCCTTGTCAGACTCAACGACGACGACACTCTCTCCTTTGGCGACTTGATCTCCCTCAGATTTGAGCCAGGAAACAACCTTACCCTCGGTCATGGTGGAACTGAGAGCGGGCATGAAGATCTCCCGAACCTTCGCCTCGACGCGGAATTGGTGGCGACGCGGGGCGGCGCTGGAGTGGCGTCGGGTGGAGAGAGAAGGAATGAAGACGGAGCGGAGGTTGAGGTGGAGAAGATTCGCCATTGGAGGCGGAAGTGGAGGTGGTGGGAGTGTGGAGGTGTGGAGGTGTGGGGTTGAAGAAGGAGAGGGTTTTGTCAGAATTTTTATTTTATGTCGGGGATATGTTGTAAACTTGTAATGTTGGCGCGGAAGCTTTGGGTGTATCGAAAACGGGCGGAGATTGCGATGCGAGTAACCGGTCACGAACAAGACAAGACAAGATAGTATGGATCCACATCCTCGACAGCCACTAAAAGTGGCTGTTCCAAACAGCCGACTCAATTTTTTTTTTAAATTTAAAGATTTTAAAATACAAATGCCGAATCAAAACCGTTGATCTTGTTCAATTTTACTGGCGATGCGTTTTTGTATAAATTTTATAAACTTTGGAGTCGATTTGATACTTGATTAAGTGACTAAATTATGAACGTATTAGAATTAATCAGTCATAGTTAATCAGATTCGTTCATTTATTGACCACTTGATCTAGTATCAAATTAACTCCAAAATTTATAAAACTTATATGAAAATGTATCGCCAGTAAAATTGAATAAGATCAACGGTTTGGATTTCGCATTTGAATTTTAAAAATTTTAAATTTAAAAAAAAATTGAGTCGGCTGTTTGGAACAGTCACTTTCAGTGGCTGTCGAGGATGTGGATTCAGTATAGTATGGTAACTGCTACTTACCATCCAACTTAATGTCATCCGCACCATCCAATGAATCGTCGCCCTTCATTTTCAGCGCACCTCCATCGGATCGCCGAATTCCCCATCGCGTCTCCCCTCCCTTCTTTTTCTTTTTTTCCGCGCATCCTCCATCCTCTCCCCTCTCTTCTTTTTTTCGCACCTATCTCTCCTTTTCCTTCTCTCTTCTTTGCCCTTTTATTCTCTACTCATTTCTGTTCATATTATATTTCTCTCATTTTCCTTCCATCTCTGTTCATTTTATATGTCATATCTGTTCATTTTATTTGTTATTTCTATTTTATATATGTTCACTTTTATTTGTTATTTCTATTTTATATATGTTCAATTTATTTGTAACATCTGTTCAGTTTATTTGTTATATATGTTCAATTTATGTTCAATTTTTATGTTGTTTTTGTACGAGTCCAACTTGTTTTTTATATCTGTTCAATTTGTTTGTTATATCTATTCAATTTATGTGTTATTTCTGTTCAGTTTATGTTCATTGTTTATTTTTTATACGAGTTAGCATGTTTGTTGTATTTATTCAATTTATTTGTTATAACTGTTCAATTTATTTGTCATTTCTGTTCAGTTTATTTGCTCACTTTCACTTTTTTTTTATGAGTCCACATTGTTTGTTACATCTGTTTAGTTTATTTGTTATAACTATTCAATTAGTTGTTATATTTGTTCAATTTATGTTCACTGTTTATTTTTTATACGAGTCAGCATGTTTGTTACATCTGTTCAATTTGTTTGTCATAACTGTTCAATTTATTTGGTATAACTGTTCAATTTATTTGTCATTTATGTTCAGTTTATTTGCTCACTTTTACTTTTTGTATGAGTACACATTGTTTGTTATATATATCTATTCAGTTTATTTGCTATTTATGTTCAATTAGTTATTATATCTGTTCAGTTTAAGAAATCAGGATAAAAGTGTGAGAGAGAGGAAGGGAAAATAGATCGCCAGGGAGGAGGGAGGGACGGAAGGGAGGGCGCTGGCGAGGAAGGAAGGTGCGTTAGGGAGGAAAGGCGCGTGAGGGAGGGAGGGCGCGTGAGGAAGGGAGAGGCGTCTCCAAAGGCGCGCAGAAAAAAAAATCGGAAGATGAAGGGGAGGGGAGGGTTGGATGACGCGGATGGTTTTTTTGTGGATGACGGTTATCATTCCTGGTATAGTATAGTATATTCTGCTGTTCTTGGGCTGATTTTGAAATTTTCAAGGGTCGAGTGTGTAAAAGAGTTGGACCTGGGCTGGAGACCAGACTGTTACCAGTTACTACACTGACTCCATTTCATGGCCCAAAATTAGAATTTTCTTTGGATGGAGTTGACTCAGTTGAGTGACTTAGGACCTGATCAAAATCTCATTTTTTTTTTAACATAAGAATTTCATTTCATTTCATTCAGTTGGAAAATATTTAACCAAATAAATGGATTTGGTGTCATTCAGTTGGAATTTTCATATAATTAGATCCAACAAAATTCTGAAAAATCAATTCAAATGACATGAAATGAAATGAAATTCTGCGTAAAAATATTTTGATCATAGCCTTAGTTGGATGAGGTTCAGCCAGAGTACTAGATTGTCAGGATAATGTGTTAAAGTTTAAATTTGACATGGGTGTTTAGATATGTTTGGTACAAAGGCTGTTTTAGATAACTAAATATGGTGATAGTTGTATGGAAAAGATATGGCTTTGTTACTGTTTAGTGTATTATTGTATGAGTGGCTTTAGGTGAGAAGTCAATTTCTGTGCCCCCAAAAACAAGGCTTTGACAGGATCCATCCGCCATATCACACTCAGTGATGCAGAGATTTCAGTGAGTAATAACTTTCTGAAGTAGAAGCTAAGCAAGCAGAAATAACATCATCACAATTTCACCATCTTACTATATATAAATTACACCCTCTCTATAACCCACCATGTTTCCATTCATACAATCATAAAAAATTACAAAAGAAAAAGAAAAATTAAGAATACATGAACATGTCAGAGATTGAGACAATCGGACCGTTTCGATCGGTCAAAGAAGCTGCGGCTGCCTTCAACCAACGTGATTCGACACTTGCAATTTCTTCTCCTGGCACACCGGCCTCGATGGCAGGATCTGGGTCTGGACAAAAGTCTACGCCCGTTTACTATGAGGTATCAGTTTTGGATGCAATTAAGAAACTGGAGATGGAGCTGGTAGAGATGAGGCAAGAAATGGCATTGATGAAAAAGAGAAGATCTGAAATGGAGATAGCCATGGCAGGTATCAATGCTCAATTTCATAGAAGTTTGTCCAAAATGGCAGAGATTGAAGCTGCGAAAGCAGCTCAGAGAAGTGCGATAAGAGAAGAAAGGAGGTGGGAGGAAGAGAATGAGTATTGGCCATGCTTTGGAGATGCTTTAAGCATTTCTGACATGGACATTGGAATGGAGAGGAGAATGGAGACAAAGTTCCAAAAGAAGAAGCCAGTGGTGCCTCTGATTGGCCGTATCTTTTCAAAGAAGAAGAGTTCAAGTGAAGGCATAGACTACAGTTATCCTGAATCTATTTATAGTGTGCTTAGTTAATTAGTTGATTTTGGAGCGATTCCATTGGCAAGCTTCTCAAATCTCAAGTAGGCTTTGATTATCTCCAGTTAACTTTAAACTGGAGTTCATCCTGTTGTTTCAGATTTCCTTCATTGGAATTTGTCAGGTTCTACAAAGACTAATCATATTCATCAGTAAACATGAATATGTCTGTTGCCATCCTATTTGGAATCTGCTATAAAATGTTGTTGTCAAAATTCATGTACACGAGTGGTTTAATCAATTTTATCAGTTTTGTTTTCTTTCCTTTTTATCTCCTAGCGTTCCTGATCAAAACCTAGTGGCTTTGTTGGCTTCTTCATATGAAAATTATGTTTTCCGATTTGATTTAAACAATTATTTAATAAAAATAAACTCTTCACTAATATTTTGTTGTCGAGAGTGATATTTTCTTTATTTTTTTTATTTTTGGAGTCAATATATACGTGTTGGGTTTGTACTCCATATATTTCAATGCAATACAAATTTATGCAATTATACAATTTAAAATTGAATTGCAAAAAATAACTCTGATTTGAAAATTATTCTGGGAATAACTTGTGTGATGCCTTGAAATTATTTTAATCGTTTCATGTTCCTTTTGGAGATAGAGAGGGGTTCCACTATTCCACTACCATAACAAGACGATTTGGTGATGTGTATCCAACAAACAATGAAGAAGATAAAATAATCCATAAGTGTATATTAAGCAATATTTGAAAGAAAACGTAGATATTTATCACAATTTCGGCCAACGCTATTGGTTATAAAATAATCCATAAGTGTATATTAAGCAATATTTGAAAGAAAACGTAGATATTTATCACAATTTCGGCCAACGCTATTGGTTATTTAATTGATTACACAATTTCAAATGTCAGCTCATAGATATAAACAATAAAAATGTCAAAAAATGCAAATAGTAAAATATTTCCTGTCTTTTTCTCTCTCCTCTTCATGAGAACTTCCACACAAACATGCAACCACATCATACCTCTTATAGATAAATCTCAGTTTAGCACAAATCCCCCTTTTTTGTTCTCTCTCTAAACCACAAACAAGCCAACCTTGCAAACCTTGTCTGTCGCAACTCTCAACCTCATTTTGACCAATTTCCTCCTCCCTGCGATAATCCCAAATTCTCAAAAGCAGAAAAAAAAAAATTCAAAATTAAATCGACATAGAACAAAAAGAAAACAGAGATAACAGAGAAGGGGAAGAATGGTCAAGAGGAATCATATTAATCAATGAATCCAAGGTAAATAACAAAAACCAAAGGTACAGGAAAAGAAGGAATTCATAAGACATACTCGATGAATAAAGGCCAACCCGACCGGCGTAATTCATCGAGAATGTCCCAACAGGGGTCTGAAGGGGGGCCTAATAACGGCCAGGCTTGTGTATGTGTCATCTCATGCCTCCTCTTTCTTCTATTGTTATCTGGTGGTGTTTTTCTGGTAATGTTCATCTCCCTCCCGTCATCCTCGGTTCCGTCATGGCTTCTCCCTGCTGGCATGGCCCTGGTTGCCTCGCCATGGATTTTCTGGATCTTTACATGCCTCTATCGATGCATCGCTTTGCGCATTGCTTATACTAATAGGGTCAGAGCAGAAGAGAGGCCATCGTCACAACGACAGGTGATTTTTGTTAACATAAATCATAAATGCCTTAAATTTAATCACATTGTAACTATTAGAAAACTTTAAATTTACATTACAAAAACATTGCAATCTACTATCATAAACTTAAGTTGTGTTATAAGCTGTTATGTCCCTCAAGATTCCTTTTTTCTGAGGAAATTCTATTTTTTTTTTACCTTTCTCTTTTGTTTTTTGTGGAAAATACATGTGCAGAATTTACTCAATTTTAGCATATTCAGAATGTATCATCATTGTCATGCCAGATAATTATTCTGTTCCAATGGTCATCAATCTCCCTAATATCCTGTGATAGATCAAACAACATATTTGGTTAAATTACAATATGCCACTATTGTTTCAAAAGGTTACAAGACAGGCAACAGCCGTAGTGGCCACGGATGCACCTTTACCACAGATAGTGGAGGAAGAGGCGGTCGACTCTCCTGGAGATGCAAGGAAGGTAAGGTTTGGTAACGCAACCGTATTAGGGAACAACGGTGATGGTGGTGATGAGGAGACCGGCGGTGAGTCGCATACTGGGCCAACAGGTACTAAAAGAATCTGTCTGAGAATTAGATTCCAGAGGGGAACATGAAGGGTTTTCATTTATAATCAGATAATATGCTTCAAACAGAGGACATCATAGGGTATAAAATTATGAAATTGGTTTGTACCACTAAAATAGACGCTTAGCAGGCTCTCCTAGCTAATATAATTTTGACTTCTGTTCAGTTCATATCAATTTTTTATATAGTTTGTCGCATTCTTCTTTTTTATCTGGTTGACATTTTCTTTCAACATGTTTAATAGTTTTGAGGTTGTTTTGTCAATAACTTAAAACGCACTGAATGCTATCCAAAGAAAACTAGGAAAAAGATACTTAAAACTGTTTTATTAGATAATAATCCAATCAAGCAGGGAGATGTATCATCATTTATACCAATCAATATAACATTCCTTTTCAGGTAGAGTAGAAGGGGATGGTGGCGGGTCATCTACTGCCTCTCGGGAAAGCGAGGCACCCCTGGCTCTATCAATGTCTTCTTGATTATATTAGTTTCAGGTCAGAAGAAACTTAGAAGAAAACTTCTCCTTCCACATAAAACTATCGGTGTGTTTTGTTTTATATATGTATTATCATCACCAAACTGGTCCTTTCTGACTGCTAAATTATGTTATTTTCAAATATACTATAAAAAAATAAATAAAGTAAAAATCAACCAATATTAATTTCAGATATAATCCTAATTCTATAAAGGTTTCTGCTTCTCTTTACATGAATTTTTTAATATTTCGATTCCAATTTTTCTACACTTGTCTTGTTGGATGCAGTTCTTGCACCAGACCGTTTAGAATGGTTATTATTTTAAATGCTGATTTTGGACTCATTCATTACTTTCATGTTTTTTAATATCATCAGAAGCTCACTTGGTTCTTTATCAATTTGCCGCAAAATTTAAAGAGAACCGGATAAATTAAGAATTAAATCGCATAAGCTTAGTTTGAAATTTATTAAATGTCTTTTCCTTTTATTTACCCAATCAGCAATCAGACTTTTTTTTCTATTTTATTGCAGAAGATAGGTCATTCCAGATGCGCTTACCAGAGTTGAAGGAGGCTTTTTTTGGGAAAGCGAATCCGAAGTTTCTGAAGTCGGTGAGATGAAGAACAAGATGAAATATTTTAAGAAGGCAACAAGAAGGCCAGATTTTTCAACTTTCCCATGCGTTAGTATAGAGAAAATTTAAAGTAATGAGACAGTTCTGTGTTATTGAAATTGAAAATATCTATGTTTGAATCTGTAGACAAAAGGAGGCCATGTTTAAAGAAAGGCACCTACATTTTGTTTTTTTAATTTTTGCTATGAAGTGTAATTATCTTAGTTAACTTCATAAGCCTTGAGTGGTAGTACCAGTGCTTGCATGAGCTGAGAGGTGTCAGTATCGGACATTCTAATTTTCAAAGATGAAGTTTATAGCAAAAAAGAAAAGATATTTTAAAGATGTGACATACAAGAAAATTGCAAATTCAAAATAAAGATAAAAAAGAATCAACAAAACCTTATCATTCTCATTTCATCCCACTAGAGGCATCTACCAATAATAACTATTCAGGGTAAATACATTCTCAACCTTTACTTTATAACTTTGTGAAAACTTTTACTTTATAATTAAACCAAGCAAAACAAGCTACCAACTACCTCAGATCAATATTTTACAAAAGCAACCTTACCAATATTTTATTTTACAACGGCATCACTCAGCATTAAACAACATCCTCAAGACATTCCGCATCTTCGGCCTTGACTCAGGCGAAATGGCAACACAAGCTAGAGCTATTTTCAGAACTGACTGCATTTGGCTGTGCACAGGAATTGATGCACGAGAGATTCTTGAGTCGAGAATTCCTTCTCTGTCCTCAGGCCGTCCTGAGTGACTCAGGGCCCACTTTGCCAGCTCAATCCCTTCACTGACAGGTGGCTTCCCGGTTAGTAGCTCAAGTAATACCACGCCGAAGCTGTATACATTTCCTGCCATTGTCAGCCTCATGGTGTACGCATATTCTACAATTAGACAAAATGATTGAAGTTAGAAATATTAATGGATATATATACATAACTATTTTTTCATTAACAAACTTGCCAATTTAAACAAAAGTGTTCATAACAAATAATACTTGAGTTTGGTACCAGGTAAGGAACCAAACTAGCTATATGCCTGTAAAATTAATAGTTAGCATTGCTACTATAACCAGAGCGCAGGCACTGATCATCCAATTGGTCAGCTCAATGCCAATAGCTGCCTATTTATATTATTGGTGGAACTTTCAAGCAAGACGGGTCTTGTGTTGAATAAGTCAAGCATGAACTGGTAGGATTACATAAAAAACTGACAAACGACGAAATTGATATCAGCATATATATATATATATACACAGCTAAAACTTTTGTACCTGGTGGAATATAACCAACAGTACCGGCAATGGCTGACAAGCTCCCAGTACTCTTAGATGGATCGATGACCTTATAAAGCTCAATATCACCAATCTGGGGCTCATTCATCGATTTTAGATGCACCGACCTTGTAGAAAGATCTAGAAGCAGCACTGGCTGTGTGCAACCATGAAGGAAGGCAAGGCCCTGGGCTACACCAAGGGCAATACTATACCGACATTGCCAATCCAAGACATTATCACTACAGTGTAGCACATCAAATACCGTGCCCATGGACATGTGCTCATAGAACAGATAGGCACTGTCTGTAGTTAGTACATATGCTAGAGGTACCATCACATTCGAATTTGTTAGCCGACCCAAAACCTCAAGTTCATGGACGAATTTCCCTTGGCTCCCGATTTGAATTATTTTTTCACTGAGATGTAATTTTTTGATTGAGTAAATTGACCCATTGGGCATCTCAACACGGTAGTAAGTGCAGAACCGGGTTTTCATGAAAACATTAAAAGGATTCAAAACTGACTCCATGGACTTGGTGAAATCAATGTTTGAGGTATGGATGCTATTACTCGTGATTAAACGCCCATCAGTGATGTGAGGAATGGTGGTATCATCCGACTGGAGACCAACATTTTCAACCCGGTAAAACCTCTTTGACAATGACAATACAATCAGACCTGCAAACAACAGAAGCCCAAAAAATGCACCAAGTACAGAAAATAGTATAGCAAGACTGAAGTTCGCCTTTTTCTTTGAATAAGGGTGATCAGAATTAGTTGCTTCTCGAGAAAGAAGAGCATTGCCGGTAATTATCACATTTACCCAGCTACGAAAATTGGGAAGTGTACCAGAGAGATTGTTGTTTGACAGGTTCAAAATGGTTAAAAATTGCAGATTTGTCAGAGAATCCGGAACCAGACCTGAGAAGTTATTTCCTGATAAATCAAGAACTTCTAGCTCACGCGAGTTGATAAAAGAAGAAGATGGGATGGGCCCGCTAAAAGAGTTGTGGCTTAAATTCAGTGCTGTGGTGAGACTTACAGGCATTGCTGGAATTATGCCACTTAATTTGTTATTCCCCAATTGAAGCTCATTTAGGGAACGCAAGTCGCCAATTGTACTTGGAATAGAACCACTTAAATTGTTTCCACCCAAATTCAGGTTTGTAAGGTTCTGTAAATTTGAAATCTGAGAAGGAATTTCCCCAGAGAGCACATTCTGGCTTAAATTCAAAGTGCTTACATTCACCCACTTTAATATTTGATAGGGAATTCTCCCTCTAAACTTGTTCATTTGTAGTTTGATAACCACCAAATTTGAAAGGTTCCCCAATTCTTGTGGGAGCTCATTATCAAAGTTATTTGAAGCCAAGTTCAGCAACGTCAGATTCTTGCAATTTCCCAAATTGTTTGGTATTTGTCCACTCAAATTATTCCCATCCAATTCTAGAAAAGACAATCTAGAGAGTTCTCCAATTGAAGTAGGAATAGTACCATTTAATTGGTTCCAACCCAGTCTCAACCGATAAAGGCTACGTGATATATTCCCTGGAATTGATCCTGTTAAACTATTATTGGTCAGATCAACCGATTCCAAAGTAGGAGGCGAGAGGAGGTTAGGTTGCAGTTCTCCAGTTAGATTATTGTAGCTCAAATCCAAGATCTTTGCATATTTTGTCAGCCCAATGGGAATTGATCCACTGAAATTGTTTTGATATGCCGCAAATCGAGAAAGAGTTTTCAGGTTAGTTAGACTTGTCGGGATGTTACCTAACAGATTATTTGCATTTAAAAGCAGTGTTTCCAATTTGGAAAGGTTATTGAATTGATCAGGTACAATCCCAATTAGATTGTTCTGGCTAAGATCCAAATGAGTCAGGTTGCGGTGCTTAAAAATACCATATGGTATGGTACCATTGAAGTTATTCGTGGACAACACTAATTCCTTCAAGGTGCCATTTTGCTGAACATTAATAAGTGGTGGAATCATACCATATAAGCGATTGAAGGAAAGATTCAAAATTTTTAACTGGGTCAATGAGTCCAACTTTGTACCGAAAGCACCAGTCAAGTAATTGAAAGACAAATCCAGGACCTCCAAATCTCTAAATTTGGAGAAATTAGGAAATTGTTTGATTAATCCATTGCTGCTAAGGTTAAGGTACTTCAAACCAGAAAGACCGGTACAGTTGGAAAAGAAGGAATCAGGCAACGAGCTCAACTGATTGCTTGAAAGGTCCAGGTGTCGCAAGGTATGAAGAGAACATAGGCTATTAAAGAAATCCTCTAGAGAAGAAGACTTATTAGAGGAGATACCAAAGTTAGAGAAAGATAACTCGCTTACCACCTTGGAGGAACCACTTGAGGCGCAAGTGACACCATTCCAGTTGCACGGGTTGGCGTTGGTGTTGTTCAAACGAGAACTAGGAACAGAGAAGTTGGATTGAAGACTCGTAAAGAGCTTGTGCAAGACATCGGCCTGGGTTTGGTTGAGTTGCGCAGCAGAGACTTGAGATGAGGTGCAGAGAGTCGACAGAAGTAAGAAGGAGAAGAGATGCACATACCTTCCCATGGAAGGCGAGAGAGAGGTCTTTTGCTGAACAGAAGGTGGGGTTTAGTGATTTATGTTATTCAAGGAATAACGAGGAATTAGAAGCGAAACAGAGAGATAATTTGTAAAGAAGGCTCAAGGCAGATTGGACGCCGCACAGTGAGTCTGTACGGGAGGAATGAAGTGGCAGAGTGGGGACTGAGGAAGAATAGAAGAGATCCGGATTCTCTGCAATTTTCTAATTTCATGTTTGTGCGCTTGCCCCTATTGGCACGTTATGAGTCTATAAAGAGTGGGACCCGTTCTGGGAGGAAGGAAAACGTGAGGCAAGAGGGCAAGACCAGGGAAGACCGTACTAGTATTTGGTTCATGGGGTCCTGTGTTGACTAGGAAAAGTGTGTAGCTTTAGGCTTTTAAAATAATAATTTTTTTGAAGATTAAATAAAAATTTTTAGAATATGCTGGTTCATGTTACAAATTTAGTTGCAACTTGAAAGTGCACTGTATAGCAGTATAACTAGGTAGTAATGATTTTACATCTAACTAATTAACCAAAGAGACTTGTTTTAATTAACTAATATATAGAAGGTGTATATAAATAAGTCAGTAATATATGCCATACGGATCGCGTGAATAAATATAAGTTTTATTTTTATGTTTCCTCAAGTTCATCACTTGAAATTTTTTTTTTTTTCATTAATCGCTTGGATTTTGATAAGTTTGTTGAAAGGGTATTACTTTTACATTAGATATGCTTCACTTACGTTGAATAGTATTTATAAATTAGTTCGATCTCCTAGTTTTTTGTGATTTACTGTAAATTATTAAACCATATAGGTTCTATGACAATTTATAGATTTGGGATGTACCACGACCAGTCAAATGTAAAATGTTTGCTAAGAGTCGATACGATATTAGACAGTGGGTTAGGTTTGCTAAAATGTTTTTGTTCCAATCAACTTTAATGCCAAGTTGCTTGTACAGCGTTGTAAAGAGGATTCATGGGAAAGGCTTGACTAGCAAGCCTTTGAAAAAAGACTAATAGAAAGTTTATGTATCTCGATTTGTGTACCTCTATATCGCAAATTTTAATATAATTTAATAAATATAAAATTTGTTACTTTTAAGGTATTAAATTACAATTTTATATTAAATAAATATGTAAATAAATTTAACTATATTTGCTACTTGAGCAAGGTTCCGGACTTCCGGTGCCAAACTTTTATTATGCCACAAAGTGGTTGAGAGCATTGCTTTTAAAATAGTATGGAAATTGCATATTAACATTCAAATCTCTTCAATTACAAAATAATAAGTTGGTCCCTAAAAGTTCAAAACCAAGTCTTTGTAAACTGTTTTTGTCGTGATTATAATTCCCCAGAGGGCCTACCACAATATAAAAAGGACCTCATTCAAATATTCCCAAAAATCTTTGCTTAAATTTTTCAGAGATAATTTTTTATTTTAATTTTTATTTTTTTGCTTAACTTCACTTCCTATCTTCCATACAAACATAAACAAGACAAAACAAATCTGATCATAATTCTCTGCACCCTGCCTGGAACCAGTGACAACTCGTGTGCAAGTTGGACCGTTTGAAGCAACTAATCAGGATGACTTGGAAGTCGCAATTAATAAGTTAATTTACATTTGAGATCCCCCAAGACAACATTGACGCATTTTTTATGTAATGATGCACTGACACCTGAGTCCACCTAATTTTTAAAATTCAAGGTTGGATTGTCAGCGAACTGCTGTATATTTCTGAGAATTTATCTGGTGCAGAGAATCTGAATTACAGATGATGGGTGACTTGGAAAAGTCGGTCTTCTCACACGTTTCTTTCGGTGGACCCACAAAATTTTTTTTTTTTTCGATAAGGCCCGTAGGCAATACAAGCATTACACATTAATGAAAACAGGGAAAAGTGTAACCAACACATTCTAAATCCCTAACTCTGGCATACTTCGCTAATTGATCAGCCAGCATATTGAGTTCCCTGCTTATATGAGTACAATGCCAATGATTGCTATTACTCACTTCATCCCAAACCAATTTGGTATCCATAGCTTCGTGAAAAGCCTGCCAATCAACCTGAGAGATACTGGTTTCACCACACATCACTTGTTTCAATAGTATGCAATCAGTTTTGAAAGTGCAATCAGTTATTCCCAAAACATTCAATTGCAACATTGCTTTCTTGAGGGACAAAAGCTCAGCGTGGAAGGGGGTGTTCGCTGCAACAGATTTCAACCAATAACCAACTAACACATCCTGATCAAATAAAGCAAAAGCCAACCCTGCCCTTTGATTACCGTGTTGGACCCAACTAGCATCAGTCCAGCATGTGTACCTTGTTAAGATAGGTGGACCCACAAAATTGACGGCGACTTTGAACAGACCGGAGATTTCTCTCTTGGATTTGCTTTAGCCAAAACAAGAAAATTGTTTTTTTTTTAAACTAAGATTTGAAGTTCCATTTTTTTTCTTCATTTCCTTATTTTAAAAAATAATATTTTATTTTAAATAATTCTAGTAGGAGTTAGTACAAAAATTATTTAAAATAATTCAATATTAAAATTTTGTAATTTTTTATGATAGTTTCGTCAATCTTACCCGCCAAAAATACTTGCTCCAGCAAAGGATCTAATTCTTTTGAAGGAATCATTAATACTTTGTAATAAATTATGTTCCATTGCTTGGCTTTTTTTTTTTTCTTTTGCACTTCGGTAATTGCTTTTATTTACTTATTTATATTTATTTATATTTTGGAGGAATTATTTTGTCAACTTCAATACAAAATTTCAGACAACGTTTGTGAAGGAAATAACTTCAACAATAATTAAAAATTTTATTTTTACTTATAATGACAATAATTTTTTTTAGATTATATCCCTCCCAATTAAGACCCAGAGATCATTAAGACAAAACCAGCCTCCCCAAATTAAGATTATTTATACGCACTATGCGACCTTCACTTCCTAAAAATATATAATCTCCCATTCCCAACTAAAATTATCCTCGGTGCTAGTGTTTGTAACATGCGCGACAAGCACAAGCCGTGTTATGTGGAGAAAGCATGCAAGAGGCTTTAAATATGTACACAACGCTCAAGGGATTAGGAGGATCCTAATTAGGTCGGCTCTCAATCGATATACTACAAACTAATGCTGTATTAAGATTCAGATATCTCAATTAATTAGGCACAGAAACGTTGTACTTGGGTATAGAAAATTTGGTTAAGATCTCGAGATAAACCCTTCTTTAAGCGGACGCCTACTTGCATACCCAGTATGTACCCTGCTTATCACTAATTTCTAAGTAATTCAGACAATTTTCAATACTATTTTATACTCCAATTTCAATGTCAACTCAACTCTTATAAGATTTTATTTCTGATCTCCATCGTAAAATATATATGTGACTACCATCATGTTTTTAGCTCAAAAGGTTCACCGTAAATTCATCATATTATTAGCTCGATAACGTGCTGTTTTTTTCTGGATCAACTTATTTTTTCTTATCAATTTCTCCATAATTATTGAAAAATTATGCGCTACCTTAAAGATTAGTGAAAAGAAAAATTGTATTGCTTTTCAAAGTTTAACTTGAAGAAGAATATACTACTAGCTAAGTTTCTAAATATCTTGCTTTTGATCCTCAAAAAAAATACCATGCTTTTATTTTGATAGGTAAAATAACCATTAACTTTACAAGGATTAGCGCTATATTAAAAAAAATCCTATTATTCATATAATTATAAAGATAAATCTATACTAATAATAATGATTTTTGTTATTAAATTAAAATTCGGTTCCAACTCAGATCTAAACCAGATAAAATCAATATTCAATATATTATGGGCAAGTCATAACAAGCTAGAACAATTCGGTGACAATTTGGAGTCCGTTAACAGCACTCCATATGACCATACACTTGACAAATGGCAGCAAAAGCAACGGAAACCAGCTAGCCAGCCGTCCTAGCCGTTGATAATTTTTTACTGAATAATCGCATCTTAATAGCCTAAAAAATAATCGTATCTGATGCACATTCCCTAGGTGCAGGGAGCACCATTGCCTATTAGTCTATTTTATCAAAAGGAAATTCGTTTCGCTTCATGTATTATTGGCGTACCAATGAAGTGTAGAAGACCCACCCTATCATCATGTATCCAGAATTTTTTTTTTAACAAAAACAACTAATAAAAAAAAAGTATTAAAATATCATTAATTTTAACAATGACCAAAAAAATAAAGCAATTTAAGATCGCATTAAATTTTGCCGGCTATTGGCGCGGTGCATGACCACGTTAACAGTTTTCTTTTTTTTTTTTTTTGCCGAGTTACACTATTTAAGAATTCATATAGTTTTTAAGACGTTTTAAATTTTTTTACGTTTTTGCATGATTGATATTAACGAAATAATGAAATAGTCATTAAAAAGTATACTCTATTATATATTAGTTAAACAATTATATGTATAATTATAAATATATAATGTATGAATATATATATTAGGGTTTAGGGTAATTATATGCATATAATATTATTAAAATACTATATATAATTATAAATATTAATATACTTTTATAATAATATTAATATATTTTTTTACAAAAATATATTATTTTAATTATTTTATATGTACTGACGTATTCTATTTTTTTGAAAAATAACGTATCTCCGCATCTACACCGTATTTGATATGACAAACCACACCTTCAGCCAAGCAGCCAGGGACGAAGTTACACAATGGTTGGTGGGTCTAGGGACCACCTTAAAAAAAATACTTGATATTATACTTGTTTGTAAAAAAGAAAAAGTATACAAGAAATCAGGGACCCATCTCAAAAATTTGAAGGACCTAAGTGAACATGTCGTGTTTGATTTGAATTACACGACGACTCCTAAAATATTGTATAGGGACTCGAATTACCTTCTTACTTCCTCCGCAATGACTCTAATTAAGACAAAACTTAAAATGCAATGGAAGATGTTTGGATAAATGATTATTTGTAACATATATACTAGCACGAATCTCGCACATTGTACTATTAGTCTATATCATGTTTTGTGAACTTTAGGACATTATAAACAAAAGTTACCATAGAAGATCGAAAATATTATTCGGACATTATATAAAAAAAATCTTAAACACTGTTCCTGTAAAAAAAATTCTGAGCGCCACAGAAGATTTGAATAGTGTGTTTTGAATAGTGGTCGAACTCTTCCATACGTCTCCTATCTTTATATATCCATGACGTAGAAAAAAAAGTTTTTAATTAGATTTCTAATGAACTTATTATGCAAAATTATGAGAAAATGAAAAATCAATAAATCATAGAGAATTGTTGTATTTTTTTTATTGTCTTGATTCTTTATTATTTTGTATATTGGATATATATATTATTTTAAATCTTTTTGTTGTTATTGTGATATATATTTGATTTCTCATGGATTTTTATGTTACATTATTTTAGAGTTGTTTATTTATAAATTATTACTACACTATATCTATATTAGACGTTACATCATACATATATTTTCAGCAAAAAAATTTATGTCGGAAAAACCTAGCTAACCCCCTGCATGCAACATAGACAGAATTTACTGTATAGAAACCCAATTGGACCCAACCTGTCGTCGTGTCCTCCTCTTTTATAATTTTCTTCTACATTTTTTTTTTTTTTGAAATGTCCACAGGGACCACAGCGACTGTCAACAGGACTACATTGCGGCCCACTGTTTAAACTTTTTAAAGTTGGATGTAGTAGTGTTTAACCTCTGGTCTTACCAGACCACTCAACGGAAGCTGAGAAATTTGCATGATTTTACTTTTGAGTAATGAAAACTTTCAGAAATAATTATTTTGTTATGTAAAATATTAAGTTTATTATGCTCATAAACATCCCGCGTACTATTATGTAAAATATTAAGTTTATTTTGTCCGCATGCATCTTTAATTTCAAAAAAATTAATTCGCAGAAACCTCTTTTTTTTTAAAAAAAAAATTCTCAATAAAGAAAATAAAAATAATAAAGTGTCTTTGCCAAGATAAGTACACAACTTTCAGAGCACAAAAAATTGCGTTTTGTCTTGGTCAATGGTCAATGGACGTGTCAGTCAAGCCTCAGCCATAAATACCTTTCACACAAATACACAATCCTAATTTGTGTTTTCCATTAAGTTGATTTGGAACCGAAAAGCTTTCTCTAGCAATGCTAACCAACAGTCCAATGGCGACTATCGGTAGGCCTGCCGACGGAAGATTCGTCCACGTCGTTCCGTGCACGTTCCGTTCAAACGGAACGGATAACGGAACAGATTTTGGTATACGTTTATGAAACGGAACGGTAAACGGAACGGATTTCGGCAAACGTTTGTGTGAAATACAGTGTAAATTGAGTCGTTCCGCCACGTTCCGTCCAAACTGAACGGGTAACGAATCGTTCCAATACATACCGTTGTTGGAACGGAACGGCAAACGGAATGGCCCATTCCGTTGCCGTTGTAAACGTTAAACAGGCCTAACTATCGGATCACTTGACTGTCTGAGTCAATGCAGGATTCAATGAACCCAATACGCATGGGATTCTTCCCTGGTGTTCGTCCACGTAGACAAAATGAAGTGCAACAGGTCTATACTTCTATTCAGAGCCACCCTGCACTGATCGGGTTTATTTGTATGGGAGAAACGTGCGGCTCACGTGTCAAAGTAGAGATCGGCTATTTTTTGTATGAAAAACATTCTTGAGCATTAGCCAGAACAAGCTAACCAAATTGCAAAATCTACTTTTAAATGCGAACAGTCTGACTGACCTAATACCAGTGACCATAACAAGTCTCACAAACCATTCAAGGTTCATAGTTTATCAAAACAAATTCAATGAAAGGATCCTTATCAGCCTCACTGAATACATCAAAATGTAATATTTGAGCCACAATAGTCAGACTGGGGCGAGCTATTAAATCCTGAGCTTCTTTCGTCCCATTAACTTTTAGGAATTAGGAGTACATTCATTTAGGCAATAACCTCCTAATCTATATCGGACGTAATAACTATATATACCCAAAATCTGGAAATTGGAAGAATCTATATATCACTTTGAACAAGGCCGTTGGCCCAGAATAATTTCAGAAATGACCTTTCAGTTGATTTAGGAAGGCTTGAAAACTTGATTGTAACTTGCATCTTTCTGGAAGAATGACAAGCTCATATTCAAATAAGAGCCCTTTCAAGAGATGTATTTAGAAAGAATAAACTAAATTTATGAAACTCGTAAGCGACCCAAAGAAGTCCCTACAAAACCCCCCAAATCAAATAAACAAATATAAAAAATAATATATTAAGGCTGGTATACATCTGTCTCTTTAACTGAGACTTTGATGGAAGAGTATTGCCGGCAGTTATTACATTTACTCAGCCATTAAAATTGTCGTGTGTACCAGACAGATTGTTGTCAGACAGGTCCAAATGGGTTAAAGATTGCAAAATCCTTAGAGAATCCGGTACGTTACCTTTTAATAAATCAAGAATTTCTAGCTTCTGCAAGTTGCTAAAGGAAGAATGAAGAATGAACTGCTAAAACAGTTACGGCAAAATTTATTGTTTCCCAATTGAGTTCAGATAAAGATAACATGCTGATAATTCATGATTGTATTTAAAAATAGAACAACTAAAATTGTTTCCACCCGGATTCAGTTCAAAAGATTCTGTAAATTCCAAACCTGGGATGGAATTTTCCTGAGACCGCATTTTGGCTGAGATTCAAAGTACTTGCATTAACCAAATTTAATTTTTGATTTCGAATCCTCCCACTAAAATTGTTCGAAAGTTTAAAGCTTCTTTCTTTTTCCTGAATGAGAAGCGTTAAAATGAAAGATCTTTTACGCATATCAGCATATGTCCGTTCTAATAAAATAATTTAAATATAAGAATTACGGTACAGAACAAGATAGCCAGCTTGTGAAACAAAAAAAAAAAAAAAATCAAAACCATTTCTTTTCACTACCATCATTATTATTCAGCTTAGAATTTTTATCAAATTTTTTAACCATTTTATTGGTTTCCTTGTACTTTTAACTAGTGTTGAACTAGGAAAATAATAGTGACGGGATGAAAAAAAAGGAAAAATTCAATACAAACAACACAAATACTTAAGAAAACAACAATAAATTTGAATTAATTTTGATATGTACTGCGAGATAAAGATACTCAACTAGATGCAATACTTACGGTGTTAATATATTTGCATACTAACATTAGTAATTTTTGTCATTCTTCCACAAAAATCAGTCGCGACTGACGGATGAGATCGTCAGCTACGATCAAATCTCAATTTTCGAGATTCTAACAGTCGATCTGAACCGTTCAATGTGTTCTCCATATTGAAATCTCGTTGGAGACAAAATTTTATATTTTTCTGAAATTTTTTAGTATTTATTTGATATTTTACAAAATTCTTAATCTAAACAATTCTGGACACTTCAATAACTATGATTTTTAAAATTCTCAAAAAAATAGTAAATAAAATCAAAAAAATATAAAATTTGGTCTCCAAAGAGATTTCAATATGGAGAACACATTGAACGGTTCAGATTAGCCATTAGAACTGCAAAAGTTAAGATATAATCGCAGCTGACAGGTCCATCCGTCAGTCGTGGCTGATTTTAGCCTATCTCATATCTTAGAACAGGCATGTGATGATTTATGATCAAATTTTTCTAGTGTAATTTGAACAAATTTTCTGTCCTACTCAAGCCCTTAAAAATTTTCCCAAAGAGAAATAGTCTTCAGATCAATTCAATAGTATTAATCAGATTTCAAATGGTTCCTAAATATTTTTCTGGTATTCTAAAAGAATTTACATTTCAGCCTAGGTTTGTACAAAAGCAAGTTTTCTACGATCTGAATAAAAAAATATGATCTTGATTTGATCATAAGACATTTTTGTCACAAGAGCAAATTAAATAACAAACAACCGATAGGAATACTCTTTGTAAGCCATAGAACAGAGCTTTTCTAATTTTAAAAACTTTTGGAAGTAGCTGTTAGCATAATACATAATGTTGAAGGATAACTCGGAAATAGATTTTCTTCCATTGAGCCTTTTTTTTATAATTAAAGCTAGAAAAATCGAGAAGAGCACATAATGCAACTTATAGTTGTGCCAGGTTTGCTGAAGCGTCCTTACTAGTCATACAGAGCTAAAGCTCTGTAACGTTCGATGGGTGTCATGTACCGCCTCTGCTGCCTAGGTCCCTCTGCCCGTGCAGCGTATTGCCATCTCTTTACCATTTCTAGGTATCTATCTAGTGATGGTGTTTCAACTGAAGGACGACGCGTTCTTCCCTGGGTACGGCTGTGCTCATTGTCAGTGCCTACTGGCTTTTTCAAGCATGTAGTAATCAGAAATGCAAGACAGAAGGATGCTATTATACCATTTACAAAGCTTCCTACTATTACTACCAGACTCAGTGTAGATATTTTACTCCCACTCTTGGAATTTGAATGAGGGTGATCAGAATTAGAAGTTGCTTCCCGAGAAAGAAGAGCATTGCCGGTGATTATCACATTTACCCAGCTACGAAAATTGGGAAGTGTACCAGAGAGATTGTTGTTTGACAAGTCCAAAACGGTTAAAAATTGCAGATTTGTCAGAGAATCCGGAACCAGACCTGAGAAGTTATTTCGTGATAAATCAAGAACTTCTAGCTCACGCGAGTTGATAAAAGAAGAAGATGGGATGGGCCCGCTAAAAGAGTTGTGGCTTAAATTCAGTGCTGTGGTGAGACTTACAGGCATTGCTGGAATTATGCCACTTAATTTGTTATTCCCCAATTGAAGCTCATTTAGGTAAGACATGTTGCCAATTGTACTTGGAATAGAACCACTTAAATTGTTTCCACCCAAATTCAGGTTTGCAAGCTTCTTTAAAGTTGAAATCTGAGATGGAATTTCACCAGAGAGTGCGTTCTGGCTGAAATTCAAAATGCTTAAATTCACCCACTTTAATATTTGATAGGGAATTCTCCCTCTAAACTTGTTCATTTGTAGTTTGATAACCACCAAATTTGAAAGGTTCCCCAATTCTTGTGGGAGCTCATTATCAAAGTTATTTGAAGCCAAGTTCAACAACGTCAGATTCTTGCAATTTCCCAAATGGTTTGGTATTTGTCCACTCAAATTATTCCCATCCAATTCCAGATAAGACAAATGAGAGAGTTCGCCAATTGAAGTAGGAATAGTACCATTTAACTGGTTCCAACCCAGTCTCAAATTATAGAGGTAATGTGATATATTCCATGGAATTGTTCCTACTAAACTATTATTACTGAGATCAATGGACTCCAAAGTAGGAGCTGACAGGAGGTCAGGAGGGAGCTCGCCAGTTAAATTATTGTAGCTCAAATCCAAGACATTTATATAATTTGTCAGCCCAATTGGCATCAAGCCACTGAAATTGTTTTGATATGCAGCGAATCGAGAAAGAGCTGTCAGGTTAGTTAGGCTTTTTGGGATGGGACCTGATAGTTCATTTGCATTCAAAAGCAGGACTTCTAATTTGGAAAGGTTGTTGAATACATCAGGTAATGGCCCAACTAGGCAGTTTTGGCTAAGATCCAAAAAAGTCAGGTTCCGGTGCTTAAAGATATCATTTGGGATTGTTCCAGTGAAGTTGTTTATGGACAGAACTAATTCCTCCAAGGTACCATTTTTCTGACCACTACTAAGTAACGGAATGGTACCAGTCAAGAGATTAGAGGTAAGATTCAAACTTTTTAACTGGGTCAATGAGTCCAACTTATTATCAATAGTACCGGTCAAGTAATTAAAAGACAAATCTAGGACCTCCAAACCTCCAAATTTGAAGAAATCAGGAAATTGTATGCTTAATCCATTGCTGCTCAGGTTCAGGAACTTCAAACCAGAAAGACCGGTACAGTTGGAAAAGAAGGAATCAGGCAAAGAGCTCAACTGATTGCTTGAAAGGTCCAGATGTTGCAAGGTATAAAGAGAACATAGGCTGTCAAATAAATCCTCGAGAGAAGAAGATTTTACAGAGGAGATACCAAAGTTAGAGAAAGATAACCCGCTTACCACCTCAGAGGAGACACCTGAGACGCAAACGACACCATTCCAGTTGCACGGATTGGTATTGGTGCTGTTTAAATGAAAAATAGGGATAGATAAGTTGGATTGAAGACTCGTAAATAGCTTTCGCATGACTTCCGCCTGTGTTTGATTGAGCTGCGCAGCTGAGACTTGAGATGAAGTGCAGAGAGTTGACAGAACCAAGAAGGAGAAGAGATACACAAACTTTCCCATGGAAAGAGAAAGAGAGAGAGAGACAGACAGAGTTTCAGTCTTTTCTTAGCAAAACCGTGGGGTTTAGTGATTCATGCTCTCTCGCTGAGTTGGGGGTTTAGAGAGGCACAATGGCACATACATAAAACGCTGTACACTGTGAGTCTGTGTAAGAGAATGCAATGACAGAGTTTTGGCGCTGATGATATCGTTTGGGTGCACTTGCCCGGAGTAACACGTTATGAATTTTAAAAGGCTGGGCCCATTCTGAAAAGAAAGCGGGAAATAAGTGCACCTAAATTAAGGAAGAATCACATCATAGTAGTATTTGGCCCTGATCAAAATGAAGTTTACGTGGGATTTCAATTCATTTAATTGGATTGGAATTGATTGGAGATGATTTTCAATTGAATTCCCATGATCAAAACTAATAATGGAAGAATTGATGGGAATTGAAATCTGATGATCAGAACCATAAAAATATAAGAAATGAAATGATTTGAATTCTATAAACTGACCATTTTGCCCTCATTATTTAAAAAGAATGTTACGGCTAATTTGCTCTAGGTAATGCTCGTTCCAACGGCTAATTAATAAACAAGTAATTGTAAATGCTCGCTCCTTTCACACACGTCTATAGTTTAAGACCATCATTCCTAATTCTTCGAGATTTTCAAAACAAATTATATGGTTTTACTACTTTGAAACTATGGTTCAGAAACAACTCTTTATCCTTCATATACATCTCATACACGGACATGCAAGGCTATCTTTAATGTATGTAATTTGAAAAGAGGCACTTTATTGCTCAACTCCATAAAATTGAGAGTCAGAGAAGCAATTTCAGGGCCACGATAGGGCCAAGTTTAACATCTCTTTTCTGAAGAACCAACAATTTATATTTGTGTACCAGTAAAGCTGATACAAAATGTAACATAAGCAAATAAAAATAATAAAAAGCAACATCGTAATAAAACATCAACGAAAATTAACAAATCAACCAAATAAGCTCCCAGAGTAGGAGATACAAGACAATTTTCAAATATTCTAAAACATTCATATAATGAGGATACAATTATTTATTTGAATTGAAGCATCATAACAAGACATTTCCAACTAAACTAACAATAGCAGCAATTAGTTTCAAAAACACAAAACTGAGGTCACATAAAAGAAACAATAAACAACGTTTCTATTTAGACCATATATTATCTATGACTCAAAGCCAGAACCACAAACAAAGTAATAAGAATTTTTTTATCCAATAAGATCTTGTCGCAGTAGTAGGATTACATTTGTTGTACCAATGTTTGTTACTTCCCTGCATCAACACCAACAAAATTAGTTAATTTAAATGTTCTGACACCAAATAAATGTATGCTAATTTAGGTGAGTTGTATGAAAACAGGATCTCACTATCCTACCATTACACTAGAGTCAATATTTTCATTCAACATCAACACAAGCTAATTTGTACATACTTCCAAACACAAAGCTGAACCATTAATGTGTGCTGTGACCCCATCCAATTAAATAACAAATGAGTCTTAGCTATCAAATTCTGACAGGCCTCACCTTGCATCTTTTATCTTTTTAATCCCTATTCTCTACAGAAATTACATAACGGTTATTGCAATCTATAGGTATATGTTCATCTTATTTCAATGGACCCTAACAGCCTATGAGAATTTCAAAGGGAATATCTTTTGCCTAACTAACCCTAAAACTATGGCAAATCACAGACGCATCTCTTGATTAACACAAACATTCAAATCATAGCAAGACAAGTTCAGAGAAGAAGGAGATGTACACATCAAGACTGCACAGACCCCAATTAATTGTACCATTTAACTACTATATGACTGTCTTTGCATGTCTATTTTAGAATATGTACTGGGTGCTACCTCAAGCTCTTAACAGTTCATTCAAAAGAAAAGGATAATTCTGCTAAACGAATATGTACATAGGACATCATATATCAGAGATAAGAGCAATTCTCTTTAAGTGAAAAATAAAGAAAAGAACATTCTGCTAAACGAATCATCCAATCAAACTAACATACATACCAGTGTTCACTCATTCAAAAGAATAAAGAAATTACTTCAGCTTTTTAGAAAAAAAAAATGATAATTCAATACATGGAAAAACCCTAATGAGAATTGATGGTCAGAACCATTATTCTTACAAGTACAGCCTTTCATATATATAAACCAGTATATAAAAACAGTATAGAAGTATATGAAAAAACAGTATAGAAGTACAGCCTTCATATATATAAAACATTATAGATGAATTGAAATTATAAGTACATCCGACTCATGGTCAGAGTACATGCACATGATACAATGCTAGACATGCTAGTTGGCATTATTAGAATAGTTTAATATAAAACCTAGACTGATACAGCTAACAGACATGCTGTGACATGCATGCCTAATTGCTTCCAAAAAGGGTCGCACAAAAAGCAACTCTTTGTTGACATTTGGCAATGAAAGCTCTAAGGAATCCACACTCAGATTACAAAGCTAATGGGCTATTGTTCAGTTTTTAGATCCACAACTTTTCTTTATTAAGAAATGGTTACCCACAAAATAAAGTTACTTCCTCCCATTTTTATCTTATTACAGAATGAATCTGTTCAAATTGACGAAGAAATACAAAGGAAAGGAGCATCAGTTAAATTAAAAATATTAATCCCTGGAGCTGGAGGTGACTAGACAGTAAAAAAGGAAATCATTTCTACAGATATATCTGGCAAATCCAAATTTGAAAATAACTCTCTCATAATAGGATTATATGAAAGCAGAAATCCCAGCGACTTTACAAAATATGAACATTAACATTCAAATCTAAAGAAGATCCGCAAAAATAAAAAGGCTGAATGACTCTAAACTACCTACATTGGTCGAATTCAACAAAGGATGACAAATTTCGAGTGAAAGAACAACTTAGGTACCAAAATAATCGAAATCAGATACGGACGTAAGTAGACAAGTAGCTCTATTTGAACTTCAAAGCTGAATTGATGAAGAAGAAATAAACGAGCACAAGAATTTAGTGTGGACATTTGTGCAGCATCATATAGTGTAGTAACACTTATACCTAAATCGATTATTACCAGTACTTATAACTAGATCTAATACAATGTAGTAATGTATAATTTGACACTGAAAAGATTAAATTGATACTAATTATTCAATTATCAGGCTATAATTGATGCCGATCTATTTCAGAATACTAGAAATAGCCAAAACAAACACATAACACCATATCTAGAACAATTAATAGGAACAAAATAAGCACCAATTCCTACTTTATATTTAAAATTTCAATATCAAATTTAGGAAAACCAAGCAAAACATGCAACTAAATGAATTTTACATCCTAAAACGCTATAAGAATTTGGGAGACAAGAAACGAAAAGGATCAAAAATAATTTCAGACCACATCTAGAAGAAAAAAACAAAAAATTACTGCACTAACAATAACAACCTAGACCTAGGATAGAAGAAGAAGCAGAGAGGGGGTTTACCTTGAGCTTAGGAAGCTTGATGGAGGAGAGAAGAAGCGGCTACTTGGAATGGAGAAGAAGGATCGGAGGTGCGCGCGCGCGTAGGAGGAGAAATGGATCGGAGAAGAAGGATCGAAGAAGAGGTGCGCGCGTAGAGGAAGATGGATCGGAGAAGAAGGTGCGATGGCGATTGCTTAGGTGCACGTGTAGAGAGGAGAGATGGATCGGAGAAGAAGTGGGATCTGAGATCTAATCGAAGAAGAAGGGTTTATATTTCAAGAGGAGAGAACGGAGGGTATTAACGTCTTTTTAAAATCAACAATCTGAACTGACTTGTGGGGTCCGGAGGCGATCGAAAGGCAGCTTCCGAAATCCGACGAAATTTTGACTAAACTCCCACGATTTCAGAGCCGGATAATTTTCCGACAAAATCCGATAAAATGAATTGAAATCCAACGTTCTACTGTATTGTGATCAGGAAATTTTAAAATCCCAGGAATTCCGAATCCGATTCCGATGGAAAAAGTAGATTTTGATCAGGGCCTTTGTTTTGTTGTAATTCGTCGACTAGGTGACATATGTTTAACTAGAAAAAATCTGATATATATTCCTACAATTTCATTAGTTAAAAAATTTTATTAATTCGAAAATTTATTTTTTATATTTAGATATTTCCATCGAACAAATTAATGGGAGAACAGGAAAACACAACTGGTCGATTTCCAAAATTTTCTACCGGTCAAAGTCAATCATGTCAAGTTAGCACTCAACGGCACTCTTACTGATGCATTCTCCTTGCCTCTATTCTATGACAACGAATTAGTGGGTTTGCATTACTCAATATATATAAGGGATTAAGAGTTCCTTGACTTGTCTTTAAACCATTGATTAAATATTAAATTCCATGTCCCAATTGAGAATTTCGAACCCTTTTTTATTCAATTCATCAAACGGAACCTTACTAAAATCCAGAAAACCAATCATCACGTTAGGTTGGCTGAGTAAGCCGTTCATGGACCAACTGGGATTCATATACTTAATTAGGTCTCCAGAAGCAGGACCTTTCAAAAATAGTAAATCCAATAAAATAACAAATATATTCCAAAAACACTAAATTTTGCTGTCGATAAAATTTTTAATAAAATCATTTTATATTTAATATAAAAAATGAAGATTTTGTTTGTTAGAATTTCAAAATTTTAACATTAATATTTGCATGACGTGTTTACTTAATTGGCATGCCACAGCTACACACTACATGCTTGCATGCATAGCACAATTGAAGGTGGAATTTCTCATTCGGGTACTGCACATTTCTCCCATTATTTTATTTTCTTTTTCATCAGCTGAAAATTACCAGTCAAATTTTGAGGACTATCTCCAAAAAGGCAAAAAGTATTATTCAATTACAATATATGCATAATGCATTAAATGAAATCTCTCCAAGATGTGTAAAGTAGCAACGGCCTGGACCAAGACTGAGGTAGTCGTCAATTCCAAATTTTTTTGTCATACATGAGCTCAGTGTACGATTAGAAAATCATTGTGGAAGACTGCACTAACTCCACCAACAGACACGGATTGTGTTGCGACACGCACACAGAAGGGAATTACTAATGCTAACATTGAATTACGGTTGTACTGTAATTTGAATTTGTATTGTTTTGCAACATAATTGTGGCCATGGCTAGACGTGAGTGTTCTGTAGCGACTTGCCACTTCTTCTCCTTCCTGCTGTTATTGTTTTCTTGCTTATTATCTTCTCAAGTTCACGCCCTGGAGCTCAACACAACTCAGGCCCGAATATTGAAAAGTATATTCCACACCATTCGATTGTACATGTCTCCTTACAAATTTTTGAACGCCACCGCTGCAGACCTTGCGCTTGGAGGGAAGTCACGTGCGACGAAATAATTGTAACTGAGCTCTCCTTCTTTGACCTTGGCATCGCTTTTAACAACTCTACGGCTCTCAGCTCTTTCTTCAGTCTCATCTGTTCTCTTGACACCTTGATATCCCTCAACCTCTCAAGAAATCATTTCGACTCTTTACCAGGTACCTTCTTCTCCAGCTGTACCGGTTTAAGGACTTTGGACTTCAGCCATAATTCTCTCTATGGGAAAATGCCTTCTCAGCTATCAAACTTAACTAATCTTTCATACCTATATCTGAATGGCAATAATTTAAATGGATCAATACCTTCTTCCCTTACAAATATGATCTACTTACAGGATCTTCAATTGGGGGATAACAAATTAAGCGGAACAATTCCTATAATATCCCCTTCAACCGAGACACTAAATTTGAGCCGCAACGCCTTCGGTGGGCTCTCTCTCTCATCCACCTTTGACGACTCATTTGACCTAAGAATTCTAGACTTATCGCACAATAATTTTTCAGGTTTAGTGCCTAATTCTCTCACCCTTTTGCAAAATTTATTTTTTCTGGATCTCTCTTACAACAATCTCTCTGGTGAGCTTCCTATTTTTGATAATCGGGTTAATTTGGTGATTGTGGCCAATAACTTTTTTTAAGTACAACTATTACTGATTCAAATTCTAAGAGTGGGAGTGAGATATCTACAGTTAGTCGGGTAGTAATAGTAGGAAGCTTTATAAATGGCATGGTAGCATGCTTCTCTCTAGTATTTATAATTACAACATGCTTGAAGAAGCCACAAGGCACTGACAGCGATGGCAGCCATCCCCAGCAAACTACGCGTCCTTCAGTTGAAACACCATCACTAGATAGATACCTAGAATTGTATAAGAGATGGCAACATGCCGCACTGGTGGAGGGCAAGGCCAGCCAATGACACCCATGGAGCGGAACAGAACTTTAGCTCTGTATTATTAGTAAGGAATAAGGATGTTCAAGCAAACATGGCAGAAATATAAGTTGTATTTATGTACTTTTTATTTTTCTATCTTTTTAACTAGCAAAAAAGCTCAATGGAAGAAAATTTATTTCCAAGCTTTCCTTCAACATTATGTATTATGCTACTCTAGGTGCATATTATTGTAATCCGATCATTATTCAGGATGAGTCACGCCTTCAAAATAGCAAATATACGTTCTTTTTTTCATTTTCAAACAAGATATTCATTTTGGAATTTCTCTTGTGTCGCACATGATAATAACCTCCAGTTTCTAAATATTTATAGATTCAAAGCTATCGAATTAAAATTGCAACAACAATTTAAAAATATGAGTGCATCTCGTTTTTTAAAATAGCGTTCATTCTTATAATTAATTTATAACTTGTAACATTTATAAAGATCTATGTTCATATTAGTAATTGTCATACTTGTTTTAGTGAATTACAAATTGTGGCGTGTTTGGTGTGTTGACACGGTACAGACCCGTGTTACCACGACACGACACGCCACATGTACGGATTTAACACGACATGGGTGTGTTGGTGTGGCGTGTTAAAACTGTGTCGTGTTGGCATTTTCAGTAAAGTGAAGATTTAACACGACACGGTTCAACACGGTACGATTTGACACGACACGGTTACAACACGACACAATACGGTTCTATATATATTTTTAAAATTTTTAAATTCAAAATTAAAATAAATAGTATAGAAATATTAATGCTTATAAAAAAAACTAAGGTTGATTTGAAATTTCACGTGTTTTTATAATTTTTAAATTTAAAATTTTAACATATCACATATAATTTTTCAACCAAGATATTACCAATTAACATCATCTGATTTTTATTATTTTTTAATAAATACATTTTATCATGAAATATCAAAAAAGAATAATTCTCATGTAGAAAATGAATCTCAAAATTTTAATTAGAATTTTTTAAATTTCTTCAGTTTTTAAATAATTTTAAATAATTTTTGACAATTTCTATGGAAAAAAGAATAATAAGCTTCTAACACGGTTTGACACGGTTGACACAACTGTGACGTGGTGTGTTAACACGGTTACCAACTGTGTCGTGTCAGTTTCCGTGTTGTGTTGGCGTTTCCCTCCACTCAACACGACACGATTGCAAATATAACCCATGTCAACACGACACTACACGACACGGTGCTAAACACATCCATGTTTGACACGACACACCTAAGATTGTAGTTCACTAACTTGTATTTAAGCCTACGTTAGTACGCTACGCAAGCTGCAACCCGAAAACACAGTAGACTAGAGCCTCTTTCGCTAACTAGGTTTTGAAACCCAATTTTATAACATGATATCAAGTTAAAAGTAAAAGCCACTCTAGGCCCAGAATGAATTATGTTGGGGCACATCTGGCCCCTTTTGAAACACAATTGCAAAGATTACTTTGTGCAATCCATAGAATCTGCAATGTGCTTAATTTTCGGCTCATAAGAGGAGTGAAAATTTATTAGTTTCTGGCTTTCCGGAAGCAGATTCGCAGTTGCGCTTATTATTATAGCCCTGCTTTTGAAATATAGAAGAGGGCAAGTCAATTATGTGACATCAGCAGTCAATGATATTGTTATTGACCCTTGCTCCTTGACCTCCATAACAACAAATTAGTGGGTTTGCTTAATTCCGTATAATAAATTTAGAGATTTAAGAGTTCCTTAACTTGTCTTTTAACCATTTCACTGTCACCACCGGTAAAAAAAGTTGAATTCCATGACCCAATTGATAAGTTTGAACCTTCTTTTAATTCATTAAGATAAATAGAGCCTTACCAAGATTTCCTTTTGTTATAAATCAACTGGAGAACACTAGTGATTCAGCGACATACAAAGCACTGGACTCGACCAGTTCAGACTCTTCCTCTGACTGAGTTAGATAAGTTAGAGTCTCCAATGTAATTAGAATGAGAATACGCGTAATGCAGATACAGGGGTATAATTACAATTAGGTAGAATACTCAAAGGCTATATATATAGCTAAACCTCCTATAATCAGAGTTAAGAAAGTAATAACATTTCATTTTACAATCATCTATGTCTCTTCTTCTCAGTTCTACCTAAAATCTATTATGGTATCAGAAGCCAGCACCATGGCTCACAACCTTGATCCTTCTTCCTCGACCTTCTCTCTTCATCACACCGCCACTATGGCGATCAATTCCGGCACTAGCTCCGGCATATTTGGTACATCTCCTGTTCAACCTCAGTTCGGCTCCTCCATGGCCCCACCCTTCTCTTATGTGCCTCAATTCACCCACGCCTCTTCATCTAACACCATTTCCGCCTCTTCATCCTCAAATCGGGACTCGACCATTCTCTTAACCATGCCTATTGCCACCAAATTAACCAAGACCAACTACCTGTCATGGCAATCCCAAATCTTGCCTCTTCTCCATGGTTATGAGCTTGCGAATTTCATCAACCCATTAATTGCTTCTCTATCTCTGACAAGAACAAGTCTTTCAGGTCATCTTGAGATGAATCCCGCCTATGTTTCTTGGCACAAGCAAGACCAGATCTTGTTGGGATGGCTTCGAGCATCATTGTCCGAGACAATTCTTGCCAGAGTAGTAGCTTGCAATTCCTCTTCTCACCTCTGGATGACACTCTAGCGCCTCTTTGCTTCTAATTCGCGAGCTAAGCTGACTGAATTGCGTCGCAATCTTCAAAAATCTGAACAAAGAAGCATCTTCTTGTGCCAAATATCTTGAGAAGATTCAATCGATCACTGATGAACTTTCATTTATTGGGTTCCCAATTTCTGATGAAGACCAGGTCACACACATCTTGAATAGGCTTAGATCTGAATTCAATTCTTTTGTTGTTGCAATTACTGCTCGGTCTGAACCAATCAATCTTCACGATCTTCAATCTCTTCTCCTTACGCATGAGCAACTTCTTCAGACTCAACAATTTGCTTCCGCAGCTTCTACTGATGTCTCAGTTTTTTATTCTCATGCGCAATCAAGAAACAAAAATAAATGTTTTCGACAGCCAGCTCAATTCCACCAATACTCTAATGGTTCAGGTTCTATCCATACCTCTCATTCTCAACCAAGGTCAACTAATCGATTCACTGGTTCAACTTCTGGTTCAAATCAAACTGGTACTGGTCTTCTCCCATTGCCGCCAAGTACTACTCGCCAGACCAATAACTCAAATTCCTCAAAGAATGAGTATTGTCAGGTGTGTACTAAGCGAGGTCATACAGCTTTGGAGTGTTGGTGGCGGTTTGACACACGGTATGGTGAACCAGTGCAGCCACCGCCTTCAATCATGCGCCGTCAACCAATACTCTAATGGTTCAGGTTCTATCCATACCTCTCATTCTCAACCAAGGTCAACTAATCGATTCACTGGTTCAACTTCTGGTTCAAATCAAACTGGTACTGGTCTTCTCCCATTGCCGCCAAGTACTACTCGCCAGACCAATAACTCCAATTCCTCAAAGAATGAGTATTGTCAGGTGTGTACTAAGCGAGGTCATACAGCTTTGGAGTGTTGGTGGCGGTTTGACACACGGTATGGTGAACCAGTGCAGCCACCTCCTTCAATCATGCGCCGTCAACCACCTCGATTTCAAGCTCATATAGTTCAACCGTCAAATCAACCCGTCCCAACTGAGTGGTGTCTTGATTCGGAAGCTACGCATCATGTCACGGGCGATATCAACAATCTATCCTTCTACATGCCCTATGATGGCCATGACTCACTTCACATTGGTAATGGTTCGGGTATGATTATTAAACACATTGGTTCTTCTACTTTAATGATTTCTTCTTGTTCTCTTATTCTCAAAGATGTGTTGCATGTTCCTTCTTTCACCAAAAGTCTTTTGAGCATTTCTAAACTTCTTGAAGACAATAATATTTGTATTGAATTCACTTTAAACTTTTGTTTTTTAAATGACCGCCACACCAACAAAGTGCTCCTCCAAGCTAAATTTCATAATGGTCTCTATTACCTTCACCTTCCTTTCATTACTCCCCATGCATTACTTGGTGAAAGAACTTCCGCCGACCTTTGGCATGCAAGACTTGGCCACCCTTCCTCTAATGTCACTCTACAAGTCTTGAATACTCATAGCTTACCTTGTACTTCTAGGAATTTATCCTTTTGTAATTCTTGTTGTATTGCTAAGGCACATGTTTTGTCTTTCAATTCTAGCTCTTCTATTTCTTCTTTTCCCTTGGAGTTATTACATTCGGATTTGTGGGGTCCCGCACCTATTGTTTCTCGTGATGGTTTTCGTTATTATGTGATTTTTGTAGACGATTTTTCAAAATTTACTTGGATGCATTGTCTTCATTCTAAAGATGAACTTGTTCAAGTTTTCTCCTTGTTTAAGTCTCAAGTTGAGACTCTTTTAAATGCTAAGATTAGAACTCTTCGTAGTGATGGTGGTACCGAATACAAACCACTTCAAAGGTTGTTTCCTAGCGTTACCTTTCAAATTACGTGCCCGTATACCCCGCAACAAAATGGTATGGCCGAACGTAAACATAGACATATTGTTGAACTTGCTATTGCTACCATCAATTATGGTTCTATCCTTTTGAGTTATTGGGATTCTATTTTTGCTAGCATGGTGTTTATTATCAATCGACTACCTTCTCTTACCACCAAGAATATCCCGTTTACCAAATTATTTAACAAGACTTGGGATTATGGTTTTCTCAAAGTTCTAGGTTGTTTGTGTTTTCCACTTACTAGGCCTTATAATAAAAATAAGCTTCAAGATAGATCTCTACCTTGTGTTTTTATTGGTTATGCCTTCAACCAAAAATGGTACAAATGTCTTAATCTAGAGACAAATCATATTTTTGTCTCTCGAAATGTAATATTTGATGAATTAACTTTTCCATTTAGAAAGCATAGTATTTCAGATTCAGCTTCGTCTTCATGTTCTGAAAATTCACTGGATGCTATGCCTACCTCTTTATGGATTCCTCTCATTTCTAATTCTGGGCTTTCTACTTCCTCTGCGTCGAACCAAATCATCTCAGCGCCAATTCAGCCCATTACTGTGCCTTCCTCTTCTATTCCAGCCCATAACAACACGGCTACAAATACCTCTGACCGAAATTTAACCCCATCCATTCGGTCAACACCCTCTTCTGACCGACCTGCATCTAATCTATCTTCTACCTCTGATGTATACATCGCCTCTGATGTCGACACACTACCTACCTCCTCTAATCCGACTACCTCTACTTCTTCTAATCATTCTCTTCAGTCTACTATAACTCATTCAATAACAACAAGATCCAAAAACAATATTCATAAAACTAAAACCTTTCCGAATCATGTTGCCTTTAACATCACCACCCATGCTGAAACCGAACCCACCTCCTTCAATCAAGCGAAAACTTTAGCTCCATGGAGGACTGTTATGGCTCAAGAAATTGACGCTCTTGCCATCAATCAAACTTGGTCTCTCGTTCCACCACCCGATAATCAACACATTATTGGATGCAAGTGGGTCTATAAGATAAAGCGCAAATCCGATGGATCCATAGAGAGATACAAAGCACGTCTCATGGCTAAATGCTATAATCAAGAAGAGGGTATCGATTACTTTGAAACTTTCAATCCCGTGGTACATCCTACTACCATTAGGCTTATTCTCTCTCTTGCGTTTTCAAATGGTTGGCATTTTAGACAACTTGATGTTCAAAACGTCTTCTTGCATGGTCATCTAAATGAAACTGTTTATATGACTCAACCCCCGGGATTTATTGATCCTACATATCCCAACCATGTGTGTCTTTTGTCCAAATTACTATACGGTCTCAAACAATCTCCTGGTGCTTGGTTTCAAACACTTAGCACGGTACTAGTTGATCTTGGCTTTGAACCTTCTCAATATGATCCCTCTCTTTTTAGTTTTCATTCCAAAAATTGTACTCTATTTCTTCTTGTGTACGTGGATGACATTATTCTTGTCTCTAACAACACCACTTCACTTCATGATCTCATTATTTCTCTCCAACAAAAGTTTGCCATTAAAGATCTTGGCCCTTTACACTATTTTCTTGGTATAGAGGTCTCTCAAACTACTACCTCTCTTCACTTGTCCCAAACCAAATACCTCCATGATCTTCTTGTTAGGGCTAATATGCACACATCTAAACCGTGCCCTTCACCAATGGTTGCCAATCTTCCCTTATCCAAGTTTAATGGTGAACCAATGGATAACCCTCATATTTATCGGGTCATTGTGGGTTCCTTGCAATATGCTACTATAACTAGACCCGACTTAGCCTTTGCGGTAAATAAGGTGTCCCAATTCATGCATAGTCCTACTACCACACATTGGGCAGCGGTCAAAAAAATATTGCGCTATGTGAATGGAACCATCACCTATGGTCTACATTTCAAGAAAGACCATTGTCCTACTCTACATGCTTATACCGATTCGGATTGGGCCGGTTGTCCCGATGACTGCCGTTCTACTTCGGGCTTTTGAGTCTATCATGGCTCTAATCTAATCTCTTGGAGTTCAAAGAAACAAGCAACGGTTTCAAGATCAAGTACGGAAGTCGAATATCGAAGCCTAGCTCTTGCAAGCGCCGAGTTGATCTGGATTCAATACATGCTAGCCGAATTACATGTATCTTTCTCTTCTCCTCCTATCTTATGGTGTGATAATATTGGAGCTACATTTCTAGCAGCGAACCCTATGTTTCATGCGCGAACGAAACACGTGGAACTCGATTACCATTTTGTAAGGGAACGTGTGGCGTCTAAGCAACTTCTTATTCATTTCGTGTGTTCTAAAGACCAAATAGCGGACATTTTGACAAAAGCCTTAACACCTCCTCGGTTCTCTCTGCTTCGACACAAGCTCAACGTTACTACTTCCCCGTTGGCTTGTGGGGGGGTGTTATAAATCAACTGGAGAACACCAGTGATTCAGCGACACACAAAGCACTGGACTCGACCAGTTCAGACTCCTCCTCTGACTGAGTTAGATAAGTTAGAGTCTCCAATGTAATTAGAAGAGAATACGCGTAATGCATATACAGGGGTATAATTGTAATTAGGTAGAATACTCAAAGGCTATATATATAGCTAAACCTCCTGTAATCAAAGTTAAGAAAGTAATAACATTTCATTTTACAATCATCTCTGTCTCTTCTTCTCAGTTCTACCTAAACTCTATTACCTTTAATTCCGGTGCAGATTTCTCAAAAATTACCACATCAATTCCAGGTGGAATTTCTCACATAGGTGCAGATTGCTCCCATTCCCATTGTTTTAGTTTTCTTTTTCTTCAGCTGAATATTATCAGTCAAACTTGGAGGACTATCTCTAAGAAGCGTATTCAAATTACATTATAATGCATTCAATCTCTTCAAGATGTTGAAAGTCAGCCACGGCCTAGACCAGACACTGAGGTAGTTGTCAATTCCAAATTTTTGGTCATATACAACTTGGATGGATAATCATCGTGGTAGACTTGCACTTCATTGGTCAAGCCCCCCGACATACACGGAGTGTGAGTCTGTGACACGCACACAGAAGGGAACTACTGTTAATATTGAATTATGGTTATACTGATTTGAAATAGTATGTTCCTTCGCAACAAAATTTAGCCATGGCTAGAAATGCTTGCTCAGCAGCGACTTGCCGCTTCTTCTCCTTCCTACTGTTATTGCTTCCTTGCTTATTATCCTCCCAGCTCGACAGAACACAAGACCGAATAGTGAAAAGTATATTCCACACCATTCGTTTAAACATGTCTCCTTACAAATTTTTGAACACCACTGCCGCAGACCCCTGTTTTTGGAGGAAAGTCACGTGTGGCCCAAGTCCCACTTCAGATTGGGTAATTGATCTCTCCTTCTCCGACCTTGGCATCACCTTTAACAACTCTACGGCTCTCAGCTCTTTCTTCAGTCTCATCTGTTCTCTTCACACCTTGGATTCCCTCGACCTCTCGAGCAATCATTTGACCTCTATACCAGGTGCCTTCTTCTCCAGCTGTACCGGTTTAAGCACTTTGGACTTGAGCCAGAATTCTCTTTCTGGGGAGATGCCTTCTCAGTTATCAAACTATAATCTTTCATACCTATATATGAATGACAATAATTTAAGTGGATCAATACCCTCTACACTTACAAATATGTACTTCTTATGGGATCTTCAATTGGGAGATAACAAATTAAGCGGAACAATTCCATTAATGCCCCCTTCCATCAGATCACTAAATTTGAGCCACAACTACTTCGGTGGGCCCATTCCCTCAACCTCCTTTAACATCTCATCTAGACTGGGAATTCTAGACTTGTCGCACAATAATTTTTCATGTTCAGTGCCTAATTCTCTCACCCGTTGGCAATTTTTAACTTTTCTGGATCTCTCTGACAACAATCTCTCTGGTGAGATACCTCCTCATTTTACAAACTTAACCAATCTCATAAACCTACATCTCAATGGCAATAATTTAAGTGGATCAATTTCTATAATCCCCCCTTCAATTACAACACTAAATTTGAGCTATAACTCTTTCGGTGGGCCCATTCTCTCATCCTCCTTTGACGACTCATTTAATTTGGAAATTCTAGACTTGTCACACAATAACTTTTCAGGTTCAGTGCCTAATTCTCTCACCTGCTTGAAATTTTTATTTTTTCTGGATCTCTCTTACAACAATCTCTCTGGCGAGCTTCCTATTTTTGGTAAACGGGTTAATTTGGTGATTACAGGCAATAACGTTTCGCCAAGTCCAACGATTATTGATTCAAATTCTAAGAGTGGGAGTGAGATATCTACAGTTGGGAGTACTGAGCTATCTACAGTTAGTCTGGTAGTACTAGTAGGAAGTTTTGTAAATGGCTTGGTAGCATCCTTCTCTCTAGTATTTGTAATTACAACATGCTTGAAGAAGCCAGAAGGCACCGACAGTGATGGCAGCCATCCCCAGCTAACAATGCGTCCTTCAGTTGAAACACCATCGCTAGATAGATATCTAGAATTGTATAAGAGATGGCAACATGTCGCACGGGTGGAGGGCAGCACCATCCCACCATGGAAGGTTACAGAACTTTAGCTTTGTATGATTAGTAAGGAATAAGGATGTTCAAGCAAACATGGCAGAAATATAAGTTATATTTATGTACTTTTTATTTTTCTAGCTTTTTAAATAGTGAAAAAGCTCAGTGGAAGAAAATTTATTTCCAAGTTTCCCTTCAACATTATGTAGGCGCATATTATTGTAATCCGATCATTATCCAGGATTCAGGATGGGTCACACCTTCAAAGTAGCGCGCATAATCAAGAGCATCAAAGCCGTGCGTTGTTGTTTTCATTTTGAAACAAGATGTGCATTTTGGAGTTTCTCTACTGTCGCACACGGCACATCCAAATATTTTGGAATTTCTCCTTTCCTAAGTAGGCTTTGAAACTCATTTTTTTCATGGATCAAGTAAGAAGTAAAAGCCCATTCTAGGCCCATAATGAATTGTTTTGCGGCAAAACATGATCTTTTTGATATGGTATATATTGAAGAGGAAAAGTCAATGATGTCACTTCAACAGTCGACGATACTGTTACTAATGCTTTCGCCATGACTTCCATGGCAACAATTTTGTGGGTTTGCTTTATTCAATATAACGAATTTAGAGATTTAAGAGTTCCTTGACTTATCTCTCAACCAGTACACTGTCACCACCAGTATAAAACATTGAATTCCATGACCCAATTGATAAGTTTGAACCTTCTTTTAATTTATTAAATGGAGACTTAACATGATTTCCATTTTTCTGGAAACTTGGAAGAGTTGGTACTCTCGATTAATAATATTAATCACTGGTACAACTACAATTCCTATTGGAATCTTTCAGCACAACAACCTATCTTTGTTGGATCTTAGCTGGAACAAGCTTACCGGGTCGGGTCCCAGACCTATTTATGAATCTAGCCAATCTGCAATATAATAGTCAACAATAGCCTTACTGGTAGAATCCCAGCAATCATAGTAACATCACCAAGCAATCTTGCTTTTCTTCTGCTTCAGAAATAAATTCAGCGGATCAATTCCTAGTGGCCTTACCAAATACATAAGCAACTTGGATTTGAGAAGCCATGATCGAGAAGGTGAGATACTATGGGACCTGTACTGTCCTCCTAATTTGGAGAGTATTGATCTTACTGATAACCAAATCAAAGAAATAATTCCTAGCTTCCTACCAACATCTCATTATATCATTTACTTGCAGTTAGATAGATATCAGTTCGAAAGTAATATTCCAAATACAATTGGAGAACTCTTGAGATTGATTATTTTACATTTGAACAGCAATAACTTACTGAAGTTATCTGGCTCTCGCCAACTAACCTTCGAAAAAAAAACTTACTGAAGTTATTCCCTTGAAATTGGGAAATTCTACAAATTTTAAAGTAGTGAATTTTGCTTCAAATGGTTTTGTTTGCAAAAGGCCTTCCACCTGAGGTGGGCAGCCTTGACAAATTAGTGGCTTTGAAATTCCAAATAATGATTTCAGGGGAAAATCCATACTGGGTTTTTCATCTTCTAAAAAAATGTTTCAAACTTGAGCTTTCCAGTTTTTCAGGGAAAATACCTTTTCAAAATAGTTAGCTTGTGTCACATCCCGCAGCTGGGTATGACGACTCTCGCCGCGAAAGTATATGAGAATGTACGGTCGCAAGGCTTAACTTAATTACCTTTTATACGTATGTGCAAATATATATTTTTTTTTTCTTTTTCACTTGTAATTTTGCAACCAGATAATATAAGAAATATTATCAACTAAAGTAAGATAAAAGATAAAAGAAAATATATACAAGCTGCAACACAAGACCAAGTGCATAACTCACAGAACATAACAGTATCCATACAAACATCTCCCAAAATGTGACAACTGTCTCATGAAACTAGGATCTATAAACATCAAGCTTTTAAAAAACGCCGTTTTTTTCGAAATAACGGTATTTTGGAGCCAACCGCACGAACGTTACAGAAAAAAATGATAAAATAACGTAACGCGTCATTTACGTTTTTTCACCGAAAACCGTAAAAAAAATTGCGTTTTTTCGCCGATTAAACGGGTACAATATCAAAAGACATATCGTGTATTGAGAACATAGTATATTTGGTACATATCATTAATAAAATGCTTAGAGATGTTCAATATCGTGTACCACTGCCTCTCTAAGTATAATATTGTATACCAATCGTCCATACAAATGTAATATTGTACACAAAAATACATATGAGTTTGACACAGATGTTGGCATATATACATTTTTTCACCGAAAAAACGCCGCACCGTTAAATCAACTCCGGACCGTCATACCGGAAAAAAATGCATTTTAAAAGCTTGATAAACATAGACTCAGTCTAGTCCACTCATATATACAATAGGAACTAGTACTGGCCAACCAAAAAGTGATCCTAATTTCAACAAACTACACTACATCTCATCACAACAAACTAGTACTCCTCAGGCTCCTCCTCCACATCACTAACAAGGTCTATGATAGGACTAGCTGCCTCTGGGGTAGGTGGAGGTGCTGGAGGGGTCATAGGTGGGGCATGAGGGGCTGAAGGATCTGGGTACTCTAAGTAAAAGTAGATACCAGTAGGGGCTAGGGATACATGATAAACTATAGCGAAGTGGAGGTGTGGTATATAGGTCTGCATATGAACATGGGTACAATCAAAAACTGCAAGTGGTGGTCCTCTCACCGGACGATGGATCGTCTGGAACCCCCAACCATCGAGGAACATGCAAAACAAATGCGAGTGAGAATAAATTCTCAGTGCGGGTTTTAGTTCCAGACGTGGATTTCTAATTGAAATCTTAATCTAGAATTAATACCCAACTAAACAAATATGAATGCTTTTAATGTAATAATTGACAAATTAAAATGATAAACATGAATTAACAAGATTAATATAATGCAAGTCTCTAGCTGGCTGCATACCGAGCACCGAAGCAAAAACGGTCCAATCAAAACCATACTGCAAAATAATTTGCAATGTAACAAACAATAAGTCAAAAATAGAACATAATCCAATCATATCAAAACCATATCATCAAGTCAAAATCAGGATTTCACTCAGGTTCCTAACCCAACCGGTTGGGCAAGCAAAAGGAGACATTTCCCTTACCCACGGGCAGGCAAAAGAGATTCATCTCTAACCCTGGGCAAGCAAAAGGGAATTCCATATCCGCATAGCGCTATCGAACTGGTCGAAGCCGGGGGCCGGCCGACTCCGAAGAGTGACCTTTATCTTTATTCTTATTCAAATTCTCCAAAATTCCTTCATATGTTCAATCTCAAACTCCACATTTCCAGGCAAGAATCATAGCATAAATCGGTATTTTTTTTATTCAAACGGATATTCCAAACTTACCTGGTAATTCTCCATGACTTAGTGAAGTTCATTCAACATGAACTTGAGTTGTAATATTTATTCATTAAATAAATAATAATAAATCAGACTTATGCAATCAATTCGAATAATCAACATGCCATGCAACATTTAAATTACTAAATTAAGATTTCTATAAAAGTCCACGTATCTGCACCTGTTGCTGGGTCAAAATTCTCTTCCGTCGGGTCTCCTGAAAAAATTGATCAAAAACCGTTAAGGTCTAACTAATGGTTTCCTTTGTGAATGGCTTTGACTTAATTTACTACACTGACCTCTATTTAATTATTTAGTAATTGCTTGTGTTTTCAGTAATCTTGGTTATTATAATATTTCTTATCATCTTAAATAGTTTAGTTAGTGTTTCTTAATTTAATTTAATGTGTAATTATTTAATTTCTTTAATTGTTCTTTGTAATTTATTAATGCTAAATGATTATGAATTATTAAATTCCTATTATTACTATTAACTTTAACTAAGTTTTTATTTTAATTAATCATGTATTTAGCTATTATCTTTATTATTTAATTAATTTTATTTGTTTCCTTTAAATTGTATAAGTATTTAAATATCGAGAATTAAATGATAAATATTAAATCATAAACTAATAAATCTGAAATATGAAATAAAAATGTGAAAATATGAAAATATGAAAACAAAGATCAAAACAATTAAAAATTTGTTTGTTTGTTTGTTTGGGATCAGATAGTCTATGATTTTGCGTTCATAGCATCTGTTCTTAACTCATTTAGACTATACTCATCATCTCCCGAAATCGAATCCGACCTAACTAAAGGAATACCCAATTATTTCTAATGGCTTTTCCTCTAATTAATTATTTATTTATTAAGCCCACAATCTTAATCAAAGATTAAGTTTTTATAAAATATCTCAACTAAATGTCGGCCTCACAAAACCGAGATAGGCTCAAGCCCATTTCTATTTTCCTTTTCTTTTCTTTCGACCCAGAAAATCCAGGCCCAAAATATCCAGCCCAAGCATCACACATGGTCAAGCCAGGTCAACCTGACCCAGTTGACCTGAGCTAGACGTAACGGGTCCGCATGGATCCAATAAAGAGGGGTCAGATCCAACCCGCAGTCTAACAATTTTCCCAGGGGCCCTTGAATCATTTTATTTTACAGATAGGTCCTTTATTTTACAAACAGGCCCCTAGAAAATTCCAAACAAGTCCTTTTTCCTCACCAAACAGTCTCTGTCTCACGCCACAGCGTACCAGTGTGGTACCAGTGGTACATCGAGTGTACCAGGGGATAGTACCAAACCTTAAACCCCATCGTAAGCCTTGCCACAGCCTCCAGCAAGCCCAACTAGGAGGATAAACTCCCAAATTACAAGATTTCAACTTACAACAATCTCAACCACTTGACAGAACCAATTATCACAAAATTTAAAGTTCTCAATTACATAATCAATCAAATATAAGCTCTAAGCTTAGTAATTAATCCATCCAAAACCTGTCACAACCACATATAGCATAACAGAAGTCAAATTTCAATTTGAGTCTCAAACCCTAACTATAAACAATCAAGAATACTGATAAAATCGACTTAATCAAACAAATCACAGAAGGATTAGACTATACCTTGGATCTTCAGCAGTTGTTTCTTCTCTCTCTTTCTCTATTCCTCTCCTTTTTGTTCAGTGAAAACCCTAATCGCCAGCCAACCGACAAAATCAGAGGAAGGGGGTATTTATAGATGGTGCTGAGAGGCGAAGAGAGAGAGAAACCAACAGCGAAGATGGTGTTTGAGCTCGAATCTTATAGCCGGTCAACAGTTCAATGCCTTATCCCCTCTCCAATGGATAAGAACGAGGAGGATCAACCAATCAGAGCAAAGTACTGTGTGTTACGACGGGATTGGTTGGTCACAATCCATCCCGCCATTAAAAACTCAAAGAAACTCCGTCGGAGAGGCGGAGTAAAGAGGGGAAAAATCGAACGGAGCGGAAAAAAGAAAGGAAAAAAGAGAGAAAAAGGGAGATGCTGCCACACAGTAAATCGGTGAAATCCGATTTTTATTGAAAATTGATCTCTTTGATCTTCTGTGGCAAAACCATATAACTTATGGTGTCATGACTTGTTTGAATCAATTTAATTAACTATTTTCATTCTTATTTAATATTTCTGATGTTAAATCCAATTTAAATTAAAGTTAAGTTTTACTAAAATGGTTTGGATAAATTTTAGAAATTATATAAGTTAAAAGATTTTGATTTTAAGTAAGTTTTACTGTTACTATTTAATTAATTGTTTAAGGATTAATAGTTTTAAAATTTTATTTATCTTAATATTATTTTTAAAACTAACCTAATTACACAGTTAGACTGGATCTGGTATTTTCACTATGTTACAGCTTGCTTCTCAAAATAGTACTGTTGGAGTGAAATACTACGTAGATTTAATAAACGCGTGGCATGATTTTACTACTCTAAACAGTTTGTGGCTAAGATCTCGAAGAAAGTTCGGCTCTGTATAAAGGGAGTATTTTAGAATATTTGAAAATTACTTGGCATGGGCTAACTGTATTTTAGAATAATTGAAGTCTGCAAAGACTGCAAAGCCTTTACAGAATGAATATATCCTAATGCGGCTCAGTATGAACATAGGTCCTCATTTTTAATAAAGCTAAATTCATACAATTGTGGGCCCGTTGGAATTAACGCAAATGTTAATATTACTATAGATAACTTGCCTTTTAAATATCAAATTGACATTGCCTTGATACAAAACAACAGGTCAGGTTGAACAATATGTTCAAGCAGAAAACTACAAACTTCCCTTTTTCATCTGACCTACCAATTTCAAATAAAAAGCCGGCCAAGTTCCTTCGGACAAGGTGAAATTCATGATTTATGCAAATCTGAAAATGATCACTTGCCTTTCTGTATTCTTCAATTGTGGCCCCGTTGGAATTAACGCAAATGTTAATATTATTATAGATAAGTTCCTTTTGAAGAGATGTATTTAGAAGGAATAAACCAAATTTATGAAACTCGTAAGCTACCCAAAGAAGTCCCTACAAAAACCACAATCAAATAACCAAATATAAAAAATAATATATTAAGGCTGGTATACATCTGTCTCTTTAACTAAGACTTTGATGGAAGAGTATTGCCAGGCTGGCAATGCCAGCAGTTATTACATTTACCCAGCTATGAAAAGTGGAGTGTGTACCAGACAGATTGTTGTCAGACAGGTCCAAATGGGTTTAAGATTGCAAAGTCCTCAGAGAATCCGGTATGAGTTATTTTTTAATAAATCAAGAATTTCTAGCTTCTGCAAGTTGCTAAAGGTAGAATAAAGAATGAACTGCTAGAACAGTTATGGCAAAAATTTATTGCTCCCCAATTGAAGCTCAGATAAAGATAACATATTTGATAATTCATGATTGTATTTAAAATAGGACCACTAAAATTGTTTCCACCCGGTTCAGTTTGAAAGAATGAGTAAATTCCAAATCTGACATGGAATTTCCCAGAGAACGCATTATGGCTGAGATTGAAAGTACTTGCATTAACCAAATTTAATATTGGATTTCGAATCCTCCCACTAAAATTGTTCGAAAGTTTAAAGCTTCTTTCTATTTCCTGAATGAGAAACCTTAAATTTGCATATTAACAAAATAATTTAATTATAAGAATTACGGTACAGAACAAGATAGCCAGCATGTGAAAGAAACTAAAAGAGAATCAAAACCATTTCTTATCACTACCATCATTATTATGCAGCTGAGAATTGTTATTGAGAAATATCTTCTAAAAAATGTTTCAAACTTGAGCTTTCCAGTTTTTCAGGGAAAATACCTTCTCAAAATAGTCAGCTTGCTTCTCAAAATAGTACTGTTCGAGTGAAATACTACGTAGATTTTAATAAACGTGTTGCATGATTTTACTACTCTAAACAGTTTGTTGCTAAGATCTCGAAGAAAGTTCGGCTCCGTATAAAGGGAGTATTTTAGAATATTTAAAAGTTACTTAGCATGGGCTATCTGTATATAGAATTTTACTTTTTTGGTGATTACTTGCCCTAATTGAAGTCTGCAAAGCCTTTACAGAATGAATATATCCTAATGCGGCTCAGTATGAACATAGGTCCTTATTTTCCATAAAGCTAAATTCATACAATTGCGGCCCCGTTGGAATTAACGCAAATGCTAATATTATTATAGATAACTTGCCTTTTAAGTATGAAATTGACATTTCCTTGATACAAACAACAGGTCAGGCAGGACATTATGTTCAAGCAGAAACTACAAACTTCCTTTTTCATCTGACCTACAAATTTCAAATAAAAGGCCAAGTACCTTCGGACAAGGTGAAATTCATGATTTATGCAAATTTGAAAATGACTGGGCCTTCAAGGTAAGATCCAAATAAAAAATTGCTAAAAAGAAGAATAGTTACACAATAAAAAAATTTATAATAATAAATTAATATGGTACCCTATAAACCCTAGCAAAATATTTCTAAATTCTATAAATAAAGAAGAGCAAGGAAAAAAAATTGCTGTATAACCCATCTATAAAGGCTAATTACACCAGAGCCCATTTACCCACTATTCCAAGCACCTATATAATGCTTATTTAAATCAAATAATAGCTATACTTGATTGTGACAAGAATCATGGAAGCTTAGCGGCATTTCTTCAAGGGCGAAACCATCATCTTTGTCAGCATGCTTTGTCATTCCATTTGAACCAATGGGCAAAAACCCTGTAATTGCAAAGAAGCAAATATATACAGAATAAATACAGGAGGCATGTAATTAATAAGTTTTGGTAAAAGGTACCCACAAGCAATATACATAGATTGCAAGAAGCATCAATATATAAAATTAGTTCAGGAAAGCCTCCATGCATGAGACAAGGCATACCTGCAGTATCAACCATGTCTTTTGTTTTGTGAAGAAGAAATGTCCCAGAAAGAATTGTTACGAAGCCACACATCTCAGTGACAATTTGGGTTGCATTTTGTCCAGCCCAATCCTGTATATGATTAAACAGAGACTGAAGAATAAGCTAAAAAGAATGATTTTACTCTATGAAAAATAATGATCTAAAGAAACACCAGGTGAGGAGTAAGATGATGTTGAGTATGACCACTTAGGACCTGATCAAAATCCTTTTTTTTTTAACATGGGATTTCATTTCATTAGAAATTTTTTATCAAAATGAATGGATTTGGGGTCATTTGATTGGAATTTCCATGTTATTAGATTCAAAGAAATCCTGAGAAATCAATTCAAATGAAATGAAATGAAATCCCACGTAAAAAACATTTTTATCAAAGACTTAAATACTCGATGATGAGTTGAATACTGAAACTACCTTGAACATAATAACACTAGCCACGATGGTAAGTGATGTGAACATAACATAGTATATTGGTGAAACAACAGCTGTGTTGAAGGTGTCGAGTGCCTGGAGAAAATAAGGGAGAATATCATCAATTTTTGTGCATCCAAATTGGCAGAAAAAACAAAATAGGAGTAAGAAAAGAAATCTTACCTTATTCAAATAGTTAATTTGTGTAACAACACAAGTGGCCACAATTACAGCAAAAACCCACGTCTGTAGGTACACCAACTGGTTTACCCCAGAAAAGGTCAACTTGAGTGCAATACCAAGGGCTCTTACACTCATTACCTGCCAAAAGAACAAACCACTCAAAACCAATAAAAACTGAAAAGAAAATATGTACTCAAAATCAATATATCAAATTGATGGCATAGCACTCTTGCCGTAAATATTTACCGTTAGGGAACCAACAAGAGAACAGACGCCAACATATACCAGGATATGAGTTTGCCCATAACGAGGTACAAAATAAAATATGAGTACCAAGGCGAAGGCAGTTACAATAAGTGCATAGCATAAGAAACCTACATGAAGAAATGGTACAGAATAAGATAAAAGCATCTATTATTAAAAATTAATTATCTTAAAATTAACCGTTTAAATAAAATAATCCTCCCATTTTCTAGCAAATTAAGAAGTTTCTAGTCACCCCTCATCAAAATTAAATATATCAAATGCTTATTCTAATGGAAGCCTTGTTAATTAAGACACATGCAAATAAGACAACTTTAAATAAAGACTGGTCTGCACACACACCTAGGGGATTTGATTCCCATTTCTGATGATAAAGAGATTTTTTCCAGTTAAGGGCACATTTTGCATTTTGCTAAACAAAGTAAAACCTGGTTCAGTAGCAAGATCCCACACTTCTGTCACAGACCCAATAGCACGTTCTTGCGGTGCATGAAGAACAATTGTGGTGGATCCCACAATACAGAGAACACAGCCCAGCATTCCAAATATATGCAACCTCTCCTGTAGAATCATGTGTGCAAGTGTCGCACTACAAAAATTGTATAACACTTATCTTATTTACAAAATTATACAAACTAATGAAGTTACTGTAGTGAGCAATTTACCTGATTATTATGCTAACTGCCCCCAAAGGAGTAACTAGTATAGCAGGGGCAAATGCATATGCTGCAAAATTAGCAGCCTCCCCCAAAATCACTGTGAATTATAAAAAAAATAATAAGCAATTAGGATTGTCCAAATTAGTATATCGTTGAACTTTGTACTGTACAACAAGAATATGTGAATACCTATATATATCATAATAGCTGAACAAGAAAAATATGATGTGCATCCATCATTTAGACAGACTATTGAGTCAAATTTAGTGCAATTTGAGAATCAATTGGTCGTTGATCAAATAGGTAGAAATGCAAGCCCTAAAATTTTCAATTTCCTTGATGCAAAACATAACTGTTTACAAATTGCATCAAATCTGATACATGGACCCACCATAGAAATGATAACAACAGTAAAAAAAATTAAAATACATTCTATAAACAAAATCACTCTACATTACAAGAAAGTTTGTTTACATATACAACTGATGGTAAGATAATTCCATAATGCACATACGGTCATATCCCAGCATACTGATATACTAAAAACTAAAATAGCAAACAGTCAAGAATAGAAACTTATTCGCAATGATGCAAGCAGTCAATTTTAGTGTAATTTGAGAAAAATGTGGTCATTGATCAAATGCCAAGAAAAATAGGCCGTAAAATTTTCAATTTGCTTGATTGATAACATAAACGTTTTGAAATTGCACTAAATTTGATACATGAACCCAACATAGAAACTTCAGTCTGTATACAAAAATCACTCTACATTACAACAAAGTTTGCTTAGGTATAGAACTGATGGTAAGATTATGTACGATATTAGATTATAAAAATCTTGTGTAGTACAAGAGATTCAATTCCATAATAATGCACATACAGTCACATCCCAATATCCTGACATATTAAAAGCTAAAATGGACAACTCTGAATAATAGAAACTTACTAGCAATCATGCCAGCCCACCAAAGTGGTTCATATAAGTATGAATATCCTCCATTTCCTGTGTTAAAATAGAACAAACTGATCAGGTAAACTAGTGTCAAAACCAAGATATATAAGAAGTATTATAAAGTGCAAGTATTATAAAGTGAAACTATATAACCTTCATAAAACTATAAATGATTAAAAATAACTAATCACTACCTGACCCCCAGCCAACCCCAAAAAAAGTAAATTAATTAGAAAAGGAAATGCAGAGGCACACCAATTTCAGTAACACCAAATAAAAAAGAGCCTCTGGATCTGATCAATTTTGGTGTTAACACTATCCAAAATTATTTGGTGACATCTAAAGTTCACCATTTTGGTAATTTTTCTTATGCTTTACATCTGGCAATACAGTTCAATAATTATGTTTCCTCTGAATAAACCTACGCCAACAGCTTTAATTAATTGCATTTAGCTAACAGTTTCAAAACTTTAATTGCACTACAAAATTCACAGAAATCTAATATTCCAAAACATTTGATTCATCAGAAAATAAATACTAAATCAAATACTAAATTTTTTTTAAAAAAAAAATAGTAATCACACAGAAAACTGGTCTAAGCGAATTGTAGATCTCCCAATCATCTTTCAACATCACAAAAATTACAATTAAATCCTCAAAAAATCAACATACCAGCAGCAAGGCCAGATTCACCAGCCTTCTTAAGCCCCTTTTTCTTAATAATAAAACTGGCACCAATAAAAGCGCTAGAAGAGAGCGCTAGCAAGAGCCCTTTGACATTGTCGGACGACAAGGCTCTATAGTAGTAGTAGAAGTGGTGGTGTCCCGGAGGACCCACCTCCGGTACTGGTTGCGCCGCCATCTCCGTCGCCTTACGCCGACCATCTCTCCGCCTCCATTTCAAATCAGTTAATTAATTTGAGAGGAGAGAGAGAGAGAGAGAAGAGTTGGTTTGATCTGTGTGCGTGCGTTGAGTGTGATGAAGAGGAAAGAGGGAGAGGCGGGAAGTGTAAAAAGAAAAAGGTGGGGTGAAATTAGCGCGTGGCGGTGGGTTGGAAACGGATTGGGGTTGAGAGCGACTGGTATTAAATTTGTTTAGGCAAAATTGGATATAACCCCCTCAAATCTTGCTCAACTGGAAATAACCCCCTGTAATCTTTGAAACTGGAAATAACCCCCTGTAATCTTATTATTTTTTGATATAAACTCTTTTCATTAGTTTAAATAATATTTTAAATAAAATATTTAAACATTTAAGATATATGACCATACTACCCTTCACCTCCATGAGACCATAACTTAGGCCTGCTAGCTCCTCCTCTGTTTTTTTCCCTCTCTACAAATTAAACTTCGCTCCGCAAAATTTGAGTGAAAAAGTTGCTACGAAGAGTGCATTTTACAAAGGTGATGTAAATATCAAAACTTGATAGGCCGCCACATTTCCAAAAGCTTGCAACCTCAATGTTTAATGCTCCTTCAATGGTGCATCTTAATTCCAAGTTCTATTTCAGCCCCATCTCAATGCTTTCAAGCTTGTGACCTCTCAAAGCTTAATTTTTTTTATTATTTAAAAGGTAAAGACATTTGAAGATCAAAATCGAATAGAATAGAAACAACAATTCAAAAAGTATCAGGTGCGTCTTTCATATCCGAAATCCGAAATAAATTAAATGAAACAAGTGAAACGAGAGGAGCTGACGGAATTGTAAATAACAAATTTATGGAGACGAGCTTGCTGTGAACAGATTTAATATATATTAGCATTATAAAAGAACAAAATCGAAAATTATAGAACTGCTAGGGCGGGAGAAATAAAGGAAGAACTCAAAGCATCTTAAGGTGAGGGGCAGTTTGGTTGTAAATTTTAAATGTTAAATTTTTTTATTTAAAATATTGTTTAAAATAATGAAAAGGGTTTATATCCAAAAACAATAAGATTGCAAGGGGTTATTTCTAATTTCAAAGATTGTAGGGTTATTTCCAGTTGAGTAAGATTAGAGGGGTTATATCCAATTTTGCCATTTGTTTATGGGCGAGTACTGTTATCTCTTTATCCATATATACCCTTCATATTCATCATAAAAAAAAGTATACATATGTACCCTTTATAAATCCGGATTTAATGGAGTTATTATAAGAAACTAGCAAACGTATCCAGTACCCACCGGGTAAATTACATATTAGAAAATTTTACAAATGTGTTTTATTTCCAAAATAAAAAAATTATTATTTTAATTTTTTTCTGCTCTCTTTCCAAACACATTGCACAATTAATCCAGTAATAAATCTCTTTCTATTTTGATGAGTGCACAATCAATCTAGGAAAAAATTTTCTATTAAAAGTGAAGAGTTTATAAACTTATATACATCGCTAACATTCAACCATTGGTTTAAACAATTGATAGTTAATTTTTAGATTCTATTAAATGTTTTTAAAGTTTTGTCTCATCTTTACAAAGAAAACGAGTACAATGTTAAATATATAATTTATAATCATGTCCATCGACTTTTAGTTTGAGCAAAAAATTATAAAAATATTTCAGAAAGATAGTATTGACATGAAATCCTCATGATTGACTTATTTTTCTTCTCGTAAATCTTAGTATTAAATTTTATTTTAATTTTTAAATGAACTTTTAAGAATACTATATTATTATAATAATAATTGAACTTAAAATAACTTAAAAAGCAATCTTTTGGATGACATACAGATAAACCCTCAAGAATTCCTTAATCACTGATACTCAAATTATAACCTCAGTTTTCGTAGATATGGTTGTCAGCTTAATAACATTTAATGATGATGAGTTAGATTTGCATATCATCATTATTGCAATCCTCGTCATCACCACCAAAGTTGTCGTTTAATCCAAATTAAATTTTAAAACACCTTCAATTCTTCAAATAAATATCTAGTTTTTTTGCCCTAATGATTCTGAACTAGTCTTATTGTTCATCGGACGAAGTAACGAATTTTCTAATTTGACACGTCTGAGACCCAATACATAGGTAAATAGTAATTTCATTCAAAATACTTTGGGTTGTCCGAGCAAAATAAATAACTGAGTTTTTAACGTCGGTTATTAATTAGCAAAAATGGACACGTAATTAAGCAGCGTTACTTGCGCCACGTGCCACCACGCCTACAAGCCCATGTTTTTCAACTAACTGCGACGGATAAAATCAATCGGCCAGGATAGTTCATGACTGGCGTGGCTCTTTAAAATCCGTCTGATCTCTAACAACAGAAGTAACCGCATATCATTTCTGTGTAAATTGCTGTTGGTAGCATAGTAGCCGGACAGAAATCCTCTCCAGCCGAAAGAAATTTTTTTAATATTAAAAAATTTTAAAATTCAAATGCTGAATTTAAATGGTTGATCTTAAAATATCAAAATTTTATTTTTTTAACATAGGATTTCATTTCGTTGGAAAATTTTTGATCAAAATGAAGGGATTTGGTGTCATTTGGTTGGAATTCCCATGTAATTAGATCCAATGAAATTCTATGAAATCATTCAATTGAAATGAAATCCCACGTAAACTTCATTTTGATCAGGGCCTATGGACGATGCGTTTTTATATAAGTTTTATAAAATTTAGAGTTCATTTGATACTAGATCAATTGATTAACAAATGAACGAAACTGGTTAACTATCACTGATTAATTCTAATATGTTCATAATTTGATCACTTAATCAAGCATCAAATTGACTCCTAATTTTATAAAACTTATATGAAAACGCATCGTCCTTAGAATTGAACAAGATCAATGGTTAGGATTCAACATTTCAATTTTAAAAATTTTTAATATTAAAAAATTTTCTTTCGGCTGTAGAGAATTTCTGTCCCATAGTAGCCCGATTTTACAATAATATTCTTTTTTTTACATCAATATTATTCGTTTTATTTCTTCAAAACTTTTCCAAACGTTTGATGAGTAAATTTTTATTCATAAACAGGTTGTATTAATATTCATATTATTTTATAAATTTTATGAACTTAATAAATAATGCACTATGTTTATCTGTAGTATTCGTGGATGGAAGTGTTCATGTATGTCCTTCGTATAGCTATACACTGAATCATTAAAAGTTTGAAGTTCAAATATTGGTTGCTTCAGTCCAAATATGTTCGAGATCCTTTCGAGTTTTTTTTTTTTCCTTTCAAATTTTGAATATTTCTTTGTTATTTTTTCCGGTTCAGTCTAGTTTAAGAGCTATATACATTAGTTAAACACTTAAGTCATTTTAATGTATAAAATTATTTGGTCAAGCAAAATCCTAGAGATAAAAACAGTAAAGATAGCATCATAGCAATGATGAATTGATCTCGATTCGCGGTACATAGGTTCTCTGAAAAGACAATTTCTGAGTTGTTTATCTGCTCTTTAAAATATTAACATTATATTATATTATTAGTATATAAAACAAATTATTTGTAAACTATACTTGTATTCTTTTATTTTACGAATTTTAGTTAATACCAAATTATTTTTTAATTCCAAACTCATTATTATGATTGGGAATATAGTAGGGACCCGTAGTCTAGATATGTCATTTACTCTTGGAAAAGAATTTGTTGCAATTGTTTCTTTATATTGTTCTTCAAAATCTCTGTATCTATATTCTACTAATAAAAGTACGTATTCAAAGACTAAAATAATTAGGCGAAGGGTGTAAACAATTGTTTACTCTATGCAATTCCAACATTGATCGTTTTAATTAATGGCTGTATGTTAGCGATGGTTATAAATTTACAAGCTCTTCACTTTTAATAGAAATAAATTTTTCACTGGATTGATTGTGCACTCATCAAAATAGAAAAAAAATTTATTGTTGGATAAATTTGTGCACTGTATTTGGAAAGAGAGCACGACACATATAGAAAATTTCATTAAAATAATAATTATTTTTCATTTTGAAAATAGAACACATATATAACATTTTTTCATCTGTTAATTACCCATCGATTTGGATGGCTACGTTTGCTAGTTATTATAAGTAGAGAAAAGATAATTGCCTCCAAGTCAAATCCCTCCGATTTGATGACGGAGCCAAGTTTTTTAGGATGCTATTATACTGAAAATATTAATACTTTACAGAGAAGGTTACTAGACAAGAAACAAAATGTCTTAACATAAAAAGGCATCTAAATTCCACTTTTGATCAGTGATCACCATATATGATAAACGTCATATATAAATGTCATATTAAAGTAAATGCAAGTCGTTGAAGTGGGGGCAGTGGTAATTGGTGGTGCTGTGAGATGGATAGAGAAAAAAATTGAATGCAAAGATGTGTATTTTTTATTTTCCAGTTTGTTCATATTGGACAATAAGCGTTAGGCTAAAAAAAAGTAAATGGGGGACAAAACTGAAAAAGTTCAGCTTGGAAATAAAATCTTTTCCCTTATAATTAATAAATATTGTTCTAGGTAGAAACAATTACAGTTACTCGTCAACGCTTAAAATAATTAAACTAGATCTTGGCCACAATGACCAGAGACATTTAATTTATTAGCCTGACGAGCTTCAGCTTGCCAAAAATCACAACAAGTGGTGCCTTTGAACAGAAGAATTGTGCGAAAAATCCAATTTCGTGGTCCGGTGGACAACAATAGGTCAATTTTCGATTTTGATTTATTGTCATATTGTAAATTTTTCTTAAAAAGATTTTTTTTTTTTTTTTTGTCTCGGCGGGCACATAAGTCAAAATTCTAGTGAATTCTACACGAAAGATATTAGAGCAGCCGTGCTCCAAGGGGACATATGCGGCAGTTGATGACATAGAGCAAAGGGGTGTCAATGTCACCCCTTTTTATTTCAATAATACATGTATTTATAATATTTTTGTTATTATAGTTATATATTTTTAATAATATATATAGTATGTGAACCCCATTCAAAAAATTCCTGCCTCCGTCTCATATGCACGAGAGGAAGCAGTCAAGACCAACTGGTTTTCTCAAAAAAAAAAAGTAATAATAAATCATAACAAAATAATTAAAAAGCAAAGGAGAAAAACGAGAGAGGCAAAGAACCACGTGGAATATCAGCATATGCCTTCTCCACCGACTCCACATGGACACATGGTGAAGGACTAAGGAATCGGTTAAGGTATCATACCTTACCATATTGCATCATGCATTTTATTCAATTATTTTTTTCTTGCTACCTGCTACTTTTACTAAGCAAATCATAAATGCAACGTATCATACGCTAACTGTTCTGGCATATTACAATGCACGAGGTTTAGATACAGTCTCACAGTAGCAGTATCTTTAAAGACCACATTGCATTGGGGATTTAAACACACAAGAAATGGGGGGACAATTTCCGCGATTTTTTTTCGGTCAAACGTATTTATTCGTAAATAAATTTTTTAAATAACATATATTTTAAATTATAAAATACGATCATTGTTTCATTGTTGATTCTGTTAGATACAAATCACGTTCTTTTATATGCATGTAATTGCTAATAATGATATCAGCATTTTAAAATAATTATATTACCGAATATTAATTTGAAAATTTTGTTGAATCTGCCTATGTCATACAGTATCCAGGAGTTAAATTGGATTTTGTTTTTTTTCAGAATTTTTGGACCCTCTGATAGGTCCTTTGAGATAATTAATTCAAATCTTTGTTGTGAAAATATGTTGAAATCTCATTAATCCACTATTCCGTAACATCAAAGGGTACCTTTCATTCTTCAACAGTAAGCACTGAGCAATGCCAATATGTTGGGTTATGAACTAAAGACCCAATAAACGAAGCCCGTTATATTTAGTGGCCCAATTTGGATGTGAATTGTTTCTCTTTATTTTATTTTTATCTATTTATTATCTATTTGTTTATCTTAAATAATGGAAAAGCCAATAAGCGCAGTGCTTCAGTGGTCACAAATCCAAAATGATTTTAGGTACTCATTAGAATTTGAATTTATGATCATTTTATAAAATTAAGTCATTTTCGTACTCTTAACTCATCAATTTGAATTATTCGGCTATGTGCCTATTTAATAATTTCCCCATGAATGCTCACTCTAGTTGGTCTTAAGGTCTCTTTTTAGGCCTGAAAGGAATTCCGTGAATTTTGTCATTTATATATATTTTTTTTCTGGCAGAAGTGTTCGTATCTGACTAGTGTTCTTAACACACTGTACTTGTCCAACATATAAAATTTTTTTTAAATAAATAATGCAGCAATGTCTTACGCTTTCGCCAAAGAGCATCTTAAAATACAATACTTTCAGTTGAGATATTGGGTGCTGACAAAGGCACTAGACAATCTTTTGCAGAAAGGTTAAAGACTTCTAGGTTATCACTAATCATACCAAAGAAACACAGAAAAAGGAGGAGAAAACAAAGAAGATACCAACTTCTTAGGCTTTCTAGACCAAACTTTCCTCTTAATTTGCTTATACAAAAGCGCCAAGTCAGTTTCAAACTAAAGATAATGCTACATCAATTCATGGACTGCACCTCACCTGGATACCAATATAGCATTTGCTTATTTTTGAAACAACAAGGGGTGACATGTGCTTACAGTTTGTAAACATAAAAGCAGCCTAAACCCAACATTTAGTGGGCTTTTGTGTGAAACAACGGGTGCCCAAAATTGTACCGTTGCTTGATTAAAATCGTTGTTAAGTGGGACCATTATTTCATCACATCAGACACTATGGCAGCTACTTTTTGATTTAAATCCGAGGTGTGTTGAGTATAAATCATGGGGTAAATTTTTCAAACGTCACTGCACTTTGTATGTAATTCAGTTTTGATTATCGAACTTCTATTTGTCCCCCAGAACCACAAAACGTTCGAATAGTTCGAATTTGATCATTGATTCTTTTATGACTCCGCTAATTATTAACGTTTGGATGAAATAAGGAGCCTCAAATCAATTTCCATCCCAACGCACCTCTCTTTGGAAAGAGAATACAAACTTCATGACTACCTCTTTTTCTGTCAAGACACCCCTCTTTTGAAGAAAGAGGGAGATCTTTACCATCTAACTTTTTTTGAAATTAAAGATGCATGCGGGACTTGAATTCTTGATCTCTTGGAGGCCACCTTAGTGCTCTTACCACTGAGCCACTAGGCCATATGCAAGACACCCCTCTTTCGTGACATATATAATGGTAAAACTCAAATTATCGTTAACATCAAATTAAAAATAACATGTCAAAATTACAATCCATGAGACGGAGGGGTCTGTCTCATACGATCATCCTCACGGTTCAAAGTTCAAATTTCAAACAACTATCTGAACAATTTAATATGTTCCACGTATTGAAAACTTATAGAAACTAATTTTTATAATTTTTTCGAAGTTTTCACCATTTTTTTGGTATTTTAAAAAATCCATTTATGGGCCATCCAATAACAATAATTTTCAAAAATACCAAAGAGTAGTAAATTTTTTTTAAAATATAAAATTTATTATGCATTTGAAATTTGAAACAGAAAATGATCATATGGTGAGACCTCATCCGTACCCGGCATTAGACACTAACATTCACATACCTTTTTATTCATATAATATAAAGATAAGGACTAGACTGTTGTTTTTTGTTCAAAAAAATAATATATATATAGAGAGAGAGAGAGAGAATTGCTAATGTGCCACGGGTGGCAATGCCACCCATTGTTCTTTTGAGTCATTTTTCGATATCCAAAATTCAAATGGTCGATCCAAACCGTTTAAGTTGATCTCTATATTGGAATACCCTTGAAGATCAAATTTTATATTTTTTCGAATTTTTTTGCTATTTATTATGATATTTTTAAATTTGAGGGCCTGAAATACTCCAATTATAATATTTTTTTTGAAAATATCATAATAAATAGCAAAAAAATTCAAAAAAAATATAAAATTTGGTCTCCAAGGATATTCAAATATAGAAATCAACTTGAACGGTTTGGAATCAACCATTTAAATTTTAGATCTCGAAAATGACTCAAAAGAAAAATGGATGGCATTGCCACCCGTGGCACATTAGCCATTCTCTCTCTCTCTCTCTCTATATATATATATTGTGAGGGTCAGAGTTTATTTTTTATTTTTGGATAGACTAGATAGTGGCTATCTAGTTAAAAGGAAGGGGAAAAAAAAAAAACAAAGCAGACTAAAACAAACAGGTTGCGGATTGTGAGGGTCAGAGTTAGGCGCGGGTTTTGTCGATGAAATTAAGTTTATATATTAAAAAATTTAAGAACATAACACGAAAACTTTAAATGACGTATGCAATATAAACAGTTCGAGTTTTAAATAGTACAAAGATAGAGATGGGCACCCAAAAAAAATGGTGAACTTTTATAATGCACGTGTTGATAAATGGGTTTTCTTGGACAGAATGTTTAGTTTAAACATTTCAAATTGAAAACCTGGACTACATCAATTTTTTATCTCAAAAAAAAAAAAAATTTGGACGAAATAAATAATTGGGTATGTTTGGCAGGGTCGGAACACGTGTTGTTCGCGTGAACCAAACCTCATACGAAAATCGCGAACATGTTTTTTTGGGCCGTATTCGTAATACCACCTTTTTGCACGAATAACGAACACACCGAGGTGTTGGAGTTGTGTCATAGAAGTTAATATTTAATGACTTAATATCTTAGTTTATGTTATTGATGATATTTGATTATTTGTTCCTAGAGTTTATTACTGACAGATCATTCAGGTTGAGGATCTGAATTGTAGATCTTTGTGGATCATTCATTAGAATGACAGTAATAAATCTAAATCGTCCGTAATCTTGATAATTAACAAGGAACATTAATTATAATAAAAGATTAGTATGCAAGTTAAGTGATGATTAAGTTCTACAAATCATAGGTAAGGAGTTACCAACTTAATTGCATATGTGTATGTTATTAGAACATAGTACAGGACTTGACCCAATGAAATAAACATATGGATTGTGTTATGTGTTATTGTTTATTTCATATGAGTTTGATTCTAAGTTTGAGATGGTTCAACTTTTCCACATGAGGATAGATTCAATAAATATCGTCTACTGTTGATTCTTGATAAGGGCTGCTATACGGACTTTATTTATGCTCTCTTGAATTGTGCGGGGAAAAGTTGTTCATCAAGAAAACCGTATGTCCCTCATTAGTATACCTAGTGAGTGATGATATCTGTTTGGGTCCCTTGATGGAGTTGGATTGTTTGGCCAATTTATACAATCAACTCTAGATCAAGAAATGTATAATCTGCAAGAATGACGCATTCCTATCTTGGATTATACAGTGATATCATGTGGCATAAAAATCAGACAAGGAGATACTTTTATTTCTTATGCAGGATTGATATATTGTAGCAGTACATTATTTATGCGAATTGGGAATCATAACGTGTTGCTAGATACCGCTTATGATTATTGGACTTTAATCACACAGTGCATTATTTATTTATTCTCAGCAGTGTATTGCGAAAATATGATAAGTTGATTAATTAATTATATACCGTTGCGAACCGTTATAATTAATTAAGTCAAGGAGATCATATAGAAATAAATTAATACATTAACTAATTTCAAAATAATTATTAATAAGTTAATAATTAATTTTAGTTCAACACTTTTTTAATATAAAAGGTTATATTAATTAACTGAGCCATCATTTAATAGTAAATGAATAGTCCAATTAAAGAGCAAATATGAGAGACCTTAATTAAATGAATTAAGGACTAAATTAAAGAAGTGAGGTGGTCCATAAAGGCCATTTATATGGCCGGCCCATAATGGTGGTAGGTAGGAGTGACATAGTTATAATTATGCAAGAGATTAATTAGATTTTGTGCTCTATATAAGGACCACTTATGAGAGCCTCCACCTAACTTTCTCTCTCCACACTTTCTTCCTTCCTTAGCCGCCATTTTCAAGAGGAGAAAATTTCTGAAATTTTCTCTTTCTCTTGCTCTCTTCCTCTCTCCCTATTTTGCTCATGTGTTGAGCTCTCATCTCTCCACTTAATTAAAGTAATTAGTAGATAGAAGAGAGAAAACTAATGGGATTAGGCTTGTCCTTGGGCGTGCTAGCACATGCCTTGAGAACGTGGTTAATCTCCTTGGTGGACTCGAGGCCGGCGGCTCGACGGTGGTGGTAGTGGAGAAGGCACGCCATCGATTCCTAGAGATATGGATCGAGCCTCGCGAATACGATTTCGCGAGAGCTAAACGATTCATTCCCTTCTCTCATGTTGTGTGTTGATTGCTTGACAAGATCCTTTGTGCTTGATGGATAATTAAGTTAATTAGTAACTAAAATTGAAAATTGAGCACTTTCTAACACGAGGAGCGAACTAGCATTCGCGAATCGCTAGTTCGTCCGTGTTCGTTGCGTGAACCAAACATAGCCAATTTATAAGATCACAGTTTAGAGCTATTTCAATGCCCGTATAAAACATGCGATTTATATCGACTTTTGATTTGTTATTCTGGTTCCCTAGAACGGATTGCTCACCAATTTTGTTGTTTCGATTATTCGTAGCTGCAACTGCAAATGTAGGTTTGCTTAAACCGAAAAAAAGTGTTGTCACATCTTTCTCTCTCCTCGCAGATGAGATGTCAAGAATTTCATATCAGTGATATCACCGCCTAGACAAAACATCGGTCCAGAAAAAAAAATTGATTCTTTTTGAATTGTAATTCACACTCTTGATATATAAATATATTATTTTATTATTCTTAATCACTGGACTAAGGTTGGTTCTCGGAATTTTTCACGTTCTGAGAAAATTAATTTAAAAAAAATGTCGTTAATACCTTCCATTAATATTGTGGCAAAGCAGGAGATCACTTAACTATATCGGGTAACCTTTCATTAGGGCTGGCAGCGAATTGAGCTCGAAGGAGCTATTCTTAATCCAAACTCGAGTTGTTCTTAACTCAAAACTTGATTTGAAATTAATTCAAATTTTATTGAATCAAATCAAGTTAATATCGAGTTTCGTAATAAATCATGACGATTTCTATATATATTTCAAGCAAGTAAGATACAAATTAATTTATGTTTATTAATTTTTTTTTATATAAACTTAACATTGATTCTTTATAATTTTAAAAAATAATATTTATATGTAAGAAATTAATATATTTGATGTATATATCAAATTAGATACTACATATTATAAATTAGTTAAAAAAATTATATATCAAGTCAATTTAACTTCGTCCAAATCAAACGAGCTAATTTTGAATGAATATCGAATCGACCTCGAACTAGTCATAAGCATTTTTTTTGCCAACCCAATCTTCCTAGACATCTTTATGCTACCATAAGTCGTCAATTTTTCCTCGCGCTGATTTCCTATATATTAAATAAAGTGACCCGGTACACGCGCTTAATTTAAACATTACAACAAGAATCTTTCCTTGACCATCCACATTCCTTTCCATCTCTTGAATGAAAGCTGGACATACCATCTCTCACCCATGACATCTCTCCTTCCTACATATACACTCACAAAACCTCATCCTAATTTAAAATATAAAAATAAGAAAGGAGTGAAAATGGAAGACTTCAGCTTCCCCACTGTTGAACAAGATCAAGACCACGACCAAGACTCACACCTCCACCACCTTCCCTTTCCACACTTCACCACTTCCCCTCTTTGGTTCTTACCTTCGGTTGCGCCCCTCGAAAAGTCCCCATACTCTCGGCACCGTAGAAGCCGCTCGGCATCTGAAAAAGAGTCCAAGAAGACAAAGAATGTGCAGCAATGCACCAAGGATGAAGAAAAGATGGACATGTTGTGGGAGAGTTTCAACGAAGAACTTATTCGGGAGTCGCATGATTCCGGTATTGAGTCGACTAACGGGCAATTGGTTCATCATAGGAGCCCCAGTTTGATTTTGTTCATAAAGGTTGTAAAGAGGTTGCTTTTTCTTCGCAGAAGTTCTGCGAAAAGAAGATCGTCATCGTCATCCTCTGTTTGTTAGGTTTCACAGAATTACAGGAATTGTTAATTTTACCAGTACTCAGATGACCAAGCTTGATGGCATGGTTGATTTGGATACATTGTAGAAAACTGGAAACAGAGTCTTTAGATAATTGTCATAGAAATGAGGTAATTTATAGTTATAGACTAATAGTTCTTCACGTTATTTATTACAGAGAGATTTTGCTTGCAGCTACTGTAATCAGTACATACCTTTTTTGGATTTGTGGATATATATATTATAATTAATTTATTATTATCTATTATCTATTAATATGGAAAAGAGCTGAGGCCGATGGCTGGAGAATGCGAGATAAAAAATAAACTTTAAATGGTTTTTTTTTAAGGATTATAGTATGATACTTTTGAAAATATTTTTAAGGATTACTCTCTGAAAATATTTTTCTTTCAGTTATACATCAGGTCTAAATATATCTAAATTTGAAATATATGCATTCTCTGCAATTAAGTTAGAAATTTAGTTCAAGTACTAAAAAGTTAGAAATGAAAGAAATTCCATTATGATAGCACAGTAATCGTGAAAAATACTTGCCCAACAAACGACGCAATAACGTTTCATGAGCGTCCGTAAAAAATATTACAAAAAATTTTTCTGACAAAAAAATCTAAGTCCTTGTGATAAGTAATTTAATTAATTACAATATTAAAATTCTCATTTATAACCAATTTTTTATTTATCATATTTCTTAAACCTAGCCATATGCTTACTTTTTTTAGTGAATGGCAATATCATATTCTAATTGATGCACACAAATGCACACTGAACTTCATGTAAGCACTCTTTTTTTTTTTTTTTTTCTTTTTTGAAAGTTAAAAACTCTTCTTTTGATCATGAAAAATTAGCAACATACATGCAAAGCAAAATTTTCTCCAATTATATCCTTGCATAGAAACAAGTTACTTTCTAAAGACCTGTGTGCTCCTATAAAAGTATAATATGTTGGTATCTTGAATGATTATGTAAATCTCGAATATATATATAAGGAAAATACATCTTAAAATACTGTTCACTAGCCCGAAAAATCAAATTTGATTCTACTATTTATGAACAAATAGTTGTTTAATATCATTTTATCATGAGTTATTTTATTTATTAAATTTTATTCTTAACCACAGTACAGTTCCATAATTTTCTTATCCATACTCTAATAAATAAGTGCTTCTTTACACAAGAAAAAAAAAGTGTGGAGGTAGAAAAAGACCATCAACTTGAATTTGTAGCATTCTAGGAAATCAATTTGCTAAGTTTTGTTTGATTCTTAGATATATTATTGTTGCTACGAAGCACAAACTACAAACAAATAAAGTTGCCAAGCAAATAAACTCTTTTGCTACTGAAAACAAGTTTATTGTTAGGTCACTTTCGTCTGGACCTAGAGTAAATACAAAACCAAGACAAATACTAGAACAAACATCATGACACCAAACCACTCATATGCAAGGGAATAATCTGATAAGTCCAGCTAGATTGAATAATTATTGTGAAAGCTAATAATAGATCCTTCATACATTAATTACTAAACTTTAGAAAACAAAGGAACATATAGTCCGATCTGTTATTTTTTATATGTATGTTATTCATTTCTTTAATATTAATTTTTGTAACACTGAGATTGTCGTGCAATCACTTGGTCCCTAAACAGTAGTTGTTTATCAGACAGCGAAGACTGCTTGTGCACTTTCATGCTATAAAAAGGTACAATTTTAGGAGGTGGGAGGTGACTAAACACTGTCACATTTATAGCAGGTTAAAATTTTGGTTTGTGGTTAGAAGATAAACTTACTATTACCTGTTATGAAAGTAATTCTATATATAGTCTTCTAGTTAGAGTCTCAAATTTCCTCCCCAAATTAACACAGAATTAATGCCATTTTCTACGGACGAAGCTAGAGGATAAAAATAGTCTCCGCCCCTTATCGGCTTAATTATACTATAACCATAATATATTTTTTCCTTGTTTTATCTGACTTTGATTATTTTTTTTGGTTCCGTCATTATTCTTTTCTCTATCTTAAATACTACTAAGTGTTGTTGACCACCTATATCAAAGAGGCAAAGATATAATAAATATGTTTCTTAAATCACAAAAAAAAGCTATATTAGTACCAAATTATTCAGATGAAACAGTTATGAATAGCAAAAGAGAAATATTCTCGTATGCACTTCATTGGACTTTTGTGATCGAGTCCCCTTTCAGAATTCAGAGCACATTTTAATTTAGAATTCAGTTGTACCTACATATTGATGCTGTTCAAATTTCTTTCAGATCAAATAATTCAAAGTTTGGAAAAACTTGCAATAATTAGGAATCATCAAGAAATAACTTGTAGCTATATTCGCCCGCTGTCAACTATATCAACAAATTATTAATTATATTATCAAATTGAGCTCATAATCATCTGTTTCACATAAAGTAAAATCATTTAAATTATTGATATTAATCTGATAAAGGATAGTACTGTCCAAAATTTCCAAACTAGTTCATATTTATCTGAATTTTTTTGCTAGAGAAATATTAAGTATCGTCTTGTAACTTTCTGTGGGGCTGTATGTCAAGTTAGAAATGAGAAACATGCAATATGTAGCGTATGCACGCAATGAATGCATACCTAAATTAGGCGTCCAATTAAATGCCAATTATCAAACTTGGGTTTAGTTAGACATTACACAATTAAAGATAGCAACGTCAGCACGGTGGCTATAGTGCTTGTGCATCTGTACTCACCTGCGTTAGGTGAATTACTCATCAGCTCCAGAGGGGCTCACAGGTGCCATCTCCAACACTTAGCCGGACCCCGGAAAGATTAAATTGTATATGCATAAATAAAATTACGCAGCATAAAAAAAAATTATGACCACAAGCAAGTTGTAGAAGAAAAAAAAATCTGTACCACTTTGTTCTCCGCAGCCAATGACACAATCAGAATTTCTTTTAATAAGTTCAAATATTATATAACTATTTATATTAATATTTGTGATTATATTATTAGAATATAAAGTGTAATTATAGCAATCAACAATATATATATATATATATATATATATTAAGGGGTTAAATATCATATTCTTTATGGTAGATATGAATGTAATTTAAAAAATATAATGCAAACAGCAAACGTATATACTTTTAGAAACTGGATCCGTCCGAAAGGAAAAGCCCCAAGAAAGAAAAGGAAAATGAAATTCGGGACCTCTTACTAATCTTTTGCTTGCAAATATAAATATTGGAGTCTAAACTGGTGGAAACGGTGTAACTGACAAGATTTGATTGGGCCTTTTTTTTTTTTTTCTGGAAGAGGGAGCTTTAGTTTCTGTTTTGAATTTATTTCTACACAAAAATTGGGCATCAACACTTCCAAATGAAGCATCAGCTCCACATAACAGAGATATGCATCAATTTAAAACGAGGGACATAATACTTGCGTTAATTTCTTTTTCCAGCGCCATGGTTGTTTCAATTGTATGGTGTTCAATAATTAAGAGTTGGTTCAATTTAAACGGAGAGGAAAATGTGGAAGAGGAACTATTATCAAAGGTTGAGCAGCATCACTGGATGGGAGCTTCAAGATAAAGCTTCGAGAAATCTGAGGCTGTTTCATCACAAACAATATTTGGAAGAGAACTGCTAATAAGTGAAGTTGTGCCAGTGCTCTTTTATATTCTACCAGAGACCCATTCAAAGGAAACTATAATTGTAGTGTCTATATGGGGTAAATTAACTCTAATATCTACTCAATTGTTTAGGAAATGTGTTAGTTATACATGTAATGTAAGTAAATCATCAATATATATTCGAAACCGAGTGTATTGCAAGTGTCAATGTAGATATAAATAAATGCCAATGATGATGAATTACAATATAACTAGTCAAATGAACTTGGAAGAAAAGAGTGCAACAAGGGAGGCATGTAACCCTCCAATCAGACAAAACTTGGATCAAAATTCCAAAGAGTCAAAGCATTGTCCTTGGTAGACACAACTAGGTAACATAGTAGACTACTTTTTATACACTCCATTAGTGAGTTTTCTTAAATTTTTCCTATCAAAACCGCCGCGGGGGGATTGAAGCAAATACAAAAGATGATCAGATAATAAATACCCTCGAGCATCCCACCAGTGCACATTTTTGTAGTCAGCTTTCTTTGCTTTATTTATATACAACAAAAAAAATGTTTTTTACCTCATGATTGCACAATAGGAAACAGCTTGAGAAGCACCAAAAAAAAAAATATATATCTTTATAATAGCTAGCAAGGTTAGCATTCCATCCACAAAATTTCTAAATTACAGTAAAAAATAGAAAAAGGAAAACATGTGTACTACAGCCTCGCAAAATTAACTCTAGGAAGTGTCATAGAGAAGATTTGGCTTACGCTATCAGCTAATGGATTTCCTCGCATAGGCAGTCTCTGATTAAAATGAAACATCAAAAAATGAATATAAGAAACATAGCAAACAAAAACTGATGGTTAGATTACAATCAAGAAAGGACATTGTCATATCACTAAAGAGTTCGCTTCTGGTGGCATTTACTATTCAGACTAATAGGACCATACATATAATACATTCAATACAATTTATTTCTATATAGTACAACTAAAGGGTGCACCAATGTTCCTGATGGCAGATGCCCGTTTTCAACAGATGAGCTAATATTTTCTGTAGTGGTCCAACTATCATCTTACCTTAAAACATGCTGATATCACACATAAGATCTAGTGGCCAAATACAATATTCACATAAACTCAATAGTGAAATTCATTGAACTTACTTTTCGTATTACTTCCTTGCTATCACATTTATAAAGGAATTCAAATGTAGGCTTTATTTCACTTTGAACTATTCTTCAGAAGTGCAGAAACTGAACCACAATGTGTCGATTTGTAGCCACATTTCTCGCAGCAAGATTGCAATAACTCGATCACTTTCACACACCTGACAAAAATGAACAATAAAAAGGGTAAATAATACTTCTGAAAGTAAATATCTGATATAATGAGATTTAAAATGCGAAGTTAACAAGCATATTGACTACAACTTCAATTAATATTATTCTAATTAATCTTGAAGATTACAAATCAACATCGGAGTATATCTAGTTTCAAAAATGGTGGGTGTTTAAATTCAGTGAACTCTCACTTGAGTATGTAATATAAACAAACTTACTTGCATGAAATCAAAAGAATTTCGAAATGCACCTGTCTTGTACCAGTTCAATAACAATAATGGAATGTTCAAATTCTAATCCATTTACCATATATAATTGCCCATTTCATTAATGCATATGCAATTTAATGTACATGGTTCTGTACCTTATCAGTTCCCTACTGATAAAGAGCTTTTACCTATACCAATATACCCAATAATTTTTTGTATCTTGATGAAATTAAAAAAAAGAAATCTTAACTCCATAGGTTTCAGGTTCAGATGTACTAGAAATATAAGTTTAGATGGTCAACTGATGTAAAAGATTTTCTCATAAAAGTTTCAGGTGAGGTAGTTTGAGAATAATTATGAAGTTCTCAGGGCATATATAAATAAGAAGCTCTGGTAGAAGACATCTAAAGTACCCCCTTTCATATATCATAGGGCCTTTCATATTTTGACTGAGGTACAGCTGTATAGTATGAGGTTGAATACTTCTAGATAGATTCACTGGTTCACAACATTAGCTAGTGGCATTGTGCTACTTCCGGTGCAAAAATACATGTAAAAGCAAAAACATTTGCGAAAGAGCCAATCATACTTTTAAGGAAACAAAGATGCAGTTATTAAGGGGTCGTTTGGATGGGCTAGGAATAGCCTATTTCTAGGAATAGCTTCTTCCTAGACATAAATCTTTCTCACAAAGTTACACACTTCCCAACGTTTTACCCCTAAAATCCTTATTCCTTCCTTATTCCCATACGATCCAAACGAGCCCTAAAGGAATTAAGTGTTTCTTCTCATAATATTCACAAGCATAATTTTTCATCCTTCTGGTCCATGTTACGATACTTTCAGGTGCTTCATATAATATCCATAGAAGTTACAAAGGCCCATATAGCCCAGTGGATAGAGCACATGGTTGCTATCTTGGAGAACGAGGGTTCTATTCTTGGGAAGTCTAAAACTTTGAAAATTCATTTCGCTCTTTCGAAAAAAAAAGCGAACCCAAAACCCTTCTCCCTCAAACCCTAGACGGGGGAGGCGGCCGCCGCAGACCTCCCCCACCTTCTCTTTTTTTCGTTCTTCCCTCCCTTTCTGCTACAAGTACAGCCTATATAAGACGGTGATACGTTGATTCGACGGCTCGAGCGCCGGGTGTCGTGCGATTGTCAATCGTGCGTCATGGAGAAGTGATTCGTTGTCGAGATTGTACAGTGCGGCCGCCAGGGGTGAGCGACCAGATTGCGGCGCCGACCTCCCCCCGCCAATCCTTTTTCACTTCTTCCCTTTCCTTCTCCTGAAAGCACAACCAACAGTAGAAAGCGGTGAGATCTGTTGATTCTGCTGTCGCGTCGGGTGTCGTGCGATTGTCGGTCGTGCACAGTGGAGACGTGATTTGGCTGTCAGGGGAGCACAGTCGAGATTTGTGGCACGATCGTCGTGGATGTGCAGCCCATGTGTGGTGCGACTATTAGGGTGCACGATCAAGGTGTACTGCGGCCATGTGGTGCACAGTCGAGGTGTGGTGTGGCACGGACGTCATGGATGCCCAGCCGAGATGCAATGCGGCTACGAAGTATGCACATGAGGTGTGGTGAGAGGCGGTCGTCGTAGGTGCACGGTCATTCGGTCAAGGTGTCGTTTCGGACTCCACTCCAAATCTGGATTGAGCCTTAGTGCGAGTCGGTCTGGTGAGACCAGAAGCATTGATACTCCTTGTTGTTTGCTTTTCAGTGGTGCTTTTTGTGGTTCCGCGTCAAGCGTAGTCGATAAGTACTTGGTAGGTTCTCGATTGGATTTGGATGAGTTGACATCGGTGTTAGGTATAAACATTGTTAGGAGTTTATACCGTTTATTTGTTGTGTTGTACTAGTTTTAATACTGGTATTTGTTTTCAGCTTTTATTGATATGTAAACTTTTGTTTTTTTATTAATGAAAAATTGTCAATTGCTGACCCTCAAAAAAATTATCCATAGAAGTCCTTACATTTTACCTATTTTCAATTTAAACTTCTTAATTAACTACAAGATAATTAAAATTAGTTTGGGGAAAAAAAAAAAATCAAAGCTCATTGGTTTCCAAAGTAAATTATGGTGCTCGCAAACAAAAAGTCATGATCATCGACTAACAAATTGTTATTCTTTCATTTTATTTCACCAAAAATTAGACAATTCCCAACCTTTCATCTCATTCCAGAAAGGTCTAATAAACTGATGCTATTCACTAGTATCAATCGATTGTGCTCCATTTGCAACATGGAATTCAAAAATAGGGGGAAAAAAAAAAGCAGAAGGAGAGAGAAGGTATTAGGTTGGGTTACCTTTTGGGATTGAAATTGTTCTTAGTGAGGCAGGCTTGGATGTCGCACGCCTCTTTCTTGCACGGCTCTTGACTCTGCTGCGCCATTAGCGAACTGGTCAAAGGAAAAGGGAGAGAGATTGCGTGGGAACTGCGATTACTAGTCGTATTTCTGTGTTCTACACGATCAATCTGGTCGGTTCGCCATGGCCAAGGTCAAGAGCTCGGTTCACGCAGTAATGATGACGTGCACCGTTAGAATCGGAAGTATAATTTGTGTTTATTACGAGGGAAAATCTGAAAGGTGGGGTATCTTTACGACTAGACGATGTGCTGCTCCAGGTATATCCAAAAGGAATAGAAAATTCTGGACATCTTTTGGATCCGGCCCAACAAAATAGGCCCTGAAAAGTCCATTAAGGTCTTGTAACAGTCTGAATTGTAGGACATTTGATGAAAGATGAGACCCTTGGATCCAGATGGGCCATTGGGAATGCTTGCTTGAGCACCTAAATTTCAAATGAAATTTTTCGTAGCTCACAAAGTCACAATTTAAATAATTTTTCATACATAAAAATAAAAAATTACTCTGGAAAACAATTATACATGATTCACCCTTTTGGAAAAGTTTGGACGAAATTTTCTGAACTACAGTTAGCATAACACAATTTTAAGATGTTACATCTACTAGTGAATCATATAGTTCAATATTTGGTTTGATACCAATGTATACTTATATTTTGCACTACACTGTATGGTATACATCTCGATACTTGTTCAAACTCTAGCACAACATGTCAAATACCGAATCATAAAACATATCATTCACCATTTCATCTGATTTTGGCATGGGATGTGGGAAAATCAATCGGGCAATGCCGATGAAGTAAGACAGGAACGTAATTTTAAGAGAAAAAAAAAAACAATTTACATCTTTAAAAATTTGTTGCATTTTTTTAGCTACCTGCTCTGAGTAGGTTGGAGCTAACGAAACCTACAAGACGTGCTCAGCCCTCTGTCGTCCTCAGGAAAGGCTACGTCACACTACTTTCTACTACTATCATTTAAAAAAAAAAAAAATTAAATATATATAATAAAAACTAATTATAAAATTAGGCAAATTCTACTGTGGAATAATTATTTATACTAACTGAAAAGTAAAATCATTTGTTTGAAATTATGAGACATTATACGGGACAAAATTTTTAAGAGGTAGACTAAAATCAGTTGCTAATGATAGATTTGTTCGCCAGTCACGATAATATTTCAATTTTCGATGTTCCAACAATCAATCTAAACCATTTAATATATTGAAATCAGAAACAAATATTTTTACATTCTTTTGAATTTGTTTACTATTTTTTTTTCATATTTTAGTCTACCTTATTGTCACCCTGAAATGTCCCACAAAATTATATATTTTTTATTTTTGCCAATTTATATCATTTTCTTGTTTCCACCTATTCCGTGAAAAATATTACAAATCTATATCGTTAGTGCCGTAGCAGATCCCGCCTTCAAACTCTAACAAATAAATAGAAAAATCTCCTTTTTTTTTTCATTAATTAATCACTATTCGGCTTGGACTCATTCTCTGCAAGGCACCGGCAATAACACAAGAAGACAACAAAACCTGTCTTCACTCTTAATTCTTATTCTTAAATAAAAAATAATAATATAATAATAAACCAATAACGCATACAGAAATAAAAAAATCATATTTTCTTCGTCACCTAGCCTGAGGCGGCTCAGCCACTCGCCTCACTCAAATGCGATTGTATAACTACTAACCAAAATTTTATAAATTTCTAATCTCTCTCTCTCGCTAAAATTAGAGAGAGATGCTTCGATGGCTCAGTTCAGGCAAATGCAGCCCGATCTCCGCTTACACCAACCCCACCTCTCCACTCCTTATCGGGTCGGATCCTCCTCCTCCTCCTACAAGCCCACTTCCCGGATCCGCCGCCTCGGAAAGCCCTACACCCGCCGGAGACGTCCAGTTCTCGCCCTCTCTCTTTGCCTCGCCCTCTTTGTAGCCTTCCTCCTATTTCGTCGGCGTAAGTTTATTATTACATGAGAAAAAAGTTGTTAAATGCGTTTTGGTCCCTGTAGTTGCTTCATTTCTTGCTTCAGTCCTTCCAATTTCTGGTTAGTGCCATAGCTTGTGATCTATTAAAGTGTATAAAGTGAAGTGTTAGACAACCAACACGTGTAAGAGCTACTTAGAGAGTTTAATATGAAGTATATGTGCTTATTTGTTCTGAATTGAGATGCAATTTGCAGATTCGGGACAAGGATCGGATTCTGACATAGATTTAGAGAAATCAAATCAGACGTATAGATTATCGAGAGAGTTAAGATTTGGACATGGCACAAAAGCTGGACGTGACTCGAGGTAGGTCCGATGATAAAAGTTTGTATGCGATAGTTTATAAATTGAGTGTTTTATTTGATTATATTTATATGGGTAAAGAATGTGATAATTCTAAAAGATATATACTGTGCCATGGAGAGTAATATCAATTTTTTTTCTTTCTCTTGTGCTTGCGAAATGAAAAACTTATGACATCCGCATTAGTAATGGTACCACTTAAGTACAATACCAGTAAGACATTGGACAGTTTTGCCAGTATGTGGATAGCACTAGTAAGGACCTGGTCAGTGCCAGGTCCTTTTTTTTAATTTTATTTAGTCCATACTTGACCTGTAGTGGTTGTCATTTTTATATAATATAGTTAATGCAAATGGTCTCTCTCTCTCTCTCTCACACACACACACTTGTAAATGTGCCAAGCAGGTACTGGGACCGGGATGACAGGAGACGAGACCAAGATTACACTGAAGAAGACTCGCAGAAATCCCCAAATTTAAGTAAAAATATAGAAAATTCCCAAAACAATGAAGAGGGGAGGGAAGAATCGGGCTTGTTTAAGGAAGATTATGAAGATGGAAATTTAGTTCCAGAGGATGAATATGATGACGGCCTTGATATGCAAGATGAAATGGTAATGGGTGAAAATATTCATACAAGAGAAAAAGAGGCGGAAAACTTGAATGCCAATAAGGGGTTACATGAGAGTATCTCTAATGATTATGGTGGTGGTAAGAAGGGGAAAGGTCATGAGAAGAAATCAGGGTCGAAGAAAAAGCCAAAGAAGCACAAGTTTTCAAGTGAGTTTGTTATGAGTAATTTTTTTTTTTTGGATTTTTGGAAAGAAATCTACCATATGGATTGTTATATGCACTAAATATCCAAGATATTCAGCATTTGCAAAAACATCCAATTTTTATTTTCCTTCTGCTCAAATAAGTGATTAGGGTTACTTTTAGATGTTTTCTTATTTCTTTTAACGCCCAATTGGCACTCATATCGCTGTGCTTCTTTCTTTTTTCCTTTAAGTATTACAATTCTGCACAGAAAGACATGTATGCCTCGTGGTTTTTTTCCTTTTTTTTTTTTTTTTTTTTTTTTTTTTTTTTTTTGCAAAAGGCTATGTATTTGTACCCCATTCTCAATAAAAATCCTGAATAAATTTCTTGAAGTTTCAAATTGAGTAAGAGCCTTGAAATCATTTATGTGCTTCCTGTAATATTGTTGACACTTTAAGCCCATTTTTATGTTAATTTTCTACCTTTTGAACTAGCAAAAGCCTAAAAGAAAATTTATTTTTTCCCTCCAAATTAGTGTGAAGGCTAACCCATGTATGCGATTATACTCGTTATATTAATTTTAGTATAGTGAATAAATTTTCATATCTTGCACCATTATACATTGTATTTGAAAAGGTATCACTTACTTCACTAGTCTCAAGTTTATGAAATGTTTTGTTATCTCTTTCTTTTAGTGTGAATATCAGCTCTTGAAACTGAAGCAATGTATCATTTTTATTTTGCTAGGTTCGACTTGTGAGATGAAATTCTTGAACTCGACTGGTCAATTGGTGGAACCTGCACCAAATAACAAGTTCTCTACTTTTTCTCTCAACTACAAAGAATTTGAAGAAAGGCTTAATGATTCAGCAGTTTGGGAGCCTAGATTCGCAGGTCACCAGACTCTTCAGGAGAGAGAAAACTCATTCATTGCCCAAGACCAGACGATAAATTGTGGGTTTGTCAAAGGACCTAATGGGTCCAGTACCGGATTTGATATATCACAAGAGGACTTGAAGTATATGAGGAGTTGCCATATTGCAGTCTCATCTTGTATATTTGGGAATTCTGATCGTCTCAGGTCACCATTTGGCAAGACGGTATGATTTCAACCCGTAACTATGAGCCCAAACTGTACCAGTGGTTTTGTAGCCAATTGCCAGTGTTAAGTGTGTATTTTCTTGTACCTATCATTGTTAGGTCTGGCTGGTATCTTGCTAATTGTTATCAGATTTATACGAGAGGCTGCGCATGAGGAGAAAAAGGAAGAATTAAATAAAACACTAAGAGTAATATAAAATGGATCAGTAGCTCTACAAACACCCATCTTAACTGGCTTAGTACTAGAACCTAAGATATTATATGGTTTCAAATACTTCTTTATTTCTTTGTTTCTATAACATTTAGATAACACGACTCTCGAAGAAAAGTGTGTGCTTTGCAATGTTTTTGGATGAAGTAACACTGCAAACCCTTTTGTCAGAGGGACAACTGATGGATTCCATGGGATTTATGGGTTTGTGGAAGGTTATTGTGGTTAAAAATCTGCCGTTTAATGACATGAGACGAGTTGGCAAAGTCCCTAAATTTTTGGCACACCGACTTTTCCCTTCTGCCAGGTAAGATTAATTTTCCCTACTTTATACATCAGTTGTATTTTATGCGGACCCCAGGATATCATGCAGTTTAATCTACCTGTTTTCCTTTCTGTTAAATTTAATTTTTGTGGTGTTGAACTAATGTCATTTAGCACATTGAACTTGATTTGAAGGCTCAATTAAACCGGAGTATGGGACCAAACACAATAAAAACCTATATAAAGTGCTGTAAAATCATGACCACCATTATCCAAGCAGTGCAACTCTGGTGATGGCTGGTGCTCTATGGGTTTCCTGTACTGTATTGAATATCAATACAGTGCGATATACAAGTTCTTTATTTGTTATTGGAGCAAGTTGGTGCACCACTTAGTTCTTGTTTGAGTACAACATTTACTGACCTAAACTCTGTAAAATACACCTTGGTACTGCTAGTATTTATTTGTAAGGGGATGAACCACTTGACATCAATATACAAATAAAGAGGCGGGATCACTTGACAATGGTTTATTTGACAATTTTGGCATTATTATTTTTTTTTTTAAAATCAATTCAAATAAGATGTAAAATTGAAAACTAAAATTGTCTGTATATTATTGAATATAGATAAGAATACCAATCAAATTTCATGCGATCTGAGTACTGTTTTGTCATGTACCAAGAGCTGTTAATTTAAACTATTGAAAAATTCAAATAACTTGATGAACGTAAACAATACACCGAATCCGATCATTTTTTAGGTCTTATTTTTGCACTATACAAGTCATCTGTCATCCGTGTAGTGTCGCCCTATATAAATTTTATTTTTGATGATTGTCAAGATTGTAATAATAAGTACTTGTCAAGTGTCCCAAATAATACCGGAAGAAAATAATAAAAGTCAATTTGTACAGGATAAAAGGCTCCAATATATCAAGTAATTAAGGATTAAAGCAAGTTGTTTAAACTTATTGTATGGGAAAAGATTTGGTATTAGTTGATTACTGCATGTTTAGAGAGTGCAACTGTAATTTTTCAGTATAAACTATTTAAGTGCATGTCTAGAAAACCAAGTCAAATCTAAATATCATATTATGCCTGTCAGGTATTCAATCTGGCTAGATAGTAAGTTGAGGCTGCAGAGCGACCCGATTCTGATATTAGAGTATTTTTTGTGGCGGCATGAACACGAGTTTGCCATATCAAACCATTATGATCGCCACTGTGTGTGGGATGAGGTGGCACAGAATAAAAAGTTGAACAAGTACAATCACACTGTAATTGATCAGCAGTTCGAATTCTACCAGAGGGATGGCCTGAAGCGGTTCAACCCCTTGGACCCCAACAAGCTACTCCCCAGCTGTAACAATTCTCAATCTTTATATGTTTCAGTATCAATTTGTTACTGCTCTTGTGCTAATTATATGCAATGTTCTGCCATGTTTAATCTTTTATTTTTGTATAATACACCAGCTATTTACCTTGGTTAATGTTATGAGAAAAACAGATCTAAAATAAATCAGATAAACATACATGCAAATAGCTTGATTTAAATTAGTGGTCAGGTTCAAATTGTACTGTCTAATCTGAAATGGACAGTCAGATCTGCCCGGGATGCACATAGGAGCAGCCTGTTCAATAAGCTAGCAATTTTTATTCCTGGATTGCTATTGTACTCAAAAAATCATTGAGAATCAATGTGGATATTGTCAACCTTTTTTATATTTTCACTAAACCTTGGTTGTAGCAGTTGGGTGTTCTTTTGCAAAGAAGCATGGCCAATTTTGATGGGCCTTTATGAAGAACAGAAAAATTAAATAAATTGCACAAAGGATTTCTGCAAGTATAACTAATAATAATTATTACTGTTTTTGCCTTTTGCTGATGATGTTAGAGATTCTTAGCTTTTTTTGTTGTTTTATTCTGATTAATATTCTCAACCTTGAGCATTCACTGGAATTAGTAATGTGATAGTTCTATTTCTATTTTCCGAGTGCAGATGTCCCAGAAGGTTCTTTTATAGTGAGGGAGCACACGCCCATGTCAAACTTGTTTTCCTGTCTTTGGTTTAATGAAGTTGACCGTTTTACACCTCGAGATCAACTCAGTTTCGCTTATACTTATTTGAAGCTTAGAAGAACAAACCCTTCCAAACCTTTTTATTTTAACATGTTCAAGGTACATACTATAAGCCTCTCTCTCTGTCTCTCTCTCCCTCCCTCACACGCTCACACATGCACACATGACAAGAAAACACAGATTGTGATACTTAATAATTAGTATAAATACATGCAGGACTGTGAGAGACGTTCTATAGCAAAACTTTTTCACCATAGAGCTGAAGAAAGGCACAGTACCCCTTCAGAATCCATGAGATAGCATTTGCAAAAGAAAGAAGAAAACGTAACTAACCAAATATCTTGCATTAAGATATAATCTCAAGTACATCAAAGTTTCATATATATTGCATGAAGTCATGCTTGCCATCTCAAATTTTCTCTCACATAGGAGTGCCACAATTTTTTTATTTCTACTTTTTGGTTTTCTCATGTCCTATTTCTGAGAAGATGGCAATAGGCATTTGTCCTTGTCCTAAATTCATTCATAAGCCAGCTTGTAAAATTTTTGGCTCAGTGCCATGTATTGGCTTAATGTGATTTTGTAAATGCAACGTAGAATGTAAAAATTGTATTTTTATCATTATCTGGATTTTAACATCTCATGAGATATTTCATCTTTCTGTTCACTCGGAGTTGGGAAACTTAAAATTTGATAGCTTCGCATTTCTTGTTGTCGCATCACAGTACGATACCAGAAATAGTTGGACAGTAATTCTAATTTGTATTATTATTAATAAGCAAGCAGTAATACAGATGAGAAAGTTAAAAGTATTATAGCATTTGAAACTATTACAGTCTGACATTTTAGTACAAAAAGGAGAAACATTTCACGAAAATTTACAGCTAGTTTCTTCCTTTCACTTGTTCTAAATTAATTACAATTGAGTTAAAAGTGCGAAAAGTACATTCTATATCACATGCTAAATATTCACAGAGATACAGATGAAATTTACATGTAAACAGTACTGTCAATCTAAAGTCAGAGCCTTTTCCCTGAAAATCCCAAGCATCTCATTTCTCCCCTTAATCACCTCATCAAACACCTCATGTAGCACTAAATTAAACCTTTCTACCCCTTCCTTCAGCCCATGTGATCTCTCTTTTAACCTATCAATATCCTTCAAGAACTTCTTACTGTCTTTAGCAACCCCTCCTACCAGTTGTGTTTTCATATCTCGCAATACCTCAGCTATCATCTCATGCTCCACTATGGTAATCTCAGTCTTTTCAAACCTCTCACCAACTTTCCTAGCAATCAATGAAAGCAAGTCAAAGCAAGGTTTTACCTCTTGAACCCTGCTATCAGGCTCTGCATTTGTATCAACCTTTACAGGAGAAATCAATGAAGAAACAAGGATCAAAGATAAAACCAACATGGTTGTCTTTGTAACTAGCATTATGAGAACCATCTCCTTGTCACATTTTCGTCTGCCTGAAGATGTTTTGTACCCTATACTTAATGTTTCACTCACAATCTTCATGTCTAAAAACCGTGCACGGGTTTTTTCCAATTTATTAAACTCCATCTTATCGAAATTTACAATTTTTGAAGGATCATTTTCTACAAACATTTGTGTTGTGAGATCAACAATCATGCAGTACCGATTCAAACGCGAGATTGCAGCTTTCAGTGTGTTGCAAAAATCCAGCAAGATGGCAGTTTCTTGCATATATTGGTTAAACCAATCCTCATCTGATCCTAGAGATATAGGCATGTTGAATTTCTTGAATAAGGCAAGGAGGTCGGTTTGCATCTTTTTCAGTAGAGTCATTGCTTCGACAGACCACTTTAGGGAGACTGATTCCTTGGCCAATGACTCGTCAAGCCTCGTGAGACCATCGACAACAGATGAGAAGAAGAGAGATGCATCTTCTTTTAGGTCGGTAGTGTACTGGCTATATGGTATCATCCATGACAGAAGGGATCCTCTCATACTACTTGATCACATTAAATGTGAAGTGAATAATTCTGTGCAGATATCAGCCTAGCTATATGATAAATTTGGTTTGATTCTATGGTTTTGGGAAGAACATGGTGAAATAAAGAGGTTGGCTTCTACTTGTAGTTTGCATGATTGGGGACTTGGGGTAGGACACATGAAGAGCTAAGGGCTTGAAGATAAAAGTAGGGGAATGAGGGAAAAGAATATAAACTTTTATCATCTACCCTTCCATACTTTTTAATTGAATGCTTGCCCTTCAATAGACTTCTTAGGACCATCAGAAAAAAACTTCTTAATGCGAATGAGTTTGCATGACATTGTATGTGTTCTGAATGATTTTGCAGCCGATCGATCGTATGCAAATATTAATATTTTGAGGGTTATACAAACCAAAGCTTCCAAAACAATATTGAGAGAACGTAACATCATGAAGGGAAGCGTGATGCCAAAGGGCTTGAATAAGTATTGGAAGAAGAGAAGTCACGCAAGGGACAACTAATTGCTGCTAGTACTATTCATTAGTCTATAATTTTGTCCTCAATTACTTGGGCTGTTGGGCAGTGGCTGCGACCAGAAAAAAAAATAGAGTATGTTGCAGTTTAATATCACCTAACTTGGGTCCAATGGTTCTGCTTCTATTAAACTATTGATTGACTTTTAAGCATATATGGGTACTTTTGGAAGGAAGGTAAGAATGTTAGTTGCAAGGAAACATCCTACTGCGCGCGTAAATATCTTTATCAGTAATGTTTAATATCACCAAAAATTTTACCATGAAAATTGTTACTAGGATGCATTTCCAGCTAGATCATGATCATGTATCTATTGATCGAATTCCCTTGATTTCGAAAAAGTACATTTGTATTATGTTGCTTTTGAGCCGACTAATTTTGTTCCCATTTTTGTCCAGGACAGTGAGATAAATTATTAAAGACATAATACCAAAGCACTCCATCTTACGAACAAAGGCAAACCACGGAATGAAGAAACCTAATGACATGAAAAGGACTCATTCGGTTGGACATCGACAAAGCATTTGGATCAATGAATTTATTTATAATATAAAAGAAGCCTCTCGATTTCCAACGTAACACTCTCCTACTCCTTCCTAATTATATGTGCCCAAGTTATTCTCTCACTTGTCATGCGCACAATCTATTATTCATGTATATCCAAGCGAATATTACTTATCTTTTTACATGCAGCCTTCATTTCAGTTTTAGATGTACTAATTTTTAAAGGAGATTCCAAAATTTTGGTGGGTGCTCACTAATTCCATTAAATCCTTCTTTACCGACTTCAGCAACTCTCATCTTTCAGTTTAGTTCCGTTCCTCTCAATCATTTCTCATACTATATAAGGCTGTTATACATTTAAAAAAAAAAAAAAAAAAAAGAACAATCTTATGGGTTATAACCTTTATCCTTGGAAAAGTAACTCTTTTTTCACAATATTTTTATATGTCAAAATGAAACATTGCTGTTAGTCCCACTTGTTACTATAGTAGTAGAGCAGATATGCATTAATTATGATCTCTGTAGCAATCTTATCCAATTATAATTTTGCATTACGCTTTGCTAGACAGGCCATGCGTGCAACATTGTAAATGTCCTTATTTTTAGATGAGATGTGTATTAGAAGTTAGCTCTGCTGCTCGGTAATCAATGTATTTCAAATTTAATACAAAATAAAAAAAACATGAAGAAAAACATAGTTTCCTAAAACAGGAGAAAGTAAGAATTTCCTGTACCAAAGTTTTATTAAACTTGACACTGAACAACCTTGTTTATCTGTTTAGACCGTACCGGCGTACACCATTACTCCATTAGCCCGTGAAGTCTTCTAAAGACTATATAATATATAAATCCGAAGCCTGCTTCAGCTTGCAGATCAATCACGCAATTAACCTGCTTCTATTTATATTAATATTTTTTAATATTATTCTATATTTCTCTAAAATTTTTCTAAAGAAATAACAAAAGTGCTATACTGCTTGGTCAAACGCTCATTTGAATGGACATTTTTTTCTTTTATTTGAGGAGATCAGGAGATATAGAACAACATTTAGAGAGAATACTATCACAACTGACCAACAAACTTCCATTACCTGCCCAACAAATTTCTAACCAAATGCTGCTTTCACTTCACATTTCGCTTCGGTTTACAACTGTAACCATCGAAATGAACGTTTGTCCAAACAGCATGGTACTTCTTTTTATTTTTTTTAGAAGATATATAACAACAAAATAACAACTAAATAAAAATGTATTTAATTAGATTTGCTTCGGCATGTCAATTTTAAACACATTGGGCTTATTTTGTTGAATTCTTTTTTGCATCCATTACAGTTCTCATTCTTATTGAAGATAATTCCACATGAATCTAAGTTGGGCTTGCATTGAATTTGGACAATCCGTCCAACTTATGGCCGCAAAAATTCTCACTCAATTTCTCAGGCATGCTAATAATATAGCACAAACAAACCCCTCTCTTTGCAACCAGGCTGCTGATTGTGTTGTTCATTATGAATTTAGAAGTACACAACACAGAAAAAAATCAAGCATATCGAACCGTTAAATCAAGAAATAATAAAAGCCATTTATTAAACTGTAGCTCAAAATTCTGATGGCTCATGATTAAACCTACTTTAATTATTAAAGCTACTTGAAACTCAAATAATAACAGATTAAAATCTCATTAAACATTTTAATTCTTGCCAACTAGCTCAACAAAAGAAAAATGTTTTCTGCCTAATTCTCCAATAACATTCACTGTCACGCTCCCCTTGATGCAGTATCAATAAAAGTTTCCTGTAACTTTTAAGTTCCGACAAATTCTGTCGCCACAAACAAAAAGAAAACAGGATGAAAAAATTAAATTAGTTTTAAGCCTATCTAAAACGATTTAACAAAAGAAGAAAGGAAGTACTCATCACATTTGCAAAGCCAGACCATGCTGTTAGGGCAACCAAATGTTTCCTTAAATTATTCGATCCATTTGAGTTCTAATTAGATCTTTCATTCCTAATCTCAAACAAATTTCTGAAATAAACCTATCCTGAGACAAACGGTCAGATATAAAACTGGTAAAATAGCAGCATGTTGCTCTATTATTAAGGATCTCAATTCATTTTTCTTTTCATTCAGCCCTAAGATTAATTTACTAATCTGCAACTGTTTCCTAAAATGCACGCACTAGTACTCACACAAACTGGTAGATACCTTATAGCTCATCCTTGGTCGGTGAGTCGGCAGTAGCAGGTGAATCTGTGTTAGCAGTAGCAGGAGAATCTTTGTTCGTCTTTATGAAGTCAATTATAGCTTCAGCAGTCCTGTCACCGTCGTACTGCACCAGTTTCCCACTGGCAGAAGAGAAGTAAATGGTTGGGTACCCTGTTACTTCAAAATCCTTTGGCACGTCATTTGCTGTGGCATCCTACAGGCACCCAAAAAATAAATAATGATAACATCAAAATCAAATTTACCTAAATTGGTAAAACAAACTCATGAAAGGCAAAAATTGAAGCAAATACAAATATGCATCAACTCAAAATATAAGTGAAGAAATACAATTGACCATCTCATTTTTTATTATTAACAATGTATAGTTTCAATAAAGTTACCATCTTCGCGATAACAACATCCTCTTCATTTTTCAAGGTGACAGCTACTTCTTCCAAGATTGGTGCCAACTTTTTGCAATGGCCGCACCATGGTGCATAAAACTCAAGCAAAACTGCAGAAATAAACAAACAAATATCCTCGTATTGAAATTTCAATTCCCAATCCTTAAAAAAAATAAAAGACGAGACAAACATAGAAATAAATGAAGATAATTGAGAAGGTAAAATTTGATATACCATTTTTCCCAAACTTTAGGACAAAGTCAAGGAGGTTATCCGCAACTACTACCTTCACTGGTTCATCATTCACCTCTGGAATAGCCTCAGACTTTTTGTATGCCTTTAATTTACCTTCCTGCACATCTCAGAATAAGGGAAATTTAGATGTTGATACAAATTACCAAATGCGCACACAAGTACAACAATAACAGGATTTAATCAGAGAAGTAGAATTACCGCATAGTCCTTCAACCAAGGAATGATTTGATCAGGCTCCAAGTTCGGGTTAAGGTACTTCTCTCCATCAGTCTGTTGCAATACTATAAGAGGCACTTGATCTTCCTTCAGGCCAAAGTACTGAAATACAAACAAAAATGGCCATGGAAGTAATAGGTTAGTTGAGAAAACTAAAAAGGAAGTCATTTGAAAAAGTACACCCAGTACCTTTTGCCATATTTACAAATAGAGTGTAACTTAGCAAGAAGTTCTTTAACTAAATATTGTAATTGAAAAAACGTAGACAGTTGTCCCACATCGTGTTCAATTAGCAAACAAGATTTGATGTCTTTTTTCCTTTAATATTAAAATCAAAGGATGCTGATTAGCAGTAGAAATGTGAAATATTTTGATAAATTTGGAAGCATGTGGCAGCTCCTTGCAAAAGACTCAAAATACAGACAAAAAAGGGGTTGGGGCGAACCTGGAAAGCACCTTGACTCGCCTCAATATCACCAATCAAAAAGCTTATATCTTTTCCCTTAAACTGCTTGGCAGCCTCATTCAAGTTTGACCGGAAAGCTTCAAATTTCTCTGAAGAGAAGTTCAGGAAAAGCATGGCCTAAAGGTTGCCAAGTTTCCAACAAGTAAAAATGTCATTCACCACAAAATTGATTATCTGAGATAATAGTAATTATAAATTTGTTAGAAAATTCTTACTTTGGTGTTCTCCTTATTGAAAAATTTGATTAGATAAGGGTGATTGGATGGGTCATTATCAAAAGTTGCAACAGTTGGCATGCTCTCAGTTTCGATAAATGACTCTAATGCTTCTGCAGTGAAATCCTGTATAGCATGGATTAGAAAGAATTTGTAAGGAGTCATCAAAGTAGGGATAATCTGGCACCACTGTATAGTACTGTAATTACAAAATAGGTATGGCATGATAATGCATGATGACTGTACATTCACAAAAAAACATATTGCACTATTTTCTCACATTTATTGTATCATGCTGCTCGATTCAGGAACATCGAAAAGTCACATTTTGGTTCATACCGTCTTCAATTAAGTTAATTGAGACCTCATATAGAAAACCAAACCAGAGGATGATTTAACATGGTCATGGGTATACCATAAATAAACACAATTTTTGCAATCTGAAGATATTTATCATGAAGCTTAAATATTATATACCTTGATATCAACAACTAGCTCATCAAATGGCTTAAGAAGCCTGACCAAAGGCCCCTTGGTTGTGGTATCTCCACGAGGAAGGAGCTTGGCATCAAGGGTATGGGCAAAATCATAATCTGACCGCAACTTGTCAGCAACTGACATGAAGGTGTCGTACTCACTACCACTATACTCAGAAAAGATACCCACCTATATAAAAAATCATATAATTAAATCAATGAAGATAATTTATTTATTTTCATCTATTTCAGCCGTTTAGTGGCCTTTATAAATAATTAGTTTGGCTGCCTCGTGTGCGGACTTTAATTCAACGAACCAAAGAAGTATCAAACTTACAATATAAACTTTATTCCCTTCTGTGAGTTTGGCTGCCTCGTCTGCAGTCTTAATCTCCATGGATGCAGGGCCCACTTGCTTCTTAAGATACTCAACTATTCCATCAGCCTCCCTCGGTCCCTTGTACTCTTGCACACTGGCCCCTTGGTTTCTTATTATTTTCAGTGTAGGGAACCCTTTCACATCATATTTGCTGGCAAGTTCACGGTTTTTTTCCTCATTGGCATCAACCTTTGCAAGGACAACTGGAGGGTCATGACTTGCCAGAATAGATGCAGCCTTCTCATACTACATTACAAAAAATACAAAATCATGAAAAAACGTGAGCAAAAAGTACATAAAGGATTTATATTTTATCACTAACTCATATTCTTGAAGATGTAGATTGATAGCATGATAAAATTTTAAAACATTTGAAGCTCACCATAAATTAATAACATCATTTGTGTCTATATGAATACAGGCAATTACCCAAATCACTTTTCATCTAACTTCTACTTGGAACATTTAAAATTTCCACTGCCTACACACTTGTCCCAAAAGGCAAAAGATAATAAATCAGCAGCACCTAGTGCATTTTCTTACAAAACAAGTACAATGAAGTACTATTAGTCATCCTTTTGTTTGGTCTCTGGAATGTCTTGTTTAATATGGAAAATAGGGAAATAAGTGAAAAGTGTACTGGATATTTCAAGGATCCATACAGAATATACATAATTTATGATTATGTACAGTAAGTATTCAATACCTCAGGAGCAAGTCTCTGGCAATGACCACACCTGTAATCAGGAAATTTTGATTGAAAGCAGTTAGAATTTAAAAATAAAAAATAAAAACAAAGGACTGCATATGGCATAAAGAAGGCCAAATCTCCAACTAATCTTAAAATTAAGTAAACTGAATTTTAGATTTATCTTCCAGCATAATGAGTTAAATCAAACAAAAATCAACCTTTATATTTCAAAGATTTACTTGAATGAAATAAAATATTGACATTAAGAAGTATGTAATACGATATGAATCTCCTTTTTTTTCATTTTCAAATTACCTCATTTGTATGGGAATTCAAGCCATACAACAGACATACACAGATATATGTGAAACAATTGAACAACTTCTCGAATTAGATCTGCTCATAAGAATTGGAAACAAAAGGAAAGACCTGTACTAGAAGAGATATAATTCAAAAATTAACACCAAAATGGCATAAATTTCAGACTAGCGACAAATCGCTCCTCCAGGAAACATTCTGGATCCAACATTCTCGATATTATGTAAAATAAACCTAAATAATTTCTCAACATAAAATTTCTAAATCTTAAAATAACCAGCCAGTAAGCTACACTGACAATCCAGCCAAAAAATAGTAAAAAAAACAACCTTAAACCCTAGATCGATCAAATCAGAATCACAAATTCTACTAAAATTCAACATGTACGAGTCAGATCTGTGAAATTACCAAGGTGCGTAGAACTCAACAACAATGAATGGGTTCTTGGAGATGGCATCGTCGAAGTTCGACGCGTCAAGCGTCAGCACCTTCGAATCCTCCGTGGCATCTCTGGTCGCCTCCTCAGCCGTGGCAGAGAAGACGAGAAGAAGGGTAAATAGAGCATAGATCGGAACCCTAGAAATCGCCATGGAAGAAGAAGAGTGAGAAACCGAGGTGCAAAGCTGCTCGGTCTGGCTGGTTTTGTCGTAGAAAACCCAAATCCGGATCCTTTTATTAGTAACTCTTGACGAAGAAACTTTTCGAATATACTCTTGTAAAAGAGGAAAATTAGAAATTAAGTTTATTGCGTAGTACAATATTTCACGAGTATAGAAAAGAGAAAAATGGTACGGTTTATTTAATGTCTGGATTTTTTTTAGTAATTTTTTATTATATTTTCAATTTGAATATTTATTATAATTTTATAGTAATTTAAAATAATTAATTAGCAGACATTCGCTAATGAAAATGTTTAATTAATATTTCTAATTAGATAATATGAATTCGTTGATTTTCTTTCATATTATTTAACTATAATTAAATATACTTTTTTCTTAAATAAATTGTATAGATATTTAATATTAAATTACAGTGTATTATTCAATGATGAGCATGATGCTTTAATAATTACATCATATAATAATGTAACTATAATTCGAAAATTATGAAGAGATTTGTTTGAATAAGTAGATGGAATTATTTATTGATTGATTGTTCAAATATGAAGCAAATCTTTTCTATAAAACTTATCTTACAATCAGTGGCGAAGGGAGGGGGAGGCTGGCGAAGGCCAGGCCTCCCCTAAGAATTATATTTTGTAAAATTAGTTATTAAGTTTTAACTAATACGATTAAAAATTTGGTCCCTTGGGCTCCCTCGGTACTAACCCAAATGTAATTTTTGAAGTCCATTATCAAATCTTTCTTCGCCCTATAGTATTTTTTTCTCTCTTTTTTTCTATTCATTTTTGAGTTTAAGAGAGAAAAATTCATCGACACTGAGCAACGTCAACTCGCTCTGACGTTCTGTCGTTCTAGCTCCATGCAATCACCCTTCTTCTTATGCCAAGACTGCACTCCTACTCTTTCGACCTCTGTCTTGGCCCTTGCTATTTCTCTATTCTGGCTTCGCCACTGCTTACAATGTTACTGAAAATTAACGCACTTCATAGGACGAATCATCAAATCCAAAATAAGATGGCTTCCTATCCTATAATGTAACATTTTAGAAAAATATCAGTCCCCAGAAATAAATGTGACAGGTCGAAGAAAGTACAAAAAAATATCTCATTTACGAGGTCTTTTCAGAAAGTCATCCCTGTAGAGTGGATCAAAAGCCATGATTACCGGATTTTCTGTGGTCAAGAATCTGTTGTTCAGCTTATTGTTTAAACAATAAACAGTAATTGGCTGGCTGTGCTTCGATCGTTGATTTGCAACATAAAAAGGTTTAAACAAATGACAACAATAAACCCATGCGTAACGTCTTCCGTGGATCAGACTAAAACGCTCTACTTTTTATCCAACACAAGAGAGGTTTTAAATTTCTAATTTCTAGTGGATCCATTGTGGGACCAATTAGTTGGTTGTTAAACGTTATTTGTATGACTTGCATGAGTTTCTAGTCTTCACCCACTCATGTGATATTCGCTTAAAATTATATGTTATTTTAGTTTTTTTTTCCTTTTTTTATTTTTTATAACTTGATCTGGAATTAAAATATCTCTCAAAAATAATTTCGATAAAATTTTGCGAAATAGTTTGTCATACATTTTATTAAGAATAAAATGAAATTTTGAAATAGAGTTCATTTTTTTTAGTTAGTAAATGAGTACAATATGGATTTGATCTGGTAACATGCTGTTTGAGGTATTTCAAGACTTATAAAGCGTCGTACAAAACTGGATCAAAATGTGGTCCAAGTGAATCTGTTTCTGTGTAGATACGAAACAGCTAATTGATCAGTCCGTCAATTACGTCCATGATTTGAGTTGCTTGTTGAGTTGTTGGAAACGCAGAAGCGGTTGCCTCGCAGGTCTCATTCAGTTATTTTGTAGAAAATTAGAAATACAAAACCAAAGCTTGACCAAAAAAAAATTAAAAAATACACGAAAACAATTACTAGTTTTACAGAATACCCAAAAAAGAAATTGGGGAAAGGTTTTGTGTTTGTTTGGGCACTTTCAGCCGTCTGGGCTGCCATTGGGGAGTGAAGCGTGCTTTGCATTTTGAATGTTTCTTTGTTTAAATTATAAATTATATTGGATATTTAAGTTGGAAACTTGTAATTGATCAATTGGTTAATCCGGATCAAAACTTATTATATCTAATTTACAATTTAAAATATGTCAGGTAGATATTTCATTTATCTAATGCTGAGACATTTGTTGCGCAAATTAACACTTTAACTGAAATAATTTAATTCACTATCTGCTATAAAATGCTATAATTATAAAAACGAAGATGCTTTTAGTAATTATAGAAACTGATTGACACTTTTATATAATTATTAATTATTAATATTAATATTAATTGTAAAGTTATAAAATTTTAATTAATTCACATCCTTACAATTTAAAAACTTGTCAACTGCTTGAGAAAATGGAGATATTGCTGGCATTTATTTATTGTTTCGACCATGTAACTTATATTTCTTAATTTCTAATTGTTATAACGATCAGCAGATCCTGCTTGGTCGCTTGGTGCCTTAATATTGTTCGATGCGAACGAAAATAGGTGACGTAAAACTGCTAATGTAAACAATGGATAATATAAAAAGATCAATAGACGATTGAATTTTCATTTGAACAGGAATTTAATTATTAGAGATAAAATCCCCAACATGTGGGCGAGGTAGGTTGGATATAATCAATCGCAGCACGACTCAAACCCGACTAATTGATGCAGATTTGTCAAATATAAAATTTCAGGTATGGTTTAGCACGTTCGTCGCTTTCATATATCATTGAACTATCAATATAAAATTTATTAATCGAAGATTTTGCGACCCACAGGGACGCACGAGAATTGGGAATTAGGAACCAAGAGTGCGTATCACTATTAGGCATGTGAAACAAGAAACCAAATCTGGTCAGAAAAATAATTGGAGGTTTCCTCTGGTTGTATGGCTATGTTACATGGGTACGGATACGAGTACCGTACCTGGTACAATTCGGGTACAGCGGTTCGAAAATTTTAAAAAATCTCCGGTACGGGTACGACGATATATATATATATATATATAAATATTTTTAATATGATGAGAGTTGATGTATATGAAATTTTTGACATTTCTTATGAGATTTGAAAAATTATTTGAATTCTTTGTATATCTATAATTAGAAAAATTTATATCACTAAATATCTCATATTTTTGTGGGCACTCATATAAAATTCCACAGCCAAATAAATTTTTGAAGACTTTGAAACAATTTTAAAAAATAACACATCTTAATGAAAATTTAATTTATGAGATTTAAAAAACTTATTCGAATTTTTTATAAGTCTATAATTAAAAAAATTTATATCACCAAATTTCTCATATTTATGGGAGCGTGCATATAAAATTTCATAGCAAAATGAAATTTTAAAGACCTCCAAACAATTAAAAAACAAAATTATATTTCAGTAAATGGAGCTGTCCATTTCATCCGGTTTTGAAGTTGAAACTTTTAGTCCCACATGGGGTATGGAACTTATAGGTGCATACTATATAAGGATTGAGTTGTAGAATGATGCGAAAGTTTGTGCACGCATGGGATGGCAGCATGTGGGCTCGGCTGGGCCGAATTTTAGAAGATGGGCTATTGTCAACTTAAATATAAATATATATATTAAATATTTTCCCATACCAGTCTGTTGGCGTACTCGGTTCGTACTCGGTGCCGTACCCAGTTCGTACCCGGTACCGGTACCGGTACTCCTGCAGATATGGAGTACGGGGTAACATAGTTGTATGGGCATTGGGAATATTCTTAAAAGAAAAAAAAAAGAAAAAAGAAGTTTACAATCTCACATTGCTAGTAGCTCTAAGGTGATGTCTCTCAGGTTCAAACATCAGCTGTCAAAACACCACACAATATCAGTATAAAATATTACTTTCAAAAGCATAATCAAGAGCAAAAAAATAACGGTATGAATGTATCTCTTTCTTACTTGCCCTTACAACCAAAATTAAAAAATCTTGCAAGAGGAAGGATTAAAATGAGAAAAATAGTTTGAGAAAACCACAACCTATACATGTAAGAAATTACTTATATGGCAAACCTTGCTTGCAAATGCATGCTTACAATTTCTTATTATTTCCTTCTGCATATTATACCACTTAGGGGGTCGTTTGGATTGCTTAGGAATAGTTTCTTTCTAGGAATAATTTATTCTTAGACAATATTTTCTTCCCAAAGTTACACACTTTCTAATGTTTTCTTCCTAAAATCCTTATTCCTTCCTTATTCCTATACGATCCAAACGAGTCCTAGGTGTGTTACTGGTATATGCTGAACTTTTGGAGCACATACCAGTTGTACATGGCCGTTGAACACAACAAAAATTGTAATTTTTAATAAATTTTTGTCGGTAAAACAGAATGAGTATTTTTGTCTTATAAATTTGGGGCAAAACACAACGTACTCAGGAAGCAAAATATCACTAGTTGTATTTTTGTCTTATATAATTCTTGTTTGTGTATTGTCTAATGTCTGTGCCTCTGTTCTGTATTACCACTAGTCAGTCAGTCTTTAAGAGCACTAGATTGCTTTGGTGTCGTGGCTTCGCCGCGACCACCCTTCGGAATTCGGATGAAGTTTTGTGTAAATGTTTGGCAATATTTTCTATTTTTTTGAACTGACAATGCGTTAATCGCACAACATTTTGGCATTAGTTGAAGATGCTTTACATTTGAGCGTGCAGTGGTAAGTAACACCTGTCAATTGTGCGAAGCAATTATTAGCAAGTTAATTTTAAAAATATGCGTCAGCTATTAAATTCTGAAAGTTCAGTAGTATTATGGCTTTTTATCAGTTAATAATGGAAGGAAGAAACAGAAGAATTTTTTTTTAAAAAAAAACAACGGACGAATAAGAAAGAAATTACGATGGCTTTGTTTTATCGTATAAAAATATGCGTAAAAGAAGTGGAAAGTATACTTGTGTAACAAAAATTTATGAGGTGCAAGAACCTAGTAGGATAATTGGAAGAGAGATTATGTATGTTACAAGAAATGCAAACTAAGAACAAATACAACTCATAGTTTATAATATGACAAAGATGTAAGTGGCTTTACATAGAACATTAATTAAGATATAGGTTGTTATAAGAGTGGAATTTTAATCAGAACTTGAACCTTTACATGTTCGTTTCATCATAAAATTATGGCGAAGGTTAACTCTAAATCTGAAGTTACAATAGATGTATAACTGTACCATGTAATGAAAAAGGGAGATAAAAAAAAAAAAAACTAAACTATAAGAATTGCATGCAAATAAAAATAGTATCTTAGCCGAAACATCAATAACTTAATCCGAAGGAACTCACGTATAAGAAGTTATCGATTGAAAACAAACAGAATTTATACTTCACGATACACTTACAAAAGCAGTACAACGACATCGTCAGGCAACACGGAATACACAGTGTACATCCAGATGCTGACACATAAACTTAATAAAAAAGAAAAGAAAAGAAAACGTTACAGTGCATACATACAGAACGTTTCAGTACAAGAGTTGCATGAAAACCAGCACAGAAAATGATATTCACATATGGTAGATACTGTGACGTAACAAAATAAAAAAAAAAAACATGATTATATTTGAAATGGTCACTCGATACGTATATCACTTTGCAGATGAAACATCCTCTGTAGTGGACTCGCCACTTTTACAATGAGAGCTGCAACCATATTTTAAAGTACACACTCATTATTATTAATATATGTACATATAACACTAACCAAAAAAGTCGAGAGAAGAAAACTAACAGGTACCTGCTATCATATTCTTCTGGTTTTATACGTTGAGTGTGCTTTCTGTTGCTAGTATCAGGGGACTGTTCCATACCCTGCCACTGACAAGGTGATGCATTCTTGGATGATTACAACAGCAAATTTATATAAGTAAAAGTGACTGTAAGCCAGTCAAGCGTAATTAATAAAATTCTATAAAATGAGCGCACTGTAATTGATAGAGTCCTACTAAATTGTACCTCCTTTTTAATTTTGTCATGGAGAGTCAACTTGAGCTCATATGAGTTATTAAAAGAGTCTGCGTTGCCAGAAAAGGTGAAGGTGCCATCGGGTTACACATCAGCATCGACATCGACATCCTTAGCATCTGGTACTTTGAAGAAATATACCAGTAATTAATGTGTTGCCCCTTAATTTTATTATACCAGCAAAGCCCCTTAATTTTATTATACCAGTAAAGCCCCTTAATTTTATTATTATTATTAATGTTTTGAAGGAATATGTAGCACAGTAATCAATGTGTGTGTATAAATAATTAAGCTCTACCATAATCCCAGATAATTTAAAGGTTATAGATTCATAAAATAAATCAATAATTCTATAATAATGACAAAAGAAATGCCAATTACAGGTACCCTGATTATGTTAGTACCTACATGCCTGCACATGTTTCAATAGAAGCTTGAGGTGTTGACCGGTACAGGTACCCTGATTATGTTAGTACATAATGGTGAAATAGTCGACCTTTGAAACTTTTTTTCCTGTGACATTGGATTAATAAAACATAAGCAAATTTCAACTCATATCATTGACCTTTCGAACTTTATTTCCCTGGCAACATGATATAAAAAAGTCAAAAATCAATCATAAGAAAATTTCAATCAAATCAAGCAAACTGAGTAAGAAAATTTAAATCGCCAACTAAAATCTTATGAGATTCACTAACTCATCAATTGAAAGAACAATAATTACTGGCACAAATGCAAACAACGATTTGTACATTATAAAAACATCTAAATGTACCTCGACTATAGCTGTGATAACATCAACCAATCCCCTCGAGTTTGCAATAACAGTAGCGTGTGCTAGAGCCATAGGTCCCACCATCTCTGAGTACATTAGGAGCCGTACAACCTCGGTCTCATCAAATAAAGTCGCCTTGTTCAAGGCATCCTCAGAGGCATCGTGTGACGCTCTATAGATATCGACGTGTCTTTCATGTGCAACTACAGTGGTTGCATATCCTTTAAATACTTTTATGTTCACATCAGCCCCAGCATCCTGATTATAATAAAAAATAAGTTCACTGATTAGAGATATTATGTTTACTATGGGACATATCATGCTACTTACAAATACACCTTCTATGTTAGTTTCATTTTAATTTTCTTCAAATTTTGAAAAGCCACTTCACAGTTTTATATAAGCGACCTTCAAATATATGATTATCAAAAGAGGTACAATAAAGAAGTTCAATATTGAATACGTGTAATTATTCTACCGAAGTGTAGTGCATCCAACAGTAGCTGATTTTACAACTCTAGTTCTCCTCACCTTTGCTAACCTTGACCCCGACTTCTATGCTACTTGAGTTTTCAATTAAATATGATGATCGTCAAATATACATAAGTCATATACAAAAACCTATTCGAAAGTAGAAAATGAAGTTCAACCTGTAGCATTTCGATTTATTTGCAGATGAGATAATTTGGGTAGACGGGTTGCTACAGACCTTTTATTTCTTTTAGAATAGGTACATCTTCTTTCACTGAGATGCCTAAATCAAAACCCAAAGAAGCAATAGCAAGGATAAACACATAAATCAAAGTAAACCATATATAAAAATACCAGGCGCTTTAAAAGGAAAAAGTCTAATACCTTTAAATTATTGATCCGATTCATCATATTACTAACAGTGGCTCCTGCAAGTTGGGTGCCTATTTTCTTTGGAAAAACATCATAATTTTCTTTGTCTCTATCTCCATGAACTCTAAATCTGGAAAATTCAAATTAAAATCACTAAAAAGCTTTAGCAACTATAAAAAAATTTAAAACTCTGTCATCAGCATTGAGAAATTTAAAAGAGGAGGAAACCCAAAGAGCTAACAATGAAAAATAGGAAAAAGGAAAGAAAGCACATATTTGATACAGGAGTGCATATCTACTGCTAAAAGCTTCCCAATTGATGCTGCTCTTGTAACTGTCATGCGTCATTATTTTATTTTAATTGTAAGAGCAATCCGAAAGGGGAAAAAGTTCTCATAAAGAATAGAGCAATTCAGATTATATAAAGTTATTTTCAACTGCGGCTGTCGCAGTCATTAATAGAAATTTTGGCATTAAGCAAAACAAAAATAGAAAAAGAATATTATAATTATAATACCTTGGTGCAAAATTTTTTAGCCTGCCTATAGTCTATCAACGTGAGCTAACATTCAGCATCGTTGAGGTAGCAAAATACTTTGAGCAACTTTGATTGTTTAACCTCCTCATTACTGAATGAACTATCATACTGACTGAATTGTTGCCTAAAAGAAACAAATGAGAGTAAATAAATAACTGATCTTAGACTTCACAAAGAGAATTTTGATTCTTAGCATGAATTTTTCTAAGGCTGGTTTAATAATTTTACACAGTTTTTGAAATTAGGACATTGTACTGGTATTTGGGTTCCAGGACAGTTAGATATCGTTTTGAATGTTGATTTAGTCACTGCTTGGAATTAGGATTTGAAATTCTTAGATCTAAATCAAAACATAGATACATAGTGGCATTTGGTATGATTTTTGTAGGAACTGACCTTGTCAATCTGACTGTCCTAACATGCCTGCTATACTGAAATGAAGCTACACCTGATTGCCTTAACCTGCCAACCAGATTGAATTGACCCTCACAACATCCGACTGCCTTAACATGCCAGGTCGAGTAAACTTGCCAGTTTTCTGTCAGATTATCAAATGTCCATCAAATTTGTCATTAATGTGAACATATACAAACCACCGATTAAAAAAAATAGCATACCACATTTATATATGTGAAATTCAGTCAAATGTTGTACAGAGAAATTATCAACAGAAAGAATATGATGTACACATTTCATTATTAGATATACCTGTTATAACTCACATGCAAGTAACGAATGAAAGCACATACGAACTATCGATTAAAATCCAAGAAAATAGGAACATGCTATATGCATTACTGATAAAGCCTTATAATATTTGTAAATAAAATAATTGCTGCAACGGAAAAATCTTAAAAGGACTAAAAATGGTGAAATATCCGTAACAATTATGTGGAAGTGTAAATAAATATAAATACAAATTAAATAGGCGTTAATCCGCGGTCACGCTGTAAAACATACGAGTAATAATGGGCCTCATACTGTATATGAACATTTCGATCCAATTCAAAAAAAAAAAATATAACACAACGGGCCATCAGAAAACTATGGCAACAATTAACCCAAAACAATATAAAAGTAAGACAATAACTTACCTCTAAAAAATGATATTAAGAACGAACCACCTTCTAGGAAGCAATACCTATACAACAAACACAACAGTTGTGGTCAATATGAAAGTTCAAAATCAAATGAAAAATTACTATATGAAATAATTACATGCACGCATATCTTTATATCTGACATACTCTCTTATAAAAAAATGCATCATTATATAGTAACAAACATCACAGATACACATATACACATACCTAGACGACTAAAAATCTCTTTGAACACAATATTCCGAGTAAATGAAGCGTTACATCCATCTGGATTGGCAATGAGGATCTTAACACCTTTTTTATTACTGGCACGGGATAACGCAACATATAATTGCCCGTGAGAAAATACAGGATTAGGAAGGTAAATGCCTATGTTAGCTAAAGTCTGGCCTTGGCTTTTATTAATTGTCATAGCATAACAAATTCGTACAGGGAATTGTTTTCGGCGTAGAGTGAATGCCCATTTGACTTCTTTCTTGATAAATATAATCCGAGGTATCAACGTCCTCTTGCCTTTACCATGTCCGGTCATAATTTCAGCCTCAATACAATGAACACTCAAACGAACAACCACCAAGCGAGTGCCGTTACAAAGTCCTGCTGATTGATCGATATTTCGAAGAAGCATGATAGGTATCCCAACCTTAAGAGGAATATGATGATTAGGAACACCATTCGGAGTTAGCATGTTCAAGTATTCGGGAGGGTACATATCACACAATTTCTTCGACATTTTATTTCCTTCCTGTAACGTATCGCAGCTAAAGTAATCGTATGATTCACCCGGTATAAGCTCAGCGACAAAAGCATTTACATTATCAGCCGATGCATTTGTTGGTGTCACAATGGCACGTTCACGTAAATATTCCACGTCCTTGTACCTAAATTTTAGATTCGAATAAACAGCGTTAACGATAGTCGAATAGTGATCCGAAGAGGCAGGTAGTAGCAGCGATGACGGTATCTCAATCCAATCAGAATCGTTCGAGTTATATAATTTTTTGCCCGGAACTGTACCATTTCCAACGTTTATAAGCCAATCGGAAAAATGTCGTGTCTCAATGCGTTCACTTGAATCCATATCCGCACGAAATAGTCTCATATTAATGGTTAATGTCAGAACTTGACAATGCAACCATAGAGGTGAATACAAAACACACGAATGTATGGTATCGTTACGTGTACCACCAGGCACAATAGGCAAAGTCTAACGAAAATCACCCCCCAATAAAACAGTAATACCTCCGAATAATTTAAACCGTCGATCAACATCGATAGCACCCATTATATCTCGAAGGCTAGTGTCTAAAGCTTCAAAACAGTGCCGATGATTCATCGGAGCTTCATCCCAAATAATAAGAGAAGTATTTTGGATCAACTTAGCTAAATTAGTTCCAAGTTTTATATCGCAAGATGTAACGTTCGACTTATCAGCAGGAATTTTAAACCTGGAATGTGCAGTACAACCACCTTCCAAAAGTAGTGCCGCAAGGCCAAACGACGCAACCGGAAGAACAATTTTTCCTTGAGAACGAACTGAAGCAATAATCGTCTGCCATAAAAACATTTTACCGGTTCCACCATGACCTTGTACAAAGAAGAATTGTCCGGCATTACTTTCGATAGAGGCCATCACAGCATTATAAGCGCGCGCTTGATCAGAGTTAAGTGAAGCTTTCATACGTATCGAATCAGCAATCAGGCCTGGCCTATTAAACGACAACTGTTCTCTCATCAATCGGTTATCAACATGAGACACCAAGCTAGAAGATGGCGATGGTAGATTATAAGACTCAAGCGACTTTTCAGCCTGCATAAGATCCTGCTGCAAACATTCTAATATGTAGTTCTTTTTTATCTCATCTGATAATTGCACGATTGTACCACCACTCCCTCCCCTAAAATGATGCTCGATATCATCACCCAACAGATGCCACGTATTTTCCCATAGGTACAAAGAATTGGCAGGCTCACTATGTAACAATATATAAACAAATAGTTTTCTCAGTTGAGGAGAAGTTGACCATGTAGCAGCATCACTAATAGCATTAACCCATTCACTGCCATCTTCTATCAAGGAAGCAGCCCTGCAAGCTTCCTGGAAAGTTCCATAAAGCACACCATTTATTGTTCGTAAAGACTCAAAAGAAGTAGCACCACAAATTTCTGCAAGCAACAAACGCAAATAGTACAGTTCACCTAGACTCGGGTGTACATAATACATACGACCTAGTCGCGTCTATTTAATACGTAGTGTCCAGATTTTGTACTTACAATTCCATACATACTTTTCAGGTATTTGAATGTATTTCAATTTTCGTGCATCGGGATCTCTAATATTAAGGGCAAACCATTCGATTAATTTAGTCCGCTTAAGGCTCTCATTACTAACGATAAAATCAAGCCGATCAAAATCATTGAATGTTATAATATTCTCATTTGGTAAATGAACAGGCAAACGCTCCACAGATGGATAACTGTGGTTAATATCGTACTGATAAAGCCGCCAAATAGCTTCAGGAGGCGTGATACAACGACAATCCAAGTAATTTCTTACCTCATTCACAACCGGCTGATTCACAGAAGAAATCCGACTTGAAGATACCGAATTTTTATCTATAGAAATATACTGATGATATCGTTATTATTCATTGGTATTTGGACTATACTTGGCACTCAAATGACACTCAAACCATTAAATTATTCAATAGATTGCTATGTTTTCCACGGATTTGGCTTTGCCGTCGTTTCTTCTCTTATTTTACAGGACTTTGATGATTTCTGGTGATGTTCGAGCTAGTAGAAGGTTTCCGGCACAAGACGAATGCTAGACGACTCATTCCTAGCACAAGAAGGCATTTTTCAGACTTCAACTCGGGCCGAGATGGATACAACTCGGGCCGAGATGGATACAACTCGGACCGAGTTACTGTAGCAACAGATCCAGATGCGCGCTTCTCCATCTCGGTCCGAGTTCACTCTATCTCGGTCCGAGTTGGACGCCGTCTTGACTCATATGGCAAGTTTTTATACAAGGAAGTTGATTGTTTTGGTAGATTTTCTTGCCCTGGCGCCCTAGACCTCTTTCCTTGTGCGTGGAACCAATATTTAAGGCTATCTCTCTGCCTTAGAAGGATATCAAAGCCTCCATACCCTAATTCCACCCTTCCATGGGCGTTTTCTCTCTTCCACCATTGGAGATCATCAACCCTCGATTCCTTGAAGCGACGGCAGCAAGGAGACACGTGGGACAACCATCTTGCAACACCCCACTGCCTAGAGATCGTAGTTTGAAAGCATAAAGGAGTATTCGGTTTATTCTTCTATGTTTTTATCTCTTGATTTCATGGGCTTGTATCTTGTGATTTATACTCTTGCTATTGTGTGTTTTAATAATATGTTAGGCTAAATTTATGTAGTCTTAGGAGTAAGGTAGTAATTTAGGTTTGGATGTTGTGATTTGACTTGTTATTTTATAATATGTTTTGTTGACTTGATTTGTTGAGAATTATTATAATTGCTTGTTTGAATTGCTTGTGAATTCCTAATCACCTTCTAGTTGTACGGCCGCATCTAGTTAAGTCTAAGTTAGGATAAACAAGATTAGTTCAAATTAAGTATTTGGGATAAATCGTAGATCCGAAAGGGGAGGTTAGTTGACACCAAAAGTGTAATTTTTAGATAGTTCAAAAGACATCTAAATATCCCTAAGAAATCCAACAAACAAGTTTAGATTAGTTAATACCTATACCAAAAGTTGTGGTTTAATTAGTCTAATTAGGTTAGGTTGTGATTAAGCCAGTTTCTAGTCCAACAAGCGAACGCTGAGGTTTAGTAAATCTAGGTTTAGCCAACAAACCCTAACTCAAGGCATAAAGTATCAAAACAAGTCAAAACCACACACTTTCACTCTCAACTCGGACCGAGTTGAAGCCAACTCGGACCGAGTTGAGGGTTGATCGCTTGAAAAACACCGTTCGATGCACGAAAGTGATAAGTTCTGTGTTCTAAAGTCCAAACCAAGGTGAAACCTGAACCCTAAGACGCTTTTTATATTGTTTAAAACCCCAAAACTATATTCTTTAGATTTCTTAATTATTTTAATTTGCAAAACACCCAAAAATATCTACTTATTTACATTGTTAATTAGTTACTTTAATTTCTTAGTATTTCTCACTTTATTTTACTGTCTAGCTTCTGAAAAATAACAAGTCCGGTATTCGAAAATCCGTCCTTTGGGTTCGACCCTAAGCTTAACTCCAAACGACTAGTGAGGTTAGGTCTAGGTACAAATTTATTTGATCCTAGGGTTTAATTCCTTCATCAAATTGGCGCCGTTGCCGGGGACGGTGTCGATATTGGATACTTGTTTGAGTATTAGGAGACTAGATTATTTTTATTTTCTTTTAAACTCACCTTTCTCTCTTTTGATTTGTAGGTCTGGCAGGTAGGACGCGAAAGAAGAAATCTCCACCACCTAAGGTTCGATATTACTTCTTTCGGAGACTTCCGGAAGACCCCGAGCTAGCTCAGCCCACCATCTCGGCTCCAACTCGGACCGAGTTCACTCCAACTCGGACCAAGTTCATCCCCGAGCAAGAGAGAGAAGGCGTAGCGATGGCCGATCCACTCACACCTGAGGCCGTTGCTCAGCAGACACGCGATTTGGAGGCCCTTCGCCTTCAACTTGAGCAAAGAGAGGCTCGTCTTAATGCCGATCGGACCCTCCTCGCTGGTCAAAGGAGGGATTTTGACAATGAGCGTCGCCGATGGGCCAATGAAGGTGAGGCGAGTGTCCACAACTCCGACAATGAAGAAGAGCTAGGACATGAAAGGACACTCGGAGAATTTGGAGCTCCTAGCGCTCGAGATGTGGGAGGACCGGTGGTGATTCCGGGCATTGAAGCCAACAATATGCAAATCGCCCCCAACCACGTCGCACTCGTGCAACAAAATCCGTTCTATGGCGATGAGAATGAGGACCCACATGCTCACTTGCAAACTTTTATTGATTGCACTCGTTTGATTAAAATTAATGGGGTTCCTCAACAAGCAATTAGGCTTTTGTTGTTTAGATTTACTCTCAAGGATAGGGCCAACAAATGGTACAAAACACTAAAAAAAGGGTCAATTAGGTCTTGGGATCAAATGGCACAAACATTTTTGGATAGATATTTTTCCGCGGATCGGTCGGATGCAATTAGGAGAGAATTGAATAACTTTGCTCAAAAAGAAGAGGAATCAATGAGAGATGCGTGGGAACGATTTAGGGACCTAGAAAATTCTTGCCCGCACCATGGAATTCAAGAATGGATGCTAATTAAATCTTTTTATGGCGGACTTTATGACAATATTAAGATTAACATTGATTCTCTTTCAGGCGGTGCATTCAAAAGGCTCGACGCGACACAAGGAAGGGACTTACTTGATTATTGCGCGAGAAATTACACGTGGTACCCTCTTCTAACTCACCGTCGCTCTAGCAATTCAAAGCAACAAGTTCATGAGATTACGGCTAGAGATGAGAGGATCGCGGAGCTAGAAGTTGAACTTGCCGCTTACCAATTGGCTCAAGGAACACATCTCTATTCGAACAAATGCGGAGCATGCGGCAAGGAGGGACATACATCTCTCAATTGCCCTCTTGCTAAAATTGGTAACAGAGGGGCCCAAGTGAACTCCCTAAATAATGGGCTCCCTTTCGGTTCAATGTACCAAAATAACCCGCCAAGCTTGTATAGAAATACCCAATTCAATAACAACAATAGAGACCAATCATTTCAAAAGAAATCCTTTTTCAATAGGGAAGAGATTCCAATTGTTGTTCAAGAATTCATGAGAGAACAAGAGAAATTTAATAAATCTGTTGCTATAGGATTGGACGAATTGAAGGCCACCACCAACGAATTGAAGGGTAATGCGAGCACTTTGCAACGATTGGAGCGAATGATGGAAACGCATTTCTCCCGACCACCCGGGAAGCTTCCGGGGCAGCCGCAGGTCAACCCAAATGCAGAAATAAAGGCCTTGCATGTTTTGAGAAGTGGGAGACAGTATGAAGACCCTCCCACGCCACTCGATGAGACAACTCGACCCCCAACTCGGTCCGAGATGGAAGTCCCGGTTGCAGAGGAGTCTATTCTGGAGCAGTTGAGACCTTTCCCTCCACTCTCAAAGGACTTGGAGACTGAAGGGCCTATCAGTGAGTCGCTGCAAGATGAACAGGAGCCCCGACCAAGCCCAACTCGGTCCGAGATCAGCTCAACTCGGTCCGAGATGGGAGGTAAAAATGGCAAAAACAGGGCGTCGGCTGAGGAAAAAGAGAAGGGATCGCAACCTAAGGCAACTTATCAACCCCCTATGCCATTTCCTCAGCGTCTCATGAAGAAGAAGGAAGATTCTCAGTTCCGAGCTTTTTGGGAGATCTTGAAGCAAATGAGGATTACAATCCCGTTCACCGACGCGATAGCACAAGTGCCCATCTATGCTAAGTTCTTGAAAGAGTTATGCACTGGCAAAAGATCAATGGAAGAACTCAAAACGGTGGCCCTATCACACAAGAGTAGCGAGGCATTGAAGAGCAAGATGCCCCCAAAACTAGAAGATCCAGGTAGGTTTGCTCTCCCTTGTACTATTGGTAAAGCGACTATTAAACAAGCCTTATGTGATATGGGAGCCAGCGTGAGTCTCATGCCCAAGACGATCTATGAGAAGATTGGCTTTGGAGAGCTTAGGCCGACAAGGATGACATTGCAACTCGCCGACTCCTCAATGCGGCTACCACTGGGCATTCTAGAGGACATTCCTGTGCAAGTTGGCAAATTTTTAGTGCCAGGCGACTTTGTGGTGATGGACATGGAGGAAGACAAAGAGGTTCCTATCATTCTGGGACGCCCCTTCCTTAGAACCGCCGGTGTGAAGATGGATGCCCGAGATGGGACGATTTTGGTTAGAGTAGGAGGGGAGCAACTCCAATTCTCAATAGACCATGCTATGAGATGCCCGGATCCCGCTAAGAAGTGCTTTATGATTCAAGAAGTGCCCGAAATCGAAGAGACTCTTGGAGAGCAATACCATGATGCCCTTAAAAGCTACCAAGACTCTCTAGATGATTTGCAAGAGTCAATTGGGGTAGACGAGACCTTGGAAGATGTAACGGAGGCTCAAAACAGCAATTTTCGACCCAACTCGACCCCCAACTCGGACCGAGATGAGCCCCGAGTTGAGAAAAAAAAGGTGACAGATCCTCTGTTCGATCAAAATGACCCTGGTTCGATCCGAACTAAGGCCCCCAAAGTCGAATTGAAGCCTCTCCCGACCTCCCTCAGGTACGAATCTCTTGGCCCTAGTAAAACGAACCCCGTTATTACTAATTCTAAGCTAGATGTAGAACAAACGAAGAAGCTCTTGGTTGAAAAAGGAGCAATGGGGTACTCGTTTGATGATCTCTCGACTTGCACGCATGGAACTCTCTTGGAGGACATCACCAACAAGAGATATGACAAGTCGCTCGCCGTCTCGCTCTCCGGGACCGATCAAATCAAGAATTAGCGAAAAGATGGTCAAGCTAGAGACCTAAAACAAGCGCTTCTTGGGAGGCAACCCAAGGATTTCTCAACTCTTCTCTCTTTTATTTTTATTTTTATTTTGAAAAAAAAGAAAATACAAAAAAAATTAGAAAATAGAAAACCCATAAAAATTTGAAAAATAGAAAATTAAAAAAATAGAATTTGATTGTTGATTTTGTTTGATTAATTGTAGAGATTTTTGAGGGAACAAACGAAGGAAGATGCAATCCGTGCTAGAGCACCATGGGTTACGTGAGCCAACTAACCCCGATCGACCTCATACGGGTTGCACAACAGTTCAAGGAAAGGAGTAAGCCATCTTAGAAATCGAGAAGAAAAACTAGGAGCACATCGACACGGTGCAAAGAAAAATTTGGCTAAGTTCTCTTTTCCCTCCTTATTTTCTTTTCTTTTTGATTGAATGCATTGAGGACAATGCTTGATTTAAGTTTGGGGGGAGGGAATAGGAGAAAAAATCGCAATTTTATGTTCAAATAGGCCAAATTTTTGCATTTTCCACTCTCTGCTCGGTCCGAGTTGGATCCATCTCGGTCCGAGTTGATACTTAAAAATTCGATTTTTGCACCGTTTTTCATGAAATTTGCTTGGGAAATCAATTGAATATGCTTCATTGCTCTCGATTTGTATTTTAAAGGATGAAACTCACACTGATGAAACTGTTTTGAAGTCAAACAAAATTTTTCTCAAAGGACCCTAGAATGTTTTGATATCTCGAATTAATTTTTGCACCAATGGGCCAATTGGAAGTATTTCACAAGAATAGAACTCGATTTTGGATGCTTAAAAAATTATTGAAACACTTTAAGTCGGTTCTCACAAATTTTTACCGAGTGAACGGATTTGTATTTGACAAACTTTTGTTCAAAAAGAATTTTATCAATTTTGGAAATTATAAGATGAACCTTGTCTTGTTGAAATTGTTTGTAATCGCTTGAATCACCAACGAGCAAACTTAATGGGACAATAAAATCAAAATAGTTGTGAAAATGAGGATGCACCGAGACCTTCTTCCACCAACTTAGCCACAAATTGGAGGGTATTGGGTTAATTATGAATTGCTAGGAATTACACCTCAAAGAAACTCGAGAAATAATTGGGCAATTCATAATTAATTCTACTGGCCCCGATGTGAAAGCATTGACAAAGGAGTTATTGAGTATTATGGCCCAAGTGTACCGTGGCCATAATCGAGTAACACCAGTCCAACCTCCCTGGCATGTCATGTGCCAGTAGCATATTAAGGTCAATGACACCGCATTATATCCTCTAGGGTGCAAAGCCCCACGACTCGACTTGCACAATTAAATTGGTGAAAAATGAAATTGCTTTTAAGAAGGGTTCATCATAGAATTTCCAACCTTGATAAATCTCTTTACAAATTTTTGTGAAATATGGAAAAGAACGGGTAATTGAAATTGAGATCACATTTGAATTGACAAAAGTGAAGCTAGAGTTCTTGAATTTGGGAAAAAACTTTTCATTTAGGACCAAGAGTTGCTTGAATTAATTTGTAGAACACTAAACTTGGTTCTTGAAATCAAATTTTGGCTTGACTTATTTGATTTAAGTGTGAGAAATTTTTAGACATAAGCAATTGATTTTCTTAACAAAATTTATTGATTTGAAAAAACGACTCGATTCTAGATTTAAGTACAGTCCAAATTTCTAAGCTTAGGGCGTTGCTTGAGGACAAGCAAAGTTTAAGTTTGGGGGGATTTGATATCGTTATTATTCATTGGTATTTGGACTATACTTGGCACTCAAATGACACTCAAACCATTAAATTATTCAATAGATTGCTATGTTTTCCACGGATTTGGCTTTGCCGTCGTTTCTTCTCTTATTTTACAGGACTTTGATGATTTCTGGTGATGTTCGAGCTAGTAGAAGGTTTCCGGCACAAGACGAATGCTAGACGACTCATTCCTAGCACAAGAAGGCATTTTTCAGACTTCAACTCGGGCCGAGATGGATACAACTCGGACCGAGTTACTGTAGCAACAGATCCAGATGCGCGCTTCTCCATCTCGGTCCGAGTTCACTCTATCTCGGTCCGAGTTGGACGCCGTCTTGACTCATATGGCAAGTTTTTATACAAGGAAGTTGATTGTTTTGGTAGATTTTCTTGCCCTGGCGCCCTAGACCTCTTTCCTTGTGCGTGGAACCAATATTTAAGGCTATCTCTCTGCCTTAGAAGGATATCAAAGCCTCCATACCCTAATTCCACCCTTCCATGGGCGTTTTCTCTCTTCCACCATTGGAGATCATCAACCCTCGATTCCTTGAAGCGACGGCAGCAAGGAGACACGTGGGACAACCATCTTGCAACACCCCACTGCCTAGAGATCGTAGTTTGAAAGCATAAAGGAGTATTCGGTTTATTCTTCTATGTTTTTATCTCTTGATTTCATGGGCTTGTATCTTGTGATTTATACTCTTGCTATTGTGTGTTTTAATAATATGTTAGGCTAAATTTATGTAGTCTTAGGAGTAAGGTAGTAATTTAGGTTTGGATGTTGTGATTTGACTTGTTATTTTATAATATGTTTTGTTGACTTGATTTGTTGAGAATTATTATAATTGCTTGTTTGAATTGCTTGTGAATTCCTAATCACCTTCTAGTTGTACGGCCGCATCTAGTTAAGTCTAAGTTAGGATAAACAAGATTAGTTCAAATTAAGTATTTGGGATAAATCGTAGATCCGAAAGGGGAGGTTAGTTGACACCAAAAGTGTAATTTTTAGATAGTTCAAAAGACATCTAAATATCCCTAAGAAATCCAACAAACAAGTTTAGATTAGTTAATGCCTATACCAAAAGTTGTGGTTTAATTAGTCTAATTAGGTTAGGTTGTGATTAAGCCAGTTTCTAGTCCAACAAGCGAACGCTGAGGTTTAGTAAATCTAGGTTTAGCCAACAAACCCTAACTCAAGGCATAAAGTATCAAAACAAGTCAAAACCACACACTTTCACTCTCAACTCGGACCGAGTTGAGGGTTGATCGCTTGAAAAACACCGTTCGATGCACGAAAGTGATAAGTTCTGTGTTCTAAAGTCCAAACCAAGGTGAAACCTGAACCCTAAGACGCTTTTTATATTGTTTAAAACCCCAAAACTATATTCTTTAGATTTCTTAATTATTTTAATTTGCAAAACACCCAAAAATATCTACTTATTTACATTGTTAATTAGTTACTTTAATTTCTTAGTATTTCTCACTTTATTTTACTGTCTAGCTTCTGAAAAATAACAAGTCCGGTATTCGAAAATCCGTCCTTTGGGTTCGACCCTAAGCTTAACTCCAAACGACTAGTGAGGTTAGGTCTAGGTACAAATTTATTTGATCCTAGGGTTTAATTCCTTCATCAACTGACGATCAGGCCCTTTACATATATACTTAAACAAATATTTTATTAATTCAGGACTATAGCACTTTTCAACGTTCAAATGCGCTTGGTATTTTATTAACAATTCAGGACTGTAAGGCACAACATGAGCATTAGTGAACATAAATCCATTCTTTTCAAATGTTACCTGAGCATCCCGCCTACGATACACAACACTTCCATCATCATTAACAATAGTAAATTCATAATATTCTTTCGGGAAATCCTTCGAGCAACGACCATCTTTCATACAAGGACTACGATCATTCATAATACCGCACGGACCATGTACCATGTACTTACTCACAGCTTCATATCCGTAAGGATTAATGGTTGGATCAGGAAATTCAGCAGAAATAATACGATCAACATCACTCGCATTTTTTAACTTGTAATCTTCAGAAAGCCAAACAATTATATGAGCATGAGGGAGCCCCCTTTTCTGAAACTCTATCTGCGATACATCTACATATGAACAAAACAGAATAACATCAGGACAAAAAAAAGCCAGCATGATAAAGTAATATAATAAAAGGAATAATACAATAAAAAAAATGAACGGACATGACCAATAAATCGTACAGGACACAAATTCAAATTACACTGTATCACAAAAAAATACATCAGTGTATATAGATTTGTACGACCTGCTATAACAGTACCAAAATACGTCCCTCCTTTTATGTCACTTATCAACTCATCGTACTTCATTTTAAAAATTCTACACACAATATCCGGACGCTCGTCAGGTCGCTGTCCAGGCAACAACGCACGAATCACTTCATTCCACTGTGGATTAGAGGTAAAAGTAATGAACAGATCAGGTGGACCAAAACGCCGGCACAACGCAATAGCATCATGATAATTCTGAAACATATACCGAGGACTACCCACGTGTGAAGCCGGCAAAACAATCCATTTTCCAACACTGGAACCGTACATATCCCCTTCAAGGACAGCATTTCTGACATTACAAAGCTTATCTGCACGGATTAGAGCCTGATTATGCTCAATGAAATCCAATCTATCCTTTTCAACACACACATACACATCGACAACAAACTGCTGAAATAATCTACCTGACCGGAAAATAATAGACGATTCATTACCTCTTGGATGGAGCCTGAACGCATAATACTCATCCATAGTCACATAACGACGTTTAATATTTTCAGATCCCGGCACGCCCTGAACATAAAGTATTCTAGAATGATAGCCCGATTCACCGTCGAAAAACAGTAGAGGATACTGCATAGGCATCAAATGTTCATTATCGGACCGTATACGTTTCAGCTTCTTTGAACGATGCTCTACAACAATATCTCTATTAGCAGCATGTCCTGATAAATCACCAACAACAAACCCGACCACTTCAGAAGCGGTTGGAAGGTTGTACTGAGGATTCGTTTCGTCAGAACTCGATTGTATGCGTATCTGAAATTCAGGAACCCGCATGTTACACAACCGTTCTCTAATAGTTCGATATTCACGTACAAGTTTATTGTGCTCATCAAACATCCTAATTAATTTCTCAATGACATGTGGTCTAGGTCTACTTTGTGATTGTTGTGTGGCAAAAGGAGCAAGTCTGTTCTGTATTTCATTATTGGTGTCATATATATAGAGCTGTGCAAATGATGGTCGTTGACCCGGTATCGGTAACAATGACCCAATCCTATGTGATATTTGGCCCGAAATTTTGAATATGTAAGGTGCAGAACCATTGTTAATACTTTTGTCCTCATTACATCCAAAAGGCGTAAAAGAAAACATTGAATTGTACACACGTATAAGCTTACGAAAATGTTGAGAATCTGCACAACCATTCGGATCAAGCAACTGTTGTAACATAGGCGGAGGTGAAGACAAAGAACGAAGTTTGACATGACCCTCCCTACAACAAAGATTATACCTGAGGTAACCTTCTATAGAAGGATGAGTAGACCTTTCCTTGTACCAGAAAGACGCATCACAGTATTCACAATTGAATTGAGGGTCACCTACATCTAAGATTTTGACCTTCCGATTTCGACCTGTACAAAACAACAAAACACGTATCAGAATACACTTCCAGAACATCGACATACACACGCAACAGTAAAAATCAAGCTTTTAAAAAACGCCGTTTAAACGCCGTTTTTTCCGAAATAACGGTATTTTGGAGCCAACCGCACGAACGTCACAGAAAAAAATGATAAAATAACGTAACACGTCATTTACGTTTTTTCAACGAAAAAACGTAAAAAAATTACATTTTTTCGCCGATTAAACGTGTACAATATCAAAAGACATATCGTGTATTGAGAACATAATATATTTGGTACATATCGTTAATAAAATGCTTAGAGATGTTCAATATCGTGTACCACTGCCTCTCTAAGTACAATATTGTATACCAATCGTCCATACAAATGTAATATTGTACACAAAAATACATATGAGTTTGACACAGATGTTCGCATATATACACCGTTTTTTCGCCATTTTTTCACCGAAAAAACACCGCACCGTTAAATCAACTCCGGACCGTCATACCGAAAAAAACGCATTTTAAAAGCTTGGTAAAAATAAATAAATAAATAAATAAAAGACGAAGCACACTCGCTGACAACATACATCAAAAGGCATAGAAGATCAATGAACAGCGCCAACACAAATAGGCCGTCATTACAAGTGCAACTATTTACCGAACACAGCGAAGGAACAAAGCGAAATCAGAAGCCACAATATATACTGAACAACACAGAGTCAAATGGCATAGTAACAACCAACAGCAGCGGCAATACACCAATAGCCAAACCAACCACCAACATTTTTAGCAACGACTGAACATCAATCAGCAGACAGAACCACCAAACAAATATTGTACAGCATGAAGCAACATATTAAAAGGAACCATACCAGTTAAACGATTGCGAAAAAAAACTTTAGGCACATCAGAAGCCCTAGGGTGGCACTCCTGAACTGGACGGGAACCGTCGGGACTGACAGAAGCTACATCACGTGATGATGGACCGATGGAACGTTGAAGAGAGGTATTGTTGTCTGCAGCAACAGTCGACGCTGATATACCGACGCCACTATTCATAGAAGCCACTAAATGACGTAAACGCTTTAGTGGCATACCACCAAATCTGAAAAGGAAAAAACTGCATCAACACACAACAAACCGCGAATAATGCATAGAACGAACAATGTAATTTGACTGTACAAGCATGGTTCTACACATATGAAGTAAACGATATTAACCACAGCTGTGCACATGTAGGGTAAACGACATTAACCAGTGGGAACAAAAGTCCTGACTGATCTCACCTATGACGAACCAAAATAAGACATAAACAATTGAATTGGCCACCAACAAACATTCACAAATAATTTTGACTGTTACAATCGACAAACAAATAAAGGCACACAAAAAAAAAATCAACTAACACAATCAAAACTACAACATAACAAACAGAACCCAGGTTCCCCAATTGGACAGTAAAAAAAAAAAAAACAAAAGGTACAGCAACAGCATAAAAAATTGGATCAACGAATTACCAATACAGTGATAAGAATAAATCCAAAAAAATCAATCCTAAGGCACCGTGCCACAGCACCTGTAGCAGGTCAAAAAAAAAAAAAGGCAAAATCGGTCCCATACCCCTCAAATCTTTCTCATTTAGATATTTACCCCTCGAATCATTGAAATTGATCCTATACCCATATATTCTTGATAAAATTAGATATATACCTTCCTCAACAATTTTCAATTAATTTTGAATATAAAAAACTGATTTTTATATCTTATGACTAAATTGTCCATGCCTTTAACTCCTATCCTCTGCCAGCCTAAAAGACTTTTCATCTTCCTGTTAATTTTCTCTCCCAGCAATATAAAAATAGAAATATTTCTTCGATTTTCATTCTAAATCTTTCCAAATTGTTAATATATGAGAATATATCTTTCTAATTTCAGTTTATATCTCTTCGTTATCAATTTAACACTTTCTCAGCAAAAGTATTTTTCCCCTTCCCCTTATTATTATTTTTTTTTGGCCTGCGACAAGGTGCTATGGCGCTGTGCCTTAGGATAGATTTTTTTGGGTTTATTCTTATCGCTGTATTGGTAATTCACTGATCCAATTTTTTATGCTGTTGCTTTACCTATTGTTTTTTTTTTTGTACTGTCCAATTTGAAATTTGTTTGAAACATCAGATGGGATCACAATCCACGCGTACAGTGTAATATTTAATCTAGGCTGTCAAATTGTACTCGTAGACTGATCAAATCAAATAAGGGCTTAATCATGCCATCATATATGGGTATACAAAGTACTGGTTGCAAAACAACAAAGCTTATGATCGAGAAACCCTAGCAAAACCTCAACTCAATCATCTACGAAACCTGATTATTGTAAAGGAAGCGGCTTGGAGTAAGATTTAATACAAATCGAACCACAAAATTATAATCCAAGGACGCAAGATGCCAAAAGAAGAATAAATAAAAATCTACCTTGATGAATGCTCCTTCAATTCCCTTCTCTCTATGAATTTATATTTGCAACTATTTGCAGAATCAAAAAAGCGCTTCTCACGGTTGCTTACAAAATACAGATTTTCCTCATAGCCATGAGCGGTAGTGTGGGATGAATTCGGAATCTCGGATTGAAGATGGAATGCCAAAGAAAGTAACTCAGTCAGAATAAGGAAGAGGAAACAGAAGCCAAAAAACATGGACCACCATTAAATGCTGCGCACCAAAATAAGACAGCACATGCAGAATCCAGTAAAGAAGAGGTGCACATTTACGGAAGTACACCAGGCCCATAGCATCACTGAAACTGGCACCGTTCTCCCTCCTGTAATTCCAATCGTATGATAGCAAGCAAGGGCCTCGATAATTCAACCTGAAATTCATAATTTCACTGTTCATAGCACGATTTTTGAAGGCATCCAGCATTAGTAGGTTATAATATAATTAGGGCAGCATAATTGACGGGCTCTCACTCAGTAATTTCAAATTGAACCCAGATAATATATGGGCCAAGCTTCGTAATTTAATCACATCAGTTTCAAATTGGGCCTAGTGTTTTTTCTTTTCGATTTTTGTCTAACAAGATCTAATAATACTCTCCTGTTTTCCTTTCATTGCACATTTTGCATATATATCCGCCATGATCGAGCGAGGTCATCCATGGCAGCGAACCTTCCTCTTTCTTCCCGAAGGCGAAGATCTCTCTTCCTTCTTCTAGCCTTAATCCTAATCCTAACTCTTACTCTCACTTCGCTTCTCTCATCTCCTCGATCTCCCTCTTCGAACCTCTCTTCTCTCACATCCTCTTCATCGCCTCCATGCGGATGCCTCGCTTCCGATCTCACTAACGGCCACTGGTCCAATGCCACCACACCACGACAGCCTCTCTACGGCGCCACTTGTCCCTTCCATCGCAATGCGTGGAACTGCTTGCGCAACGGCCGGGCCCACATGGACGCCATCAACTCCTGGTCCTGGGTCCCGGATCGATGCGCTGGCGACCCGGTACCGAGGATCGACCCGGTTAGATTCCTCAAAGCTATGCGTGGGAAGAAGATTGGGTTTGTCGGAGATTCATTGAACGAGAATTTCTTAACTGCGTTGTTGTGTGTGCTTTGGTCTGGAGATGAAACTGCGCGTAAGTGGAAGAGAAAAGGTGCTTGGAGAGGTGGTTACTTCCCGAAGTTCGATTTGATCGTGGGTTACCACCGTGCAGTGCTTCTTGCTAATTACACGTGAGCTCTCTTTATTTGCATAATCATTTGTTTCCCTTCTAATCAAACATCAAATAAACTTAAAAAATTATGAAATTTTATGACAACGCATCTGTCGTTAAAATGAACAAGATCAATGGTTTGGATCGGACAATTATATTTTAAATTTTGAGATTTAAAATAAAAAAAGTAAAGTGTGGCATTTGTGGCACCACAAAAACCTTGCTCTTAAATTAAATAGGATTGTAACTGAAGTTTAGAAATTCGTAAGTGGCATATTGGTTATAATTATAACACTAGCACAACCATGATGGGTTCTCAAGCCCCATTTGTTAAGAAAATAACACTGGGCTAGTTGGCTTGCTGTGTGATTATTTGATTTCCTGCTTAATAAAGCATACTTAGCATCATAATTGTTAATAGTACATGGTAATTAGCGAACCTGACCAGTATGGAGTAGGAAAGTTCAGTACTGAATTTAATATTTTGTAGAAAAATGAAAAGGACTGGGTGTATTACTAATATTATAGTGATACTATTGCTATGGTTTTTGCAACAGGCACGCTTATTGTTTAAAACTTATTATAAGTTGTTCCTTTTGTATTTTTGTATGTCTGAAAAATTGGATTTCTTGGACTCTTTGGTTGACTTTCTCTGCATATCTTATTCTTTATATTGAAATTAAACTTTGAAACAATTGGCTATTTGGCTATGCATTTCTGATATCTTTATAGCTGATGATATGAAGGTGGATGCCGGTGGAAAAATTGGACCAATATCCAAAAGATGAAATTAAGGGGATTTATAGAGTGGATGTTGATGTGGCAGCTGATGATTGGAACAGAATCACAAAGTTTTATGATGTCTTGATTTTCAATACTGGACACTGGTTAGTACCCCTCCTTCTTCCCTTCTTTCTTTCTGGAATGGTGGTATAGGGCACCATTGTTTCCTCGTTACTCCAAACCAGTTTTCATAGCATCAACATGTCTATTACTCCAATCTAATTCTGAAGCACCAGTCCAGAATTTGATTAGAGATAAAATAAGGTTTACAGTAGATTTTTGTTTCTTAGGCACTACTACATGGAAACAGACCCAATTTCTATCCAGGAAGAAATTCTATATTATAGGATAGACTGTATACTCAATAACATGTTCTATGTGAACTGTTTGCATAACAAATGCCTGACCAAAGGTCAAAGCATCTTCATTTGGACCTAATATTGTTGTAAGTTGAAAATAAGCCGTCACAGGTTTTCACTTCCTGGCAGAAAACATTTTTTTATCAAGTTTGATTTAATCAATATCTTATTTTATATACCACTCCTGCAAAAGGTGTATATCTTGAGTAACTTAAGCTCCAATAACTCTGTAAGTATGTACTTAAATTTACCTTTAGTTTAACTGCTTTTATGTAGTAGACCATAATTTAATTTGCTCTTGAATAGGTGGGGCCCAGATAAATTCCCTAAGGAGAAACCGCTAGTTTTCTTTAGAGAAGGCAAACCGATAAATCCTCCACTTGGAATTCATGATGGGCTCAATGTTGTAATTAGTAGCATGGTGTCTTATATAGAGAAAGAAGTGCCAGGAAAAACCCTCAAGTTGTGGCGCACTCAATCTCCTAGACACTTCTTTGGAGGCGAGTGGGACCAGAATGGCAGCTGTCTTTTTAATGAACCCCTTAAAGAACATGAGGTAACTATAATTTCACATGCATTTTCATTTTGAAGCTATTTTAATGGCCTGCTTGCATGGATGAACTTTTGGAAGTTGTTCTGCTTAGCACACTAAAATAAAGAAGAGATACTGACGGGTTCCTTATTACTACTGTTATTGTTAGTCTCTTTCTGGATCAAAATCCTCGACAGCAGCTGAAACGGCTGTTTGGTACAGCCGAGTCCATTTTTTTTTTAATTTTGAAATTTTAAAATTCAAATGTTGAATCCAAACCGTTCATCTTGATCAATTTTACGGGTGATGCGTTTTCATATAAGTTTTATAAATTTTGGAGTCGATTTGATACTTGATTAAGTGATCCAATTATGAACGTATTAGAATTAATCAGTGATAGTTAACCAGATTCGTTCATTTGTTGACTACTTGATCTAGTATCAAATCGACTCCAAAGTTTATAAAACTTGTATGAAAACGCATCGCTCCTAGAATTAAACAAGATGAACGGGGCCGTTTGGATCGCTTAGGAATTTGAGGAATTGCATATTCCTAGGCGGAAATTTATTCCTAACCATCCAAACTCTTCACAAAGTTACACACTTCCCAATGTTTTCCGCCTAGCAATAGGCTATTCCTCAAATTCCTAAGCGATCCAAACGGCCCATAACGATTTGGATTCAACATTTAAATTTTAAAATTTTAAAATTTAAAAGAAAAGAGGGCTCGGCTGTACCAAGCAGCCGTATCAGCGGCTGTCGTGGATTTTGATCCGTCTCTTTCTTAATCTTTTTTTTTTTGTGACATTTTTTTCCTAGATGGCATTGCATATTTCACTCATACGAGCCACTTGCATAATTCCCATGCATTATTAAAGTTTCTTATCCTTGCAAAGCAAAATTTGAATAGTTAATTTGTAAAATTCATCGTCATGAATGCCATGCCTTATCTACTTATTTTATGCATGCATGGCAAATCTATTTTTGTTATCCTTCTATGGAACAAGCCTGACTCATTCTCTTTATCCAGCTGGATTCATGGTTTGATTCAAAGAATAAAGGAATAAACCGAGAAGCAAGAGAAGTTAATGAAATTATAAGAGAAGCAATACTGGGCACAAGCATAGAGCTCTTTAACCTGACGCATTTGAGTGAATTCAGAGCTGATGCACATCCTGGAATCTGGCTGGGAAAGAAAGATGCGGTCTCAGTTTGGGGACAGGATTGTTTGCACTGGTGTCTTCCTGGCCTGCCTGATACTTGGGTTGATCTCTTAACTGCACGAATTTTGAATGTTTTTGGTAGATAATGCTTTCTATACCTTGTTTTTTTGGGAAGGTAACGAAGAATGTTAACTTTTGATGGTTGTTACTATCTGGTTGGTTGGCCTAGGCTGACCCTTACAGAAGCTCTCAAGAGATGTGGGATTTTTTATGGTTCTAGGGAGATATTTCTTGTTGTTATTTCGTGTCTCTGTTGTCTAAAATGTGTTACGGCCTTAGTTTTATTTTGGTAATGTCTTTACATATGATTTGAGAAGGTTAAAAAGAGAAATTCACTTGTATTTAGAAGATTTTGTATCTATAAAACCACTGTTGTATTCTTAATTAGTTCTTTATTTTTGTTGTCATACAAATTTATGATTGTATGTCAATCTTAACCCTAGTTTGTTAGAATGTCCTTAGACAAGTTTCTAGTGTCTTTCTTGTCATCGACATTGGTAAATATTGTTAAATATTGTTGTTTTAGACAAGAATTAGGATAAAAAGTAGGGATTATGGCCTCTACAGAGGCTCCCCTATTTATATTAATCGAAACAGTTGTTCTTTTACAAATCCAATACCATATATAACCTATACCATAACCGATTTATTACCATAAAGATAATTCCTAATATAACTCAGAATTACCATAAAGATAATTCCTAATATAACTCAACACTCCCCCTCAAGATGGGCGATAGATATCAATCATCCCCATCTTGTTACAAGAACTCTCAAACTGCTTACAACCCAAACCCTTAGTTAGACAATCAGCCAACTGGTCTGCTGATTTCACATAGTTCAATGTCAGCACTCCATTATTCAGTTGTTCTTTGATGAAGAAACGATCAATCTCCACATGTTTAGTGCGATCATGCTGAACTGGATTGTTTGCAATATTGATTGCTGACTTGTTGTCACATCGAAGTTGTAAGGATTCTCCTCGAAACACGCGCAACTCAGATAGGAGATTTTTCACCCACATCAACTCACATAGACTGAGTGCCATAGCCCTGTACTCAGCCTCAGCTGTAGATCTGGCCACCACATCTTGCTTCTTGCTTCGCCAAGCCACAAGATTGCCTCCAACAAATACACAATATCCTGTGGTGGATCTACGATCATCCACGCAACCTGCCCAATCAGCATCACAATATCCTTCAACTCTCAGATGCCCATGACTTCTGAACCACAGTCCTTTTCCGGGACTCCCCTTGATATATCTGAGAATTCTGTGAACAGCATCCAAATGTTGTTCTCTCGGATCATGCATGTATCTACTCACCACACTCACTGCATGAGAAATATCAGGTCTAGTGTGGCACAGATAAATGAGCTTACCAACTAGTCTTTGGTACTGCTCCTTGTCCACTAAGTCACCTCCCTCAGCACACAACTTCTGATTTGACTCAATAGGAGTAGGAGCAACCCTACAGCCCAACATCCCTGTCTCTGAAAGAAGATCCAGTGCATACTTTCGCTGAGAAAGCACCATACCCGTATTTGACCTAGCAATTTCAATCCCAAGGAAATATTTCAATTGTCCCAAATCCTTGACCTCGAACTCTTTTCCAAGGTTTTCCTTTAGCCGCATGATCTCCTCAGCATCATCTCCAGTAATCACAATATCATCAACATAGACGGCCAGAATGGTGATACGACCTTTCAAGTGCCTGTAGAATACAGTATGATCTCCATTGCACTGCTTGTATCCCATGCCACAGACTGCAAGTCTGAACCTATCAAACCATGCTCTCGGAGACTGTTTCAGCCCATACAATGACTTCTTGAGCTTGCATACCTTCCCAGCTGATTGTGGATTAGCAAATCCAGGTGGAACCTCCATGTACACCTCTTCTTGGAGATCTCCATGTAAAAAAGCATTCTTGACATCCAACTGGTGCAGTGGCCAATTGAAGTTGGCAGCACACGACACCAGCATCCTCACAGTGCTCATTTTTGCAACAGGAGCAAAGGTCTCATCATAGTCAATACCATAAGTCTGACTATATCCTTTTGCAACTAGTCGGGCTTTGTATCTATCCACTTTGCCTTCTGGAGTTTGCTTGACAGTATACACCCATTTGCATCCGACAGCGCGCTTTCCAACTGGTAAAGGTACCAATTCCCATGTGTCATTCTTCTTCAACGCCTGAAGTTCTTCCTGCATGGCACTGAACCATCTGGGATCTTGCTTAGCTACCTGCCATGTGTTAGGTACAGGCACAGAATCTAGAGATGCAAGGAAGGACTTATATGCAGGTGGAACAGATGCATATGAAATGTAATTTGCAATATCATTTCCCCAATTACCATACTTAACAGGAGGTTTCCCAGCATTAACCCTCGATGTTCTACGGAGTGAAATTTGAGGAGAATTGTTACCTATCAACTCTGAGTGAGAATCTGAGGAAGGACTTGGGGAAGAGCTACTTGGGACATTAGCATTCAAGGGGACAGGCGATTCAGGCTGCTCATGCTGCTCAGGCTGCTCATGCTGCTCAGGCTGCTCATGTTGCTCAGGCTGTTTTGGCCTCCTTTTATACACTATCAGCTCCCCTTGTTTTTTGTTTTCACCACTCAGATTGCTATCACCACCACCATCTTCATCATCGTTCAGATTACTATCACCACTCGGTTCCGACAAAGGACATGGAAAGCCGCTAATTATAATTTCATTCTCCTTCTCCCCCTCTCTACCAACACTGGTAGAGTCATCTTCGAACAATGAGTCCAACTCTGTCTTTCCTCCATAGTATGGTTCAGATTCTCGAAAAGTCACATCCATACTAACAAAGATCTTTCTTTCAGTAGGGCACCAACACCTGTATCCTTTCTGATTTGAGGGATAACCTATGAAGATGCATTTAACCGCCCGCGGGTCTAGCTTTCCTACTGTCAATCTGTGATCTCTCACATAGCACACACATCCGAACACCTTGGGCGGAACAACAAAATTATTAGAGCCAAGTAGCATCTCACGTGGTGTCTTCATTCCTAACACTCTTGATGGCATCCTATTGATCAGGTAGGTTGCCGTCAAAACTGCCTCACTCCACAGAAACTTAGGTACATTCATTGTCAGCATCAATGAACGTGTCACCTCCAATAAATGTCTATTCTTACGCTCGGCCACTCCATTTTGGGCTGGGGTATCCGGACAAGTAGTTTGATGGAGAATTCCTTGTTCGGACACAAAGGTGGCAAACTCCTTGTTAACATACTCAGTTCCATTATCTGATCGAATGATCTTCACCTGTACTCCAAATTGAGTTTTCACAGAAGCTGAGAAATCCTTAAAGCATTTTAGTACTTCAGATTTCTGTTTCATCATGTAAATCCAAGTCATGCGTGAATAACAATCAATAAAGGTGACAAACCATCTAAATCCACTAATAGAAGTAGTAGGACATGGTCCCCAGACATCAGAATGAACAAGTGCAAAGGGCTCCAAACTTCTTAAACCAATCATTTTATAATTAGAACGAGTATGTTTTCCAAGTTCACAAGCATTACAAAATAATTTCTCCCTATCAACTTTATTCATCATATCAGGATCCAACTTATTCAAACTATCAAAAGATAAGTGTCCTAATCTATTATGTTGTAACATAGCCTCTTCTTCTGCCCCTTTTTCAATAGCAGCAACGAGCATAGCAGCCTCCTTATCCAAATACCAAAGTCCCTCACGCCTGTTGCCATTCCCAAGTCTCCTCCCCGTTTCCTTTTCCTGAATCAGACATGTATTTTGATCAAAAAGAACAGTGCAATTCAATTGATCAATTAGTGAGCTAACAGAGAGCAAATTAACAGGAAAAGAAGGAACATGCAACACTGATGGTAGGGTAATAAAAGAATTACAATAGACTGAACCAAAACCCTTGACAGGTTGGGATGTACCATCAGCTGTTTGGACTGTATCTGGTTGTATTTGTTGACTAGGACAATATTCCACAAATTCATTGGATGATCCTGTTATATGACTAGATGCACCTGAATCTATAATCCAATCTACATGTGATTTAGTGGATGCAAAAGCCTGTGCCTGAATACCTTTAGTCACATGAGCATAGTAACCAACATTACCAAAGTAAGCATTGTCATCACACTCATCCGACTTTGCCTTCCCTTTAGAGCTCTCAACTTGAGACTTGAACCGACGTAGTTCCTCCAGCTCTGTCAGTTCTGTTCCAGTCACCTCTGTCGCGGCTTGGGACTCCTCTGTTATAGCAAAGTGAGCAACACCTCGACCTCCACGTCCTCGGGTTCCTCGCCCCCTATATCCATTTCCACGTCCGCGACCACCATATCCACCTCTCTGTCCTCCACCTCCTCGACCACCGCCAGATCTGCGAGGCTCAGGACAATTGAAACTGAGATGTCCTTTATGTCCACAGTTGAAACAGTCCCTATCATCTTTGATTTGGGCTCCAGGAACTGCCATTGCCGAACGAACAACAGGTGTGGTTTCAGATGCCATTACCTTCTGTCTGACCTCCTCTTCCTCCATCGAAGCGATGACCTCATTTAATGATGGGAGAGACGGCAAATGACATATCGTCGCCCTTCTTGCCTCAAATTTCGAGTTCAGACCCTTCAAGAAGCGAGCCACACGTCTTCTCTCAAGGTATTGCATGCCACAGAGAACATCTGTTGGATCCTTCAGTGACAAAGGATCATAGTGATCCAAATCAGCCCACAAACGACGCAATTCTGCTGCATACTCAAGAACTGATTTCTCCCCCTGGACAGTAGCATCAATTCTGTCTTCCACGTCAAGCATCATCATCACACTCCCAGCTCCTGAGTACATCTTAGCCAGAGTCTTCCAGATATCTGTTGCACTTCTAATCGACTCCACCATTCCAGCTATGGCTGGAGACACAGATGTCAACAACCATGAAACCACCAGAGAATTCATATGACTCCATCTTACCCACACAACACTTGTCTTGTCCACAGAGCCCGATTTTTCAACGGGTTCAATGCACTCTCCATTCACATACCCTTCAAGTCCTTTCATCTGAAGGTTCAACAACGCTCTTCGAGACCAACTAAGATAATTTCTCGTCCCCTCGAGCTTGACATCATTAGATAACAATTCTATCTTTTGCACTACCTGTGACTGTTCTGACACAGACCCGGCTGTCTTGCCGGACGAGTTCTCCTCAAACTTTACATTCAACATCCTAGCCATTCCTTCCATAATGGCTTGCAAATCTTTAGTGGTCACAGGTTCACCCATCTTCACTACCAAACACAAACAAAAATAGAAACACAACTAGAGGACGAGATCAATCACACCTCAAATACAAACCGTGCGGATGCACACGATCACGGTTTCAGCATCTAACAAAAAATAGATCTGAAGAGGAAGAGAGAACACCTGACAGAACCATGAAAGCCATGAAAAAAGAATGAAAACTGCGCTGAAGACACTGGTCCAGATCGTGGTGTACAGATCTGATGCTGGCTCTGTCTTGGCGCGGTGCACAGCCTCTGGTCTACCTCGGCTCACAGACTCGCGTGGGAGATGGCGAGAGTACACACGACAAATTCCGTGCGGAAGATGGTGTTGAAGACTTGTGTACGGAAAAAGAGATTTTTTTTTTTTTTTTAATGAACAAAGAAATTTGTGTACGGAGGCAGAAAAGAGGAATTTGTGTACGGAAGGAAATTGTGTACGGAAGTCGAAGAAGAAAGATAGGGATCGAGCACAGAGATGAATTCTGCACAGCCTTCAACCGGCTCTTGATACCATGTTGTTTTAGACAAGAATTAGGATAAAAAGTAGGGATTATGGCCTCTACAGAGGCTCCCCTATTTATATTAATCGAAACAGTTGTTCTTTTACAAATCCAATACCATATATAACCTATACCATAACCGATTTATTACCATAAAGATAATTCCTAATATAACTCAGAATTACCATAAAGATAATTCCTAATATAACTCAACAAATATTAACCAAACAAAAATGATTTTACATTTTTTCTTTCCCTCTCTTTCTCTATGTTCTATTCAAACAAGGTGTTAAGTAATATTTCCGTGTTGTTTCTGTTTTTGAAACTAATTTAATTGTCAACCTGCTTTTGTACAATTACTTGTCATAGGTGTATGTCCCCATTGAAGCAACACTCTTCTCAAGTTTGAAATATCAGCTCTCAACAATACTTGTTGCGACAAAATTTAAAAGGTAAGAAACAAATTTCATATAAACTATATAAAATTATCACTTCACTACATGTCTTCCCAACTAACAATCAAAATAACTCGCAAAGAGGAAAGTTTCAAATAAGAAAAATAGCTTTGAGAAAAACCACCATCACATACTTACCAGTATGGCTGAACACAGCCACAATACTTTTCAATGTAAATCTACAATATACATGCATAACACTACAATGAGGGGGCTAAATAATAAAAACGCATTGAGGAGTCTCTCTTATTAAAGATATATCATTTATATCAAGAACTGTCACACAGGGCAGGAAACCAGAACCGGACTTGAACCCACCCCAATCCAATTTATATCAAACTAAATGAAATCAACGGGTTCGGCGGCTCTGTGCTGGCTTTGGAGACGATGACTTCCCCTTTGCGATATCCACCAAGTCCTTGAAAAGTGAATCCTCTGGTTTAGCCTGGCTAGAATTTCCCTTGCGCTCTTTAATTGACAAACCCCCAATCTGATTCACCATCTCATCGTATCCTGCACCCCCAACATTATTGCTATTATACCCGTAGTTATTCTGCTCAAAATATTGCTGTCTCTGACCATATTTAGCTGGGGGTGGTGGCAGAGAGACTGATGGTTGTGGTTGTGAGCTTTCCCACGGGGCTCTCGGCAACTCTTCTTTTGCTATCGGGGTAGGTTCGTCAAACTTTGGTGCAGTGTGGTAACCAGGTTTAGGATCAGAGCTGAGAAATGGGGGAGGTGGAGGTGGAAGAACAGGTTCGTCTGAAGAGTCTGAACCATAATGGTCACCGCTTAAGAAATCTATTGGTGCAGCTTCTTTTTTGGCGGCTGTTGTAGCAGCGGTAGCAGGGGTAGCAGCAGTGCTGGATGCAGTAGCAGTCGGTAGAGGGTTTTTAGAGGCAGGAGGAGGAGGGATGATAAAGGGTTGTTTTCCCTGAGCAATTGAATTATCTCTAGCATTCCTGATAATTAAAAAAAAAAAAGGAAAAAAAAATTAAGTCAGAATACCCATTTTCCTGAATGTGAAAACAAATCTGTAATTGCCCCTAAAGAGATCTATAGGGCGAACAAACCTCTAGCCAAAGGTTAAAGGTTATTTTGCTCTTAACGAGTAACTTTAGGCCACAGGACAATATAGGTAGCAAAGAATGTACCTCCGGGATAGATAAGAGAAATCATCTTCCAGCTCATCATCCTCATGGTTTACATTGACAAAAGGAGAGGAGAAAGGAGCTGATGCAGCTGCACTTGCAGAAGCTGGAGGAATGCTCTGTTTTGCACTTGCTTGATGGGGAACTGCAGCTGCAGCAGCTGTAGGAACTCCTGCAGGAGGTGCAGTTCCCATCGCTATCTCATCATGCCGTTTAAGTGCCCGTTGAATCTCATCATTTAGGGTTAGACCCCGAATGAGAAGCTCTTCGTCCCTACACAAATTAACAACACAAGTCAGAGAGTTCAAAAGAGAGAAGAAAATAGAAGAAGACTTAATATTTCTCGTGTGTAAAATTAAGTCCTGTTCGGACATAATCAACTATAATCTAATTGTTTTAGCTTTTGTATTTATTTACATGATACAACGAAATTGAATTTTATCATGTGCATACCCAGTAGTACTAACAAGACTCGTGATGCGCTTCTGGTAAGAGCGGCATTGTTCAACTAGATCCACAATAACCTCCTCTTTTAGACCCTTCATTAGTGACCACAAGTAAATTTTATTAAATATTGGAAAGTATCAGAGAAACATTGCCAATACGGTATCCACACATTAAAATTCTGAATCAGGAGAATTATTTTGTGAAGATGCAACAGAAAAATGTGCATTCTGCAATTAAAGATCCACAATATGCTCTATGGTTTAAACAAAAAGATTTTTAATCATTTATATCAATTGATAACTCAAGTGGTAAGATTGACTATTAAGACGTGATTACAAACATGGATGTAAGACTTGTGATTTGTGAACCTTCTCCATTTAATAAGAAAAATGTATGGCATGCAATCTTGTGATAAAATACCATGGTTCACGTTCAACTGAAGTATTACATCAAATCTCAAAAATAACTGAATAAAAAGCTAATAAACCTCAATAATAAATGCTAATAATGTATTAAACAATAGTAGGTACCTCAGGATGTGCAGGATCAATAGCATTTAGCATCTCAGCCAATACATCAGCTATCCCTTGAGCATTTTGAATGTCATCCAAGCTGAAAAGCATGTCATACGACATGTTAATTTTCACATTGCATAAAGTACTCTCTTTTATATGAAGTATCACAAGTTGAAAGCAAATGAGGTCAAATTAGCAGTTATTCTAGAAAGACGGACTAAAAACTCAGATGAAATTTTAGTTCCAGTGCATGAATAATTTACATCAGCCATTAAGTATAGTGATTTGCACAAATTTAGTCAAACCTTGATCAACAACAAAAAAAAAACATTTAAGAATATTTGATTCTTGAAAGCCGAAAACTAAAGGTCTAAAAGAGCAATATTGCATATTTGATCAATCATGTAGCCTCAATTTCAGTAAACAGTATAGGACCAAAATGATAAAAACAAAAATTATGCAACCTTAAAGAACCAAACGAGAACCTTCAGGGCTCCGACTTGGTAACAAAATATAATTGCATGATACTCAATGGCCATGGAAATCAAATTTTGAGCCTCAATAGCGAATATAGAAAAAGAGTACCTCATAGGGGGAGGGTTAGATTCAAGAGAAGCCTGTATAACAGCATCCTCATGGCTAGTATGTATAGGGGCATGTTGTAGTGGTACCGATTGTGGAGGAGTGAACAAAGGCACTGCACTCTCTGTACGTGGTGGAAAATCTACACCAGCAGCCTGCCATAAAAGAAAAGGATAGACGTTGACTGTGACATGTTCATAACTATTCATAAAATTATGAAATAATAATCACCAATGGTAATTTTTCCAAATATCTGAAAAACTATTCTACATATTTCGGGGCATTCCAGTATATGATAACATTTGCCATTAACATGATTACTTCATGGTATAAGTATCAATGAGAATAAAATGACTACTTTTAATTTTATTTTATGGATCAAAATAAAAAAGTAGAACTGTTATATGAAATGAATAACAGTCAATACCCTTAGTTCTCGGTATACAGCATGGTACTGTGGGTACTTCCCTCCGGCCCCACCAAAAGCCTCTTGCCAGGTGTCAATCAAAGACAAAATCTTCTCTTTAACATTCAAGTCAGGCTGTAATAATAAAATTGAAACAGAAATGATATAGATATCTGATATAGCAATTCTAAAAGCACATGAGAATGATCCCTTCTCTCACCTTTTTCTTGACTATTTTCACCATATCATGTAAAATATCCCGATCAACAATCTGTTGGTGCACTCCATCACCACAGTTTTTGCTTAGAGTCTCCAATGCCTGAAAAAAAATAGATTTGCGAGACCATTAACTAACTAAAAAAAAAAAATCTTAATGGCAGGGTTTCAATACAATTAAAAATACATGTGCATAATCTGTGGGCTCTTTGCCCACACAGTACCCAATAAATAACCAGAATTGGTTTTCACCAATACATATATTTTCAATGGCCTATGATAAATATCTCCAATTATAAAGAGAAAAATCTCATCTCTCAAATCAAACAAATCAATGACAGAAAAAAGGATAGTGCATTAGATCAACTCACAGTGAGTGCAAGGATTTGAACTTTGGGATTTTTACTTCCTAATCGTTTCTTTAGAAGCTTAATTGCATCTTTTGTCTGTCTGCAATTTCGATTAAAAAGATGTTAGCTACCCTAAATATTTCAAAAATAAAAAAGAAAATAGAATTGTCTCAAAAAAAAAAAAAAGAAAAATATGAATAAGTTCCCTTCATAGAAGGCATTCCTTTATTGCATAACATAGTATGCCACCAAAATAACCAGACAACAAAAGATGTAGACCAGCATATAATTTAAATAGTTCCATCTCAATCACTTTCTACAAGAGTTTACACGCAAGATGCATCTGTGCCTTTCTGTTCCAGTGTAATTACTTCTGAGAAGCACAGCTGCACAGTACAGCTTTTGGTACTTTACTAAACCAAGTCCAAGACACATCATGTCGGTGGCTTAATAAGTCCTAATTAAGACCCCAAATAACAATAATTACAACAACAAGTATCAATAATCAATTCATGAACAAGTCCTTTTAATCAAATTCATGACCAAAAAAAAAAGAATAAAAACATACGCAGGGTCCATGTTGATAATGTCGCAAAGTTCGATATTGATGGACCAATCAGGTCCAATGAGCATATCGCTGGTGGCTCTCTCGGCGCACGCCGCCGCTGCGCTCGCCATCCTGTTCCTGTGTCAGAACGAGAAATTACAAGACCCAAAGGAAAGGAAAGGAAAAAAGAAAGAAACTTTCAGCTCTTTTTCGGATTGAGACCCCGGATATAACAGAAATCCGAAAACGACACCTGAACAATAAATACCTCACTAGATCTGAGGAAAGAAGCTTAGAGACGATATGAGATTTCTTAGATTCAATGGATCGAACTAATCGAAATTGAGAGTCTGACTTGAGGAGGAGAAGCGATCGTGATTATTAGTTGAGATTAGAGAGAGAGAGAGAGAGAGAGACAGTGATACTTTTCTTCAACGCGGGGCAGAGGGGAGAGGTGGGTCGCGTTAGGAGAAGAAATTATTAACAAGGTGTTAACTACAATTGGTGTAAATCGGCTGGGGAGGTTTAATATGTGTTGGGTCCACATATCAGTGAGGAATTATGAATTGTAATTGTTACACCGGATGTAAGGATATTATTGTGGGAAGGGGGACCGAAAGGTAAATGCTATTGAGGCGGAGAAGTGTGAAAGTAATAAAAGGCGTTGGATTGGATTGTACTGTGTAGAATGTAGAATGTGGAATGCAGACTTGCTTCTGTGTTCAAACCAATGTTTTGAAAACCGGACCGGACCGGCCGGTTGAACCTCGAACCGGATCCCTCTCCGTTTCCGGTTTAACCGGAAAAAACCCGGTTCAACCACGGTTAACCGGAAAAAACCGCGACCCGGCAGCCTTTCCGGTTCATGTGCCGGTCCGGTTTTCTAAACATTGGTTCAAACCCTCTACTGAGGTTATTTTTTTTTGGCTCAGGCATTTATTGAAGCAGTCGAAATAAGTAAAAACCGTTCAAAAGCGGTTATTTGAAGAGACACCATTCGAGGCCTTTCTGGAAGGTGCCACACCTATACTAGAGCTCCTTTGAAAGAAACAAATTATCAAATGAAATAATATTGTTATTTTTTTTTTTCAAGTGGAGGAAAATTAGGGGAAGAGAAATGTGAAAAGGAAAACACCATATATTTTAACTAATATTTTATCTAAAAAATTTACTCTTTTTAATGCAAGAATGAACATATATTTTAGTTCTTTTCTGAAAACATTATTCTTGCCAATTCTGCTAATAGAAGAGTTCGGAAAAAAGTTTGAATGTGCCAACATGAAATTCTTATAATTTTGGAGGGGGAGGGGTATATTTACACATGAATATGATTATATCAAAAATTAAATATTAAACGGGTAATTTAAAAATTTAAAAAAATGGTCCCCCAGCTCCGCCCTTGATTCTACCATTTATTTTTTTAGAAACGTTATCAGCAGTTGTCAAAGTCCTGCCATATACGTTATTATAATAAAATAGTTGTTCTTATTTTATCTTCATTTTGGAAAGCGGATTCTAAAATCTTACTTAAAAAAGATGCATTTCTCAACAAAAAAACAACACTTAAACGACAAATATAACACATAGCAATGGATACCATTTCGTATAATTTCAATTTCCGTAAAAAGGATATTCAGGGAATAAAATCCAAATTACTGGAATTGAACTTAAATTAAAAAAAAAGATAATAATAGAGAACAGTGGCGTTCTCTACTTTTGTTATGCAATAGGACAAAACGGCCGGTGCCGTCCTATTGGGCAATAAAAATGCAATTTTGTTGATTTTACAGAAGGCGGAGAAATTAGTAGCTTTAGTTCAGTATTTTATTGTTTTGTAAAATAAAATAGGTTTTTTGCACCGGCTTTTCAGTTCTCTAATGTTTTTTTTTTCTTTTATTTTTTCCATCTCTTGATTTTTATTCTTCTGTCCCTGTCTTATGTCTGCATCCAGTTATTAGTCGTATATTTTTGGTCATCAAGCGACCTAAAAGGTTCTAGTTTATCTTACTCCAAGCCATAAAACTGCGCCACAAAGAATCACTCCGTAATAGCACTGTTTAATACCGAAATATATTGAAATGAATTTCCATCATAAAAACAATGAAATAGTAACATAATTGAAATAAAATAATCCTAATATTGGTGTAGAAACCTTCTTAGCAAAATAATATTTCTCTGTTTTTTTTTAACATAGGAACAATGAAGGAGAGCAAAAGGCTTCCTCTTTTACACTATAGGGCTCGTTTGGATAAGGCTGGGAATAGATTTTTCCTAGAAATAACTTCTTCCTAGACATAAAACTCTTCATAAAGTTACACACTTCCCAACGTTTTCTTCCTAAAATCCTTATTCCCATACGATCCAAACGAGCCCATAGGAATTATTTTTAGCATTCAAGCACAAATCTACGTATTGATAATCGTTGGAGGTAAAATATCAACACGCTACATACTAATAAAAAATAATTAATGGCATGAATATTTCAGAAACCCCTGTTTTGAAATAGATAACAATAGACCAAATTCTTCCTCTAAGATAAAAGATTCTTAATAGAATATATGTAGTTGCAATATTAAATACCTCTATACTGGTTTTTATTAAGAACGGGCATGATAGTTTTCCATTTACCCAACCAGGCAACCACAAATTTCAAAACCAAAATATCCATTTTATATCGTTTTGCTGGGCTATTTACGCTAAGCTGTAGATGGTAGCACCTGTAATATTTTGTTTTCATTGTTTAATGTATAAATAGTCCTTCTACATCGATTCATCGTGTAGATAATTATTTGTTTTTTTTTTAAGAAAGTTGACGGAAGCTGTCAAACTCAGGGCTATTGTGTAGATAAACTTATAATTAACATGGTTTCAGAATTAATAAACTTATTTGTTATTGGGAATAAGATTATATTTTTGTTAAAAAAAAAATGGATCCTAACTTTTTTTTTTATAATGACGAAGGATCATATCTTATCGGCGTCAGATGCCTTTTGTATGTAATAAAGACAAATTGTTACCAACCAGCCTGTGTCGTTTCTTACCGCGTCATTGATCGTTTGGTTGATGTTTTTGGTTTTAAAAATACATTTTGTTGGAATGTCCATAGCAAAAATGACTTTTTTTCAGTATGGCTTTTTCTAGACTTGTGAGTCAACGCTCGGATATCATTTGGAGATGGATATGGATTTCCATCTTCCGTCAAAACAATATAAAGGTCGATTTGTTTTTTCTTTAGCATTTCCTCTTTTTTTTTTTAAGAATTAAAACTGAAATTCGTTTTATTAAGATTAAGATATAACAAAAATATGCTTGATAGATTTCTTTATAATATGCATGCTAAACATTCTTATTATTTTGTTTTGAAGGCTATGCATGCTAAATATTCAAAATGGGTTTCTGGCATGTCCCTAATTTGCCATTTTGTTGTCTATAGTTTTCTTTCTTTTTTGGTATATGGATTATGGTAAAATATAATCAGCATTCTTAAACTTTATGTCTATTGTTATATTAAATTGATAAGATGTGTTTTTCTTTTTTGGAAATAAAACCGTTAATTAAGAGAGACATAATCCACGGTTAAAATATAGAGTTAAAAAGAAGTTTGCAGTCTTGTCACATGTCATTGAGAGAGATATATCTCCTATTCATTTTTTATATTCCCTCTATTTTGGTGTTCAGTCACAAACGGTTGGTTTTATTATTATTATTATTATTTTTTATTATTTTTTTTGGCACCTAAGCCCTTAGGCAACAATTTGGATTGTTCCAAACAGAAAATTAAAGTGAAGACTAGCAAGGAGTTGAGAAGTTTGCTGACAATAGTAATCTTCTATTATCATTAATTGGTTGCAAAGAATTGGAGAATGAAGAGAAACTTAAAACAGAGCTGAAATCAGTGCAAGGAGAAGTCTTGACTTTTTGTATCACAGATCATGAAAAATTTCCTTCTAGCTGATTGAACTTGCCTAGAGAAGCATAAAGTATCCGTAGTTCAATACTTTGAGTTTGAGGATATACTTTTTACATTATTGACCAAAAAATATGGCCATATTTGTAAACATTTCATTGGGTTCCAGTTGCTTATTTAAAAACATCTTTCTTTTTTAATTCCAATAACGTGTTTTTCTATCATTTAATTAGAAAAGGCCAGGCGGATGTAGAAACAAGAATAAACTAATTTTACTTCGCAACAAAGGAATATCTTACTCTCTTTTCAGAATCTCAGATACATCGACAGTGAAACCTTAAAATATGGCTTTAATTGTCTCTAAAATGAAGCCATGTCACGCCTTGGCATGCCCAGTCTAAGAAAATAGCATTGCATCGTATTTGTAATATTGTATTAGCTGCTATTTTGCTAATTTAATTTTCAATATTCCATAAAATGCTACAGCAGTGCAGTACAATTGATTCTATTTTTGAGAGCTTTGATTTATAATCAAAAATAAATTTTCAATGAAGAGTAGTAAATTTATGAAATATCTGGGGTATATCGATTATGTTATTTACCAAAACCATTTTTAATTTATTTATCTTTTTCTATGATTATAGTTTCGTACTTTTATTTGTGGTTAAAACAAAATTTAAAATTCAAGTGTTGAATCTAAGTTATTTACACAAGAAATGTGCAGTATACAACTATATATACTTAGATTTTATTTATTTATTTTTTGATAAAGATACAAAAATGAACAATTAGTCTATAACTATGATTTCTTTTTCGATCTTTTTATCTGAACTTCAATAATAATAAACTTTTTGAATTTAACATTTTAAAATATAAATAAAAATAAGAATGTACTATTTTTGTACAACAGACATGTGATGCTAGACTTTATAGGAAGTCCTAGGGCTAAAATAAAACTAATAGAGATGTAATTTTTATTCCTACCGCCCCTTTCATTTCATAACTCTAGCCCCGCCCTTTGAATTTAAGTAATTGCAAAATTAATTCAACTATATTATACTTGAGTTCATTTTTATGTAAAGCAGTATCATGGCCTGAGTTAGTGCCTTTACTTATCTGTAATTAATTAATATGGAATTGCTTAAGATCATCCCCGCTTCTATCATCCCCATCATTCCTTCTATAGACGCGTTAATATTTTCCATTTTTAGAAAACGCGTTAATAACTTCTCTTCCATTTTCGGAAGTCCGGGGGATGAGAGGATGAGCGCCAGGGGAAGGGGGAGGGAATGAAACAGAGAGGGATAGAGGGGATGAGTCCCAGGAAATGATTTATTAACCAGAACAATTATATATATAACCAAAACATTTATATATTTAACCAGAACAGTTATGTTTTTAACGAGAACAATTATATTTTTAACGAGAACAGTTATGTATTTAACCAGAACAATTATATTTTTAACCAGAACAGTTATGTTTTTAACTAGAACAATTATGTATTTAATCAGAACAGTTATGTATTTAACGAGAACAGTTATATATTTTAACTAGAACAGTTATATATTAACTAGAGAAATTGTATACGTCAACCAGAACAGTTATGCGTTTTAACTAGAACAGTTGCTATATTAATTAGAACAATTGTATATATTAACTGTTCTGGAGATAGTGAATCAGAGAGGGAGGGAGGGGGAGGGGGAGGGGGAGTGAGCGAAACAGAGAGGGAGAGAGGGGATGACTCCCAGGGATGATGGATGGGGATGACGCGCATTAATTACATTCCGAAAATAGAAATCAGTTAATTACGTGTTTTCTAAAAATGGAAGACACGTTTTTGGGAATGATAGGGATGATGGATTTCGGGAATGATCCTTATCAGCCCCGTTAATTAATATGATAATATAAGCTAATATTTATCTTCATAAGGATAACGATAGTTACGAGAAAACATGAACACAATTGACCTTAACTAGATCATTGATCTTTAATTAAATTGTTAGTCCCCAACTAGATTCCTTCATTTTCACCTATAAATATAAAAAAATTGTGACGTTTGTTCTCTTATTCATTGTATAGAGTTAGGTTGAGCTTACAAGATAGGGACATCTTAAATCTATTCATTCATTTTATGCATTACCGATATTTTAGTCAATTGCGTATCCTACCGAAAATTTGATAACTAATACTTTTTCCCAGTCGGTAAAAAGAACTACATTGCACTTTTTTGTGCAATTATCCTCCTTTTAATTACTTTGAACAATCGATCTGTCATTTTTCAATGGGCTCGCTGTCATTTTCAGCTTCAACCAAAATCTGTTGTACTTGAAAAAAATAAATGAGAGAAATCAATAATCAGTAAGGTGACATATTTCAAATTCATGTCATTGATTCAAAATCCGAATAAATAATCTCTTCTAAATATTTCAAGTTGGAAAATCCAAAGATAATTTCATCAGCAACTTGTCACCGTCTGAATTATGTAAATACCGAGATGTTAAACGCATAACAACTATAGTAAATATTTTTGCATGCTTTTGATGACTTCCGAGATCTAATTTACCAATTTTCCATCTAAAATTTAAAAAAATATATATGTGAACATCCGAATTAAGTCAATTATTATATAAAGTTAAAAAACTAATAATCCATGCCAATAACTGAAAGTAATTTAAGCTTTCTTAACCTCTGTTTAATATTTCGTCGTGATTTGTGAAGCATATTGATTCGGTGGGCTATGGGCTAATTCTAAGGTTTCGCATCTGTTTTGACAGGCCTTAATGTGTTTTTGTTACATTCTACATAGATGGGCTGGGAAGTTAACGCCCAAAGAGCGTTTCACCGCCGCAAGTTTTTCCACCCATTAAAATATCATAATTCATAAATCATTGGTCTTCTTATTTTATGAAGATGCAATTACGTGAAATATATTATTTTTTTTACAAAGTTCGAATAATGTTAGATTCGTAATATGACAAACCTAGTTAATTGTATTCGATCAATTTTAAGGTGGTTATTTTTTTTATAGCTTGGTATGTTTAATTTTTTTAAATATAAAATTACGAAATCGACTGTATGAATTTGACAATTTCAATAGAAACTGCAAAATATAAATATAAAAGAAAAATCACGACAGTTGATGCCACATAACTTTGTGTTGAGGACCTTATGGTAACGTACCGGTTATAATGCTCTTTTATTTATTTATTTTTTATTATTATTTTTTTCAAATACGGCCTCATATGCAAATACACTTTAAGTCCATATGCACAAGAATATGCACCTCAGACTCAATAAAAGACTCTAATTTTTAAAGACTTTGTCCAATTATACATATAAAATTGGGAACTTGAGCCTTGCAATTAATAAGTTCTCGCACTAATATTTTCATTACATTTCAAAATTACAAGCTTTGAAATACTTTTCAGTATATACACCCGCATATTATACCACATGTATCCCACAACTTTATGCAATAATCATTTGCATACACATGGCATTGAGAACAGTATTTAAAAGAACGCTGCTCGTCCCCACAGAGCCTAGAAAAACCCAAAAAATTCTTTCCATACACAAGAATTAGGATTGGCCACAAGAAAAGCTTTGATATCATGATATTTTTAAACGTGTTCAGTAGCATGTGGAACCGCTTAAATAAAATGTAAATTTCAATTACAATTTTATGCGCACAGCGCACATAACATCTCGGCTGTTTCAACTAGCTTGAAAAGGGAAATTTTTAACTAAGAAAAACGTACGGGGAATTAAATTAAAAAAATAAAATTTATCTACATAAATTATAAATAATGAATTTCAGTCTCCCAGCTCTTGAGTGGCATAAAAATGCCTTTTCAGAGGCCTACCACAATAGCATACACGGTATGACTTACCAGTACCAGTATCATACCAAATGCAATATGGAGTACTCCACCGAGAGGTAGGTGTGGAAATAAAAGATTAAATGTGAAGGGACAGATTTGTAGATTGTTATCCCCAAATGTCAATGGCATTTGGTACCAGTTAGTGCCAAACTCCTCATGATTAATGCACTTTTTATAATGTAATTAGCCTGTTGCAATCCCGTGCTGCGCCAAAAGCAGCTACCTAACTAAAGGAGAAATAAGTTATTTCTGATTAATCATCATCCAAAGATTCATGCTGTATCGGGTCACTGACTCTTGGGTCGCGGCAAATAGATTTTTTTCTATTAAGAGTGTATATATTAATTGTCTAAAATTTTTTTTAGGAAAATTAATTGTCTAAAATTTTTTTTAGGAAAATTAATTGTCTAAAATTTGTATTCTAGGCAAGCCAGATGGTACTAAATTTTGCCTGATGCGCACTTACTGTATCAGGAAATCCAAATTCTTATATAGAAGCATGGATTTGGTTACATCCTATTTGTTTGAATTGTAGTGATTACTAATTTCGTTGAAATTTTGACATTTTAATTTAAACATGATGTCATAGTTTCTCCAGCAGAGTTATGATGGAAGTATGCATTAGCACCAGCCAATGAACTAGTTTAACCATAAAGCAACACTTTAACTTATCCTTACTGATCCCTAGATAGCCTCTATCTAGTGTTTCTAAAAAAAAACTAATCCTTACTGATGGTGCATCTCTTATAGACCCTAAACCTCATTAGTTTATTGCCACTAAATAATACCACTTTTGTACCGAGTACTTCAAAGAATAAAAACGAACATCGGAACCACAAGAATTTTTTAAATCCATTTAAAAAAGCCTTTTCATCAGGGGGCCGGTGAAATAAAGGAAGAATACCTAGTTCGAATTATGTCAGATAAAACCTAAAATGATATATTAAATCTAGTAGCTATCTAATGCACTAAAACCACACTTTACAAAAGTACTGATGCACAATGATTCTTGCAATGATTAAGGAATTTTGCCACAAGTCTAAGCGGAAAGAACAACAAAAAAAAAAGTACCCATGACTCATCAATCATTAGAAGAGTAGTGCTCAGATACATTCTAATTGAACTGAAAAAAAAAATTAGATATAGGGCCGCCGCATGAAAGATTTTATAGCAATTTTCAACCTTGAAGGATATAAAAATAGAGTAAGGCTCAATTCCAATGCATTGAACAAAGGAGTCCGACCTATGTGTAATTCGTGAATTTTGAACCTCAAACGACCAATTCATATCATTCAATGTGACATTCATATTGAAATCTAATAAAAAAAAAAAATCTAATTTATATTTTTCTTTTACTATTTTTTCAGATTTTTAGAAAATCATTGATCTAAAAAATTTTTGAACAGTTTAAAATTTAATTTTCTAAAAATCTGAAAAAATAGTAAAAAAATTAAAAGGATAAAATTCGATTTTGTACTTAATTTTAATATAAAGGTCAAATTGAACGGTTAGAATATGATCCGTCCAATGCATAACGCTTAAGCATTGCTCATAAAATTATGACCGAATTCCCTATTTCAAAAAAAAAAAAAAAAGAAGATAAAATGGTCCAATTGCCGCATAATTTAATTTACTTAATACTATGATATAAGTAAGGATAAGGATGAATATATCAACATAAATTCCCGAAAGAGACAAAGAGTGTACCTCAATAGCAGCAAATTTATACACAAAAAACTCTCTTAAAGAGAAATGGGAATTAAACTCATAACTTACAAAAGAGAAACATCAAGCCGTTATACACAAAAAAGAGTCCCAAATGTAAGACGAGTGAAACTGATCAAAGACCTGATCCTCACTTTTTTTTTTTCCCCTCTAAATGACGGTTTAACCATTCGATGTCTATCAGACAGCTTACTCTGGCCTTGAGCCATCCATGCATGATGTGTTTACAGGAAATGTTCCAGCTGCAACTTTTTTTTTTCCACCCACTTTTTTCCTTCTTATTTTCTCATCTTGACCTGGCCTTGCTCTTCCCTGGTCTGAAGCAATAACACTTGGTTTTTCTCCTGCGACATAATTTTAAGCTACGTCAACATCACAAGATTAACAACAGATTTGTTGTCATTAACTTGGCGGTCCTTTTCGTTTTCAAAGAAAAAAAAGTATCAAGTAGTGGTAACTAGTAGGTCAATTTGTTGAATAATTTCAAATTGTGGCTTAAATTTCAAAGCAAGAATAAGGTTGGTAAAATTCCTTTTCTTTCCCTGGACCAGAGTTTCTAGACACATCTGAATAGTTTAGAAAGGAATATGAATATCCATAAAAATATTTGATTACCCTGTACTAAATTATTAAAGAACAATTTTCAGTATTCCTTATATATAAAATCTTTCAATTAATTTGGGCCGGGTAATGAGAAAAAAAAGGATTTGGATTTAGAAGCAAAATTAACTACTGGTAAACATAATTATAATCTTACATGCTCATGTTTCTGGTGAAATGATCATCTCCACTGCTATTGCTTCCATTGCTGGTACTGCTACCGACACTACTCGCATTGCTACTCCCTTTTTCGCTGAACTCATTCTTTCTCCACCATTCTTCATCTTTACATTTCTTGCTTCCAATCACTTCCTTTTTCTCTTCACCTTCTTTCATCGAAACCTTTTCACCATGGTCCCGTAAGTTCAAGCTCTTCTTCCTTGCAGTCACCGAGAGCGTTAAGAACATTCTGTTTAGCAACCCTGTATCGAGGCTGGAACTCCTCGCTACACTCACATATTTCTTCTGGTTTTTCTTCTTTTTTGTTTCCTTTTCACCAGTTACCAATTCTTTAACTGTTGTTTTATTAACTGGTTCTACATCCTTAAACTCTTTCCTTTTCTCAACTATATCTTGAAGCGTTAGCTCGTAGTCTCCCTCCGGCAATCCTCGCACCATCTCCATCATCTGCTTTCTATAAACCTCAACATCTTGTGATTTTGTATCAGGATGAGTGTTTTCATGTGCCGGTGATTTCTTCCACAGAATAGGGGAGGCAGATCGATCTACATCTGGATCCTCTCTTTTGTCAAGCCAATGAAATTCCTCATCGCGGTCGAATTGCGCAGATTTAGAATTTGGAAGAATTCTACTTGACCATGCACCGGGGCTCCGACCGGCTTTCCCGTCGCTCGATTTGATCCCTTCCACCCACTTGTCATACTCCATTATGCTTCGTGAAGAAGCAGTTCTTCGCGCCATTTCTTCTCTTCTCATATGCCGGTTGCGAGCAATTTCACTCCGCTGGGTTGGTTTCATTGTAGAGGGGGAAGAGAAAGATCTCCTGGCAGCCACAGCCAAGTTTGCAAAGGAGAAAAGATAGAGAGAGAAAGGAAGGGGTTTGGTGTGAAACGGAAGGTGAAGCGAGAGAATATATTTATTAGTTATTTACCAAGAACTTTGAATGCAAACAGCTGTGGTTTTAAAGGGACGAGTACGTGTCACTTTCTCACTTCAAGAAAGAAGATTTTGAGTGATCCATGGTAACTGATTGTTTGTTTGTGCGGGACTACTGAAGGTGCAAAAAAGTCTATGGCTTCTAGATGTGCGATTGCGTCATTGGTGGTGTTTGCTTCTATAATTCTTCATAATTTGCACTGAAACCCCATCAAAATTTGTGTGTTGAAATGTTAAATCATATTTTACTATTGACAACTGTAGCAGCTCTTGCAATTAATTAAATGATAATACAGTTTTGAAACTTCTGACTGTTAAACAGATACAGATTAAATAATCATTTTTTCTAGTATATGTTTATTTTTAATTGTGTACGTTCATGTAATTTGAGATTATATTATTGAAATGGAGGTACAAACACTACAAGAAAGGGTATTCTTTAGCAAGACCCAATTTTCTTTCAATATGTCCTTAAAAGTCTAGCAATTTTCTTTTGATAGACTTACCCTAATCTATTAATATCTAATGTAGCAATGTGCTATTCATAGATTTTTCTCACATGTTGGTACAACTTAAAAAAAGTCTAGCAAATTGGTAATTTATCTAGTCATATCTCCAATATTTTTCAAAGTATAAATACATCAAAATTTGCCAAATAAGAAAATCTTGCAATAGATTTAACTATAAAAGTATGTGAAAAGTCTAGTAAGGAAAATTTACGTAAATAACTTTCTTATAGTGAAAGTACAATCTAGAAACACATCGGTAGACCAAATTACTTGGGTAGGTAATTAATCAACGAAGCAGTGTAATATCTTGTATTTTGAATACTTGCAAGTGATAAAAAAAAATATATTTTTTCTATATTTTTTTCTGAAACAAGAACCTAATTAATACGAGCTCTATTAAGTATATTCATAATACAATCGGAAGTTTGATTCATATATTGTTTTAATTTATATTCAGAGAACGAAATGTATTAATAAAAAATGGAATTGTATCACTTATTGATTCGTGCACGTATGAATTTGAACATTTCCTTCTTTCAAAAAGCTTCAGTTTCTTACCAGATATTTGTGTATCTATAGGCAGATTAGGGAGGGAAGAAAATTTTGTTCCTAAAACTGATGTTATCAAAATTAATATAATACATTCGTTTTATTAATATTGTAAAGATTACTAAGTTACTAAACCTTATTTTTAAAAGCACGATCGTATCTAAAACATCGTGATCTGTATTTTCAAAGTCCAGACAAAAATTTTAAAATTCACTCTTGATATTTGTGACAGATCTCACAAGGCAGCCTCTGCCTAGTTTCTCTTACCAAAAAAAAAAAAAAAAAGAAAAAAAAAGGAAAAAAAAAAGAAAAGAAAACTTGTGATTGATCTTAAATAATTTTAGTTTATTAGTTTAGACTTTGAAGCTACGGGCAGTGTTTTAAATATCTAATCTTGTTTCAAAATGTCTTATAAATTTGCAATTTAGAAAATGTTAGTTAGAAGAAAGTTTAGTCCAGTAAATTGTCACTGACTCCATCGGTATTTTAAGGAAATAAGTTTAAATTTCATTGGGAGCGAAATAATGATGAAATATATTTCATACATATTTGACTATATCTCTTTAAATAAATAACATAATAAAAAAAATATTTGATCAAACATCATTATTAGGTTGAATGTGTTGATATTAATTTTATTTTGTACAGTGTATCTATTACTCTAATGTTTAAAATTTTTACATGAAATTTTTTGAAGGATAGTAATATGACACATCCTGGGTTTGATGAAAGAAGAAGTAAAGTTTTTCAAAGTATAAAGAGCAAAATTACCCTGGCTTTTTGTTAATGGTGTGATGTTATGACACGCTTGGCGAATGCCACACACGGTTGAAATTTGTTTCATTTTTGATGGAGACCTTACTGGCTAAGGTCGATATTGTTTTGTCCGTTCTCTGCTTAATCTCTTTCTAGAAACGCATTTATGTTAACCGTGTTCAAGGGGTTTCAAAGTCAACGTGTGCATCTGTTTTATATTCTTTTACGTTATGAAAGTATTATTCGTGCGTCCAATTTTTTAATATTAATTTTGTCTGTGTCTAGAGGATAAGCTTCAAAAAGAGACTCGAATTAGAGTAATAGACTATCCAAGGGTCGTCCTTCCATTTTTTCTAAAGCTAACAGTTAATAACAATATTCATCCTTTGTATTTATGGGTAAATATATAATAGTGCTAGCATTAATTTTTTTTTTCTTTTGGTAATATACCCAGGATACTCGATTTTGATAGCAATTAACTCCTATTGCCCTTACAAGTAGAAGTGAAAGCTTTAAAAAAGAATACTTAAAACTGCATAAATTAACAAGCGGTCAACATAATTGAAACATAATAACATTCTCGAGTAGCATCATGCAGTGTTTAGCACGTGGTGGTCATTTTTCCAATTTGTGTTTTTGAAGAAGCAACCAATTGCTTGAGTTCTCACTCAAAAAAAGAAAAAAGAAATCATTGAAAGTACATTATTTTTTTAATGATAAACTGGATCAACCTCTTCAACTTATTTTTTAATTAAATATTTATAAAAGACTTCAACCGGGAACTGAAGTACCTACAATATTATTTAATAATTTATAATTGAATACATACATAACATTACCCGGGTCAAAAACTCCATCCTAAAATTCATAGGGCCGAAAAAATCTTGAAGCCACTAAAATTTAATGAATAATAAATTGGTATCAATCCATTCTAGAGTTCTGATCCGCCTCTATATGCAAGGGTCACCAAACTTAGTACATTCCCTAGTCCCTACAGCTTTTTCCCCATTCTCTCAACAACAGCCGTTTATCTTTCATTTTAGAAAGACTTGACGCAGTGACTATCAAGTTTCCAAACGATTTTTTTCCTTGATAGCTGTAATTATTTTTTCCCATTCAATGCCCTACATTGCCTGCAAGCAGGAACTACAGCGAAAGTGACTTTCTCCCAATTGCCAGGCAACCTATAGTAGGTGCAGAGAAAGAAAAAAAACTTAGGGCAACTTAATTAGTTGAAATAATTTCACTTAATTAGACCAAATTAAGCACCAAGTCATGCCATTATCCCTCAATTGAAATAACATGAAACAAGTAAAAATCAGCCAAACCAGCAAAAATAGCCTTAAATATAATATCGTATTAATCTAAAATATAGCAGCGAAGCATTTAGGTTCTGATCCCACTGTAAAGTGCTAGTTCCTTGCCTGATTGTACTCAATTCGAGCTTACATGAAAAACTACCCATCTGATTTAACGAGAGGTGCTTTTCTTTTCATGCGACCGGCCAAAATTACAATAGTTGAACATCATTGTCAGAATGCCCCCATCATTTTCTAACACTCAAATGGGTACATATGGTAGTTTGCATTTTTTTTTACTGGTACCACCACAAGTAATACTTCTGCAAGTACAAAGTGTAAAACAGTTGCAAGCTTTATAATGTTCAAGAGATCAGACATAGTTCTGCTTGTGAAGTCAACGGTATAGAGGTAACTCCATACAACATCACTCAAAACATCTAGATTATTGCTAACTTATCCTTAAAAAAATAAAAATAAAAATAAACTATGTACTGAACCTCAAGCAATCTCTCTGTCAGCTGCTGATGTTATAAAAGCACTTGTATCAGAAATTCTGATCAGTGCAACAAAAATGCACAAAATATTGGTTGTATAAATCAATAATTAAAGGAGAAAAGTTTCACTACTGCAACCCGTGGGCAACCACAATTCAAGTGATAAAACTCAGAATTTCAAATTATTGATTTATACAACTACCCAAGCCATACCCAATTAACAAGTTAGATATATTGTAAATTAACTGTACTGATGAAAAATTCTGAAACTTGTAAATTCAAGCCATATCCAATAAACAAGTTAGATATATGAAAAAGTAAAAAAAAAAAAAAATCAAGACCTGATGAAAAATAAAATAACCAATACCCATGAGAATTAAACTTTAAAATTTGAACTAACCATATATTTTCAATATATAATATCAGAAATAGGATACAAGCGGTACTTTCATAGAAAAATCAACATAATGTGACGCTGATCTTCCCAGCTTAATGGTGTGCGAGAGGCTGTGGTTTCTTGAAAATGGGTGTAACAGATAAAACTATCTATATTGGTTGGTATTTCCAAAAAGTTCTCTCTCATCACTCATCTCAGAGAATAAACAACTTCACTTCATCTGGATTCTTACAGCTACTTAATGCACTTAAAATTATGTTAATGGTGACATCATTCGGCTGAAGACCATGCTTCATCGTCTTCTCAACCAATTGCAGAGTCTCAATGATCTGCCAATTTTAGAATAGCCATTTATTTAAGGTACTGTAACTATGCTGATCTGGCTCATTGCCTTTTTGAGTCATCGTATCTATAAGAACGTTGCTTCATTAAGACAACCTTCCAAAATATAACCATGCAACAAGGACGTGCAAGTGATTATATTAGGTTTCTTCTAACTTTCTTCCAGTAAACTGAGCAGCTTCTCTGCTTCACATATTACTCTGTGCTTGCATAGAGAATCAAAAAACGCATTGAAAGTCACTACATTTGGTGAAATTCCATGACTTACCATATCTCGAATTAACCCAATTGCATGTTTATTAAACAATTATACGTGACAACATCCGGCATGACCCCTCGTGCTATCATTTCCTGAAGCTCTGAAGCACACAAGAAGGCTCCCACCTTGCAGTAGCCTTTTAATAAGGAATCCACAATTAACCATCTCCAAATGCAAATGTGACCAACACCACAAAACCCAAGAATTAGGTCATTGTAGTTATAGACATCCGGTTCTACTCCTTTAGCAATCATTTCTTCAAACATCTTCTGAGCTGTATGCACTAATCCCTGGCAACACAGACTATGAATGAGAATGCTGTAAGTGATCACATTAGGAACAAGTCGTTTTGCAACCATTTTATTGAACATCCTCAAAGCACTATTTGTGTCCCCGTGTCTGCAGAGACCATCAATAAAACTGTTGTAGGTATATATATCAGGAATAACTCCACGGGCAGACATTACTTCAAACACGTTTTGTGCTTTAACAACATCTTCATTCCTAGAAAGACCATCAATTAGAACGTAAAAGGTGATCAAGTTAGGCATCACTCCTTCAGCAACCATCTCTCCAAATACCTTCCTAGCCGCTACAATCTCGCCCTCTCTACCAAAAACCATGAATGAGAGTGATGTAAGTTACAACGTCAGGCTTATACAAACCCCCTTCTTTGACTATCTAACCACACAGCTTGAGCCCCAGCCTGCTAATGCCATTGCTACAAAAACAATCTATAAGAGTGCTGTAAGTGAACAAGTTATGAGCTCATCCCAACAGAGGCATTTCGTCGAGCAGCTTAACTGCATCCCGAATCTTCTTAGCTGTACAAGTACAAAGCCCCATTGATGAGGGAAGTAAACAGGATGGCATTAATTAGCACCGAATCCTTCTTTCAAGGACTGGCCAAGCACGCAGAATCCGAGGTCCACAGCCCACTCGACAAAAATGGGTAACAAGGCCGAAGGTATAGATGGTCGGAGAGACGCTTGTTCTGTGTCTTGCGCTCTTCAAGTGATTAGTGATTAAAGAAGGTGAGTACGGTCGGGTAGCGGCTGGGATACGTTGTCTTAGCAAAGGATGCGAGATGGCCGGATTCTGCGTGCTTTGGTATTTTTCCTTGAGCAGCTTTTCAAGATGACCAGGCAATGGCTTGGCTGACTTGGCGCTCATCAAATCAAGGGTTGCAGAGGAAGAGGAGCACCTCACCTCCTCAAACCCTCGTAAGGCTGTACTGGCTATTGGGCCTGGGGAGAAAAACTATTTTGGAAATTCCAAATTATATTTTCAGAGTAGTTAAGAGTATTAAACATATATAGTACAAATGCAGCATTGTCATTAGGCCTGTCAAACCTGCGAAACGGAACGGAACAAATTCCGTTCGTTCCGTTTAACGTTCCGTTCTTCGTTTTCCATTATAATTTCGCATTTCCGTGTTCCGTTTAACGTTTTGTTTCCAAAACATAACTACGTTTCCGTTCCGTTTTTGAAAACGGAATCCAATTCCTCTTTCATTTAATGTTTCGTTTGGACGAAACGGAAACGGTGGAATATTGACAGGCCTAATTGTCATTATCCTCTTATTAATCACATACAAATTCCAATCTCCATCTTGTCTAAGGCTCTTACCGGAACCACAAATTTAACGCGAGAAATGAAAATTAAATTCACTTTTCTCCAAATCCGCTGATCGAAACTGACAAAAAAGACATGGGAATCCTCTTCCGGCGAGAATTGGCGAGAAAATTTTGGCCCGTGAATTCCCATCTAAAACTAAAAAATTTGACGAGAATTATTTTCTTTCTTTTCCTTTCTCGCTCGTCTCTAGTTCGGATCAGGGCCTAATATGGTCTCAAATCCAACTCCAAATTCTTCTTGGTTTATAATCTCTCTTATGTTCATAAAATAAATAAATAAATAATTTCTCCTATTATTTATTTATAGATTGTGTTCTCACAGAAAAACACGTTGACTTTTTATTATTTGAAATCAATGGCTAAAATATTTGTTTGCGTTGTCATGTTAACAAGCAAGGATATCCACACTTCTTACATATTGAAAAAACCATATATCCTGAATGAAGGATGAACAGTGCGAGGCTGTGGTGTAGGTTTAATTGTTTGTGTGTTTGTTCGTGTGGTGGGTTCTGCTCCCTGCTTTTTTTGTTTGTTCCATGGATCGTAGTATTGTGCCTGCTGATATCGTTAATATTTGTTGGTATTCGGACCGTACTTGGCACCTAAATTGCATTCAAACCATTAAATTATTTAATAAATTGCTATGTTTTTTCAGGAATTGGCTTTGCCGTCGTGTCTCTTCTTATTTTCAGGGTTCTTTGCGATTTTTGGTGGATTCACAAGCTCTAGAAGGTTCCTTGCACAAGACGAATGCTAGACGACTCATTCCTAGCACGAGAAGGCATTTTTCAGACCTCAACTCGGTCCGAGTTGGATCAATCTCGGCCCCTCGGACCGAGATGGGCGCCGCCTTGACTCATATGGCAACTTTTCATACAAGGAAGTTGATTGTTTTGGTATATTTTCTTGCCCTGGCGCCCTAGACTTCTTTCCTTGTGCGTGGAACCAATATTTAAGGCTGCCTCTCAGCCTTAGAAAGGTATCTTAGCCTCCATACTTCTATTCCAACCTTTCCAAGCTTTGTTGACCACCGAAACCCTAAGGAGCCCTAATCTCTAAGCGACGGGAGCGAGAAGAAGGTTCAGAACACGTCTTGCATCACCCCACCGCTCTGGAGATCGAAGTTAGCACATACGAGGAGTATTTGGTTTATTTTTCCTATGTTCTCTACTTTGATTCTTATGGGCTTGTATCTTATTGTTGTTTTGATACTTGTTGTTGATTTTAGTACTATGTTAGGCTGAATTTGAGTAGTCTTAGGAGTAAGGGAGTAGTTTAAGTTTGGATGGTGATATTTGACTTGTGATGTTTTGTTATGACTTGTGATTTGTTTAATGAGTAGTCTTTAATTGCTTGTTTGAACTGCTTGTGATTTCTTAATTAACTTCTAGATGAATGGCCACATTTAGTTAAGCCTAAGTTAGGATAAACAAGATTAGTTCGATTCAAGTACTTGGGATAAATCGTAGATCCGAAAGGGGAGATTAATTAACACCAAAAGTGTAATTTTTAGACAGAGCAAAAGACTTCTAAATATCCTTACGAAAACCATTAAACAAGTTTAGGCTAATTGATTTTCCTATACCAAAAGTTGCGGGTTAATTAGTTTAATTAGGATAAGTTGTGATTAAACCATTCCCTAGTCCAAAAAGCGAACGTTGAGGGTTAGTAAGTTTGGGTTTAGCCAACCAGTCCTTGCACAAATCATAACAGATCAAACCGAGGTCAAATTGAGCCACCTCAGTTCTCAACTCGGACCGAGATGGACACAACTCGGACCGAGATGAGGCACTGTTGCTTATAAAATTTAGGTTTTTACATGAAATTGTTGAGCCGTGAGTTTTAGAAGTCCAAACTAAAGCGAAACCTGATCCCTAATACGTTTTTATACTATTTGAAAACCAAAAAAATAATTCTTTAGATTTCTTAATTATTTAAATTTGCAAAATACCCAAAAATATCTACTTATTTACATTGTTACTTAGTTACTTTAATTTTCGGTATTCCTCACTTTATTTTATTGTCTAGCTTCTGAAAAATAACAAGTCCAGTATTCGAAAATCCGTCCTTTGGGTTCGACCCTAAGCTTAACTCCAAACGACTAGTGAGGTTAGGTCTAGGTACAAATTTATTTGATCCTAGGGTTTAATTCCTTCATCACCTGCATTGGTTGATCAACACTGGGCAGGGCAGCAATTTCATGAAATATTGGTGTGGTCTAAGTGTTCTGCGTGTGACAAAGACCTTCACTTAGTTCCTTTGCCAGGTGGGCCCAACCAATATGCATTTTTCCTTTTATTTGATGCGCTGGGTCTTATTTTGTTCTATCTTGCATTCGTGGTTCTAATGTGGCCGAGTTAAATGTTGTCTTTCCAATGACTGGAAGTCGATTTTTGGTATTGTTATGATCCGCCCCATGTTTGGTCTCAGCGTGTGCACCGTAGTGTCCTTGTTGTTGCTGTATCGATGGTACACATGGTGTACGAATTAAAGCTGTGTATGGAAATATGCTGGAGGCCATTTCCCCTGTCGTTTGAGCCCCACAAAGATGCAGCGTGCGGAACATAGGTGTGCACTGTGCATGCAGTATGGATAGTGCAGTGCGGTCAGGTTGTTATTTTGATTTTTTTTCCTCGGGCAATCATGTGCAAAAGGAAGGTGGGTGGGACCTGCTCCTGCTGCCTTTTGTATTATAGCTGGATGCGTTGTAAGGAATTGTGATTTGATTTATGTGCATGCACTGCTGGGTGGAGCCACATGTTCCATGGTTCATAAGGCAGATTGGTGCTCCGTGTTTAAGATTGGGAAGGACTGCCGCCCAGTTGATATCTATTGGGTACTCCTGTTGTTTTTTACACAGTTATTTCTTCCCAGTAATTACATGAATTTCAGCTATTTCTATCAATTCATCACTATATTCTATATGCATACATATGCATCATCTTCAGGTGAGCCCACTGCAATGGAAAATGAGGGGCTTTGCCTATCATGTATATATGCCGTAAATTCTATGTTCAAAGCCAACTTACTGAAGGTCAAATTTACATTGATTAAAAAAACTTTACATTTACAATGCACAGACAACTCTTCACGGAAGATATAGGAAGCATATCAAAATGTTACTCAATTCTTACTTAAAATGTGCGTAAATGTTCAGCTTTATTCCCAACTACCAGCATGACCTCTTAACTGAACACATCATCATACTTCACACACATACTCACGTTTTTGTTTCAGTTGCTCAGCCTGTTAATTCAAAGGAAAAGCAAAGGGCATTTTAGATGGGCCACAATTGTATCTACTCTGCTTAAACCTGTTTAGGTCAATCAACTTTCTTTCCTTCCCTAGATCAACAATTCCACGATTGTATCTACTCTGTCCAAGAAACCTTAGTCGCTCTACAGGCCATATCAACAATTCCACTTACAACAATAAAACACAAAAGAAATCAACAATCACGACAAAACAAGCAACCAATAACAGGACGCGGCAGAGCCGCGACAAAAGCATCTAGTGGTCATAAAGGGTCAATTGATATATAATTTTTTGTTGTACATATGGTATAGTTTAAAACTTTAAATAAATAAACCAAAATTGACCCAACCTTTTAATTGTTTGCTATGATTTGTATATATTTAAAAGTAATAGACTGAAATTAGATTTTAACCTAGATTAAATTTTACTAGTGGGGCTTGTCGAGCTTCCCTCGATACATGAGTTTTTTTTTAATTAAATTTTTTATTTTGTTTTTATATTTATTTATTTATAATTAAGTTATCTATATATTTTAGTTTGCATAATTCAATTTTATTTATTTGCAACAGACTAAAAAAAGTTATCTAAATTTGATGATGGTTGTTAAACATTACCAAAGACACGATGTTTTAAAAATAATTAGCTAATTTGTGTTGAAAATAATCTTGTATATCAGAGTAGTATATTGTTAATATGATTTTGATTGCATTAAAATAATAGTAATTACGCATATAATGTCCAAATAATGCATATTCTGAGCATCATTTAAGCATTTCAAACGATTCTGCATTCAATATTTAAGCTCTCTATACTATTTAGAAAATGATTTAGATCTTACTTATTAAAAAAATTAGATTATACAAAGTAATTAAGCATATAATACGCAAATAATGCATATTCTAAGTATCATTTGAGCATTTTAACTTTTTCTGAATTCAATCTAAGTTATTTCATCACAATAATCTATATTTAAACTCTCTATACGGTCCAAAATATGATTCAGATCTTACATAATAAATTTTTTTTATTATACATAGTAATTAGGCATTTACAGTGCAAATAATACTAAATCTGAGTATCATTGGAGCATTTCATCTGTTTTTGAATTCACTCTAAGTCATTTCATCACAATAATAAACATACACTCCTTATACGGTCTAGAATATGATATAGACCTTACTTATTCAAAAAGATTGGAATATACATAGTAATTACACATATAAAGTGCAAATAATGCTTATTCTGAGTAACATTTGAGTATTTCAATCATTTCTGCATTCATTCTAAGTCATTTCATCACGATAATCTTCGTTTAAACTCTTTATATGATCAAGAATATGATTCAGATCATACATATACAAAAAGATTGGATTACACAAAATTATTACGCATATAAAGTGAATATAATGCATAATCTGAGTATCATATGAGCATTTCAACTGTTTTTATATTCATTATAAGTCATTTCTTGACAATAATCTACATTTAAACTCTCAATACGGTCTGAAATATGATTCATATCTTAATTATTCAAAAAGATTGGATTATATATTTATACGTAGTAATTACGTATATAAATTACAAATAATACTCTCTGAGTATCATTTGAGCATTTCGATCGTTTTAGCATTCATTCTAAGTCATTTCAACACAATAATATATAGTTAAACTCGCTATACGGTCTAGAATATGATTTAGATCTTACTTATTCAAAAAGATTGGATTCTACATAGTTATTACACTTATAAAGTGAATATAATGCATATTCCGAGTATCATTTGAGAATTTCAACTGTTTCTGAATTCATTCTTAGTCATTTCATCACAATAATTTACATTTAAACTTTCTATATGACCTAGAATATGATTTTGATCTTACATAATAAAAAAATTGGATTACACCAAGTAATTACGCATATAAAGTGCAAATAATTCTACATGGTTATTACACTTATAAAGTGAATATAATGCATATTCCGAGTATAATTTGAGAATTTCAACTGTTTTTAAATTCATTCTTAGTCATTTCATCACAATAATCTACATTTAAACTTTCTATACGACCTAGAATATGATTTTGATCTTACATAATAAAAAAGATTGGATTACACCAAGTAATTACGCATATAAAGTGCAAATAATTCTTATTCTAAGTATCATTTGAGCATTTCAACAGTTTCTACATTCATTCTAAGTCATTTAATCACACTAATCTATATTTAACCTATCTATACAATCCAAAATATGTTCATATCTTAATTATTCAAAAAGACTAGATTATATATAGTAATTATGCATAAAAGTGCAAATAATGCTTATTTTGATTGTCATTTGAGCATTTAAATCGTTTATGCATTCATTCTAAGTCATTTCATCACAATAATATACATTTAAACTCTCTATACGGTCTAGAATATGATTAAGATTTTACTTATTAAAAAATATTGGATTATACATAGTTATTATGCATATAAAGTGAATATAATATATATTCTGAGTATCATATGAGCATTTCAACCGTTTCTGAAATCATTCTAAGTCATTTCATCATAGTAATGTACATTTAAACTCTGTATACAATCCAAAATATGATTCATATCTTACTTAATAAAAAAGATTGAATTATACCTAGTAATTACGCATATAAACTGCGAGTAATGCATATTTCGAGTATCATTTGAGCGTTTCAATCATTTCAGCATTCATTCTATGTCATTTCGTCACAATAATGTACATTCAACCTCCCAATACGGTCTAGAATATGATTCAGATCTTACTTATTCGAAAAGATTGGAATATACATAGTAATTACACATATAAAGTGCAAATAATTCTTATTCTAAGTATCGTTTGAGCATTTCAATCATTTCTGTATCCATTATAAGTCATTTTATCACAATAATCTTCATTTAGACTCATTATATGGTCTAGAATATGATTCAGATCTTACTTATTTAAAAAATTAGATTATACAAAGTTATTACGCCTATAATGCATATTATGAATATAATATGAGAATTTCAACCGTTTCTGAATTCATTCTATGTTATTTCATCTCAATAATCTACACTTAAACTCTATATACAATATAGAAAATTATTCGGATCCTACTTATTCAAAAAGATTGGATTATGCATAGTTATTACGCCTATAAAGTGAATAATGCTTATTCTGAGTATCATATGAGCATGTCAACAGTTTCTGAATTCATTCTAAGTCATTTCATTACAATAATCTAAATTTAAACTCTCTATAGAGTCTAGAATTTTATTCTAATTTTATTTATTCAAAAAGAATGGATTATATGTAGTAATTAGTAATTACAAATAAAAAGTGCGAATAATGGTTATTCTGAGTATCATTTGAGCATTTCAATAGTTGCTTCATTTATTCTATGTCATTTCATCACTATAATCAACATTTAAACTCTCTATATGGTCTAGATTATGATTCAAATCTTACTTATTCAAAAAGATTGGATTATTCATTGTTTTTTTTCTCCTTTAAAGTGAATATAATGCATATTTTGAATATCATGTGAGCAATTAAACCGTTTTCAAATTCATTCTAAGTCATTTCATCAACACAATAATCTACGTTTAAACTCTCTATACAGTCTAAAATATGATTTAGATCTTATTTATTCAAAAAGATTGTATTATACCTAGTAATTACGGATATAAAGTCCAAATAATGCTTATTCTAAGTATCATTTGAGAATTTCATCTGTTTCTACATTCATTCTAAGTCATTTTATCACAACAATCCATATTTAAACTCTCTATACAGTCTAGAATATGATTCATATCTTATCTATTCAAAAAGATAGGATTACACATAGTTATTAAAGTGAATATAATGCATATTTTGAGTATCATATGAGCATTTCAACCGTTTCTGAATTCATTCTAAGTCTTTTCATCGCAATAATCTATATTTAAACTCTCTATACGATCTAGAAAATATTTCAAAACTTACTTATTCAAAATGATTATATTATACATAGTAATTACACATAAAAAGTGCATATAATGCTTATTCTGAGTATCATTTGAGTATTTCAATTATTTCTACATTTATTCTAAGTCTTTTCATCACAATAATTTACATTTAAACTCTCTATACGATTTGAAATATGATTCATATCTTACATATTAAAAAATATTAGATTATACCAAGTAATTACGCATAACGCATATAAAATGAATATAATGCATATTCTGAGTATTATTAGAGCATTTCAACTGTTTCAGAATTCATTCTTAGTCATTTCATCGCAATAATCTACATATAAACTCTCTATACAGTCTAAAATTTGATTTAGATCTTATATATTCAAAAAGATTGGATTATACCAAGTAATTACGCATAAAAAATGCAAATAATGCATATTCTAAGTATCATTTGAGCATTTGAACTGCTTCTGCATTCATTCTAAGTCATTATGACAATAAACTTCATTTAACCTCTCTATATGGTCTAGAATATGACTTATACCTTATTTATTCAAAAAGATTGGATTATATTTAGTAATTGTGCGTATAAAGTGCAAATAATGCTTATTTTGAGTGTCATTTGAGCATTTAAGTTGTTTCTGCGTTCATTCTAAGTCATTTCATTATAATAATCTACATTTAAACTCCCAATACGATCTAGAATATGATTCACATCTTACATATTAAAAAAGATTGGATTATACCAAGTAATTACGCATATAAAGTGAATATACTGCATATTGGTCCCATTTGTTTGTGACTTAAAGGGTGCATAACTTAAGTTATGTATCCTTAAGTCACCAAACACCCATTACATAAGATGCCTTAAGGGTGCATAACTTACGCAACCTAAATAGGTTGCATAAGTTATGCATCGGTCCCCTTTAATTTTTTTCCCAACAACACCCCTTAGAAATAATTAATAATAATATTTACTAATTAATAAATAATTAATAATAAATAAATAAATAATAATATTTAATAAGTTACAATAATTATTAAAAATCATAATTAATAAATAATATCATTTGAGCATTTCAACTGTTTCTGAATTTATTTCATCACAATAATCTATATTTACACTCTCGATATGGTCTAGAATATGATTCAGACCATACATATTCAAAAATATTTAATTATACCTAGTAATTACGCATATAAATTGCAATTAACGCTCATTCTGAGTATCAATTGAGCATTTCACTGTTTCTGAATTCATTCTTAGTCATTTCATCACAATAATCTACATTTTAACTCTCTATATGGTATAAAATATTATTGATACCCTATTTATTCAAAAAGATTGGATTATACTTAGTAATTGCGAATATAAAGTGCAAATAATGCTTATTCTACTTGTCATTTGGGCATTTAATTCGTTTCTGCGTTCATTCTAAGTCATTTTATCACAATAATCTACATTTAAACTTTCTATACGGTCTAGAATATGATTATGATCATACATATTAAAAATAATTGGATTATACCAAGTAATTACGCATATAAATAGAATATAATGCATATTCTGAGTTTCATTTGAGCAATTCAACTATTTCTGAAATCATTCTTAGTCATTTTATCACAATAATTAACATTTGAAATCTCTATACAGTCTAGAATTTGATTTAGATCTTACTTATTCAAAAAATTGGAATATACCTTGTAATTTCGCATATAAAATACAAATAACGCTCATTCTGAGTATCATTTGAGCATTTCATCCATTTCTAAATTTATTCTAAGTCCTTTCATCGCAATAATCTACATTTAAACTCTCAATACAGTCTAGAATAAGATTCAGATCTTACATATTAAAAAGGATTGGATTATACCAAGTAATTATGCATATAAAGTGAATAAAATGCATATTCTAAGTATCATTTGAATATTTCAACTGTTTCTAATATCATTCTTAGTCATTTCATCACAATATTCGTAATTTAACCTCTCTATTTGGTATAAAATATTATTCATGCCTTATTTATTCAAAAGATTTGATTATACTTAGTAATTCTGAATATAAAGTGCAAATAATGCTTATTCTTAGTGTCATTTGGGCATTTAATTCGTTTTTGGGTTCATTCTAAGTCCTTTCATCACAATAATCTACATTTAAACTCTCTATATGGTCTAGAATATGATTATGATCTTACATATTAAAAATGATTGGATTATACCAAGTAATTACGCATATAAAGAGAATATAATGCATATTCTGAGTATCATTTGAGCATTTCAACTGTTTCTGAAATCATTCTTAGTCATTTCATCACAATAATCTATATTTGAAATCTCTATACAGTCTAGAATATGATTCAGACCTTACTTATTTTAAAAATTGAAATATACATTGTAATTACGCATATAAAATGCAAATAACGCTCATTCTAAGTATCATTTGAGCATTTCATCAGTTTCTGAATTCATTCTAAGTCCGTTGATCGCAATAATCTACATTTAAACTCTCAATACGGTCTAGAATATGATTCAGATCTTATATATTAAAAAAGATTTGATTATACCTAGTAATTATGCATATAAAGTGCAAATAACGCTCATTTTGAGTATCATTTGAGCATTTCACCTGTTTCTGAATTCATTCTAAGTCCTTTCATCACAATAATCTAAATTTAAAATCTCAATATGACTCTAATCTTACATATTAAAAAGGATTGGATTTTACCAAGTATTTACGCATATAAAGTGAATATAATGCATATTCTTAGTATCATTTGAGCATTTCAACTGTTTCTAAATTAATTCTTAGTCATTTCATTACAAAAATGTACATTTGAACTCTCTATAGTCTAGAATATGGTTCAAATCTTACTTATTAAAAAAACTGGAATATACCTTGTAATTACGCATATAAAATGTAAATAACGCTCCTTCTGAGTATCATTTGAGCATTTCATCAGTTTATGAATTCATTCTAAGTCGTTTGATCACAATAATCTACATTTAAACTCTCCATACAGTCCAGAATATGATTCGGGTCTTACTTATTTATAAAAATTAGATTATATCATGTAATTACGCAAATAAAGTGCAAACAACTCTCATTCTGAGTAATTTGAGCATTTCAACAATTTATGAATTCATTCTAAGTCATTTCTTCACAATAATCTACATTTAAACTCTCCATACAGACTAAAATATTATTCAGGTCCTACTTATTAAAAAAGAATGGATTATACCAAATAATTACGCATATAAAGTACAAATAACTGTAATTCTGAGTAGTAATTACGCATATAAAGTACAAATAACTGCAATTCTGAGTTTATTTGAGCATTTCAATCGTTTCTGGATTCATTCTAAGTCATTACTTCACAATAATCGACATTTAAACTCTCCATACGGTCTAGAATATGATTCAGGTCTTACTTATTAAAAAAGATTGGATTATACCAAGTAATTACGAATATAAAGTGCAAACAACTATCATTCTGAGTAATTTGAGCATTTCAACCATTTCTGAATTCATTATAAGTCATTTGTTCACAATAATCTACATTTAAATTCTCCATACTGTTTTAAACTCTCCATACTGTTTAGAATATGATTCACATTTTACTTATTCCAAAAGATTGGATTACACCAAGTAATTACGCATATAAAGTGCAAACGACTATCATTATGAGTAATTTGAGCATTTCAATCGTTTCTGAATTCATTCTAAGTCATTTCTTTACAATAATCTATATTTAAACACTCCATACGGTCTAGAATATGATTTAGATCTTACTTATTCGAAATGATTGGATTATACCAAGTAATTATGCATATAAACTGCAAATAACTTTCATTCATATTAATTTGAGCATTTCAACCATTTTTGAATTCATTCTAAATGATTTTTCACAATAATCTACATTTAAACTCTCCATACGGTCAAGAATATGATTCAGTTCCTACTTATTCAAAAAGATTAGATTATACCAAGAAATTACGCATATAAAGTGCAAATAGCTCTCATACTGAGTAATTTGAACATTTCAACCGTTTATGAATTCATTCTAAGTCATTTCTTCACAATAATCTACATTTATACTCTCCATACGGTCCAGAATATGATTCAGGTCTTACTTATTCGTAAAGATTGGATTATTCCAAGTAATTACGCATATCAAGTGCAAATAACTTTCATTCTATGTAATATTTGAGCATTTTAACCCTTTCTGAATTCATTCTAAGTCATTTTTTCACAATAATCTACATTTAGACTCTCCATACAGTTTAGAATATGATTCACATTCTACTTATTCAAATGGATCGTATTATACCAATTAATTACGCATATAAAGTGCAAATAACTCTCATTCTTAATAATTTAAGCATTTCACTTATTTCTGAATTCATTCTAAGTCATTTCTTAGCAATAATCAACATTGAAACTCTCCATACGGTCTAGAATATTATTCAGATCTTACTTATTCGAAAAGATAGGATTATGCCAAATAATCAAGCATATAAAGAGCAAATAACTCTCATTATGAGTAATTTGAGCATTTCAATCATTTTTTGAATTCATTCTAAGTCTTTTCTTCACAAAAATCTACATATAAACTCTCCATACGGTCTAGAATATGATTCAGGTCCACTTTAATAAAAAAAATTGGATTATACCAAGTAATTACGCATATAAAGTGCAAATAATTCTCATTCTGAGTAATATTTGAGCATTTCAATCGTTTCTGAAATCATTCTAAATCATTTCTTCACAATAATCTACATTTAAATTCTTCATACGGTATAGAATATGATTCAGATCTTACATATTAAAAAAATTAGATTATACAAAGTAATTACGCATATAAAGTGCAAACAACTATAATTCTTAGTAATTTGAGCATTTCAACCATTTCTAAATTCATTCTAAGTAATTTCTTCACAATAATCTACATTTAAACTCTCCATAAGGTCTAGAATATGATTCAGGTCCTACATATTCAAAAAGATTGGATTATACCAAGTAATTATGCATATAAAGTGCAAATAACTCTCATTTTGAGTAATTTGAGCATTTCAACCGTTTCTGAATTAATTCTAAGTCATTTCATCACAATAGTCTACATTTTAACTCTTATTATGGTCTATAATATGATTCAGGTCCTACTTATTAAAAAATATTGGATTATACCAAGTAATTATGCATATAAAGTGCAAATAACTCTCATTCTTAGTAATATTAGAGGATTTCAATCGGTTCCGAATTAATTCTAAGTTATTTCTTCACAATAATATACATTTAAACTATCTATACGGTATATAATATGATTCAGGTCCTACTTATTCAAAATGATTGGATTATACCAAGTAATTACGCATATAAAGTGCAAATAACTCTCATTCTGAGTAATTTGAGCATTTCAATCGTTTTAGTAATTACGCATATAAAGTGCAAATAATGCAATTCTGAGCATCATTTAAGCATTTCAAACGTTTCTGGATTCATTCCAAGTCATTTCATCACAATAATCAATATTAAAACTCTTTATAGTGTCCAGACTAAGATTCATATCTTGTTTATTAAAAAATATTGGATTATACATGGTAATTACGCATATAAAGAGCAAATAATGCAATTCTGAGTATTATTTGAGCATTTAAATCGTTTCTGGATTCATTCTAAGTTATTTCATCACAATAATCAACATTTAAACTCTTTTACTGTTCAGACAAAGATTCAGATCTTGTTTATTCAAAAAGAGTGGATTATACAAGGTAATTACGCATACAAAGTGCAAATAATACAATTCTGAGTATCATTTGATTATTTCAATAGTTTCTAGATTCATTCTAAGTCATTTCTTCACAATAATCTAAATATAAACTCTTTATATTGTCCAGAGTATGATTCATATCTTATTTATTCAAAAAGATTGGATTATACATTCTAATTACGCATATAAAATGCAAATAATGCAATTCTGAGTATCATTTGAGCATTTTAATCGTTTCTGGATTCATTCTAAGTCTATTCATCACAATAATCTATATTTAAATCTTTGTACTGTCCAGACAAAGATTCATATCTTGTTTATTCAAAAACATTGGATTATACATGGTAATTACGCATGCAATGTGCAAATAATGCAATTCTGAGTATCATTTGAGCATTTCAATCGTTTCTGGATTCATTCTTAGTCATTCCATCACAATAATCAACATTTAAACTCTTTATACTGTCCAGACTAAGATTCATTTCTTTTTTATTCAAAAAGATTGGATTATACATAGCAATTACGCATATAAATTGCAAATAATGCAATTCTGAGCATAATTTGAACATTTAAATGTTTCTGGATTCGTTCTAAGTCGTTTCTTCACAATAATCAATATTTAAACTCTTTATACTGTCTAGACTAAGATTCAGATCTTGTTTATTCAAAAAAATTGGATTATACATGATAATTAAGTAAATACGATGCAAATAATGTAATTTTGAGTATTATTTGAGCTTTTCAATCGTTTTCTGGAATCATTCAAAGTCATTTCTACACAATAATCTAAATTTATACTATTTATACTCTCCAAAATATGATTCATATATTATTTATCCAAAAAGATTGGATTATACGCAGTAATTACGCACTTAAAGTACAAATAATGCAATTTTGTGTATCATCTGAGCATTTTAATCGTTTCTGGATTAATTCTAAATCTATTCATGACAATAATCTATATGTAAACTCTTTATAGTGTCTAAAATATGATTAATATCTTCTTTATTCAAAAAGATTGGATTATACATGGTAATTACGCATACAAAGTGCTAATAATGCAATTCTGAGTATCATTTGAGCATTTCAATCATTTCTGGATTCATTCTAAGTCATTTCATCATAATAATCTAAATTTATACTCTTTATACCGTCTAGAATATGATTCATATTTTATTTATTCGAAAAGATTGGATTATACATGGCAATTACGAATATAAACTGCAAATAATGCAATTCTGAGCATCATTTGAGTATTTCAAACGTTTCTGGATTCATTCTAAGTCATTACATCATAATAATCTACATTTATACTCTTCATACCGTCTAGAATAAGATTCATATTTTATTTATTCGGAAAGATTGGATTATACATGATAATTACGCATACAAAGTGCAAATAATGCAATTCGGAGTATCATTTGAGCATCTCAATTATTTCTGGATTCATTCTAAGTCATTTCATCATAATAATCTACATTTGTACTCTTTATACCGTCTTGAATATGATTCATATTTTATTTATTCGAAAAGATTGGATTATACATAGTAATTACGCATATAAACTGCAAATAATGCAATTCTGAGCATCATTTGAGTATTTCAAACGTTTCTGGATTCAATCTAAGTCATTTCATCACAATAATCAATATTTAAACTCTTTCTACTGTCCAAACTAAGATTCAGATCTCGTTCAATGAAAAAGATTGGATTATACATGGTAATTACGCATATAAATTGCAAATAATGCAATTCTGAGTATTATTTGAGCATTTCAATCGTTTCTGGATTCATTCTAAGTCATTTCTTTACAATAATCTAAATTTAAACTCTTTATACTGTCCAAAATATGATTCATATCTTATTTACTAAAAAATATTGGACTATACACGGTAATTACGCTTATAAAGTGAAAATAATGCAATTCTGAGTATCATTTGAGCATTTTAATCTTTTCTGTATTCATACTAATACATTTCATCACAATAAACTACAGTTAAACACTTTGTACTGTCCAGACTAAGATTCAAGTCTTGTTTATTCAAAAAGATATGATTAAAGATTGCGCTTATAAATTGCTAATAATGCAATTCTGAGTATCATTTTAGCATTTCAATCGATTCTGGATTAATTCAAAATCATTTCATCACAATAATCAACATTTAAACTCTTTATACTATCTTGAATATGATTTAAATCTTATTTGTTAAAAAAGATTGGACTATATAGGGTAACTACGCATATAAAGTGCAAATAATGCAATTCTGAGAATCATTTGAGCATTTCAATTGTTTCTGGATTCATTCTAAGTCATTTCATCACAATAATCTAAATTTAAACTCTTTATACAATCTATAGTATGATTAATATCTTATTTACTCTAAAAGATTGGATCATACATGGTAATTACGTATATAAAGTGCAAATAATGCAATTCTGAGTATCTTTTGAACATTTCAATCGTTTCTCGATTCATTCTATATCATTTCATCACAGTAATCAACATTTAAACTCTTTATAATGTCGAGAATATGATTCGCATCTTGTTTACTCAAAAAGATATGATTATACATAGTAATTACGCTTATGAAGTTTAAATAATGCAAATCTGAGTATCATTTGAGCATTTCAATCCTTTCTGGATTTATTCAAAATGATTCCATCATAATAATAAACATTTAAATTCTTTATACTGTCTAGAATATGATTCATATCTTATTTATACAAAAAAATTGGATTATACATGATAATTACGCTTACAAATTGCAAATAATGCAATTCTGAGTATCATTTGAGCATTTCAATCGTTTCTGGATTCATTCTAAGTCATTTCATCACAATAATCTATATTTAAACTCTTTCTACTATCCAAACTAAGATTCAGATCTTGTTCATTGAAAAAGATTGGATTATACATGGTAATTACGCATATAAATTGCAAATAATGCAATTCTGAATATTATTTGAGCATTTCAAGTGTTTTCGGATTCATTCTTAGTCATTTCATCACAGTAATCAATATTAAAACTCTTTATAGTGTCCAGACTAAGATTCAGATCTTATTTATTTAAAAAGATTGGATTATACACGGTAATTACGCGTATAAAGTGCAAATAATGCAATTCTGAGTATTATTTGAGCATTTTAATATTTTCTGGATTCATTCTATGACATTTCATCACAATAGTCTACGTTTAAACTCTTTGTACTGTCTAGAATATGATTCATATCTTATTTATTCAAAAAGATTGGATTATACATGGTAATTACACATGTAAATTGAAAATAATGCAATTCTGAGTATTATTTGAGCATTTCAATCGTTTCTGGATTCATTCTAAGTCATTTCTTCACAATAATCTAAATTTAAACTCTTTATACTGTCCAAAATATGATTCATATCTTATTTATTCAAAAAGATTGGATTATACACGGTAATTACGCTTATAAAGTGCGAATAATGGAATTCTGAGTATTATTTGAGCATTTTAATCTTTTCTGGATTCATTCTAATACATTTAATCACAATAATCTACATTTAAACACTTTGTACTGTCCAGACTAAGATTCAAGTCTTGGTTATTCAAAAAGATATGATTAAACATCATAATGACGCTTATAAAGTGCTAGTAATGCAATTCTAAGTATCATTTAAGCATTTCAATCGTTTCTGGATTCATTCTAAGTCATTTTATCGCAATAATCTACATTTAAACTATTTATACTGTCTTTAATATGATTCACACCTTATTTATTACACACCTTATTTATTAAAAATTATTGGACTATATAGGGTAACTACGCATACAAAGTGCAAATAAGGCAATTCTGAGTATCATTTGAGCATTTCAATTTTTTCTAGATTTATTCTAAGTCATTTCATCACAACAATCTACATTTAAACTCTTTATACCGTCTATACTATGATTCATATCTTATTTACTCTAAAAGATTGGATTATACATGGTAATTACGTATAGAAAGTGCAAATAATGCAATTCTGAGTTTCATTTGAGCATTTCAATCGTTTCTGGATTCATTCTATGTCATTTCATCACAATAATCTACATTTAAACTCTTTGTACTGTCCAGACTAAGATTCATATCTTATTTATTCAAAAATATTGGATTATAGATGGTAATTACGCATACAATGTGCAAATAATGCAATTCTGAGTATTATTTGAGTATTTCAATCGTTTCTGGATTCATTCTAGGTCATTTATTCACAATAATCTAAATTTAAACTCTTTATACTGTCCAAGATATGATTCATATCTTATTTATTCAAAAAGATTGAATTATACACGGTAATTACGCATATGAAGCGCAAATAATGCAATTATGAGCATCATTTGAGTATTTCAAACGTTTCTGGATTCATTCTCTCTCATTTCATCACAATAATCTACATTTAAACTCTTTATACCGTCTAAAATATGATTCATTAATTATTTATTCTAAAAGATTGGATTATACACATTAATTACGCATATAAAAAACAAATAAAGCAATTCTGAGCGTAATTTGAGCATTTCAAATGTTTCTGGATTCATTCTTAGTAATTTCATCACAGTAATTAATATTAAAACTATTTATAGTGTCCAGACTAAGATTCAGATCCTATTTATTTAAAAAGATTGGATTATACACGGTAATTACGCATATAAAGTGCAAATAATGCAATTCTGAGTATTAATTGAGCATTTTAATATTTTTTGGATTCATTCTAAGACATTTCATCACAATAATCTACGTTTAAACTCTTTGTACTATCGAGGATATGATTCATATCTTATTTATTCAAAAAGATTGGATTATACGCTGTAATTACGCATGTAAATTGCAAATAATGCAATTATGAGTATTATTTGAGTATTTCAATCTTTTTGGATTCATTCTAAGTCATTTCTTCACAATAATCTAAATTTAAACTCTTTACACTGTCCAAAATATGATTCATATCTTTTTTATTCAAAAAGATTGGATTATACACGGAAATTACGATTATAAAGTGCAAATAATGCAATTCTGAGTATTATTCGAGCATTTTAATCTTTTCTGAATTCATTCTAATACATTTCATCATAATAATCTACATTTAAATACTTTGTACTGTCCAGACTAAGATTCAAGTCTTGTTTATTCAAAAAAATATGATTAAACATAGAAATTACGCTTATAAAATGCTAGTAATGTAATCCTGAGTATTATTTGAGCATTTCAATCGTTTCTGGATTCATTCAAAGTCATTTCTTCGCAATAATCTAAATTTAAACTTTTTATACTGTCCAAAATATGTTTCATATCTTATTTATTCAAAAAGATTGGATTATACACGGTAATTACGCTTATAAAATGCGAATAATGCAATTCTGAGTATCATTTGAGCATTTTAATCTTTTCTGGATTCAATCTAATACATTTCATCACAATAATCTAGATTTGAACACTTTGTACTGTCCAGACTAAGATTCAAGTCTTGTTTATTGAAAAAGGTATGATTAAACATTGTAATTGCGCTTATAATTTGCTAATAATGCAATTATGAGTATCATTTGTGCATTTCAATTGTTTCTGGATTCATTCCAAATCATTTCATCACAATAATCAACATTTAAACTCTTTATAATGTCTTGAATATGATTCATATCTTATTTATTAAAAAAGATTGGACTATATAGGGTAACTACGCATATAAAGTGCAAATAATGCAATTCTGAGTATCATTCGAGCATTTCAATCGTTTCTGGATTCATTCTAAGTAGTTTCATCACAATAATCTACATTTAAACTCTTTATACCATCTATAGTATGATTCATACCTTATTTACTCTAAAAGATTGGATTATACATGGTAATTACGTATATAAAGTGCAAATAATGTAATTCTGAGTATCATTTGAACATTTCAATCGTTTCTGGATTCATTCTATGTCATTTCATCACAATAATCTACATTTAAACTCTTTATACTGTCTAGAATATGATTCGTCTCTTGTTTATTAAAAAAGATATGATTATACATAGTAATTACGCTTATAAGGTGTAAATAATGCAACTCTGAGTATCATTTGAGCATTTTAATCATTTCTTGGTTCATTCTAAGTCATTTCAACACAATAGTCTACATTGAAACTCTTTATACAGTCTAGAATATGATTCATATCTTTTTTATTCAAAAATATCGGATTATACATGGTAATTACGCATATAAAGTGCAAATAATGCAATTCTGAGTTTCATTTGAGCATTTCAATCTTTTCTGGATTCATTCTAAGTCATTTCATGACAATAATCTACATTTAAACTCGTTGTACTGTCCAGACTAAGATTCATATCTTATTTAATTAAAAATATTGGATTATACATGGTAATTACGCATACAATGTGCAAATATTGCAATTCTGAGTATTATTTGAGCATTTCAATAGTTTCTGGATTCATTCTAAGTCATTTATTCACAATAATCTAAATTTAAACTCTTTATACTCTCCAAGATATGATTCATATCTTATTTATTCAAAAAGATTGAATTATACACAGTAATTACGTATATAAAGTGCAAATAATGCAATTCTGAGCATCATTTGAGTATTTCAAACGTTTCTGGATTCATTCTAAGTCATTTCATCACAAAAATCTACATTTAAACTCATTGTACTGTCCAGACTAAGATTCAGATCTTTTTTATTCAAAAAGATTGGATTATACAAGGTAATCACGCATATAAAGTGGAAATAATGCAATTCTGAGCATCATTTGAGTATTTCAAACATTTCTGGATTCATTCTAATTCATTTCACATTTCATCACAATAATCTACATTTAAACTCATTGTACTGTCCAGACTAAGATTGAGATCTTATTTATTCAAAAATATTAGATTATACATAATAATTACGCATATAAAGTGCAAATAATGCATATTATGAGTATTATTTGAGCATTTCAACCGTTTCTGAAATTATTTGAAGTCAACATCACAATAATCTTCATTTGAACTCTCCATACTCTCTATAATATGATTCAGATCTTACTTATTAAGAAGATTGGATTATATCAAATAATTACGCATATAAAGTGCAAAACTCTTATTCTGAGTAATTTGAGCATTTCAACCGTTGCTGAATTAATTCTAAGTCATTTCTTCACAATAATCTACATTTAAGCTCTCCATACGGTCTAGAATATGGTTCAGGTCTTACTATTTCAAAAAGATTGCATTATACCTGGTAATTATACATATAAAGTGCAAATAACTATCCTTCTGAGTAATTTGAGCATTTCAACCGTTTCTGAATTCATTCTAAATCATTTCTTCAAAATAATCTACATTTCAAATCTCCATATGATCTAAAATATGATTCAGGTCTTACTTATTCATAAAGATTGGATTATACAAAGTAATTACGCATATAAAGTGCAAATAAGTCTCAATCTGAGTAATATTTGAGCATTTCAACCATTTCTGAATTCATTCTAAGTCATTTTTTCACAATAATCTATATTCAAACTCTCCATACGGTCTAGAATATGATTCAGGTCCTACTTATTCAAAAACATTGGATTATACCAAATAATTACGCATATAAAGTGCTAATAACTATCATTCTAAGTAATTTGAGCATTTCAACCGTTTCTGAATTCATTCTAAGTCATTTCTTTATAATAATCTACATTTAAACTCTTCATACGGTCTAGAATATGATTCAGGTCTTATTTATTTAAAAAGATTGGATTATGCCAAGTAATAATGCATATAAAGTGCAAATAACTCTCATTATGAGTAATTTGTGCAAATCAACCGTTTCTGAATTCATATTAAGCCATTTCTTCACAATAATCTACATTTAAACTCTCTATACTGTATAGAATATGATTCAGGTTCTACTTATTCAAAAATATTGGATTATACCAAGTAATTACGCATATGAAGTGCAGATAACTCTCATTCTGAGTAATATTTGAGCATTTCAACCGTTTTTGAATTCGTTCTAAGCCATTTCTTCACAATAATCTATATTTAAACTCTCTGTACTTTATAGAATATGATTCATATCTTATTTATTCAAAAAGATTGAATTATACATAATAATTACGCATATAAAGTTCAAATAATTCATATTCTGAGTGTCATTTAAGCATTTTAACCGTTTCTGAATTTATTTCTTGTTATTTCATCACAATAATCTACATTGTTACTCTCCATATTGTCTATAATATGATTCTGATCTTACTTTTTCAAGAAGATTAGATTATATCATGTAATTGCGCATATAAAGTGCATTACTTTCATTCTGAGTAATTTGAGCATTTCAACCGTTTCTGAATTTATTCTATATCATTTCTTCACAGTAATCTACAATTAAAGTCTCCATACGGTCTAGAATATGATTCAGGTCTTACTTATTAAAAAAGATTGGATTATACCAAGTAATTACGCATATAAAGTGCAAATAACTCTCATTCCGAGTAATATTTGAGCATTTTAACCGTTTCTGAATTCATTCTAAGTAAGTTATTCACAATAATCTATATTTAAACTCTCTATATTGTTTGAAATATGATTCAGGTCCTACTTATTCAAAGAGATTGGATTATTCCAAGTAATTACGCATATAAAGTGCAAATAACTCTCATTCTGAGTAATATTTGAGAATTTCAACCGTTTTTGAATTCATTCTAAGTCATTTCTTCACAATAATCTACATTTAAACTCTCTATACTGTATAGAATATGATTCATTTCTTATTTATTCAAAAAGACTAGGTTATACCAAGTAATTATGCATATAAAGTAGAAATGACTCTCATTCTGAGTAATATTTGAGCATTTTAACCGTTTCTGAATTCATTCTAAGTTATTTATTCATAGTAATCTATATTTAAACTCTCTATACTGTATAGAATATGATTCATATCTTATTTATTAAAAAATATTGTATTACACATACTCATTACGTATATAAAGTGCAAATAATGCATATTATGAGTATCATTTGAACATTTCAACCGTCTCTGAATTAATTTCATGTCATTTCATCACAATAATCTATATTAAACTCTCCATACTGTCTATAATATGATTTTGATCTTACTTATTCAAGAAGATTGGATTGTAGTGTTATATTTCCAAGGTTTTATAATGCGATTTATGCGGTTTGACGGTTGGGTGGTGATTTAGCATTTATCGGTGATAAAATAGTAATAAAAAGGTTTAAACGGCGATAAAATAGATAAAATGGTAGTGCGGTATGAACCAAAACTAAGATAAAACGACGATAAAATGAAAAAAAAACGGAGTTTTTTAAAAGCTTGCATATTTCTATATAGGGTTAATTTGGTTTATGCCACTGTAAAAATTAGAAATTAGAAAAATGCCATCACTAAATGATTGATTTACTTATTAATTTTTTTTTCCTGATGAGTCATAACTTATAAATCCAGCAACAGACGTGAAGTCGCTGTCTAATATGTTCCCATCAATATAGATATAATTTTAATACAATCCATCATATTTGTTAGTTATCATAGTTGTCATGATGTTGACAGTTTGGGCTTGGTACTATTTTGAGATTTACAAGGACTCTTATAAATCTGTTGATTCAATTCAGCAATCAGTTTATTTCTTCGGAGTATTAATTATCAAACAGTGCTAAGTAAAGTTCTTGCAGCGATTTGGTTGGCTGTCTCAGTATTCCAAACTCTTTATAAATAAAAAATATTTTATTATGTAAAGTAAATAATGTCAGTAGTAGCTAATGGACATCATTATATATTGACTGCACGAATTTCTTCAACAATATGAGTAGGGCAGCTATTTTACAAATAAGCGAAAATTTTAAAATTATGAGAATTGTTGGCCACATTATCAAATAATCCAAAAGAGTTTAGGGTTATCTTGAAAAGATTAAAGATTCAAGTTCCATGTACAGTTTTGAAAACGGTCCGGTCCAAACCCCCACGGTCCATGGGTTATGTCGGGCTGGTCTATCACGGGTTCAGGGATCATCTCGGTCCGGGTTATCACGGTCCACCTCCCAAACCTTGGCCTAAATCCTTGATAGACCCGACTCTAGGTGAACCGGGCGGGTTAAGGCGGGCCAGTCCGGTCCAAGGTCGGTCCAAGGACGGTTTTTGTTTTCCATATTTTCAATTTTTTTTTCTTTTTTTCATTGTTTTCATTTCAAAAATTTATAAAATAAATTTATAAATATTCGTTAAAATATATTATATTTATAGAACAAATAAGTAAGTATAATTTTGTAGTTTATTTTGAATTTATTTTATTTTAAATTTGATTTGTAATTTTTTAATGTTTTCTTTTTTTTACTGTTGATGGTTTGCATGACAAAAAATTGCAAAACATAATATAGCGTCTTTAAGGACATAAGAACAAACATTGGAGTTAGTATATACTAAAAAAAAATACTGCAAAAATGTCTTTAGCTAAAAATGAATTAAAAATTTATATGATGATTGATGAATAATATTTTGTAAAAAATTTAAGCATGGTGTTAAGTGTTTATTTATAAATTTATATGGTATCAAATTTTATAATATTCAAATTATAATCTCATATTCCATCAAAAGGCCTTGAAATATGGATTGATGTAAATTCGATTTAATCAATAAACAGTAAAATTTGTATTAAATTGTTCCATGTTTTAATATGTAAATATATATGTACAATTGATCAAATTTCATATTTAAGACTTCGAAATTAGAAACAAGTTATGATGATCGTCCAAATAATTAAACGGATATTCTAAGTGACATCCCATCTACAGGATGTCGCTGCCATCTCCTCTCTCTCCCTTCAGATCCAGCCCAAGTCCAACAAGCGCGCACAGTCCCTCTTCTCTCTTCCGATTCCTCCCTCCGTCTTCTCTCCCTCTATCTCGTACCTTCTTCCCCTTCCGCACCAGTGCACCCTCTTCTCTCTTCCTCTTCGCTTCACCTCTCCTCTCATCAATCTCCTCTACTCTATTTTCTTCCACTCCCTAGCGCATCTCCTCATATTTTCTTTTTATCTTCTCTTATTTTTTTTTTTTTATAAGCATTGTATCTTCTAATAAAAATCATGGAGTATATATTATATACAAAGCAGTATGTGAGATTCAATAAGAGTATATAAGATTCACTAAGAGAGTTTCAAATATATTTTCATTTACTTTTTGTTACGGAAATACATAATTTGTGATAATGAAGTATCTAAATATTATTAAGAGAGTATGTAAGATTCATTAAGGAAGTGTCAAATTAATATGTTTTTATTTACTTTTTGTTACGGAAGTACATAATTTGTGATAATGAAGTATCTAAATATTATTAAGAGAGTATGTAAGATTCATTAAGGAAGTGTCAAATTAATATGTTTTTATTTATTTTTTATTATGAAAGTACGTAATTTGTAATAAGGGTGTAACTAATTATTTTTAAGAAAGTATGTAAGATTTATTAAGGAAGTGTCAAATATGTTTTCATTTATCTTTTATTATAGAAGTATGTAATTTGTGATAAGAGAGTAACTAATTATTTTTAAGGGAGTATGTAAGATTCATTAAGGGAGTGTTAAAAATATTTTCATTTATCTTTTATTATAGAAGTACGTAATTTGTATTAAGAGAGTAACTAATTATATTTAAAGGAGTATGTAAGATTTATTAAAAGAGTGTCAGATATGTTTTCAATTATGAATTTACTTTAAAGAAGTATTTAATTTGTCTCATGAGAGTAATTATATTTGTGTAAGGGAGTACCTTATTATATTATAACATAAGAGAGTATATTTTTTGACTAAAGGGAGTATCTATTTAACTTAAATGGAGTATTTATTACGAATCAAGGGATATATTAAATTATTAAGCGCGGTTGTATAGAAAAAAAAATAAAAAATGAGAAGAAGTAATGGAAGAAGGGAGGGCGGTGAGAAGATGGTGAGGTCGAAAGGGGGTGAGAGCGACAGAAAGGAGAGCGGAAGATGAAGGGGATGAAGAGGAGAGTGAGAGTAGAGGAGGGAGAGTAGAAGATGAAGGGGATGAAGGGGAGAGCGAGAGTAGAGGAGGGAGTACGGAAGATGAAGGAGAGAGCGCGTGCAGTCCAAAATTGAGGCCCAACATCGCTAGATCCAATAGGATGGCACGGGATGGCAAAATGGTGGGATGCCGCAAATCAGTTCCGATAATTAAATAGTCGTTGATAGTTAAACCACTTGTCCAAAAGGCATAATATATACATAAAATTGGCCTATATGGGCCCAGAACTGTTCTTTGTTGGGCCTCGCACGTGCGCGAGCATGGATGAGCTCGAGTAGGCTGTCGTGAACTCGTGAGTCGTGATGTATCAGAGATCGATTAATGTGATCTGACCGTCCATTGAACTGGAAGTGGAAAAAAATGGACCACTCCTTTTCTGTTTGAAACAGAGTAGATTACAGCCACTAGGCGCCCAGCAATGGAAATATCCTCTGTGCTCTCTCTTCCAACCCTTTCGGGTAATTTTGAACAAAAACTCCTTTAAATATCTATAAATAAAAAAGTGATTATAGTACCGTTTCAGTGCGAGTTCATTGTTTAAGTTTTGAATTCAGATAGAGCTATTTGTTTCGTTCATACAATGGTTAGTTTTGAACAAGTGAGTTCATGGTCTTCACCTGTTCGTTGAAATGCCTAGCTCAGTTATTGGCTTATTTTGCTTGCTACTTTCAGAGAATTTGTTTTTTTTTTTTAATCTTTGAACTATGGTAAAACTTTTTATGTTTTACAGACCATGTGTTGCCTTACGTTCAACAGGGTGGGAAAGTGGCAAGGAATTATCACCAATTTAACTTGGATATGAAATTTCACTCTTCTGTTAAAAGAATTTATCCATGCATGAGGTCAATTTTCATTGTGCGATGCTCGTCAAATGGCATAAGTAAAGACTTCAATTTGGATGTACCAAACAAACTCATACACAATGCAAAAGTCATCTATTGTGTTTCTGCTGCCATGGGTCATAACAAGGTTTTTGGTTAACTCTTATATATAAGTATTTAACCTTTGAAATATTTGAAAAGTTATTGCATATTGAGAGTGAAAGGTGGGTTTCTGATTTCTAGGAGGCACATCCAGAATCCAATAAAAGAGTTCCGGCAATTGTAGATGCTTTGGATAGGTTGGAGCTTTCACCTAAGGTAGTGATGGAGTAAACTCTTTTTAAAGCCTATTATCTGAATATGTATCGTATTATTATTGAATAATTCTCTCTTTGGTAGTACCGTAGCTCGCAAGTGTATGAAATTCAAACTTTCCAACCGGCCTCCTTGGATGATATTGCTAGGGTGCATTCAAGATCTTATATAACTGGGCTTGAGAAGGTATACTTTCATTATACTGTTCGTTCTCTTAGATACCAGTAATATTCCTTCGTCAGTTGCATTGATACAGGACTTGGGTTTTCTAAATACAGATTTTAGTACATAGCTCCCATGTTATGAAAAGATGGCAACAGAGTATTTACAAAATACAGATGTTAGTACACTCTTTAAAATTTTTCCCTGAAATGCACGTGCTTTATATTTGATAGGCTATGTCTCGCGCTTCTGATGAAGGTTTAATATTCATTGATGGATCTGGCCCCACTTATGCAACTGAAACTGTAAGTTCTTTCTATCTTCTGTTTTCTTATCCTAAATTAAAGTCTGAACATGTGAGCTCATTTTGTTTTTCAGACTTTTCAAGAATCACTTCTTGCCGCTGGAGCTGGTAATTTTTTGGTTGATGCAGTAGTAAGTTCCTTTTGTCTTATCATGTTTTATTCGTTGCTTCATTGTTTCTGTTGGAATCAGATACATTTATGCTTAGGATCTTAGCCAATGTGTTTTGATAAAATTAACTGGATTTTTTGGAATACTTGTTCGAGCTTCTAAGCATCAGTTCTATCTCATATTAATCTTTCAGAATTTCAGAGCCAATTTGAGGCCTTTTATGATATTCTAACCTAAAGGCAATTAGGTCACTTCAGTTGTTTTATAAGCCCAGAAATTATTTCCACCTATCCCATAACTGGCATTCATCATGATCTGAGTCACTGCTTCGTGCATCTATTTCATCTAGCTATATGTGGTTTTTTTGCATAATGTTTTGTCACCGCCTTCCCTTCCCTCTATGCATATGCACAAACACATAAATCAAACTTGTGGCTCCATTCAGGCTGGGAGAATTCATATTTTTCAATTTTTGTAGGAAAGGGATGGTACGACAAATTTTAGTGTCCAACAGGATATAGATCTTACAAATTTACTCTGATTAATACTTTACTATTTTTTATTTAAGGGTGATAGTTTATATTTATGCATGCATCGTTTTAAGTTGATTCTTTGTTTCTGCTGCTTGCTTCAAAATAAACTGTGTGTTCTCTTAATCTTTCTAGGTTGAAGCATCACACACAAACCATGATCCACCTGTTGGTTTTGCCTTAGTAAGGCCGCCCGGCCACCATGCAATTCCAGAAGGCCCGATGGGCTTCTGTGTATTTGGTAACATTGCTGTCGCGGCCCGATATGCACAAAATAAATATGGGTTGAAACGAGTGTTGATTATTGATTTTGACGTCCACCATGGCAATGGGACCAACGATGCATTCTATGATGACCCTGACATTTTCTTCCTCTCTACACATCAGGTCGAGTAGTCATCTGGGTCTAATTTTTCTGTCCTAGGAAAAATTTCACACTACTTCAAAACCTTAAAATTTACTTACTATAGATGGGACCACAACTTATTTTTTCTTTTTTTGCCAAAGATTCAGACGTACCAGTGATTTTACCAGTCAATAACATATTGCTGCTTAAATGAAAAAAAAAAAAAAAGTATGCAAAAAACTTCTTGCACTCCTTATATTATATGGAACTAATTTGTGTATAGGCTGGAAGCTATCCTGGTACAGGTAAGATAGAGCAGGTCGGTACAGGAAGTGGTGAAGGTGCAACCCTGAATCTACCTCTGCCAGGTGGGGCAGGTGATTATACCATGCGATCAGTTTTTGATGAGATCATTGCTCCCTCTGCACAGAGGTTCAAGCCTGACATCATTCTTGTGTCTGCTGGGTAAGCATTTGAAAAATTATGTTCAATCAGCAGCCAAACAGCCAAAGCCAATGTACATGTTTGCAAATTGTAACTAATGCCATCTTAGAGCTAGAGCATCTTATCATGGTTGTCAGCGCCAATGTTTTGAGTCCATTTAGAGGATCAAATGCCAATTTTGTTGCTAGTTTAATGTCTAGTTTTGGGTTGTGCTTTATAGAACTGTATGGTAAATTAAATGCACTTGAGGCTGGATTAATATAAATTGAGACATAAGTACAGAATTGAGGAAATTGATATGCTGGGTAGAATGAACCATTATAGCAAAATTAAACCTTAATCAAGTTTCAATCAGCTTAATGTCATTTTTAAATTACAGTGATCAGTTTAAGCAAACTTGCAATTGTGCAGAAACCAGTTTGTCACTGTGCCGGTATAGTTCTGGAAGTGATTTTCCACAATTTACCAGATGTACCTATCTAATGTTATTTTATTCAACATTTAACTTAGGTACGATGCTCATGCACTTGATCCCTTGGCGAGTTTGCAATTCACAACTGGTACGTACTACATGCTTGCTTCAAATATAAAACAGCTAGCTAAGGAATTGTGCGGTGGCCGGTGTGTTTTCTTCTTGGAAGGAGGGTATAATCTCCAGTCCCTCTCCAATTCTGTGGCCGACACTTTTCGTGCATTGCTTGGGGAACCAAGTTTAGCTCCTCAATTTGACAATCCAGCTATGTTGTACGAGGAACCATTAAACAAAGTGAAGCAAGCAATTGAGAAAGCTAAAAGTATACATTCTATATGAAGCAAGACTTACCGTACATAAGATCCTGTATAGTTTCTGTGTAAAGGAAAGTAAGCGAAGAAATTGGGCAACAGGATTAGTTTGTTAAAAAATAAATTTTTACCAGGAACTGTTGCATATTATCTGTTTCAATCTTCTTCTTCTTCTTCTCTCTGATTATAGCAAATAATATATCAATATTCCTTTTAATCCCGATTCATCTCTCCTTAGGTCCTTCAAAATTTACTGCCATTAATTACCTCTCTTTAGACTACACAAAGATCCGAACTGTTCTACAATTATTAAGATCCTATGGCCTATATAGATTATTTAAATTTTGGATGTTGAGTGATTCCTCCTCTTTTCTAGCTGTCTTTGATTAAATTGACAGTATGACATCCAAGGAATTGGAAGAGAACTTGTCAGAGCTCCAAATTGGGAAAAGACAGATAAGTAATGAAGAAAATGTAGAGAAAAAAAAGTGGAGAATGATATGTCAGAAGGGGAGGTAAAGGTCTCCCGCTTCACAGAGGATTTGCAAGATGTCACTCTCCATTTTCAAATTATAAAATTTTCAAGGCAGGTAAATAAAAGAAAAATAAAGCAAGGGTTAGTTGGCCAATTAATGGTAGGATAATAAACGGTTACTGCATACCAACCAGAAAGAAATGTAAAAATATGCCAACCCAAAAGTATTCAAACATGATTGATAAATATTGTTTCAATGGATTCAAGGGCCTGGACAACCTCCATATAGTTTTATAAATCATCAGGATTTAACATCAAGCCCCGCGGCTTCCAAAAGGAAATCACACATTTGGGGAGTGGCGAATTTTTCCATATTATAACCTCTTCCTGCTGGCCTCTGTGCGTTATGAGAACTCAGTAATGAATATGCAAAAGCACGCCCTTCCCGTTCGTAAATTTCCCGTGACTTCATTAATTCAAGGAGCTCTTCTAGCTGGGCTCTCAGATCGTACTTGAGTTCTCCATTCAGCTGAGCCCATAATGCTCCCACGTCTTCTTTTTGTTTTGAAGAACTAACGCCTATTTCTTCCTTACTAAAGCCAGTAGGCGATTTTATGCCTCGAATAAGCTTGTCCCTAGCACTTTCCAGATTATGGGAATCAGCATCCACCATTGCTTTCTTCATTATGCGAACAATATGGAGACGGATATCTTCTGCTCTCACATCTGGAAGTGTTTGCTGTTGTTCAGCCGTCACTTCCACCGTGCGTTGTACAGCAATAGTCAAAGAATCGGACTCAAATATTTCTCCTTCAAACCTGCTTGCACAACAGTATTACATATATATTAGACAAACATTGATGGGTTACATAGTGAATACATAATTTGATGCAGATGCAATACGTGATTTGGTATATACTTATATGTGTAGGAGACTTTGAGAATGTCGGTCAGGCCTCGAGGCAAATGAACTTCCATGAGCACCTTGCGACACTCTTTGATGCAGAGATCACCTAATCTAGTAGTTGACGGGAGCCAGGCTTGCGACCTGTAGTTACAAGTTTGTTCATCAGGTAAATGGAATACCAATGTCAGATCCTGCGCAACCACACTGAGAAGCCCTCCCAAGCACTGGGCGAAACCTAAGCTCAAGTTGCCCAAGCGAAAATCAGAGTAGGTTCCTCCCCGGCTATGATCGGCAATAGCATTTAGGTCCTATTAATTAATTCAGAACATAAATACATTATGCATCCTGATAATGAACAAATAATTAATTTGGGGTTGTTTTGAACTATACCTGTGGATCGTGTTCATCACCAAAACCAAATGTGTGTACGGTGACATCGCCAACCTCAACATTGCGAACATTACCATGATTTTGCATACCATCAGACATAAACATGATGGCGCCAACACGCCCCCTGCTACATTTACGGTGATTGAGAATATCCAGTCCCATGCGAAGGCCGCCTTCCATATTCGTTCCACCAGCGGCATACAAACAATTGATTAACATTTCAAGTTCTATTTTAGAACTTCGTGTTACCAGGCGCAAAGGGCATAGCCTCCTTGCTTCAGTGGAGTACGAGACAATTGACAAACGGTCAACAGGGCTAAGTTTGGCCATCACAAATAGCATAGCTCTTTTCAATTCTTCTAACCTCTGTCCTTTCATGCTGCCGCTAAGATCTAAGACCGCCACAATGTCTACAGGTGATCTGTTTTTTTCTTCACCAGTGAACGTTAACAACACCTTTTGGGTATTATCATCCATTGGTACCTTTTCGTTGTTTCTGATTTCCAGTTTTACTCTTCCCGGAACAATTGGTTTTGGCCCTGCAGCAATCAGAAATTGATTTCGATATATTTCAGCTACGGTACAAAAATTCGCTACATAATCTTCACTATATAAGTTGGAATAAAAGTTTTGAGTGCTTAAATTGAACGATCTGTAAATTAAACAAGCAGTAATTGTACAAAAGATGGGAAAATAGGGGAACAAACCTGGAGGAAGAACAATCGGCTCATCATCGTCAAACATCGTCCGGGGTAGAACGCTGTGCTAATTAAAAAAGAATTTGCTAATATTCTTAATTGCTAGCTAGCGGCCTTTCTCTTCCAACTTGTCAACTAACCCACAAACTCACAAACGCACCAACACCCAAGCGCCGAATATAGTAGGTATTAATTTCCTGAAATTCTCACAAACTGCAGAAATTTCGTGTTATTAGCTCTCCACGGAGGCCATCATTATTTAAGTTCATAAAGGAGGCTTTTCGAACATGTGATAAAGTTTGATGAAACTATATTTACTGTCCTTTTAATTTTTCATACTTGATTTAATTTAATATTTATGTTGGACTAAACAACAATTTGTTTTTTTCGGCATTATCTGGTACAATCAACACCTACCTTGGGTCGATAATTCAAGTAACGGCCTGGGCTTTGCCAGTCGATCGTCCCGTCACCGTATAATATTACAAGCTTCTCCGATTTTTCGGACAAAAAAATGTCAAATCATCCCGTTTGGTGATTTCATTAAAAGATTATTTTCTTATTGAATGCACTTTTTAAATATTTTGTCGTTTGGTGATTTTTTATTGCCGCCCATCCCGGATTTAAAAATTAAAGTTGCATTATTAAAATAGCTTGGATAAAGTTTTTTTTTGTAGAATCCAGCCTGGACAAAGTTATATATGCACCTGATATGTCGCATCAGGCGTCCCTGGCCTGATGTGTAGACCTGTCAAATATGATCATCACTGATGTAATATGATTTCACACACACTTCACAAAAAAAAAACTTAACTTTTGATCTGATCGTCGGATCAGACTAAAATTTTGAGTTGAGTTTTGTGACCCAAAGCTTGACTACGTTTCGTTTTGCCAAATCTGAGTTTTCTTTGATGGACTTTTGGACTTTTCTTTCTAAATTTTAAGCTTTTTAGAATCGTGATGCACCATAATATTTCTCTATATATGTCTCAAGAGCCGACCCTTCCCTTCTGTTGGAGTTATGTTATAAAAATTAATATTTTAATTACTTAATTTAGTTTATGTTATTAATGATATTAGATCATTTGTTTCTTGATTTGATCTACGTGGAATACGCAAACTATGGATAGACCAAATCGGAAGCACATCTGTACGCGAGGCAGATGGAAACCTCGTTTACTTGGTCCGCGGAAGGTATTTGAGTTTTGAGAGAGAAAAAGAAAAACGATAATAAAACTGAGAAACCCGTCCCCAAAAAAACAAAGATAATAAAACTGAGAAGATAGGAACTCTCCAAAAACAAACCAATCCGACGGGTGAGAGAAACCGAATCTAACGGACATGATACGATTAAAGAAACGGACGGTCAAGATGTATTAACTGTACATCAAGAGTACTGCTAAGAACAGTGACTGAATGCAACGCCAATTAATATATGTTTCAATGTTACAGCCATATATACAGGTACAGCCACCAAAAACTAGCTACAAACACATGTGAAATGCCAACAATGTTACAGCTATACATCCACAAAAAACTAGCTCAACCGCATGTGAAGCGCTGCTTAGTTTCGTAAAAGACGGTTAAATAATACTAGGTGGGGAAGCGCGGCTTCGCCGCGGCTTAGCGAATTTTTGTCATTACTCTAAATTTCAATCTCTTGCTACTCATGTTTTTCTTAGAGAAAGATAAGAGGGAGCAATGATGGAAAGAGAAAGAGAGTGAGACAACAATTTTGTAGTTTGTACCAGGCTGAGTGGTGAGGTCCAAAATTTCTTGAACAGAAGTCAGTGTTCGTTCTTCAGGTGCATGAATTACAATAAAGACATCCCAAGATACCAAGTTTTTCGAGTCTCTCTTTTAGCATAAAGTGTGCCAACAGAGAGCTGTATTAATGTAGACAAACAATTTCACAACAAACTCAATTGTTATAATATATATAACTATAAAGTAAAGGGAAGAAAAGGAATACCAAAATAACCAGCAGAGAAAGTCATTGGTACTGAAATACTGAAGATACCAATTCGAATCCTTACAACAAAATCACAGAAAATAGAAAATGATATCTAAACCCTTTCGACACCACATCTACACCCTTTCAAAACTAAAATGAAGGGGTTCGAGAAGGAGCGGGATGGCGGCAGAGGAGGAAGAGACAGATCGGAATTGAGGCAGAAGAAGAGGACAGAAGAGGAAGATACATGATGTGTTCCTTGTATGATAATTACTCAATATACATTATATACCAAAAAGAAAAATGATACCTGAGCAGCTAATATTGCATTTAAACTTGAACTCGGCGATCATGATGTTGGTTTAGTTGCTCTTGCCGATTATGTAGATCCCCTTGTTGCTTCTAGTCCAGATAAGCTATTTCTCTAGAAAGATTTTAAATCGAACTTTAGCATATTAAGAAACAAAATTAAAATGCAAACATATTGAAATATTCATATAAGTTGCATAAATATATAGATAGGGCACAATGGAAGCCTGACTGCATGAGTAGTGCTTAAATTATGGACGTCGTACCAACCCCATTTGCAATTGAACAATGTAACATTGTTTCCCTTCAACGATTTCAAATTGTATATTCCCTATGGACAATTAGAAGAATTAATCAGGAGACTGGTTGCACAAAGACATAAGTATCAAGAAGTCAATCATCATAATCCATAAAAGCTTCCTTATATGACATGACACACAAATACTTACAATTATCCAAAATTTCCTCAAATTTTACACTAATCAAAGAAAACGAAGCCAAAAAAGAATAGAAAGCATAACAAAATATATATTTGAATGGAAGAATCCAAAGTTACTTCAGGGCACCCCATAGTGCCAACAAGAAGGATAAGAGCTGGGACCTTTTTGCAGTATAGAGAAAATACAACAGAAAACAAGAGAAAAAGTCACACTACGAATCAAAAGAACTTCTATTCTAATTTAGTAACAATGGAAAACACACTCCTACAAAATCAATCTCCACACACCAACAAAATCACCTAAGCTGGGATCTAAGGCATGTATAGCATTTAATAGAGAATATCTATTTAATTTTCATTTGCAGAAACATCTCAGTTTTTAAGTTTATTTTAAATCAGTAAGTTTAATTATGGAAACGAAATTAAACAAAATAATAAATAGTGATTTATTATGTTTCTTTGAGACAAGAGGAGCTCAAATTGGTTGAGCTAGAATTATGATCTCAAATTAGTTTACTTAGGCTAATCATCATAATCCATATAGCTTGAAATGCAAAAAGTGTTCAGTAATATCACCAACAACCAAGTTCTACTCATTGGAAATGAGTCTCAGCCTCTCAGGTAATATCAAAAGTAGGTCTACTGACACTGCTAGATCAATTCAATTAATAGTTTTGGTCATTTGGCCCTATTTTGGTGTTTCTATACAGCAATTTGATATCAGACAATATATCAGTTAGATCAATTCATCAGAGAAAAGGAACTTTGTTTCAGTTAGATTACATCTAAAATGCGTACATGCTGAAATTATTCAAACTTGAAGGGTTTTATACCGCACAAAGAACTAACCATCATATCAGTAGGTGCTCTAGATGTTATAGTATTTTTCTATCTATATCAGTAGATACATTAAGGAACCTTTGACACCAAACCCTAGATGCTATCAATTATCATAAGGAAGGCTTAATTGATCACCTAGCTATAGATTATTGACAACACATGCTGATTGATGGGGTTAGGATGAAGTGTATACAATCAATCACAGAAACATAGCAACAACTAATTAAATTTTAGTTTAATTTAATTTGATAGGTAAGGAAACGTAATTAAAATAAAAAGACTGAAAATACAAACACCTTTGGTTCCAGCTGAGAACAGCCGCCACAGAGAGCGATCGGAGAGGAGAGTTGTGACAATGACACTGTGACAGGTCGTCAACGACGACAATTGGTCGAAAACTTGACTCCATAGAGTTTTTTCGACCGAGAAGAGCACACTGTTCCCTAGTAAACATCTGCGACACAGCATGGGATGAGGCGTACTTGGGATCTAAGGCAGGTGTTGACCAAGGAGATGAGGTGTAAGCACGTTCAGGGTTGCTTCGAGAACCGAGAGGAGGCGGAGGTGCGAAGGGAGGAGGTGGAGGTGCGAAGGAGGCTGGAGGTGGAGGTGGAGGACCCGTGGGAGAATTTGGATTTGACAGAAATAAGAAGAGAAGTTGGTTCAGATTGAGAAGAGAAGAAGAGGCGATGGATCCAACAATGGTTTGGCAGAAAGAAGAGGCGATGAGGAGGGAGAGAGGGGCGCGTGGAGTAGTTGGGGACTTGGGGGTGGGACGCGGTTTGTGGAGGATAAGATCATGAGATCGAACAGCGAAAAAAATTGAACGGTTCAGATTTATTTCGGGAGGAACTAATGCGGACGACTAATGCGGTCTCGGGAATTAATATATATCTAAGAATTAATATATATCTAAGATTTGGTGTACCTCGAGATCTCAACTCCAATATATAAGTTTGTTAATGGTTCTTTCAATAATTCAATCCACTAATATTTGTTGATTAGTCATGTCCTATTCCATTTTTTTTTTTTTTTTGAGAAGTTGACAGGAGCTGCCAACTGGAGTCACGTCCTATTCTTGTTAGCATGTGCATGGGCTCCGCTGGCGACATCGACTGGGTTATTTATATATATACTAATATACATGGGCAGTTCGCAATTAATGCAGTGTGAGGTCTGAACAGAGACTAAAATAAATTATTAACTGATATAAACAAATAATATAATCTCTTCATGTAAGTGGCTTTTGGCAATCCTTGGGGTCATTCAAAGACGACACATATCGTGACGAATTAAGTGTCCAATTGAATCATTGCAACTTTTAAAATTTCAATTTCGAAGATTAATTTAAATTTCTTTTTTGTTGAAGAATTTTGTGTTTTCATGATTAATTAATATGTTAAATGAAGATAAGAAATTTGACATTGAGAAAGAATAATGTGAACTGTTATAATTGATTGAGTGATACTGTACTAAAGTACGTAGTTATAAGCATTATTATAACGGAAGAGGGTAATTAATTAAATGTCGATAAAAAAATTCTACATAATGCGAGGTTAATTTCTGCAGAAGGATAGAGTTAAAAATATTTCAGTCTAGCTTGGACCCACGAAACTAGAATTAAAATAAACTTTTGTAAGATCGGACCTAGCTAGCATTTGTTTTCATTCTAGCCAGCTGGTGGCCTCTATAATTGTTCCATCCTTGCCTAGGACGGTCATCTGCCCTGTCTAAGTAGCATTATTATACACACGGCTGTTGCATATTTCAAAAGAGACTATAGAGAGAGCGAGAGGAAAAAAAAAATGGAGTCCATGGTGAGTTTTGTAGCGGGTAAGCTTGGGGAATTGATATGGAAGGAGAAAGAGCTCTTGGGTGGGGTTGGGGATAACGTGAAATTGGTGGAGACAGAACTGAAAAGAATCCAGTGCTGCCTGAAAGATGCTGACTCAAAACAGCGCAAAGGAGATGCACAGGCAGAAAACTGGCTGAATGAGCTCCGCGAAGTGGCCTATCGTATCGAGGATGCCATCGACACTTTTTATCTACAACTTGAAGACACCGATCAACATGTTGATGAAGATAACAACCATGGGCGCCAGAAAATTTGTTGTTGCTTTGGCAAACTCAAAAACCTAGGCCAGAAGGCATTGAATGTGCCTGGCCTCCACAACCTTGCAATAGAGCTTGGTGACACCCTAAAGGAGCTTGAAGAGATCTTTAAGAGCAAAGACAAATACGGAATAGAACCCCTGAAAGAAGAATCTGTCAGGAGAGAATCGGTCATGATGCCCCATAGGAGAGCTGCTTACGAAGATGTGAACGAAACTGAAGTAGTAGGCTTGGATGATGATAAGAACAACGTTCTCAAGCTGCTACTTAGCCATGAAGAAACGCCAAGGCGAACTGTCATTTCAATTCTCGGTCCCGGTGGTCTCGGAAAGACTACTCTTGCCCAAATTGTATACAAAAGGCAAGTCCATATTTCTCTTTTTAACTTTTTTTTTAAGTTTACCCCCTTAATTAATAAACGTAATAACCAGACTTGTCAAGATTTTGTTATTTGTGCATGAGAAATCGTTTGGAGTGTTATAATGATTTTAAAAGTTGGATATGTACTTAATTATTATAATCACAACTATACTTGTATTAATATTGTTTATTTATTATAAGTACCATTAATTGTTGCTGCTATAATTATACGCATGCTGATGAAACTCAAAATCAAAAATCAAAATTGAAATCAGCACGTTGCTTGTGCAGATGGTACCCAAAAATTCTGTAGAAATCCACTTCATGATATAAAATAAAATTTACATTTTATGCTGTTAAGTAGGTAATTTGTAATTAAAGTAACTCATCATAGGGTCGTAATATCATATATGCATATATACATGTTCATTGAAATCTTAGAACGAGTTGCTAAATCACTGGCCAAAATATTAGTAATTAATGTACTAACTCAAATTTTTTATTTATTCGTAGATCGAGCACGAGCGAAAACCATTTCCAATATCATATAATGCTCTCAGTCTCTCAAAACTATAGTCTAATTGAGCTCCTGAGAAAGATGCTTAAATCTGAGCCTAAGAACCAAGATGTGGGTGATTTAATGACCGAGCTTAAAAGTTTTTTGAATGAGAAAATTAGATATCTGATTATTCTAGATGATGTGTGGGAGGTTGATTTGTGGGATAAACTGCAACATGCACTTCCTGATCACAACAACGGAAGTCGGGTGCTAATAACTACCAGAGATTACAAAGTTGCTATATCAGCTAACCCGAATATGCGACCTTATGAGCTCCACCTCCTTAATAATAATAAGAGCCAAGATCTTCTCCTCAGAAAAGCTCTCCCTTACCAAACTTGCCCTACCATTCTCCGTGACGTAGCGGATCAAATAGCTATAAAATGTAAGGGTTTACCTCTGGCATTGATAGTAGTAGGTGGTATCCTTAAAACGAAAAATCAGACTCGTAGTGCATGGGAAAAGGTGTTGAGAACTATGGATTGGCACTCCGATGGCAAGGGTTGCATGGATGTTCTCGCCATGAGCTATGAAGAGATGCCTTACTATCTCAAGGCATGCTTTTTATATGTGGCATCATTTCCTGAAGACCACGAAATCTCTGCCAAATGTCTCATCAAAATGTGGATAGCAGAGGGCTTCATACCGTTTGAAGACAAGAAAACAATGGAGGAAACAGCTGAAGATTACCTTGAGCAACTTTTTCAAAGGTTCTTCCTTTTCCTTGTTGTCTCCTTGCTAAATAAAACATAATTACGAGACATTTCTTAATCCCATTTTTATTTCGAAACAAAAGGCGAAAGAGTACATATTTTACAAAAAAATAATATTTAATAGTGTCAATTATAAAACAAAATTGTCAAATACAATAGTAACTTTTTTAGTAGAAGAGTGGCGATTCTTTTATATCTTTCATATGGATTTGCAAATATTTGAATTAAAAAATCAATTATTTTTTCCGTTGTTTCATAAAGTAATTAAATCTACAACATGTAAATATCTTTATATCCCTGATTCTAAACATTCTGAGTAAATTATAGTATTTTATACCCTCAAAATGTTTTTATTAATCATATCTATGTCGATAATTAAAAATCTAGCTCACTGGGTTATGGTCCTCAAATTATGTTATTTTCTTTTTTGTTTCCGGTTAGTCTTATTTATAGTGGGAACTAATGAGTCTTCATAAATAAAAAAAAAACCCTTCAGGAGCATGGTTCAGGTTTCAAGTCAACACTCCAATGGCTCGTTCAAATATTGTCGCGTGCATGATCTTCTTCGTGAGTTCGCAATACATGAGGCTGGGAAGGAAAACTTTGTTACGGTATTTCCAAAACCAGAAGGCATCAACCATTCTGGTAGAGTAACTCGTCGTGTCTCGCTTCAAGCAGACTGTAATGAATTTAAAAAATGCATCAGTCCCAATACCCGTTCTTTGTTATGGTTTGGCCAAAGAAACAACCCCCTCTATAACTTTAGTATGAACAACAATGAATTCAAACTACTAAGAGTTGTAGAAATCGTGGGCGTCTCTGAGACTGAGCTCATGGGGATTGATAGGTTGATTCACCTAAAATACTTGGCGTTTAGAAACTGTGGTCGATTAAAATTGCCCAATGTATGTTCCTTGGGTCGATTGAAGAACCTCCAGACCCTTGATTTGCGAAGAACTTTGGTTGAAAATGGTCCTCCAACGGACATATGGACAATTGAAGCATTGAGGCATGTAATGTGGGATGCAATGGTTGACTCGCTTTATTTTGGACCACCATTCAATGCTGTGGCTAGAAACCTCAAAACCCTTCGATGGATCTCGGGTGTAGAGACCTGGCATGAAAACCAACTTCCCTGTTTAAACAAACTGCGAAAATTGGGGCTTGATAATGGATGTATCAATAAACCAAAAACAATTAACTGGGATGTGGCGGTCCATCTATTTAAAACTCTATCAGACTTGCTTTCGTTAGGGATTAGAGGGTGGGATATTCCAGATGAGATTGTTTACCCGAAAGCAGTTCAAAACTTTGACAATCTGGAAACCCTGTACCTGGAGGGCCGTTGGTCTAGGAATGTCACCTTAGAGGCCAATAATTTCCCACCGTATCTTGTCAAACTTACACTTATTACCCCATTATTTGAGCAGGATCCAATGCCACAATTGGGAAAACTAAAGAGCCTAATGAAACTTCGACTAGAAGGTACTGTGTATTGTAAAGGGGGAGGTATGATTTGTTCATCTGGATTCCCTGTTCTTGAAACCCTGCATCTTTCTCTTTATAAAATTATGTCTTTCACAGTAATGGATGGGGTCATGCCCAACCTAAAACACCTCACAAATTCGGGTAGTACTGAGCTCAATATGCCCAGTAACCTCAGACAGTTCTCCAAGTATAGTTACTTGTAATCTTCATGATTGATTTTGTAAGTGATATTACGTTTATTGAAATACAAGATAGCACAGTTTTTCAAATTATGCATTTATAGCTGTGATCAATCTGTTCTTGTCATTTGCTTTTTGAATAGCATTTGTTGTTTGTAATATGGTTCAACCATGTCTCCTTTGAGTTAAGAGGCAGGTTGCCTAGCCTTCCATGACCCAAAAGGAAAAAAAAAAAAAAGGAAACGAAGAAACTAATGTCATTTTATAAAACTAAAATTGCTGTCTAAATTAAATTGCTTGCCTTGTCAAATCCCTATGCTCTATGAAAATTTTGGGCGTTCGCAGCTGCTATTCCTACATTATGCTATAAAAAACACCAGACCATTTCGCCCTTCCAAAATTAGACTATGAAATTAATGACTTTTGTTTGTTGGGGTGTGTTTGGAAGTGGAGTGAATAAGAATGAATAAGATTTTGAATAAGTTTTCTCTCTTCTCTCTCCTTTTATTCCGAATAAGGATCTAATTCCACCATATAGATGGTATTATAATAAGGGGATGAATAAGTTCTTATTCGGAATAAGACTTATTCAAAACACGTTTGGTTTCATCCCGAATAAGTCTTATTCGGAATAAGACTTATTAAACCTTTGTCAAACACACCCTAATTTTATATTTTATTTCAAAAAAAGGCGAATACAAGTATACAACTTTCTATTTCATAAAAAGGCGTAATACATCAAAGTAGGCGTAAATAAGGGCTGGTATTGGATCGAACATACTCGTGGGCCTAAGGGCCGGACAGTATCAATATAATAATTGGATCGGATTTTTTCCGGATATCCAGTTCGGTCCACTATAAGTCTATAACCCCGAAAAAATTAAAACTAACGTTACTGTTCACACGAATATCGAAAAAAACGTTTAAAAATTCGAAATTTTAAAACTAACGTTGTTAGATCGGCAATCGGAATGCCGATGTTGGAAATTGCTTAGATCGGCAATTGGAATGCCGATCTAAGCTTAGATCGGCATTCCAATTGCCGATCTAAGCTTAGATCGGCATTCCAATTGCCGATCTAAGACTCCCCCTCCTATATAAGGCGACAGCGACCCCTCCCACCCCTCTCACTTTCTCTCGCGCGAGACCACTCTCCTCTCTCCACAGGTATGGTTTTTTTTTATTTTTTATATTTAATTTATTTATTTAATTTAATTAGTTTAATTAGGTAATTAATAGAAAAAATAGAATTAATATTGAAAAAATAATTAAAAAATTACTAAAAAATCAGAATAAATATAAATAATTATAATATGTAATTTAAAAATTTTTTATATAATTTAATTAGTTTATTTATTTAATTTAATTAGGTAATTAAGATAAAAAAATAGAATAAATATTGAAAAATTGATAGAATAATTTTTTAAATGTAGAAAATTTTTTTAAAAAGAGACAAGCAGCGCTTCTAGTCGAGGTGAGTTTTTTTTAATATTTATACATTTAATTAATTTATTTTATTGAGAAGCAGCGCTGGTTGAGGGTACATGGAGGTGCGCATCTTGTGCAGATTCCTGAAGGGGCAGCGTCTGGTCCGGCTCACGACCTGTCGTACCTTCGCGAGACGCCTGGTCACATGAATTTGGTAAGTTATATTAAGCAAAATTTTGTGCCTAACAAATAATTCAGTAGCTAACAAAAATTGAACAGGTCAAGCATACTTTGCGGGAGGCGTTGCGAGGATGTGCATGGGCTGTCACGAAGGGATTTCGTCGCGCTGGGAAGAAATTGCTGAGGGGGTGCAGCACGTCTTTGGATATTGTTGGCGAGCCTCATCGATTGCCTCGACTCTTAGAGTCGAAGGGTATTCATTCAGACATCGAGTCTATCCCTGATACGGATGATGAGGATTATGCACCAGAGCCGGGATCTGTTGAGGAGCAGCAGTTTATGCAGGGTATTCATTCAGGCGGATGCTTATTACCAGGCATACGGTACTCCACTACAGGACCCATTCACACCTATGTCTCACCATCCAGTCGGCGATTCTGGAGCCTCATCTAGCAGACCGCCTCGTCATCGCACTCCATTGCCTCCCCCCCTCCTCCCCCAGGACTTGCTCCAGGCCGAGAGCCTCGAAACTTGCCTGGTGCTCCATTTGATTTATCTCCTTCTCAGGGATGGTACCGTCGTGATGGACGTCAGTAGGATAGTGTGATATTTATTGTGATATTTATATTTTTGTATGAGAGTCTTATGATTTTATTTCGGACTTCTATTGCTATATTTCTATTTTGTGTTATGATATTTCGGACTTCTTGAGTTTTTATTTCTATTTTGCATAAAAAAGTTCAAGAAAATTCATAAAAAATCATATGATCTATTGATTGAGTATTAAATAAAATTCCAGAAAAGTATTTCTCATATTGGAAATTAAGGCTGAATATCGTATTAAATATAATTTCGCCTCTAAATTTATCCTTTAACGATGTAACTTTTTCGCACTTTCAGAAAGACTTTTCAACGAAACATTTAAAAAAACGACAAAAATAATCAATTAATAACTATCAATTAATAATTAATTAGATTAATATAAATTAATAACTATCAATTAATAATTAATAATTAATTGTATAAATTTACATTAATATAATCAATGATAACTATCAATTAATAATTAATTAGTAATTAAAATTAATTATATAAAAAAATTTCAAATTACATATTATAATTATTTATATTTATTCTGATTTTTTACTAATTTTTTAATTATTTTTTAATATTTATTCTATTTTTTCTATTAATTACCTAATTAAACTAATTAAATAAAATAAATAAACTAATTAAATTATATAAAAAATTTCAAATTACATATTATAATTATTTATATTTATTCTGATTTTTTAGTAATTTTTTAATTATTTTTTCTATTAATTACCTAATTAAACTAATTAAATTAAATAAATAAACTAATTAAATTATATAAAAAAAACGGGAGGAGGGTCGCTGGCGGCTTTTGGCTTAGATCGGCAATTGGAATGCCGATCTAAGCTTAGATCGGCATTCCAATTGCCGATCTAAGCAATTTCCAACATCGGCATTCCGATTGCCGATCTAACAACGTTAGTTTTAAAATTTCGAATTTTTAAACGTTTTTTTCGATATTCGTGTGAACAGTAACGTTAGTTTTAATTTTTTCGGTCTATAACCGATACATTATATTCGATCTCCGTCCGACGGAGGCCCTTCGATCCCAGGTCGGACGGAGGCCCTCGAGCGCCTCTCCAGTCTTCGACAGTTTGACGCAGCTGAACCACCTCATCTTCGACGCGCGCTGAACCACCTCCTCTCGCCTCTCGTGCCTTGTCGACTCGTCGTCCAAGTACTCTCTCTCTCTCTCTCTCTAGACTCTGATGCGTTTGTTTTGGGTTTTGAGTATTGGCTATTTGGGTTTTGGGTTCCAGTACTCTAAACCTTTTCTTTGGTACACAACCGATTCCTTTTCCTCTTCCATTTTCTGGAATTTTTAAGTGGATTATGGCAGGTTTTTAAGGAGAAAAAATTTATGGATGGAAAGGCCGAGATTACTTTTGAAATAAGTTGAACCTGAATTAATTGAATTCTTGGGTGCTAAATCTGTTTCAATTTGACCATGTTGCAACTCTTTCAATGGCAGAGAAAGAGGAGCTTGAAGCTGCACTTAACCGGGAACAAATTCAGAGTCTTGAGCTCAAGCAACAGCTGGCTGAAGCTGAGACTCCAAATACGGATTTAACCAAGGTTAAACAAAATGAAATCTCTTGGTACTATAGCTTCTACAGCATAAATTCTAGTATTGTATTGTAGTGTTGGCATGATAATCCTGAATCAAAGTTGCATAGTGAAATGCTGTCTTGTTTGTGTTTACAAGCAATTGTTGTTCCTGTTACCTGTAAATGTTTTCTCAAAATACTCGATAGAAGTTATCTTGGAACCATCATTTAGTGGAATTACTAAGAACCAGAAGCATATTTATGAGATTAATGAGATCAAATCTTACCCTACCACTCTGTAGTAAATAATGTTAGATATACTTGCTGCTGTGAGTCTGTGACAAATTTTATTTCAGCATTAGGGCTAGCTAATTTCTTAAAATATGTTTGCTGAACTTTAAGCATCTGTTAAGCCTTGATTCCTGGATTCTATAACTTCATTTTACCACCAAAAGAAATATGAAATTTAATGAATGAATGAATGAACTATAACCAAGTTTAAGATAGTCAAGTGACATGGTTTCCTCTTTTTACTCTTTCATTCAAGTCCGTTTGACCAAATAGGTTTGTCTCATTTTTGTAACTGATATGAGATATTATAGGTTTTTAACAGATAACACCAAAATTTGTAAAATGTTGACTAAATTGCCCTCAACTTGCTGAGCTCAGCTAAATGAGATTAATTTGCAAGCTGTCCATTACTAACCTGGGCCTGACATATGGGGCATCTTATCAGATACATGAGGAAGGGAGTAGTATATCTGTTTCTTTTGAGTTCTTATGATTTGTTGGCACATCTCTGATATTCTGATGGTTCTTTTTATGTAGAAGAGTATCTTTTCTGTAAAAAGAAAGAAGAAATAGTTAGTGTTTTAGAGTTTTATATTTCGTAATTTTATTTTATATAGAAGAGTATCTTTTCTGTCAAAAGAAAGAAGAAATAGTTAGTGTTTTATATTTTCTGAGTTTTTAGTGCTTTAGTTAGTGAAACAGGTATTTGTCTTAAATAATTGAAATTCTTAAATTTGTATAGGTATTATTGTGTATACCAGACTACCAGTACTGGTGTAGGTATGTTGATTCAGCGTGATCTCCAAAATCATGTGCAGTGTACTACCTAGATTCCTTGTATCTAAAAATTCCTGTAGCTTTTAAGTGCATACATTCAGATTATATGTAAAAAAAGCTTTTTATGCTGAAATTTTTCAAAAGTAATATAGATAAAGTGTTGTAATATTAGTATAACATGTGTGTATCAGAAAAAAAGGAGAAATCCTTGTGTCCAATATATGGGACCGATGAGGTTTGTTCAATATGATTGTTCTCCTATTTCAAATTTCAAATAGTCAATCCAAATCATTTAATATTTTCTCTACATTAAAAATTTATAAGAAACTAATTTTTACATATTTATCAATTTATTTCACTAGTTTTTTCGGTATTGTCAAAAAATTATTGCTTTTTGAGGGTCAATAATTTGTGTATCATAAATTTTCTAAAATACAGAAAAAATGACATAAAAAATAAGAAAAATGTAAAGATTAGTCTCTTATAAGTTTTCTACATGAAAAAAATATTGAATGATTTGGATCAAACGTTTGAAATTTAAGACAGCCTACCCCAACTTGTTTGGGACAAAAGGCTTAGTTGTTGTTGTTTGAAATTTAAGACGTGAGAATAATCATGTTAAAGGATATCATCTATCTTATATATTAAAGACTAGTATTTTTTTTTTTAAAAAAAAAATGTCCATAAGTAGCAGGAATTTTTTTTTTTTTTCCCTTAAAAGTATAATTGCAAGAGTATAAAGAAAATTAGAATGTGCGAAAGCATCCCTGTACAAATATTGAATGACATAAAAAATAAGAAAAATGTAAAGATTAGTCTCTTATAAGTTTTCTACATGAAAAAAATATTGAATGATTTGGATCAAACGTTTGAAATTTAAGACAGCCTACCCCAACTTGTTTGGGACAAAAGGCTTAGTTGTTGTTGTTTGAAATTTAAGACGTGAGAATAATCATGTTAAAGGATATCATCTATCTTATATATTAAAGACTAGTATTTTTTTTTTAAAAAAAAAATGTCCATAAGTAGCAGGAATTTTTTTTTTTTTCCCTTAAAAGTATAATTGCAAGAGTATAAAGAAAATTAGAATGTGCGAAAGCATCCCTGTACAATAACAATAATCGGTGAAACCCTTGAAAGAAAAGAAAGAAATTGACACCTCCTTTTTAGAACATTCCCTCTCTCCAAGCACACCACCTTCTTCTATCAGATAGCTTCTACCAAGGTATGCTCCAAGCTTCCATTGTCCTCATCTCTCTGGAATTGATGCCAGAAAATAATAAATCAATTTTCCCTTTAATCCCGGTTCATCTCTTCTTATTTCCTTCAAATTTTACTTCCCTGTTCCCCATAGTACTTTTTTACTGCCAGTTTTTACCCTCTGCTGCACAAAGATCCGAGCTGTTCTGTAATCATTAAGATCCTACGGCTGATCCTGATTGTTTGTAATTTTTGTTGTTGTGTGATTCCTTCTCTTTTCTTACTGCTTGTATTAATGTATATAGTATGGCATCCAAAGAATTGGAAGAGAACTTGTCAGAGCTCCAAATTAGTGAAAAGGGAGAGAAGAAACCAGTGGAGAATGATGTGTCGGAAGGGGAGGTAAAACCAGTGGAGAATGATGTGTCGGAAGGGGAGGTAAAACCAGTGGAGAATGATGTGTCAGAAGGGGAGGTAAAGGTCTTCTGCTTCACAGATGATTTGCAGGATGTCACTCTCCATTTCCAAATTGTAAAATTTTCAAAGCAGGTAATGAAGGTGAAAGAATTCCTTTTCTTCTTTTTACCTGGGGAAATTAATGGGAAATAGTATTGTTACCTTACTGCTGCATATCATTGTGGGTCTGTACCAGAATAAAAATCATGCTTTTGTACTGGTCTGTGCCAAACTAGGAACAGATTGATAGAAATGACACTAAGTACTTGGTATAATATGAGATTGATGCTAGATAATGTTAGTCAGGTAGAGGTATCTACTGGCACTTTGGCAGTTTGCTAATATTCAAGTTTCTGAGGAAATAGATTGAAGGTATAAGCCTCATCTGGTTCCAGCTTCCCTGATTTAAGTACAACAACAGGGAGCTGCAATTTGCAAGATAATTTCTGAGCTAATATTTTGCGATGCAGATCTATGCATGGATTGGATGCAACTCTGCAAAACTTGGCCATTTATATGCAGCTGCTACCACTCGACCTGTAAGCAAAAGTTTTATTGCTTCTATTTCCCTCCATTATACTTCCACAATTTACCAGTTTCACAAGTCAGTTTGACTTGAGGTTTAGTTATGTGGTTTTAGGCTTAGTAGAACCTTAACAAGTTGAAATTTTGCAATTGGTGGTTCAGAGAGTTCGATTGATTTAGGTTTTGGTTGTTGCATAGTTTTAGGTTATTGGAAGAAGCAAATTTCCTGAAGCTGATCCCTTTCCGTGAATGACTTCCAGTAGTTAATTTGTACCTTATCTCTTAATAACCAGAGTACCAGACACTTAAATCCATGGACAGAATTAATTTCAACTGCTAGTTGGAATTAATTGGTGAAATTAATACAAATCACCATTGTGGTACTTGTGTTTATTGTTATTATTGCTATAATTTTTACTTTTTTTAATTTTAAATTGCATCTTCACAGAATAATAATGTCAGTGTAACCTCTTTATTGGGAGGCACTTCGGACAACACTGGTTCAAGCATTGCTCGACGCATAGGTGTTGATTTACATTCAAGCTTTTAAATTTCGCCGAAATAACGGCGTTATTTCGAAAATTTCGGTTTCTCGGACAAAAACGCATCAACGTTACAGTTTCAAACCAGAAAAATGCGTAACGCGTCATTTCCGAAATAACGACGTTATTTCGGCAAAAAAATTGCATTTAGCGGAGAAAAAACGGAGAGCAGAGAGACTTTAATGGAGTGTACCATAGAAATGTGTATACCACTTCTGTACCACTAGAATTTAATGAAGTATATGTATATTGAATTATTCATTCCTCAATTGTACAAATTTATATGCCTCAGGTACCAAAACAATCTCTCTATGTACTAAATGCCACTGCCTCCTTATGTAGTATGTACAAAGAAAAGATCGTGGATAGACAGAATCGTCCATATGCCCTATGCAATAATTAGATATTAGATTATCAACCCATTCAAAAAAATATAGAATTTCGGACTTGTACAGTAGTACCATACACAAGAATACATATGAGTTTGACACAGATGTTCGCATATACACACCTTTTTTTCACCGAAAAAACGCCGCACCGTTAAATCATCTCCGGACCGTCATACCGAATAAAACGCATTTTAAAATCTTGTTTACATTTAATATTTTAAATATCTTTATTAAGTTCATGTTGCTTTCTTTAAGGTTAACATCTTGCTTTATGTTTACGTCGTATTTTCAGTGCTGAAAACTGGGCTCAATGTTGTCGTAGCATGCAATATTCCAAAAGACAGCCCCATGCTTGAGGTATGCTTTATTTTTCAGAAACATGGTCAATAATCAGATTTTGTAATTATATGGCCTCGGTACTGGTATGTATTGATATTATCAAAATCTTCAATTTCATTTGGGGTTATCTTGGGCATATGTTATTATTCAGTAAAGGTTTATGTGATGATTTGGGTTCAATTTGACAATTGGCATTCAGACCATTATATTGTTAACATTTTCATATTTATAAGTTGAATATCATATATCATATAGATTCTCTGACTGATATGATAACTGTAACCTTTATAATTTGGCAATGCTCAAAGTTTGGCCACTCGACTATAGCATTTGGTTCAGTCAGATCTCTTAACATTATTGGTTTAGTTAGCTCCTGGAATTTTTGGTATCAATACATCTAAAGCAATAAAAATGTTGATACACGTGGCAGAAGTCCTAGGATGACTTGCCAGCATGTGACAATTAGCATCTGGCTGTTGCACCTTAGTCTTCTACACCTGACACCTGGCACATGCTGTCACGACATCTTTTCATTTAATGTGGTTGCTTATACAAGATGATTTTTACTACATATGAAGATTTAATAAATAGATTCACAGATGTGTGCTGAGTGCTAGGGGCTCAAATCAGAAGGATATTGGTCTAATCGTAACGTACCTCTTTATGTTTTATGTTTGTCCAGGCAACTGCAGAAAGGAAGCTAGTAGAGAGATTGGCAAGTCTAGGTTATTTCAGGCCCAAAGAGAAGCATAGCAATTAGATTCAGGTGCAAATTTCAAACAATTTTTACGTGTTTCCTTTCTTGGATATTTTCTTTTATTTGGAAACAATTAATTATTGAGCAATACAAAGGGGAAAAAAATTTGTTGTTGTTCTGAAGGCTAATTCTTTGTTTATTTTTCTTTTCTTTCCACATTTCTTGCAATCAGTGTGACATGTAAAGTGCAGTATTGACCAACTGGTATGGCGGGCTCTGCCTTTTCTTTTCCAATTTGTCTAGCTGATCTTAAGGGTTTTCTCACAAGTTAATCAATATTGGCAATATTTCTGAAAGTAAAAAAAAAAAAGAGAAAACATTTAAAAGAAAAACGAATAAATAATGTTTGTTGTTGAAATGTTCGCTTCATAGATTAGTTATGTATCAAAATTTTCATAAAATTTGAAGTGTCACGTTGATGAAGATAATAGTTAAAGTTGAACCGTTTCAAATTTTAAGTTACTAAACAATATAATCTGATAAGTTCTATTTATTTTATATGTATGATATTCATGTATTGCATTTACAATGTTGGATTTCAAGATTACAAATTCCTTGTGCTTATGTCAAATTAATTGAATATTAATAAATTCTAAACCGTTTTCTAATAGCTTCGTTAGCATTGGTTGCATTGGTTATTTTAAAAATCTATTTTAGGTAAATGTTAAGCAATATTTAATAAGGGCTTTAGAAATATATACTGCCTGAAAGAAAATTTATGCAAGAGCTAAGAGCTTGTAAAACACCAAACTACGATTACCAAACGGTGATATTAATTTGTCATATGTTGAATTAGGGCACGAAAAGCATATGAAACTTTGTGAATTTGTTTTGGGTAATTTTCTGATTTTGTGAAGCTTGATATGAGTTTGTTGCGATTTAAGGATAAGTTGGAATAATCTGCAACTGATTTACTCTTAATTCTTAAAGAAGGTAAGATAAATTGACAAAAGAGGGAAAAGAACAAAACTATTTTATGGATTGACTTTTTATATTTTCATCTACAATGGGGGAGATTTATAGACTAATAATATATTGATAAAAACAAACAAAACAGCTATGTTGTGCGGTGGCCGGTGTGTTTTCTTCTTGGAAGGAGGGTATAATCTCCAGTCCCCTCTCCAATTCTGTGGCCGACACTTTTCGTGCATTGCTTGGGGAACCAAGTTTAGCTCCTCAATTTGACAATCCAGCTACGTTGTATGAGGAACCATTAAACAAAGTGAAGCAAGCAATTGAGAAAGCTAAAAGTATACATTCTATATGAAGCAAGACTTACTGTACATAAGATCCTGTATAGTTTCTGTGTAAAGGAAAGTATGCGAAGAAATTGGGCAACAAGATTAGTTTGTTAAAAAATAAATTTTTACCAGGAACTGTTGCATATTATCTGTTTCAATCTTCTTCTTCTTCATCTCTCTGATTGCAGCAAATAATATATCAATATTCCTTTTAATCCCGATTCATCTCTCCTTGGGTCCTCCAAAATTTACTGCCATTAATTACCTCTCTTTAGACTACACAAAGATCCGAACTGTTCTATAATTATTAAGATCCTATGGCCTATATAGATTATTTTAATTTTGGATGTTGAGTGATTCCTCCTCTGCGTATGGTCTAGTAGCTCAGGTTGTAAGAGCACTGGACTCTCTTTTGAGAGGTCCAGGGTTTAAGCCTGTATGCTTGCGATAGACTTGACGAGCCAGCGTAAAAACTCAATACAAGAAATGACCAGGGTTGAGGTGTCATTTCTAGTCTATTCCAACTTGTCTGGGACAAAAAGCTCTGACTAACTAGTGATTCCTCCTCTTTTCTAGCTGTCTTTGATTAAAATGACAGTATGACATCCAAGGAATTGGAAGAGAACTTGTCAGAGCTCCAAATTGGGAAAAGACAGATAAGTCATGAAGAAAATGTGGAGAGAAAAAAAGTGGAGAATGATATGTCAGAAGGGGAGGTAAAGGTCTCCTGCTTCACAGAGGATTTGCAAGATGTCACTCTCCATTTTCAAATTGTAAAATTTTCAAGGAAGGTAAATAAAAGAAAAATAAAGCAAGGGTTAGTTGGCCAATTAATGGTTGGATAATAAACGGTTGCTGCATACCAACCAGAAAGAAATGTAAAAATATGCCAACCCAAAAGTATTCAAACATGATTGATAAATATTGTTTCAATGGATTCAAGGGCCTGGACCTCCATATAGTTTTATAAATCATCAGGATTTAACATCAAGCCCCGCGGCTTCCAAAAGGAAATCACACATTTGGGGAGTGGCGAATTTTTCCATATTATAACCTCTTCCTGCTGGTCTCTGTGCGCTATGAGAACTCAGTAATGAATATGCAAAAGCACGCCCTTCCCAGTCGTAAATTCCCTCTGACTTCATTAATTCAAGGAGCTCTTCTAGCTGGGCTCTCAGATCGTACTTGAGTTCTCCATTCAACTGAGCCCATAATGCTCCCACGTCTTCTTTTTGTTTTGAAGAACTACCGCCTACTTCTTCCTTACTAAAGCCAGTAGGCGATTTTATGCCTCGAATAAGCTTGTCCCTAGCACTTTCCAGATTATGGGAATCAGCATCCTCCGTTGCTTGCTTCATTATGCGAACAATACGGAGACGGATATCTTCTGCTCTCACATCTGGAAGTGTTTGCTGTTGTTCAGCCTTCACTTCCACCGTGCGTTGTACAGCAATAGTCAAAGGATTGGACTCAAATATTTCTCCGTCAAACCTGCTTGCACATAAGTATTACATATATATTAGACAACATTGATGGGTTAGATAGTGAATACATAAATTGATGCAGATGCGGTATACGAGATTTGGTATATATACTTATATGTGTAGGAGACTTTGAGAATATCAGTTAGGCCTCGAGGCAAATGAACTTCCATGAGCACCTTGCGACACTCTTTGATGCAGAGATCACCTAATCTAGTTGTTGACAGGCGCCACACTTGCGACCTGTAATTACAACTTTCTTCATCAGGTAGATGGAGTACTATTGTCAGATCCTGGGCAACCACACTAAGAAGCCCACCCAAGCACTGGGCGAAACCTAAGCTCAAGTTGCCCAAGCGAAAATCAGAGTAGGTCCCGCCGCGGCTATGGTCAGCGATAGCCTTTAGCACCTATTAATTCATAACAGGAATAAATTATGCATCTTGATAATTAACAAAAAATTAGTTTGGGGTTGTTTTAAACTATACCTTTGGATCGTGTTCATCACCAAAACCGAATGTGTGCACTGTCACACCACCAACCTCAACATTGCAAGCATCATCATTAGTTTGCATACCATCAGACATAAAGATGATGGCAGCAACACGCCCCCCTGCTACATTTACGGTACTTGAGAATATCTAGTCCCATGCAAAGGCCCTTTGCCATATTCGTTCCACCAACGGCTTCCAAACCATTGATTAAATTTTCAAGTTCAATTTTAAAGCTCGGTGTTACCAGGCGCAATGGGCATAGCCTCTTTGCATTAGTAGAGTACTTGACAATGGACAAACGGTCAACAGGGCTAAGTTTGCTCACCACAAATAACATAGCTTTTTTCAATTCTTCTAACCTCTCATCATCTGCCATGCTGGCGCTAACATCTAGAACCCCCACAATGTCCACAGGTGATCTGCTGTTTTCTTCACCAGTGAAAGTTAGCAACACCTTTTGGGTATTATCATCCATTGGCACCTTATCGTTGTTTCTGATAACCAGTTTTACTCTTCCCGGAACAATTGGTTTTGGCTCTGCAGCAAATACAGGAAACGGCAATAGATTTGGATTTATTTCTTCTACGGTACAAAATTACATTACATAATTTTCGCCATAGGTTGGAATAGAATTTTTGAGTGCTTAAATTGAATGTTCGGTAAATTAAATAATCAGTAATTATACGAATGATGGAAAAACTGGGGAACGAACCTGGAGGAACAACAATCTGCTCATCATCGTCAAAACTCATCCGGTCATCCTCGTCAAAGCACACCCTGAATACAACGCTGTGCTTATTAAAATAGAATTTGCTAATATGTTAGTTGCTAGGTACCGGCCTTTATTTTCCAACTTCTCAAATAACCAACACACTCACAAACGCACCAACACTCAAGCGCTGAGGTAGTAGATATTAAAATCCTGAAATTCTCACCTTCTGCAGAAATTTCGTGTTATTAATTAGCTCCTCGTTATTCAAGTTCGATGAATATTTTTTTATGACAAGATGGGTCAAAATTTTTAATTTATTTCTAAATTAAATATTCATAAAGTACTTCTATTTGGGTTTTGAACATGTGATCAATTTTGATGAATTTTTATTTACTGTCCTTAATTTAGTTTTGTTATATATAGCCGAACTCCGCCTATATTGAATTTTGCTTACATTGTTTCATATATAGCCCAGTCCCAAATTCGGTTAAAAGGAGAAGCATTATGATATGCTCCGCGAGCCAATGTAAAACATAGCTATTTTTATGAAAATAGAACCCAATCATTTTTGTTGGGACGTAACCCACTTAGTAACACGCCTTATTGGAATCTAGATAAGGTAATATATAAATGGACAAGGGCCGAATCGTCACTCTCTTAGTGACGTGTCATCGGAATCCATAAAGGTGATAAATAGGTAAAGATCAGGTTGTCACTCCCTTAATGGCACGCTACATTAGTGCCTGAATGTAGTGACAAATAAGCACGGATCTTCAGACTTTGCTCGACGGGTGCATGGGATTTTGGATATGGTGATAGAAACCAAGAGTGTGAAGACATCTTGAACTTGGCTATAGTTTATGACCTCACGATAGCTAACAACTTCTTTAGAAAGAGAATCTCATTTAGTTACATTGATTTTGTGCTCATTAGGAGAGAGTGCAAATGAGCCTATATATGTAGACTTCAAGGTTATACTTGGCAAGTGTGTCTCTCAGAACATATACTTGTGGTGTCTGATTTTTGTTTTGAGATGTAGGCTAGATTAAATAAAGGCGTTAAAACTGTGAGGACAAAGTGGTGGAAGGTTAAAGGAGATGCCTTTCGAGTGTTTAGGGACAGAGTGATTGAAGAAATAATATGGAAAAAAGGTGAAGAAGCGAACAACATTTGGAAAGAGATGGTAACTCGCATTTGAAACATAGCTACAGAAATATTTAAAGTCACTAGAGGAAACAATCTCAAACCTAAAGATACTTGGTGAAGATACGACGAAGTACAAAAGGGTATTAAATAAAAGATGGAATGCTACAAGTGCTTGTATCATCATAAAGCGAGGATAATGTACAGAAGCACAAATCAATAAAGAAGTATACAAAGAAAACTATGAGCGAAGTATAGGGGGCTTATGAAGATCTTTATTAGAAGTTGAGCTCACATGAAGTTGAAAATGATGTCTATAGGATAGCTAAACTTCGAGAGAAAAAAAAATTAAGAGACTTCGCCCCCAAGTGAAATACATAAAGGATGAGACCGATAGGCTTTTAGTGAAGGATGATGAGATAAAAAATAAATGGAGAGATTATTTCGAACAGCTGTTCAACAAAGAAGATAAATGAATAATGATTGAGTTGGATGACTCTTTTGATGACACCGATCGGTGTTTTGTTAGGAGAATCTAAAAGTATGAGGTAAAAGAGGCATTAAAAAAAATGACAGTAAGTAAGGCATTGGGTCTTGGTAACATACTAATTGAGCTAGGTATGGAGATTGTTGTCCCTAATTAATGGCCTAGAGGGGGATGAATAGGAACAATTTCAAGTTCCTAAACCGATTTGGTTAATTTTTTGTTAAGTCGACAATTTACCAAATACAACACGCAAACAATTCAAGTGCAATTAAACTAAAGAGATAAGGGAAGAGAAATTGACACGCGATATGATTACAGAGTTCCGACCCGCTAGAAAGAGCTAGCCTTAGTCGTACTTCTTCGGGAGTTTCGCTACCACGAAAGGTTGCGCTCCGTTCAATTCCATCAAGAACGGGTCTACAACTTCGAACCGAATCGCCTCGTCACAAGAAACTCGAGGTGGATCGGCCTAACCTTTACAAATCTTAAGAGTACAACTCTCTAAACACCAAGGTTGATTCTCACAATCAAAACACTCAAAGATATGGCTAACTAACACTTGGAGTTTGATTGTGGTTATCTAATCCTATTGGGTTTGCTAGAAAAATGCTCAATATCAAGTAAGGAACAAGTCTAGGTGTTTGAAGCTCAAAGATAACAATTTAGCAAAGTAAACAAGAGAGAGAACCAGTCCCAAAAGGCCTCATATTTATAGAGGGCGTCAAGAGCTCCAAAACACACAGTTTTCTGTCCCGCGTTACACAACGCAATATTGCGTTGTGCAACGCACAGCTAGCCATTATAAAAAGGCCAAAAAGATGAACTATCCATTATCAATGCATTACACAACGCATCAAATGACCGTTATAATAAAACAAAACGGATAAGGTATCCGTTAAAGTTATCAGTGCGTTATACAACGCAAAGGACTCTTTGTATAACGCCTGGCACTGACAACTTAACAGTCACAAAAAAATCAGACGCGTTGTACAACGCAAGCAACGCGTTATACAACGTGTCATGTATCAGGTCAAACGGTCAAATCTTGTCAGATGCGTTATACAATGCAGAAGACCCGTTATGCAACACAACATTAAATGACATTAAGTGTGCAAAATTTTGCGCAAAAAACGAGCGAAAATTTTTAGACAAAATACAAAGGAAAGTTGTAGAACGTTTTTCTACGTTATACAACATTTGAGCATTGACTGAAAAATTGCATTGTACGACGAATTAATTGCATTGTATGACGGCTAGGTTACGTTACACAAAGTGAAGTTACGTTGTGTAACGCACTGTTTCTGTTACTTAAGAAACACAGAAAATCTGCATTGTTCTGGTGTGTTGTATAACGTGGTATTGCGTTACACAACGCACTGAATCTGAAACTGAACATTTTATCCACGAACTCAAAAGATTAGTTTAACAAATAAACTACTTAAATCTATAGACTCTAGTAAACTTAACTGGGTCTTGAACAGCTCCTTAGCTTGTCACAAATTTGTATTTTGCAGTTCTTCAGTTTCAAGCCTAATGAATTACTTAGAGAGAAGTTAGTGGATAATAAGTTGTTTTGTAAATCGACAAATCAAAAGTTTAATTGTTTAGAACAACAGAGATGTTTCGAAGATGTGGCAATAGTTTGGTTAACCAAATTGTTCAATAGCATTTTCTGATCAAACAAGATGCGTGACGAACGGTGAAGATGCACTTTAGTACTGAATCTTCAAGAATAAAGTTGATGCTCAAAGTTATTTTAATTATAAAGGGAAGCTTATGAACCATACAATGAAACTTTGAAAAGAGCGATCGAGCATCGTCTGAGACGGATGACTGTCGTTATAAATAATCAATTTGGTTTTATGCCTGGGAAGTTGATTATAAAAATTATTTTCTTGATAAGGCTGTTTATGGAGAGATGTTGGAAGTAGAAGAATGACTTCCATATGGTATTCATTGACCTTGAGAAGGCATATGACAAAATACCGAGGAAAGTCGTGTGAATGACATACGTATGATATTCATTGACCTTAAGAAGGCATACGACAAAGTACCGAAAAAAGTTATGTGGTGGACACTCAAAAAGAAGGAAGTCCTCACAAAGTACATTACTCTCATCAATGACATGCACGATAGTGCTGTCACTTGCGTTAGAGCATGTGACAGTGAAACTAGTGACTTTTTTATTAAAATAGAACTATATCAAGGATCATAATTAAGCTCATACAGTTTTGCCTTAGTGATAGATGAAATCACAAGAGATATATCCAAGGAGAGATTCCTAATTGGTGTATGTTCTTTGTTGATAATGTGGTGCTAATTGATGAGAGTAAGACGTGTATTGATAACAAATTAGAGTTATGGAGACAAACTTTAGAATCAAAAGGTTTTAGACTTAGTATAACTAAGACAGAGTATATGAGGTGTGAGTTTAGTGGAGTAAGATCGGATAATGATGTTCGTCGAGACATACAAGTAGTACTCCATGAAGGATATTTTTTGATACTTGGGTTCGATACTGTAAAGTGATAGTGAGATAGATGAAATGTCTATCATAGGATAAGAGTAGGGTGGGTGAAAATGGCGACAAGCATTCGGTGTCTTATGTGATAAGAAAGTCCCACATAAGCTAAATGAAAAGTTTTATAAGACATCGATTAGACCTACGATGTTGTATGGAGTAGAATGTTGGGTTACTAAAAGATAGCACGTCTAGAAGATGAGTGTGGCAAAGATGCATATGTTGCGATAGATCTGTGGTCATACGAGGAATGACTAGATTAAAAATGGTGACATACGAGGTATGGTCGGAGTTGCACCAATAGAGGAGAAATTTATCCAACATTGTTGAGATGGTTTGGTTATATCTAACGTAGACCTCTTAAGACAATAATAGCGGTGAAATAGCAGCAAATATATGTGCTTTAGCGGTATAATAGCAGAAATAGTGGTGCAATTTATAATTTGCTGATATAACAGTAGCATTTTGGACATATCTTTCACATACGAATTCCGATTGTCGTGATTTAAAATTCTATGGAAAGTTTCCAAAATAAGCCACAATTTTTATGTTTTGAACATTTTCAAATTCTTAAAATTTAATGGTCAAATATGTATAGAAAATGAATATAATTTTTAGTTAGTGTAAATTAATTGTATTAAAATGTTATAATTTTTTATTTTAGACTAAACTTGATTTTTATAATACACTTGTGTTGCATGTGCAAATCCGCTATGGTCTAATAGTGGCTGCTAAATACCTGCTATCCGCTATCCGCTATGATATTAGCATGTCCGCTATCAGTATGACACTATCTGGTACAATTCAAACGTACCTTGTTCGATCAATACGGCGACAGATCTCTTCTGCTCTCGCATCCGGAAGTGTTGGAAGTGTTTGTTGTTGTTCAGCTGTCGCTTCCACCGTCCGTCGTACAGAAACACAAACATGACCTGGCTCGTATATTTCTCCTTCAAATCTGCTTGCACATAATTAAGTATTAGAAAGTACTAGACAACATTAATAGGTTAGATAGTGAATACATATATAATTTGATACAGATGCGATATACGTCGCTTGACTTTTGGTATACTTATATCTAAAGGAGAGGTCCAGAACATCATCGGTTCCGCGTGGTCGGCCTGGAGGTAAATAAATTTCTATGAGCACCTTGCGACACTCATTGATGCAGAGATCACCTAATCTAGTGGTTGACGGGTCTCCATCAGTAAAATGGGATACTAATCTCAGATCCTGCGCAACCACACTGAGAAGCCCACCCAAGCACTGGGCGAAACCTAAACTCAAGTTGCCCAAGCGAAAATCAGAGTAGGTTCCTCCCCGGCTACTATCCGCAACAGCCTTTAGCACCTATTTAATTCAGAACATGAATACATTAATTATGCATCCTGATAATAGACAAATAATTGATTTGGATTTGTTTTGAGCTATACCTTTGGATCGTGTTCATCACCGAAACCAAATGTGTGCACGGTTACATTGCGAACCTCAACATTGCAAGCATCACCATGAGTTTGCATACCATCAGACATAAACATGATGGCAGCAACACGCTCCCCGCTACATTTACTGTTCTTGAGAATATCCAGTCCCATGCGAAGGCCATCTTCCATATTCGTTCCACCATCGGCTCGCAAACCATTGATTAATTTTTCAAGTTCTGTTTTAGAACTCGGTGTTACCAGGCTCAATGGGTATAGCCTTGTTGCACAAGAAGAGAACACGACAATTGACAAACGGTCACGTGGAGTAAGTTTGCTCATCACAAATAGTACAGCTCTTTTTACTTCATCTAACTTCTTTCCTTGCGTCATGCTGGCGCTAACTTGTAAGATCGCCACAATGTCCACAGGGGCTCTTCTTGCTTCTGAACCATAGAACAATAGCAACGCCTTTACGGTACATTCATTCGTTGGTACTATGCTGTTGTTTCTGATATACAGTGTTACTCTTCCTTCCACAATTGGTTTTATCCCTGCAGCAATATATAGCATATAGCGTTTGTTCTGTGTAATTGTAATTTTTGCTTTTCGTAATGAAAAGTTATATATATAGCATATAACAATAAAATTTCGATATATGTCAGCTACGGTACAAAAATTTAACATAATATTAACCATAAGTTGAAATAGAAGTTTTTGAGTGCTTAAATTGAATGATGGGAGCAAACCTCGAGGAAGAACAATCGGCTCATCACCGTCGAACCTCATCCTGGTTGAACGCGGTGCTAATATATTTTTTTTAGACAGCTTGGTAGCATGGCTACGAAGAAGGAAAAAAAAAAAGCAATAGAAAAGAAAGAAGGAAGAAATAAAAAAGTGTAGGAAATCCTCTTCAGCAGGAAGCCAATTTCAGCAATGCTCCCTAAACAAACTGTGTTGAGTGATGATCCAATGAAAGAAGGAATCAACATTTCTCATCCTCACCCCTAAAAAGTCGATTATTCCATTCAAGCCATATAACAGAACGCGGTGCTAATTAAAACAGAATTTTTCTAATATTCTAGCTGCTAAATGCTAGCTAGCGGCCTTTCTCAGTTTCTCTTCCAATTTCTCAACTAACCCACACACTCACAAACGCACTTACGCACACCCAAGCGTTGAGAGGATATATATTTATTTAATATCTCAAATGTAACTTCTTTATGTAATATTTTATAAGTAGTAGGGTATATTCATCTCCTTAATTCTTACCTAATGCAGAAATATCGTGTTATTATCTCCCCATCATTATTTAAATTCAATGAAACGATAGTTACTGTCCTTTAATTTTGTTAACTGATAATAAAATGTAATATTTACATTGGACTTAGCAGCAATTTGTTTTGTATGGCATTATATACAATCAACACCTACTTGGATCGATTATTTTAGTAATAAATTAGGGCAACTAGATTTTAATTTCTTTTCTGTAAATACATACTATTTTAATTAATATAAGATAATTTTTCTTAAAAAAATTAGGGTAACTAGTCAATCGTGCTGTATAATATTGGCAGATTATACCAATTTTTCGGGGGAAGAATAGAGTCCATAGTCCGTAGTTTTCTTTCATACATCACTAGATGCATAGTTGCGGCTCCGCCGCAACTGTGGCCTAGATATGTCTAATTTAGAAGATGAAAAATGTAATTTGTTGTTATTTGTTTTGAAAGATCAAAATTTAGGAAGTATTGAAAGCCGTTTAGATTTCTTTTTAAATAAGAGGTATATTCAAAGATGAATAATATGAATTGCGTGATCTGTGTTTTTTTTTGTGTTAGAATTATATACAAGATATAAAGATGGAATTAAATTTAGTAGCAAATCTATAAGACGCGCGCTCGTGAATCATTGCCGGTTGTTTCGAATAATATTGCTGCTCGTGACAATTTATTGGACATTATTATGGATAGCCATTTAAATAACCATTCCAAACTTAGATCCGGAATTTCCGCATTCATGTAGTCGAAAGGCCATGACTTAGAAAATTGCAAATCTATATCTAATATCTAATATTATAATAATACATGGGCAGTTGACAATTAATGCAGCGTGAGATCCGAACAAAGACTAAAAAAAATTATCAACTGACATAAGCAAATAATATAATCACTTCATGCAAGTGGCTTTTCACAATCCTTGGGGTCAGATGACATATATCGTGACGAATTAAGGGTCCATTTGAATCATTGCAACTTTTAAAATTTCAACTTTGAAGGTTTAAATTTCTTTTTTGTTGAAGAATTTTGTGTTTTCATGATGAATTAATATGTTAAATGAAGATAAGAAATTTGTTTAACATTGAAGAATTAATGTGGACTGTTAATTGATTGAGTGATACTGTACTAAAGTAGTTAATTATAAGCATTTTTATAACGGTGGAGGGTAATTAATTAAAAATGCTGATAAAAAAACTCTACATATTCACGTAATGCGAGGTTAATTTCTGCAGAAAGAATTAAAAATAATTCAGTCTTGCTTGGACCCACGAAACTAGGATCAACAGATGATCAGGTGCATGCATTCACGAAATAAATTAAAATTTATTTTTGTAAGATCGGACCTAACTAGCATTTGTTTTAATTCTAGCCTTGTGGCCTCTATAATTGTTCCATCCTTTGTTGGATTTAGAGACGTCTAAATCTGAATAATCAAATTGGACTACGTGTATTATAATTATATGTGTAATAACTATCAAAAAATTTAAATGCCTAAATAAGTGATCAATTTTATTATAATGAGGCATTTAATATACATATTTCAGATGAGGATTCGGAATCCGAAACGTGTAGAAAATATGAAGTAATTGATTATAATTATTGATGGACTGATTATAATTAATTACAATTAATACTTGTAATATAACCGTAATTAAGAACTGAAAATACCGGATTTCTAGAAGCACTAAAATCGGCATCCCATTTAGTTTTTATAATGGGAATAAGACATATTCAATATTATATATATAATATTGTTTTGAATCAAATGATTCAAGTCGGCATATTCAAAGAAAATTACCAAGTCAACGAAGTTGTGCCACCATTAATTGAATCAAGCCAATTATTATGTGCCGTTTTTTTTTGTGTGTGCCCCGACTAAAATGAAAGTCGGTTTTAGCCCAAATATAAAGTCGGTTTATACTTAAGTCGGTTATATACAATGGATATATTACAAGTATAAAAGAAGGGGCTGGGTCTCCAAGGCAGTAACACACAAAATAATCAAACTCTGCTCCATCAAAAGAGATATACTCTGTCACAATTCGGTAAAACAGAGAAGAGAAAAGGTGTGTTGCCAGTTTTTAGAAGGACTCGATAGTCATAGTTCAACAACACGACATACAAGTCCATAGATACTGATTGAGAGTCAGTTGAAGGCATTAAGAGATGGACTGTAAGTTTCCGCTGCACTATTAATTTATTTCTGCATAGACGATCTTGGGTTTAATTGCGTTTTGCAAATTCTTACATGTGGCATCAGAGCACTTCTATGCAAAAAATAAGTTTTTTGATTCATACTTTGATCTAGAGATTAATTTGACATGTTTGAATAGTTCTTTTGAATTGTTCATACGTTTCTGTTATTACACATGATTTGCTAGCAATTGCACAAAGTTAATTATTCTGTTAAGAACTATAGCTTTGTTTATTTGAGTAAGATTTGTATTTGTGCAAAATTGATCATTGCAAATAAGTTAATTAGGTTTCTTTTTCATTTCATAGAAACGGTTATTAAACATACAAATCTGATTAGAATTGTGATAAGTTTACAGATTTGAAAAGAAATTAAAATTTGTTTATCAATACAATCTCTATATCGGTTATTAGAAATTGAATACGTTATTTTTTCAAAATTTAAATTGTTTTTCAATAATCAATTTAAAAAGTTGCGTAGTTTCTGATTTTTTTTTTTTTAGTAATTCATGGTTTCTGGAAGTTAACGTGAATTACTACCATGATTGACTAATAATAGTATATTATATTAATATAAATAAGCAAATAGAATTTAATTTATTAATTTAATTCTATTAATTAAATCTATTATTAGTCTTAAGTTACTAATTTTATATTCTATTTAGGACATTTAGTCGTAAGTAGAAAGTTCTAGGATAGACTATAGGTTTAATTTTAGAATCTATTTACCGGCTTCTAGGATTCATACATGTACCGGCCCAAAGGACGGTTGCATGACAAGATATTAATTTGACACACTAGCAGTCGATATTAGTATTAGCCAGCCCAAAGGAGGGTTAGTGCTTATTGAAACTGTTTAGGGCATATGAAAAGGGTATAAAGATCATTAGTGAATATTAATTTCTCATTGACTTGCTTGGACATTAGTCCATGGAATATGCCACATTAACCCGAAGGATAATTGGTAATAAGGTCACATATTTTATATTTTATTCACTAATAAATACTAGAATTTAATGATTGCATTCAAAGATGTCTCATTAAAGGATATTTAGATAACATACATATAATGAAGTCAAAATTAATGGAGCATAAAGTAAAAGCCTCAAATAGATTTTAAATTAAGGAAATCGTGAAGCATGAACTCTTACTGATTCATTCCTCTGTTCAATTTTATTTTATTTAACGGCAAACATAATGTCTAATCTAAGTCAAATAAAACCCTTCACTGGAAATAATTTCAAAGAATGGGAAGAGAACCTTAGACTAGTGCTCGGGATCATGCAGCTTGATGAAGCACTTAGAATTGAATGTCCCCAACCAGCAAAAGCAAATGAACCGACTGATGTAGAGAAGTCGGCAAAAGAGAAATGGGAACATTCAGATCGAATGTGCATAATGATCATGAAAAAATCGATCCATGAGACTTTTCGGGGGATAATACCTAAAACAGTAACTTGTGCAAAAGAATATCTCAAAGCCCTTGAAGAAAGGTTCATTAAGAGTAAAAAGGCTGAAATTCATACACTCTTAACGAATCTAGTCACAATGAAATACAAGGGTAAAGGAGGAATTAGGGAACACATTGTAGAGATGTCAAAATTACAATGTGAGTTGAAAAGTTTGAATATTGACATATCTGATGAACTTTTGATCCACTTTGTCTTTATGTCACTTCCATCTCATTATAGTCAGTTTATGGTAACATATAACTATCAAAGAGAGACGTGGACACTAAATGAGCTCATGGCTCAATGTGTACAAGAGGAAGAAAGGCAAAAGAGGACCCAAAAGGAAACTATAAATATGGTTACCCCTGTTCCAAAGAATAGACAGAAGCGCAAGTTACAGAATAAAGGAAATAATTCCAATAAGGTAGCTGCAAACAAGAATGCTAAGAAGAGCAAAATAAAGGATACTTCTGCAGATGCAGAAGAAAGGAAATGCTTCTTCTGCAAGGCACCGGGACATACCAGGAAGTTTTGCACCAATTATCATGCTTAGAGAGCAAAGAAAGGTATGCCCATTAGTTTGGTTTGTTCTGAAGTAAATTTAAGTTATGTATCTAGATACACATGGTGGTTAGACTCAGGTGCAACATCTAACATTAGTGTATCGATACAGGGTTGCCAAAATTGTCGGAAGCCAAGTGAGGCTGAACGCTACGTTTATGTAGGAGACGGCAATCAAGTGGAGGTTGAAGCGATAGGAACTTTTAGATTATTATTAAAATTAGGATTTTATTTGAATTTGGATGTTTTAGTCATTCCGTCTTTTAGACGGAATTTAATTTCCATTTCTTACTTAGACAAGAAAGGATTTACTTGTATTTTTTGTAATGGAAATTTCAGTTTATATCAAAATTCAAAACAAGTTGGTTCTGGTTTTCTATCTTCTTATGATAATCTTTATGTTCTTAATATTAATCCTTCACATTCAGAGGCCCTACACATAGATACTAGAAAACGTAAATTTATTTGTGAGAAATCAGCAACTATGTAGCACAAGCGATTAGGTCATATTTCTATTAAAAGAATTGAACGTCTTGTGTCAAATGATATTCTTGAACCTTTAGACTTTACAGAATTTAATGATTGTGTTGATTGTATAAAAGGAAAACAAACCAATAAAAGAAAGTATAATGCCAAAAGGTGTAATGAAGTCTTAGAATTAATTCATACCGATATATGTTGTCCTTTTCCAAAGGCTACAAGAAATAGTCACCGGTATTTTATTACATTCATAGATGATTATTCAAGATATGACTACATATACTTAATAAAGGAAAAGGCTGATGCCTTGGATGTGCTCAAAATTTTTAAAACAGAAGTTGAGTTACAACTTAACAAACGTATAAAAGAAATTCGATCTGATCGTGGTGGAGAATACTATGGTCGTTATGATGGATCGGGTGAACAATGTCCAGGTCCCTTTGCAAAATACTTACAAGAGTGCGGTAATGTACCACAATATACATTGCCAGGTTCACCTGCAATGAATGGTGTTGCTGAACGGCGCAATAGAACTCTTAAAGACATGGTGAGAAGTATGATTTCTTGTATAACTCTACCTGAAAATTTGTGGGGAGAAGCCTTAAAGACTGCAGCTTACATACTTAATAGAGTACCCACTAAGGCAACTAGCAAAACCCCTTATGAGATTTGGGTAGGTCGCAAGCCTAGCTTAAATCATTTTTGTGTTTGGGGATGTCCAGCTGAAGCAAGACCTTACAAGCCAAATGAAAAGAAACTAGAAGAAAGGACAGTTAGTTGCTATTTTATTGGGTATTCTGAACGATCTAGGTGTTATAAATTTTACAATCCGACAGAACATATAGTTTTCGAGTCAAGTAGTGTAAAATTCTTTGAGGATAATGCGTTTGTGGGGGGAGATATGATAAAAGATAGCTTTTTTGAAGAAGAATACACGGAAGTGGATGAAACTCAGGACCAAAGTCCTAGTTTTGTTCAAATTCCAATTCCTATTAATATTGAAAATGCATCTTTTATCAATAGGCAAACTCCACCTCAAATGACTCACATAGAAACTCAACATGACACCTAGGATACAAATGGACCCGAATTTGACCCAAGTTTAGGTAATGCTTCGAGCAATGCCACTAACGATTTATCTGTGGGTAATTCGGAAGATAGTACTAGTGTTCCTCAACAAGTTGAAAATTCAATTATTGAAAATTCTCAAAGAAATATAGAACATATGCCAATTAGAAGATCCACTAGAGAAAAGATCTACGATTTCTAAAGATTTCGTTTATTTTCAAGAACATGAGTTTGACATTGGTGCGTTTGAAAATGATCCTGAAAATATCAAACAAGCTATGGAAAGCTCTAACTCTCAATATTGGATAGATGCCATGAATGAGGAGATGAAATCCATGAAAGATAATGACGTTTGGGATATTGTTTCATTGCCTAAAGGTAAGAAATCTGTTGGTTGCAAATGGATATTTAAAACCAAACGAGATTCTAAAGGCAATATTGAAATATATAAGGCACGTCTTGTTGCGAAAGGTTTTACGCAGAAAGAAGGCATTGACTATAAAGAGACCTTTTCTCCAGTATCATCAAAGGACTCTTTAAGAATTATATTGGCACTTGTTGCACATTTTGACTTAGAGCTCCATCAAATGGATGTAAAGACCGCTTTTCTTAATGGCGACATTCATGAAACGATATATATGATGCAACCTCCAAACTTTGTATTAGGCAATTCAAAGTCTATGGTTTGCAAACTTAAGAAATCTATTTATGGACTCAAACAATCATCTCGTCAGTGGTATTATAAATTTCATCAAGTTGTGAGGTCATTTGGTTTTAGGCCTAACTTGGTTGATGAATGCATATACCATAAGTTCACCAGTAATGACTTCATAATCCCGGAGAGAATCTGGCTCTCCTCCTGAGGTTGTCCATCTTTCAGCTTGCTGAAAAGCTTGCCATCCACCTAGCGTAAAACCAGCGGTTGGACTTCCTTCATGGATTCTCATCAATCTTCGCAAATGATCAAGCACTATTTCTGTAAAAGATAAAAATTTACACAAACAAATTATTAGAAAACTAAAATTGTTAGTAGCTTTCCGTAGATTACTACCAGACAGTCGTTAAGATACAGGTATAGTGGATTTTTCCGGCGGTCCACCATGCCCGCTTGCTTCCATCTAGAAGCTTCAGTATGGTCCGAAATCTAGCATTTTGCCGATGTGACCGACAATTGTTGCTAGATGAGCTAGAATGTTATCTGGTGAGCCTCTAGTTTCTTCGAGCACCTTTTCTAAATCTTCCAACTGCTCATCAACGAAATAACAGTTACCAGTTTTCACCATTTTTGCTGTTAATCGTGACAGTGAATCAGCTAGCACGTTCATTTTTCCATCTATGTGTTCAAAATTAACTTGCACTCCTGTTCCTGTAACAAAATCAACAAAATTAATCCATCGAACCCTTGATGGTTTGTTCTATGTTGATTTGTTGTAGAAATTGATTATAGCCTGACAATCAGTTCTGAGAGTGATCTCCTTCTGATCCAGGTAATGAATCTTGAGTGCCTTCATTGTTTCCATGCATGCATGTATCTCGGCATCGATTGTTGATTTAATCACCGGGAACTTCCCACTTGCATATGCACACACCTTCTCCGTACTTCTGGGGTCGTGTTTAGACTTCTTCCATTTACATACGCCACCCCATCCTTCCATGCATCCATCGGTTTCCAGGATGATGTAGGATCCTTCCGGAGGTATCTCGAGATCTGGGAGCTGCTGTACATCTTTCTTGACTTTACGGATAATTTCATAATCCGAACTTTTAAGCCTCTTGTCACCATGTTCACTTGTTTTTTAGTACAGCGGCCCAAGCAGTGTACCCAATTTTAGAATATATGACCTGGCGTAGTTGAGGATGCCAAGCCATGATCTCATTCCTGCCTTTTCCTTCAGCTTCTCTTCATCAAAAGAGATAATTTCTTGATTATGTGCGGCTGAAGTTTGATTTTTCTGTTTCCAATAACTGCACCTAGGAATTCAATTTCCTGTACAGCTATTTTCATTTTTGTTGGGGAGAGTACAAGTCCCCACTTCTCACAGATTGACAGCATGGTTTCCAGGTGCCTCGCATGCTGTTTTTCATTTTCAGAAAACACCAGTATATCATCAATGTAGACTGCTATGAAATCCTCTGTTCCTCAGAAGCAGTCGTCTATTTTTCTCTGAAAAATTGCTGGTGCATTTTACAAACCGAATGGCATGACCAGCCATTCATACAAACCATTTGGAACGACGAAAGCCGTCCATTCAATTGATTCAGGATCCATTGCCACCTGATGGAACCCGCTTTTCAAGTCGAATTTTGAGTAAATCCGACTGTTGCCAACCTTCTTTAGGATGGTGTTGATTCCTGGCAGACTGTATTGGTCTTTGTGCGTATTATCGTTGAAGGTACGGTAATTGAATACCATACGCTCCTTGCCTTTTATCTCAGCACCGGTTTTTGGATCAATAGATGTGTCTGAATTTACCATCATTGTCATAGTTCTGTGTCGGCTTTTACTGGGTCGTATCACTCTAATTTTTATCAGTTGTTGTATATGCTTGTCAAACTGCTCCTTCATTGCTGGTGTCACATGTTTTAGTGGCTTGTCTTGGATCGTGATATCCGGGTTGATAATATCAAGTTTACATTTCACCCGATTTTTCTCCTAGTGTTGAAGATGATTTTCTCCAATATACCCTTGCTCTTTTAGTCTTTCAAGGAGAGGTTGGAACTTCTCCCGGAACTTTTGCGATTCTTCACCACGAGTATGCAGTAATTATCTGAATCTCAAAGTATTCGAGTTCAGACAGATCCAGTTCTTCAATTGCTGCTGAAGCTACCACTTCAGCATCCACCTTAGTTGCAATTGTTGTGATATTTTTGTAAAAAGTCACCATTTGCCTTTCAATTCTGAGCCCTCCTTGCATGGCTCGAATGAAATTACAACCAATCAACATTTGAATCATGTCCCTTTGTTTCATTGGGAACGCATAAGTGAATGGGATTCTGAACCGATTTTTTTCAATAGCCATCATTCCGCCTTTGAGTTTTTGGTTGGCTATCTGAGAAGAATTTACTCCGTTAATCTAGATAGGGCAAGCACTTGGTTCCAGCGCTTCTTTTGGAACTGCATTCTGGTCTACGCAACAGATTGTTGCACCAGTATCCAGGATTGCTTGTATTTTGAATTTCTCAACCCCTGAAATTTTCATTGTTAACTCAATGTTGTAGAGCCTATTCAAGACTCTTCTTCCTTTCCTTGGATCCGGGACCTGAGTACTGATGTACTCGCCTTCTTCATTCATCATCTTAATAACCACTCCCTTTTGTTTTTGGATGTGGTTCTCAATTGCCTCATCATCCGAATCAATTTCTTCAAGAATTGGCTCCTCTGGGATTTTTCTTTTTGTTGGGTCTCGCATCCTGTCTAGATCTTTTCCTATCTCCAATTCTTCAATTCTTTCCTTCAGCCTCTGGTTTTCCGTTAGAAGGAAGTTTGTGTACCCCATTAACTCATTAATCAGGGTATCCTTGTTATCATACTGAGGGTTTGACCTTTGGATTATTAATCTTCTCCCCAGATTAAACCTTGAACACATAGGACAGACTGTCAAATGACACAGGCTGCAATGTGCTCGCATCCTTGGATTGGTCTGATCCTTGCAAAACAGACACTTTATGAATTCTTGCGCTACAGGACCATTGTCTTCCCATTGATGCGCACAATTTTTTATTTCCTGAGGTAGTGAGACCGCTACTCGCCATGAAACTTCTTCATTTGTCATCATCATTGCGGTTTCGTATGGTACCTCACTTATACCAGCCATCAGAGAATAGCTACTACCTCCTTCCCCTTCAGAAAATGAACAGATTGCATCGCTATCTGGTTTATTCTGATCAACCGAGAGCACATCCCAGTCGTCATTTAAATTTAGATTTTCGACTACTGCTGCTCTTGCAATGTTGCCCTTCTGTCTTGTGCAATTTCGGGCAAAGTGTCCTTCCTCACCACATATGAAGCATTTGCATTTTCTTACTTTGTTAGCAGGCTTCCTTTTGAATACTCGGATGTGAGTATCATGTGGTTTGCCTCTGTATGTCTTTGCCTTTCGAAGACCATACTTCTTGTTCCTTTGATAGTAGTCTGGCACTGGTATGCGGTTACAAAATGAGAAATCCTTGAGGCTTCTCTGGAGTGCAACTCTTTTGCACTGCTCTGCCAAATACTGGTAGGTGAAGTGTATTCGTGGAATAACACCTACAGCATTGCCTGGGTATTTCTCAGCGTATGCCTTCTCGATTTCTCCGCCAATGATAGGGGGCATTTTTCTGAAAAATTTTGTCGAAAGTTCGGGTGATATGAACATTTTTCTCGATTTCGCCGCCAAAATTTTATAATCATTAATGTAATTGAACAGATCTTTCACATTATGACATGAAAGTCTCTCCAAATCATTGTATGCCCTATCTTGTTCCTCTGTGGATCCGGTTGTCGGATCCTCCAACAGAAACATTCGCCTGATCTGAGATATAACATTCTGTGGATCATCAGCAATGTTCATCAATTCTTCGTATTCAGTGGGGTATGCCATTCTCCACTGAATCCAGGTCTTTCTCTCCGTTTCTCCTAGGAGATTCTCAATATAATTAACCTTTGACTTGTTATCTGTCCAATTTCTCTCATTGATGAGGTTGAGGGTGATTGATTCCCAACGGGAGATAACTTCTGAGTATAGCCCAATATCTTCTGGTAAAACCAGGATTACGCCTTGACTGGCTTGGGCTGTTGGCAGGTTAAACCTTTCATTCATTTGCCGCGCATAGCCACCACGGATGTTGTCTAATCGTGCTCTTATCTCCGGGACTTGGAGATTCTGTGGCTGCCTTGAACCAGGTGTTAGAAAGTCTATGTTTTCAAACTTCTCGAGTCCACCAAGAGGGTTAACCAATTTCTACTTAAATTGTGCTAGCAATTGAGAAGAACAAAGGCTAATCCTTAGGTTTTCTCTCTTCTAACTAATTAAACCCTTTTAATTTGTGGAAAGAGATTGTTCAACACATGAACTAGAGGTAGAAGAGATGAGAGAAGGAAGCAAAGAAAATCTAAAATTTTCTTTTTCCTCTTGTGATTTTCGGCCAAGGAGAAAGGAAGAGAGAGAAGGTAGAAAGGAGGCTAGGGTTTCCATCAAATGGGACCTCTATTTATAGACCTCTTGACCTAGCACTCCCACAAAATTGATTAGACAATTTTGCCCTCCTATGGCCGGCCTCATGGGGTGGAATTATGGGCTAAACCAATTGTGTTAAAAGCCCATTAGTTCATCTCTTTAATTGCTCCTTCTATTAACCTCAAATCGGGCTATTAGTTAACTAATTAAATAAAGGCCCAAATAGCTAAAATAAAATAAAATATGTTGAACATAATTAATTATTAACTTATTAATAATTAATTTAGGATTAGTAAATGCACTAATTTATTTCTATATGATCCCTTTGACTTAATTAATTATAACGGTTCGCAACGGTATATAATTAATTAATCAACTTATCATATTTTCGCAATACACTGCTGCGAATAAATAAATACTGCACTGTATGGTTAAAACTCTATTTGTGTGACCTTTTGAGGATTTATGCTACGTTGGCCATGGAATTAAATCGCTATTTAATTCTAATAATCATAAGCGGTATCTAGCAACACGTTATGATTCCCAATTCGCATAAATAGTGTACTGCTACAATATTTTAATCCTGCATAAGAAATAAATGTATTTCCTTGTCTGATTCTTATGTCACATGATATCATCGTATAATCCAAGATAGGAATGTGTCATTCTTGCAGATTATACGTTTCTTGATCTAGAGATGACTGTATCAATTGCTAGCAAACAATCCATCTCCATCAAGAGGTCCAAACAGATATCATCGCTCACTAAATAAATTAATGAGGGACATACGGTTTTCTTAATGAACAACTTTTCCCTGCACAATTCAAGAGAACATAAATAAAGTCCGTATAGCAGCCCTTATCAGGAATCAACGGTAGACGATATTTATTGAACCTATCCTCATGTGGAAAAGCTGAACCATCTCAAACTTAGAATCAAACTCAAATGAAATAAATAATGACACATAACACAATCCATATATTTATTTCATTGGGTCGTGTCCTGTACTGTGTTCCATAACATACACATATGCAATTAAGTTGGCAACTCCTTATCTATGATTTGTAGAACTTAATCATCACTTAACTTGCATACTAATCTTATCCGATAATTAATATTCCTTGTTAATTATCAAGATTACGGACCTTTTAGATTTATTATTGTCATTTATTATAAATAAAACACAGAGAACCACAATTCAGATCCTCAACCTGAATGATCTGTAAATAAATAAATCAAGGAATAAATGATCAAATATCATCAATAACATAAACTATAGAAGTAGCCATATAATGATTGGCTTCTAGGACATAACTCTAACAATCTCCCACTTGGCCTAGAGTCAATCAACAGTGACTTCTAGCAAGTGCATAGTACTCAATGTAATATCCAAAATATACATGTCTCATACTAAAGCCTCAAAAGATAAAAAATACAACTCAAAGCCACTCAGGCATACGCCTAATCCCCATGAATGCAACATGCAACTCATGTGCGGCTCGAGATAGAGGCTTTGTCAGAGGGTCCGCTGTGTTCGCGGCACCGTCCACCTTCTTGACCTTGATCCATCCGTCATTCACAAACTGACGGATAAGATGGAATCGTCGTAGAATGTGTTTGGTCTTCTGGTGAGAATTAGGACAGAATGTGCTTGGTCTTCTGCATAAGAAATTATTTAATTTCTTGACCATATAATTCGTGATTAATAATAATCATGATTATTCAGACAGAATTAGGACTTGATTATCAACTAACGATTACTTATCTTACAATCCACCCCCCTTAAAAAAAAATCGTCGTAGAATGTGCTTGGTCTTCTGCATAAGAAATTATTTAATTTCTTGATCATATAATTCGTGATTAATAATAATCATGATTATTCAGACAGAATTAGGACTTGATTATCAACTAACGATTACTTATCTTACAATCCACCCCCCTTAAAAAAAAATCGTTCAGTCCCCTGAACGATACTTACTCACTGGAATAATTCTGGGTATTGTTCACAAATACGGTCTTCTATTCCCAAGTTGCTTCTTTCTGAGAGTGTCGTCCCCATTGAACGAGTACCAAAGGTATAGATTTCGTTCTTAGCTGCTGAATTTTACGATCCATAATTCTGATTGGCTTTTCTTGGTAGGTGAGGTCTGGTTCTACTATCAAATCAGAGAACTTTACTCTGTGAGTTGGATCGTGAATATATCTCCGTAATTGCGACACATGAAAAACAGGATGCACTTGTGACAATTCCACTGGTAATTCCAATTCATATGCTACTTCCCCAACTCTTTTGGAAATTACAAAGGGTCCAATATATCGCGGACTCAATTTTCCTGATACTCCAAATCTTTTGATCCCTTTCATTGGAGAAATTTTAACCAATGCTTGTTCCCCAGGTTCAAAATGAACAGGTCTCCTTTTTGTGTCCGCATATCTTTTATATCGCTCTTGGGCCGCTTGTAGTTTCTGTAAAACAATTTGAATCTTTTCTGTACATTCAGTTACCAATTGAGGTCCAGTTGGGTCTGTTAATCCTTTAGGTTTCCACCACAACGATGTTCTACAAGTTTCTCCATACAGGGCTTCAAAAGGTGACATGCCGATACTAGCATGATAACTATTGTTATAAGAGAATTCAGCTAAATGTAGATATTGTATCCATGATCCACCGAAACTAATTATACATGCTCGTAACATATCTTCAAGGGTTTGATTAGTTTTTTCGGTTTGTCCATCAGTTTGAGGATGATGGGCGGTACTGAATTTAACTCGTGATCCCATTGTCTTTTGAAATTTGGACCAAAATTTTGAAGTAAAACGAGTATCACGATCCGAAATGATTTCTCTTGGACAACCATGATATTTAAACTGATATTTCAGGAATAATTCTGCCAAATCGGGTCCTGAATAGTCCATTCTCAACGGTATAAAGTGTGAGATTTTCGTCAAACGATCCATAATAACCCAAATTGAATCAAAATTTCCAGGCGTACATGGTAATCCTGAAATAAAATCCATGGTAATTGACTCAAATTTGCTAGTGGGTCGTTCCATTAGTTGCAATAATCCAGCTGGCTTCTGTTTATCTGCCTTAACTTGTTGACATACGTAACAACGACGTACGTAATCAGCTACTTCTTGCTTCATTCGTGGCCACCAAAAGTTCTTTTTAAGATCTTGGTACATTTTGACTTCTCCTGGGTGAATAGAATATCCTGAGTCATGTGCTTCAGCTAATATCTTTGCCTTAATTTCTTGATTTTGAGGCACGCATACCCTTTCTTGAAATCGTAAAATTCCCATTTCATCCAAGTTAAAAACAGAATTTGGTATATTCTTCGCATTTTCTCGATATTTATCAAAATTACTATCAGCTTCCTGAGCCTGCTGAATTTCCTTCGGCAAGTCCATTTGAATTTCCATCGAGTTTAACAAAATTTTCCATTTACTTTCCTCCTGCGTTTCCTTTGTTTTGATCATAAAGGACTGAACTATTTTTGGAGAAAATTCTACATTCAGCTCCCATCTTCTCATTTCTTCTAGTAACTGAGGTGCTGTTATTATTAACTGAGCCATATTCACTGTACTCTTTCTACTTAAGGCATCAGCTACAACATTAGCATTTCCAGCATAATATTGGATATCCAAATCATAATCTTTAATTAACTCCAACCATCGTCTTTGCCTCAAATTCAGTTCCTTTTGAGTAAAAAATATACTTTAGATTCTTGTGATCCGTGAGAATTTGACACTTTACTCCATATAGATAATGTCTCCATAATTTGAGGGCAAATACTACCGCTGCTAATTCCAAATCGTGAGTTGGATAATTCTGTTCATGAGGTCGCAATTGTCTAGATCCATACGCAATGACATGTCCATCTTGCGTTAACACGCATCCTAATCCCAGTAATGACGCATCAGTATATACCACATAATCTTTTCCCATGATAGGCATTACTAGTACTGGAGCGGAGGTCAACTTTTCCTTGAGTTCTTGAAAGCTTTGGTCTTGCTTTTCTCCCCATGTAAACTTAATCTCTTTTTGTAACAATTGAGTAAGTGGCTTTGCTAGCTTAGCATAGTTAGGAACAAATCTTCGGTAATACCCATTTAATCCAAGAAAACTTCGAACTTCCGACGTATTCTTAGGCGGTATCTAATCCACTATTGCTTTAACCTTTTCAGGATCCACCGCTAATCCTTCCTGAGATATAACATGACCAAGGAATGAAATTTGGCTCATCCAAAAGTCACACTTGGATAATTTAGCATATAACTTATGCTGTCGTAGCCTTTCTAGCACCAATCGTAAATGATAGGCATGCTCTTCCAAGTTATGAGAATAAACCAAGATGTCATCGATGAATACTACTACACAAGTATCCCATAAATCTCGGAATACCCGATTCATCAGGTCCATAAAAGCAGCCGGAGCATTGGTCAATCCAAAGGGCATGACCAAATACTCATAATGTCCATAGCGACTACGGAAAGTTGTCTTCTAGATATCCTCAGGTTTAATTTTTAATTGATGGTATCCCGTTCACAAATCAATTTTTGAATAAACGGACGATCCTTGCAATTGATCAAATAGATCATCTATCCTGGGTAATGGGTATTTATTTTTTATAGTAACTTTATTCAATTCACGGTAATTAATACATAACCGCAGACTTCCATCTTTCTTTTTGACAAATAATACGGGTGCTCCCCATGGGGATGCACTCGGTTGAATAAAACCCTTTTCCAATAATTCTTCCAACTGTATCTTGAGGTCCTTTAATTCTTCAGGGGCCATTCGATAAAGGGTTTTTGAAATGGGTACCGTTCCAGATTCTAGATCAATAGAGAATTCAATTTCTCGAGATGGAGGTAATCCAACAATTTCTTCAGGAAATAATCTGGATAATCCTTTACTATTGAAATAGAAGTTTGATCCACTGCCATAGCATTTACATTGTTTACCGCAATCAACCATGCATTACATCCTGCTGTTACCAAATTCGTTGCTTTTATTGCAGAAATAAAGGGAATTGAGTCTCCAACTTCCTTGCATTTCAAAATTCCCGTGACCTGATTTGGAAATGAAAATCGTACTTCTCTTTTTGGGCAATTGATAATTACGGAATGTTGAGTCAACCAATCAATTCCCAATAAAATATCGTATGTTTTTATATTCAATACTAGTAGGTCAATGTCTAAATCTCGGTTTGCGACATGAATTTTGTGATTTAGACACCGAGTTACTTTCTGAATGTTTTGTCCCAAAGGAGTTTGTACGTTCATTAATTCCTCACCATACTCTATTTTCCAATTATAATTTTGTACAATCGCACTAGAAATTATCGAATGACTACATCCATTATCAACCAGTGCATAAGCGGGACATCCAGAAATAAGCAACGTACCTGTCAGCAAATTGGTCGTTTCTTTGGGAGGTTCCTGCTCCAATACTTCCTCTGCTCGCAAATCCGTATCCTGAACTTCATTATTTCCAATTTGCACTGCATGGATCACTGGTGCGCTTCTGGTTCTTCCGCCGCCTCGAGAATTTCCTCGTCCCCGAGCTGGAGATGGAGATCGTCTCCCTCGATTGAAGCTTCCTCTTGATGTCACACTTCCTTGTGAAGTGGATGGAATAGATTGAGGACAATCTCTTGCCCAGTGTTCCTGACTTCCACAACGAAAACATGCCCGATTTAAGTGTCGACATTGTGATTCTGCATGTGACAATTGGCATCGCCTACACCAAACTCGTTCGTAAGGCGTTCCCGTCATCCGGGTGACTGGTACTGGTAATTTTCCAATTCTACCTCCTTTTCCACGGCCACGTTGAAATTGATTCCCTCTTATTTGGGCCTTTGTTTTCCTATAATTTTCAACCTGCTCAGCCGCATCCATTAAAGCATGAATTCCTTGATTACTGGCGTTATCAATTACCAAGGCAATGTCAGGATCCAATCCATTTAAATATTGGCGACGATAGCGAAATGCATCATGGAAAATTTCTGGTGCATATTGAGCCCAAGTTAAAAATAAGCTATTGTATTCAGTTACGGAATGATCTCGTTGTTGGAGACTTACAAATTGAGCTCGCATCGCTTCTCGATGCATAATACTCAAAAAGCGTTGTCCGAACTGTTCTTCGAACCAATTCCAAGGAATCCGAGTTGTATCACCTTCAAAACTTCTTTTAACACCTTCCCACCAAAATCTTGCAGTATCATGAAGGTAGTAGGTAGCAAGACCTACATGCCTGTCTAGAGGTGCATGACTTACTTCTAAACGAGATTTTATCGCAGCCAACCATTCTTCGGCGGCTCGATAATCACCTTCTCCAGGAAATTGTGGTGGTCCTAGTCGAGCGAAGGAATCAAACCTTCTCCGAAATTCTTCTTCCTCATTAGGTCGAGATCCACCACGATCTCTTTCAGCCAATCGTCTTCCTCGTTCAAAAGCAGTTAACAAGCGATCAATTTCTTGATCTTGAGGCTCTTGGGGTTGCCTCTCAGTTCCACATCGACCGTGATTCATTTTAACCTTCCATAACAGAAATACCCAGAACATAATTAGTTACAACAAAAAGAAGGAGGTAAGATACTTATCTTTTATCGTTGCGAAATCTTTTCTCTCTTCGTTATCCTAGCGGATGCCACTGTTCCTCAGTCTTGTACACAATTTTGCTCTGATACCACACCATGTCACACCCCGCATCCTAAGGCCGTTTAGAGCTGCTGAGGTGTGACATAAACTAAACCCAAGGGTTATATGCAAAAGTTAAATTTTTTTTTATAACAGAACGCCACAGATCCCAAAAACATTTGTGTACAAGATATCAAGCCAAAACATATTTCACATTATTTATTTTACATCCACTGAGCTGAGATTACTAACTCGGGTTAGTATCTCGCTTCATCCCAATATTATACATATTATACAAATATATTGTTTGTTTTCAAGCCAAGCCAAGTACCAACAAAATATCATACAAACAACACCCTAGTAGGAGTCTTCTCGCTTACGTTTGCGAGGAAGGTTCCTGTTCCAGCACCATGCCGTCACTAGGGCTTGACGGGACACGAGTTTCAAAATACAAATACACATATACTTCAGGCAGGGCTTCAAGACTAACGAGGAGCGTGGCATCAGCATCTACACTAGGGATCCTAACTTTAAACTTCAGGAGCGAACACTCAAACATAGCAATTGCGGGCCTGGTCAGGCTGCGCGTTTCCTGGAACCCCCAATTTATTAAGGCAAACAAACAAACATGTGAGAAGTAATTCTCAGTGTGGGTTTTAGTTCCAGTTACACGGTTCTTTATATGGATCCGAGAACAGGAATTAATTCCCCAAATAATTGATTAAAAATGCAAAATCAAATATGTTTAAACAAGTTAATTTCATACCGAAGGCACCAGACGAATTGGGCCTATCACTGGCATGCTGCAATATGCAATATGCAACAGAACAGAATCAAGTATAACTAAGAATATTATTTATCATAATAACATACACTCCAGTTCTCAAGGCCTACAGAATCAAGGAGAACCGTTCCCAAACCATTGGTTTCAAACCACATGGTACAAAACAAGCAGAGGGAATATCCAGTAGCAATAGCGCTAGTACTCTGACCGGGTCGGTGGCCAAACCGAAATAACACCGGTTGAGTGAGTTATACATATACATAAAGTGTTATGATGACTGAATTTCATATGGTTTTATTTTCCAGTCAAGTCCGTCTATCATTAGATAGAATAATATATCAAATTCCTTGAATCCATTCCAGTCCTTTTTAAGTCTGAATTATTTCAAATTATCCTTCAAACGAATTATTCAAAATCAGACTTATTTAATCTCAACAGAACAAATGATATATAATATCAACATGCAGTTTATTCTTTTTGGGGTTCTATTTGCTAAATGCGCAATCGAATGCATTTAAAATGAATTCTCAACATGCTATGCATGGAATTTAAAGTTACCGACTGTCCAGATTCTAATAAAGAGTCCGTGTAAATCCACACCTTCAAAGTCAGGTTGGGGCGAAGCTCCGCTAGCGGGTCCTGTTCATAATTATAGATAAAGGTCCGTTAATATCTGTTTAACGGCGTTCTATAATCCATTGAGTGGACTAACGCTAAACAGGTGCTGGTTCTTAACTAATAAACCGTTTAGTTGATTTCAAGTCCAAAACAAAATTATTTTAGTTACTTGCCCGATCGTTTTAATTTATCATTAATACTGTAATTAATTGCTTGTCCAGATAAACAGAATTATAATTATTATTCCATAATAATTATATCGAGATCAGAATCAATCTCATAATACAGAATCACATATTTTCAAGCAGCAATTAACAGTAAATCAGAAATTAAGAACCAAATAACTAAACTCAAAAAATTACAATTTAAGTATAATTTGCGGGATCAGAATAGTCTGTATTATTTTATTTGCCACAGTATCTGTTCAATTAGCAGACTTAATCTCATCATATCCCTAAAATCCGACTATCGAAAATTAGACTAATTTTAATGGGTCCAAGTCTTTTAGTCTAATGTTAATCAAGCTCAACAGATTTGCAGTTAATTAGACTTTAATTAAATCCGAAAGTCTAATTCTCAAAAGCTTAAACAAAATCCGAAATTCACTTAATTTCAGCCCACAAAAATTTTCTCTAATCTCGGCCTGCACAGAAAGTCCAACAGGAATAAATAAAGAGAGCTCAAAGGATTAAATCCGGCCCAACTTTAATAAAAAATTTTCTCAGCCCAAATGAATCGGCCCAAAAAAAATTTCAGCGCACACTCGGGTAAACCCAGTCAGCCTGACCCAGCTGACTGAGTCAGTCCGTAACGGGTCCGACACCAGATAATCGGATCCAACTCCGACCTAATAACATTTAAACATCAATCCAATCCAATCCGACAGCCTCCATACTTACAAATAAGCCCAAAACTTTTCCTGAGCCCTTAAATTTCACATTTCAGCCCACAGTTTTACATATATCCTTTATATGTCACATATAAGCCTTCACAAATTTGCATTTCAACCCTCAGAAATTATTTTTATTTACAATTTCATCCCTGAGCTTGCGACAGAGTCATACCAAGCATACCAGAGTCCTCAAAACAGTACCAGTAACTGGTACCAACAAAAATTCAACTCAAAACCTTCCTTAAAAACATGCTCATGCATCCTAAACATGACATGCACCCATTTAATGCATATAAGTCCACAATTTTTACACAATTTGTACTGAAATGCACATATGTGCCACTGGAATTTCTCAAAATGCACAACCACTTATCTTTTCATAGATTCATGTTCCCAAAACACCTAATTAATGCCAACAGAATTCTAATATGCAGCAAAACACTCACAAGCCAATAAATATCACATTAAAATGTCATTTCTCTTGTAATAGTCATCAATTATATGCATGAATGCACAAATTAAAGTCTAATTTCTAATCAGTTCATGTCACAGGATATGCAAGTAACCACCAAACACCAACCATGTAAAGAATGAAATTCTAGCATGCACTGTTTGTAAGCAAAATTGCCTAACTCAATTTCTCCAATTTCAGCCTAAACACAAGCATCACAGATCATCTATTTTTTAACAACAAAATAGCACTCACATTCTTAAACAACACAATGAGCAACAGACCGAGTTCAAGCATTCTAAAGACCATCAGTTCCTTAAATCGACAAGTACCCACATCATCAGGCAAAACAGTGAGCAATAGATCAAATTCAAGTATCATACAGACTACAATTAACTTAATTAATACCTAAAACCAACAATCTAAAGTGAACCTTGCTCTAACAACCATTAATCATCATTTTAATTCACGAAATTAAATCCAACAGAGGGAGTATACCTTGCTCATGAGCCGTTACAAACCTTCTCAAGCACTCAAGGATAATCAAGGCTAAGATCAATGCCAAACTGATCAAGAAAAGGGACAATTCCATACACCGTCTCCTTACAAACAAAATTCTAAGAATTAGTTTTAACTATCGAAATTAAACCAAATTAATTCAAAGAATTGACGGAGGCGTAAAAGGATTACCTTCCCTAGTTCTCAGTTCCTCCTCTCTTCCTCCACAGAAACCCCAAATCAAAACCCTAATCTCGACCCAATTTAAATACTTACCTCAGATAAAAGAAAGAAGAAGGGAGGAATGAAGCTAAGAAGGTAAAAACGCCACGTCGACCAAGCATTCAAGGCTTGATAGCCGTCATTGGACACAGAGAAGAGGAGAAGGTCTCCTCGTGCCAAATCACGCGACAGACAAGAGATACTAAACCTCCATTGGGCAACACAGATGCCACCTCACACCCATCGAATTGCAACACAACACGAGGGTCAGTACCACGCCGTGGTGGGGTTTTAATCGGAGAAAAGAAATGGAGAGGCGAAGAAATCGCCAAGTCAGAGAAGGGAGACGAGGCAGAAGGAAGAGACGACTCGTCTCTCTCTCTTTTATTATATTAACCCCAGATCCTTTGTGGCTGATCCAATATGGCTAATTATGTAAAAATTTTCTGACAAGCTAATTTGTAAATTAGCTATTTTACTAATTTAATTCAAATCCAATCGTACAGAAGTCAGATCTTTGTGGCAAATATACAGAAAATATTCTTAATTTTCATAGAACATTTCCAAGCTTTCAGATTACTGATCCCGGCAAATTTTACTGTTACTAAATTAAATTATTTAATTTCTTGATCATATAATTCGTGATTAATAATAATCATGATTATTCAGACAGAATTAGGACTTGATTATCAACTAACGATTACTTATCTTACACATAGGCAAGTAATCCTTCTTGGAACTAGCCATTTTGTGTTTTTCCAACACTTTGTCAATATATGCATCTTGGCTCAAGCCTAACAACCTTCTTGATCTATCTCGATAGATCTTGATTCCTAGGATGTAGGCGGTTTCGCCCAAGTCTTTCATTGAGAACACTTTCTTCAATGAATCCTTGACTGCATTCAATTCGGGGAGATCATTCCAGATCAAGAGTATATCATCAACATATAGAACGAGAAACACAACCACGCTCCCACTAATCCTCTTGTAAACACAAGAATCCTTCTCGCTTTGAATGAAGTTCAACTTCTTGACCTCTTCATCAAAACGCTTGTTCCAACTCCTTGATGCTTGCTTCAATCCATAAATGGACCTTTGAAGCTTGCACACCTTGTTAGCATTCTTTGGATCCACAAAACACTCGGGTTGTGTCATATACACATCCTCTTCCAAGTTGCCATTTAGGAAGGCGATTTTGACATCCATTTGCCATATCTCATAGTCATAATATGCGACAATTGCTAACAAGATCCGAATTGACTTGAACATGACGACGGGCGAGAAGATTTCTTCATAGTCAATACCATGAACTTGCTTGTAAACTTTCGCAACTAGTCGTGCTTTGTAAATGCTTAAGTTGCCATCCATGTCGACCTTTCTCTTAAAGATCCACTTGTTCTCAACGGGTTTCACTCCGTCGGAAAGGTCAACCAAGGTCCATATCTTGTTTTCATACATGGATTGCATTTCGGATTCCATGGCTTTAAGCCATTCCTTGAAGTCGGATGTATCTTTCATGTCCTTTATGGTCAAGGGTTCGTCATTCGCAATGACGAGAATATCGTGCAAAAGTACCTTTCGGGTGGGTGACTTTTCCTCGTTGACCTTCGTAGAATCGGTGCTTGGGGTTGAGGTTCTTGAACTTGTTCCACAACGGCTTGTGGACTTAGTTCTTGGTCCTCGAAAGTTTGAGTGTCTTGAACACTATCGACTCGCGATATGTTCGAGTCCTCATTTGAGGGAGCGTACTCTTAAAACCTCTTCCACAATGGCTTGCGGAACGGGTTCGGCTACAATCTCGTTTGGCACCACATTGGGAATCGCTAGATTGCCTATTTGAGGCACATCTTGCGGTGGTTTATGAATTTCTTCAATTACCACATTACTCCCACTACTTCTTCTTGAGATAAACTCTTTTTCCAAGAACACGCCATAACGAGCAACAACTATCTTGTTCTCGTTGCGGTTGTAGAAGTAATAACCCTTGGTTTCCTTTGGGTATCCTACAAAATGACATTTGTCCGATTTGGGTCCAAGCTTATCGCTCATTAGCCTTTTCACATAACCTTCACAACCTCAAATCTTGAGAAACGACATGCTTGGCTTCCTACCAAACCAAAGCTCATAAGGCGTTTTCTTAACGGACTTTGATGGAAAACGGTTTAGTGTAAAAGCTGCGGTTTCTAATGCAAAACCCCAAAACGATTTAGGCAAGTCGGCTTGGCTCATCATCGATCGAACCATGTCTAGCAAAGTTCGATTCCTCCTTTCGGATACACCATTCCATTATGGTGTTTCCGGTGGAGTGAGTTGTGGAACGATTCCACACTCCTTTAAATAATCACCAAATTTGTGGCTCAAGTACTCTCCACCTCGATCAGAACGCAAGACTTTGATCTTTCGATTGAGCTGGTTCTCAACTTCATTCTTGAACTCCTTGAACTTTTCGAAGGATTCGGACTTGTGCCGCATCAAGTAGATATACCCATATCTATTATGATCATCGGTGAAAGTGATGAAGTATGAATAATATTTTCGTGAGCAAATGCTCATAGGTCCACATACATCGGTATGCACGAGGTCCAATAAGCCACTTGCCCTTGTACCTTTGTTGGTAAAAGGCGCTTTGGTCATCTTTCCCATCAAACATGATTCGCATGTGTCAATTGGCTCGAAAGCGAATTGATCCAAGAGACCAACGGTTTGTAATCTCTTGATGCGTTTCTCGTTAATATGACCTAAGCGGCAATGCCACATTAAAATAGAACTTTCATGTGAAATCTTACGTTTTCTATTGTCACGTTCAACACTCAAAACATGTTCGCTAGAATCAAGTACATAAAGACCATTCAATAAATTCGCAACACCATAACAAACATCATCACGCAACAAAGTACAACTTTTGTTCTTTATTACAACACCAAATCCATCCAAGTCTAAACATGAAATAGAGATGATGTTCCGAGTGATACAATGAACTACATAAACATCTTTTAGTTCCAAAATAAAACCGGAAGGCAAAGTAAGCTCTACGTTCCCAACGGCCATAGCGGAGACGCACGTGCTGTTACCGACGCGGAGTTAAACTTCGCATTTCTCGAACTGCCTCCTACTCTTTAGTGCCTGCACATTTCGACAAATGCGATTACATGAACCAGTATCAAATATCCAGTCTGTGCTAGAGGTAGCGAGAAGTGTTTTAATGACAAATATACTTGAAGTAGAAGGCCAGACAGTTCCCGCCTTCTTGTCAGCGAGGTACTTGGGGCAATTCCTCTTTCAATGGTCCTTTTTGCTACAGTAGTAGCACACGGTCTCGGAAGTGGCCGGGTTCTTCTTTCTCTTGGAACCCTCGGGAGCTCTCTTGGCCGAACCTTGGGGCGTCACCGTGCCTTTTCCCTTTCTAGTTCTGCGGGTTTTTCTTTTCTTGCCCTTCTTACTCTTGTCGCTCACCGCAAGAACATCTTTGGGCCATTTCTCTTTCTTGAGACTCTCCTCCGTCTCGACAAGCATGTTTTGGAGATCATCCATGCTCTTGTCCATGCCATTCATCCGGTAGTTCACAACAAAATCGATGAAGCTCTAAGAGAGAGAGTTGAGAATAAAGTCTTGAATCGCCTCTGACGGGAATGGCGTATCAAGCCTTTCGAGCTGCCGAAACAACCCCGCCATCTTCATGACGTGTGGCCCAACTTCATGACCTTCTGCCAATCGAGTATTGGCGACGACTTTGATGAGACGGGTCCTTTCGGTGCGGGCCTTGGTTTGGAACATGTTCGAGAGACGAGAGACCATTTCAAACACACCATAACCACTATCTATGAACTCCTTTTTGAGTTCCGCCTCCATGACAGCGACAATCAGGACGGACATCTCCATGTCGTCCATGACGTGCTTGTCATGGGCATCCTTATCCGCTTGAGGGGCATCCGATTTGGGAGCCATGGGGATGGAAGTGGTTAGGAGGTATTCCTTCTTTTAAAATCTAAGGACAAGTTTAAGGTTCCGGTGCCAATCCAGAAAGTTGGCACCGTTGAAGGCGAGCTTTTCTTTCTCTAAAAGTGAGCGAAGCGAAAAGAATGAGGAAGACATCAACAACAATTAATTCAAATTAAAGGCCAATTAGTTTATGTTTTTTTTATTTTCAATAAAATAAAACTTTCACTACTTTAATATAAGTCCCTAAAAAATAATGAATTTCCAAGACCTCTATTTTCGTAAAGTTGGACCTGCTATGGCACGTCACCCAAAATGACTAGATAAGGTAGATTCTCTTTAACTAATCATACAACTTTATGATTCTTGGTTCGCTTCGCGAACTTCGTCCCGATGTCCAAACTCTAGTTGGGTCCATCGATAAGTAACATCTCTCTATTTGCTCCTTACAAATCATTTTATTTGTATCCCGACTATAAAATTGACAACCATGACGTCCGCTTGGGCGGACCGCGCCATGAGAGGGCAATTGACGTGAAGGGGATAGAGAGAAGAAGGGCGGTCGACTTAATCAAATTAATTTGGGACAAACAATTATGTGACTCTTGTTTGGTGGTCGTGTAAACATACACCCATACCTATCCTATGACATTCATAGCATCCACAAACATTCACATAATAATAAGCATCTCAAGCATTGTTGTGGGTTTGTATGGCTCCCGCTTGCATTAGTTCCGTCGCATCTCCATGTAGCAAAACTAATCTAATTGTCCCTCCCACTAATCATATGGATCATATCCTATATAATTAAAGGACAAAATACATGTGAAAATATCTCTATTTTCCTCCTAGCCTTAGGGGCATGCAAGCCTCACAAGTTACATTAAAAAATTAATCATAATTAATTAATTAACAATGGCACCAAAGACCTTACATACAATCAATCACATGCATTCACAAATTACAACACACAAGGCATTGGTTTCTTGAGCCATACTAAATCCACAATCCTTCCTACAAAATAAATTTAGCACATGTCCCTTTGTTTCTTAATTAACAACAATGAATTAGAGTTTTTGCACATCGCTTGTAGTTCGAGTCTTTCCGCATAAAAGTTTAACTTTTAAACAACTAATTTGCTTAAACCATTTGAAATGCCAATTCAACAATTGCAAACAGAAATGAGGAATATCATGGAGTATTCTAATTAATTTATTCAACCAATTTGATTAATTAGAAAATACTTTAACTATTTAAAATATTAAATGGGACCCGATAAAATTCGAAATTTTTCGGTCTCCAAAATTTATGAAATAAATCATGCATACTCCCTATTATGAGTGTAACTATCTGTCAAAATTTCAGGGAGAGATCACTTACCATCAGAGAGAAACAAAATTAACAAATCGTCAAACTGTGCGCGAAATACCGTTATCCGATTTTCTGTTTTTGTCTAACTCTTTTGGTCTGTAGGATCATCTTCCAAAACGTTTTCATGAAAACACTTTACATAACAAATCTACTATATGTTATTGGCTATCAATCCATCAAACGAAATCCAACTAGTCTTATTTAAAATCATCAAGATAAATAGCAAACAAGCCACTTACCCTGTTCTGAAACAGACTAACGACTAAAAACTATTGACTCAGTTGAGGTAACAAACCTTAATGAAATTCTTTGAAACTAATTTTCACAGAATCTTAACTTCAAGTAAAAACTTTCTATTCAAACACTTTTTCATAAAGTTTTCTCAATAAGTACAGTTTATCCAAACAATCAGTTTGTTGGAAAACCAGATCTGACAACCGATTCACTTCTCATGACTTGAACGCCCACATAAAATCCGAAGCATGCAACAAATTTTACATGTACAGAAAGAGCATCAAGTTTACAAAATTTCTAGCCAAGAAATACAGATAGTTATTTTCGAAAAATAAATCCTTTATGCCTAAAACACAGAACTGTGCAGCAGAGTACCAGATCTGCGCACCGTTACCGTTTAATTCACCATAAATTCATAACAACTTAGAAAAAGGTGAAACTAGTGGCTAAAGAACCACATCTCACAGATCTACAACCTACAATAAAATTTAGAATTTTTCTGAAATCTTTTCTCAGCGAAAAAACCAAAACAATGTCGAAAACAGAACAGAAATCCAGACAGCAAGCAAGTGAATCACTAATCCATGTGTTAATTAATCATTTCTCAACTAATTATATGTTAAAATACTTTAGAACGACCTAGAGCTCTGATACCACTGTGTTAGGAAGTCTAAGTTTTCAAATTTTTGTGCTAATTAACCATTTAATATGCAATCCAAACGACTTAGACCTCGAAGGATCTAGTCCAAGCATTCACACAAAAGAGAGAGAGGTTAGGAATGCTACCTCTCCTTGTATCGCAACAAGGAGGCTCGAATCCGACGATGTCGAGGTTGTGCGCACCACCACGCGTGTCTCGACCTCAAGTCCACCAAGGTATTAACCAAAATCTCGATCTATGCTAGTAGATGAGAGGTTAAGCCTGATCTCTTCCTTCCCTTTGCCTTAATTAACTATTTAATTGGATGGAGGCAAGAGGTGCTCAACACATGAGCTTAAAAGAGCAATGGTGGAGAGGAAAAATTCTGAAATTTTTCCTTTAATTTTCGTCCAAAATATTAGGGAGAGAGAAAAAGACAAGGTGGCTAGGGTTTTGGCTCCCAAAGTGGTCCTTTTATAGACCAACCACTCTCTCAAAAAGTTGTAACTAATTTACAACTATGCCATTACTAGGGCAGCCATAAAATGGGCCTAAATGGGCTCCATCAATTATTTAATTGGTCCTCTAATTCAATTAATTAGTGGCCCAATTAATTGCTCTCAAGTTGGACCTTTAATTTACCATTTAAATATAGGCCCGTTAGCTCAAATTAATTACTTTAATTAATTCATGTTGAACAAATTAATTATCAACATTTTGATAATTATTTAAGGATTAGAATATGCATTAATTTATTTCTATATAATCCGTTTGACTTAATTAATTAATTAATTATGACGGTTCGCAACAGTACATAATTAATCAGTCAACATATCATATTGTTGCATTCCTTAATACAACCAAATAAATAATGCACGCATGGTCAAAACCTATTTGTGTGACCCTTTGAGGATTTATGCTCTGTTGGACATGGAAAATAAATCGCTATTTATTTCCAATAATCATAAGCGGTATCTAGCAACACGTTATGATTCCCAATTCGCATAAATAGTGTACTGCTATAATATTTTAATCCTGCATAAGAAATAATAGTATTTCCTTGTCTGATTCTTATGTCACATGATATCATCGTATAATCCAAGATAGGAATATGTCATTCTTGCAGATTATACGTTTCTTGATCTAGAGATGACTGTATCAGTTGCTAGCAAACAATCCATCTCCATCAAGGGGCCCAAACAGATATCACGCACACTAAATACTTTAACTATTTAAAATATTAAATGGGACCCGATAAAATTCGAAATTTTTTGGTCTCCAAAAATTATGAAATAAATCATGCATACTCTCTATTATGAGTGAAGCTACCTGTTAAATTTTCAGGGAGAGATCACTTACCATCAGAGAGAAACAAAATTAACAAATCGTCAAACTGTGCGCGAAACACCGTTATCCGATTTTCTGTTTTTGTCTAAGTCTTTTGGTCTGTAGGATCATCTTTTAAAACGATTTCATGCAAACACTTTACATAACAATTATACGTTATGTTATTGGCTACCAATCCATCAAAAGAAATCCAACTACTTATTTAAAATCATCAAGATAAATAGCAAACAAGCCACTTGTCTTGTTCTGAAACAGACTGACGACTAAAAACTTTTGACTCAGTTGAGGTATCAAACCTTAATGAAATTCTTTGAAACTAATTTTCACAGAATCCTAACTTCAATTAGAAACTTTCTATTTAAATATTTTTCCCAAAAGGTTTCTCAAATAGTACAGTTTATCCAAACAATCAATTTGTTGGAAAACCAGATCTGACAACCGATTCAAATCTCTTGACTTGAATGCCCACATAAAATCCGAAGCATGCATCAAAATATACATGTCCAGAAAGAGAATCAAGTCTACAAAACTTCTAGCCAAGAAAAAACATATAGTTATTTTCGAAAAATAAATTCTTCATGCCTAAAACACAGAACTGTGCAGCAGAATACCAGATCTGAGCAACGTTACCGTTTAATTCACCATAAATTCATAACAACTTAGAAAAAGATAAAACTTGTGGCTAAAGAACCACATCTCACAGATATACATCCTCCAATTAAATTTAAAATTTTTCTGAAAGATTTTCTCAGCGAAAAACTCAAAACAATGTCGAAAACAGAACAGAAAAACAGACAGCAAGCAAGTGCATCACTAATCCATGTGTTAATTAACCATTTCTCATTCAATTATGTGTTAAAATGCTTTAAAATAACCTGGCTCTGATACCACTGTTAGAAAGTCTATATTTTCAAACTTTTATGCTAATTAACCATTTAATTAACAATCCAAACGACATAGACCTCGATGGATCTAGTCCAAGCATTAACACACAAGAGATTGAGAATAGGAAGGCTACCTCTCTTTGTATCGCAACAAAGAGATTCGGTCCAAGGCGTGGGAGTCGGTGGCGTGCTCTCCTTCGTCTTCTCCTTCACCGGCGGCCGCCTCGAGTCCACCAAGAAGATTAACCAATTTCTACTCAAATTGTGCTAGCAATTGAGAAGAACAAAGGCTAATCCTTAAATTTTCTCTCTTCTAGCTAATTAAACTCTTTTAATTTGTGGAGAGAGATTGTTCAAGACATGAACTAGAGGTAGAAGAGAGGAGAGAAGGAAGCAAAGAAAATCTGAAATTTTCTTTTTCCTCTTGTGATTTTCGGCCAAGGAGAGAGGAAGAGAGAGAAGGTAGAAAGGAGGCTAGGGTTTCCATCAAATGGGACCTCTATTTATAGACCTCTTAATCTAGCACTCCCACAAAATTGATTATACAATTTTGCCCTCCTATGGCCGGCTTCATGGGGTGGAATTATGGGCTAAACCAATTATGTTAAAAGCTCATTAGTTCATCCCTTTAATTGCTCCTTCTATTAACCTCAAATCGGACTATTAGTTAACTAATTAAATAAAGGTCCAAATAGCTCAAATAAAATAAAATATATTGAACATAATTAATTATTAACTTATTAATAATTAATTTAGGATTAGCAAATGCACTAATTTATTTCTATATGATTCCTTTGACTTAATTAATTATAACGGTTCGCAACGGTATATAATTAATTAATCAACTTATCATATTTTCGCAATACACCGTTGCGAATAAATAAATACTGCACTGTATGGTTAAAACTCTATTTGTGTGACCCTTTGAGGATTTATGCTACGTTGGCCATGGAATTAAATCGCTATTTAATTCTAATAATCATAAGCGGTATATAGCAACACGTTATGATTTTCAATTCGCATAAATAGTGTATTGCTACAATATATTTTAATCCTGCATAAGAAATAAATGTATTTCCATGTTTGATTCTTATGTCAAATGATATCATCGTATAATCCAAGATAGGAATGTGTCATTCTTGCAGATTATACGTTTCTTGATCTAGAAATGACTGTATCAGTGCTAGCAAACAATCCATCTCCATCAAGGGGCCCAAACAGATATCACGCACACTAAATAAATTAATGAGGGACATACGGTTTTCTTGATGAACAACTTTTCCCCGCACAATTCAAGAAAACATAAATAAAGTCCGTATAGCAGCCCTTATCAGGAATCAACGGTAGACGATATTTATTGAACCTATCCTCATGTGGAAAAGCTGAACCATCTCAAACTTAGAATCAAACTCAAATGAAATAAATAATGACACAAAACACAATTCATATATTTATTTCATTGGATCGTGTCCTGTACTATGTTCCATAACATACACATATGCAATTAAGTTGGCAACTCCTTACCTATGATTTGTAGAACTTAATCATCACTTAACTTGCATACTAATCTTATCCGATAATTAATATTCCTTGTTAATTATCAAGATTACGGACCTTTTAGATTTATTATTGTCATCTATTATAAATGAAACACAAAAATCCACAATTCAGATCCTCAACCTGAATGATCTGTCAATAAATAAATCAAGGAATAAATGATCAAATATCATCAAAAACATAAACCATAGAAGTAGCCATATAATGATTGGCTTCTAGGACATAACTCTAACACCAGGTGGGTACATAGCAGGACCCATGATCGGTTCTGGTGGTATTCTTGTGAGTGAAGACTCTGCTGTTGAGAGTACCGTCTCCACTTTTTCTTTGAGATTTTTGAATTGCGGGTACTCCATCTCTTCAAGAATGTAAATTGTCTCTGATGGATATTCGTCATACTTTATCTCAGAATTTGGGAAACTGGCATCATTCCCACCACCTTTCGCCAGAAGACTTAGCAAGTCTTCGTCTTGGTTTGCCGGTGTATCCAATTGAGACAGGAATTGCACCGTGGAGAGTAGGTCGTCAATTTCACCATCTGACTCATCCCATTGACAAGTTATCATAAAAGCTTGTTCTTCAGACCACTCATTTTCCGCTTCTACGATTTCTATCCAGTTAAACTCTGCAAATGTCATTTGCACGAGTTCATCTTCGCTATTCATCTGCTCAATAGCAAACTATTGATACGGGTTTATTGGTTCCATCATTTCAACTGTTGGCTCAGCTTGCTTGGCTTTTAGAATTGTCAGGAACCATTTTTCCAATAAAGAATCATCATCTTGCTCGGTCTCGTCATCTTCACTGAATTTCTCAGGGTCTGAATAGATTTCTGAGAATTCTGGATCGTCTTCGAAAGACCAATCATCATCTATTGTGAATACGAACGGTAAGTCATCATCTATTATGAGTAGGTTGATGAATTCTTGTTCGAGTTCTTCCTCATTATTTTCTCCTCGAATGATTTCTTACTCAAGGACTGTTGTTACATACCCTGAGAATCTGACAGACAATGTGCCGTCTGTCCTTGCTCGGATTCGTGCTGCTTGGGGATTCTGGATTTGTGAGATAATAGCTGGTCTCACAAGCTACTGTCTCCCTTGGAGTTCTGCGGTTGTTCTTTGCGAGCCAGGGATAGCCCGAACTCCTTGACTTGCTAGGTGGTCGGCCACATTCTGAACATTATATCTGAAGTTTGTGTGGCTGGTATTGGACAATCGTCCAATAAGTGATCTTGAGAGTAAGGGATTACTTTCACCACCTTGCCATCCTTCATACCCGTGAGTTTGAATTACCAGTTGAATGTGATCCCTAAAATCACGAATACTTAGTGTCATATCTGGAGCAGTATATGCCAACTGCGTTCCAGATGTAAGATCAATTTTCATAGAGCTGATAACAGCCCTATCATCTCGCCATCTAGTGTCTCTGATTAATACTAGTGCATTGACACCTGCACTCCGTCTGTGCAGTGTGTATAATCGAACCATAATTAGTCTGATATGCAGATGTTGGAGTCCTTCTTGCAAAATCCTGTTAAAACTTTCTTCAGAGATAAACGGTAGCTCCACTTATTGGCCATCTGTGACCAATGCTCTTTCATCTGAGTAATGTTGGTATACCCGGTGTCTGTTCTCTGACCATCCAGCCTGGTATAAAGTCTCTGCTGGGACTTGCTGTGCTCGTCTGTATTGAGAAATGTTGAGCTCAGCATCAGGATTCATTTGTGACTCTAGACTTCGCTGGTATCGTCGGGATTGACCAGGGAGTCTCCTTTGAGCCTCAAATCTTAGTCTAGACCCTAAGCGGTAGCCACGGATCTGATTTCCACAGTGGGAGTTTGGTTTGTGTCTCTCTCAGACACTGATAGTCTTACTGCCTCTGTTGTTGTTTGTGTTCTGCTCATGTCGTCTTCTTTTTCTCGGCTTCAAATATTTCTTTTGAATTTTTGAACACAAAAAGTTTGCCTTTCAGTTTAGGCACTGCTGGCTTACTAGATTCACCTAAGCTCAGCTTCTGAAGTTGTTGTTGGATCTGATCAAGGGAGTCAGATAGGTCGTCAGGCTGAGTGACTTCCTTTCCTTTCACAGTCTCAAGCCTCTTAACTGCTACCTTCAGATCTTCAACTTCTTCTGTCAACTTAAGTAACAATTGTATGATTGTGTTGTTTTGCTTAAATTGAACTTCTGTTGTTCTTCCGGTAATGTCCTGTGGTTTGACAAAACCGACTGCTGGTGGATGGATTGTCTCGGTTGCCTTGAGTGCTTCTTTGTAAATTGTACTGTTTGCACTGAGGCGCCAATCGCTCATAAGGGAAATAAAATATTATTTTAATAAGTTTTCAAAAATTATTAAGGTCTATTCTTAATTTCTTAATGACTTTTTATTTTCAAGGTATTCTAAGCTGGCAATTTTGGGTTCAATTATACCATCTGTGAATATTTTGTTCAAAGATTTTGAATATACTATGTTCACACATCTAGCTTTTCTTGGGGACAATTTACGGAAATCTTAAGTCATTAAATTTGGCTAAGGTGACAAATTTCTAATTTTTCTGTTTTAGAGTGGCACACGACTAATTTTCTCTTTTTTAAAACGACCAGGTGATCCAGTTGCTTCTGAAATCAGAAAATACAAAGAAAATCGGAAAGGGCTAAAAGAAAATCAGAAAGGGAAAAAAAATTCTGCTTTGATCTCCTTGCTTTAGACTTCGCATCTTGAGCATCTACTTCTTCGCTTCTCCATTTCTGTGACGGTCCAAACAAAATCAACAGGGCAGGAGAGAGAGAGAAGGAATAGAGCGGTGCTTCAGCGAGGAGTGTTTAGATGAGAAGGACAATTTTGTCATATTAAAAAATTGTTAGAGTGATCGGACTAAATCACGGGGTGTCCAAATCAATTCCCCTTTCCCTCTCTCCAAGCACACCGCCTTCTTCTTCAGATAGCTTCTACCAAGGTATGCTCCAAGCTTCCATTGTTCTCGTCTCTCTGGAATTGATTCCAGCAAATAATATATCAAGTTTCCCTTTAATCCCGATTCATCTCTCCTTATTTCCTTCAACTTTTACTTCCTTGTTCTCCATAGTACTTTTTTACTGTCAGTTTTTACCCTCTCCTGCACAGAGATCCTACGGCTGATTCTGATTGTTGGTAATTTTTGTTGTGGTGTGATTCCTTGTCTTTTCGTACTTCTTTTATTGAATATATATATAGTATGGCATCCAAAGAATTGGAAGAGAACTTGTCAGAGCTCCAAATTGGGGAAAATGGAGAGAAAAAACCAGTGGAGAATGATGTGTCAGAAGGGGAGGTAAAGGTCTCCTGCTTTACAGAGGATTTGCAGGATGTCACTCTCCATTTTCAAATTGTTAAATTCTCAAAGCAGGTAAATGAAGTTGCAAAATATAATTGCTGAATTCCATTTTCTGTTGGTACCTTACTGCTTCATACCAGTATGGGTCTGTACCAGTATCATGTTTCTAGGACAAAATTGATAGAATCATAGAAATAACACTTAGTATAATACGAGCTTGGTGTTAGACAATTTCAGTCAGGTAGAGGTAACTACTGGCACTTTGGCAGTTTGCTAATTATCAATTCAAGTTTCTGAGGAAATAGATTAAAGGTATAAGCCTCATCTGGTTTCAGCTTCCTGATTTAAGCACAATAACAGGGAGCTGCAATTTGCAAGATAATTTCTAAGATAATATTTTGCGATGCAGATCTATGCATGGATTGGATGCAACTCTGCAAAACTTGGCCATTTATATGCTGCTGCTACCACTCGACCTGTAAGCAAAAGTTTTATTGCTTCTGTTTCCCTCCATTATACTTCCGCAATTTACCAGTTTATCAATTCAGTTTGACTTGAGGTTTAGTTGTGTGGTTATAGGTTTAGTAGAACCTTAACAAGTTGAAATTTTGCAATTGGTGGTTCATAGAGTTCGATTGATTGAGGTTTTGGTTGTTGCATAGTTTTAGGTTACTGGAAGAAGCAAATTTGCTGAAGCTGATCCCTTTCCGTGAATGACTTCCAGTAGTTAATTTGTACCTTGTCTCTTAATAACCTGACACTAAAATCCATGGACAGAATTAATTGCAACTGCTAGTTGGAATTAATTGGTGAAATTAATACAAATCACCATTGTGGTACTTGTGTTTATTGTTATTAACTTATTATTGCTACAATTTTTTACTTTTTTTAATTTTTTTGTATCTTCACAGAATAATAATGTCAGTGTAACCTCTTTATTGGGAGGCACTTCGGACAACACTGGCTTAAGCATCGCTCGACGCATTGGTGTTGATTTACATTTAATCTTTTAAATAGCTTTATTAAGTTCATGTTGCTTTCTTTTAAGGTTAACATCTTGCTTTATGTTTACTTTGTATTTTCAGTGCTGAAAACTGGGCTCAATGTTGTCGTAGCATGTAATATTCCAAAAGACAGCCCCATGCTTCAGGTATGCTTTATTTTTCAGAAACATGGTCAATAATCAGATTTTGTAATTATATGGCCTTGGTACTGGTATGTATTGATATTATCAAAATCTTCAATTTCATTTGGGGTTATCTTGGGCATTTGTTATTATTCAGTAAAGTAAAGGTTTATGTGATGATTTGGGTTGAATTTGACAATTGGCATTCAGACCATTATATTGTTAACATTTTCATATTTATAAGTTGAATATCATATATCATATAGATTCTCTGACTGATATGATAACTGTGACCTTTATAATTTGGCAATGCCCTAAGTTTGGCCTCTCGACTATTACATTTGGTTCAGTCAGATCTCTTAACATTATTGGTTTAGTTAGCTCCTGGAATTTTTGGTATCGATACATCTGAAGCAATAAAAATGTTGATACACGTGGCAGAAGTCCTAGGATGACTTGCCAGCATGTGACAATTAGCATCTGGCTGTTGCACCTTAGTCTTCTACACCTGACACCTGGCACATGCTGTCACGACATCTTTTCATTTAATGTGGTTGCTTATACAAGATGATTTTTACTACATATGAAGATTTAATAAATAGATTCGCAGATGTGTGCTGAGTGCTAGGGGCTCAAATCAGAAGGATATTGGTCTAATCGTAATGTACCTCTTTATGTTTTATGTTTGTCCAGGCAACTGCAGAAAGGAAGCTAGTAGAGAGATTGGCAAGTCTAGGTTATTTCAGGCCTAAAGAGAAGCATAGCAATTAGATTCAGGTGCAAATTTCAAACAATTTTTATGTGTTTCCTTTCTTGGATATTTTCTTTTATTTGGAAACAATTAATTATTGAGCAATTCAAAGGGGAAAAAAAAATTGTTCTTGTTCTGAAGGCTAATTCTTTGTTTATTTTTCTTTTCTTTCCACATTTATTGCAATCAGTGTGACATGTAAAGTGCAGTATTGACCAACTGGTATGGCGGGCTCTGCCTTTTCTTTTCCAATTTGTCTAGCTGATCTTAAGGGTTTTCTCACAAGTTAATCAATATTGACAATATTTCTGAAAGTAAAAAAAAGAGAAACCATTTAAAAGAAAAACGAATAAATAATGTTTGTTGTTGAAATGTTCGCTTCATAGATTAGTTATGTATCAAAATTTTCATAAAATTTGAAGTGTCATGTTGATCAAGATAATAGTTAAAGTTGAACCGTTTCAAATTTTAAGTTACTAAACAATATAATCTGATAAGTTCTATTTATTTTATATGTATGATATTCATGTATTGCATTTACAATGTTGGATTTCAAGATTATAAATTCCTTGTGCTTATGTCAAATTAATTGAATATTAATAAATTCTAAACCGTTTTGGCGTTTTTAATAGCTTCGTTAGCATTGGTTATTTTAAATGTTAACCAATATTTAACAAGGGCTTTAGAAATATACTGCCTGAAAGAAATTTTATGCAAGAGCTAAGAGCTTGTAAAACACCAAACTACGATTGCCAAACGGTGATATTAATTTGTCATATGTCGAATTAGGGCACGAAAAGCATATGAAACTTTGTGAATTTGTTTTGGGTAATTTTCTGATTTTGTGAAACTTGATACGAGTTTGCGAATTTAAGGATAAGTTGGAATAATCTGCAACAGATTTACTCTTAATTCTTAAAGAAGGTAAGATAAATTTACAAAAGAGGGAAAAGAACAAAACTATTTTATGGATTGACTTTTTATATTTTCATCTACAATGGGGGAGATTTATAGACTAATAAATATATTGCTAAAAACAAACAAAACAGCGATAAAAGGTCCCTTACCAACCACAACTCACAAGTGATAACGTTTTCCATTTTCACGTTCTGAATCTTTCCTCATTTATTCAACTAATCAGCTATATTTTTCATTACGGTCACGACAATTATAGGATTGTTATATTTGCTATTTTGGGACTGTTTGGGATGTATATACATACTCAGATTAAACTGTACAAAAAAAATATTTAAAAAAAAAACAGTACAAATTGAATTTAGAGTCTTAAAAGATATGTGTATATGTATCTATGTTTGTCTCCAATTGTCTAGTAATAATTTAAAATAAATACTAGGGTCAGATAGGATCTATATATTGTACCACAGAACTAAAATACAATTATGTTATAAATGGACCATAGGTGTAAAATGGCAGAACGCACTTGAATTTCAATGCATTTCTGTCCTGAGGCGTGTAAATTAGTTTGTGAATTATTTGCCTGAATTATTTTTTTATACGAAATACATTGGACCCTAACAACTAATGTTATATCACCAAATCAAGCTCATTGCAAACAGTCTTTTAGTCGTCTATAAAACAAAATTACATAACCCCTTCATTCATGCATAAACTAAGAAAAAATACAGTTTTTTTTGGAATTAAATAAGAGTGCTTGTAAAGAGTAAAAATATAATTAATAACATTATAACTTGATAGGTACATTTTTTTTTCCTTTTTTTTTTGGTGGCAAAAACGAACATCGCTTTCGGTTTCTAGTCGCGTTCCGAGACGTGCTTGTTTTGTCTTCCTCGTACAAATCTCTAATAATTTATTTGCTTATTGCATTTCATCCTCATGTAAAAATGATAATGCTTTAATCTTAATCCATATCTTTTGAATTATACTGATTGGATTTGCTGACAGCTCATCACTCTATCCGTATTCTCCCTTCGGCTCCAACAAAACAGCACAGCATTAAGACCCATACTGTTTTCTTAGATCTTATGTGACAATATAGACTATAAATACCTATAAAATAGTACTGACAATTAAAGTTTCCATTTTCAGAAAGAGTTTGTTTATTTTTGTAACGTGTCAGTGAATTTCGGCATATTGTGTCGTATAAATTTGCCACAGGAAATAAGATTAAAATCAAGTTTAGAGTCCTACCCTGACAAGAGTCCTACTCCGTGGTCCGTGGGACTTGCCACGTTTCTATTTATATTAAATAAAATAAACTCTCACTGCCTAATATAAAATAAAAAGTTCTCACAGTCAAAAATAAAATAAAATAAAAAGTTCTTACGCACTTGAGGAGAGAACTTTCTGTAGCAAGTTATCTGTAGGTTATCATGTAGCGGACTCCAAGACAGTGGCATAAAACTACTATACGGAAGGTAATGGAAGTAATGGAGCAACATGTACACTTCAAGTAATGGAGATGATCGACAAACATAGTCCGATAACTTGTGAACTCTTATTATCAGAGAAGCTGACAGGACACTGAGTGTAATTCGTCTCCTTTTAACCCATCTCTATCTCTTCTTCGTGTGCTCGAGTTTCTTAATTTACAATTCTAAATTTATTCACACCATAAATAATCAAAGCTAGTCCACTATTTCTCAAGTCTCAACCCTACCCTGCTTTCTCCCTCCTTTTCCTCTTTACTTTTATCTCCTTCTATGGCGTTGAGACTAGCAAGATCACGATTGATTACAAATTTTCTAAGAAGAAAAGTTGAAGCTTTAACATCTTTTGATGGGGTCTCATTGCCTAAATTAACCCCTTCGATCTCTTCCTCTCCAACCGATGGCAATGAGACATGCCGAGGTGGGTTTCTGAGCAATACAAGAAATTTCTGCTCGGCTCCGCATGCTGGGTTTGCTGAAGCCAGTGAAATTTTGACCCAAGATGACAACGGGTCGACTTCTCAGGTTCAGATTAAGCTTTTGATTTTGTTATATTTTGTTTTCCTTTTAATAAATTTCAAGCTATAGTTGTTTCAAAAAAAAAAAAAAAAAAAATTCAAGCTATAGATATGTGGTTTATTTTATTATGATATCAGAAGGTCAACCAACAATGTGTACATAATTCCTTTTTGGTGGAAGCATTGTAGAATGTCTTGTCTATAGTTCAATTGGTATACGTATCCTATACCTATTTTAGAAAAGGTTTTATTTTTTATGCAAAGAATCCAAGAGAGCACTACATGGTTTGTTTTGAATATTTCTCAGCAATTGGTACACGGTATCCTAATATATTTTATTTATCAGCATGTGGTCTCTTCCTGGTACTAATTTATTAGAGAAGCTAGTGAAACTTTCCATGATTTAAATATGGCAGAATGGGAATCAATAATATTTTTAAAGCTAGTCTTTGTCCTTGTAATCATTGTTTTCTCGCCAACTGTTCTCTTTTTTGTGCTTTCACAGTAAAAAAATTGTTAGGTCTTAGGTGGGATGCCAATACCATACATGATTGTCAACTTGTTATTAATTAATACTTTATTAGAAGGTAGTGAAGCCAGTGTTCAGTGTCATCTGTTTTGGTGACCAAATTGAATTGTAACACATGCTAGTTAATACTTTAATCTTGCTTACTTTATGATAATACTGTGTATAATCTTACTTAATAGTTTTTCAAATTTTTCTACCAATGATTTGTTTTCTCGTAAAACAAATAAAATCAGGTATTAGATTTCCCTGGAGGCAAGGTTGCATTTGTGGCAGAAATGAGGTTCCTGGCTGAATCGGCAAGAGAACGAATTAGTTGTTATCGTGTTCTAGATGACAGTGGCCAAACTATTTCTGGCTCTAGGTTCAAAGAGGTACTTTGTCTTTTCTTTTTCTATCCTGAACACTGCCTAACGTCTAGAAGCATTCCTTACTCTTTCTTTTCTGGGACTCTTAAATTTAATCCCTTAATTATCTATGCATCCTCAGCAATGCAAAAAAAAAGGAACATTTAATTCTATCATAAGGAAAAAGAATATACTTAATTGAGTTCTGAGACTAACATAATGCGATTTTCATTATAATTTTATAAGAATGATATGTTAAATTTTTGTATTTACAATTTAGATGATACTGATATTAATTTTTTAATTTTTCATTTAATGATGAAAACTTGAAGTCCAAATTCATCATTGTACTAATAGGATATTGTTCTAAGAGTCTTGGTTGCTATTTTAGTATATTACTGAGAAAATATATGTTATTGCTGCCATTCATTTTTTTTAATTTGTTAATTTCTTTTTAAATATTGATTTTAGGTTGGGAAGGACCTTGCAAGGAAAATGTATAGCGAGATGGTGACACTACAAATAATGGACACTATATTTTATGAAGCACAAAGGCAAGGAAGAATCTCCTTCTATCTCACCTCTTTTGGTGAAGAAGCCATCAATATTGCCTCAGCTGCCGCACTAAGCTCAGACGATGTTGTCCTTCCCCAAGTAGGTGAAATCATCTTCTTGCATAAAAAAAATATAACTGTATTTATAAAATACATAAACAGAATATTCTTAACTGGGATCCCTTCTAAAGAAGTTGAAAGAACATTTTACATTTAATTCATGAAAAAAAACTGAAATAAAGTCAATACGAGGAAAGTTCTGTTAGCACTTTGGAGGTTGGCTTGGAAAATCCCCCTAATGAAAAGTAACTGAAGGTGCCTTGATTTCTCAATTACAATTTCATTTGTGCACTAATTAAATGACTTTTTTTGGGGAATTTGAATCTGGATATAGTATAGGGAGCCTGGGGTCTTACTGTGGCGGGGTTTTACTCTGCAAGAGTTTGCGAATCAATGCTTTGGCAACACGCTAGACTATGGGAAAGGCCGCCAAATGCCGATCCACTATGGAAGTAACCGCCTTAACTATTTCACTGTGTCTTCTCCTATCGCGTATGGTCCACCATTTTTGTTTTTTCATTTTCTTAGTATACTTATTCCAACAGCAAAGATCTTGAAATGGTTATGGGACAAGAGTTTTGACCTCAAATTTGGCAATTTCAGTACACAGCTGCCTCATGCAGTAGGAGCTGCATACTCACTTAAGATGGACAAGAAGGATGCATGTACCATCACTTACTTTGGTGATGGTGGTACTAGCGAGGTATATGTTTACAGGAATTTCCAGTTACCTTTAGAATATTTTTTGCATGTTATTAAAATACTCAAGTTCTCAAATTTTTTTATATGGTTCATATCAGCAAATATGTCTCTATGTGCATACTTGTAGGGAGACTTTCATGCAGCATTGAATTTTGCTGCTGTGATGGAGGTCCCAGTGATTTTCTTCTGTCGCAACAACGGCTGGGCTATCAGCACTCCTATAACAGATCAATTTAGAAGTACAACCACAACTCTACCACTTTATTACTTACTAAAAATAGGTCTTACCACTTAAGCATGCTTAACTCAAAACCTTTGTTTCTAATAAAACAATTTTTAGGTGATGGTGCGGTTATTCGTGGCCAGGCTTATGGGATCAGAAGCATTCGTGTAGATGGAAATGATGCTCTAGCTGTTTACAGTGCAGTGCATGCTGCACGAGAGATGGCAGTAACAGAAGGCCGACCTATTTTAATTGAGGTATAGCAATTGGAGTTAATAATGATAAGTTCACAAGAAGGAAAAAAATCTACATATCTGGTTTCATCAATCTTACGGAGTTACAACATTTAGAGCGGTTAATGAGGCTTTGGAATATGCAGGCACTAACATATAGAGTGGGTCATCACTCCACTTCAGATGACTCAACTAAGTACAGGCCAATAGACGAAATCGAGCACTGGAGAACAGCACGAGACCCGATCTCTAGATACAGAAAATGGGTTGAGGGAAATGGCTGGTGGTCTGATGCAGAGGAATCTGATCTCAGGAGCAATGTTAGAAAAGAGGTAATGTTGAACTAAGCCCTGATCAAAATCCCATTTTTTTAACATGGGATTTCATTCCATTTCATTTCGTTGGAAAATTCTTGATCAAAATGCATGGATTTGGTGTCATTTGGTTGGAATTCCTATGTAATTAAATCCAACGAAATCCTATGAAATCAATTGAATTGAAATGAAACGAAATGAAATCCCGCGAAAAAATCATTTTGATCAGGGTAAATCTTACAAAATAAACTTCCAAAACCTTTCTGAATTTGGTTTCTGACCCTTCCTTATTGCCTTTCCTAATGTTCAAAACCTTTCGTCTTTCCTAGATGAAATGATGATGGTACTCATTAAGGCAGTAACAAGTGCCTATTTGTTTTTCATACTTTTTTCCTCCTTTTGTGCAGCTATTCAAAGCAATTCAGGTTGCCGAGAAATTGCAAAAGCCAGCTCTAAGGGAACTATTCACTGATGTGTATGACCAGGTTCCTAATAATTTACGCGAGCAAGAGGAGTTGCTCCGGCAAACAATAAAGAAGCACCCTGCAGTCTACCCCTCTGATGTGCCACTTTAGTTGAATTTAGTTTATTTGTATAGAAGTGGCTTTCTTGGGACAAGGCAAGGTTTCGTAAGCCATCTATGTATATGCAATGCAATTCAATCCGATTGTATCAGCGATGGATTATCAGGAATAGGAAATATATCCCATCTCGCTAGCTATTTCAACGCACTTTGCAGCATGATAGAATTAGAATAATTGTAATGAAAATGGGAAAAAAAAAATTAAAGAGAACTGTAAATGAGAAAAATCAAATAAAATATTGATTTTAAATTTAATTTATTGCATTTTTCGTGCCAAACATAATTGATTACGTAATAGTGTGAAGCACTGCAAAATTGAAAATTCAATAGTATGCTTGTACAGTTGTATATTGTATACATATATTAACAAACTAACAAAGAATAAATAAGAACAACAATTGAATCCTTAAGAGTAAAAACCTGTAAAAAAATTAAAACTACGAATTAAAGGGACAATCTATCATTTGTTGGATGGAATAGGAACGGACTAGTCTGTCCAAAAAATAAATAAATAAACAAATAAAATATTGATTTTAGATTTAATTAATTGCATTTTTCGAGCCAAACATAATTGATTACGTAATAGTGTGAAGCACTGCAAAATTGAAAATTCAATAGTATGCTTGTACAGTTGCATATTGTATACATATATTAACAAACTAACAAAGAATAAATAAGAACAACAATTGAATCCTTAAGAGTAAAAACCTGTAAAAAATTTAAAACTACGAATTAAAGGGACAATCTATCATTTGTTGGATGGAATAGGAACGGACTAGTCTGTCCAATAAATAAATAAATAAATAAATAAAAGATATATCTTTAGTCCTATTCGAAAATTTTAATTTAGAGAAGCACCCAAAAGTAGGGCTGTACAAGGAAATTAAAAACCCGTCCAACCCATTTAATCCGTTCAACCCGACCCGTATTCTAACGGGTTCAAGCGTGATTCGGGTTGGTTCGGATTTTAATTTTACTAACCCGGTACAATTGGGTCGGGTCATATATTTTTCTTGGATAATCCGGGTATAAACCCGACCCGTTTTAATTTTTTATTGATATGATCTGATATGTATCACATGAACATAATTAGCATTTGTTTTTTTCTTAATCCCAATATCAGAGACGCCTCGTCTCCTGGCAGAGACGCGATTGATTTTATGTAAACCGATGCATAAATATAATAGGCATTTATTTTTTACTTTTTCCCCATGTAAAATGATGCAGCTTTTTTATTATTATTCTTTTTTCTTCCGCTCTTAATTGATCGAGTCGTCGTCTTTACGTGGCAGTGTGAATAAATAAAGATACTATGTAAGTACCAAACATTCAAAAGTATTGGATCTTAGCTGTATTACTAATATGGTTGTGCACTTCTTGGTTCACCCATACCAGGCTTCAAAAGACACTATTTAAGTTACGATACTATGTATTGGAGAAGTAGTAGTATATATAAGATTTAAAACTCGATCTTATATCTTAGCAATTGTATATTTTGAATTTTTCTTTCAAATTGAAAGTTTTCCGGTTTCAGCCATGTACAATATAAAATTGTAAGGCAAAAAAGTAGTAATTTTCAATTGTTTATGTATTATATAAATTGAAAATTATTCACCTATAAATTATAATCCGTTTAATCCGGAAATCCATAAAAATCCGTAAATAAAAATTTATATGGGTTGGTTAGGTTACGGATGGGTCAACTAAATTTTTTTTAAAATCCCGTATAATTGGTTTGGGTTAAAATATTGAAAAAAAAAACTTGTGAACCCGTCCGTACAGCCCTACCCAAAAGGCCGAAACCTCCGTCCTCTGTCAACACTGCACGCTCATAAAAGAGAACTCAGTTATCTTTTCCTGAATTTAATGTTGTATTGTTGTGTGGCCTCAAATTGAGGTTTAAGTTAAATTCAAAAGTACGTGAACTAATTAACAGGCCCACCAAAAACTTGCATCAATATTAAAATATAAGAAGGTACAAGCAGCTTAACATATTACACATTGTTTGCGAAACAAAAATTTAACAAATATTATTTTATTATTTGTCCATACAGTAGGATGAAGTATTATAGAAGAGAGGCCGACTGTTGTTGTTCCTTGATCGATTCTTGTACCGCAACAAGAAGAGAAGGCATCAACTTTTTGTTAGTTGCCATGATACCTGTATCAAGGTCAAGATACCTCCCCTTTGAAAAGTCCAAATCATTTCCTGCCGCATCAGTAACCACACCACCAGCTTCTGCAGAGAGGAAAAAAGCCCAAGAAGATTATTCCCTTGTGAGAATCATCTCTCACTAAAATTCCATTGAAAATTATTTTACCCCGTGATTGTACTCAAGTACTTTATTCCTCATTCTTCCTTTCAGTTTTTGGGTGTGTGACGAGGGAGGTATAGTGCTTCTTTTAGTAAATGATGAATGTACCTGTTACCACAATGTAACCAGCAGCATGATCCCAAATCTTCTCTCTATAACCCTTGTGTGGGAAGCGCAAATAAATTGCACCATCTCCTCTGGCTAAGGCACCATATTTTGCTTGGCTGTCTATCCTTACTGGCGGGGCCTTTACACCAAGTTTCTGTTTGAAACAAACAAATGATGTACGTGATAGCCGGGAGGGGAAAAAAATAAACTAATAAACAAAGTTGGAAGATAATTCTCTCAGTTACCTTAGCTATGTTACTCGTCAAATCATGCAGACTGTGTGCTGCCTCAAAAGACTCAAAAAATGAGGCATCTACTGGGTCAGCTGTGCTGGTTACTTGAACCTGTTTAAACCAAAAGGAAATCAATTTGGATTCTGCAAGCAATAGCCCTCATCCCAGTAAAAAGTTGAACTTCAAATGAACAAAAACTGCACAATAAGGTCACTGGTACTTTCATCATTTTGATTTTCAGTTCAACCTAGAACATATGTAATTGCAATTATGATGATCAGAGGTGGATTTAAAGAGGACAAATGGTGTGCAAATGACCCCATATTGTTTTCCCAATTAACTATTTTTTATATATATTTTATGATTTTATTGATATTTTCTTAAAGAAAACACTATTTGAACTCCAAAAAAAATATTCCAATAATGACATGATTGACCCCATAGTTAAAAACAAATAAATTTTATTATGGTAACTCTATTGATATTGATAAGAAAATAACTATTTAGATTTTAATTATTTTAGTGACCTCCATTTACAAATTTTCTGGCTACTGAGGTGCTAAACGCGAGATTGCATCCATGAACCAATTCCAACTATTGCAGAAAAGAGGCAGAAAAATAATTGTGAAGCAAAGAAAATGTAATGACAACCTTTGTAGGTGAAGAGCCCTCATCAAGAGACTGCATCCAAGCACCATTTCCAACTATTGCAGAAAAGAGGCAACCACTTTCACCTACATTTTGAGTTGTATGCTGTATTGATGCCACAGGGAGGTTTGGGCATGCTAAGACACCTAACACAACTTTCCCTTCATCAAGCAATGCAAGTGCAATTGCGTATTGATCTCCTCTCAGGAACCTGAAGTAATACAATTAAAAGTAAGAAATAAAATATTCACGTATTGTATTTCATTATTGAATATTCTAACTAATTTCTAAAACAAAAGATCTAAAATTTCTTTTGAGGCTCAATAGAAGCTGAAGAGAGGTCATATCCCCATGCAACTTTTAAGTCGAAATGGAAAAAGAGGATATTCTCAAAACAAGAAATAAGAAAAAATACCAAGAATAAAAGAAGGAAGATATACTGCATTAATATCCCTCAAGTGTTATAAAAAGCTACATACTTCCATAGCTGTACATACAATTCTTAACTCTTGGAATTTTATGAAACAAGATGCCAAAAGCAAAACCTCTCATCCCAAACCAATTACGAATTTATGAGTATAGAGAAGCTAGCATACCCTTTGGTGCCATCAATGGGGTCAAGTACCCAATGTCTACCAGATGAACCCCCCTCAGATGTACCCTTATCAATTGCCGAGAGTATCCCCTCGGACAGTATTACATTACAAAAAGAAGGATCAGTTGAGAGTGTATCATTAACAAGGTCAGTAATTCGTGATAATATCTCTTTCGAGCTGTCTTTTCTTAGGTCCGCCGAATCCTGCATTAAGAAAACAAAATCAATGTAACTTAAAAAGTAGCCCATTTTGGATGATGAATCTGAGAGCTTATCACATTAATGATGAATCTAAGAGTTTCTAGAAGGAAAGAAGGTGAAATGACGAGGAATAGAGACAGCAGTTGTCGATATTAAAAAGGAAGATGCCATTTTCATCATGGTAACCAAACATTTGTTGTAGTAGTGGCAAATACTGTTAACAATGATAAATTATACACTTACTTGCCAGAAACATAATGTAGTATTTAAAGCATTAATGATGAATTGATGATAATGCATTGAGTAAGCCCCTGATAAATATCCTTTTTTTTTTTAAAACATGAGATTTCATTTCATTAGAAGTTTTTTGTTCAAAATGAACAGATTTGGTGTCATTTGATTGAAATTTTCATGCTATTAGACACAACAAAATCCTGAAAAATCAATTCAACGAAATGAAATCCCGCGTAAAAAAACATTTTGTTCAAAGCCTAAACCACACAGATAATGTGTCAGTGGTCTAGTACAATACCTGTACCACTTAAACAATGCAATGGATGTACCATACCTCCTCAGCAACCATTGAAAAAGGGCCAGAAGAAAGCTCCATGTCCAATACAAAGCTTACTATAGCTTGTGAACCTGAATAAATATTGACATTACTGACTGTTCTAAATATAAAAACAAAACAAAATTTTGAGATTAAATAATAAAATTACCATAATCGGCGACAGTGACGGGGCTTTTGTCTGCTTTGGACTGTACATCTGATTGCAAGATTTCAGCTTGCACCGACTGTTTATAAAAAAGAAAAAAAAAAAAAAAACAAATGCAATTCTTAGCGAATTTTGTCAATTAAAGCTACAAAATTTGTACTTGACATAAACCTGACAGAGGCGAGCGGCCAGACAGGCAGCTTTCTTAGCGGCGGCGAGCTCCTTCTCGTAGGTGGAAATCGGCGAATGATCCGAGCCTGAAGTTGACATTGTGACCTGAGACTGAGAGAGATCTCTCACTAATTGCAGAGGTGAAATTGGAGGGGAAAGAGAAGTGTAAAAATGGCGATGAGAAGGATAACGAGGTGCTGGTATGGAGAGGAGAGAAGGCAGTCGCACTGGCAGTGACAGCAGAGCTTTCCTTGGGCCGAGAGAAGAGACAGTTGTCAGGCCCAGTCGCGCTGCCATGTTTGGTGTCGCATTTATTTTGTTAGGTTTGGCCCATTTATTTGAGGAGGTGGAGAATTAAGTAAGGATGAAGATTTTCTTCGTCTATGACATTGGAGCCTACTGTGTGTTCACACACGTGTTCTAGTACTGTTATATTTGTATTTGATAATTTCTGAACATTTTTTTAAAATGTTCAAGTATTCTTTTTAATTGTTCTAGTAATATCATTAACTTTCTTAGTAATACCATTAATTGTCCTAGTATTGTTGTATTTGACAGTTTTTAAACATCCCCTCCTACGACATGCTATCTAAGCCCTTCAATTCGTTGATCGATCGATCTGAATTTGTGCCAGAAGTTTACCCTTCTTAATTACTCTTCTTATAATTCTTATAATTACTCTTCTTAAAAAAACTATTTTAAATTATAGAAAATGTTGTGATGACTTTTAATTAATAGTATATGGAATTATAGATTAGAATATACTTTTGACAAGTTTTTTTTTTTGACAGAAAATTTATGCCAAGTTTATATATGGACTTTCTATAGATTACTAATTTTGAACTTACAAATTTTTTATAGAAATTTTGGCAGGTTTTTTACGGCAGATTTTTTACATCAGAAATTTTGACAAGTTTGACGAAATAAATTGGATTATTCTCAATCGAAAAAAATAAAGCACAGCGGAATTGCAACAGCCATATCTTATCTAATATGATTAAAATTAAATTCGAATCAAATTAAGCAAGATCAACTCGTTGCTAGCTATATATATATATATTTTTTTTTTTTTGTTTTTTTTTTTTGCAATGTAACGACATGGCGTATGTAGGCCGGAGGAGTTACGGCCGTTGGCTTGCTTCTCCTAAGGATTCACTGAGGCCAGATCTAGTCCGCACAATTTAGATCCAACGCTGGACGTTTCGGCGTTTGGCTGAGTAACTTTTACAGTAGATTACTGGTTGATTTTGCGCAGAAGGAGAATTAACGACCAGAGAACAACAACAAATCTCCTTCCAGTGCTGCACAATTCCCTCTTCTTCTTCTTCTTCTTTTCTCACTTGAAGTTCAAATTTAATTTCAAACCTCCACCATTGTTGCCTCACCTTCCCAATCCCAAATCGCGGGTGTCTTCTCTACCTTCTCCTCTCAGAGAAACCAAAAAGAACTTTCTCTTTCTTCTCCTCTCCCTGCATCTCTCGCCTCTTCCTGCCTTGTCTGAATCGACCGATGGAGATCGGTTCGATCCTGTCACGGATTTCGAGAGACAGGTGAGTGCTGACGTGTCACGACGGGTTGACAAGGCCGTGGAATTACTTGACATGGCAAGAGACCTCCAGGCCAAAGGCGACTTTCCTCAGGTTCTCCTGTTCTTCATTCCAGTACAGAAATTTTCCTTACAGTTTTTCAATATTGAGCAGTTATATAGTAAATTTCCCAATGAGAGTTCTTTATGTGCAAATTTGTGATGGGAGGTGAGATGTTCAGTGAGGCTTTATGTGGAGCACATCTCTTGCATGAGAGAGGTCGTGTAACTTGCCAGAAGTTTGGACATCTCACCTAGTTTTCTACTGAAATTGCTGTTATATTTGGAATTTGTTTATTCACTTGTCAGTGTACATTTTTTTTTTTTTTTTGGTTGGGTTTGGCTACTTAGCTAATTAGGGATTAGAAGGATTTCGCGTTGTCAGAATATGCCAGAGTTGGTAGGGCACTTGTGTTGTATGAGATAGGGTTATCCAGGTATTAGTTCAATTAAATTTTTAAATCTTTTTTTATTTTACAATATCTATTTATTTTTGGATTAAATAAAAAACCAAGTTTACCCTCAATGTAAAGAACAAAGTCAATGGTTCTATTTTTCAAGTCCAATTCTATCACATCTCAGACAGATTCAAGAACATTCTGAGCACTGAATTTTTAGCTTTAAAGTTATTCATGGTTCTACAAGCTTGACTAAGATGGTACACTAGGATTGCCTGACTTATTCTTCTTTGATGAATGATGATTAAGTTTTTATATATATATCCTTTTTGGGTTTTTTATGCAGAGATCCATGCAGCCCTTGCTGCAGCATTGTATGCAGACAAACGTGCACCTCTCCTTGCTGAGAACCAGTTTATAATTGCCACGCTTTTAGATCCTTACTACACTGATATCTCCTATGTCAAAGAGGCCAAGCATTGGTCCCCTAGCTTGGTTAGTTCCTTGCAACATTTCATCATACTCTTCTAATTCTGTCATCTTGCAAAAGCTTCTGGTGAATACCTTTGATACCTTAAAATGGGTTATGTAAAAAATACCACCAGTGACCACAATACCCTTGCATTATTATTTGCTGGTTTCAAAAGTACAACCGATGATACAAAGGCTGAAGTTACATCATTGAGACATTTTCTTGGAAGGATTTATTTAATATTTTGGTACTAAGAAGGCATGCTCGGATGCTCCCTTGTATACATTACATATGTACTCTTATTTGGTGGAACCTTGTAATAATATTAGTTGGGATCTCAACTTGTGTGTTGACATCAAATTTTACTTCATTTGGATAAAAGAAAGAGTCTTCCACAACAAACCACAAGCACTTTTGTAAGGAATATTTGTTAACAGATGCCTATATGTAAGACCCTCATTTTTTAATTTACATACAAAAGAAGTAGCTCCTTTAGGAAGTGGGCTCCAGTATTCTGGCATTTATTTTTTCAAAATATATAATGTGCTGCCTAGTTTGTGTGAATATCAAACTAACCGCTATATAGCATCATATGAAACTATTTAAATATGCCTTCCATAAATTATCATATCACTGAGAATAATAATATTTTGCTACGATTTCAGCTGAAGATATCCACGATTAACTAATGTCATGCAGTTCAGTTTCAATCAGATGATGAAATGAAATTGATATAAAACACATGTTAATCAAAATCGAACTTGGTTTTTTTTTTTTCACTTTCTTTTTTTTCACAAGCTTGGTTTTATTTAACTTTCTTTTTTTCACAAGCTTTCATTTGGAATAAATCAAAATCAACCTGTTATGTTTATCCAATTTTAACTTTCTTTCTCAAACTAAAATTTAGGCTTCAACAAGATTAACTGATAAATCAGCTAGGTTTGTATACCAGTTTGTGCCAACGTGTACTACGGTACTATTATTAATTCATGCAATACAAGTGGTGCATGTAGTCATAAAATTTTTTGAAGTTTCTTTTCTCTAATAGAGAAACTGTAATTTATTATTTCCAGTTTATGACTACTTGACTGATTATTTATTTACTTATTTTGCCATGGAAGTGGATTATTTGGTGAACAATGCTCAAATTAAGTGGCGATTTGTCAGGAATTAGTAGTTGTGATAATCAGCTGGTGAGTGGTGACTGTTGGAGATTTGGACTGGGTCAAACCAGTTGAATTCAAAGAAAAGGGAAGTTGAGGCGCTGGGCTGGCCATGGCGTTGGGCTGGCCAAGTCCATTAGAAGTAAAGAGTAGCTGTCGTGTGGGGGCCAGAAATGAAGAGGAACACTACTGGATAAGAAGATAGCAGGAATTGAGTTAGTTAGGCAGTTAGAAACTGTTTCATGTAATAATTGAGTTTTACTGTTACTTAGCATGAATTGTGAGTTGTTTACTGTAAATTCTTAGTAATAAGGACTATATACAGAAGTGTTGTAATGGGGAATATTATGAAGAACATTTTGAAATCCAATTATCTCTTTCTCTTCTGATTTTCTCTTCCCTTAGTTTCATTCTATCAAATTGAGCTCGAATTATCTCTTCCCCTTTTCTATAACAAAATCATGACACAATTCTTTAAAAGATTTTTCAGCAATGAAAAGATGGGGACATGATCCCTAATTTTTGCTCAAAAAGAAAAAAAAAAGATTTTTCAGCAGATGGCTCGAAGAGTTATTCCTTGCATTTGAGGCTTTTCAATCATAATCTAGAATTTCACCCTTTGTACTTCTATAAATTTGGTTATGACATTAGAATTACTTGGAACGCTACAGTATATTGGTTACTTATAATTGACTGTTTAACAGAATAATTACAGGATTGTAATAAGTTACTTAGATGCTACAGTGCATCTGTTTATTACAAAAACACAAGTAAGCTCATCTTGTTGCCTTTCCCTTTTCTGTGGCACATACTGTCCCGTCTACAGAGGAACTGATATTACATCACTTTGTTTTTTTCTTCATCCCGAGGCATTATATCAGTTAGTTGAAAGAGTCAATGGGATTTGTCATTTTTTTTAAAACTAGTAGGTCATGGGATTTGCCATTTCTGCAATTGACTTGTATATGTACAGTACCCGGGATTTTGAAAGTTAAAATGCACAGAAAGAAAGTCTTAATAATTAACAGAGTGCTCAGCTCAATAAGAATTATTACATATATATGTTGTAGCTGGTATATATCTCCATTACCAAAGCTTTCATTACCATTGATCTAGTGTCTGCAACCATGTCTCAGAACTTGTTGCTTTTCCCTTTTCTTCCCCTAATCCTTCTAACCATGATAATCTCTAGCTCCTCAGCCGATTCAGATTGGCCTACTCCTCTCAATGTTGATTGTCCAGCAACATACACAGCAAATTCGAAGTACCTTAGTAACCTCAGAGAACTCCTTTCCATTCTCAACAAATCTGCGATGCAGGATTTGTTCGACACCAAATCTGTAGGACAACCTCCAGATCAAGTTTTTGGCCTGGTATTTTTTGAAGCTGATTTAGGTTTAAGTGGCTGTCAATCATGTATGCAGAATTTAATCAACATCATTGATAAAAAATGCCCCGAAAGCATGAACATGACCATATGGGACCTAATGTGCCTTGTTCGATACTCCAGCAAATATTTCCTCTCATCTATAGACAATTATAGCTTTGTTTTTGTGGGTGACAATATATGGTTAAATCCATCCATAGATCCGGAAGTAGAGCGGTTCAACCTCTCATTCAACTGGCTAATGAATAACCTCAGTGATAAAGCGGCTTATCACACTAATAATAAGTTTGCTGTAGGTTCGATAAACTATGTCGGTTCAAAAACTATATATGGTATGCAACAGTGTACACCAGATCTCTCAAATGATACATGTCGTCAATGCCTCCGATATCTGCTTGGGACCATTCCGGTCACCGTGGGTGCCTCAATAGGAGCCAGCATGTATACAAGAAGCTGCCTTATTCGATATGGATTTGCCATATTCTACTCTGTTCAAAATCCAGTGACACTGTCGCCACCACCATCTACACCTCTTCCTGCCATTAATCCTGGCAATCATAACAAATCCGCGAAAGGTATCTTTTTCTGGCAGCACTTAAATTTCTTTGCTTAATTCTTACACAGAAAAACATTACCTTTTTAGAATAATTGGATTTATGCTATTACAAAAAGTCGTCAATTTGAAAAATGCCATTGTTAAATTGATAATTAGATTTGTGCCACTAGAAAATTGCTAAATTATAGTTTTATGCCATTATTTTTCTCCACAAATATGATAAATTCTAAGAATGTCATCTTAAGATCTGTCATTAGTTTTTAAAGATATGTAAATCATCAGTATTAATTAAAAATATCAACCTTCTTCCTCCCTCTTCCCTTGATCTCTAATTGCGAAAGGGACGGGGAAAAAAAAAGTGCACTCTTCCTTTTCTCATAAAATTAAAAAAGTGCACTCTTCCTTTTGGTTTCGTCAAATACCACAAGAAGTAGAATCATATCAGGACAAGTATCGATATGCGCCAAGACTTGATATTTTTGGGTAAATACACTTGTTTTTTTAACATGCAAATTCAATGTATTTTGTATTGTGTACGAGGTATGAACCCATTGATATTTTTTTGAGGAATTCATATAGCGGGTTATAGATTAGATAAAAGGAATTAGCATGATATATATTACATAGCTATGATGTAAATATATATAAAAAATAATAGCACCCGCATGGGTGAGATCCAATATTTGTTCGGCTAAAATGCACATGCATGCATTGTTAGCTCTAGAAAAAGAGTGGATCTACCAAAACCCAGGTACATTTATTCCCAAAAGATTATTTCTTGTATACTAGAGATATAATATTTTATTTTGTTTTATATTTTTTATGGAATTCCTAATTATCATATTTTTATCAAACATATAGAAAAATTACATTTTTAATAGTACTATTTATTAATACATTTGAAAAAATAATTTATATTAGAATTATTATTATTTGATATAAATATTAAAATTAATATAAAATTTATTTATTTTATTGTGCCCACCCTAAAATAAGTCTATAATGACCACTATCCACAACATCACATTTCCATTTGTATTTCATATTTAAAATTCAAATGTTGAATTTGATTCATTGATCTTGTCCAATTTCACAAGAAATTTCTTTATCATAAAAATTTATAATTTTTTGATGTAATTTATACTTGATCGACAAATAAAAAATAAATGAATTTTATCAAATAATTGGTTTTTTAGGAAGGTTCCGCTACTAACATTTTAGTTGCCCCTAAATGCCAACATTTTACTTTTTAGTTAGTTTTTAAAATTTTAAAATTCAAACGTTAAATCCAAACCGTTGAACTTATTTAATTTAATGTGCGATGTGTTTTCATATAAGTTTTGTAAATTTTAGAGTTTATTTGATACTTGATCAAAAGCTAAAACATGAACGTATTAGAACGAATCTATAATAGTTAACGATGTTCGTTTGTTTTTCTATCTAATGATCGAGTATCAAATAAATTCAAAATTTTATAAAACTTATGTGAAAATACATCACTCGTTAAACTAAATAAGATCAACGGTTTGGATTTAACGTTTGAATTTTAAAATTTTATAAAATAACTTAATAGCAAAATGTTGGCATTGGGGAGCAACCAAAATGTTGGCAGCAGAACCTTCCACTTAATTTTAATATATATTTTTAATCTTTTGATTGAGTATTAGATGAACTAAAAAAGTTCAATGGTAACACAATGTGAAATAGAATTACAACATGGTTTAAAATCAACTTTTGAATTTAAATTTTGAAATATAAAGATAAAGAAATATGTGATGTTGTAGTATTTGATGGTATTTAAAAATTGTGAAATTGAAAACCTTACCTTCAATTTCTATATACATAATGGTTATTCATGTTGTCTTATAACCGCCAACCATGCATTTTTATGTAGAGCAAAGTTTGCAAACTGTTAATATCAAACAGTTCAGCTTAAAAATTCTAAATGAAGCCACAAATAACTTCTCCGGTGAAAATATGCTCGGCCATGGTGGATTTGCAGAAGTCTGTAAGGTAAAGTCCCCCACACTCATACCAGTTATTATAAATTTCTTACACTTCACTCTTCGAGGGGGGAAAAAATATTCAAACACAACTCACACGCATATAAAAGCTCCAGCTCTTTAGAAACACAACACTCTCTCGTCCCACAAAATTATTGTCCTCGATTTTTTTCATAGTTTTCAACTTATTTGCATTTATTACTTTTTCTCCAAATTCTTGCAGAAAGTTTTGTGGAATAATCTAGTAGTAAGAAAATACATATCGATTCAAAATGTGATCTTGATGGGGACATGCAAATGTCTTAAATGCTAAAATCAAATTGGTATGGATGAAGGGTTCCGTCAAATCTTACGTTATATGAAATTTAAAACTTCAAATGACTCATCAAAACCGTCCATTGACATCTTTGTATTAAAATTTTATGATGACAAAATTTTATATTATTTTGAAAACTTTTTACTATATTTTTGGTATTCTAAAAAATTTTGGATCTAATTGGTTCTAAACCCTCCAATAATAAAAGTTTTTAAAAGTTCAAAAAAATACTAAAAAAATGGTAAAAATGTAAAATTTGGACGGCAAAGTGATTTCAATATGAAAAACACATTTAGTAGTTTAAATGGGTCATTTAAGCTTTTGAATTTGAAATCTAATCGGGTTTGACGAAGCGACCCGTCAAATCGATTTGACAATAGCAAACTCTCTCTCCATATATATATTCTTTTATTAAATTAATTACAACCCTTAAATTGCAGGGAATACTAAAAGATGACCAAGAGTTAGCTGTGAAAAAATTCTATAGAAAGTCTAAAAAGCTGCTGCCAAAGCTTGAGGGCGGAATAGCCATGATAGGCAGCCTCCACCACACCAACCTTGTAAAACTGTTGGGATATTGTTTTGAAAATCATGAAAAGCTACTTGTTTACGAGTTTCTTCCTAACAGAAGTCTTAACAAAGTTCTTTTTGGTAAGTTCCACTTACAAATTAATATTGTAATTTTTCTGCAGCTGCTAAGTTGTATCATAGCATATGTAGCAGTCAAACTTACCTGGTCGATATTTAGCATATATAATTATAATATATGTGTTAGATCCCATGGGCCGGAAGCAATTGGTTTGGAAAAGGCGCTTTATGATCATTGAAGGTATATGTCGAGGTCTTCTTTACCTTCATCGAGACTCTGGAAAGAATATCATCCATCGTGATCTCAAACCTGAAAACATCTTGCTAGATCGAGATATGACTCCCAAAATAGCAGACTTTGATCTTGCAAAGACTTTTGACATAGAAAACACACATGAGAATACCGAATTTGTAGGCGGCACGTTGTAAGTTCTGTCGTTTTAAATATTGACTATTGAGCAGAAATATTGTTTTATCTATACGACTTTCTTTTTTAATATAAACATACTTTTGTAGTGGATACATGGCACCAGAACTGAGCAGACACCGCAGATTTTCAACAAAATCTGATGTCTACAGCTACGGGGTTATGGTCTTGGAGATCTTGACTGGAGAAAAAATCAGTGAATTTGAAGGATCAAGTCATTCAATGAGTCTTGTAGATTATGTAAGTACGAAGTTAATAATGATGTTAAAAACAACCAGTACTAATATAATAAATCACAACTATGAACTTGTTTTATATATACTTCCAAATAAACTACTGAATTACTAAATCTTTTGACAAAGGTATGGCAGCACTGGAATGCGGAGGCAGCATTAGCAGTGGTTGATCCATACATGAGCAATGAGTATCAAAGAGATGAGGTAGTGAAGTGCATTCAAGTTGGGCTTCTTTGTGTACAAAGCGACCCTATGAAGAGACCGAGCATGCAGGAGGTGCTGGTGATGCTCCATAACAACCGAGATTCACTTCCAGTTCCTTCTAATCCAGGGTACCTCAGCCAGCATCGGATCTTTACATTTTAAGTCAATCATGGAAGAAGCACTCATCTCTGAAGAAATGCCATAGCCTACTGGTTCTAGCTAGTATGTAAATCTCTTATGATTTATACATATATAGTGCTTGTTACAAGGTTCCACCAAACAAGAGTTACATATGTAATGTATAAGTAAGGGAGCATCCGAGCATGCCTTCTTAGTGCCAAAATATTAAATAAATCCTTCCAAGGAGATGTCTCAAGGATGTTACTTCAGCCTGTGTATCTTCTGATGTACTTTTGAAGCCAGCAAATAATAATGCAAGGGTATTTTGGTCACTGGTGGTATTTTTTACATAACCCATTTCAACGAATCAAAGTGATTCACAAGAAACTTTTGCAAGATGACAGAATTAGGAGAGTGTGATAAAATGTTGCAAGGAACTAACCAAGCTAGGGGGCCAATGCTTGGTCTCTCTGACATAGGAGATATCAGTGTAGTGAGGATCTAAAAGTGTGGCAATTGTAAACTGGTTCTCAGCAAGGAGAGGTGCATGTTTGTCTGCATACAATGCTGCAGCAAGGGCTGCATGGATCTCTGCATACAAAACCCAAAAAGGATATATATATACAAACTTAATCATCATTCGTCAAAGAAGAATACGGCAGACATTCCTAGTGTACCATCTTAGTTAAGCTTCTAAAACCATGAACAGCTTTAAAGATATAAAGAATTCAGTTATCAGAATGTTATTGTATCTGTCTGAGATGTGATAGAATTAGTTTCAAAATAGAACTACTTAATGTCTTTGTTATTTTCATTGAGGGTAAACTCGGTATGCCAATTTAATGCAAGAATAAATAAATATTGTAAAATAAAAAAAGATTTTAATGTTTTATTGAACTGACCTGGATAACCCTTGAGAGTAATGGAGACATCCTCCATCTCAGCAATAGCCTCATCTCGATCTCCTATCTCATACAACACAAGTGCTCTACCAACTCTGGCATATTCTGTCAACGCAAAATCCTTGTAATCCCTAATCAGCTAAGTAGCCAAACCCAACAAAAAAGAAAAAAAAAAAGTGAATAAACAAATTCCAATTATCACAGTAATTTTAGTACAAAACCTCTCAGGTAGGTGGGATGTATAAAATTTTTGCAAGTTATAGAAGAACTCAAACTTCTCTCATGCACGAGATGTGTTTGAGATAATGCGTTAGAGAACTTCTCACCTCCCATCACAAATTTGCATAAAGAGAACTATGGTTGGGAAAATTACTATATAACTACAAAAAATTGAAAACTTGCAAGAAAAATTCTATACTTGAGTGAAGAATAAGAGAGCCTGAGGGAAGTCGCCTTTGGCCTGGAGGTCTCTTGCCAAGTCAAGTAATTCCACTGCCTCGTCAATCCGTCTTGACACGTCAGCACTCGCCTCTCTCTCCAAATCCGTCACTGGATCAAACATATCTCCATCGGTCGATTCGGACAAGGCAGGAAGAGGCGAGAGGGGCAGAGAGAGGAGAAGAAAGAGGAAGTTCCTCTTGGTTGCTCTGAGAGGAGAAGGTAGAGAAGACACCGGCGAGTTGGGATTGAGAACGTGAGGCAACAGTGGTGGAGGTTTGAAATTGAATTTGAACTTCACGTGAGGAGAAGAAGAAGAGGGAACAGTACAGCATCGGAAGGAGATCACCATCGTGTGGTGTGGGTGTGACTCGTATGAGTGTGGTTGTTCTCTGGTCGTTAGTTGTCCTCCTGAGCAACGAGTAATCTACTGTCTAAGTTACGTCGGATCTAATTTGTGCGGTCTTGATCTGGCCCTCACAAGCAAATCCGGATCCTCTGGACTGCAGTCCACTTTGATACGGGCCGTCCGATTTAATCTCAACGGTTAAATTTTTTCGGACCTTACAATCTGCTTATAATCACGGAGTATACATTATTGATCGGACGGTTGAGATCAAAGAACTCCACTGGACTGCAGTTTAGAGAATTTCGTTCGCAACCTACATACCCTACTAAGTCGGAACGAAATCTTTTGCAGCTTTTTTTAAAAACCTGCTGGTTTTTCGTCCATGGTTGTCCGATTGATATTGGATATCTGTGATTAATACTAGGTCCGTTGAGATTAGTGTGAGATGTAAAAATTTGGCCGTCGAGATTAGATCGGAAGATCTTGGATGAAAGACTAGTACTGTAGGTTCTAAAAAAAAAAAACTTCAAAGGATAATGGTCATATAGACCATTATATACCAAGTCGATACACTGTCGCAAAAATTGTATAGCTAGCAACGACTTAAATTGGAGCGAGCGGTGTTGCTTTCCCCACGGCACCACTTTACAACACACGTCAAAATTTAGTAAATGATGAAATTACCCCTCCTTGAACCCTCCGCCCCCACACATCTATCCAGTTCCAGTCCTACTGAATTTCCTCTCTCTAGAACAGTCCTCTATCTCCTCATCTTCTCTTCCTTCTCAATTCCGACACAAATTGCCATCTCCCTCTTTGATTCCTTGCTTCTCTCTATAACATGCTCTAAGAACACCGCTCTATCTCAACCCTCGACCCTCTTCCCTGTCTCCGGTAGGACGATATGTCCACCTCGTTGAATCCATCACCTATAAGCCTATCCCTTGTAACATCGCTGGTCATCTCGCCCCTTGCTGCTCGCTACCTAGCAACACAACCTCGCCTCTCCATTTCCTACTATTTGAGCCAACCCTTCTTTATCTTTCTACTTGTCCTACTTTCTAATTCACCAAAAATCGATAAGAACATAGAAAAATAGTGGAAGAGAGTAGGAGGCTGATCACAGCCGGAAGGTCGAGAAAGTGGTGGCTTCGTCACTGTCTCTTCCCTTCCTCTCACTAATGGGAGCTTGTCCGGTCTAGCATCTTGCAATCACTATGGAGCCAAATGAAGCATCTCCATAAATTAGTAATCGTTATTATTTAAACTGAGTAGTCTTGCAATCACTGATAAGGTAAAATTTAGCACTTTTTTTTTTGGTTCAATTAGACCTAATTGGTAATACTTATTTATTTTTCTTTGAATTGTTTTACTTTTGTTTTTGTACCTCTTATCCTACAACTAAGGTATAGTATTTAGTTATACTTTTAAGCTTATTACTTATCTAATGCAAATTTTTCACTTGATTTTTAACAAAGAAGCTAACTAATTTGCAATCACTTTAGATGTAAAATAGACGGTCTCTATTAGTGAGAAATGCAGAATTTTGTTACTGTTATTTTAATGGTATTATTCTTCGGTTTATAACTACAGAGTTAGACCATGGATTTTGAAAATAAAATTGAAATTCTTATAAAGCAGACAATCTCTATTAGTCTATCATTTTATCAGTTAATCAGATGCATGTCATCCTCTTAAATTAGTTATTAAAGGTATTATTTTGTACAATCTGTCATGAACTAAATATCATATCTTTTAAGTTCGGTCATCATGATTGACACTTGAATCAAAATCATTCAATTCTCTAGTATTGATTCTTCATTGTGGGTGTACTTGATAAAGAGAAAGTGAACCGATTTTTCAATTTTTCATGTGATGTGCACATAGGACATGTCCATTGTTGTCTTGAAATGACGAGTACAAACAAATAGGATGCATTGTACCTATTTTTGTCATCTCATATTGTTTATATAACTCATTCAATGCAAAGAGTGAGATATAATGTATGAGGTTTCTGAAAAATGAAATATTGCAATCATGAGGTACTTGAAGTTTTTCTCTAGCAAGTTACTTTTTCATCTCATGAAATTCATTCTACTCTCTGTCCATGCACTAAAAAATTTCTCCTTTAATGGTAACTAATTTTTTCTTATATATGCTAGAGTAGCTCTCTTCTCCTTGTATATTGATTCAAACCTTTGCCAATTATCAATACAGTTTTCCAATCAGACTCAAATTTTCCTTGGTTGAATTCCAGCATTTGTCATGTATTCCACAGCCTACAATTCAGTATCGGCTAGCCGACGGAGTAAGGGATGACCATATATATTATTGGAAGGATCATGATTGTGTGAGTTGTTCATGTTGAAGTTAAGTCCTTGAAGTCAATGTTTTAATGACTTAATTTAGTTTATGTTATTGATAATATTAGATCATTTGTTCCTTGTGTTATTATTGATAGATCATTCAGGTTGACGATTTGAATTGTAGATCTCTGTGGATCATTCTTTGGAATGACAATAATATCTCAAAAAGGGTCGCTAATCTTGATAATTAATAAGGAACATTAATTATCATAAAAGATTAGTATTCAAGTTAAGTGATAATTAAGTTCCATAAATCATGGGTATGGAGTTACCAACTTAATTGCATATGTGTATGTTGATTGAACATAGCACAAGTTTTGACCAAATGAAATAAATATATGGAATTATGGATTGTGTTATGTGTCATTATTTATTTCATTAGTGTTTGATTCTAAGTTTGAAATTGTTTAACTTTTCTACATGAGGATTGATTCGATGAATATTGTCTAACGACGATTTCTAATAAAGGCTGCAATACGGACTCTATTTAAGTTCACGTGAATTGTGCAGAAAAAAGTTGTTCATCAAGAAAAATCGTATGTCCCTCATTAGTAGACCTAATGAGTGATGATATCTATTGGGTCCCTTAATAGATTTGGATTGTTTGCTAGTAACTTGATACAATCAACTCTAGATCAAGAACGTGTAATATACAAGAATGACACAGTCCTTTCTTAGATTATGCAGTGATATCATATGACATAGGAATCAAACAATGAAAATTCTATATTTCTTATGTAGGATTGAAATACTATAGTTGTATAGTATTTATTTATATTAATTGGAAATCACAATGTGTTGTTAGATATTGCTTGTGATTATTGGAAATAAACGATAATTTATTTCTGTGGCCAACATGACATAAATCCTCCAAGGATCACACAGTATGAAGTTCTTAATCAACACTGCATTAAGCTTAGTTTATTATATTGGATAATACATATATGAAAGGTTAATTGATTAATTATAGATGTCATTAATATTAATTAATTAAGGGATCATATGAAACTAAATTAATCTTATGTCTAATCAATAAATATTAGTCAAGTTGTTGACAATATTTTATCTCAAAACAATTAATATAATTATGAGAATTATATTAATATAAATGTACTAATATGATTATATATATCATATGGGCCTTATTTGATGCATAAATTAGAGAGAAAAATAAAATATGACACTTGGGCTTTCTGGCCCATAATTTTGGACGAATTTTGAGAGGGTTTTGACCCTTTTCAAGTCTAAAGTAGCTTGTCGAGGAAATTAATTGATTAGTCAAAGTGACTTGTAGAAGGAGTCATGGATAATTTATAAATATTATGTTCATTTGGATGAAATAGTGAGGCTATTTCTATCTCCCTCTTCCTCCCTCCTAGATTGTCATTTTTCATGGGTGGTTCGACCACCATAAATTGTCTCTTGCATGCACATAGGGCTCATGTGTTGAGCATACCTACTTTCAATGAATTGCTAGAATTAATTGAAGAAAAAGAAACTTTGATTAGACTTTCTCTTGTTAAGTTACTAGCATAACTTATCAAGATATTGATTAATCTTTGTGTACCTTTTGGCATTGCAAGAAAGAGAAAGATAAAGGAAGAGAAAGAAGTCGTCGCCTCTTATGCAATGGAATTGAGCTTTTTTGTTACTATACAAGATTAGTATTGTTTCTAACTCCATCTCTAAATGTATTTTGCATGAAATAACTTATTTCTACTAGATCCTTGATTTTTGTGATTTGTGATGCGTTTGAAAAGTTTTGAATTGCTCAATTGCTATAATCTTAATTACTACAATTAGTATCAGAGCCAAATTGTAGTTTTAAACTTTTTTGTGCTTAATTAGTGATGAAAATGAAAATTGAAAATTTAATTTGTTGATGCACTTTTTTGTCTCTTTGGAAATTTGGTTTTTTTAAAAAAAAAAAAACTCATGATTTTTGTTGTGCAACTCTTTCAAATAAATTATTTTTTTGATTGAAGATGATAGTACTATAAGTTGTGATTGTTTTGAAACTAGAAACACACCGATTCAAGTAAAAAATGGATTTTTGGTTAGTTTTTTAGTAATGGTGCACAAATCTAGTTCTGCTAGTGATGTTCTGTTTGTATTGTGCAAGACTATCTTTTTGGCTAGATAACACCTAGACTTCAAGGTCTTTCTGTCATGACAATTTGAGGTCATGATTAGAAAGTTTAAGAGGTGTTTAAAGTGTGAAAAGAGAAATTGTTGTCAAACCAGTATTCTAGAACAATTTGATTGTTTGTAAACCTGTAGTTTATGGGAACACTTTTAGAAAAAAAAGGTTTAAATAATTTTTTCCTATTACAAGTTGGAAATCTGTGAAAATTAATTTCACAGATTTTCATTAAGGTTTGATAGTTGAACTGGATCAAAATTTTTTTGTCATCAGTTTGTTACAAAATAAGATCTTTGTGTTAAAGGCTTAGTAACTTGATAAAATTGTATAGACCTCTTTTCATAACTTGTTAGCCAATTGTTTGTAGTTAATTATGATGTAAATTGTTTACACAAAATTCTTAAAATTTTGATCATAAGGCCTAAAAGGTTGAGAGAAAATTAGAAAAATCTCTAACGACGTTTTATGCCTTGGCTGAGGTTTTGTCTAATTTTGTTCTCCTTGCTGGTTTATGATCCCATTATGACATTTTGACAGATTGTTAAACTTGTAGTAAGTAATACCCTAAGGTTTATTTAATAATATTTAGAGACCGAAAAATTTTAGACTTTTTCTAGTCTCGTTATATGTGCATTGAATGTATATGGGAGGCGTTTGGTAGTGTAGTAAGGAGTTGCATAATATGTAATGGATGTTTGGTTGTGTAGTAAGGAAGAGTAACTTAATGCATGTATATATTTATGTCAAAAGACTAAAATGCCCTTGAATTTGTGTAATTTGATTTAGTAAAGGACAATGCATATTTAGTATGCAAATATATATTCGGACCATCTATTTAGATCAGACGATTGAAATCTGACCTAATTATTATTATTTAATATTAGTAATAAGAATAATAAATATGTAATAAAAAGAAGAATATTATAAAAAAATAAGTAATAAAAATAAATAATAGTATTGTTATTATAAAATAATTAACAGTTTTATTATTATAGTTTTTGTTACAATATTCTTATTATAATATAATATTATAATAAAACAAATCATATTCTTTCTTTTGAATAAATAATAATAATAATAATAATAATAATATTTTAAAAATAATTATTATGAACTGCATTAGTACTAGATATTGAGAGCCGATGAGAATTAATTGAAAGGTACAAATACCAAATGAGATGAGAAAAACATAATACATAAGTAATGCAATCTCTTTAGGTGTAATAAGTTATGCACCCTTATGCAACCTTATGTAAAGAGTGTTTGGTTGCATAAGTGTTGCATAACTTCTTATGCAACCTCTTATGCATGAAACAAACTCCCCAATGGTCATTAATCTAATTAATCAAGTTAGTTGAATTTCTCCGAATATCTTCCAATCTCTGTTTTGAATGTTGAAATAAATTCTCAAAGATTTAAACAACAAGTTGTTATATATTAAACTTACTTTTACATAAAAGTAAAAGTATGATTAGCGATGTGCAAATACACTAATTAATGAGTATAATGAAAAATAAATATCACGTGTAGGTTGTATATGTGCTAACTTTGTTTTGTAGGAGGATTGTGGGTTTAGTATGGCCTAAGATTATCAATTCCTTGTAGTTTGTAATGAATGCTTGTGTGAATGTTTGTAATACGACCTACGGTGCCATTAATAATTAATTTAATTAATTTTGACGTAACTTGTCAGGCTTACATACCCCTAAGTTTAGGACGGGATTTAGGATTTTCACACTATTATAGGATTGGATCTCTGTAATTTTAGTGGAAGGACTTGAATAGATTAGACTTCATGGAGATGAAGGTGGAGCTACTATTGCAGGCGGGGACCATACAAACTCACAACAATACTTGTGTATGAGATGCTTATTATTTGTGATTGTTTGAATGGTATGAAATGTCATAGGATAGGTATGAGTGTATGTTTACATGACCACCAAACTTAACGCATAATGTCTTGTCCCATTAAAAATGATCAAGCCGACCACCCTCCTTTTCTCTATCCCCTACACGTCGATTGGTCATCCAAATCTATGGTAGCACTTGAGTGTTGGATGACCTCTTTTGTTACAAATTTGGTTGGTAACATCTTCTCTGGATGCATTGTTATGTTCCATTCCTCTGCCCATGAGAAGTATTCATTTTATTTGAATTTGAATTTGAATTGTAGCGGCTTTGATTTGCGAAAAAATTTTATTTTGCAGCAACTAGTGTGGCATGGACCTAATGTGGGCTGTCCGTGTTGACTGGGCCAGGTGCAAGGCCCAAGCTATTTGAGCTTTACTACATTGTGAGATGTGCAATTTTCGAAAGCAAAGCAATTTGATGTGTGTGAAGAAGACGAGCTTCATGAGCTAAAAGCAAGCTATGAAGCTCAGCCATAGAGGTATAGCTTTGTCGCATTTAGTAGTAGTGATGAAACTATCAAATTCAGTACCAAGATCTTGTAAGGTGTACATCGATCAGTAGATCTCGATCAGAGACGTTAATACTAATTCTACGAATACAATCTGCAAACGCTTTGATTTTCTTTGAAATTATCTCCTTTTTATTGAATCAATTGGAAGGGATAGAAAACGAAGAAGATCTTTTACTCTCTTATGTCTTTGATACCGTATAGCAAAACTCAATTGTATTAATTGAATGATTTTCATATACATAATTGTAGAAAAATAGATTGTTGGGTTTGAGCAATTAAAACAAATTTTTTAAGCATCGAAAATCATGACAAGCAAACTGGTCACTTGGAATTTAAATTTTTCCTCTCAATCTTCTTGTTTCTTTCTTGCATGTAGATAAGTCTAGGGATAGTCAATTAAACTTAAGTTATGATTGAAATCAATTCTGAAATATGCTTAACTGAAAACTTGAAGAGTTTTTTTATGTATTTTGAAAATTATTTCATGTATTTGACAAAACTCAAAGAAGATAACTAGTTTGAGTAAGAACAAGGAGTAATTCATGAAACATCTTTTCTTTTGTTAAGTTCGATTAGTTTGACAGATTAGGGATAGTTCATTGAGTTAAATGAATTGGTTTTAGGGCACCACCACAAAATCAAATTTCCAAACTTTGCCAACAGATCAATTAGACCACACCAAGAGTGAATCAACTAAGGAAATGAAAGTTAGGTTGGGAAGACGAATAACTGTCTAAGTTTTTCAAGTTTACATTCTAAAATATAAAAATAAAAAATATATATAAAAATAAAATAAAAATAAATAAATAAAAAGGGGAACTAAAAAGCTGTGCTTTACCATGGACTTAGCGGAAAGCTATAGGTTTGTGTGGATAAAAGAACATCCATTAAATAAAAAAAATAGAAAAAATAAAAAAAATAGAAAATCCTAAAAAGTTAGATCCACACTCATCTGGATGACCTCTCCACAGCGGGAAAAACACCCAAGCCCCGGGGTAATATTGTAAATAAACCTAAAAATTTTGAAATAGGATGGGTGAGGAGTAGTACCCTTTTTTCCACCTCACTTTAGTCTGATTTTCAATGCTTTTTTAAAAAAATTTTAGACAGTTAAGTAACCGAGACCTAACTAGGATTTAATTAGTTGAGTAAACTGCTTGGTTTGGTAGAGTTAGATCCCTCTTCATTTGATTTGACCCAACTATATCTGGTCTGCCAAATTGTCAAATTTAACAATAGTTTAAGATGTGTTTATGAATTGCCACTTGCATCTATTCAAAGGAGGTCATCTGAAATTGAGTAAGGTCAGAAAATTGAACAACTTTGATTTTGAATGATAAAGTGAAAATGAATTTATGAGTTGCTTCAACAGAATTGATTAGAGTCATAGTTTAGGTTTTAATTTGTCTTTCCTTAGTCTTTTTAAAGTTTCATAGATTTAATCATAATTTAAGTCAAATCTATTTCTTAGACTAGACTATTGCTTGAGGACAAGCAAGATTCAAGCTTGGGGGATTTTGATAGGATGTTTTCATATACAGGTTTTGATCCAATTTGGACTCAAATTATGATTGACTTTATGTGATTTTAACTTAGTTACTTGTTTTTATTAGTTTTTAGGTACTACCATACCCTTTAGTATATTGACAGGACAATTATCAAATGTGACATCAAATCCGCAATAAGTGATGATTTTCAAGCGACTCGACAGAGTGCCAGACGGGATGGATCAGGCAAACAGGATGAAACCAGACTGGAGAAGGCCAGGAGATAGTTTGAAGCATTTCAGGCGGACATATTACATCTGTAAGGGGACCACTGGGAAGTTATCAAGCAGTTTTCACGTTCAAGTCAGTTATCTGGCAACCACTCCAATATTATTTCTGTCACGATCTGACCCACTTCTGAGCGCACTCCTACCCTCAACGATTCTTTTCCATCACTATAAAAGGGGCAGGATCTCTAGAGTTCAAGTATTCCCAATTTTACAAAGAAGTCACTCTATTTCAAAGAAGAAGTTGGTAGATCTCTTGTCTTCAGTTGTCAATATGAGAAGTCAAGAAGGAGTTCAATTCATGCCACAACAGCCAAGCAAGGGATTCACATCTGATTTGTTGTAATCTCTCAATATTTCTTGTTTGTTTCTGTAATAATGATTTATACCTTTTTATTTGTAGTTACAATGATCTTACTTGAGTAGTTAGATCAAGGGGTTATGGTTGATAAACATATGCTTAATTTAGTTTACATTAATTGATCAGATTTCTATTTATTTGCTTAGTTTTATAACTTGTGTTTTTAGTTTCTAAACTTGTTATACTTGATCTGTTTGAGTCGATTATTTTTTCCCGTCAAGATTAGGCCAACCTTGAATATTAGGAAGTTAAACCCAACCAAATCTAGATAGATTTGAGTATATCAATACAAATAGAGGATCAATAGTTTGAAAGATGAGATCTAGATCATAGACCAGAAATGGTGATCTATTCCCAACAGACGAAAGTTGAGGAAAATCTTAGATCTGAGTTATAGACTTGTATGGTTTAAGCCAAGGAACGAAAGTTGAAACTTAGGCCAGATAAGAGTTTAATTGGTTTAGTTAAAAAAAACTTGAACTGTCGAAAGAAGTATTGTAGGAAAATTGATTAAGCCAATAGACTGCTAAGTAAACTAAGTAGAAACTAATAGGTTGTGTAAAACTATAGTTAGAAAAGACTAGCCGTTTGGATTATAGACGGGTTGTCTGTGCCACCCTAGAAACAAACCAGTTAGTCTTTAACTAAACACTCTGGTTCACAAACTGGTTGATACAAAAGTAAATGGAAAGTTTGGGAACAGAAGTTAAGCAGAAGTTAGTCAATCATAATCACTGATTTGTATCTGTTTTAGCAACACTTCTCTCTAATTGGAACCATTTTATTTTATTTATTTTGTTTTATTTATTTATTCAACCCCAAATCATATAATTCTTCACCACCCCTTTGACCTGATCGATTGAGCAAACTAAAGTTTAGGAAAATCGAATAACTGTTCCCAAGGATCGACCCCGAATACTCAGCGTAGGTTATGCACTTGCAGCCGACTTTGAGCAATATTTGGGTTATAAATTTAAAATCCCTGATAGGTTATCTCAGCCCACATCAATAAGAAATATAGAATTTTCATTGTTTGATTCATATGTCACATGATATCACTGTGTAATCTAAGATATGATCATGTCATTCTTGTAGATTAAATATTTCTTGATCTACAGTTGATTGTATAAAGTTTCCGGCAAACAATCCAACTTCATCAAGGGGCCTAATAGACATCATCACTCATTAGGTCTACTAATGAGGGACATGCGATTTTCTTGATGAATAACTTTTTCTCGCACAATTCATGTGAACTTGAATAAAGTCCGTATTGTAGCCCTTATCAGGAATCAACGTTAGACAATATTCATCGAACCAATTCTCATGTGGAAGAGTTGAACAAATCTCAAAAGTAGAATCAAACACTAATGAAATAAATAATGACACATAAACAGTCCATATATTTATTTTATTTGGTCAAGTCATGTGCTATGTTCAGTCAACATATACATATGCAATTTAGTTGGTAACTCCTTACCCATAATTTGTAGAACTTAATCATCACTTAACTTGCATACTAATCTTTTATGATAATTAATCTTCCTAGTTAATTATCAAGATTAGGGACCCTTTTGAGATATTATTGTCATTCCAAAGAATGATCCATAGAGATCTACAATTTAAATCCTCAATCTGAATGATTTGTCAATAATAACTCAAGGAAGAAATGATCTAATATCATCAATAACATAAACTAAATTAAGTCATTAAAATATTAACTTCTAGGTCATAACTCCAACATTAATAATAGTTTTTTTACAGTATATATAGTGCAGCGCTAACGGTCTCAATTGGAATTAATTACAATATATATTTGCCACTAACTCTAACTAAACATTGTTTTAAGTCTCCATTGCATCACCACTGGATACATCCAGTTCTTAATTACTGTATTCTTCTACACTCTAATCGGTTCTCATTTCCCACCGAGGAAAAAAAGTAAAGAAAAAACAACAAAACAAATAGAAATTTGATTTGAAATTTAATCTAAAATTTTATCCGATTAATCGTTCGGAATTCCAGTCTACGTTGTTGTCTTTTTTTAATGTCATTTTAGTTTGTTTGTGATTTTTTAATCTGATCAGTCAGATAATTAAACTTCTCTATATTTAATTTCGTATTGAATGATCTAACTATCATTTGTTCTTTATCCAATCTGTTTATTAGAAATTGTGATTTATATATTTTACGTAATATGGGATCTTTGTTCTGATGCTGCTTCTGAAGTAGAAATAGAATCTGAATATGATCGTGATCTTCTTTAGTTGTGGAAGGGGCCGGTCTTGATTCTGTTAGGAACTCAAGTCCATGTGCAATTTTAATTTATATTAACATTTAACAAGCAACTAAAACGCACGAAAAAACGGATCTAGTTATTCAAGTCATTTAACACGTAAAAGGAGAAGCGTAGGAGGTTACCTCTTCCGAAATCGTATTCGGAAGGCTTGAATCCAATCTCTTGGAGTCGGTGGCGTGCTCGTCACCCTCTTGACTGCCTCCAGTTGCCTCGAGTCCACCTAGAAGATTAACCAAAGTCTCAAGACAAGTGCTAGCTTGTCCGAGACGATAGCTAATTCCCTTTTGATTTCCTTCGCACGATTAACTGTTTAACTGGAAGGAGAATCGCTCAACGCATGAGCTAAGAGAGCAATTAAAAGAGAGCAATCAATGAGAGAAAACCATTTTTCTCTCTTGATGAACAGTACCGTGAATAGTATTGCGGCCTAGAGAGGAAGAGAGAGAATGTTGTTAGGGTTTGTGCTGACTTGTTCCCAAAGAAACAATCAATATATATATGGAACGTTTCCATAATTAGGTTTCTCTCTTCTTATTTTCTCCTGGACGAAATTGCCCCTATCATGGCTGAAATTTTCAGCCCTCATGTGGGCCAGGCCACATGATATAATAGCCCATTAAATCACTCCTTTAATTCGTCTCATATCGGGCTTTCAGTTAACTGATTAACCAGAAGGCCAATTAGCTCAGTATAATAAATATGCATTGAACTAACTTAATTATTAACATATTAATAATTAATTTGAAATTAGCATATGCATTATATTATTTCTATATGATCCATTTGAGTTAATTAATTATAACGGTTCATAACGGTATATAATTAATTAATCAACTTATCATATATTCGCAGTACTCGCTACTGCAAATAAACAAATAATACACGTATGGTTAAAGTCCTATTTGTGTGACCCTTTGAGGATTTATGCTATGTTGGCCATGGAAAATAAATCACCATTTATTTCCATTAATCATAAGCGGTATCTAGCAACACGTTATGATTCCCAATTCGCATAAATAAATACTGTACCAATACAGTACTTCAATCCTGCATAAGAAAAAGTATCTTATTGTTTTGATTCCTATGTCACATGATATCCTTGTATAATCCAAGATAGGAATGTGTCATTCTTGCAGATTATACGTTTCTTGATCTAGGTTTGATCGCCTAGTTGCGCGCATACGATCCAACTCCATCAAGGGGCCCAGTAGATATCATCACTCACTAGGTGAACTAATGAGGGACATACGGTTGTCTTGATGACCAGTTTCTCCCCGCACAATTCAAGAGAACATAAATAAAGTCCGTATAGCAGCCCTTATCAGGAATCAGCGTTAGACGATATTTATAGAACCTATCCTCATGTGGAAAAACTGAACCATCTCAAACTCGGAATCAAACACGTATGAAATAAATAATGACACATAACACAATCCATATATTTATTTCATTGGGTCATGTCCTGTACTATGTTCCAGTAACATATACATATGCAATTAAGTCGGTAACTCCTTACCCATGATTTGTAGAACTTAATCATCACTTAACTTGCATACTAATCTTATATGATAATTAATGTTCCTTGTTAATTATCAAGATTATGGACTCTTTAGAGATATTATTGTCATTCTGACGAATGATCCACAGAGATCTACAATTCAGATCCTCAACCTGAATGATCTGTCAACAATAAACTCTAGGAACAAATGATCAAGCATCATTAATAACATAAACTAATATAATAGCCACCAACTGATTGGCTTCTAGGACATATCTCTAACAATCTCCCACTTGGCCTAGAGTCAATCAATAGTGACTTCTAGCCAGTGAATAATTGAGAACGATGTCATATATCTACATATATACATGTCTCGAACCTCAAAAGAAATAATACGCTTATAGCCAGTTACTCACACGTCCATTACGCATGGATGCTCAATAGCATCTCGTATACTGCTTAAGGTAAAGGTTATGTCAGAGTCTTCGCTGTGTTTGCGAAACTATCCACTTTTGGTTGAACCTACACATATATATACTCCTATATATATAGTCTTGATCATCATCATATGAGATCAAGTGATACTGTCATAGATCATAGTTGGATCACCAATCAGATATTGGGTTCTTCAAGACTAAGCTATGGTTCGAGATGCATAGAATCATATCAGCTTGACTGAGAACATCTTGATCCAAACTATTCTCTTTCGTTGCTTCACAAGTTGCTATCTATTTTGCTTTGGTGACGGAAACGGTTGTAATATCCCATTTAGAACACCTTTTAAACTTACAACACCACCTTTAAATAAAATATGTAGCTCAATTGTGATTACATCAATCTTTCGAAATCTGGCATTAGTGTAACAACTTACACGAGCTCTTTTTTATCATAGATGAAAAATATATCTCTCTTTCTCATAAGGTACTCGAGAATATCCTTTGATTATTGTCCAAATGCGTGTCTCTTGTATCCATTTGACAACTGTTTGTCATACTTCTTGGATACTACACATTGGGGCATGCACATAAGTATGGCGTATATTATGAAACTCATAATGAAAGAATGCTTGAACTGTTTCACGCACTTCTTCTCGAATTGAGTTGCAATAAACCGAGTTAAACTCAAGTTATATGTCATATGACGCGATTCGACATAAAGTCCAGCTTTCATGTTTCTAGAACTCTTCGTCATTATATGCACATTCGCCGAAACCTAACATCCATCATAATCTATCTCCATAGATTTTGTTTCCTAGGATTTAGGTGATCTTGCCCAAGAAATCATTCTTCAATGAGATCTTGACAATATTCATTTAATCAATGTTATTTCCCAATTAATATCCAGTTATCTTGTACAATATAGATGACACAATTATGCTCCCACTGAATATCTTGTCTATACAAGATACTTTTGACGAAGATCAACTCCTTGACTTCTTTGTCAAAATATTTATTCCACAGTACTCTCTTCGATCCACTAATGGATCCTTGAAGTACGCATATGTTTATAGCAATACATCAATCAAGACCTCGATTTGTGTCAAATACACATCTTTTTTCATTCAATCAATGAAGGCGGTTTTGATGTACCTTTCCATATATCAATATATATGAAATGCAACTATTGCTAGAATGATCTTTATTGACTGACTTATAAATAGCTACAAGTGAGAAACCATGCTTTGTACATAGTCAACTCGTCATCGACTTAGACATAGCCACAAGCGTGAAGCTGTTCTTTGTACATAGTTGACTTGCCATCCATGTCAATCTTTCCTTTAAAGATCTGAATGTTCTTGACGGATTGCTCCTTCATGAACATCAACAAAGGTCCATACCTTGTTGTTACACATGGATTGCACTTAAAGATCACATTGGTTCAAAACATACTTGTGGAATCGGGTTCTTCCATCGGTTCTTTAATTATCAACGGATCCTCATATGCCAGGTACGAGAATGTCGTGATGTCTATGCACCTTTCGGTTAGACAATCACTTTCGTTGACCTTTTGTAGGATTAGTGCTCGAGGTTCATGAACCTCTTCCACAACGATTTGTAGAATAAGTTCTCGATCCTCGTATGTACTGAGTTTCTCAAACATCATCAGCTCGTGAGATGTTTAAGTCATCATTAGAAACGAGCGTGCTAAAGAACTTCTTCCTTTCACAACGACTTGTGAATGAAGTTTCGCTCAACTCCCACTAAGCACCATGTATGGAGTAACAAGTTTTCCATAAAGGATACTTCTTATAGTGACACATAAACTCCTTTATGCTCACCTTACTCCCACTACTTTATCTTGAGAACGTTATTCTCCAAGACTATGTCATGATTAGCAACAACTAGATTGTTCTTACCATGTTCGTAGAAGTAGTACCTTTCGGTTAGTTTAGGCATCCTACAAAATATTAAGCGTCATATTTGGGTCAAAGCTTATTAATCAATAAACCTTGAAATAAGCTTCTTAACACCAAATCTTGAGAAATAATGTACTTAGAGATCAAATCTTGTAAGATATCTTTCTCAATAGACTTCGATGGAACATTATTCAGTGTAAACAATATTGTCTTCAAACATAAGTCCCTAATATGAGTCAAATAAGTCAATTTGATTTATTATCGATCGAACGATATCAAATAGTGTTCGATACATTCATTCTTTGACACACTATTTTCACAATGTTCCTCATAGAGTGAGTTATGAAACGACTTTCACACTCTTTAGATAATATCTCAAATCATATGACTTAACTATTCACCATGATCAATTGTAAGACTTTTCTTTTCTTGAACGGTCTCTTAACTTCACACTTGAACTCCTTTGAACTAGTCAAAAAATTCATACTCATACCTTATCAAATAGATACGTTAATATCTACTTTGATCGTTGGCTAAGTGGTAAAGTCTCAATAACCTTTCAGTACACAAGTATTTATAGGTCTATATACATCGACATGTACAAGTCTTAATCAAGTTACTTGTCCTTGAACCTTTATAGGTCAAAGGCGCTTTTGTCATCTAACAAACATGATTCGCATATCTCTATTGATTCGAAATCGAATTGAGCCACGAGTTCCACGCTATGTAGACTCTCATAATGCGATTCTCGTTTATGTATGACTAAGCGGTCATTTCACATGAAAGTCGAACACTTTATGTGAAGTCTTACGCATCCTATTTGTCATTCAAACTTGTTTATCTATTTCAAGTATATTCAAGCAATAGGCATGAAATCATATAAACAAATCCATAATAAAAGAACATCGCTTGTCTTTTACAAAACGTAATCATCCATCATCTATATGAAATGGAGATAAAGTTTTAGGATGTAAGGAACGAGGTACTCGACCTACAGTTCCTATTAGTAAAGACAACTCTACGTATCCAATGGTAGTGACTTAAACGAATAAACCATATCCTTATACGGAGTTTACTTTACTAATCTCGAGCTTTCTCTCACTCTTCATTGCCTACACATTTCATTAAATGCGAGCATATGAACTAGTACTAAGTTACTGGTATGAATTTAGAGATAGCGAGATAATTTGAACGACAAATACTTTCGAAAGTTTAGAACATTTCCAACACAATAATCATGGTACTTCGGACAACCTTTCAAATGCCTCCATAAATGGCAAATGAAACATCTCATGTGACACATGGTCACAATTGAGGGTCTCGAAGTCTCAACTCAAACTTAAGCGAAATATTTCTTAAATACTTAGCTAATTACCATTTGCACAAACAAGTTTGCGAAATGTAACATCATTTCCTTCATTTAATTAGGAAGAGATAGCATGACAATATCAACAGTCCTTTATATCGGAGATCTAATATCTCTAGTTGCCAAATAGCTACTCAAACCTTTCGGTTCGTAAGCCATTGGAACCTTCATGTACCTTCTCAAAAGAAGTCTCTCTTACTTAATTCATGCTCCATTACTCGATCATAAATGATTGACTCAACATCTACTTTCTCTAAGAACTCCTTCTTGAGTAAGTGAATGCGAGCGTAGGAGTCATATCTAGTCCGTATGAATTCTATAATCCAAAGGTCTAGAGATCCTAAAATGAGAATATCAGCATCCGCTTTATTGAATAACTTTTCGTAAAAGTTAATTAATCATCGCGATGCTACGTTTGGGAAGTTGAAGAATATTTTTGGGAATAAACATGCTCAAGTTTCTTTTCGCCAAGAACATGTCTTAAGAATCGATATTACTTCTCCAAGTAAATACCTTTAGAAACGAGATAGTTCAAATTCAAAGATTGATCGCAACGAAATTAATACATTTAGTATCTATAACAATTTCAATTTAAGGTCATTTAGTTTATGCAATGTTTTATTTATAACAATAAACAAAACTCCCACTACATTTATTTAATGTCCCAAATGTAGTTGGTTTTCCAAGATCTCCGTTTTCATCAAGTAAAGCCTGCTATGGCACGTCACCCTACTTAACTAGACAAGGTAGGTTCTCCAACCAATCATATCAACCATATGACTCTTGGTTTGTGAATATCTATATATTTACAAACTTCGCCCCGATGTTCAAACTCTAGTTGGGTCCATCGATAAGCAACATCTCTCTATTTGCTCCTAACAAATCCATTTATTTGTACCCCGACTTCCGCATGACAACCATGACGTCCGCTTGGGCGGACCGCGCCATGAGAGGGCAAGCGACGTGAAGGGGATAGAGAGAAGGAGGGCGGTCGACTTAATCAAATTAATTGGGACAATCATTATGCGACTTTGTTTGGTGGTCGTGTCAGCATACACCCATACCTATCCTATGACATTTCATAGTATGCAAACAATCACATAATAAGCATCTCAAGACACAACCATTGTTGTGGGTTTGTATGGCTCCAGCTTGCATATTAATCTTCGCTGCATCTCCATGTAGCAAGACTAATCTAATTCAAGCCCTCCCACTAATTATAATGATCATATCCTATAATTAATGGACATAAATACATGTGAAAAAATCCTAATTCTCTCCTAGGCCTTAGGGGCATGCAAGCCTCACAAGTTACATTAAAATTAATCAAAATTAATTAATGGCACCAAAGGCCGCATTACACACATTCACACATGCATTCATTTACAAACCACAAGGCATTGGAATCTTGAACCATACTAAACCCACGATCCTCCTACAAAAACGAGTTAGCACATATACAATATACATGTTCCACTAGTTTTTAATTAACTTCATTAATTAGAATCTTTGTGTATGCTTGTCGCTCGTTTTTCCAAATGCAAATAGGTTTAACATTACAACTACTTGTTTAAACCTTTGAAATTTAATCAACAAATCAAAAACAGAAAGGAGGGTATTTAAGGAGCATTCTAATTAACATTTCAACTAATTTGATTAATTAGAATATATTTTAACTAATTAAAATAAGCAATTTGGGACCCGATAAAATCCGATATTTTTCGGTCACCAAAAATTCCGAAAAAAAATTCAGAGAGCTCCTTACAATGAGTGTAACTACCAGTAAAAATTTCAAGGAGAGATCAGCTACCATCAGGGAGAACCAAAAAAGACAAAATCTGAGACAGCGCGCGTAGCGCCGTTAGAGAAAATTCTGTTTTGGCCTCAACCTTTCGGTCTGTGTGATCATCCCCTTGATATTTTTCAAGCAAACAATTTACATAGAAAAATACTTTACATACTAGGTTATCATTTCATAAAAAGAAAAATACCAAGGTCTATTCAAAATCATCGAGTTAAACGGCAAACAAACAAGAAGCCCTGTTCTGAAACAGACTGACGACTGAAACCATTTGACCTAGTTGAAGCATCAAACCTTAAAGAAAAATTATGAAACTAATTTTCACAGAATTCTAATTCGAAGTTGAACAACTCTATTCAAACACTTTTCTATAAAAGTCCTTCAATAAATTTAGTTTTTCAAAACAACCAGCTTGTTCAGAAAAACAGATCGGACGACTTCGATTCTTTCCATACTTGAACATCCATATAAAATCCGAAACAGGTAACAAATTACACATATCCAGAAAGAGTATCAAGTCTAGATTAACCCTAGCCAAAGATTACAGATAGATATTTTTCAAAAATACGTCCTTTTTGCCATACAAACAGAACTGTGCAGCAGAACGGCAGATCTGCACACCGTTACCGTTTAATTCACTAAAAATTCATAACTACTTATAAAATAGTGAAACTAGTGCCAAAAGAACTACGACTCAAAGATCTACAATCTCCAGTAAGAGAGAAAAAATGCTAGAGAAATTTACATTATGAAAAACAAGCAATAATACAGAAAAACAGATTTTTTCCAGAACAGCAAGCACACACATCACTAATTAACTTTGTTAATTACTAATTTCTCGATTTAAAATGTTAAAAACTTGAATAACGACCAGCGCTCTGATACCACTGTTAGGAACTCAAGTCCATGTGCAATTTTAATTTATATTAACATTTAACAAGCAACTAAAACGCACGAAAAAACGGATCTAGTTATTCAAGTCATTTAACACGTAAAAGGAGAAGCGTAGGAGGTTACCTCTTCCGAAATCGTATTCGGAAGGCTTGAATCCAATCTCTTGGAGTCGGTGGCGTGCTCGTCACCCTCTTGACTGCCTCCGGTTGCCTCGAGTCCACCTAGAAGATTAACCAAAGTCTCAAGACAAGTGCTAGCTTGTCCGAGACGATAGCTAATTCCCTTTTGATTTCCTTCGCACGATTAACTGTTTAACTGGAAGGAGAATCGCTCAACGCATGAGCTAAGAGAGCAATTAAAAGAGAGCAATCAATGAGAGAAAACCATTTTTCTCTCTTGATGAACAGTACCGTGAATAGTATGGCGGCCTAGAGAGGAAGAGAGAGAATGTTGTTAGGATTTGTGCTGACTTGTTCCCAAAGAAACAATCAATATATATATGGAACGTTTCCATAATTAGATTTCTCTCTTCCTATTTTCTCCTGGACGAAATTGCCCCTATCATGGCTGAAATTTTCAGCCCTCATGTGGGCCAGGCCACATGATATAATGGCCCATTAAATCACTTCTTTAATTCGTCTCATATCGGGCTTTCAGTTAACTGATTAACTAAAAGGCCAATTAGCTCAGTATAATAAATATGCATTGAACTAACTTAATTATTAACATATTAATAATTAATTTGAAATTAGCATATGCATTATATTATTTCTATATGATCCATTTGAGTTAATTAATTATAACGGTTCATAACGGTATATAATTAATTAATCAACTTATCATATATTCGCAGTACTCGCTACTGCAAATAAACAAATAATACATGTATGGTTAAAGTCCTATTTGTGTGACCCTTTGAGGATTTATGCTATGTTGGCCATGGAAAATAAATCACCATTTATTTCCATTAATCATAAGCGGTATCTAGCAACACGTTATGATTCCCAATTCGCATAAATAAATACTGTACCAATACAGTACTTCAATCCTGCATAAGAAAAAGTATCTTATTGTTTTGATTCCTATGTCACATGATATCCTTGTATAATCCAAGATAGGAATGTGTCATTCTTGCAGATTATACGTTTCTTGATCTAGAGTTGATCGCCTAGTTGCGCGCATACGATCCAACTCCATCAAGGGGCCCAGTAGATATCATCACTCACTAGGTGAACTAATGAGGGACATACGGTTGTCTTGATGACCAGTTTCTCCCCGCACAATTCAAGAGAACATAAATAAAGTCCGTATAGCAGCCCTTATCAGGAATCAGCGTTAGACGATATTTATAGAACCTATCCTCATGTGGAAAAACTGAACCATCTCAAACTCGGAATCAAACACGTATGAAATAAATAATGACACATAACACAATCCATATATTTATTTCATTGGGTCATGTCCTGTACTATGTTCCAGTAACATATACATATGCAATTAAGTCGGTAACTCCTTACCCATGATTTGTAGAACTTAATCATCACTTAACTTGCATACTAATCTTATATGATAATTAATGTTCCTTGTTAATTATCAAGATTATGGACTCTTTAGAGATATTATTGTCATTCTGACGAATGATCCACAGAGATCTACAATTCAGATCCTCAACCTGAATGATCTGTCAACAATAAACTCTAGGAACAAATGATCAAGCATCATTAATAACATAAACTAATATAATGGCCACCAACTGATTGGCTTCTAGGACATATCTCTAACAGATTCTGATGAGTTTGAGAAATTAGGACCACTCTAATTGATTAAGTGGTATTCTGAAAAATCTAGACCACTTATCTCTGTATAATATATTATTTATTCTATATATGGATTGATCTAATTTTATTTAATTTTGCTATGTTAATTAATTAATAATTATAGAGAAATTGTATCATTAAATAACTTGTTACTGAATTTTATAGCTGATCGATTTTGTTTGATTCTTTTATTACCATTCCAACCCTCACACCCGATGACCCGTTGATGCTGGATGTGACCTGCATAGAGTTGATTCTAAAGCGAAGAGGAAACAATTTCATTAAATCATTTCTTTCTTGAATTATGATGGAGCCAAGTTTCATGAATCTCTTTACGTAGGGTTGGGTCGTGTTAGATTCAATGCAATTAAATCTTACAAATTATGTCCGAATCTTATTATATTATGTATTACCATTTTTTCTATTCTTTGATAATATATATCCCATGCATGTAAGACGATTCAATTCTAATACAATGTCCTTTCACAGAACTAAGGTGGCGGCAATACAGGTTTCAATTGGGTCGGATCAGATTAGTGTGACTTTTGAAATGTATTGGACCCGTTACAGGTCAGATAGACTCTGAAAAATTATAATATAGTCACCGATCAAATTGAATAACATTTCGGTTTGTAACATCGAATAAATGTTTGGGAGTGCAATCACCATCGTTTAATTATGTATCAAGTCTAGATTCGAGTTATATACACTTTTAAATAACAATTTAAATTGTACAAAATAAAATTTTACCACTTAGCATTGAGAGATCCCAAAAGAACTTCAACATTGGAGACAACCTTCTGACCAAAATGATAAATTTGACGGCATATATTGTAAGATTGTTTCATATTAGAGATAATTCATTACAACATATATATATAGAGAGAGAGTGTTTTGCTATGGTGAGTTGCAACTCACCAAAGGATCGGTGAGTTGCGATCAAAACTTCTAAATATAGTTCAAAATTACCAATCCAAACCGTCCAATATGATCTCCATGCAGACCAAATTTTACAATTTTTCAAAATTTTTAAGTATTTTTTTAAATTTTAGAAAATCGTTAATCTAATTAGTTCTGATTTGTCATATATATATATATATATATATATATATATATAAAATTAGAGATATGCTATGGTGCATCGCGATCATTATCCGCCAACCATTTTAAAAATTGACAAATCTAATTAAACAAATCCAATCTACATATTGATCACATTACAAACCAAATTTTATATTTTTTGAAATTTTTTTACTATTTTTTTTATTTTCTAAAACTTTTCTTTTTTGGATACCAATTAATAATAAGAAGATATAAAAAATGGCAGGTTTTAAAAAATTAGAAAAAATAGTAAAAAAAATTTTAAAAATATAAAATTTGGTTTGTAATGAGATTTCAATATATAGATTGGATTGGTTTAGTTAGATTTTCAATTTGTAAAACTATCAACATATATAGTCGCGATGTACAAAAGCCTTAATACATCGCGATGCACCATAGCATTTCCCTCTATATATATGTGTGTGTGTGTGTGTGTGTGTGTGTGTGTGTATGCCCGCATTCTTATTTCCTAAATTATTTTCAGTTTTTTAGGCAAAATTCTGATTATATGATATAATATAATGAGAATATCGATTGTGAACCATGATGCATAGAGGGCTCCGTGCACCATGACCGTTTTACTATTAACCAATCTAAATTGACAAATCTAAATTAACCAATCCAATCTATATATTCAAATCTCATAACAAATAAAATTTTACAATTTTTTTAAATTTTTTTACTATTTTTTTCGAATTTTTTAAAGCTTGCCATTTTTTGCTACAAATTAGTATATTTATAGCAAAATATGGCAAGTTTTAAAAAATTCGAAAAAAAGAGTAAAAAAATTTCAAAAATTATAAAAATTTGTTTGCTATGAGATTTCAATATATAGATTGGATTTGTTAATTTAAATTTGTCAATTTGCAAAATCACCGATCAAACGGTCATGGTGCACGGAGCCCTCTATGCATCATGGTTCACAATAGATATTCTCATAATATATACGTATATGTAAAACCTTGTTCTCCCCTAAACTTGGTTTTCTAACCTTAACTAATCAATAGGACAAATTTTAAAAAAAAAATTGTCCAGGAGAATGTGCATTAATTTGGTCACCTCTTTTTTTTTTTTTTGGGGGGGGGGGGTGGCGCCGGGTTGGGGGTTGGGATTTGGCAAATCTTTTGCGCAATAAAAAATGTTATATTTTTATGTTAGGAGATTCGAGATCTGTCACTAGAAATTACGCACGTACAAACAACGTACAAAGCAATTTGGCTCCAAGAGATGCGAGTATTAACAATTCGTGTCATTTGGTGCAAATAAGGTAGTGCTTAATTGTTTTCACATATTCGCGCGATCGGCTTCTTTTCTTGACAGACATAGACGTTGTGTTTCAGTGTTTCCGAAAATATTAGGACCGATATCAGATTGATGATTGCAATTGTTAAAGATAACATAATTGAGTTTTGCTCTTGCAACATATTTTTGATTAAATTACTTATCAATTATTTGGTAAATTTGTTAAAAAAAAACTAAATAAAAGATTGATTGAAGGGTAATTTAATTAGTTATTTAGATGAAAAAAAATATGTTGTACATGATAAAAATTTATGTTGTCGTTAGTAATTCTCCAGTTCAGATAGACATAGTGAGTTTTTCACTATATCTTTTACATTAATTGCAAATTTTACTCGGCATAATTTTTTACTTATTCAGAACATGCCATTAATTTATTCCACTCTAGGTTGATTCTAACTATAAAGACCCTATTCCGTACGTCCTTCTCAAAATCTATCCGAGTACTTATTGATTTGAGGATTCGCCATTTCTAACAGAGAGTAGAGACAAAGGTTGGCAAGTAAGATTACATAACGAAAACTATTCTGTAAGTATATATCCCTTTCTGCTCTTTTAATTGTACTTGAAGAGTAAACCAAAACCTCAGAAGCTCACGCCTCCTACAAAGTTTGATCTAACTACTAGATTTTAAAATCATTATTGTGAAAAATTTGTTTGAAAAACTATGTAATCGCTTCTAGTTCTTGATCCATACAAACATAACGTTTTAGGATGTATTGTGAATTTCGTACTCATTTTCGGGTTTTGTGGCTCCTCGGGTTTTATGGCTTTCTTTGTGCTTGGTTGGTTGGCAGACATGTCCAAATTAAAGCATAGATAGATTCATTCAAAAAGAATGAAGGCACGATATCTTTTATTTTTTTTGCTAAATTAAAAATATATATTTGTGTATGTTTTCTTTAAAAAAATTAGTATTTGATTCTGATAAAAATAAGAAATTAATTTATTTTAATATTAGTTAGAATAAGAATTCAAAACCTTCTTTCTTTTACTTTAAAGATAAGATCGACTGAAACCGTAAAATTTTATTCTAATTCCTAACAATGTACATGCTATATATAAAAAGTACATCCATCGTAACATTAATTAATTTCCACTTTCTCTACTTCTCAAATTTTCAGCACAAATTGATTAAAGAGATAATGGAGAGAGAGGTTTTGATCGTTGGAGCTGGGCCAGCTGGTATTGCCACTGCTGCTTGCCTAAACCTTCACTCCATCCCCAATGTTGTGCTAGAGAAAGAGGATTGCTTGGGGTCCCTATGGAAGAAAAAATCCTACGACTGCCTCAACCTTCATTTAGGCAGAGAATTTTGTCAACTACCACACTTGCCATTTCCTAAACATGCTCCAAATTTCATTTCGAAGACTGAATTCATCAGATATCTAGATGAATATGCTGAGAAGTTCAAAGTTATTCTGAAATACCAAACATGCGTGAAGTCGGCATCGTATGACAAGAATAGCATGACTTGGCAAGTCATTGCATGCAACACCCTTACCAATAAAAATGAAAAATACTCATCAAGGTTTCTAGTGGTGGCAACTGGGGAGAACAGTGAAGGCTACACACCCCAAATTCCTGGTCTGCATAAATTTAAAGGGGAGACAATACACTCTATGTCCTACAAATCAGGAGCAAAGTACAAAGAAAAGAGTGTTTTAGTTGTTGGTAGTGGGAACTCAGGTATGGAGATTGCGTATGATCTAGCAAAACATGGTGCGAACGCCTCCATAGTGATACGGAACAAGGTGAGAATATGAATCTAAATTAATTTATTTCTTTCATAAGATCTAAAGTACAAATTAAACTAGTACTTATTACTTAAATCATTTTTTTTATTTCACTGCATTTTTTATTGTGGAAAATCTTTAAATTTCATATCATTTTAAGATCACTGTTTTTTCGTAAAGTTTGTTCCTTTAATGGTTGACATGCTCTAATATGTTGAATGCAGCTACATATTATGACCAGAGAACAGATGTTTTTGGGGATGAAACTAGTGCAGTATTTGCCTTTGAAGCTCGTAGATAAACTTATTGTGATGCTGGCGAAGTTAACTTTTGGTGATTTATCCAAGTATGGAATTTTGAGGCCCAGAGATGGTCCACTGAAGCTGAAAGCCATGACTGGTCGTTCTTCTGTTATTGATGTTGGCACGGTGCAAAAAATTAAAAAAGGAGAGATCAAGGTAAACCAATAAACTTGTCCATATCTTTCATATATCACTAAATTTTATGTGTCAACTACATCTATATAAGCTTCTATGGGATGTGTTTATATGGACATATGTTTGTGTATGCTGTGTGTATGCATACGCATTAATATATTTTTGTCCAATCGTATGTCATGTTTTCATCCAACAACAACCATACCAAATCATTTACAATTTTCTTTATCATTAAGTATAGCAGATCCTCATACTTAAAGAAATTATACTTTCTATTCAGTATTATATCAATAGCGAGCTAATGTGCTCACTTGTTTGAAACTTTGAATATATATATTCACTATTATATGAAACCTTCAAGCTAGTAGAATTTTTTCTCCTGATGAACTAATATACCCAAATAGAAAATTTGTTGCACCATTTATTTGCCCATTATAGAGCTACATTGCCTACATAGAAAAAACAAGATCCAATTGGATTTTTTTTCCTTAATTGATCACTGGTCTTGTCACAAAATTTTGACAATTGACACCAACTTAAAAATTCTTTGTAACTAACTATAGGTATACAGAGCGGTATCTTCCATCCAGGAAAGCAAGGTGCTATTCATCGATGACATGTCAGAGTCTTTTGATGCAATTATTTTCGCTACCGGTTACAGGAGTACTGCCAATCAATGGCTGAAGGTACAAATAATATACTTTTAAAATAATAATCTATTCCTAAACTCGTGAACTATATATATATATATGTTTCACTTCAGTCTTAAGTTTTACGTACAGTCTCTTCATTACTTAGAGCAAAATGATATACTATGAGCATATATTCTTGCAGGACGGAAAGGAAAATCTAAATGAAGAGGGATTTCCGAAGAAAGGTTTCCCAAATCAGTGGAAAGGAAGTAATGGATTGTATTTTGCTGGATTTGCGAGGAAAGGCTTGGCTGGTATCTCCATGGATGCTGTTAAAATCGCCAATGACATCAAGAAGGCTTATTGATGATTATATTTTGTTCCCTTTGTCAAAATATTTTTAATATTTGACAGAGCGATTAAACATTAAGTTAAATATTCTTCCTGAGAGGTTTTATCTCTAATAAGATATAGTGTTGGGTCCCTATATATTATATGGGATTTTCATTTTGGGGTTTATGATCGATATTGTATAAATGTAATATAGGTTTATTTATGTTTGGGCTTTTGTTAGATATAGTGTTGGGTCCCTACATATATATTATATGTTTTGGGGTTTATGATTATGTATGTTTGTTAAACTAAGGAGAGATTTTGTGTCGTTTGGTCTCCATTCTCTCTTGTATCGTTTTTTTTCCTCCAACAGATAACAGAGGGATTATACAATATGATTTTGCAAGGATTTTCAAATTCATCGAATGCAAAAAAGTGAACTGGCAATTGAATATGCCATTAAACATTATTATTATTATTATTATTATGGTTGGAATGGCATAGGATTCTTCTCAGCAAAGATGTGTTAAGAGAAATGGCTTTTATTGCCGACAAAATGAAAAACAAGATTATTGTTTTTTTCTCACAAAATTGTCCAGTTTGGTTCTGTTTTGTAGGAAAATTTAATTATCAAGGAATACCACTGTCGTATTAGATGAGTTAATTCATTTGATATTGTCACTTGACCCATCTAGTTCTGGTGCTGGTTAAATTTACTATGAATACTGTGAAATTTATGCATGGCTGAATAGAAATGATAGGTGTCTTAGATCAAATAATTCTCAGACACTCTGATCGGTGGGTCTAAAGACCACATCAATCATATTTTATTGGGTAGACATTTGGACAGAGAAGATCAAGCAGATGGTTCTATCCGTACGTGATGCCATTGACAGAGACCAAAAGTTTTTGAGTTAAAGTGTTAAACTTGAAGTTGTATCTAGGTCTGCTTTGGTGATTATCAGAGTGTAAAATAACTTGCTTTCTGTGGTAATGGAAAGCGGTGGATAACTCGTGTATTTAAAAAAAAATGAAAAAAAGTTTTAGCAGTTGGTGATCGTATATTATATTAACACCGAATATTTAAAAAATATATTAAGGATGATTTTTGTGAGCTTCTCTAAGAATATAGCTAGGGCTGTCAAACGTGGCCGAAATGCACGGAACAGTCCATACCGTTTGTTGTTCCATTAAGAAAACAGTTTCAGTATTTCATTTTGTTAACCGTTTCGTTTATGAAACGGTACAGAAATCCGTTCCGTTATTCGTTCCACTTCACAAATTACACATGAAACGGTTTGAAACTAGACTGAAACGGTCGAAACGGCATATACTTGTATCTTGTTTACCGTTTCGTTATTGAAACGAAATCCATTTCGCTGCCATTACCTGTTTCGTTAGACATTAACGAAACGGCATCACGCGTTTTTTCTTTCCGTTGACAGCCCTAAATATAGCTGGATACAGCTGTGTACTTGTTCATCTTTCCTTTATCTTGGTAGCATTTTGCGCCATTGGTTGCCGTCAAAATAATCACATCATTAATTAAGTGCCTTTCTCTCGGTCTCAGGAATTGCTGAGTAATTTTTGTCTGAACAAATTTAAATGTTTAACTGGCAAAATTTCTCTGATGTTATTCTATTTATTTATTTATAGTCTCCCAAATAATTTCCTATTTAAGATCGTTATAGTAAAAAACTAATAAAATCATCGGGTTTTTTTTTTTTTCTCAAACAGTGTGTTTACAATGTGGTGCTCATCTATTGCAACTATAGAGGATTCTTATATTTCACCCAGCTAGTAATTTTCTTATTTATTATTTGTTATGAAATTTTTCTATGGACCTTTCTTAAAAATAACAATAATTGAAACCTTTAGTTCCAAACAAGTAGGATAAGCTCGAAATAAATATTCAAAATAAAATGTCATGTTGCTAAACCTTTGTTAAAGACATATATTAAGAAGACAAAAACAACAGCGCAGTTTTATACAGGTATAAATTATCTTATATGCTCAAGTTTCTCAAAAGGTCCAGCATCGCCATATATAGAACAAAAATCAAGGATGAAAAATTTGCATCTAGCCGCCCGTAAAGTATATATTCTAATCAAATGTGAATTTGCAACTAGACCATTTATTGCTGGGTTAGTAGCATCGATCTCTTTTCTCATGTTTATTCCGGATCAGCTCTATACAGGTCGGAGCAGCTGGTCTGGTCTGTACACTGTACTCTGTACTATCTAGAATTCTAGATTCTTCAATTAATTCTTTTCTTTTCTTTTTTTTTTTTGGGATCAAAGGCCCGGAGGCAGATTCATCAAATTTGTGGTGCTGTGTCTCGGTCAATAAATTAAAAATAATATTAAATATTATTAAATCTTGAAAGTATTACTAAAATAATCAGAATTTTAACAATATTTTTCTAATATCGGACTTTCAAAATCCGATACCAATTAATATCGGTCTTTGAAATATACCGAAAGAACGATATTAGCTAATATTGATTTTTCAAAGACCGATATTACCTTTTATGTCTTGTAGAAGAACAATACCCCTTCTTCTCTCCCCTCATTCCTTGGTCGCGTGCGAAGACCTCTCCAGCTTCTTCAGGTATTTTTTTCAATTTATTTATTATTATTTATTTAATTGAGCTTATTTGATTAGTTTATTTAACTAAAAAATAGTGAAAATATAGAATAAATATGAATAATTATAATAAACAAACATTATATTTTTGTTATACTTTAAATGAGCTAATTGACTTTTAATTTTGAAATTTGGCATTATGTTGTGTTCTAACATTGAACCAAATTAAAGGAAATGCATTAAAAATAAAATTACCAAAATACAAATGAAATGCATTAAAAATATATATATCACCATTTTCATTAATAAAATACATTAAAACTTATTTAAAAATATTAAAAACAAATATTTTTCAGTTAAAATACATTAAAATTTATTTCAAAACATTAAAAACAGATTTTTTTTTTTAACCGGAAATGAGGTATAGATAATATCGGATTTTCAAAAACCGACATTGAAAAGCTATTTATATAATTCTGATTATTTTAGTACTATTTTTTTAAATTTAGTAATATTTTAATATTATTTAAAATTTCGGTGTATCTTGTGATGCTTCTCGTAGGACGTCGTCGACGTCGTAGCTCGCTAGACTTGTTTTGTCGTATCGTAGGCAGATTTAATCACGACGTCTAAAAACACGTCTAATTGTGTAAGTATTCATACATGTTTAATTAGCATTTATAATCGTGTCATGTTGTGGTAAAATATTTTTATCTACTAACGTGACACATCTAAGAACACGGTATATAGACGTGCTAATACAACACGTGTCACACAGTTAGGAAAGCAAGATGTGTGGACGTTAATATAGTACAAAATACCCATCTAGAGAAAACCAACAGAAACAAACATGAAACAGTTATTGTTGAACAATCATGGCTTCAATTAAGACAATTTGCAACATCTGAAACTTCACAAATTTCACCATTTCCAGAACACATTGGATCCGCATTTGAATTTCTCTTTTCCTTCACACTCAATCTCCAAGTCGTCACTGATGAACGGCACTTTCTGTAAATTACATATATATATTAGAAAAAGGACCTATGTATAATCCAAAATAAGTAAAAATAATTGTCAGGTATAAGGTGTAAAGTTGTATGAGCATATAGATGAACCTTTTGTTTGGCCAGATCTTGACAGCCGGTGAAGTTATAGGGGAACTTGCATGTACCGAATTCAACGGTGTATGCACGTGCAAAGTTTGCACCAACTGTTGCCAACCTCTTCCTGTCATTCAATTCCTGAATAAGAGATCATTTTTCTATTAACATCAACATAAGCAAAGCCACGGAGTAGAGAACAGGGAATTGATAAAGAATAAAAAAAACAGAGAGTTAATGATGAATGATTTTAAACCTTGTTAGCCTTGCTCTTCTCGAGATAATCCTCAATAACGTCAGCCTTGGCCGATGGTGTGATGGCAGTTGCGGTAAGTGCAACTGCAGCAAGACCAAGAAGCGCGGCTCTCCTCCCCTCAACAGCGGGTTGTTTTGTCTCTGCAACTCGTACCTGTTGCACCTTGGCTACCGGCAATTTGGCACTTACAGTAGCAGCAGCGGCACTTGAAATTGCACTCAACACACTCGAGTTAGCAGCCATTTTTTATTTTTCTATTCTTCCGAGATAGTGAGGTCAATTGGGAGCTTGATTGGTTTTTGGTGGTTTTTAGAGAAAGCACAATTAGATGTATGGTATGATGAGGTATAGCAGAGGATGAGCAAGGAAATGGGGGGGTTGTGGTGGAAGTGTGGATAAGGTGAGATTGCCTCGTGCCTGATTGGATGTTTTATGTCTTTGTAGGACCCACTATCCAAAATAGTGGCTGGTTTAAAAGGGATCGATGTGGGACCATTAAACTATTATTCACAATATTTTTTATCTTAATTCTCGGGTTTGAAATCATGAATTACCGAAAAATAACGGAATATACTTCTTCTGAAAGGAACTTGTGGGGCACATTAGCAGAGAAAATTTAATTATCTGACCTCTCAGTGACTACATATTAAGATATCACAATATGAGTTATAATTGTAAGAAAAATATGCAGAAAACTAATCTGTTAATTCTCTTCCAGCTTATTATTATGGTTTAGAGATGGCAAACCAAAGTACCAAACTACTAACAGAAGCAAATAAATAAAGAACCCTTTTATGTCACAGCATAGTTGACTGAAAATAAAATCCTCAACAGAAATAATATTTAGAAAAAGATAACCCGCACATGATATAATCATATTAATCAATCTGATATGCCTATTGAAGATCGTCAACAACCCAAAAAAGCCCAAAAACAAAATTCCAATCAAGCAAAACGGAAGACCTACTGTTTCACACTTTCACTTTCTACTTGAGTACCTCTTTTCAAGCTCAAACCAAGACTCCAACCCAATTAACTTATTGAACTCCTCAAAAGTTGCAAGAGAATCCAACATGTCCCTTGTTGTACCTTCCTCCCTCAACACACTCAAGATATCAACCAATGCACGGGTAGAAGCATAAAGGGTTGTCAAGGGGTAGAGAACTATATGGAACCCCATTTCCTCGAGTTCTTGAGGAGTGTGGAGGGGTGTAACTCCACCTTCAAGCATGTTACAAACACGGTAACCCTTCGTCCGGTGACCTATTTCACGAAGCTCACCGTTATCCCTTGGTGCCTCGACGAAGCATGCATCTGCTCCTGCCTATCGAAATGCTCAAATGATCAGAGAAAATAATAGATAAGAAGAATGTTTATAGGGGCAAAAAAAAAAAAAAAAAAAAAAAAGGAATTTCATGTAATCATTTTAAAATCAAGAAATTTTAGCAAATAAGAACCAGGGCCTGATGAATCGTATTAAATTAAAGTGCGGTTGCACTGGCCTAGGAGGAAGGAGATTATCAAATAATTGAGAAAAAGACCTCTACCATCAGTGCGTGCAACGACAAAAAGTTCCTAGTTCCTACTGTATTGAGTGGTCAGATACTCAATGCTACAGCTTGGGGTTGGTACTCTTAATTATGACTATATATATCATTCTTTCAATTATGGAAAAGCTAGATCTTATAAATTACAGGAAAAAAAAAAAGGTATCAGGGATCAATTTATGGTGGTACAATTATATATCGAGGATGGACAGGTGACAGTACTTCATGTGCATACTGTCCAAATTTAGAGACGATAGATCACTTTATTTCAGATGTCCAAATAATAGATTAATCTGGTTATGGTTTCTATGTTGAGAATTATGAAAACATTAAACTTGACTCAACAAATTCTGCACTGACCAGAAACTGAAGCTGATTAATGAGCGAATTTGAGTGGGCAAACGTGGTCATTTGTGGGAGAATAAATTATGGATTTAAAGCTTTTTAAGTCTACTTTAATATGGTGAAAGAATTAAGTCAATTTGAGCTTCCTACAGGAAGTTTTTGATATTTTACTGGATCATGTGCAGAGTCCAATTGAATGCTGTTTTTCAGTTTATCATTTAATGTACGAATTTTAAGAGCTGTTAACTGATGTTTAAGCTTATATTTTTTGTTGTTGCTTATGTAAGAGAAAGATTAAGGAAATAATAAGAAATTAAGTTGTTGAGTTGTCTTCCTCGTCCTTCTTCCTCAATTTGTTTTAACCACCATTGTTGTCCACCAAAAGCTTCCAACATTCTAAAACAATTTGATTGTAATGTTGAACCTTATTCTTTAGGGGTGTGTTTGGATGGAGAAAAAATAAGAATAAGAATAAAGAATAAAGGGCCGGATTTAGAATCCCGTGCCAATCCTTATTCTTATTCAAATTCCATAGTTTTGTTAGTATAAGAATAAGGGGCCGGATAAGCCCAAATTCTTTATTCTTGTGTTGTTTGGGTTGCACAAGAATAAAGAATTTGGAGCTTATTCTTATCCGAATCCTTATTCTTGCTTATCCAAACACACCCTAGAAGATTTACTACAATATAATAATTCTTTACATAGATCTTTATTAGGTGCTTTTCATATTTGTTGTGGAGCAATATTTTGGATTTTATGGGATAATCGAAACAAGATAAGTTTCAAGTCAGATAAGTACCACACATATAGATATACTGCTAACTTAATTAAATCTTTGCTTAATCATTGGTCAGTTTTATGGAATTCGCATTGAAGGCACAAGTTTTTGGGCTGATTCCTGACGTGAATGAGCTTCCTCTCCAGCTTGATCGAGCTTGAAAGATGACTGATGTGGAGCGATATATCTTGAATCGAGAAGGGGTGTCAAATAAAATGCTACTTATTTATGGACTTTTTATCATGTTGGTTTTTTTTTATTTTATTTGTGTGTTGCTATTGCTTTTTGTGATCTTATGAGATGGTTTGTTTTATGTGCAAAACGTAAGGGGAGATAATAAAGGAGCATTGGTACCGTATGTCGGTACCTGTGTGAATGGGGGTAGAGTTAGCTCTTGATCTCTACTAATTTTGTAATAAGACAATGTATATATTTTTTTTAGCTTTCTTTAATGAAAGTGGTAGAGCACAAAAAGGTCTGCTTGTTTCAAAAAAAAAAAAAATTATGGTGGTACAAGTTCTATTTGTTTAATAAAGCAGGTTTGCTTTTGTATATATATATGAAATGAGAGAGTGATGTCTGCAATTTTCTAAACAAGAATGAGCTCTGGTCCAATTTTAAAATATCTTTATACCTCCATATAGAGGTTGGCACGAGAAATTGCATCCGACAATCCAACCCTAGCCGAGGTGGCACGTGCATCAGTGCGTGCAACAAGGAAGAAGTCGTGATCTCCTATTGCATCTCTTGCTGAAGCTATTTTAGCTGCATGCTCTTCAGCTGGTATCACCTAATGAAAGATCAGCAGGTAGGGACTCCAGAAATGTAATCTAGATTTTGTATACACAATTGTACTACTTAAAAATTTTCGATGTGTCTGCAAGGAGTTCTACACATAAGTTCAATTCAGTTATTTTAGTGCATCACAAATGTCTTTATTTTTAATCCCTTCGTGTTTATTTTACTTGTGATGCTTGAATAATGTTTGTGAAGATAATGGGTTATTGGAATGAACTATGGCAGCATAGTTAGATACTTAGATTCATATATATAGCTCATGATAATTAAAAAGAAATTTCAAAAGAAAAAAATAACAAAAATTCGTGAGGATTTTTTAGTTACCTGTTTACCACGCATATGTCCTTGCATTTAGCCAAAAAAAAAGGAAGAAAAAAAAAAAAAAAACTCAGATGTCAATAAGGTGTCTAGAAGTTTGTAAAGGGAACACATTAAAGGACAAGGAATGACAAAATTCTGCCACATGCCAGGAATTCTTACCACATTTCTTTGGCCACGCTTGATCCTAAATTTCGCAAAGTAGCGCAACAATTAGTACAAGAACTCAAGCAAAAGAGAATTGTAATTATCTGGGGGACAACTGACATTTATGTAAAAAAAAATCATACCTCAAGGAAACAACCAGCAGCACCAGCTGCAATAAGATCTTGAACTGTTCTTTGCACATTTAAAGCATTCCCACCGCCTGTATCTACACAATTTCTTCAAATTAAACTAAACAAATATGCTTTGAGGCTATGTTAAGTTTAAAGCATTGAACACAGCCAAAGAAGTCACTAATTAGGACTGTTACCAAACCAGCATTGTACAATTTCAATTAGTATGTACCGGTGCATTGGGGTATATATAATAGAATAAAGAACGTACCAGCATCAGCAATTATTGGGATATGAGATGCAGCTGCACAAACAAACCTAGCTGTCTCTGCCATCTCTGGTGGCCTAAATGAAATAAAAAAGAAAAAAAGATTAGCCTTTTTGAAACCCCATAGAGTAATAGACAAAAAGTCGGAGAATGTGGATCAAAGTTTCATCTCAATTGAACCAAGGTGTAATAGAAGTGTACATTAAGTCGATGCAATTTATAATCAAGCATATATATATGACTAGGGTATAAATATTCAATTTGGCACTGATGAACTGGAGTATTAAGCCTTCACACTGAATCACATAATTAATTTTCCTGAGTGAACAAAATAACAGATTATTTGGGCTAAACTAATCATCCAAGCTTGATCATTATTTATGATTTTAGAATATTGATCGCTTCTTCTAACAGCTATTCAAATAGACCATTTCATATATTGAAAAGAGCTGCATATGCAGTGGCCATGAAAATTGTAGAATTTCGCATATCCATATGCAGCTCAATTATACTTTCCCGACAGAAATCCAGAATAAGAAAACCAAAACAGAGAGCCGGAAAAAAAAGAAAAAAGATAAGAAAACAGAGACATCCAAGGCCCAAAACAATCCAAATTAAAATTTGTTATGTGTCATGACATTTCGTGACACATTGTGAAAATAAATTCGAAAGGGATATGAGAGGGAGAGAGAGACGTGAGAAGGCCGAAGTCAGGTTTGGCAAGAAGAGAAGCTGAGAGCGCATAACCAGAGATAAACCCGGCACTAAACCCAGTTTTTTGTACAATCGCAGCCGAGAGAGCGTCGTAACAGCCTGGCATGAGCACCACGCCTTCCTTCTCAATCAGCTTGTGTATCCTCGTGCTCCCCCTGGCCGACGCTGCCACCACCCCGACGGATGCTCGCCTCCGGGCCGGACAGTGTCTGATCGGAGAATGCGAGAGTTGCGAGGGTTTAAAGGAGAGAGAGATGGAACACATTTTGAATTTTTGATTGACAGGAGAGAGGAGGAGAGTGGAGAGTGGGATTAAGGCGGAGAACGCGAGAAGAGAAAATAATACAAAAAGACGAAACGAGGCGGAGAGAACGAAGTGGCTTAACGGGTTCGATTGATTTCGCGACCCGGTCGTTAATGTACGACAAATATAATTACCGTTTTTTTTATTGGGATAATAAGGGTATATTTAGGCCTCTTATCGGATTTTCAATATACTTATATACAGGTCAATAGTGTTCTAAATACGTATCATTCCATACCGTATCGTCTGTATCGTGTCAAACACGTCATGTCTGGATTTCGTGTCGTGTCTTGTCGTGTCGTGTCTAAATGTTTCGTGTGTCGTATCGTGTCGTGTCTAAATTGTAAGGGATAGACACGCCTCGTATCTCCGCGTCATGCCATGTCGTGTCTTCTTTTGACGTGTCGTGCCATTACGTGTACCGACATATTTAACTTTTTAATATAAATATAATTTTTATATGGAATTAAAAATTGTGTTGGCCAAAATATGTAAAAATTATGAAAATAAATCTGCTTTATAATTAAATTAAAATATAAGTTATTTTTTTCAATTTTGATGTGAAAATATATATATATTTTTTTTTATAGTAATCCTCCTATTTTATTTTTTCGGTCTTTGGAATTAGCTATGTTTGAAAAATATAAACAAAATTACTAATTTACATTATTTTTATCATTTAAAAATTGAATGTACAAAAATATATAAAATTTTAGAAAAATAATAAACTCACTAAATCTTCTTTAACAAAATTTCTAGAAATAAAATCTAAATAATTTCAAAATACAAAATTATTTCAAAAGGAATATTTTCAAATTAAATACTTTTCAAAGTCAAGCATTTAAAAAAATAAAAAGAGAAGAAATTTTGAAACTTAGAATTCAAAGTCAAAATAAAAAGAAAATTGTAAAATTCAAAGAAAAATTTTAGAAATTTAAAAGTCCAAATACGAAATCCAAAGTTAAAACCAAAATCTCTTCAAGTTCAGTTCCTCTACAAGGGTTGAGATCAACCTAGAGAGACCTGCAATTAGATTCCTCTTGCTATAGAGGTCCCTTAGGAATTCTAAAAATATATATTGAATTCTCACTAAGTGGCATCCTTGCCTAAATAATTTCAATCCAACTCCTTTGGATTGAACCGCTGGTTTCATGTTTAAGGTTGAGATAAAGTGAGTCCTTATAAGTGACATGATATGTCCAAGGAACTCCGAACCAAGTTCCTCCTTGGAGTTGAGATCAATCTCAAGAGACTTAAAATCGGACTCCTAAACAAGTGGCCCTAAGAAGCCCCTGAAGCATTGAAAAATGTTAGATTCTCATCAAGTGGTCTCCTTGCTCCGAGAATTCCAAATGATTTTCTAACTCTTACAGCAACCCAACATAGCCTCAAGAGTTGTGAAATTCATCACACCAGACTGAGTTGTGTGCAATATGTTTGATTTAAATATTTCAATCTGCCAAGAGAATTTCAATCCAACCCCTTTGAACAAACTATGTGCAACATGTTTGGTTGAATATTGCACACCACTCTGCCCTGACCCTAGCTGGACTCTACGTGATTATGCCCTCTCTTTGAACAAATGGTCTTGCTTGATTTCACGCGAATAGAGCTTATTCACGAATAGGCTTATTCAATTGCTAATCAAACACAACTCTAAGGGTGTGTTTGGCAAAGGTTGAATAAGCCTTATTCCGAATAAGGCTTATTCGGGATGAAACCAAACGTGTTTTGAATAAGCCTTATTCCGAATAAGGGCTTATTCATTTTCTTATTCTAATACCATTTACATGGTGGAATTAGATCCTTATTCGGAATAAGAGGAGAGAGGAGAGAGAACGCTTATTCAAAACCTTATTCATTCTTATTCACTCCACTTCCAAACACACCCTAAATTCTGGATAAGTAATCAAGTAGTATAGACTATAGCACATTTGAGAGGCCGTGCATATGCCACCCACGTGTAAGCTCCATACACGAATGCATATGCCAGTTGTGTATGCAATTGATGTAAAAAAAAATAGGGAGTGGCTAGTGTCAAACATTTAGGACACATACACTTGTCCAACATGATAAAATAAGTGTCCAACATGATAAAATTTTATTATTAAGATTAGAATGGTAAATCCAAACTGCTCAAATTGTTCTATGTTATAAAATCTCCGTGGAGACCAAATTTTATATTTTTTTAAATTTTTTGTACTATTTTTTGGAATTTTTGAATATGTCAATCAAAAAAGTTATGAACCCTCCAATTTTGAAAATTCGAAAAAAAATAGTTAGAAAATTTGAAAAAATATAAAATTTGATTTCAACAATATTTTAATAAAAAGATCATATTGAGCTGTTTGGATCGACCGTTTAAAATTTTAATGGTTGATGTTTGGATCGTATTTGACGTCCTATATATTTGATTCTAGCATTACTAAAAAAAATAATATATTTTTTTATCTCTTGCACTGGATTGGCAGCGTAAGGGAAAAAGAGGGCGTAGTCACGTAGAGTCCAGCTCCCAAATCCCGACGCAAAAAAGTCTAGCCCATAAATCGTATGAATTGTCAGACGGTTCGGATCGAAGATCTACCGAAAAAATCAAAAATACGTTTATTGTTCATTCGAATTTAAAAAATCGAATAAAAAGTACAGAATTTTAAAAATACGGTTGCAAGATCGGATTCCTGGAATCCGATCAAACAAATCGCTTAGATCGGATTCCTGGAATCCGATCTAAGCTTTGATCGGATTCTGAGATACCGATCAAAGCTTAGATCGGATTCCAGGAATCCGATCAAAATTATGCTTTTAAAATTTAATTAAATATAATTTAAAAATTAATTAAATATTAATTGGTGCTTAGATCGGATTCTGAGAATCCGATCTAAGTTATATGCTTAATATTAATTAAAATAATATAAAATATTAATATTTATTTAAAAGTAATATTTATTTAATATCTATTAATAGAAAAAATTAATATTTATTTAAAAACCTCACTAGATGAGAGGAGGAAGAGTCGTAAGAACTTAAGTGGGATGATGGGGTGGTTTACTAGAAGAGACTCCAGAATGGGCGAATGCACGGTAAGAGATAGTTGTGAATGAGTCATCTAGTGGGGTGGGTACCGTATACCTAGTAATAAGTATCAGCCTGACTAAGTATAGAAGGTGTGGGGTAGGCGTAAGGGGCTGGCTCCTCATATGTGGATGAGCCTGAGTCTGAGGCTAGTTGTACCCACCTAAAAACTGAGTCTAAATTTAGCTGTACCCCCATCCGAGTACGGTGTTGGCACGACATAATCATGTTGGCACGGCACGACATGACATGAGTACAGAATTAGCATGACACGATCGTGTTATCGTGTCGTGTCATAATCGTGTCGTGTTGACAATCCTGAAAAATTAACACGATTTGATACGACACGATTCGACACGCAACACGACACGAACACGAACTAACACGACACGACAACACAAATTTAATTTTTAATATTTAAAAAATAGCATCATTGTTAATTATTATCTAGTGAGGCTTTTAAATAAATATTAATTTTTTCTATTAATAGATATTAAATAAATATTACTTTTAAATAAATATTAATATTTTATATTATTTTAATTAATATTAAGCATATAACTTAGATCGGATTCTTAGAATCTGATCTAAGCACCAATTAATATTTAATTAATTTTTAAATTATTAATTTAATATTTAATTAATTTTTAAATTATATTTAATTAAATTTTAAAGGTATAGTTTTGATCGGATTCCTAGAATCCGATCTAAGCAATTTGTTTGATCGGATTTCAGAAATCCGATCTTGCAACCGTATTTTTTTATTCGATTTTTAAAATTCGAATGAACAGTAAACGTATTTTTTTTTTTTTTCGGGAAGATCTGTTCTACGCAGAGAATATTGATCCGCATGACACGATGACAAAGATATTAGGATGCCAGTTATCACTTATCAAGACCGTTTTCTTTGATTTGCAAAGTTGCTATTAGGCGGTAGCATGGTCTCGTTTACGGGTACACTTAATGGGTTGCGGACAAAGTCAGAGGCCCATTGTAATGCCTAAAGGAAAGTAGAAACCGACTTGTTTATGTTAGGTCCAATATTTAAGTTCGGCCCAGAACACTATATAAAACCTATATACAATATTCACCTCTTCTAGTTGTAATTAATGGCAAGAATGATGCAATTACAACAACAAAAGAACTAATGTCTTTATAAATTTCTTCACCTTTTTTGTCAATTGTTTAGCAATCGTAATCTAAATATCTAATAATGAGAACTCATAATATCCCAACCAAATTAGCATATATAATTAAAATTTTCCACTTTTAATTTAGAATTACATCAAAAAATTAGCAACACCACACGTGTACACCATTACATCAGCATCAAGCTTCAGATCTATAACACTTTTTCTTGAAGAAAAATAGAGGTCAAGCCTCTATCTTAGATAGATCTATAACACTTGATCCCATGCTAGTATTTTTTCTATTCATTGTCTTCCAATTATATTTCTTTTAATTTTATGAGTACATGTTTGTTTACTTGAGCTTGATTTTCATTGGTATTAGTTGGCTGGGTTGTTTAAAAGATAGGCTGAGTTGGGTTCTAGTTTGGTTCCACGATAGTCAGAATGTGTCAACGTGGGGTGACCTTCTGATGTAATACTTGCTCTGCTTTACTGCATGTTTCTGTTGTTATTTTTATTGTCGTATTTCTGTGGCATCACTTGATTAATAGTGTTGCCAGTTACCACATATAAATTGTTGCTCATTTTTGTAAATAACTTGAGCGTTTTAGTTAGCATTTAGATAGGATATCAAAATGACCTTTCATTTTGTTTCTGATAGATAATTGCAATATCTGAATTCAATGGACCAATAGAAGCAAATCAAAGGCTCATACTGTCTATCCAGCAACAATAATTTTTCTATTCACTTTTCTTAATATTGTGCTGGTCTTATGGAGGTATCGTTTGCAAAAGTGATGTGATGACACAGACACATTTCAGGGCACCGTGGACAATTCAGAGACATCTCCATGCATAAACATGATAATTAGGAAAGAAAACTGGAAACATCAAGTTAAACCAAGAGAAATTAGCACTTTAGCAGAACACCCTATGGTACAGAAAAATCAAATATTTGTTGTCATCATTGTCAGCTACTGGTCTAGTAATTAAAGTTATGAAACCAATCACTTGTGCCACCGCAGACAAATAATAAAGCAAAATTCAATTGAACTAATTTGTTTATATTCTCTGAAAATAATAAATAAAGAAAAATTCATTTTCTTGCACAAAGAATAAAATCTTTGTTCAATTTTGTATCGTGAAATGTACATCAGACATCTTTTTGCAAAGTTAAAGGAATGGAGATAACTTACTAAGTTAAGGAAAGTGACTTAAGAACTTTCTTCAGGTTAGGAGTCATTTCTTGTTGTATAATACTACCTTAAATGGTACTAACATTTCCATGATTAACAGAAACATCTACAACGTGAAAGCCATCACCAGTTCAAATTTGTCCAAAATTAGGTCAAAGAAGACATCTATGTAATTTATGCTATTTGAATCTGTCAATATTTGCTGCTAGAGTAACTAATTAGCTATGATTCTTTGAAGGTTTAGATTTAATTGAATTTTATGCGTGTTCTTTGTTACAAGGTATATGAATTCATTTAAGCGGCCGACATAACGTTGCTGTAAAGTAATTTGAACAAAATGGGCAAGCAATATAGTGCAAAAGCATATCTAATCCAATTCCAGGTTAATTTCTCTATCAGTTTTGAGGGGAAATCATGACCTTTGAGGTACTTAATATATTATGAAGAAGATGTCATGATTTATTTATTATTGCTTATCAAGGGGAGAAAGAAATAGAAATAAGGGTAATATGCCTGCACGAGATTGCCTCTTTTATATGTTATAAAGTGAAAACACAAGGAAAGTGCGTTAAATTGATATAAGAGAATTTAGTAATTCAGTTAATCTCCTAACGCCCTAGTTTGTTCACCAATTCTTCTCATAAGGTAGGAAAAGTTTAACCAACAAGCTAGGTGGTTTGAAGTATACTATTAGTATCCCTTCGTTCTTCTCCTTTTTTTTTAATTAATTTTATTTTTAGCTAGTTTCTTTTCTTATTCCTGACCAAGCTAGCTATTTTTATCGATCTGGATGTTCATCATTAAAGAACTTTATGACTTCCACGTAAGGTTGTTTCACATTGTCAAAAGAAGTCCCCACATTGTTTCAAGATTTCCAAATATATTGCTTTAGTAAAATAATTTATTTGACATATATGGATATGATCGTTTACCCATTTGTATTTTGTGTGTGAAAATACTGACAGACGTAATGAACACATACAGAGAACGCATAGAGGAAAGTGTTCATTATCTAATTTGTAAAATTGGCCATATATATGTTTCATCATGAAAATTTATTGCATGCATGTGTTCGATCTCATGCATCTTTCGTTGAATTCCATGATTCTTTATCGCCAGCCTACTCTTGCATGATGAACTTATGGCTTTTCCTTTAAGATGGCTTTGTGAAAGTAATCAGAAATAATAAACTGAAAACAACCGACTTTAGTTTTGAACAAATAACTACCATGGCTACAACTTTATTCAGTGACGCATAACAGCTCTAAGTTTATTCAGTGACGCATAACAGCTCTAAGTCTATCTAAAAAAATTATCACACCTTTGGTGATAATAAATTATCACAGTACATTGATGAACTGAAACCTATTCTTGAATGTTCGACTAATTCTCCACGCCAACCCCCAAAAAATCTATAAAAGGAACATCATTTCTCTTCAATGGGTCATTGCTTGTACTCTCACTGACTAATTCATTTCCTTGTTCAAAATTCTCTTTTAATCTCATATTAGAAACGGGCAGTGCCACTTGCTTGTTAGCAAGCCCATAGCTATATCTTTGGGAATATACATCACCACTTGCACCAAACCTTAGGGCTGGTGAGCTAAAATTTGACCTAGAGAACGCCCAAAATGAACCAATAGTACTATCTCCTTCCTTTAAACTAGAGTTTCCAAAGTCAAAATGAAAACGGTGAGAATTATTTCTGGAATCTGTGCCAAATAGTCTGCTTATGCTGCTATCCGACGTGCTTTGCAAAATGTGATCTGAAGAGGGTCTTTTCGTATAAAGACGGGATCTTTCACGTTGACGCCGTGCCATTATAACATGCCAGTGGTTCTTAACTGCATTATCCGTGCGGCCTGGAAAGAGCCTGGCAATAAGGGCCCACTTGTTTCCATGAACCCTATGGGCAGCTAAGAGGCGTTCCTCCTCTTCTTCAGTGAAGGGTCTTTTGTTGATCCTTGGGTCAAGTTGGTTAAACCACCTTAACCTACAGCTCTTTCCTGTAATGAAAAATGGGATTAATATAATTACATATAACTTTAAGTACCAAACGCACTACGAAATATTGCATTACAAAATTCAGTTGATTGAAGGCCAAATTATTTAATTTCATTGGAAAATCGAGATATTGAGAAAATTATTTATTTTAGTTTATGATAATAAGAAGAATATATAAGTTCATATAAGTTCGCTTATTGTGGTTTGTGTTACATTTGAGCTGAATATTTATTTATATTTAACAAGAATATATATATGGAGCAACTGATAATATATATACCTAGAGATATATGTTTATGATAATGAAGAAATTAAACGAATAGGGTTAAGAAAAACATGTAGGTAAATAATGAAGAAAACGAATAGGGTTAAGAAAAACATGTAGGTAAATAATGAAGAAAACGAATAGAGTTAAGAAAAACATGTAGGTAATTAAGTTCCAGCGTTTTGGCATCATCGAAAGGCATATATATATATGTTTCAAAGAAAAAAAAAATAACAAGAATGACCTAATTAGAAATAGAGAATTAAAAGATAAAACTTTCTCTAGCTACATGACCTACAAACTAAAATGTTATGCCTTGTTTACCTAAATGTACTTCATCGAAAAAGTTGAGAACATTAGGATAGCTCTCAAAGATGCACGAACATCAGGGACGTGATCTTAATCTTTTGATCTAGATCAAACGTGCACGAATGATGAAACTCTTAGGTGAAGTTTTCTTAGATTGCGCGTGCAAAATTCTTGACAAAGGGCTGAGATCTGTTGCACTCCCATCTTAACTATGGTTGTGACTTAATTCGAGGGGAATTGACATGCTTACAGTTCTTATATTTAGTGGAAAGCATAGATTAATTATAAAAGTTCATCCAATACGTATATATTTTTTACTAATATGATAGAGAAACCCAAGTACTGAGAATTTTAAGGCGAAAAAGAAGAATTATAACCCATTGTTATAATTAATGTAAAGGGATTCCAAAAGAAAGAAGAAAAATTATATATAGCAACTATTGATCATAAGCATATATATGAAATATAATTGAATTTTTCACGACATAAGTATTAATTCTTCCTCTCTGGAAAGCTAAAAAAATGTCCCACTTTGTCCACTAAAATTTGGGATTACTGTTTCCTTTAACATCACAAACATGAGGCACTAGAAAAATCTGATAGCGCTTTACTTTTGGAAATCATCAATTTTTCATTGGTAGCACCTATTAACATATATATACTAAAATCTCGCAACTAATTAATTCCCAAAGCATGGCATCCAGCTGTGCTTGTATCAAAACGTATATGCATAAAATTTAGGAAATTACTCCAATTTGATATATTTAAAACAAGGGAAATTTATTAACGTTACAAAATTATCTTCAAAATTCAACAAATACAAAAACAAATATGCATAAATATGAAATAAATAATCACCTGATCTCCCTTGTAACTTTTCAGCAATTGAATTCCAGTTTTGTGGGCCATACTGCTCGACTAGTTGCCGCAACCTCTCATCTTCACCAGGTCTCCAATGGCCTCTGGGGCACACCTTTGTGCTTTCAGATGCATTGCTTGTAGATGAAGAACCCATATTTTCCACTTTATGCAAGTGCTTACAGGCAACTCAATTTATCAGGAAGAAATAAGTAACTAGCTTGAGAGAGGAGATTTTGAACTCGAATGAGGATGGGGTAGAGGGTATTATAACTTATAAGTATATTCGACTCAAGGGAGGAGAGAGTTAGGTTTTGTTTTTTAGGGCTTGGATGGCAAGTCCTTTTTCTCAGTTTTACACGAAAAAGAGAGAGAGAGGCTCTATAATAGAGCTTTCCACATAGAACCCAGGTACTTCAGTTTGACTCTCTCTCTCTCTCTCTCTCTCTCTCCAGTATGATATATTCCGAACATGCATACATATGCATCCGTGGTACCAGAAGGAAATAAATTAATCTAGACTAGATCAATCATGCTAATATCACTTGGGTTTGAGACACTAGCATGGTCAAAGGAAGGCTGCATTACAGTTATAAATGGAGACCAATATTTTACCAACACATAGGTGATCCCTATGATATGATGATATCCTTCATATCAAACTTTACCTGTCTTAACTATATTTGCTTAAATTATGCCACTTTTCTTATTTTTAAAACTTTAAAATATAAAATCTTCTATGTGACACATACATTTACAACAACTACGATATGCAGAATTATACATCAATAGTTAAAAACAAGTTGGCAGTCGCTTCATGTTTACATTAATATGCAAATTGCACAACGAACTAGATTTATTGAGCTCCATATATATAATATGAAGTGTTTTCAAGGTCAAGCATATGATGTTTGCAAAACTTATGGAACTTACAGATATATTCTGATAATCAGTACGTAAGAGTTCCGATCAAGTTCGTATGTGATCCTTGTGTGATTCATTTTTATCTTAGTCCTAAATTTGGTTGTAAGGACATGTTTGGCTTAGAATTGCTTTAACATTAATTAAGTAAATGATTGGTCCTTACTTTATTATCGAATATTTGACTTGACATTAACAGACCTGCTCGGGGAAATTTAACAGTTCAAAAACTAGCACCTCTAGTAGTAATTATTATTTTCGTCTGTGTCCTTGTTTAAATGTAAGTGAATTTCTATATATACATAATTGAGCACATCTATAATGTGTATTTTAAAACCATATGCACTGTAAATTTATATTAATGTTCAAGCTAATTAACTGATTGATTTAAAAAAATATAGAATTTATATGCCAAATTTCGTATAATACATGAAAGACAAATTACTGACATAACACACTTCCCAATGCAATTTTGAAAATATATAAATGCATTTCCATAATTGTTAGACCGTTTAAGATGATAGTTGGAGGGCACTACCCCAGCATTAATTAAATTTGGAGCTTGCTCCCTCGAAGAAAGTTAGGTGCACATACGTATATATATCCAAGTCTTATGAGCTAGTTAGGTTCTTACCATTTAAGATCATGAGATATGTACGAGATTTCAAAGCTCTTAAAGAGGCCACATGGAATGGCTAGCCTCAGAATAGCCACCATTTCATGGAATTACTATTCTTGTAGGGTGTAATTAAATCCAGCTGCTCAATAAGCTGTACTGTTCAACAGATGCAAGAATTTGTTGCGGTGTTAATTAATTATATTCTCTCTCTCTCTCTCTCTCTCAGAGGAGGTTCCCACATCCGTTAAACTTCCTTTCTCATATTACCATCTGAACTTTCTAGATATGAAAAAATTGGATAGGAATTCAATAAATAAACTAGCAAGCTTCACATACGGAACCCTATTTTAACGAATAAATGCAATATCAAAACTAAATAGAAGCAGGAGTTAGTTTCGTGGCAGCAACTTACTGCACCAACTTATAAAAACCAGAGTTTATTAGTCAAAGTAGTTTCACCAGCTGAAACTTGCTCGTTGCTAGAAACCGACGTAGTCTTGCACATATATCGGTTTGACTATGATCAACCTTTTCTCCATTTCAAGAATACCAGAGATGTCCAATCCATGGAGATAATTACAAATGGAACAAAATAAGGTTGGTATCATGACCTTGCATAAAATATAAGACCCTGTGCTGAGAAAAGTAATAAAAGTATATCATAATAACACAGCAGACATATAAGTAATTAATGTTGATATCTAATCCATTAAAAAATTATCAATTTAGACTATCCAAATGCATACTTTTTTAAGAAAATTAATCCATGTATCTCTATCTTTACTATTATAAAAGTACAAATTGAGGAGGTGTTACACGCTAGATCTAACGTGTAAACAGGTGTTTTTGCCGTTCGATCAATTTGATCTGCGGTCGGATATTAATCGTCATACGAAGTAATAATATATTTTGATTTTCCGTCTAATAAAAAAAACAAATTAAATAACATATCTTAACATATCTATTTGTATCGATGCTAGATTAAGCAATATATTTTTATTATCTAATATTATTTTGTTTCTTTATTTGCCCACATATGAGGACATCTTAATTAAGCTAGTATATATTAATGTAGTATCTATAGTATCTAAAATGTAAAATTAATTAGTCTGGCCAGTTTATATCCTGGGCAGCTTTTATGGAAAATACAACATTGCCTATATCAGTGCGAGATTTAGAAGGATAAAAGTACATATATACCCAGAATTAAACAAATATGTGAAATCCACATACCAAGTAAACGATCAAGATTTTCTTACGTCCGAATAAACTGGAGAGGAGTTAAACGGTCTTCCAGATAGGCTGTGGTAAGATGAAATAACACTCGCAACGGCCGTTATTATTTAAATACTTCTTTGTACCTAATCTCTTGAGTCTTGGTTGATAACCTTCATCTAATACTTGCTGATGTACTTCCTTTTTAGCCTATTTTATTTTCTTCTTAGTTTTATAGAAATAGCTTTACGCCTATATATTATTGCTTCTAGGAATAGTTGTAGCTCTCCACCTGTTTTTTAGTTGATGTATCATGCCTATAACAAATAATATTTTATAGGATCCAAATTTGCACATGTGATGGACCAAAACAGTCTAAAAAATTGTCGTTCAAATTTATTAAATAGACTTTATATGGTGAATATAATTTGAAATTAATAAATCATATAGAACTTAAAAATTAGAAGAAATTGCTCCAAGTTAAATGCACTGTAAATCGGAACCAAATTAACCAATCCGTAACCACTCTATTTAATGAAGCTATACATCTCTTCCCCTAATCAAACACATATATCGAAGTTTACTTGAAATTAACCAGAGATAAATCATATGTACATGTTTCCACATCCTTTTGAGTTAATATAGAGCGCATAATATGTAGTTTTTTTTCCTGGCAAAATTTACTAATTTTCAAACAGTAGAAAAGCAAAGTGCACGTGTATTCAATAATTTCTGCGAAGCTATGCAAAAGTGTGTAAAAAGTGGAGTGCAAGTTGTTAGAAAATCTTTTCACCTTTAATTTTTTCCCTCTCGGCTTTCCATAGATGAACTTGGAAACATTATTTTAGAACAAAAATAGTGGAAAGGTTAAAATTTAAAACAATAAAAGACCATGCATGTTTTTCAAATAAGCCGCCTGAAAATTCGTTCAAATCAATGAAGTGCTTTAGAAGGTTTGCCCTAGAAGCTTATCCAAAGCATAATTAAGATTACAATAAGAGAGAGAGTGAGAGACCTGCTCTATTATTGGTGCTATGTACCGGGCTTACTAACTGCTATCGGGGAAAATTCCATCCTCGGCTTGTCTGCAAATTAACATGGCATCGTCTGTGTGAATTCAACTTAAAATATTCGGACAAGTTCTAATCATATTCATACTTGTCTATATGAATTTATTTAGCAGTTCACACGTGGCTATGCCAAATTAACCCCGTGAAAAGTTTCCATGGTATTGAATTATACATTGATTAGTTTGTCATATAAATATGATTTTTCTAGTATCCATTGGAATTTACCTGCATTAATTGATGATCAGGCTGCACATTTCTCAAAATTGATTCTTAAGCAGCCGCATATATAACTACAAAATTTGTTTTTCTTAAATGTTCTATATTTTTCACTTTTAGAAAACGTGACCCAAATATATTTGCAGTTCCACAGTTCTCAGAATTTATCTCACCTTATCTCCGGTAACAGTTGCATGTATTGTTTCACGAAGATAACTGTAAGAGTAGATCATTATTCAGAATTTAAGGTTTGATGAATTTAAATGGTAATTTGTATATTCATTAGTAGCTAGAACAATTTTCTTTGATTTTTAATAACAGAGTATGCCACACTTGACCCTAAAAAGAAACTTATTTTATTTTAAATGGAAGTTTCCTTGATAGATCATAGGTAGTCTTGTACAAATGCATGTGTGCTTGGAGTAGTATGATATAGTAGGATGTGTCCAAAATTTTCCAAAAGTTACCCAAAATTGTACAAATGGTGAAAGAGACAAATGGCCAATACATTAAAGAGGAAGGAATGAGAAGAAAACCGTTTTCAGCCATCAAGCAAACAAGGAAAGAAACAACTAAGCCCCACAGCGACCCAAGCTATCTAAATCAAAGGTAACAACCTAAGTTATATAGTAATTAATAAATACCCAACAACTTGAATATGATATTATAAAATAAACAGAAAGGATAGCTATTTAGTTAGATGTTTATCATCTGCTAACTTCAAAAGCAAATGTCTTGATTAAGATTGGCTTACTATAGGTCAAGCTTTGGAGCATAACCGTGGTGTATATTGAATAATGAATCAAAGTGCAGGACAATTTTTCCATCAATAGAGAACCAGCTCTTGGTCTAATGACAAAGAGCAATGCATCTCAAGTGAGAGGTCGCAGGTTCGAAATCTGGCTGGAAGGTCTTTATAGACATTTAATTTAAAAATAAATTGGAAGGCTTGAACCCCAATTTATCTTCAAAAAAAAAATTTCCATCAATAGAAATACATATATAGTGTTTTTCTTTTTCTTTGGAGGAGAAAGTGGTTATAAAAGCATATTTGAAAAAGACCAAGGTTTGCCACATTTTTTTGGTGCCACAAATGCCACACTTTATTTTTTTATTTTAAATTTCAAAAATTTTAAATATAATCGTTCGATCCAAACCGTTGATCTTGTTTATTTTAATGACGGATGCGTTGTCCTAAAATTTTATAATTTTTAAAGTTTATTTAATACTTGATCAAGAGGTTGAAAAATGGACATATTAGAATTAATCTATTTTAGTTATTTTGATCCGTTCATTTTTTACCTTTTTATCAAGCATCAAATAAACTTCAAAAATTATAAAATTTTATGACAACACATCCGTCGTTAAAATGAACAAGATCAACGGTTTGGATCGGACGATTATATTTTAAATTTTGAAATTTAAAATAAGAAAATAAAGTGTGGCACCAAAAAATTGTGGCACTGGAACCTTGCTCTTTGAAAAAAATGATTATATTAATAGGACCAAATTGATGTCTGACAAGTGTGTGTATATATATATAGAGTTTTGCTATGGTGAGTTGCAACTCACCAAAGGTTCGGTGAGTCGCGCTCAAAGCTCCTAAATCTAGTTCAAAATGACCGATTCAAACCGTCCAATACGATCTCTCTATTGAAATCTCCATGCAGACCAAATTTTATATTTTTTAAAAAAATTTAAGTATTTTTTTCGAATTTTTAAAAACTGTCATTTTTGAACGGTTCAGAACTAATTAGATTAACTATTTTCTAAAATTTCAAAAAAATACTTAAAAATTTTGAAAAAAATATAAAATTTGGTCTGCATGGAGATTTCAATAGGGAAATCGTATTAGACGGTTTGGATCGGTCATTATGAACTAGATTTAGGAACTTTGAGCGCGACTCACCGACCCTTTGGTGAGTTGCAACTCACCATAGCAAAATTCTATATATATATACTTATAATAATGTCGCGAGAACAATAAAAATTAACCTCTTTTGATAAAGATTTAACTTCTGTTCAAATAAAGCATTGCAAGTTTGCAACGCGATAAATGAAATCAAACGGTCTCTCTGGCAAGCTGCATATGTCGCTCAAGTTTCAATATGGGATCATTAATTGAACTGTCTAGCGACTGACTTGTTAGGCCAGACTGGTAGCCTGCACAATTGAAATCGTTTTAAGATTGGTTACACTTCACCTTGAAAAAGTTTAAAAACGAAAATATTATATTGACTATGTGCTTCATTTCTATTTTCAAGGATCAATTGTTTCTAGAAATATGATATGTTTATTGCAATAGTGGTGCAATGATTGGTCTGCGCTTGCAACAGCACTTAAAACTATAGTGATTCATGCGTACGTGCATGTGTTTAAGTACTTCAATTGCACAAGCGTTTGGTGAGATTCAAGAGACTAAGATCCTATCACCTACTTGTAATATAAGATTAGTTCCCCAACAATATTTTAACTACATGACTCTCCGAAGTTTTGCGACAAAAGTCACAGCTACCAGCCACCTAAGTTGATTAATAGTGTATTTTAATACTCAAGCTAACATACATTTCACCTACAAACATAACACATGTTATGCTTTCGATTTCATACTTATTATATATTTCTTTCATGACGACAAATGGCCATATAATGGTTACAAGTTTATGATAAATCTTTTATCAAATTGACATATACATGACTGAAAGAACCATGTTAGCAATATGGCTATATATATATATATATGGTATATAGTAGCATATATGAACCAAAATTGTGTAGAAAGAAGTTGGTTAGACTACATCTTCAAAGGGAAGTCTAATGATAGGCTTTGGAATCTTATCCTAACACCATATGCCAAGTGCAATTTCAACTTGGCTTTGCTGAATCTAACGTTTTATCACTATCGCAGTCAATTCTAGGAGCTAAAGGTGCTAAAATAACTTGTAATTCCAGAACCTTTTTTCGTTTAATGAGTATCCATTTCAGGCTTGTGTCCTACCTGATGATGACGAAAATCAGTTAAATGCTGCCAATTGACAAGAAAATACCCAGAACATAAAAGTGTCCTCTCCATTCATATATAGCAGATTAGTAATATCATTTCTCAGATGGAGGTGCTGCTCATAACTCAATAAGGTTAATTAGAGGTGTCAACAGAGGATCGGTCGAAAAATATCGGGTAGATCTTATTTTATATTATTTTGCAAATGGTTCTAACCTATCAGAGTATCATGGGCTAAAAGTTTCACACGTGTACCTTTGTCGGCCAGTAAACGGATAAAAATCCGATCCGTTCTGTTTGTACATTTGTTAAATTTTGGATTTTGGAAAATAGAGACCTAATCAATCACAGTTGTTAATTTGCAGCTCATATTAACAATGGGTTTACTGTTGAATTTTCTTAAAATTTTTATATAAAATAGTTAGATAAAGAATTAGGATAACTTAATTGGTAAAATTACATGTTTGTTTCCGTGGTAATATAGTAGTTCAAGTTCGAATTACTATTGTAGTGTTTTTTTTTTTTTTCCAATTAAACTGATCTACAAGGTTAAAAAAATCTTAAAATTATGCTAAAAAAACAAGGGTCACATTAATAGGAAAACAGATCATGATTCAATCAGGCCCTTTTATTAACGGATAAAAAATTGTGAACATGCATCATCTACCATTAATCCACTGGTTAGCCTTGATAAGGTCGGATCCGGTTGAACATGAATTAATTGACTAGTCTAGTCGGGTCAAAATTGATGTACCTACCCAATGTTTATGAATGAAGGATCTCTCCATTTCTACAATGGAGAGAAATATAACTGGCTCTCATTTGTCTTTTAATTTAATTAATCATGTAGTTATGGAGCGTTAACTTGAGAACCAATTAGAAAGTGACAGCCCACCAAATTTAATATTCTTCTTTTCCGATGACAATTGTCCAAGAAGTCATTCATGTGTGCCTGAAAAAACTGCAAAATATCATATATACATACAACATGCACAAATGAGAATGTTATAATATTTGAAGGACTATTTTCTCCTAGTTTCTTTAAAAGATATAAATAGTTCACTATCCTTCTCCATTATTCTGCAATTCAGAGAAAAAAAAATGGTTGACTATATAACTATCACATAAAAGGAAAAACAACCAAAAATGGAGTTACTAATATACCAATTAGCTCACAAGACTTGTCTATTGGAGTCCTTTGTTTCGTAAAAACAAATTTTCCAACTTTTTTTCTCAAAGAAAAAGAATAATTCCCACCGAATAAATTCCAATAAACAAGATATTAGATATAGTGCGCTAATTATACAAGCAGAATAATTTTAGAGGAAATAAATCTTCCATTAAGTTCATGTCAGAATTTTTTTAATAATATATTTACCCGCACAGGAAAAATCGCACACAGAGCTCAAACAGCAGGAAAAATCGACCCAAATCTTGGTTTCAAAGAGTTTCATTTGCATATATATACTTTTCAATTTGGGGCAGAGCTTCCATTTAACACAAAATTAAAATAAAAAAGCTAACCATTCAAATGCAAATATTACTCTAGATAATGAAAATAATATCACCATAATCCAGTCACTGGAATCCATTTATAATAATTCAATTATAAATGCAAAACAACGGAATCCCAACCCGGAAAGACAGACATTAATAAAAGGTAGACTCTGTTTATATCTGTGAAATTAAAAAGTTTAACCGACATATCATATAAATAATAATTTAAACCGATTCAACTAACTCCTCCAATATTATAAAAATTCAACTAACTCATCTATTATATCTGAATTACTAGCTAACAATTCATCTAACACATCTAACTAAATGAACAGAAGTTTAACTAATGAGATCAACCATAATCACACAAATTGTAACTAACTAACACATAACTACCAAATGAACGCAAAAAAATTGAACAATTGAAATCAACTTACCTATTTTGAGCCCCAGGAGGATGCAACAAGTAACCCTGGACCATGCAGAACTTCCTCCTGGCCCAATTGGAACAAGGAAATAACAAACAAGCATTAGTTCTCTTTTTGAGGTAGGAAAAAAAAAACATGTATTAATTAAGCAATCCAATGTGCATTGTTAGCGTATGGAAAACTGAATTGGAGGTAGTATGTTGTCCAGTTGGTTGTCCTAATAGAGTCGTGCAAAAATCCAAATCATGCAACAAATATTTGATCCAGCGTCAGTAGAACAACTAGGCACTATGATTTGCTTCTTTGCCCACCGTGAAATTGGGCTTGTTCCTAGAAGGGCAACACAGTCAGTTGCATCGACTGCTTTATTGTCAGACTACTGGCTCAATGAGAGTGGCAATAAGCTCATACTGAAGTAATGCAGAACTAGACATGGTTTACCATGCAATTGAGACCCGTTTAAGTACAGAACAACCCGGTAAGGTGCTGTCAAATGTGAAATCTGTGGATTACGCATAAAGCGGCTCCACATTTGAGCAGAGGAGCTAATACCTGGTCTTGTGATGGTAAGGTAGATTAGACAGCCGACAAAGTAAGTGTATATATCCGCTTGGTTCAGATATAGGATTTCCATATTCTGGTGTGAGGGTGACATTTTGTTCCATGGGGAATTTTTTTGTTTTTAAAAAAAGGCTTTGAATTAGTTTTCTCATTATCCGCCGTATGTCTAATGTATATTTTCTTTTGGTTAGAACAATATGCTAAATCTATTTCAAGGAAATATTTGTAGTGGCCTAGATCTTTAATATTAAAAAAATGTATTCAAGGAAATATTCAACTTATTTTGAGATTAAATGTCATAAAGGACAACCGGGTTTCAAATCCGAGAGCGAAAATATGTTGCTCTTTGCCACTAGACCAGAGAAAAGTCGCTACTGACTATTTGTGCCCAGCAGACTTTAAAGCTCTTGAAAATTTTTCCATTCAGTCTCCAGAAGTTTGTTTCAACCCATAGTGAGACTTTGTGCAATCGACATAGAAACAGACTCTCATATGAGTAGTAGATTGTCATGAATTCTTTATTGATTGCACGCATTACAGTCAAATTCAATCCATAGGTTCAAAGGTACTCAGATTTGGGAAATTGTCAGTACTACAAAAACTTGTCAACAGTAGCGGCGGCATATCATGTTTTTAAGTTACGGATATTATATATATCTGGGATCATAAAAGAGTTCAGTACTAACGAAACTGCATCTACTTTGCATATTATAATTTCTGTAATGATTAAACATGCCTTACAATAGGCAAAACATCAAAATGACTTTGGTGTTTTCCATTTGGAACAAGGTTTTGTTGTAAACATTGCAGGCCTGATCAATAGTTTCGCTTCTAAGTAAAGATCATCTATGATATATATACATGTATCCTCATATCTTTCTGATAATGTTCATATCAGCATCCTTGACTTTGTTAATATGTTTTACTTTGTTCCGCGCATAATGCCTTGTGCACTGATATAAGAGTGCCCTACCGAGAATTCATGAATTGCACAAGCTTTGTAAATTTCAAATTTTGGGTCAGCATTCTTTCGTTAAAGAGAATTTGATAAGCTCTGGCCAAGCTATCATGTGCATTTCTTTGTTCCTTATACCAGAATTTGAATAGAACCTTCATTTTTTTTTTAATTATGGAATTTCCAGTTGATGATTACCCGAAACCAGACCAAAAAAAAAAAAAAATGCAAATCCACTGTGTTCTCTAATTATAAGTGAGAGCTTAAACAAGGGCAAAGAGAGAAAATTGGGTACATAATAGAGAACCAAATAAAAATGCCATTAATGTTTAACACATGCAAAGCACAATGCCACCTCGGCTTGGGCTTGAAGCTCCTCTAAGGCTTTTACTATGCTTTCCCTCTCAATCTCTGTTGATTCCTCATTACTTAGCATTTTCCTCAATCTGTTTAGGATAAAAAATATATATACACACATTACGGCAATAAAACTCAGAATATTTAACCATATTCTAAACTATCCACAAAAGTTTCATCGTACCTTTGAACTAATGGGGTATCGCCATGACCAGTAGCAATGATAAGCATGGAATTAACTGGCAATGAATTGTATACTTTAGCAATTTTGGAGTCAATTTCAGACAGCACATTTTTCAATTCAGGACACATGTCCTTTGTCTTTTTCCTAGCTGACTTTTCGTCACAAGTGCTCAATGAGAGCACCTCAGCAATTTTACATTTTAACTTCTCTGCATCTTGTGACTGGCGGCGCAAATAAGAGATCAACCCCGAAAATTGTGTCCAGATGAAATTCACCTTCTTGTTTTTCACCTAAAAGTGATAAAAATTCCAGAACATGAGTGCCATAGAAAGAAAAAGTAACAAGGCAAAAGTGGGACATAAAATCTGAAGTGCAGACAAACAGATCACATACCTCTTTCATAGTTCGAGAAAGTGCCTCATCGTCTGTAGAAACGGAGATAACATTACACGATTCATCAGAGTATCTCTTCAGGATAGAAGCATCATCGACTAAGGAGCTTGTTTTCCCGCTTTCTTTTAGAACTGAGACCAACTTACGATGTATGATTTTTGGATGTACACCATACTCTGGTCCTAATACAAATTATAAAAACACCAGTTAGCAGAGTTGATGTCAGAAGATATTTTGCTTTTAGTTTTTTCCTTTTTGTGGGAAAAGGGGCACGATTTGATTTTTGAAACTTAATACTAGTGCAAAGAAAGAATGTATAGGACTGGTTATTCAACGCTATCTAAACACCTTACCATATTTAATCTTTCTGAGTGCTAACTCCAAGGCAGTACGTGCATCTTCCACACTGTCATGACCCTGCTTCGACTTTTGAATTTCCCACTGAAGAAACATGCGGGCCAGGACTCGCAATGCCATCTTGTAAACCCCACCCCGCTGGTCCCGTCGAGCGTACAACAACGCTGTATCTATCACAAGGTCGTGTGAAATCTTGAGGGCAGAAAGGTCATTCTCCAGTGAGTGGCCCACCACCACTGTTTCTCTATGCACAAGTAGCGTAAATTCTTCCTGAATGTATGCTAGGTGCGTCAGAGATGGTATGGCTGAACAGTTTCTCATGACAGTGTACAATCATTCATCTGGTTTTTAACAAAGTGCTTCTAGTACTTTTCTGTTTTCTAATCTTTCTAAACCATGTTTACAAATAATCTCAAGAAAGAAAAAGAAAAGAAACTTGCAACAAAATTTAGTAGTGGGGTAGACTGATAACAGAGAGAGGATTAAGGAAAACAGGGAGGTGAAAAGAGAGGAAGGTACAGAATGGAGAGGTGCTAGAGAAAGGTGACAGTATGGCTTTCTGGAGGAACTACAAGTATTGGCTTTTGTATCAGGAAAAACCTACCAGAATGGTATGGAAGTGGTGCCTGACTGGGACACACAGGTTTCCTGGCCAAATATGTCGGAATTTTGCAATTCAGCAGCCTCTTTTTAAGAAGTTGCTTTCTGATTCAATGCTACTATGGTTGTTCAATTTATTAATTTGTGCATTGATTAGGGTTTTCATGGGTAACAAATGAAGTCACTGATGGCTTTACTGAGACTGGAACTCACTTCTTCCTTTTAAGCCATGAGAAAGGTTGCAGGAAGTCAATTTAACTCCATGAATTTCGCTGATACTATTACATAGGGTATGAAGTCACTGATGGCTTTACTGAGACTGGAACTCACTTCTTCCTTTTAAGCCATGAGAAAGGTTGCAGGAAGTCAATTTAACCCCATGAATTTCGCTGATACTATTACATAGGGTTTGATACTTTTGTTTATTTAGTTGTTTCAATAAAGTGAAAAAGGTGGCAGTTTGTACCATCATTTTAAAAAAAAATTAAATTAAAGTAGACAATAGACAAATTTACCTGGATATCAGCAAGGGTAGTAGTGACATCGTTTAGCATATCAGGAGTGATCCCACTATACCTGTAACATAGAACCAAACAAACAGCACTAAATAAATCGAATGAATTCATGGAAGAAAAATAAAAACAAAGAATGACCAATGATACATAAGCACCTTGTGTTGTAGTCAATTATTGGATTGGTAGGTTTCACAAACTTATCTATCAAAACCTGCACCAAGTTTAAAAACTATGCATTACACAAATGATCTAGAAAAAGTTAGTTACACAGGTTTCCTTAAAAAATAAAACTTTAGAATTCAATCCTACAAATATTGTTTACCTGTCCCTCAACATCAATCAATGTGACTCTTGTAAGTTCAAAACCCTCCTTGGTTATACACTGATCAAGTCATAAACTGGTCGAATTAAAAATCATTGTTATCCATCACCAATAATGAAAAAAGGTGAAATGAAAATAATCATAGAAGTAAAAATAACTATTTGCATTGCATGCATACCATTTCACAATCAAGTGCAACAATTTCATGAACCACAGTACCTGAAGCAGGAACTGTGGACACCATTCCTGTAAGTGTGACAAAAGTATAAATTAGAACCTTAAAAACCTTTTTTTTCCTAGCACTACCAATCCATACCCAAAAAATAAACAACATTCCTCTTCCCCTCTCTTTTTTCCCCATTGTCCTCCTAAAAGAACATAATTCTGCTCTCCTCTTTCTCAGGCCTCAATTGTGCAGACATGCCTCAGATTTTAGTTAACTTATCCTCAATAGTTCCTTTATGAAGTAGGAATAGAGAGAAAGAAACCTGGTTTGTTAAAACAATAGCCATTGTCCATAAGCTGCTTCTTAGACAGAGTATAATGTATTATCGGATGCGGCAATTCTTTCGCATCTTTTAAGCTAGTCAGTTTCCCTAAAAATCATGCATTATTATGTTTATTTAACCAGAAGTAACATTAAATGCATACAGATATAGGTCCACAAATCAAAGGGAATTTATTATATTAATCTCAATATAATTAGAACTAAGACAACCTTTTCTTATTAGATCTCTTTGTGGAATGCTTGCAAAAGACTACTGGTGAAAATCACTTTTTGGAGCTAATTAATACAAGAGAAAAAAAAAATCAATATAATAAAATAATGCTAAACGAAAACCGGATAAATGTACCTTGTTCGGTAGGCGGCTGAGGTTTCATTGTAGTGGAATTGGATTCAGAATCACGCTTTCTCTTCTTACATGTAAGGAGGGCATCAATTGTTTGCATCTCATCAGATACACAACTGAAAAGTTATACCCAAGAGTTCTTAAGGACAATGTATTCGAACGAGTAGCATGAGTCTCAAAAAGTAATGTACAAAAATTTAAGGACAGATTTGGAAACCTCAATGCTAAAACAGGCTTTGGATTTCCACAATGCTCTTTAAGAGAAGAAAGGAGATGAAAGTGCGACATGTACAGGGCTGCATCCAATCCCGGTAGGTAAAGGAGTATCACTTTTTGTATAAGAGGCTTATTCTGCATGTATTGATTTTTTGTTGAGGTTAATCACATACTGGATTATAATATTTGGCACATCTCCTTTTCATGCAAACTCAAATATGTCTAGTGCACCAAAATTACAGTTCTGGATTTTGGTACTGCAGTGATCAGTATAATTTCCATATTTTTCTCAGTCTGAATCATCTTTGGGCATTTTTAAGAAGTAGGAATGAATAAGCAGTTAAGGACGTCAGAAAATTATACTTTGAACCAAACATTACAAATCAGGTCCAGTACCACCTTGCATCAGTAATAAGAGTTTAGAGTTAATATATTTTCTCACTTTAACAAAAGCCCATGATGGGGAGTGTCCTTCGCCAATTACCCAGGTAACAAGTTCTTTAATATCCTGCCAATATAAAAAAAGTTTAATAGTTGTCTTAAAAGAAAGAAATGGATAAATAAATTGAAAAAAAAAAAAACAGAATTTTGTACTAAATTTGCAGTAGCTACAATATTGATGTGCATGCATAGTTAACTGAAAATATTGCATGTTGGATACAACAAGCCAGAGGTAGTTTAATACACTCTCAGAGTGCAAAATATTACCCCACCAAATTCACACACTCAAGTAGAATATACTAGTGATGAAAAAATGGGTAATCTGTGTTTATTTTTTTCTTTATAGTGATGTATAGAAGTATCTGAAAGTCTGAAACACATGAAAACTTACATGCAAATTCAATGCTGAATCAAACACGGATGATGTTGCCCGCACTTCCTTAAATATAACTTCAGCCTTTGCCTGGAAACAAACAATGGGGACAAAAGCACAGTAAACTTTACTACTTTCAGAGTTTGTACTCAACATTCCATTTGAGACCAATGGTGCAGTGTTATACAAAAGAAAATAATGATGTTCTGAAACAAAAGATAGGGAAATGTGGTGTCTACTAACTACTGATATTGTGCAGGTTTCAGCTATTTTAAATTGAGAAATTATTCCCGTTAATAATTTGAAAGGAGAATTGCAGAAAACAACCAAGCTAGCTACTTTTGTTCCATCAAACACATACACGCACATGTAAATTTAGTATTTTAAAAAAAAATCTTAATAATCCCAAAGAAATTGAAAACAAAAAGAGTAGCAGAGAGAAAAACAAAGAGATACATCGGGGCCGTAGATGTCGTAATAGGGAAGAGCTTCAGCCTCGCCATCGTTCTTCTCCTCGCTAGGGTTTAGGGTTTCCTCTTGAGAAGAAGACCCCATTGGAGGAGATGAGAATGTGAGATTGTCGGAAATGGAGCAAGCTTTCGGTTTTCTCTTCGCAAAAGGAGAAGTAGATTGGCCCATTGGGCCGTAAAATCCATCTCTTGACCTATTATTATTATTATTATTATTATTATTATTATTATTATTATTATTATTATTATTTTGAATAATTCTCAGTTCTCTTGGAAAATTTATTAGCGCAATCAGGAGACGCGCAATCAAGCAATCACAGTGCGCGTCTCCCTCCTTTCATGTGAGTCGCTCTCTTCTCCTCACTTTTCCCTCCTTCTACCCTCTCTTCGTTCCCCTTCTATTCGCATGTCTTCCTCTCTCCTTCTATCTGATCTCCTCACCTTCAATTTTATTTCTGTCTCCTCACCCTCCTTCATTTTTTCTTATGTTTGCTCTCTCTCCTCTTCTTCTCTGATCTCTCTACTCTTGTTCCATCTCTACTCCTCTACACCTCCTCCACTCTTTTTTTTTTGTGTCTCATTTGCTTCACATTTTTTTATTCTAGAATCTCTTTTGTTAACTTATTAGTTATTATTTTATGTGTAGGGAGTAACTAATAACTACAAGGAAGTAACTAAATATATATAAGCAAATTAATTATCTATATAAATATAAGGGAGTAACTAATAACTTTTATGGGAATAATTAAACATGTTCATTGGAGTATCTAATATACATAATCCAATTAATTATCTAATATATATAAGGGAGTAACTAATAAGCTTTGAGAGAGTATCTAATAAGCTTTAAGAGAGTATGTAATACATGTAAGGGAGTATCTAATATTTATGTCTTAAGAAAGAACATTTATATTCTATTATGGAAGTATATAATTTGTAGTAAGGGAGTAACTAATAAGTTTAAGTGAGTATATAATAAGTTAAAACGAGCAGTTATTAATGTGAGTAACTAATCGTTATTGTAACAACCTAAATTTTTAGCATGCTGTAGCATTTTATTATTATTTTGTATAATAGATTTAGAACTATTGTCATTCACTTCTTGATTCTGCTTGGTTCAGAATAATTAAGTTGGTAGTTAATTTTAAGAGGCGCTAATTTATGCACCTCTTCCTTTCAGTGCAAACAATTATAGTTATTCGAATTCTTTGCCTAATACGGTTATTTCTGTATACTATTATATTACTTGTTCTTTTCTTGATTGTGTTGGTCCAACAATTAAGTCGGTTGTTATCTAGACAAATAGGATCCAGTCTATGCACTCTGTTCGTTTCATTTTCTCGATATGTTTCCGAAGTGGAGCCAACAAACAAAACCAATTATAATCCAAAAGTCGGTTATATATTTCCTCTTCAGTTATTAAAACCGAACCGCTTTCCTCCATTCCCAAATATATATTTCTGACTGATCTTACTCGTTACTTCTGATCGGTCCAAAGAAATAAAATAATCAGTGTTTGTCCAAAAGATCAGTTGCACCTTTCTAATTCCGATTCATTTCCTGGCAACATCTCCTCTGGTATTTATTTCCATGCTTTATTTCCAATCTCTATTAATTATTCCTTCACTTTGAATTGAAGTTGGCGCATGGAATTTTGCTCCTACCAAAACGGTACGTTCAATTAATTTCTCTTTCTTTCTAATCCTACTTTGTATTTACTGAATTGGATTGCTAGACCAATTTCTTTGACCATCTTAACTATTATTTTTTTTTATTCGTATATTTGACATTGATAAAAACCTATACTATCCTGGTTCGCCATTTATGTAAGCGAATCGAACCGGATGCAAACCGGATACGGATTCAGGTTCGGCACCGGTGCGAACCGGATGTGCCACGAGGCGCACCGATTATTTTTATCGGGTTTGACTTGTGGGTTCGGTCAAGATACTTGCAGCGGTGCGCGTATCGGGTCTTCGAATACCATATTGCTGCACATAGCGGGTCCGTGAGTTACCCTATCGGATCCATTTACTGGACACTGTATAGTGTATGCACTAGCTAACAATGAGGCGGGGAGTGCACGTGTGCTGAGGTGGGACGCTACATGCCACTAGTCGAAAACACATGGGGAGTCAGAACCACCATTAGGAAATTTGCCCACTACGCTTTCCCATGTAGCATATATATAGGTGTCAAATATGGTTTTACTTTGCTTGTGGGACTAACAAAAAGAAAAGCTTCAAAACCGGAAACCAAGCAATAAATGGGGAGCCGCATTTTTAACTGTTAGACTAAGGCCCGTATTTCTCATGGGCCCAGAAATGAGTTTTTTTTTTTAGGATCAAAGTAGTCAGTCGCATTTTTTGTCAGTCCGTCAGTCGTGTTTTTTTTTTTCTCAGCCTCATTTTTATAATATTTTATATTTTTAACATCCAATTCTTATCATATTTAAATAAATTAATATATATATCGCCGCACCGAATTGGAGATTTTTGAAAATTTTCAAACCGCTGCACCCGCACCGCACCAGATTCAGTTCTCGAACCCGAATCCATGCAACATAGATAAAAACCTTCCGTCTATCCTTTATGAAAAAGAGACTTTATGAAAAAGAGAAGTAAAGTTTGACTTGAAACTTCCGTCTCAAATTCTATTCAGATTTATAAGGCTAAAAAAAACCTTCTATGTATGTGCTCACTATATTTCCATTTTTTTTTAATAAACCTTACTTTAGTTTCCTATTTTATTAAGTGTTTTGTTTAATTTTAAAAGTACAGTATATTATGTTAGACAATTACTACTCTTCTTATTGGTTCTGAAAACATTTGTATCTTTTGAAATTTGTTGAGTGTACTACCCAGTCAAACCCATGTTACGGTGCACCTTCCAATTCTCAAACATTATTTTAATATGTATTATTTTCCTACTATCACGGACCTTCATTTCTTCTTTTAAAAAAATAATTAAAATGATTTTTGTTCGTGATATAAAACTATTTACAAGTTTCTCTTAATATTTCTATAAGTTCATTGTTAGAACTATATTTTCATAATCACGTTATTATTAGTTCTATTTTTGAATTACTATTCAATTGAGCATTTTAGATAAAGTTTAATCCAGCCTTTATTATTTTAGTAGGGAATTTGGATTAGTGACATAAGTTGGAAAATTAATTAATACTAAATTTTATATTACCTAATTATTGATACAAGGAGTAAAGGATCAGGTGTTTGAGAATCTTACTGGCTTGGGAGTTAGTTTGGATGATCGTCAGTGAATTCGTCTTCTTGTCAGGTGCGGGTTCCTAGATTTATTTGTAAAGTTTATTACCAATCTTATTGTGCATGTTGTCATTATAAACGGTTGTTAGATGACATGTTGAATCGGACACCTTTTGGATAGTGATTAATATCTCTTTTTAATTGTTGAAAATATGCTTGATGGGATAAAGTTTAGTGAGAATGAAATTGCATCATTAATATACAAAGCATAGAATGTATGAATGCATGCGCATCTCATCATTTATAAATAAATGAAAAAGAAAGTGGATAATGATTATATGAATATTAAGTGGAATGAATGGTAACCGTTATATCAAGAGTTTGGCTTGAGGGCCCTAGTACTAGCGCGCTCCCCAAAAGATATCCGTTCGCGACGGGTAAGTGGGCTTCCTGGGTTCGTGGATTTAATGCCAATCTAGTGGGCTTGGTATAAGTGAGGTAGCTAACGAAGGAACTACTTGCTACCCTAATAAAAGTGACAATTGACTTATTAGGGTAGCTAACGAAGGAACTACTTGCTACCCTAATGAAAGTTATATATAAAGTTGCATACAAAATTTAATTGCATGCTAGTATTCTACTGCATTTTTATTATTATACAATAAATTATCTTTGCAGCTTATTGATATTTGCATTGCATTTAGTGATTTGCATAAGTGATGCACCATACGTTGTGATGTCTCTTGCATTGCATATAATTATCTCATAGAAGTACTTATTCATGTTACTAGTCTATTTGGTAAATTTTACAAATCTCCGGGCTAGAACTAAATACCGCACTGAGAGAGTGTCCAATCTCTCACCCGTTTTCCATTTTAATATGGGTTCCAGGTATTGAAGACGATGTGTTACAAATTTGGTAAGATAAGAGAGGAAAACAAGCGGGTCAAATAAATGCTACTGATTGTATTATTTGCTTTTATTTTAGTTACTTTGGATACATTGAGCTAGTATGGGAGTCTCGTGTTCAACTCGCCATGTTAGTCCTTGTCGTTTGTCAGACTCTTTTTTTTATTGAATAAATAAAGCTTGTGGCATTTATGTGTAAATTATTGGTATGTATGTGATGTATGTTTCGCCTTGTGTAGAAATACGCGACGGGTTGTCGAGATGCACTCTCGAGTCGTCTAAAAGTGACTCGGGGTGTGACAGTTATAAGGGAGTATTTATTTCATTGTAAAGGCGTATCTAATAAACTTATGTTATTATACGTCATAAAGGAGTAGACTAATGAGTACAAGGGAGTATTTAATGAAATATAATGGAGTAAATAATAATGTTTAAATAAACTGTTTATGTAATAGTTTAAATGCATGATTGATTGATGCATACGATGGAGGAAAATAAGACAAGGAGGTGTGAAGGGGCGCAAGGAGACACGAAGGGCGAAGGGAGGCAGGAAGGGGGTAGAGAGGTGCGAAGGGGTGCAGGGAGGAGCAAAGAGGCGCAGGAGGTACGAAAGGGCATAGGGAGGCGCGAAAGGAAGAGAAGGGGAGGGAGGGAGACGCGCGCAGGAGTGGAGGGGAGCGAGAGATCCGTGCAAGAGGGAAGAGAAAGGGAGGGTGAGAGCAGGAGCGATTCTATTTTTGGATGGGAGAGTTTCCATTTTTAGCATATGATTGCTTGATTGCATTAGTGCCTGATTTCACTTATCAGCCCAGTTCTCTCGAGCTATTATTATTTCAGGCTGAAATTCCTGGTTTTCTTTCTGTCAAAGCCTATAGGATTTAAACACATCTACTATTCAACAGAGAGATTTCATTTATCAACTTAAAACACACTATTTTTTGTTAAAAACAATTAGAATAAAAGGTAAGGTAAGAACTCTTAAAGTAGGCTGTCATCTCTAGTGAAATTAAAGCCGCTTGATAGGTGCTCCAAACTTAGAAGATTAAACATCTACTTTTTATATCTTTTTACTATAACTATTTTACTTTTTACACCTAACTCTTTTGATTTATGGTTCTTTTATCAACATTTGTCTTATTATTACTTCCTATTTTGGTATGCTACCAAACACCACTGCTTCATTCTTTTTACTTTATCTCTACTTCACTTGCTAAAGAGGGATGAATTAAGAGCAATGCACCTTGAGTGCAAGGTCGCAAGTTCGAAATCCGGTTGGGGGGGTCTTTCATAGACATTTAATTTAAAAATAAGTTGGGTGGCTTAGACCCCCAATTTATTTCAAAAAAAAAAAAAGAGGGATGAATTATATGAGATCAAATTATCCTGAAATCGAATAATAGGTTTATGTTTAATGTTTGTGTGCAGAACTCCCATTCCCATCTAATTATATCCCACCGAACCTCACCTTGGAAAAAAAAAAAAATGGTTCTTTTGAAAAGGACGGAAAGACAGTTTCCAATTTATTCGAAACCAAGGCACCAAGCACACTTGCGCGTTATTTTCTAAATATATTTTTTATTTTTAAAGACAGATAAGAGTCGCTTAAATAGTTATCTTAATATGCAGTACCCGCAAAAAAGATGTCTAATAAAGTTTTAAACCTACTCCACTTAACTAAGTACTGTTTTATCTAATTATCTTTCAAACCGAAGAATTAGCAACAAGGATATAATACAGAATTCATGGAACAATTAAAGTGATTTTTCTGTAATTAAGGTGTATGGCTGTATAATTAATACAAGGGGTGTACAAAGATAAAACCTATGAGTAGCAGTGGAAAGAACAAGAAATCAGTCTATAGCCTAAATCATCATCTCTGATATGAGACCATTTCCCTGTACATATATCCGAGGTACTACAAAATTATAAAAAAAAAAAAAAAACCCACAAAAGGCACCTCATCCTATCCATATTTACACCATAGAAAATTACAGACTATGTAGCAAAAGCCACCTCATGGGTTCAGAACTAGGCAAAGGTGTGTTATCCATAAAATCAACAAGAAGTCACAGTTTCGCACCATCAATCAGTTTTCTAGAATTTTCTCGGAGAACCGAGGTGTGCTCCTGCTCTTAGATGGGTTGGTTCTAGAAATGGGTCGATGAAACCAGCATTTGATCTAGGTGGATATAAAGAGGCGTTGATGGGGCTATAATTTATTGCACCAGCTGAAAATGCAGGGTGAGGTGGAGACGGTAAGCAGCTCCTGTTTGTTTGTTTTTGTCTCAGAGGACTTGAGCACGGTGAAACTGGTAAAGAAAAGTTTGCTCTCCTGTCCAATGCATCACTGGAAAGAAACATATACATATATAAGTCAGGATTGCAAGTTAAAATATAGGTTTTAATTGTACAAGTATGCCCACATTCAAATCTAGAAAATAAGAAGTTTCCCCAAAGGCGTCGAAGATTGAGGGTTGTAAAACAACATAAGAGAACTTTTTATAAAAAGGTATAAATTTTTGTGGTGTTGTAGAGAAGAAGTCGTACTTGGAGGTTCTAAGTAAAGGGAATACAGCCAGATTTCGCACATGCAGTTCTCTATTATGCAAAGGAGAATTGCTTCTTTTGGAAAAATCCATTGATGTCTGAAACAAAGATGAAGATGAAGATGAACTTTCCCTGTTTGATTTGGTGGCCTTAACACCTGCCACCTGGTCCCGCACAAATGGGTGCTCCAATAACTGGGCTGCAGTAGGTCTGGCAGCTGGGTCCCGTTGGAGGCAGAGGTTCAAGAAATGCTTTCCCTCTGCAGAAAAATGCTCAGGAATTTCTGGTATTTCCTTGCTATTCGCGATTTTAAATATCGCTGCCACCTGTATTAATCCAAGCCACAAAGTAATTTTGTCAGTGGTGGTGTTGGAACTTAGACAATCGGTATGGAATAATATAGAAGATGAAATTACCCCTTCGTACTGGCTCCAGGGAGGCTTTGATGTAGCCATCTCCAAAATTGTACAGCCAAGACTCCATATGTCTACCGAAAGATTGTACCCATTCCCATTCATTATTATCTGCCAAAAGAAATACAAAATACTTATATGTTTGTAAAACAAAAGTAGTTTTTCTAGTTCTAGAATAAGTAAATGATATAATATACCTCAGGAGCCATCCAGTATGGGCTTCCTTTGAAAGAACGAACCGAAGTGTATGATGATATCTGTGCAAAGAGGGAAGTGAACAAATTAGTACAATTTTTTTCTTTCGGATTGCAGACTTGATCAAGTTTAAATCAGGTAAACTGACTTACATGCTTAGCCATGCCAAAATCGGCCAGCTTGATATCACCACTAGGATCAACCAGTATGTTTGCTCCTTTTATATCCCTGGAGAAGATAAAAATAGATAAAGAACGCTGCAAATTGAAAATGGTTCTCCAAAAGGAAGTGCTGCAAAGGTCATCTTTGAATTACCTGTGAACAGTATCTCTACTGTGCAAATAAGCGAGCCCAGAGAGAATTTGGGCAGTGTAATTTCGAATTACAGGCTCCTTGAAAGGCCCATACTCTTGTAGCAACTTATGAATAGAACCCCCTGAGACATACTCCAGATAAACTGAAAGTGTGTCATCAACCTAAATATTTATCAAAATGTTAGTTCCAGGGTTTAAACAAATCTGAAAGATACAAAAATTTTACAACTTAAATTACCATCTCGCTGCCATAGTATTGCACAATATTTGGATGCGAGAAACTACTCAGCAATGTTATCTCCTGCAAGAAGGGGAACAAATACTTAGTTAACAACAACCAACTTCCATAAGTAGCTGCATGAATTTAATGAGAAGAAGTTGTACCTGGTTGAGTTGCCTAAGAGATTCTCTTGAATTGGAGTCGTCAGATATCACATTCACTTCCTTAATTGCACATAGCTGCCCATTTTCACTGAAAACATACTAGCATGTATTAGAGCCAAAGCAACACACATAGAGACTTACTTGAATGCTGAGACTAACAGTAATGCAATTAATAATTTTGTCTTAAAATAGTAAAATACCAATACCAAATTGGTAGCACAAGTGGTCCAGTGACCTTTTTTAGCACAAAGTCTAGAAAAGGTTTTCCCAGCACGAGTATAACAAAAGAACAACAAAGCATGCGTGTTTTAGTGTTTTATAGGAAACTACAAATAGCAGTTACCAGTATAGCTTAAGTGAAATAACAAAAGCCTGAAGTAACCCCAACTGAACTAAAATAATGGAACATCCACACATAATAAGAACAATTTATTACCTGTTAAAGCCAAGATAAACATGCCCAAAAGTACCCCTGCCTAGCAGCTTCCCCTTTTTCCACTGAGATTGGAGAGGTGCTCGTAACAAATTTCCAGGCGGCAATGGTAACGGCAACGGGTGTGCGGAGCCTTTCGTTCCTGGATCCTCTTGCATTACAGGGCATGCTCTCAGGTGCACTGGAGAGGTGGATAGACCAGACCTATGGCCAAAGACCGCCTCCATCGACTTCCTTCCGGTAGTTACAACTCCACTTGTGGTAGGTTCAAATGTGTGCAGATGGAACTCCTTTCTTGGTGATACTGAGAGATGTCTATGTTGGGTAGGTGCGTGTTGTACGGATAATGGCATGGTTCTTCCCCTTGCTGCATGAGTTTGTTCCAGAAACCTAGGAATTGAAAAGATAAAAGAAAATTGTTACACTACAAGTTAATAATTATAATCTTTCTAAATACTATTAACCATAATTCTCTGTAATTGATTAACAAAAATGTCTTCCTTTTGACAATTGATGCAAAAGGGGTCATGCTTTCAAGCAACACTTTAATGTGGTATGCTATATGCTTCATATTGAGATTAGATTATTATAAAACTGAAGTAGAAAATTGTGCAAACTGTAGCTAGTGTGACGAAGTCTACTTATAATGAAAAATTTAAAAATAAAAAACAATTAACTTAGCCGAAACAATGACACCACATCATGGTAGCAAATTAATAAATGCTACTTAATTAACAGACGCTATGATAATTAAAGAGTGTGCCTAGCCATAATCTCGCCATGAGGACCAAAAAGAAGAAAAAAAAAATAATGACACCAATAGCTCAACCAAACTAAAAACAGATTGGATAACCACAAGGAAATTTAAAATAATTCTCTTCAAGTTGAAATCACTCTTAAAGCAAGCCCAATTAATTAAACACCTGAACCATCAAGTGATCCCTCAAACTATACAAATTTACAAAACCAGAAACCCCATCTGTGCTACAAAACTGAATTCCAAGCAAAATTTGGTGTCAGATAAGTTCAATAAAAAAAAAAAAGTAACCACTAAAACCAACTAATCTCAATAAAAACCCCATGATGTACTAAATAACTAACCATGAATTATTCTCAATACCCAGAAACACAACTCGCAATAAAAATTATAACAATTACCAAACAACAAAAGAAACAAAAGGCAAATTAACAAATCCACCCACCTATACGATCCGAGATCAGGCGCCTCATCGGATCCATACGAACTAACACTAGACTCAGACGTCGACGCTGACGCGGCAGCTGCCAATTGTTCCTGAGAAATCTTGGGAAGAGGCGAAGAGGAAGGTCTAGGAAGAGGGTGCGCGAGCGGAGAGGTAGGTCCGGTGCATGGTGAACCTAGTCCACCAGGCACCGACGACCGGTCTATACTCTTCCCGTTACCTATACTCAGCGCTCCGTCGAAGCTATTAGCCTTCTCCTTGGTACTTCCATTAGTATTGCCATTGGAAGAAGCCTTCGATTTACACTTCCCTTTCCACCACGCTGGCATGGTTGTATAGAGTTGGGTTCGGAGAGGTAGAGGAGAAGAAGATAGAATTAGAGTGAGAGATTAGTGGGAGAGGCAATTAGGAAGAGAGAAAGAACAAAGGTTAACCTTTGGATGGAGGAGAGGGAAGTAGAGAGGGAGAGAGAGAAAGTGTTACCCAAACTGTGTTCATTAACACAGGAGGTATACAGGGACGGAGCGAGAGAGAGAGGGAGAGATGAAATAAAGCATTTATGTATTATTAGCGAAAAAATAAAGAAAAGAAAAGGATGTGATGTGGCTTTGGAGCTGCAATGGTGGGGTCCGTCAGGAGATGGCAACGTTGGTTTCATGAGGGTCTATGGCTTAGTGTGTAAGCCGGACAAAATTGGTCAAATATTTGTAAATTATATTTAAAACATCTTATATTTTTAGCTATTATCAATAATTCAATTAAATTATATATTTTATAGGCACTACTTGTCACACATTGTTTGAAATCTTCAATATTAATTAAATCAAAAGTTGGTTCTTAAAAAGCAAGTTGAATTTAATAAAATGATCTGATTTTAAGTATAAAAAAGGAGACGTAGTGTATAATTAATATTGGCAGGAGAAATTCTGAATTTATTTGATAGATTCAACGGTATAATAAACACATTGACTATCCTAGAGAAATTTTTTTTTTTTGTGCAGTAGTACGTAATGAACTAGCACGTTTTCATTTTCACATTAAAAAATGACTTAATATACATGGTTTGCTACAATTGAATATGTTTAATAAAATATATGTATTGTTTTTGTCAAAAATGAATTCTATACTTCATGTTATATGCAATTATATGTAATGCTAATGTTACATCATAGAAGCAACTATAATTTAATAATTAATATTATACTTGTCATCACACCAAACAATAAGCACTTTTTATCTTTTCAAATGGTGGCATCTTAATACCATTAGTTTCATCTAATAAATAATACCAAAATCTAGAAAATTAGTAGAATTAATTAGCTGGTCTAACATTTGTTGTATTATTTAAAATAATCGTGCTTACTATGATAGCACGATATGCCATGGGCGAGTCCAAGTAGGGGAAAGCCTGGGCACTTGCCCAAGCTTGTTTTCTGAAAATATGATTCCGAGTGTTAGTTTTATATGGGTTGTGCTAATCGTGCCCAGCCTTGATATGTTAATATCAAGGTGCCCAGGTTTGGAATATAAAAATTTATATTGTGACTTTCTTTTTATATTCTCATCTGTATTGCCTTTGATTCGTTAGCCACTGACGTTTCTCCCCAAAAAAATAAATAAAGGTTTGCTCCAACTCATGTGTTTCTTCTTAATTTGGAATCGTGGCCTATTTTTTCCAAAATAAAAAAAAATGTGTTTCCCTTCTTAGTTCTTTCGACTTCTGTTTATTCTTCAACGAGCAATGGGCCAATGCTATTCAATTTGAATATAATCTAATTTGATAGGGTATGATATTATTTATATTATATTAAAAATTAGGTTTAAAATTTATATTTGGAATATTAAAATATTATTCTTATTTTATATTAAATTTAATATTTGTTTTATGGTTTCCAGCTTAATTATATCCTGGACTCGCCACTGCGATATGCTAAACATGGATATTACCGATAATAAAAGTAATATTTAAGTTGAAATTCTTTAGTTTAAAAAAAAGTAAGTCAACTCCAAGTGTATTAAATTATAAAGTATTAAAGTTAATTTAGAAAACTATTGCAAGAAAAAAAATCTCAAATTTAAATTTTTTATGAACAAAAATAAGTTTAGAAAAATTATATAGAGTATAGAAGTGAAATATTAATGGTTATAATTTTAATACAATATTTTTGTGTTGAACATATATATTAAAAACACAACAAAGGGAAAATGAAGAGTTGACCGGAGCAAACATTAAATGAAAGACGAGGTCCGAGCAGAAGACTCGACATCAAAATGATAAAATGGATGACAGATGAGCATACGAAAGCAACCACAGGGAATTGCTTCCTGCACTCCTTGAGTTTGGAGATCCACTCTTTTTTAACGAAAATGCCCTCGAATTTCAAATTGAAAAGGAAAATGTTCTCGAGTTTCAAACTGAATTATGAACTGAAAGACGTAAATTGATGGAATACAAGAGGTATTTTCGTCCATAAAAGAGTGGATCTTCAAACTCAGAAAGTGCAGGAAGCAATTCCCCAACTGCAAAGGTTTTCATTTTTCTTTTAATTTTATTTATTTACGAAGGAAGTGCAAAGTTAGGAGCGAATGAAAGGATAATTAACAGCTGCAACGACGACGACTCCTGTAAAGGTCCCAGCGCTGGACCCGTGTCTCCGACTAAGTCCCACTTCCTGGGTCCCACTCTAAGTAGAGCATTGTTATTTTGCTATGCGACGAGGTGCTGCTATACTGTTCCGGAAATGCACCCAGAATGAACACTGAATTTCACAAATATAGTTAATCAATTACTTCTGCATATTAACCCAAAAAAACTACTGCAGTTGGTGTAAAATAAGCCGTGTAGTATATAAGAAAATAACTTAATATATTATATATTGTAGTTTATACAGAGACAAGAGAAAGATTTTGAACAACAGAGGACCGATATATATAAACTTACTCATTTTTTTATTTTCAAAAAATTATATGAGGATTGATCTTAAAAGAGTTTGAAAAATTACAGAGGTCAAAATCATATTTATTGCAAATATGTACAAGATAAATTAAATTCATAACACAGGCAAACAATGATAAATTCATTACAGAGGTCAAAATCATATTTATTGCAAATATGTACAAGATAAATTAAATTCATAACACAGGCAAACAACGATTCTCATTATTAGATAGCATCTCTCATTGCGTGTAAATAAAAATTAAAAAAATAATTTTTTTAAGGAAAGTTGGTGAGAGCCAACCACAAAATTTTACAAAAAGAAATAAAAAAATAGTTCAATTTATTAAGTTAAAAAATAAAGTAAAAAAAATACAAAAATAATATCTACAAACATTTAAAAGGCTCCTATAAAAATAAAGCAGTAAAATAAAAATATATAATATATATTCATACATTGGTTGTTGGTGCATGTTGGGGTGGAGCAAAACTTCTATTTAACAACTATATTAAAATGTGAGGAATAGTGAAGCATGGTCACTTGGTGGCGGGGGTTATCTAGCACCGCAGGTGAGAGAGCCGTTTTGATTTGGAGGAGTGATTGATGACGTGGATGGTTCACAGAATGTTTTCCTCTGCTCTCCACTTGAAACTTCCGAACAACAGCCAAAATATATTAGCTCGTTAATTATAAGATATATGAGCTGTTAAACCAACTAAGAGGCCAACAATTCATAAACAGGAAATTTTATCAAATAACAATCATTACATTTTTCTAAATTATTGTATTAATTAATTAATGATATCAAATTTTAAATAATTATGATCAATAAATATGAATACCAAAAATAAAAAATAATTATTATTATAGTACTTCTAGTTTAAATGTTTAATCATGGCCAAAATAGCAATGTCTCAATTCCTGTTGAGGTGGAAATGGAGAGGAGGTGAGAGGAGGGCGGTGGAAACTTCTTTTCCTTTTTGTCGGTATCAATGCAAATTTGGGAGACGTGGAGGGGACGGAGAGCTGGCGACGCAAATCAGGGAGGATGAAACTTTTTTTTTTTTTGAGGATCAGGGAGGATGAAACTGGGAGTGTTTTAGCTCAGCCGTTTGTGTCCTGTGTTTTATTGCTAAACGTTCCCAAATTCTCCCCCGTTAGGATCCATCAAAATCGCAAAAAATGATTAGTGCTGATTGTATTGTGTTAGACATAATTTGTATTTCTTCGTTAATTTTTTAATAATCAGATAAAAGTAATTCAATTGGAAATCTATTAATGTGTGACAGAAAGGTAACGACATAGCAGCATCATTAAATTATTTTAATGAAACTTACTAATAGATGTTCTTTCAAAAAAAAAAATGAAAATTTGTTACACATAAATTCCACCATTTGTTATATTGGCATTTTCTTTTTATAGCATACAACAAATTATTTTGATATATTTTTTTGATATTTTTAAGAAGTATTGTGTAATTGAAAAAAAAATAAAAAAGTTCAAACAAGTATACGGGTTATATATCAGTTCGGTAGGACGTATATCAAATTTAGTCAATTTGAAACTTAAAATTTTAAATTATTATTATAAGGAAACAACATATTTAAATTGTTTTTGAGAGGTCAAACAACTTACAAAGTTATCTTATTTGGTACATGCCAATAAAACAACACTTAAATTTTATTGAGACGAATGCATTTAAAACAATTATTCGAATATGAACAAGAGGAATACATCTATTTCAAATAAAATATTGAACAAAATATCGAAAAGCATAGATGTACATAGCACTAAAATTGGACATCTGCATGAATTATCCTATTTGCATCGCATCATCAATTCACACAATGCGATTAATAATAGAAATATATCAACATTACATCATTAATTCACACAAAAGAGATTAATAATGGGATATATTGGCATTACATCATCAATTCTCACAAATGAGATTAATAATGGGATATGCAAAACATAAGAAACATGAACCTTCCACAGATAAATATAGGTGGTTTAAGTTTGGTAACGCTGGTTGGATGGAGGGGCCCAGGGCGGTGGATGAGGGACCGTTGGATCTCATTTGGCACGTGATTTTTAAATTCCAGGTTTTTATTTTTGCTCCGCAATTGTGCCACATAGTACTCAGTGGTAAGAACATGGAAAACGCATTTAGCTTTGCATGAACTTTCCAGAACTATATTTGTATATATTTGTTGTTCTAGAGTAGAAATTTCTTGGAACCTTGAGAGATTTTTATTTTACATTCACCACTCTAGATGACTTTGCTGTTAATAAGTTCAATTGTTCTTGCTTTATCTTCTACATTGCATAGTTGCTATCTATTGCTGATTCAAATTAATGTTGTTTTAACAATTGTTTTATCTTTTCTAATCCAAAAAATTATTAATTTAAAGAGGAATAAATCAGTCACTAATCAGATATACCAAAATCTATACTTATTTTTAACAATTGTTAATATGCAAAAAAAAATATATCCATTGCCTTCTTTGTTACTCTTTTGTGTATTTCTTCAATCTTTAAAATTTTATTGAAGCCTTCCAGTGTAAAAGAAGTTTTTTTTTTTTTTAAGATAAATTAGAGTCAAGCCTCCCAACTTATTTTTAAATTAAATGTCTATGAAAGACTCGCCAGTCGGATTTCGAACCTAAAAGAATTTCTTATTTCATGGAAGCAAATAACTAGACAAGTAGACACGTAGTAGAGGCTAATTAACAAAGATCACATGGGCGGTGCTTTGGACACCAAAAAATACACTGGGGACATTCCGCTATTTTTTTTTTTTGGACAGATTTACCCGTGTAAAATTAAGGAAAGAAGCTACAATAATTTTTACCGTTTCCATATATCACCTAATATTTCCTTAGTTGAATTACCTCTTAAAACAATAGCAAAAGTTCTTAGATTATTTTTTAACCGTTCACTTTGAAGCACCATTCTTAACCGGTAATCATTTTGAAATAAATTTGTACTCTCTAAACTTTTTAAATGCAATTTCAATGGTCATCATTCTAAGCTGGAGACTCATACTTCTATTTTATTTTATTTTTATAATTTCTTGATAATTTGGATAGTTCATGAATTTGAAATTAATTATGTTTTTTTTTTCCAACTGGTGAGACTTATCTTTGATGTATCACGAAAAAAATGATAAATATTTGTTAACAATCTCAATTAGTACTTTCTAAAAGAATTATACTTTCTTTTCATAAATAAATATTACATTACGAGACATGTTTTGAGCATAAATAAATAATTGTGGTATATCATTTATTTATAATTTAAGGAAATTTTTTTTTAAGGGTCTAAATATGTAGTGCATCACAATGTGAGCATATCACCATGGTTCCGAAAAATCGGAGTCTGACTCGGACTGTTGGACCAAGGAATTGAATCGGACGAATCAGAAAAAATCGGATTAATTGCATCGGAAATTCGAATTTTATTGAAAAATAATTTTTAATGTCTTAAAAATCAGAAAAATATGAAAAAATTAGGAAAATAATTTTTGAGTGAATATACTTTTGTTAAAACACATTAATACATCAGTTAGCTTCGTAACGAAAGAAATTACTACTTTTTTATGTTCTTGGATCAATTTTTGGATGAACAATCAATATGCTCTAAATTTATTTTTATTTTTTGAATAATCTGGGCTGTCTAATTTGATTTAAAATGACAGAAAAAGAAAAAAAAATGCGGAAATGGTGGTGTGCAGAAACCATTTTTTTCCAGCCATCAACGATTGTTGATACACTATTAGATAATAATTCTTTCTATTATTATTGTTCAAGGAATAATTCATTTGATTAAGGAAACTTTTTGTGATATAATTGTAGGGAAGAAATGGCAAAACTTAACCGCATCTTACTTTATTTTGCAGGGACATACATGTCCAAAAGAATTCACTGGAATGCTCCCAGAGTAATTTAGTGTGTCCAAAGCACCTCCCAGATCACATGCATCAATTAATTGCTAAGGACAGTACCAAAAAGTTACTTTCCTAAAAATTTCTCGGCCTTTATATTTTTAATACGGATTTGACTTATCAGCAAAGTCAGTAATTTAGAAAGTGTAAAACGGAACTTTAGTTGCTCAATTGTAGGAACTATTAAGTCCATTGAAAGAATAAAATGGCATGGTGTGAAACAGACCGTATGTACCTTTCTACACGTCGCATTTGTTTGCCTGCGATGAAAGCAATGAATTCATCCCCTGATTCCCCCCTCATTTTCTTACCTCCAGGAATTTTATTTTGGTATTTTTCAAATTACACCCTATCATTTTACTGTAACTACAAAAGGTGATTAGTGGCATTGATGTACTTGGGAATAAACTTTTTTCCTGGTTATTGACAATAACCGTTTGACAATTAAAATGCCCATTTGGATAGAAAGTAATTTAATTCCAAGCTGAGCAAACATTAGACATTTGTTTTAAATTAAGATGGAGATCTTTGTTATCTAATATTTTCGAAATTAAATGCATGTGGAATTTAAAACTTCTCTCTCTTTGTGACTAGCCTAAGCTAATATTAGACATTAGTTCATAATTTCATATAAATTGAATATCCACTCTATTTGTCCGTTTGACAATTAAAATGTTAGATGTCCATTTGGATGAAAGAAGATTTACATTTTACACCATCTATCTACTTTCAAAAATAGCTAGAAAGGCCGAATATTAAATAAGAAAAAGAAAAATTTTAATAGCTCATCTAAATTATCCGATTATTTATTGAGTCTAGAGATTTTACGATCTTTTAAGGTTCCAGTTATATATTATTTTCATTGAAAAGTTTGCCTGTAAACTAATTACACACGATTGGTTGTGTTTCTATATGCCGTTAAGAACCCCAAACTCGTCATCAAACGGTTCTAGACCAGCCACTACTCTCCAATCCTAAAAAACTGGAGATGATGTAAGACCTTACGTTAGTTCTGGCGTCATGTCAAATGTCACACTACGTCACTACAAACGGAGCTTTCGTTTGCCATATCTCCGTTTAAAGACGAAACCCAAAAAATTATACCTTGTTTTGATTGAAGAAAATGCAAACCTACACTTGGGCTCTGATTTTCTGCGGCCTATATGGTGTATATATGTCTGCTACGGTTTGGGGGAGTGGAAATCACATACTATTTCAGTTGTTATTATTTCTACCAAAAAAAAAAAGAAAGAAAAGAAAAGAAAACTAATTGCATGTTGTTACGAAGTATGAAAACTAATAAATAAAGAAGGCATAGATATGAGATGTTTTTTTTGAGGATCATAGATATGAGATGTCGCTGTATTAAATGTTCTGTACAATGCTGTACGGCTGGAAACAGGAGGAATTTGGAATTTTCAGATAAAACCAAATATAGAAAATTAATGACTGAGTTAATTTCCACCAAATAATGATATAAAAGAGAAGAAATTGAATGCTTGATGGTTACATAAAACTGGGTATAGCCAGCAAACCGTGTGGATATTACTTTCCAGACGATTGCAAGTGGATTTGCACGGCAATAGCCAATAGAGTTGCATTTTTAATTGTAAGTTGACTTGTATGCTGTCTCAGTAATATCTTTTTCAAAAGAATTACAATAATGTAAACCATGCTTTCAACATCCTTTTCACGGTGATTATTTTAGGAAAGGAGAATAGTATCATGACCCTTCGTAATATTTAAATTCCAGAATCTTAGAAACGAGGTTTGCTTTTTTTTAAAAAAAATGACTTCACATTTTTTAGGACCTTCATAAAAAATAGATAATACTCAAACTGTTCCTTTTTTTTTTTTTGTAAGTTTCAAAAATACTTGCCTCTAAATATCTATTTCTGTTCATGGCCTATTGGCCTAGTGGCTAGTAGCGAAATAGTATGATCACTAAATTTACCTCCAAGATAACAATTAAAGTTCAAACCAGCATTGATTTGAATTAAAAAAAAAATTGACGCTTAAAAACCTCCATCTTTATTCAAAAAAATATATATATACGTATCTAATTTTTCGTGTCATCAAACGGCCCGAATTCTTCCAACTCCAATCAGGAGATATTTCAAAAAAAATAAAAATCTCTAATCAGGACACAGTTAAAAAACTTTAAATGGAAATAAAAATAATTACTTCAAATACTGTTACCATTATATTTATCAAATCAAAATTATTAAGTTGTAATTATAAAAATCACTAATAAAATAATTTTATTTTTTTCATATGATCAAATATGAACAGTTTGAAAAAGCAAGTACATATATATAACACAAAAAGTCTAACATATACTGATATACATGAATAATTATATAAAATTTAGATTTAGAAGACATTAACTTCTGTTTGTTCCTATTTGTTGTTACTGGTGACCCGGAACTTCAATGTTGACATATACAGCACAAACGTTGACATGAGTTTAAAGAAGAAATTCAATGTTGATGAGGTTTGTTATGTAGTGATTAAGGGAGACGTTAAATAAAAGCCTCCTAATGCAGCTCGGCAAGGTTTATGCTCTAGTAAAAAAAAAATCTATCTTTGTCATATCCGTTTCATAATATTAAAATTAAAATGAAAAGATTTAGATTTGAATAAACTTTATTACGGGCGGATTCAGTCAAAAATTTCGTATCTTTTCTTTCCTTTTTTTTTTTCTTTTCCTATGGAGTGTTGTTTAATTTGTTTTTTTCCCGTAATTTAAAAAGTTGAACCTTATTGTATGATAATCTGAAGTCAATCTTACCGTACAGGAGACCTCACGCGTGACGCAGTGGACTTCGGTGTATTGACGGAGTCTCAAAAAAATGCATATATATTAGGGTGTGTTTGGATGGAGGCCGGATAAGAATAAGAATAAGAAATTTTTAAAATCTCGTGCCAATCCTTATTCTTATTTAAATTTCATGGTTTTGTTAGCATAAGAATAAGGGCCTAAATTCCTTATTCTTGTGTTATTTGGATTGCACAAGAATAAAAAATTTGAAACTTATTCTTATTCAAGCCTTATTCTACTCCATCCAAACACACCTTAAGATAACTAGGACTAGGTATTGCGCTTCGCGCGATGAAGTTGCAATCGCAAAAGATCCGAAAAATATTTCAAAGATATTAGCCATCACAAATTCATTTATTTTTATATACACCAATTTTCAGAACTGCATAACAACCACCCTAATAACTTGTACCAGCTGGTACCAATTAGTCAAAATTAATAACAGTCAGTATGTCACCAAGGATAACCTCATTGCAAAGAAGCGCCATAGTTGGACTTGCCATATTAACTATGTAAGAAAATACAAATACATAACTGTCTATTTTTTATAAAATTAGAATTTATACTAAACTACTCTTCCTGACTTTGTCCTCGTGGTACAAAGATGAGGGGATAGAAGACAATAATCTTATTTTCACTTGCACTACATAAATAAAATATTTTTTCGATCTGCAAGTACGCGTGACATATAAGAAGACAGATACGATTAAGTAAACTCACGCAGTATGTTACAACTGAATGAAAGTGTCATTCTAATTTGTTGTTTAAAAAATATGCATGTTGAAATTTCGCAAAGCCCGAAAAAAAACCAACATAAATCTAAAAAAAATTCACATAACATTTTATAAATCCAATATATAAAATTAGTAACATGGCAAAATCTTTTCGTTATATAAAAATAAAAGAATGCGAATCCAATTATATAAATGGCATTAACAAAGAAATGACACAAACTAAATTTACAGAAGGCTCGTAAATAACTTTTAAAAAATTTGCCCATAAATATTTAAACATAAAAAATTAAAAATCTATATCATCTGATTTTTTCTATCTACGGCAGTTAAACGAAGAACAACAGACATATCAAAAAATTTATAAAAAAAATCCCATTAAAATGTTATGTGTTCTAAAATGTAAAAAAATAGCATAAAATTGAAATATCGATAAAAGAATATTAAAATGTAAAGTAGGGAAAAAAATATATTAGTGGATCCTTTGCAATTTTCTGAGAATATCCATAAAATTTCAGGAATAAATAATCTAAAAAAGACTTTCAAACAATTAAGCAAAATAACTAAAATTATGAAAATTGTTAATTATGTAATAGAAGATCGAGGGGTCAAGGTAAAATAAGAAAAAGTTGAAGGGATATTCAAAAAAAGGCCCAAATATGGTGCTAACCGTTTTTTTTTTTTTATTGATTTTTTTTACAACAACCTAGTTGCATTTCATATTGCATGTTAAAAACATAGTTTATTGGAGCTAACCACATACAAGAATACACAATTAAAGCCACAACAGATCCGAAAAACAATCACATGGGGTTGTTTTGGTCCGGATTGTTTTTATGCAACCAAGACTGTACGGCTCTTTGCGCTGTGCACTAAATTGGAATTTGTAGTTGATCCATTATAAAAAAAGCACACGAAATAATCACAGAAAATCACAAAAAATAAAAATTGAGCAACTGTAGATTGGGTCACTCAAATATGAAGAGTATATATATGATGATTGTTCCGCTGTAACATTTGTTTGTTTATATTCCAATAAATTTTATTTTTTTTAGCATGAATTTTGGGTAGAAGTTTTCAAACTGCATTTATTAATTTGCACTGAGTTTTGAATTTATTTCTATTCATATCGCCAATATAATATTGCATTATAGGGGAAGGCTAATGTGCCATCAATTTGCCATCGAGTTGTTTTTCGAAATCCAAAATTCAAACGGCCAATCCAAACCCGTTCAAGTTGATCAACATATTGAAATACCATTGGAGACCAAATTTTATATTTTTCAAATTTTTTTTACTATTTATTATTATATTTTTCAAATTAGAGGGCCTGAAATACTCCAATTATAATATTTTTTTGAAAATATCATAATAAATAGCAAAAAAAAATTGGAAAAATATAAAATTTGGTATTGGAGGTATTTCAATATGGTGATCAACTTGAACAGTTTGGTTTGACAGTTTGAATTTTGAATCTCGAAAAACGACTCGATGACAAATGGATGGCATGTGTCATGCATCGATGGCACGTTAGCCTTTCTCTTATATTATATGGATACTAGATTACTAGATCATGTTCTCTTATCAATCTAATGTTGTTAATGCATTTAAAAAGTATAATTGTTAAAATTATATCTAAATCTTATGTGTTAATAATAATGCTAAAATTTTATAAAACCATAGACTTGATTAGTTACTACTTACTACTGGGATATTATCAACACAGAGGTCGAATTGCCAAACATGGAAATAGCTTTTCTCCAAAAGCGTGGTTGACTTTAGAGAAATTTGCATTTACACTTGTAAGAATAAAGGTTAATGCTTAAAAAGGATCATATAAGGCAATAAAAAGTCAACCAATTAATTTTGTGGGCTTTTTGGATGGGATAGTGCCAGAAAGGGACCCGAGTTTAACATGTTTTTGCTCTGCTTGTACAGTTAAAGCTAACATGTTTTTCCATTTGTGTTTTTAATGGTCGTAAAAGCTATTTAAGATATAAATTCTTGCGTAAGTTTGTCAATGTTGTATTTAGACTTGTATGTCATGTTGATTTCAATGTACAGTTTTAAGTTCTACTATTGCTTGGTTTCTCCCAAGAAGTTAGTTTTTAAAAATTCCGTAAGTTTGTCAATGTAATATGGAAGCATTAAAGTGTAATAACTTTGGGCCTTTGCCGCGATTTTATTTAGCATTTTAATCTTCTTCACCGCTTTAATCTTCTTCCTGTTGCGACATATGATTAACGATATGGTTGAGTTCGGTTTCTCAAACATTTTCATTATGTCTAACATACCATCCAAGTTAAACTAATTTGTACATCTAAAGTATCATCCAAGATATTGGTTAGTTTGGTTGTGATTTAAAAAAAAATCATAATAAAAATCCAAAAAGCAATAATTAAGAACTAATTAACTATGCATTACATCAAACATCAATAAACAACCTTACAGAAGAAAATATTGAAAAATATTAGAATTGATACGGTCAAAAACTGTGACAAATTAATTGCTTCGTCGATCCGACTCGATCTCAATTTGAGTTCAAATGATTGGTCCGGACCATTCAATTAATGTAATTTTCATATTAAAATCTCTTTAGAGATCAAATTTTATATGTTTTTTAAATTTTTAAACTGTTTTGTCGAAAAATGTTATTGGAGGGTCTATTACTAGTTAGATCGAATTTTTTTTTTAATTCAAAAAGTTATTAAAATTTTTAGAAAAATATAAGATTTGCTCTTCAGAGATATTTTAACATGAAGATCAAATTAGATGGTTAGAAATATGATCATTTAAATTTTTTGCATTAAGATATAATCGAATTTAGCAAAGTTCTTCATCAAATCTATTTGACCATAAAATTTCTTAACATTATAAATAAATAAAGTTAAAAATATAAAAGCAACAATACTGATTTCAAATACTTCAAGAGTAAAATATATTAATAAAAAAAGGGCTGAGTAGAATTATTTTTCGAAGTAACAAAGTTCGCCGTCTCTAACTTCTGTCCTCAATGTTACATTCTATATTTATTTTCTTTTAGATCAACCTAGAAAATTCCAATTAATATTAATTTCTTTTCTAAAATAGCAGCGATGTCTATTTTAACCCTAGGCTCATAGGGAAGACCTGCTGGAAACCTAGAACATTAACCAGCACACAGAAAATTATAAACGGATCCATGAATGGTGTACCAAACGGACAAGTGGATCGCCAGTCGGTTCCCAAATTATGAACCTTATCCTACTTTCCGCTTTGCTTATCTGTATTGGATACATTCTCAATTTTCCAAATTCTCTCCTAACATACCATGGAATATATATATGGATAGAATTTGATTCTATTTTTAGATGCCTGAAATCCTCAACGTGAAAGAAATTCTTGATATAGTATTCCGGCCATTCAATATTTGAATAGTCGAATTATTAGCTTAATTACTTAAACTGAACACTTTATCAAAATTAATATTCACGTAAAATAAACAATTAAGCTAAGCAAGTAAGCAGCCACTGCAGATGACTACTGAATAATTTGTTCGTAAATAGCACAACACCCAACTATTTGTAGGCCACCAAATTATAAAGTGCGGTGCTGTCAATTTTACAAAGATTTCACAGAAATTATTCGGTCTCCAAAAGTTTCACGTTACCTTTTAAATTTAGTAATATTAGAGTGAAAAACAACAAAAATTTCAAAAAAAAAAAAATGAAAATTTGTGAAATTTGAAAATTATGAGTTATGACTAGTCTGCTTAATTTGTAATTTCCAGACATTAATCTGTAATATATCCTAACTAAATGCAACACAGCAATGTTCACAAAGTATAGCAAACATTATCTACAACCAAAATAAAGAATAATTGCAGCTGAACTGCACTATTTTAAAAATCCCTTGATTTGTTCACTTTGCTAAAAGAACAGAAGTAGGTCAATTTACATCATAACTGTGAGTCTGTGAGAAATTGTTAGAAAGCATGCATGATTGCATGACCATAATATCGTGCAGAATATATATATTTTTTTTCTGATTGGCTGTGTTGTTTTACTAATTAACTAGTTCGTTTCTGGAAATCATCTTCTTATTTATTTATTGGGCACGTTTTTATATGATATTAAAAAAGAATAAAAATGAAGAAAACCAATAATTTCTTCAATCAATATTGGGTGATTTGACAGAGTAGCCTATCTTTTTCCATAGTTTTCTCCAAATGAAATATTTCCTCATTTTTTATGGTTGTTTCTCTTTTTTCCCCCCTCAAAAGAGCCTCGGATTACATTTTTTTTTTACCGTCTTGGTTTAAATTATTTTTCATTAATGAAATCAGTTAAGTAGGTTTTTGTGTACGTACTTACCCACAAAAGTTTGAAGGAATGAAGGCCTATATTTTTTTCAGGGTCTATGAAGGCCTATGTTAAATGTACATAATCAGTTGTACCACTACATATATAGGTCTGACTGTCCGAGGATGTGCAAACATGTCAACACAGATAATAGACCTAAAACAAGGTCATGTGTCACGATTTGTTATGATTCCCACGCCAACTGCGGTTAGAATCAACATTTCCAAAGATTTGATTGCGTGCACAACTTGATCATGGTACATTGAATGTATAGCTCAAGTTCCTTTGGAATCTTAGTGGAACTGTGGAAGATTAGTGTTTTGCATAAAATCCATCAGAGTAGACTTTTGTTTGCATATAGCTAGCCTTTCTGTGTGCAGAATTATTGTACCATAACCTCGCAAATGTTGAAATCATTTTGCAAAATATATCTTACATTGTACATGTATAGTAGGTAGCAATTTAGGAGATAATGTCCACATCAGTACATGTATTACGTACTTGTTAGTTGTTAATCTTTTTGTTGTGATATTACATAATGCCAAATTGCTTGTACTAATTGAGGTTCAATTTTTTTGCATTTTAAGGACTTTTGTCCTCAAGCATGCATGTCTTGCTCTCGCTCTCTCTTTTAGTTTCGAGAAGAGTTGGTTTATGGCGCTATATCAATTGTGTCACCGAGTGAAGTAGTTAGTTTGCTTAAGCTTTATTAAAGAAAAAAAGAGTCATGAGTGAAGCAACTGCCATGCCTTTCATGCAACTTCAATTTTTATATTTATATATAGTTATCTGAAACTACGAAAGTGTCGGTCACTGATCTTTATTCTTTGCATAATTTTTTTTAATGAACTACATGCGGGCTTAACTATTGTTGTTATTGAAAGTGAAATATATAGATGATCTATGTCCGTTTATCATCAAGAAAAAAAAAATTTACGGATGCATCAGAAAATTGATAACAGTCATATATAGTGTTTCTGTGACCAATTTGAGTAACAATACTCATACGAAAATTAATGAGACGAAATTGGATATTCCCACAGGAAAACTGATTTCTTCAAAATTCGTGTGGTATGATGTTTTATATTTTGGCATGTTCAAGCCTTTAAATTTTGTCTCTTGCACAGAGAAATTTAGTACTCCATCACTAACTATACATATACTTGAGTCTATCACTAGATTGTGCTAGAATTCCATAACTTTCTGTAGAGAGTTTAGTCTTTAGTGCTTTATTAGCTGAGCGCCAGCCTAGCTAGCTTAGCTGCTTAGGCATCACTCTATCCTATTACTTCACAACAAAGAACCGCGCTCAGGCATGCAGAAATGGAAACTTCTCAGTTCAAACAAACGAAACCACCTCTATAATGGTGATTCTCTATTCTTATTTCTAAAGGATGCTAACAGGCTTAATTGTGAAGTAGCAATATATATGGCTAAAGCAATTTTTGTTCATTAATTGTTGAGGGATAATCTGAAGTTCATAGACACAAACAGCTCACTGAACTGAAGCTGGGTATAACTTTTGGGATCACAACATTTTTAATGAGAAACCATCATTGTTTTGGATTAAGCTTATCGTCCCTCCTAGCAGTGCGATTTAATTAGTCTTAACCAATCATTAGGTGCTTTGTAATTAAGCATACCTAAGTGTAATCTGTTTAAAAGCTTGCTTATATTCCAAGAAACTAATGTTTCTTCAACTAATCAGTGGTTGTTGCTACCGATCGACGTCATGCTATTAATTAATTCAATATAAATTTGGAATACACCATACATGATATAATATAAGTATACTGTATATATCTTTAGAAACGCGTACAATAACTTAATAAATAAAATGTTAGCCCATCAGATGTTCTAATCCAGAAGGCCCGAGAATATGGGCTCCAGCCTCCAACTGAAATTAAAAATATTGGAAGTTTCTTGTAGGTCCAAGCCAGATATTAATTTTCTAATAAAACACTTGTACTTATATATTAGAAACACTTGTACTTATTAAAAATATTAATCATGAAGATTCCTCCATCAAGATCACAATGGGTCCAATAAAAAAGAGTTTGGCATGTGGAACAATCATTTGTTAGTTCTTTCCTAACGACCAAGTTGCACTTTTTAATTTTAATACGATTTTTGGTTAATATTTCCTTTTCTGAAACAAAAGAATAAGTTTTAAATTTGTCCTGTTTATTGGAATTCTTCTTGCCACTTTGACTTTAGATGCAAACAAATAGGCATTAAATTTGTCCTGTTTATTGGAATTCTTCTTGTCACTTCGACTGCTAGATTTTTGAAATATGACGGCTTTAAATTGTTTATATTTTATTGACTAAATGTTGATTAATATTTCCTTAATATTATGTAGTTTGATGTTTCACAGTCATATCAAACGTATTAATGTTGGGAAATTATTCAATTTTTATTGTGGTGAATTATTTTGTTGTCATTTTTTCGATGAGTTAAATCTTAAATGAAATCCATACGTCTTTACGGCCTCTAGTTTGTAACTTTTTGTAACAAAAGCATTAAACTTTTGTTAATTATCAGTTAATTGTCACCACTGTTTAGAAATTTTGGCTCCGAACACAACCTCACATAAATATCAGTTTAAGTGCATAAACATGAATATCTATATCTCTGTTTTTGAAGGTTAGTTGGCGAGAGCCAACCAAAATATCTATATCTCTGTTTATTGTTCCCAAAATCCACATATATTTCCATCTAAAATTTAAAGGAGATTTGTGGCTAATTTTCCTCGTTTCGCAAGCAAACATCCTTTATCTGTTGGCACTTAACAGGAAAAAAAGAAGTACAATTTGCTTGCAAGCTGAGCGTACATTCTTGTCGTCTTGTGTTGATTAATAAAATAAATAACAAAGAAGTTCACTCAAGAAAAGAAAAAAGAAAGAAGCAAGAGGGACGAAATCTTGCCGACCATTATGTATGCAGGTTGTAAAGGTAGATTAAGCTTAGAATTGATATATAGTACATCAATATAGAATCATAAAACAACATCATATACTGAGATTGAGCCTTGATATATATCGCAATTGAAAGGACATCACATTGGATTGTTGTCGTTTCGACGATTTTCTCAAATATAGTTTGGCACTCGTTATTTATTTTTATAGCCTATAGTAAGCTTGAATTGAGAGAACTCATTTTTTATTTGCTTCCATTATGCTGGCAATTGAGCATGTTATGAGTTTAATTAAATTATGAATTGAATTATAATAAGGAGGAAGCTTAATTATTGTCTAAACTCAACCAATAAATTCGCACCGTTGTCCACAATTGATAATTATATTTGTGTTGAGAACGAATTATTTATAAATTTTACATTCACACTCAACTCAGAGCAGAATCCACACATATGCATGTGATTGATATAATGTGCGCAACTGCATATACATTAGTGGACAATTTGAAGACCAAACAATATTAATTAAAAAACGTAACCACTTATCATTAATAAAGTGTTTTATTTATATCAATTAAATTCTTTATGCTGCTGAAATAATATATCTTTTATCAATTCTTCAAAAAGATAACAAGAACTTATTAGTTTTGTGTTACACAATGTGTACGTTGTCATCACAAAGCAATATTTTGATATCGAATCAGATATTAAATTGGTAGAGCAACTAGTTCGATGGTTCAACCGAATGACATGCCAATTACAATCTAATTATTTTAGTTATATATTATTTATGATCGGTTGAACCAAACAAAAAGAAAAATACCTCTTTAGCCTAAATATAAGGTTAATGCTTCATAAACATGAGAAAGAGAGTTCGATTTTGGGAGAGGCTTGCTATTGATTAAATTTTAGATTTTTATGCAGGATGGAAAACTGGCCGGTTTGAATCATTTGAACCGGCCTATTAAGAAGTTCGTAGTCGAACCTGTCAGTTTAGTTTTCAAAACACTACTTGTGTGTAAGTTGAAGATATATGACTATTGTATAGATGTATAATGCATTACTTGTGAAGAAAAAATTTAATTGCCATTTGTATATATTATTTAATTTTCGAAATTTTGAAATGTTACTAAAAATGGATAGCGTAACATCTGTAAATGAATATGCATGCAATTATAAATCACACCAGATTACGTTTTAAGAAATTCAGTTGAACAGTACTTGTGAATGGTTGGTAGCTTGTGTTTTCTTGGTTAGTAATTCCTTGATGGACAATCCGTTGGTAATGTTCCATAATACGTTAGTCTCAAGTGATAAAGGTCAACAGGGTATACAATGACAAGTGCTTTGGAAAATCAATTACTAAAATTTGCAAAAGCATCAAGCATAGGTACCTAACAGTTTACACCAAACGGATATTTCCAAACGAGTTCAAAAGACAAATATAAGATACCAAATAATTTAGAGTAGTGCAAGGATAGATGCCTAACACCTGCTCTAGTATAGAGTATTAAAAAGTTGGCTCCATTGTGTCACGCTAACAAATTGTAGGGGCCACGACAAGTAGATTGATATTAAAAAGGATTTCAGTTAAGAAAACAGATTATTATAGAACAGAATCCTAAAAATAAAAAATTGGCAAATTGGCTTTTAAATGATTAAGCTTGAGTGAACATGATGGGACATAGATATACTTTCAAATGACTAGTTGCGAACGAAACTTGTTTAGTTGGTTCGTAACAAACATTTCTTTTCACGAACTGTGTGTAACATAATTAGTGGTGAACAAATATTATCAATATTAATTGTACATAAAATTTGTGGACATAAATTTTGTAAACAAATATTTTATTTAAACTTTATTTTTTAAATGTATATATTAAAAAAAAACTAGAAAAATGCTCCAAATGTCTTGTATCAACATTCAACAACTCTGTTCACCGGCCTCTTTTATTTATGTAATATAATATAATATTAATACCGTACATTAAATTGAACAAAGATCCAGATATAGAATAATCTAAACCCAAAAATGCAGACTTATTAATGGGCTTTTAGAAATCCATAAAGCAACGAACATCATAAATTCTGCATGACCCAATTAGCACTTATCTCTTCTTATCCAAAAATAGATTTTGGTTTGCTAGCGTACAAAAACTAAAATAAAAATCCAACATGAAATCGGTGGTCCAAGTGAAGAATCACCTCATCCACACACGACTAGCCCAGCCTTGCACCTTACATTTGCTTTGACATATCTCAAAGTGAAAACCAAAGGGCAAAAAATCGACTAACAACCCTACTTGAATCCTCTCCATTTACAATGAAATTGAGTTTATGTTGACCAGCTTTTTAATTAAGCGAACGAGTCAACCATTCAAGCTTACTTGCAATTCAAATTTTGGCTTGACATATCCCTCGAAAAAATATTAGCAAATAAATGTTACATGAACGAATAATATAAAGAGTTGAAAAATATTAACGATATAGAGTCAGGCCGTCAGCTATCAACATACAAAATCACTCTAATGAGTTATCTTTTTAATCGATAAAAATTAAACTTGACTAATGGGCAGCTCCACTTAGTTTGAATTGGATGAAACAAATTAACTTTAAAATATATATTACTACTTTAAAATCAACTTTGCAAACAAATTAACTTAAAATAATTAGTATATTCAGTTCAACTATTTAACTGATTGGACACAACAAATCTGACTGGCACCTGTAAACAAGCATATCAGTTTTGATTCAGATCTATCAATTAATTATTACCTTCCGCTTAAGAAATCTCAAATAGAATTTAGCACCAAGTATCCATATTAAATAACATCTCCATTTTGTATCACTGGAGAGGAAGTTTACTCTTGGGAAACTCACCTCAGCCACTAGCCCTCTTGCCTATCCTTCCCTCGTTTCAATAACCAATCAAATATTTCCACCAGAAACTGAAGAGAACCAAAGGAAAGCAAGCAACAGAGGAGATTGTAATTTGGAAATGGCTCTAGAGACTTGCTTTCAAGTGAGCACCATTGCATCAACTAACAACAGGGCTAGGGTTTTATGTGCTCATTTGTATAACAAGGAGAAAGTGAACTTGCTAGCAACTTGTGGATCCAAGAAAGTTTCGGTACCATCACTCTCTCTGTCAAGCCAAGGCAGACGGCTTTCGCGCATTGTATGTCAGGCGAAGAATGCTGTAGATCAAGGTATAGTCCTGTACCATCATTTCAGTAATTTGTTGTACATACCACTCACCAGTAAATGAAGTTTTACTGTTTTATGGCAAAAAAAGTTCAATTTCAAGAAACTATAGTATCTAATGGACTAAAAGTTCGGCAATAATTTTCATTTTTTATGTGATTCTCCACAAAAACAGAATTTTGCTGTATATTTATTTGTTGTTGCAACAAATATCCGTATACACCATGTAGCCTTGATATCAAACCAGAGAGATTTTGTGAGCATCCGACTATTTGTCACTGCAAAATGCATACTTTGCAGGTGTCAAATATTGCAGTAGATTATTAGAATAAGTTCTATCGATGGAAAATTAAAATTATTTGCTAAAGTAAAATTTTACACATTCAATTGGCATATGGAATTAGGGGAGAATCAGTCCTCAATTGGTAAAGTTTGTGTAAAGAGATTAAAAGAAAATTTAGAAGGGCCACGTAAAAAAGACCAGTTCAAATACACCAAATTTTAATTATCGCACCGCAACATGGTATGGAGGGTATAGTTCAAAAGGAAAATTACCATTTGTTCAGAAATTCCAAATTGAGTAGGCACATCTGTCTCTGTCCGACATCAGTGATGCTTATTCTTGTTTTTGTAATCCTTGTTTAGAAAAGGTAGTTGTATTAATTCCATCATTACTCTGCCTACACTCAAATTTACAGTGCTGGTGGCAACTGATGCCAACTGGGACAGCCTCGTGACTGCTAGTGAGTCACCGGTACTGGTCGAGTTCTGGGCACCATGGTGTGGCCCATGCCGAATGATTGCACCAGTAATCGACGAACTAGCAAAAGAATATGCCGGTAAAATTGTCTGCTGCAAGGTAAACACTGATGAATCCCCCAACATTGCATCAAATTATGGAATCCGAAGCATTCCAACAGTCCTGATGTTCAAAAATGGCGAGAAGAAGGACAGCGTAATTGGCGCGGTGCCAAAGAGCACCTTGGAAGATATCATAGATAAATACTTGCAAGTCTGATTGTTGGCATGATCGGATCCATTACTGTTATTGCAGATGTATATTATGAGATGTGCATGATTAGCATGGTCGATTTTATTCAAAAAAAAGTGTCTATATATTTCTGTATGATTCAACCTTTTGCTGGGAAGATTCTATTTGATGCATTCTAATTTGAATATAATATAGGTTTTTTCTAAGACGGTTTAATCCTACAGAATTCTGAATATGTACTTACATGCCATATAGATTTGAAAATATGATATTTTTCACTATGTTTTGACTTAGTATCAGGTTACTAAAATATTCGTACACTGACAGGTATTTGCTCTTTCTTCGGCAGTATTCATGAATACTCGTATAAAATTTAAATATTACGTATGTTTTCTTCCAAAATAAGGCTGATCATGTTTATTCTTTTAAAATTTGAACACTCAAAATCTTTTATCTGTTAATTGTTCAGTCAAAATTAATATTTCAATAAAGAAATTACCCTTCAACTCTCAAAATAATGACCTAGCCTCATCCTCATGGGTTCGGATTTTTTTTTCGCTTTTGCAGAAATTTCAATAAGCAATTGCAAATAGATCCGAACCATATAATTCGTATTTGATGGTTCATATCCGGTCTTACCGAATACTATAGAGGGTGCTTTCTAAGGGTGGATAAGATATTTTTCTTGTTTTGAAAGGATACATCTGCAATATTAAAGATCCTGAGGTGCTTGCAGCAATTCTGTCTTTTCCTCAAGGTGTCGCCAAAACCAAATTCTGCCACGACAATTCTAGGCATGTGCGTATCCAACACAGTGGTGTTGTAAATGTCATGGATTTAATGCGCACATGATGAGACTCTGCCAACAAGTGCTTATATGAGGCTGCTATCATCCCCAAATTTATCACACCTTGCATATATCATGCAAAGCATACAAGTAAAGACTTGTCCTATGTAGGGTATCAATTGTAATCGGATAATACAGTTATCAAACCCAGTTGTTAATGTCCAGCAATTATGCTACAAATCATTCTAGGTAAAATTACAATTCACAAATTGGATCAGTAAGTCCGCCAAAGTTTTGACTCAGCAAAACAGTCTAACCAAAACTACAGAAGATATAGATTACAACTTTCAAGAGGCTCAGATACAAGTCATTTAACAAAGTTCAAGAAGACAGAAAAGAGAGGCAAAAAGAAAATAAGAAAAAATGGAAAATTATACTATTATTCCTCTCATGTCGGCGACGTAACCACACCAAGAGCTACAACACTGGGGCACCTACCTTTTAAAACACTATTCCCTTCCTATCATTACTCGACTCAATAAAAACCCACAGCTCCATAATACAATAAAATTAAAAATAAAGAGATAAGACACTTAAATATTACACACAACATGCTCGCACACCATACCCGTCGCAACTTATCATTTACCATCTGGAACATGTCAGAAACCACACCCTACATTGCTTTTGACTTTACTACTGATTTGGTTTCCAATCATAAAGGTTATTAAAACTGTTAACAGCTCTAAGCCCACCCATCATCTGACCACCCATTTCTTGTTGATTATTACCATGAGTCATAACCGTTGGATCATGACTCTGATTCATCCCAACTCGTCCATTCATGATCATAGCAGCAGCCCCACTACTCATGCTAGCTCTCATCCCAGAGGAGCCAGGACCAGGACTAGGCCCACCCATCAAGTTCGATCCATAGCCATTAAGTCCAGGCATGACTCCATTGATCCGTGGTTTCATCTCACTATTACCCATTGTGCCAAGCCCGTTTAACTGAGAAGACATCATCATTTCTTGTAAGATGCGCTGCACAGAGCTTTGAGAATCATCTGCATCCGGGACCCGTACTTGGACAGGAGTAGTCGGCGGCATCATGCTATTGTTGTTATTTGATGTGGATGGGAGTGAGGATCCCATTGGATTTTGACCAGCGTTTGGAATTGATACCTGATTTGGGATCGGATTCTGGTTTGTATTCGGGTTTGGATTCTGGATTTCTTGTTTGACTGGTACAAGAGGATATGAAGAAGGTGCTGGTCCAGTACCAGTAGGCAGCGTCGGATTTACAGGGGCATTATTGGAAATTTGATCAGATTGGTTAGGATTTGTTATTTGATTGGGTGTCATGTGAGCCGAATTTGGGCCATTTGCAATGGTAGGATTCTGATTTATGGGATTTGGACTTGCAGAACTTTGTTGCTGGTCAGATTGCTGTTGTTGTGCTTGCGACGAGCTGGCCAAACCAGAGGAATTTCTTCGTGGGAAGTTGTTCAAACTATCTGTATTTAGGAAAAACAAATGACAGGATCTTAACTTCTTTATTTAAGAATCTAATGAAGTTCAGGGATGACAGACTGTTGGATGTCTATCCAATTGAAATCTTCAAGGCTAACATATTTCCAGAGAAACAATAAAAGAGTCAACAACATATTTTCAAAACCTTGAGATCACATCTTCTTTTTAAAAGGGCAGCTGGATGGACTAATAAAGAAAAAAACGGTAACCATCCATAAATTTAAGTATCAAAGTTAATTTTATGTCCAGATTTTAGAAAAACCATTTAAGAAGAGAAAACAAAAAAAAGAAGACAGGAACAAAGCATACCCATAGGACCAGTGCCAGTTTGTCTGCTGTAGTCTATCAAATCTTTCATACAATTTACCACTTCTGCTATCTGTCATTTTTTCAATTTTTCAATGGTCAAAACTCAAAAAAAAGGTCAATAAAACAAAACATAAATAACAAAAAGAGTATCCATAAAGTACCTGGAGGCACCTCACATATCTTTTTGTATAACCCAAGTCATTAACCAATGGTACTTCCAATGCTTTAGCCAGTGATCGTGCTGATGTAACAAACCTAATCAAATAACACAAGTCTTTAGGTTATGTCCAGTTACCATATATTTTTAACTGATCCATGTTCTTCTGTGTGATCCAACATCAAACCACCAGCTAAATAATGCAGTATCAAATGTGTTACATAAACTCTAGTGTAAAATTAGTTCACTGGATGATAGTAAAAGACCAATCAGTTCTCACATTCGAAAAAAAAAAAAAGATTCAATAATAAGACCCAAAAAACCATAGAAGTGTCATCTTCTCTGGAATGGCCATGAAATTGCCAAGACAATTAATTAATTAATTAGGTAAGCTACCAAAACAATTGTAACAAAATTACATGGTAAAACAAAAACGTGAAGTAAATGAGTAGAAAGACAATTCACTTACGAGTTACACGTGGTTTGCAAATCTTGGGTGGAGAGAGCTGTAGAATTCTGAGCAGCATTCTGGTACTTCTGTACCACTGCACCTAGTTGACTTACCTGCATTAGAGACAAGAAGTGTATCAATACATCTTATTAACAAGTCATTTATAATGACACTGCTGCAAAGATGATGGTGAGATTAGATTGATTATTTTCATACAAACCCGCATAAATGCAGAAGCATCAAGTACACTAAGTAAAATGAGAAATCCTTAATACAGATTATTACTTCGGCCAGAACAAAAGAGAGAAATCCTTAATATACTAATCACTCGACAAAATGCAAACTATCGCTCTTCCACAGGTCCACCTTAACAAAAATAAATAAAAGATCTGAACAAAAAGGAATAAAGGGGCCACACTTGGCATACTTTCAAAAAATATTACAAGAGGGTACAAATGATAGTCCAGTTAAATGATTTTCTTCCCGATCTTTAGGTTCACATTTGCAATGGTTTAGACGCCTTCATGCTCTTTCATTTTGCAACAACATTTGGTACTTCAATGTTTTATAGGTAAAAAGATTAAATTGTTCCAAGAAGGTAATAATTATAGTTTCTGCAAAACTACTACCTGAGGTATAATAGACCTCCGCGGTATTAGCTCCTCATGCCGTCTGGCACAAAACTCCCATGAAGCAATCTTGCAAATATGAAAAAAAAAAAAAAAGACAAAAATCTTATAAAGATTAGCAATTTTGGAAGGAAAGGATACTGTTACACCCTGATCGGAAACCTTATTTCACCATGGGAATCAGATTTGGAATTCCGATTTTACCAAAGTCCCTAATTGGAACGGAGGATGAGGCTGAAGAGAATCAGATTCGATGGGATTTTGCAGAGGTCAAATCCTGTTTTCAAATTCTTTCAAAAACCAAAGAAATTCGGTGGGATTTTTTTATTCTTTCTATGGTCAGCTTGAGGAAGGGTCTACCATCAACTCCAATCCCATCATCTCCCTCCGTTCCGATCAGCTGGTGAGATTTGCAAGGATTTAAGAAATCAGCTCCTCTCTTTTCTACTCCACTAAACTCAAATTCCTTCGCTATCCCTCTTCATTCCGATCAGGGTGTTATGCTAGTAAAAAAGAAAAATATATAGTACTAAAGTATACCTTAAGATCCGTATTGAAAACAATTCTGAGTTGACCTTCCCGTACAACTCGAAGTTGTTCAAACACACTCTCTTGGATGGCTTTTGCATAATCGAGTACAATCTGACCGGACCCATTATGGTACTCCCGAGGCATGTCCACATATAGCAATTCTTCTATTGTACCACTTGCATACTTAATTTGGCAGAGCCTAGGTAAAACTTCCACCGTGGTTTCTAAATTTGCAGAAATGAACAAATCAAAATTTAATATTCGGTCCTTTACTAAACGTGCACTACAAGATGATTAACCATTTTCGGCATACAGTTATATTGCTCTATTTATGCACATGCATGCACACCCAGAATTGACAACCACCCGAAAATAGGAAATACAGTATTACAACTAATAAAGATGGAAGAAAAACATGCTAATTCAAGCATAAAAGATCTCAATCAGGTTTCTTCTTTTCAACTGGCCTACCTACAGGCTAATTTATACAGGTTAATTTATGCACCTGACAAAAAAACAGAATATAAGCATCAAGTTGGCATGGTCTAAGATTTTAATTGAGAAAGACCAACATGTAGCCATTTGGTATTAAATTAAGTACTACTGTGTAAAAAAGTTCAGTGAACTTATCTCCGGACACACACTAACGGGACCAAACTATGATGGAGGAAAAAGATGCATGAATATTGGGGTAAGAACCATAAAGCATTAGATCGCATTTACCCAATTTGGTTTAATTCAGAAAGAAACCAAAGAAATCAGTGCATTTTGTTACATACAATTATTAACAGCATTCCTTCAAGTCGTAAATGCACATACTATAAAGCCCTAAATAACACACATGATAATTGCCTTGGAACAAAAAGAAAGAACTGTATTTCGTGGAAGCATAAAGCTTGAATTTGGTTTAGATTGTTGGCGCAGTTTGAGTCAGGAAGAACAAAACAAAACTACAATCACACTACACTAAGCATAGCACAGACAAAAAATAACACTAAATTGTTGTAGTGACATACCAAAACCTCGACCTGGCTTCCGATTGCATATTTCACAGTGCCACACGTCCTGTAATAAATTGACAGAATGAGCATGAGATATAAAGCATACCAAGTTATGAGAATCAAGCTTCCTCATGCATTTATTATGTGAAATTAAGATAATAGATTAGTAGACCTGAGGGAAAACACCAGTGGTCTGCCGGCCAGTTCCATACTGGGAAACACACCACCTCTTCTTTGCATTTGGTGCATAGTACTCTGCCACAAAACTTCTCCAAAAATCTATATTATTATCCTACAGAACACAAAAACAAATAACATTTCAATTTTGTCCAAATAAAATTCTATCACAATAGTTCGACAACTAATACCATATATATAATCACTCTATAAAGCAATAGGATATACTCCAATGCTCCTGAAGCCAAAGAGTACCATTCCCCTGGACTAGATTAACCTACCAAATAAGACATATCCCACACCTATTCCAACTTTATTCTGTGATAAGCCATTGATTATAAATCTGAACATACAAACCATCCAAAAACTTCCTGACCTATTAAATTATTAGGAGTACCATATCAAGCCAATAGCAAGAAAAAACGGATTGTGTTAATCTATTACAAAACCTAACACGAAACAAGGACCTTCTAACAGTTTACCCAGGCAAACTCGAGTAACTCGTAGCATTTTTTATTGTACTAAGCCGGCTCTACTTCAATAGCACTCCAGAAAAAGAAAAAAGAAATAAAATGAAATAAGACTGAAACCTGGGGTCTCTTTTGTTGATGGTACATATAAAGTGTGAGTCTCTTAGCGCATGTCCCAGGCTCATAATGTGTCTTCCCTCTCTGCTGCTGTTGCTGTGGAATCATCTGTGGCGGGTGTGGCTGCGGCCCTCTCTGTTGCTTCATCTGCTGCTGTTGCTGCTGCTGCTGCTGCAGCTGCATCATCCGCTGCTGCTGCAACAGGGTTAGTTGGGCGGCAGCCGCCGCAGCCTGTGAGTTCTGCCTCAGCTGCTGCTGCATAATCATATCATTATGCTGTGCCTCCATCTTAACAGGTCCCATGCTGGGCCCAATATTCCTCATCGGGTTGAGCTGTGGCTGGTGCTCCAGTTTGACCATACTTGGGTTGCGTAACATCTGAGCTGGTCCAGATCCAGGCCCGTTAGCATCGCCGAGCTCCATCTTCACTCCGTTTGGTAAATGTTGTGCAGGGTCTTGAGATTGTTCGAGCTGGTTACCTTGTTGATGCTCTGAAAGGTTCTGAGAGGAGTTTTGTCCAAGTGGGTTCCCATTCAAAGATGGGAAGGATAATGAGTCAGGCATGGAAGAGCTGGGTCCCGGTAAGTCTCCTGGTCCTGTCCCGGGTCCGTGTCCAAGACCGTTCATTGCAGGCCGGTTGAGGAGAGCTGATACATTGGAAATATTGCCTAAGAGGTTGGTATTGGTGAACTGGGTGCGAGGAGATACAAGGGAGGAGAAAGGGGTCTGAGCTGGCATGCCGGAATTAGGAGGGTGGGACCCGTCGATCAGATTGGAGTTAGTCCGGAGTAGAGAAGGATTTACAGAGGGAGCCCCGCCAAGCTGGTTCGAGGGACCTGATGATACCATTATTGAAGCGAAATTCGCGTGGAAAATTGAAATTGACCCACAATTCCTTTAATCGAATGCGTTTATTCCAAAGAGAAGCCTCTTTTTATTGTCTTGTTCCAGTAGCAAGGAGCTACAATTTAACCTCTTCCCTCCATTTTAGCTGAGAGAACTAAACCCAGATCTTAAAATCCATATTTAGACAAGTAGTGCACAACCACACTGTCCCTCTTTCTGTCACTTACCTTCAATCTCGTTCAATTTTGTCTTTGCTCTTTCAGAAACAACCCGAGAAGAAAAATTAGGAATAGTACCAAGTATAGAAGCCTTGTAAACAATACTAAATAGAGAGGTAGAAACAAAACAGAAAGTGGGATCTCTGCACCTCTATTCTCAAACAAGCCCCCGAAAAAAAAGTCGAAATCTTTCAGCTACTTACCACAGTAACTATCTTCGATCTCTCCATTTCCAGCTCCCCTTTAGACGGAGCACGATAGGTGTTCCGAGGAGAATCTCTCGCAATTTCTCTCTCTAACAGGGTGTTGCTTTTCTCTCTCTAGATATAAAGTAAATCGGAGCAGAGCATGGATTCTAGGGTTAGGGTTTCTGGATACTAATCCGGTTTTTTTCTTCGCTTTTTTCTCTGTTGCCTTTTTTTTATAGAAATAGATATAGAAGAGTTTGTTTGTATAATTAATAGGTTTTTCTCTTTTTTGCTTTCTTCTTCGCCAGGAGAAAGGAAGAGAGAGAGAGAGAGGTGATTAGCTTGGGTTTTTGCTCTCTTTCTCTCTCTAAATTCTGTCCTTGCGGACGTCAAAATTCCATTGGATTTGGTTAAATTCTTTCTGCTCTTTCTCTCTCTTAATTCGACACTCGTTCTTTCAACTCTAGTCTAGTCTGCTCTTTCTCTCTCTAAGAAGTCAAAAGGATCTGGTGTACCGAGAACATGTGAACCGTGTCCATTGGCGTGCACCATGTGATTCGTGTTTCAGAGCCCATCCAACCATCCTGCAACACCATACATACATCCCATCACATATAATAGTACTTAAATAATCACCATATGTTACATAAATGACCTTCAGCTTTCCTTTTTTTGCCTTTCCTTTATTTACACTTGGTATGGTAATGCAACTTTCAGCCATCGTGATTATATTATTTGAGTATTACTTATTTTCATATGCTTTAGTTCTTTGAAAACTGCATTCTATTGTTTTATCTCTAATTCGTGCAAAATTACGTCTAATTAAAATCATTAATGTGACCATGTAGTTGAGTAAGGTCTATAAAATGTGAATTTAATACATACAAAATTCCATGTAAATAAATTGTTTTGCATTCAAGATGTTTATTGAACTATTGTTGTACAAGAACAAAGTTACGAAACCACTTGAATACAAGGAATCCATTAAGTTGAGCAATGTGGTGCTTTGTCAGAGCACAAATCAGAAAATATTTTGAATTCATGTTACAATTTTAAAATCCCGTCAACAATTTAAGTCATCCAGAAAGAAGCATGTTAACATCATTTCACGTAGCAACAAATGAAAATATGATTAGATGAGCAAGGTCAATAAAATGGGTGAAGCTCCATATTTGAAACAAATTTTTACATTTCTTAGATATCTCTTATCGTTTTTCAGGAGAAAATTCTTAAAAAATTCAAGTATCCAAAATAATATTTTTTCTACCTTAAGAAAGTAAACAATATCTTACAATTTTTTTCTAAAATATCTCTTGCCATGTTTTTATTTAAAAATTCAAGCGTTCAATAATAATAATAATAATAATAATAATATTTTTCCTATTTTCAAAAGGTAGAAACAGATCTTACCATATTTTTTTCTTAAATAACTCTTCCCCTTTTTTTCTGTCTTGCCATTTTTTTAAAATTCAAGTGCCCAAGAAAAATAATTTTTTCTATCTTAAAAAAGTAATAACATACCAATTGAATATTTCTCTTATAATAATAGTTTTCACATAGATTATACTGCACAATTCCTATAAGCTATTTGACTTTAAAAAAAATAATATACAAACTTAAAGTGATGTCAGCTTAATTCGTGCATACGTTGTAGAACTTGAATAAAGTTTCATCAAAAAATAAATTTAGAAATAAGATTTTTTTTGGTTTATTAACTTTGATCCTTATTGTTAATACTTGAGTAACAAATATATTTAAAATCAATGTGATATGTTAATTTTGAGAATTATTATATATCGTATATTTGTCTTCATACACGACTAGTAATGTAGTTTAATATTTAACTGCCACTGCAAAGAAAAATCCTCAAATCCTTCAGAAAGTTTGAATTTATAAGAAATACCGGATGCTTTAACAAAGTAAGGTACCTTTTAGGGGGCATTGCGCAAGAAACATCACTTCCTATTTTAAATGACAACATAAGAAATAACGGCAAACGAAACCATTCGGACTCTTCTAGAATTCTTTTGCAATAGCTAGAGAAGTAGAATTGCAGTGAAATAATTGCAGCGAAGAAGGACTAATAAAAGAAGAATCCCAGTTCTCTGCACCAGGTGACAGAAGACCTCACTGTTATATCATTGACGTGCTGACCCCAACAAACACTAATTACTATTAGTTATTGTCTTATGAAATGGGTGGGTCCCAAAATCAGAGGTTATTGCGCTGGGGTGGAAATTAGAATTGGCCACAGAAGTTTAAGATCTGGAAAGAACATTCGGGTTTTACGCGATGGTGTTTAAAGTTTTCCTTGGCTAGACTCGGCGTATGGAGAGCTAACAGAGAACCTGGAATGAATGGTCAGGACAAAAACGAGCGGTGCTGTGGCCCCCCCAACTTATTAATTTGGAAATAAATTATATTAACATTAGCATTAAGTTTATTTACAGTGAGATTTAATTATACCGATTATTAAATAAATAAATAAAACGTATATTCTGTTTATATATAGGTTAATTTCAAATTAAATATGATATGATATGAAAATTGATTGCCCATTTCATCAAACGGTTTTATAATTTAACGGTTCAGTTTTATGGGAGATTTTAATCGATCACAAAACGATTTTCATATTCGGAATTGCTTAGGATCATCCCCCTCTTCTATCATCCCCATCATCCCCTCTACAGACGCGTTAATATTTTTCATTTTTAGAAAACGCGTTAATAACTTCTCTTCCATTTTCGGAAGTCCAGGGGATGAGAGGATGATAGCTGGGAGGATGAGCGCTAGAGGAAAGGGGAGGGGAGAGGGGGGAGGGAATGAAACAGAGAGGGATAGAGGAGATGAGTCCCAGAAAATGATTTATTAACCAGAACAATTATATATATAACCAGAACAGTTATATATTTAACCAGAACAGTTATATATTTAACCAGAACAGTTATGTTTTTAACGAGAACAGTTATGTATTTAATCATAACAGTTATGTTTTTAACCAGAACAGTTATGTATTTAATCAGAACAATTATGTCTTTTACCAGAACAGTTATGTATTTAACGAGAATAGTTATATATTTTAACTAGAACAGTTGCTATATTAACTAGAGAAATTGTATACAACAACCAGAACAGTTATGCGTTTTAACTAGAACAGTTGCTATATTAATTAGAACAATTGTATATATTAACTGTTCTGGAGATAGTGAATCAGAGAGGGAGGGAGGGGGAGGGGGAGGGGGAGTGAGCGAAACAGAGAGGGAGAGAGGGGATGACTACCAGGGATGATGGATGGGGATGACGCGCATTAATTACATTCCGAAAATAAAAATCAGTTAATTACGTGTTTTCTAAAAATGGAAGACGCGTTTTTGGGGATGATAGGGATGATGGATTTCGGGGATGATCCTTATCAGCCCCGTTTTCATATTGCATCCAAATATGTACACATTCTATCTAAATTAAAAAGAATCAGTAAATATAATTGCTTTATGAAAGGTTAAAGATGTCAAATAAAGTTCAATGTAAATATATTCTATCTATTTAGTTAATATTTTTATACAAATCTACAACTCTAAATTTATAGTTCTAACTCAATTTTTACCCAATCACTTGGTTTACTTACAAGTACATTTCTACTAATATTTTATATTAACTATTTGAATTTATATATTATACTGTTTGCTTAAAAATTTGAGAGCAAATAGTTGTTCATAAAATTCATCCCTACTTCTTATAAAATTACCAAGTAAAGATCTATGCAATCCAATCAGACAAGGGGTGCATCAAATTTCAAACAAGGAGCGTATCAAATCCTTTATATCAAAGGCATATCATTAATTTTTACTATCATTAATTTTGGTTTATATCCTTTATATCATTTTAATTTCTGACTAAGGACAACAGAGTAAGTGTAAGATTATTGACTATTAATTCCATGTTTGGTAGAGGAGTAAGGGTGGAGTAACTCATTTAATCCATTTTTATTCCTTCGAAAAATGATTTAAATTTGGTCGAGTAGTGTGGAGTAGAGAGGAGTAAATTATTTATCATTTTAGGTGGAGTAAAGTTACTCTACATGGATCAAGAAATGATTATCATTATTTTGTTACTCTCATTCCTTATTTACTCTATTTTTCCATCCCAAACATGTTATATATTTGGAAGAGTAAAGTGGAAAAACTAAGGTAGCGTAGGGGCATGTTTTGCTAGTCAACATAAATTAGTGATCACATGAAATCATCAGAGCGTGTTCTTTAGAACATACTGGAGTTGTGAAGCATTTTCCAAACAAAAGCTGGAATTAAAAATAGTTTAGTAGACTGATCTCTTACTTTTGATTAATAATTAGTAAACAATATTAAATAATTAATGTTATAAAAAGTACTATATTAGAAGTTTACTGTTGATTAATCATGTAGCCTGGTAAGGATATAGCACCTGTAAGTTTTTAACGGGAATTAAAAACTCGTATCCAAGACTCCAAGTCGTAAATTACTTAAAACCCATAAATTTTAGTTTTGTACTGCTTTGGTTTCGTCTACTACAAGCCAAATGGACGGTACTGATCGTGCAAAGATATGGCAAAAAAATGAATATTTAAACGAAGTCAAAGGAGTCACAAGCAAGGGTTGCCAGAGCATTTCTATTTTCTAGGTAGGTAGCGCTATTTCCTTTCGTAAAATTAATTCAAGTACTAATGAATACTTGATTCTTACTATTTAATTAATTGTGGTTCACTGGGTAGATATATATCAAAATGGTGTTTTGACTTATATATATTTTGGCTGAAAGTTAAATAAGTAAACACAAACAAAAGTTATTTCTTTGATTTAATTTAAGTACTTTTAAATTGACACGAATAATACAACTGATTTACCTCGTCGGTCTTCATGTATATTTAAATATAGTATGATAAGATTATAAAAAATATATAATTTCCATCATTTTTTACGGAAACATAATTTGGATGGTTCATATTGATATTATCAGACGCTATAATTTAATTATTTTTTTGTTATTGCAAATGTTAAAGTTGATTATTAGAAATTAAAATCTACAAATCAACCAAACTATATAAAGATTATATAGACTGGCCTCACCAACGTGGCAGATAAATCGATCGTCAGGATATCACAATTTATTTAATTGAAGTTTGCTATTTATAAAATGTCATAAATTAAACATATTTTCAACTATTTTATATGATGTCAACAAAACCAACGTTTAAAATAACTTCTAATAATTTTCTTATTAAAAAATTATGTAAGGTGCAAATTTCAACACTAATAAAACCATATTGTTAGTAGAGTGCTGCTCTCATTTGACTTTTTTTTTTTCAAAAAGTACATATTTGCAACTATATAAAAAAATGAATGAACGGTCCACCTTGCAAAATTTCAATGAAATACATTCCCCCGTCGGATCAAGTAAACGGTCCTGGCTTCTGGCAAATCTTGACAAGGTCTGGATTACGACTTTGCATTTTTGACCCTAGACAAATGTTCTCCCTTCAAAAATTTCAACCAACCAATGGATGTTTGATCCTTTGGTTAGGTACAAATCTCCTGCGCTGTGGTGGAGAAAAGAGTCAAACAGTGCTACCTCTTCTCTCTGATTGGTTAAAACAAGATATGTTGTCAAAATCTTAGTAAAAAAATACAGTTAATCTCTGACTCATTCGTAAGCTGGATAGTGATAAAACCCACGTAAGTCATTTCGGGTTGATTGGAATTTAGCAAATTAATTCTTTGAACATTTTTTTATTATGTTTACTAATTTAGCAAAATTATTTTGGGATAATTATTTCACAATCACTACCTTAATTATGTAAAACAAAGAAAATTTGTTCGCTTTGGATGGATATATTTGTATAATTTACTATTGCTGTTGGAAAATTATTTCAACTGATAAACGTGGTATATACTTTAATCTTAGTTAATTATGTTCTATTATCTTTTTCATAAATGCATTTTTGGTATTTTCAGATTCTTTTTCTCCGTTTTGTTCAAATAAAATAATAAGATTTTTTTTTTCCCATTTCATTCATAAAAAACAAACTTTTTCTCCAGAACCAATTTAGAGGTCTGTTGTCTTGTGGAGATCATAGCCATTAATTTTCAACTGTAATGAGAAATAAAGTTGAAGTAGCAAGCACACAACTGTAAACGTTTGTAGGTGGCTATCAGTAAAGGAGTTGATAACCACCAAGGTCCACTTGGCAAAAACTGTTTGGAGCTCAAGTGCGTTTCTGAGATGACATTACAACCGATCCCCATAACAAACAATTTTGTCCTTTAGAGAGAGTTGAGGTGAAGTTCTGACTCTAGCATTTGTATCACTTAAATGGTTACTAGTATGGTGGAATATAAAGAGGCATATCGCTAAAGTGCTAAACACAGTCTAGTTTCTAGCAATTAGTATCTCTCTTGCTTCCAAAGTTATCCGGTATATGGTAATTGATATGCATAGTATGAGTAATGCTAGAATTAAACATATAAGATATCAAATACGATTCAAACGTCGACCGTTAAAATTTCAAACGGCCGATCCAAACCGTTCAATATGATCTCTATATTAAAATATCCTTGAAAAATCAAATTTTCTAACTATTTTTTTTGAATATTTAAAAATGGAGAGTTCATAACTTTTTAGAGTGAGAATATTCAAAAATTCCAAAAAAAATAGTAAAAAAAATTGAAAAAATATAAAATATGGTCTCCACGGAGATTTTATAACGTATAACAATTTGAGCGTTTTGGATCGGCCATTCTAATCTTAAAAATTAAAATTTTATCATGTTGAACAAGTATATGTGTCATATATGTTTGACACTAGTCACTCCCGCATAGTATTGGTATATATATATTTTTTTCTCTTTCGGCCCTCTTAGTATTTTTCCCCCCTTTTTTTGACCCTCTTAGTTGAAAGTTGTGTAATTTTTTATATATAGATTGATTAAACTTTGCTTATCTAGTTTTAAGCCGAGGTAATACACATGCATATATATTCTTAAAGAACGTTTTAGAAGTCGGACTGAATCACCGGTCCGACGGGTTCAAACATGAATTACCAGGTTAGTCCAAATGTCAAAGTTCGATCTGGATTAAGCTGGTTTTTTGTTATTTATTTTTTATTTTTGTGCGTTGGCAAAAAAATTATTTTAAAAACTTACTATCTAATGAAATCAATATTTTTAAATGCGATTCTTGTGGTTTAGCAGTTGAGGTTGGAGGTAATTCAGCACTAGTGTGTTATCGGTGATAAAATGATAGATAAACTATCATATTGGCATTTTTAACTTTAACTCTTTAATTTAGTTATAACAATAACTATAACCTAATAAAGGCTCTTAATCGAATTATCTGGTTATAAATTATTAATTATTGCCACAACAAAAAAAAAAGCCTCTTATAAACTAATAATTTTTAAATATACATTTTAATTATACAATTTTTAGCAAATTAGACAATATGATGAATAAATCAAGCTAAATTAGCGCATTGAATTATCGTGCGTTAGTTTGAATGGAATTCAAACTTTAAGTTCTTGAGCATAAAGAGCAACTCTTTCACATCTACACTATTTTTTTTTTAGTAAGGTTCCGGTGCCACAAATACCACACTTTATTTTTTCATTTTAAAATTTAAAATTTAAAATATAATCGTCCGATTCAAACCGTTGATCTTGTTCATTTTAACGATGGATGCGTTGTCGTAAAATTTTATAATTTTTTGAAGTTTATTTGATGCTTGATTAAGAGGTTGAAAAATGGACACATTAGAATTAATCTATTTTAGTAATTTTGATTTTCATTTTTAACCTTTTCATCAAGCATCAAATAAACTTCAAAAATTATAAAATTTTATGACAATGCATCTGTCGTTAAAATGAACAAGATCAACGGTTTGGATCGGACGATTATATTTTAAATTTTAAATTTTAAAATGAAAAAAAGTAAAGTGTGACATTTGTGGCATCAAAATCTTGCTCATTTTTTTATTCCTTTTACATTTGAAGGGCCCGTAATTAAGCAACCAGTCCACCATTAAATTAATATTTGTTATTTTAATAGAATCAGACTGTACGTCAAAATTCATCCCATTTTTGTCACTAATTCGATCGGTCGAATCAATACGTCTGGTTCAGTATCCAAAATATTACTTTTTAGACACGTATTTGCAATTCGGACATTGAAGGTAGCGTACCAGCTTGGCTTAGATTTTAATATACTTCTAATGGTGCCAACACTTTTTGAATATTCAAGTCTCGAATCTACGCCGATTTGAGATGGCAAATGCCCTAAAAATGAGGTGATATTCATCTCCAGAACCGTCTACAGTTATGCCACTATATATATCTAGAGCAAACATGGTTTGTTAATCAATATATACAATTTCCTGAATATTAACTTATTTGATTAGATAATTCAAAATTATGTAGGATATGTGTACTAACAAGAGTTCACGACATAGCATGTATATACAGTTGTTCGCTTGTGTCGTGCTTCTCCATTTTTTAAGGGTAATCTTATAACTGAACAAATTTTGTATTGTTTCCTCAAAGCATATCGATAGAATATAAAGTGGATATTTGGATGAGAAAAAGTTTATTCAACTTTACATTATGTTTACAAAAGACTATATCAGCTGATGTTATAATAAGCTATGATTCAAAAATACATGGGATGACTTATGAATATCCTAACAGGCTGAATCCTGTAGTTAAAACAATTTTAATGGAAGGGAGTAGTCAACAGCTATGAATAGTCTATAAGATTATACGTCTATGATTTTTTTTTTAAATCATATTGTTCTAGCAGGTTGAAAATATAATGCATGTTGTTACCCACATGTACTGAAAGTGAAATTTTTCAGCAAGTTCAGTTAATAGTAGAAACAATAATTTAGGTTTTGAAACTAGTTTTGTTGTGCTACCATATAATTCTCCTGGATGATAAAATACAGTGTTTATTATTTGATATTATCTCCCATATAACAATTTATTTTGTTGAATATTCATAATTTGAGACAAATGGCAATGATGCATCACAAAGCACGAATCGATCGGTGTACTCCACCCAGGAGTGAAGCCAGAAATATAATTTGAGGTGGTCCAAAATGAAAATTTGAGTTTTTAAGGGGGTCATCTATATATTTGTTGAGAATTCTATTAAATTTACTTTAGAATTATTAATGCAATTTAAAAATTAGGGGAGGCCAAGCCCACCAAGACCCCCACGCTGGCTCCGTCCCTGACTCCACCCCCTTCTATCTCGAATTTCATTACTAGACAACCGATCCGAACCATTCTATGCATTCTTCATATCAAAATCTTGTTGAGAATCATTTATTTTCAATTTTTTATATTTGTTGTAGATTTTTTTTAAAAAAATACGATCTATGATACCCACATCAATTAATTTATTAAAAAACTAGTAGCCATAATTTTGTAAGTAATCTAATTGTTATAACTATTTTAGTTTTATAATTTAATATGATTATGTTGATGCTGATCAATATAACAGATTTTCTTTCTTTTTTTTTTTTGAAGAAAGCAAGGCAATATAACAGATTTTAGGTTTATATAATGGCTCCAATTGATGCAAATTTTTGCAAGTCCTCTAACTGTGGTCGATGTTAATTGGGTCAAATGTCGTCAACTAGTAAGAACATGTCGTTTTTGTCCTTTGTGTCAAGTATCAAGTATAATTTGAAGTAAAGTAGAATTAATACTCACCTGCGACATGATGTACTTTTATGTTGAACAATCCAAGAAAAAAAATCGTCTCCAAGGAATTTTTCTAGCCACCGCAATTATGTTGATCGTTATAATCATTCATTTATTTCAGTTAGCATATTTAATAAGATAATTAATCTGCTAATCTCATTTTGTGCTTAATAGCTCAAATTATAGCCTAAAAAAACTCAATATTATTTAATGGACTAGTAACTTAAAGCGCTGATCAACTACATTCTGTTAGTATATATTATTGAATTGTATTTTTGTAATTTATGTTTTAATTAAGTTGACTACGCTCAACTTAATTAAGTATGACCTGAATTGAGTAGGCACGGATTAAGTATGACCTGAATGAATTAATTAAGTACGCTCAACTTAATTAAGTATGACCTGAATGAATAGGCATGGATTTCCCCTCATACTAAAACTAGTTCCAAATTTTACCCTCAATTTTACCACCTTAAAAAATTCATTCTCAAATCTTACTTTTTAACTTTATTGGATGAATAGGCACGGATTATCTAATTATTAATTTATTGTGAAATAGGAAATCCATCAGAAGTTGACTACCTTCAAGCACAGAAATTTGCTAAATTGACCAAATTTACTAGGAAAATAGAAAAATATCTAGAGCAGCCAATACCACTAAAAGAAGAAAGAAGGAATATATACAAACTTGCTGAACAAAATTGAAAGAAAAGAAAAGTAGATCTGATGGGTTGACCTCGTCCCTGGGCGGATCCAGGTACAACTAAAAAATTGTTAGAATCTTGCTTTCTATAATCATTCGTATAAGTGCTCCACATCATGCATGTCATTGTATTGGTTCATTTAATTAAAAAATGACTAACTCGCTGCATCAGATCTCAACTTTCCAACCTTGTGTGTGCGTGTTCTATTTTTGAAGTACCTTTCCAACTGTTCTATTTTGTTATAATTATACCTTGGATCAAGACTGAAACAATATACCTCCTCATGTATTAGGGAATTGATTTGGACACCTGCAACTCAGTCCGAACACCCCTTAAAGACAAAATTACCCCTGAATGTTTAAATATAATTACATAATTTGTTATATATCATAAGAAGTCATGATCCACTATGTGGATCATTATAAAGCAAAATACGATGCATGCACAACGGTCTCAATGGTCCTAGAATCTAATTAATAAGTTCTAAGTATCTATGTGCGTATAAGATTTTTCTAAAATTAAAAGTTTCGTGAATGAATTTTGATGGTAAAATAAAAAAGTATGGAGGGATTTGGAGCGCTGAAGAGTTGAGATAAGAAGGTTAATTTTATCATTTTGAAAATATAGGGGTGTTCGAACTCACGATAGGTATCCAAATCAATTCCCCATGTATTAGCGGAATTGTTTTCCATCATCTCCCTCTTCTATCATCCCCATCATCCCCTCTACAGACCCGTTAATTTTTTTCATTTTTAAAAAACGCGTTAATAATTTCTCTTTCATTTTCGAAAGTCCAGGGAATGAGAGGATGAGCGCCAGTAGATGAGGACAGAGCGAATCAAAGGGGAGGGAGGGAAGGGAAGATGGGAGGGGAGAGGGGGGAGGGAGCGAAATAGAGAGGGATAGAGGGGATGAGTCTCAGGAAATTATTTATTAACTAGAATAGATATATATTTAACTAGAACAGTTATATATTTAACCAGAACAGTTGCATATTTAACCAAAATAGTTATATATTTAACCAGAACAGTTGCTATATTTAACCAGGACAGTTATATATTTAACCAGAACAGTTGCTATATTAACTAGGAAAATTATATACATCAACCAGAGCAGTTATCGTTTTAACTAAAATAGTTGCTATATTAACTAGAACAATTGTATATTTTAACTAGAACAGTTAATACATAATTACAGAGGGAGATAGTGAATCAGAGAGGGAGGGAGGGAGGGTGAGGGGGAGTGAGCGAAACAGAGAGGGAGAGATGAGATGACTCCCAGGGGATGATGCGCGTTAATTACATTCTGAAAATGAAAATCAATTAATTACGCGTTTTTTAAAAATGAAAAACGCGTCTTTGGGGGATGATAGGGATGATGGATTTCGCCATTTTCGGGGATGAGCCTTATCAGCCCCGATGTATTAGTGATGTTATTTGAAAACCAGCTTTTTTAATTTAGTGAGAAAGAATGACACACTTTAAAATGAAAGTGGCGAGTTAAAAATCTGACTGGAAGTTTTTATGTACATTTAATTTGGAAAAAGTCAAAAGGCTTTGACCCTTTTTTTCTTCGGGGAAAAAAATGATATTCCTACAGGTAAATGAAAATGATGGTATTATATTTATGTTTATAAAATTTGTATAAATAATATGTTATTTTGTTTCTTGGATGAAGTATCACTCATAAAAAATCATTAAGTTTGTTGTGATGATTGGTCATGGAACTCTGCAAATGGTACCGTTTGTAAAGAAAGTTGCTATAGGAGTATAGGACCACACAATCGACCAACTATCAATACCATCGTGTATTGAGCTTATATGAGTTATTATGCAGGTTATGACTATTGTGCATTTTATTTGTACAGCGTTTGACTAGTACTAAACTAAAAATATTAGATGGAGTACAAAACCAAACTAATTGCTATCATGAGCAATATTCAATTCAATGAATTATTATGCATTTTAGCGGTATTAGATCAAGATATAAAAAGAAAAATCGACATATTAAAATTAATCAATCATAATTAGTTAGATTCTCTCATTTTTAGTCTCTCGATCTAACATCAAATAGTAAAAAGTTATAAAATTTTATGGTAACGCCTATCCATTAAATTGAATAAGATCGGTGGTTTGATTTGACATCAGAATTTTAACATTTAAAATATAACAAAAAAGTGAAGTTATTGTATTTGGTGGCACGTATTGAAATTCTCTTCTTATTAAATAAGCATTGAAAAAAAAATGTTTCCGAATTGAAACTTTATATATATATCCTCCGAGCAAAATCATAAGAATTTATCTAATAAAAAAGGAGTCGAGCACACTTTCCCACACAAATTTGGCTAACAAAAAAAAATGTAAATTCCTACAAAACCATGTATTTTCTAATGTGAAGTGCATGTTCCATTGCGTCTGTAGTTTTGTGCAAAACTCCCCAAAAGAAACATATTTAAGGCAACAGAAGACTTTCCAGTGCTCTATAATGTACACCACAAGTCATCCCAGTGCCCGGAATTGCCACGTATTTGAGTAAATAGTTCATGGCATCTTCTCCGTAGACAATATGAGGTTAATTTTATGCATGAAACCTTTATTACAGTAGCTCACAGTACAGGTGTTTGTTGAATTGATGCAATTGAAAACGTCTGGCAAGATGGAGTAGATCTGCATTGAATATATCTAAGAGTAAATAATTACGATAACCTGTCCTTTTCTAATTTGATAATTCTTTTAAAATATGCCCAAAATATGTGATCAGCTTTTGATGGATTTTTTATAAAGTTTGTTTTTTTCGATAACTTCACAGAAGCTGTCAAGGATTTTTGATAACTAGGGGCTCTGTTTGTCGCGGCTTCGCCGCGACCCCCCTTCTGATATATTATTTAAATATGTACAGGTGTACTTTTGGTTGTGTTTACTTCCCACAGTTATCATTTAAGATATATAAAAAAAAAGGACCAAACTAATGAAAAAATTATATTGTTTGTTCCAATACAATATTGACTGAAGCTGTGTACAGACAATAATTGATTGTATACACATCAGACGATATTCTGGCCTACTAAATAGTTGAACTTTCTACCGTTACTTTGTATTTTAAAAAATAGAGGCATCTTAATATCAGTTTTACCCCTCGAATCGTCAGTAGCAGAGCGCCAGAATGATTTGAGTGGCTAAAGTCATGAGGTTCTTCAAATCCTTAACCTTAGTTCAATCATCAACCAAAAAAAAAAAAAAAAAAAGAATACTTAACTTTAGCATCTAATTGCATCTAGCTTCGGCACCAAATATACTTCCACGATTAATGCGCATTTGTTATTCTTGTTTCTTGCTTCCAACTTGCCTTTTTCTCACGAAAAGTAAGACTTCATCTGCATCCATCAGAACTTTCCTTTGAGAAGGCAACAGAATGTCTTGTAAAGATATACACAATCTCGTTTCTTAATATCCTGAACTATTAAAATAATGTTATTCTTTTGAAAAGACGCATAAAAAGTTAAATAAACTTCCATGTTTATTATTTGATGAAGTTTTCTTTAAGATTCCTAAAATTTAGAACTAAGCTTTGTCCGTATTGACTTTTTGAGTTCATGATTTATCGATTTTCATCTTAACTTTTGTATTAGGAATTCAAAACAAAGGACAATTGACTTGTAAATTAGAAATAAACAATTAAGAAGAACCTAAGATCATTAGATTTGGATATTAGTTTGTCATGCTACATTGGCATAAGTACCAAATATCACAGATCCCTTTCATTTTCATGTTTTCCTTACATTCGCATACATCATGTAAGACATTAACTAATGATGGAAAATTCTAGGCATTGTGCCAAAATTCTAGAAAAAGATGAAGAAAGGAAAAATATTCAGCAACTTCAGCTTATAAGTCAAACCCTCTTTTTTTTTTTCTATCATAAAACACATCCGCATTAATAATCATGCAATGACCATCAAATTAAGAAAAAGCAAGTAAGAAAGACAAGAAAAAAATTTATAAGAAACTAATAATTCTGAGAAGCAAAAATTCAGGGCATAGTGCCAAAATCCAAGGAGAGGATAAGAAAACAAAGAAAATTTATCAACTTGAGATCGTAAATCAAACCCTCAGAGAAACAACTTTAGATCTAATTTGAGACAGACAAATAGACTATACCTTTACAGCTTATGTTGAATGGCACCATTTATCATCAATCTCTCCTTTTTTCACTGCAACTTATAAAGGACGATCAATAAGCCTTTGCTAGCCTCTTTGCTGATATGATAAATCAACTGCACTGATCACTTTAGTAAAATAAAATGTTTATGACTTCCCACAAAATGGAAATCCTGTTACAAGATTCCAGAGCTAATTTTCCCATATAAGAAATTGTAATATATATAAAGTTTAAAGAGAGCAAGAAAAGAGTGGACCTTGAGATCTAAGATAGTTGTCGGGGCAAAGTTGTGCACCTCTCAAAACTTCCAAAGTACCCAAAATATTGAAAAAAGAAAAAGTCAATTAGAAACTCATCCGCTGTTGTTATACTGGTAAGAATTTATCTTTAAGACTGTAATTGGTGCATCAAATTTATCATTTTTTTTGTCCTGCATTTGTTTCTTGTTCATATATGAAGATCAGGATTGAGGCATAGAACTTACGATACTTAATTAGTTTTATTGGTCACTAATAATGGGATGGCCTGAATTATAAGTCATGAGCTGGTAACAGTTAAAATGTCTTATTCACATTGCCATCACGGTTCACATACAGTTAAAACTATTTGAATTTGATGGTATACACTTTGAATTAGAACTAATTTTCATATACTCTTTTTTGCAGACCTGTTTTGTGTATTTATTGTACTTGCCTGACTTCATGATGGATTCCCTTTTTTTTTTTTCAAGTAGTAATTGCTGTACTAAAAAAAAAAGGAAATATGTCAGTTTAATTAAGTAGTGGAATGAAAATCTTTTTGCTGCCATCTTAACTCACCTATAGTTGGTAATGCATTCTTTCTCTCACTATGCTTGCTGCGTATAAAAAGTTTATTGTATTTTTTAGTTGCTTTGATGCAAATTAATGGAATCAGTAAGGACTATATGGTAAAAGTACCAAACACAACTTGTCAGGTTAAAAAATGATGTTTCATGGCTATTGATGGTTAATGCCAATTGTGGAATCCTCTTCCGAAAGTTTGTGTGATATTAGTGACATGATTGTGACTTCACTCGTTAAATTACTGGCAGTGGTATATCTGTTAGGAAGTCTAATTTTTAAATTTTTGTGCTAATTAACCATTTAATAAGCAATCCAAACGACTTAGACCTCGAAGGATCTAGTCCAAGCATTCACACACAAGAGAGAGAGAGGTTAGGAAGGCTACCTCTCCTTGTATCGCAACAAGGAGGCTCGAATCCGGCGATGTCGAGGTTGTGCGCACCACCATGCGTGTCTCGGTCTCAAGTCCACCAAGGTATTAACCAAAATCTCGATCTATGCTAGTAGATGAGAGGTTAAGCCTAATCCCTTCCTTTCCTTTGCCTTAATTAACTATTTAATTGGATGGAGGCAAGAGGTGCTCAACACATGAGCTTAAGAGAGCAATGGTGGAGATTCTGAAATTTTTCCTTTAATTTTCGTCCAAAATATTAGGGAGAGAGAAAAGGGTAAGGTGGCTAGGGTTTTGGCTCCCAAAGTGGTCCTTTTATAGACCAACCACTCTCCCAAAAAGTTATAACTAATTTACAACTATGCCATCACTAGGGCAGCCATAAAATGGGCCTAAATGGGCTCCATCAATTATTTAATTGGTCCTCTAATTCAATTAATTAGTGGCCCAATTAATTGCTCTCAAATTGGACCTTTAATTTACCATTTAAATATAGGCATGTTAGCTCAAATTAATTACTTTAATTAATTCATGTTGAACAAATTAATTATCAACACTTTGATAATTATTTAAGGATTAGAATATGCATTAATTTATTTCTATATAATCCGTTTGACTTAATTAATTAATTATGACGGTTCGCAACAGTACATAATTAATCAGTCAACATATCATATTGTTGCATTCCTTAATACAACAAAATAAATAATGCACGCATGGTCAAAATCTATTTGTGTGACCCTTTGAGGATTTATGCTCTGTTGGACATGGAAAATAAATCGCTATTTATTTCCAATAATCATAAGCGGTATCTAGCAACACGTTATGATTCTCAATTCGCATAAATAATGTACTGCTACAATATTTTAATCCTGCATAAGAAATAATAGTATTTCCTTGTCTGATTCTTATGTCACATGATATCATCGTATAATCCAAGATAGGAATGTGTCATTCTTGCAGATTATACGTTTCTTGATCTAGAGATGACTGTATCAGTTGCTAGCAAACAATCCATCTCCATCAAGGGGCCCAAACAGATATCATCGCTCACTAAGTAAATTAATGAGAGACGTACGATTTTCTTGATGAACAACTTTTTCCCGCACAATTCAAGAGAACATAAATAAAGTCCGTATAGCAGCCCTTATCATGAATCAACGGTAGACGATATTTATTGAACCTATCCTCATGTGAAAAAGCTGAACCATCTCAAACTTAGAATCAAACTCAAATGAATTAAATAATGACACATAACACAATCCATATATTTATTTCATTGGATCGTGTCCTGTACTATGTTCTATAACATATACATATGCAATTAAGTTGGCAACTCCTTACCTATGATTTGTAGAACTTAATCATCACTTAACTTGCATACTAATCTTATCCGATAATTAATATTCCTTGTTAATTATCAAGATTACGGACCTTTTAGATTTATTATTGTCATTTATTATAAATGAAACACAGAGATCCACAATTCAGATCCTCAACCTGAATGATCTGTCAATAAATAAATCAAGGAATAAATGATCAAATATCATCAATAACATAAACCACAGAAGTAGCCATATAATGATTGGCTTCTAGGACATAACTCTAACAATATCATGAACTGAACCTAATCTAGTTTCATTAAAATTGCAAAGTTGATTTGCGGGTCACAATTCCTCATTACAGATAGAGATAATTTCTTATTGTAATATGTCAGAGTTTAGAGGATTACGTTGCTTTGAACATTGTTACTATACTAGGCTAAGCTATAAGCTTTCACTGTACAAATGTGTAAATGTTGTACAGACTTAGGAGAGCCTCAAATAATTTTGAAAGAATTGATTATGGATAAAGTCCAGTACCATGAAATTAAAATGCATAAAATTATGACCGTAAGTAGGATTTGACATTAGAAAATTAGTTGCAAGCATCATATACGGTGCATTGAGTTAGTCGAACTACGTGAATAAACCTCCCCAAGCTAACCCCTCTCAAAAACTTCTTCATGTACCTCACCTTACCAGTGAGGTGGCGGTCCCACCAATAGAGTCATAGGCAGCCCTATCAATAAAACAATGATCATAAGTGTGAAATCAGTCTTTAATAAATTTTGTAAAATATCGAGGACCAAATAGTAAAGTGCTAGAAATTGCTTGTTAGGATCTGTATTCATTTATATTTGATTGTAATGGCCATTGCCTTCTTTTTAATTAATGTCTTCTATTCATGATAATGGTCATGGTAGTGACTCTTGCTTGTTTTTTTCTATAAGCTCAATCCCTTATGCATCCATTAGTACCAACCACTGTACCAACTAAGAAATCCGCTTACCATAATTAACAATCACCGTAACCAACTAATCTTGTCTCTTCCTTCCCCTCACTGTTTTGATACTAAAGAGCCTACCCTTGTACCAATTCCTTCCTTTAATGACAGTGGTACCAAGCCTGTCCTATACCTGATCTCAGGTGGTCCTAATTTAAACCAACGCACCCAAAACCAATCTGAATTCACTATCTCATAAACTGTCTAGATATGATCAAAATACCAAAAAAAATCGAGAAAATCAAACAAATTTGTTGTACAATTTCAAACTTTAAACTAAAAAGAAAGACAAATCATGTTATTATTAATTCAACAAATAAGGGGAAAAAACTCACAAAAGAAAAATTGATGCTTAAAGCAACAATTGAAGTGTAAATACTTGTTGACTTTATCATATGACACATGTACCCTTCTGTTTCACAAATACATGAACCCAACATGAGAAATTAATGTAGTGAAGTTTGCACAAACAAAATATATTAAAAATATCAAATAGTTGATATACATTCCCTCAACAATTCATGGCCGTTGATCTCCTTTTTCAATTATCATTGTTAGCTTCAAAAATTTTCAAAAATATTAATAAGAAAAATGAAATTAATAGCAAAGTTACCTAATTGTTAGAGATAAAAAGACTAAAGCCACCATCCATAAAATGATTGTTTGGTTGTCCTTCAGAATCAACAGCACACAATATCAAAATGCTCCTGCAGTCGATGTCACTCCTTTCTGTCCTCATTTCAGATCTGCAATTGAAGAATATACCAAGGAACAATAAAATGTTACAAACCTTGCAAAAATATAGCAGAAATTATACCTGGACTTGGTTCAGATTTGAAACTAAAAGATCAGTAACCTAGAGAAAAAAAAAGGAAAGAAGAGAATTGCTAACAAAATCTCACTTTTCACAGATCCATTTCTCGTAATTGCATATAACAATAGCAATGTTAAGAAAAAGCAAATAGGTTTTCAAATTGAGTGCATAACATATAAAATAAAAAAAAGTAAAATTTTAAAATATAGAGCAATCTATGAATATACTGAAAAGATAATTGTGAAAAGGAAAGAGATTTATTTGTATATGCAGAACAACTCGCACACATATATATTGATAAAAAAGAATGATATTGCAACCCCAAAGACTGTTGGGAGCCAACAATTATTATTTCAATCGTGATAAAAGGGCAAAAAGATTAATGATTGTTTGGGGCCCAACATTTATTAATTCCATTAAAATAAAATGCCAGCAATAAAGATTTAGCATGAAACTGAAGTCTCTTAAATTTTCAAAAACAAATAAATGAGCAATTAATTAAAAAACCATAGCCGAGTTCCCATAAGATCCCTCCATTAAGAAAGACAATGTACTGTACACTTGAATATATTGAAATATCACAGTTGAGAGAGAGAGAGAGAGAGAGAGACTGTAAACTCCGGCATGTAACATAGTCTGAAGGAGATCACCTCCAGGTTAGTGCCAAACTTGCTCGTGTCTCTAGTATAAAATCAGATCAACTGTGTGTAAAATTAGATCACCTGCAAAGATGATAACACAGAAAACATATCTGAGTAAATATATGACAATGTTATGTAAATATATTTTGGAGTCTTCTATTTTATCTTTGTGAAAATATAAAGTAATAAAGTTAACATATTGACTTGTATCATGTATCATATATAAGGCTTAACGAAACAATTGCAGGACTGCCAGTAGTTTTTTTTTATAAATTGCAAAGCTAAATACTGAATGCAGATGCATTGATTTTCTTTTTCAGATATTTTATTTTTCCAACAGCTTTTTCTGTAACTTTGAATCATAACCAATCAAAAAGATTACATGAGCCAACGGGCAGTTAACTCTCAAAAAAAAAAAAAGATTACATGAATTTCAGTTACTGGATAGAAATTGTTAATTTTAAACTTGTGTTTGGTCATCCTCTGTGACAGCTTTGTCTTTGTGTTGCATAAGTTTGCAAATAAAATCTCTATCATGTGACATATACAACAAAACCAGGCCTAAAATCCAAGTTTTCTTGGATGAAGTCTCAACAATATGAATAAAACGCTATCTTATACTTAAAATGACGAAGAAGGAAAAAATTATTATCTAAAAATAATACTATTTACTTTGGGTACCTTTGAAGCAAATAAATTGCTCTACCATAATACTATTTATGGTAGAGCACTGGGCTCTCTTCTAGGAGGTCCAGGGTTCAAGACTGCATGCTTGCGATAGGCGTAAAAACTCTTCTAGCCTACCCAACTTGTTTGGGACAAAAGGCTCTGACTTTTTCGTGGATCTTTTTTTCTTGTTGGGTTTCTTTTCTAGCCTACCCCAACTTGTTTGGGACAAGAGGCTTAGTTGTTGTTATTGTTGAAGCAAAGACAATTGCAAAATGCTAGTCTGGAGAAGTTCGTGGCTCTTTCTTGTTGGTGATTCCTTGTAATAAAAAGTAGCAATAAAAAGGGAGATATGTTAGATCACCTATGCCAGACAAATCATTCGAAGAAGAAATTAGTGCAAACAGAATCAGCTGATTTAATAGACAAACGATACAACATCAACGCACAATCAATCAATTGGTAAAAAGAAAGAACATAAATTAACGATACCAAGTAAGGATCAAAACCCACCGGAAATTTGGCTGACAAATAATAATTATAGCACGTAAAGAGAAAATCGAAGGTCATACCATACACCAGAACATTTAACTATTAAAGCACTGTCTGGTTCTTTTTCCAAGGAATTATCTGGGGCGTTGCTTTCATTTGTACGGTTGGATGTGATTCTGACGACTGTGCGCTCTGCCACCTCATCCCAATTGCCTCTCACTTTAGCCCATTCGCTAGAGATTGGCTCCAACTGAACACCTTCCCAATATAAAGCAGTGGAAAAGAGAGTTAATATCAGACTTACAGGAAACATGAAGAAAATATATTTTTTGAGTCTATGAGCAACATCGATGCTTTTGTCCACTAACATGATCAACATAGTCAATGCATTGACCACAATATAAATCATATATGTATGCAATCAGAAAAGATATTGATGATATCAATAAATGCTTACCAGTAAAAATCCTTACCTTACTTTCAGATGCTAGTTCTTTATGCATATATAGTACGCAATCAACACAACTAAAAATTAATACGGTGATTAAAAATATTATAAAATTGTAAATTCATATTTAAAGAGAAGAATCTAAAAAATTATATTTGATCCATCATTTATTTGATCCATCATATAGAACCAATATGAAATAAAGTGTCAATTTAGCAAAAATTAATTCCAATATCAGCCTACAAAGGAAAACAGAACTCTGTGCATTCAAATGAAAAAAGCCCACAGCAAAATATTCGTGTTTTTATCGAAATTACGTATTGATCAGTATATCTGTTTATTGTTTCAAATTCAATCACATAAAAACGTGTACATAATGTGTGACATAACTTTTGTGATTCCAGTAGCACTATTGAAATTTCTTCATCCGTGTTTCAAGTATTGCCATCCACTTTATTTTTCTGTATTTTCAATCTGTAGTTCAGCATATCTATTCAATGTGACATAAAAAATATATCATTTTACAATGGATACTTTAATAAAATAAATATACCCAGCTCTAATTGCTCAAAATGTACATTATTCTCTAAAAATTCTGTTGTTACCCTACAAAATCTGTAATTATTGTTCCCCCAATGGTTTTACCCTTAGATCCCTTATTTTACATCAAATAAAATTGATGGAAAGGTGTTGACGTGTAAAAAAAAAGAGGGAAAATGATGGTGTTGAAATGGTGATAAGAATTACTCAAATTCATGATGAGCAAGGGATCAAAGAAAAGAAGGGAGAGGAGGTTACGAAATAATTGTACAGAGGCCTCAGTATGTGCATCAGTGCATGAAAATCAAACAGAACAAATGTGGATATAAGCAAGATCAGAAGAGAAATATAAGTGGGAGAAAAGAAAGGAAAATGCAGAATCCCTGCATTAACCGGACACCTCCAGCGCCCACGGAAACAGAGAACAGCCAACACAGTTTCAAAATTCCCTCCGTACAGTGTTCGGAGAGTTGGCTGCACCCGTTTCACGAAAGCCATAGCTACCGGTTTGAAAAACCATACACGGTCCATAGAACACCGGGTGCACGTAAGAGGAACAGGAGAAATGTCGCTGGTTATAATCAAACTCGACCCCTTCGTGAATAATAGCTGGATGATCGTGGAGCCTGCAAAACGAAAGAAACGGAAACAAAAAGGACCCACAATCTGTCACTCGGCTCACCATACACCAAGTTCAGCGAAAAGGGAGAAAGAAGAGGAGAGAAGGCTTCTAACGAAAATCTGTTGGAGTAGAATCTGTTGCGAAAAACCGCCGGGCTCCAGGCTGTCGCTCTGAACCAATCAGAGAAGAGAAGCGTTGCCTATATAAGGAGACATCAAAGGAGAAAGAGAGGACGACTTCAAGACCCTCTCTCTGGCTTAGTAGTTAGATCTAGAACTCACTCACACACACATACACTAGGTTAGCATTTACACAAACACTTAGAAAGCATTTGTAAGAAGAAAGAAGAGAAGGTCTAAGAAGAGGTTTCTGTGAAGAAGAAAGGTAAAATTGTGTAATTAGGTAAGAATTGAAGTGTAAGTTGTAAGCAATTTGATCAATTGAAGTTGAATTTTGTTGAAATTGGATTTGGTTGCAAATTCTCTCGGTTCTTATTGATTTCCTTTCTGAAATTCTTGAAATTAGGTCGCTAAATCTGTTTCGTTTCTCTTTCTTGATTCAATTTGGAGCCATGGTCTGATGTATAGCTCAGTCATGGCGAAGATGAAGTTAATTTACCTCTTCTCTCTCGTTTTCTCGGTTCTTCACGATTTCTTTCTAAAAATTCTAGAATTAGCATCGTTTCAGTCTTCTTCTTCCTCTTTCTTGATCCGATTTGAAGCCATGGTCTGATGCATAGCTCAGTCGCGGTAAAAATGAAGTTTAATTGCTGTCTCCTTCCTCTTCATCTCGGTTTATTAAGTCGACTCGATTGAATCTTGTCTTTTGTACTTTTCTTGCTGCTTCTCTGGTCAAGATCTGATGCATAGCTCAGTCATGACAGAGATTGGGTTAGTCGTTCTTAGAATTTCAAATAATTGCTTCCTCTTTGTGTAAATTCCATTCGATTTCTTTCTTTTCTTTCATCTTCCTGAATTGATTTCGTCTAACATCTTCTCATGATCTCTTTCTTGCTTCCTCTCTAGTCAAGATCTGATGCGTAGCTCAGTCTTGGTAAAGACGAAGCCAATTCTCATTTACTTTTCAAATTGTATGACTTCCATGTGTGGATCTTGCTAAGACTTCGTTTGTTCTTTCTAAATTCTACATTTAGCAATAGATTAGATACATCTCCTGTTCTAAACCGTAATCTCATCTTCAACCATGGTCTGATGCATAGCTCAGCCATGGAGAAGGTGAGGTTAATTCCTTTTCAAAACATTTCGTCTTTATCATCTTTCATTAAAAATTCAGTTTAACTTGTTCTTTTGTGAGCAACCTAGCTGATCCTTTGATCTTGGTCTGAAGCATAGCTCAGCCTTGACATGGAAAAGCCTCATCAACTCTCCCATGGATGTCTTGAGCCTAGCTCAGTAGTCATGAGGAAGAGTAATATCCCTCACTTCCCATGTGGTCTCAAGCGTAGCTGAGTCACTTTGAAGATGAATTTGAACACAAGCTGAGTATACCTCCTGTGTGATTCTGATGCATAGCTCAGATTACACAATTGGTAGGAAAATTTTGTGTTTATCATCATTTGAAATTAGAAAGATCTTTAGGGTCCTTCTTGCAAATTTTCAGACCTAATAAATCACATTCTGACAATTTCTATTTCCTCAAAATGTTACGGTCATTCTTTTATCTAGGTCTCATGTCCTTCTGTTTGTATTGGTATTACAATTACATGTAATCCTCGACTGTACCAGTCCCTTTATTAAACTTGTTTTAGAAATAATCATATCAGCTCCTTAATTGAACTTGTTTCAAGAATTGTTTCTCATTTGTTTCTTTGAATTTTGCTATCTGAACGACTATAAGGAATGTTAAAGGGACTCTTTTGTAAACTCTTACATTTGATCTATTATGACCTGACAAGCTTCTTGCATTCTATTTAAACAGATTAGGTTGTTCTTGCATGTTTTCCCTGACTTCATGAGAATTAGATAGTAATTAAGAATATTAAAAGAGCCTGATACTTGACCTGACAGTTTCAAAATAGCACTGTGTTATATAAGACCGTGATAGTCCTTGATTTGCCATACTTGTTATATGAGGAAAGTTACATAAGGAATAATTGTCTTAATTGTAATTATAAGAGAAAGTGAGGACTGACTGGTAAAATTATGTATGGCTTGTCTCGTTAAAATGTCATAAGCTGACCTATGTAACACTATGCAGCACTTTCTGATTTCATAATTAAGCATCTGATTTAGTGTGGATATATGAAAGACATGATGTGTTTGAGTTTTATGAATGAGGTAATGACATACTTAAGACCTCTGATCTGTTATTATGGTAACCAAGAGCAAAAGAGTCTCCTTCACCTGACCTTGTAATTAAGCAAGTTTATTTGATAAATATATGTATTTGTACTCGTATGATGAATGTCCTGCCTCACCCAGGCTCCTGAGGTATAAAATGTATGTGTAGTCTAACGCCTACTGTAATTGTTGGGATTTAATTGATGAAAGTATGGGCCACCTCATGTCGCTTGTCAAAATTCACAGATAAACTTATAAAAATTGTATGGTCAATGTACATAGTAATTCCTGGTACATGTGTGCAAACCAAATTCTCAATAAATGAAGTTTAAATTGTCACTACAGTTCAGTCATAAAGTTTGGTCATCATTCGTTAGTGAAAAGGCCCAATACAATGCCATCTTGTTCTTTTATCTTGGTATCAATCTGTATATCACTATCTGGTTACCTCACAATACCCGTACCTATCACCTGATTCCTTCATTTAATTAAACTTCATTGATAGCAATTGACCATGGAAATGTTGTCTATACCGTCTTTAAATCCTAGAGAACTAAAATTGGGTAGAAATGAACAATCTCTAAATGCACTGATATCGAATTACTTACTCCTCCCCGGTATACCGATCTTATTTCACTGTATCCTCGTACCACTCATTGGTTCTCCTACCTAACCAGACCAACGCAATAGGAATTGAATATGCCCCTGTACTCTCCTCTGCATGGTAGTTCAAACGAAGTTGATCCCGTTAGTTTCGACGGCGTCGATCACCGGAAGAATAAAATTAGAAACTGTAAGGACTAAACTGAATAAACACGCATTACTAATTACTGAAGACTACGCTCGATGAACGGAGATGACCGTGATAATCCTCTCAGTCCCACGATTCCGACGACCTCGTTTACTTCAATTGCGACAGCCGGAAGGGCAAACAGATTCATACCCGCTTTGTCGGAACCATTAACGGAGAAAATAAAACCCGTCTCCTTCAATCGTACTTCAGCGCCGAGCTCCCTTTGATCTTCTGTGGCAGTGTAACCATGAGACCCATGTACTCGACCTCTGTCGAGTGGCTTGGTGTTAATATGAAATAAGATAGGAGGAATCTTGGCCCAAAACGAAGCCCATGGTTAGACCCAAACTGAATTCAAAGAAGAACTCGCTCTTTGCTGCAGACCAAAACCAGAAAACGCCATCTCAAATCCTCTACTGACGTGGACCAATTAGGAAAACCCAAACCAAACAGAAACTTTGAAAATCCATTAAAAATAGTATAAAACTCAGAAAAATACAAACATAATATCAATAAAATTCTAAAAATCTGAACAAACCAAATTCACTGATACTTTGATATAAAATTATGTCAAGGTAAAGGCCTTTTGTATTTTTGAAGTGTTTTCATTCAAAAATAAATTTCATAAATCTTAGAAATTTGATAAAATTATCTAATATTCTCCTTTGACAAGAATTTCTAAACTAAGGCTAAATATTTGCAAAATAATAGAGATTTCAAAGATGAAATTTTCAAAGTCAAGTATTTTCAAAATACAAATATTCTAAAAATTACAAATGTCAAAATAATAAACTTACTAAAATACCTTTTAATGAAATTTTCAAAACTAAAAATCTAAGTATCTTCAAACAGCAAATGATTTTAGAAATGATATTTTCAAACGTCAACTATCTTCAATAATAAGTATTTTCCAAACTATAAATGATTTCTAAAACCCAAAAATACGAAAGGCCAAAGTGAATAAAAACTATAAAATCACCAATATCCAAAAAGAAATGTCAGAAGATTCAAAGTTAAAACACGAAACCCAAAGACAAAGCCGAAACCTCTCCGTTTGAAGAAAAGTCCCTCGCTGGGATTGAGAGCAATCTCATATGACTTGAAATTGAATTCTTATTAAATAATCTCCCGTCTGAAGAATTCAATTTTATTCTCAAAAGAAGCCGCTAACGGGCCCGAGAACCAACTCTTATTAAGAAGATCGTCCAAGAGGTCCCTAGGGTTGTAAAAGAACCAACTCTTATTAAGAAGACTACCCAAGAGGTCTCTAGGGTTGTAAAAGAACCAACTTTCACAAGAAGGCCACCTAAGAGGCTCCGAAGGTTGTAAAGCTCCTTTTGTTCTCCTAAGAAGCCGCTAACGGGCCCGAAAACCAACTCTTATTAAGAAGACCGCCCAAGAGGTCCCTAGGGTTGTAAAAGAACCAACTTTAATAAGAAGGCCGCCCAAGAGGTCCCGAAGGTTGTAAAACTCCTTTCATTCCTACAAGAAGGCCAGCCGTTGCCCCAGGAACCCACTCTCACAAGAAGGTCAGCCGTTGCCCCGAGAGCTGTCAAACAACTTCAATCTATCTCGAACAGCATTAAACAACTCTTAAACAATCCTAAACGACTTCAAGACGACTCTAAATAGAAAAGTTCTTTCTTTCAAGCGAAAACCAAAACTAACTCTTTTCTTAGATCCTTTAGAATTTTAGAAGTTCCTTAATTGAGTCCCGTCAATTAGGTCTGGTACCATCAATTAAGTCACTTTAAGAGACGATTATTCCTAGCCCATTACGTATTTTCTTTAAACCCCTTAATCAGAGGTACCCGTAGGCAACTACGGGGTAATTAACAATAGGGGCTTGCGCCTATTGGAAAGAAAGGGCCCGCAAAATTAATAAACCCTCGTAAGAAGCGACTCTTGTTCTGGTTCTCTTGTTGATTAAGAGATACTCGGCGCAGAGATCGAACCTTAAGGGGGGTGAATCTAAGGCTTATTCTAATTTCTCGAGGAAACCCTTTTATTCTTCGAGGGATGACGAAAAAGTCCACACAGATTCTTTGGCACGCCCGGTGGGACCTCTTTCTCCTCTCATCTTCGGGGTTAAACGTAAAGGCTAGAAAAAAATTGTTTCTTAAAATTGAACGAGCATCCCTAACGTTAACATTGAGATTGTGTCATTGTAGGTTGAGATGGCGCCTACCACCGTTGACATGAGCAAACCAGAAGGGGTGATCAATATCGGAGGAGTGCCGATCTGCTATCAGCATGACTTTATGATTGGGGCTATGCCGTACGGATTCTCCTATGTACCCATAGTTCAAGTTAAGGACGGGACTTACCAGTTGGCTCGGGTGGTTGAGGAGGAGCCGTAGCAAGAGACGCCAACGCTCGTTCCACAAGTTGTTGAAATGCCTGTCGAGGCTAGGATCAAAGAGGATGAATGGTCATTTATCCCTCAGGAACAAGCATTCCCGAATCCATCTACCAGGACGCGTTCCTCTTACCGCCGTCCCAAAAATGCTGTGAGGAAAACATATGTGCCTGTCTCCCACGGCACGAGAACCTTCAAGAAGGTTCAAAGGGCCTACAAGAATGAGCTGGAGGTGAAACCCAACTTACCTGTCAGCAATCCATTTTCCTCGCTACGTCTAGTGCGGAAGAACTCTCCCACAGCCGTACTAAAAACAATGGAGGAATTCCCTCCTAAATATCAGGTCCAATTCCGGGGTAGGAATCTCCAAACTAGACGATCGGTGAAGGAAAGACTCACATTTCCTCGGACACCGGTTCATGAAAGGTTGGGACCAGACAGACAAAAGAGGCAAGCAACCCCGGTACATGAGAGACTGGGGCCAAAAATGGTAGGAGGCTCCGAGAAAGCTTGGGTCCCCAAAGAATGGCGTAGGAAGGAGTCCGCAACGCACGTCCATGTCAACATGGTTCGAATTGATGAAGTGCACGAGATGCACGCGTTTGTGAACATGATAAGCGATGAAGATATTCCTCTCAATAAGAGGGATAGTAAGGGTAAATGAGGTCTTGCATCCGCAAGTCATGACGGTCCTCATGAAGAGATAGAGGATGAAGAAGAGCATCTTGAAAATGGCCAAGAGGATACTCGTAACAAGGATCGATGGGGCGAAGGTGAAAACGCCCGATTGATGAGTATCTTAGAGAGAAACGAGATAAAAATGTCTCAAATGATGGGAGAAAGGGAGAAAGAAAAGGAAATGGTCAAAAGGATGTACAAGTTTTTAGAGAAGAAAAACTTACTTGAGGAGTTAGATAAAGAATACCCCTCTTCATCAGACGAAGATGATAGACCCAAAGAAATATTGCTCAAACAAAAGAAAAATAAAAGTAGATATGAGATCTCTGATGAAGAAGAAGAGAGAAATAAAAAGAGAATCATTAGAGAAAGGATGAGTAAAAGCAAGTATGGGTCTTCAGATGAAGAAGAGGTGAAAATTAAAAAGCGACCTTCTAAGGAAAGGAAAAACAAACATAGATATGAGTCTTCAGAAGAAGAAGGAGAAAGAGTGTACAAGCGGCATCCTAGAGAAAGGAGAAATAAAAGGTACGGGTCAGACGAGGAAGAGACCTTTTATACAAGGCCTCGAACTGGGGCAGGAAGGCGAGAGCCAACAAAACAAATCATCCAGGATATGACTAACTTGCAGCTCCAAGCATCGGGAGCGGGGCGATTGGTGAATCTCCGCAAGAGGTGTGGAAGGCCATACCCAAGGGAATATGAGCAAATTCCTTACCCGAATGGGTACCAAGTTCCTAAATTCAACTTGTTCGATGGGACGGGAAGGGAAAGTATTACGCCCGACCAACATCTCGTCCAATTTAAGAATGCTTGTGCCAATACCGCCCATGATGAAGCTCTTTTGTTGAAGCAATTCTCCCAGAGTCTCACTGGGGCAGCCTTTGAGTGGTACTATTCTCTAGAGAATGATTCTGTTGAGACATGGGACGAGATGGAGGATCTCTTTCGTGCGAAATTTGCAATGGTGACTCAAAGGCTTACTATGGCTGATGTGGCATGTGAAAAGTCAAGGTCGGGTGAAGCACCTCTTGATTACATCAACCGATGGAGAAACATGAATATAAGGTGCACTCACCAGATGCCAGAAAGAGAGGCGGTGGAGTTCTTAATCAGGAACCTCGATGATTGGATACGCCGACCTCTATCAGGAAGTGACATTTACACATATGAGGATTTAGTCACAAGAGTTGCAAGAGTTGTGCACATTGGGCCGCCTAAAGAAACATCAAACAATAGAAGCGAGCCTAGAAATAGAGTGCAGACGCCTATTAAGGTGGCGGGAGCCAATGAGACTTCGACAAGTCAGGGCAGCGATCAAAGGAACAGCCGCAACAATGGCAACAATAACAGCAGCAATAACAATGGAAATGGTCGCCCGGCCACCCTTGCTGAACGATTAAGTAGACCCTACTCGTTTAAGAAGGAAAAGACAGGGGCACTCCTCAAGCAACTCCTAGAGGGAAAGGCTATAGAGCTACCCGTGTGCAAAAGACTGGAAGAACAGCACAAAACAAATGATCCGACATACTGTGCCTTCCATCGAGTTCTAGGCCATCCCACGGGCGATTGTTATGTGTTCAAGAACATAGCAGAAAAGATGATTAAACAGGGAGACTTGATCTTGCCTGAAAGTTTCAAACAGGCACCTGCTTCACATACTCAAACAAACGTGGTGGCGCACAGGGGCAATCCGAGGTGCAACGCAGAATGTAATGTTATCGTAATAGTGGATGAAGAAGAGTGTAATGTACAAAAGGTGTTGAAAATATGTGAAAAGAAAAATGAAAATAAAGAAAAAGAAAAAGAAAAAGAAAGTGAAAAAGAAAAAGAAAATGAAAAACAAAAAGAAGAAGGAAAAGAAATAGAAAAAGGAAAAGAAATGATTGTAAAGAAAGAGAAAATAAAGAAAGAAAGTGAAGATTTCACTAGCCACTATTACGATGACACTGAAGATGAGAATGAAACGCCATATGGAAGCCTCTTCGCTAAGAACATGCTTAAAGGAAATGAGTGCCACGTGAATTTGCGTTCAGGTACCAATATCCCTGAAAGGCAAGCGCCTAAGGAGAATGAAAGAGTGAAAGGAAAGAATAAGCCTCAAGAAGCAGAAGATAAATCGGGGCCAAATCAAAAGGTGAAAGAAACAAGAGAAGATTACAATATTCTGGCTCATTTAAGGCGCACGCCAGCACTCATAAGCGTATTCGAAGCGCTAATGATGTCCAGAGAGTTAAGAGAAACAATGATGAAAGCTCTCCAAGATCCCGAAAGATTCCAAGTATATTTAGCTGAGAAACACATGACTGAGGCCCTTTATATAAAACCTCGAGGTCAGATTACTTTCACAAGCAAGGACTTAATGATGGGAACAGCCCACCATAACAAGCCTCTATACATTACGGGCAAGACTAATGGAAGTCAGTTGAGTAGAATGTTAGTGGACCCAGGGTCATCCATTAACATCTTACCACTCTAGTCATTGAATCAACTTGCTTTAGGAGGAAGACGGCTCTCTGATGAGAATGTTTTCATACATGGATTTAATCAAAATTCAGAGCGAGCTTTGGGAGCCATCACGCTTCCTATGCAATTTGGGGAGTTAGAAACTTTGGTAAAATTCTATGTGATCGATGCGGACACTTCCTATAGAGCTTTATTAGGGAGGTCTTGGTTACACGAAAATGGTCTCGTACCCTCAACACTCCATCAATGTGTGAAATACCTACAGGATGGTAAGCAGAAAGTGATTAAGGGTGATGCTCAACAATATGGAGTACATGAGGTAGAATTGGAAGAGAGAGATCGATTTTATTCTCCAGCATCACAAAGGAGCACTTCCCCGATCCACAGATTAAGGGCTGTAGAACACGAGAATATTAGTGAGAGATCGAGGCTGAAGGAAAGGCCGAAAACCTCATACTTGGTGAGAGCTCCCATCTACATTAGATCCTCTGATGAAGAAGATGAGAAAGAGGACCCAAAAGAAAGATTACGCATAAGAAGTGATTCGGAAGATGAATTACGAAGGTCGAGAAATGTGATTCATGTGTATGACACTGATCTAGATGAAGAATCATACGGTGGAGAAGATTCAATGGTGATCGAGCAAGTTCCCATGGGGTATTACAAGGAACTCACGCCAAGAGAAGTGTACCAAATTAAAGAAATGGAGACCTTCTATGTCCCACCAAAAGTAGAGAAAGTGAAAGGAAGACCAGTATACCACAAAGGAATTCTATTCTATAAGGCTGAAAATGTAGACCCATCTGGCAACCCTCCTGATTGAAATGATTGGGAAAGATGGTTGAGGGAAGAGGAAGAAGAATATGAGAGAATAGAGGTGATGGGCTACTATAATCGAGGATTGATAAATCTGTTCCAAAGGGCTAAGTGTTTAGAGCCAATCTCAAAACAAAGGGCCAATACTTTTTCAGACCTATGGAATGGAAAGTCTCGGCGGATTGTGGGCCTAGATGGAAAAATAAGGAACACCAAAGGTCTTGGCTTCCAAAAGCCACACAGAGAGGCGTTATTTGTGGAATGCCACATGGTAGGAATAACATCCATTGGAGAAGATACGGAAAAAGAAGAGTTCATACAGGAAGCGAGAAATGCTCCTCGCGAGTTAGAAGATGGGGGGCAAAACACAATTGATGAACTCTTGAAAATAAATTTGGGCACAGAAGAGGATCCACGCCCAACGTTTATCAGTGCATCACTCCCTCCTGAAAAACAAGAACAGTTAAAGCATCTCTTGATGGAGTATAAATATTGCTTCGCATGGAACTATACAGAAATGCCCGGGCTCGATCCTGCAGTAGCTTCTCATAAACTCAAAATAGATCCTAACGTCAAACCAGTGAAACAAGCTCCAAGGCGGATGCGAATTGAGCTTGAAGAGAAAGTTATTGAAGAGGTGAAAAAACTGATAGACGCGAGATTTATCCGAGAGGAAGAAAATCCTGTTTGGGTAGCAAGCATTGTTCCAGTAAGGAAGAAAAATGGGCAAGTCAGACTCTGTGTGGATTTTAGAGATCTGAATAAAGCATGTCCAAAGGATGATTTTCCTTTACCCGTGACCGAACTGATAATAGATTACACCTCTTCCTATGTGGTATATTTTCTTATGGATGGGGCATCAGGTTATAACCAAATAGCGATGGATGAGGAAGACCAACGCCATACCTCCTTTCGTACTCCGATAGGCGTATTTTGCTACAAGGTGATGCCTTTTGGATTAAAGAATGCAGGGGCGACATATCAAAGAGCCATGACCAAAATCTTTGACGACTTGATCCATAAGATAGTTGAATGCTATGTGGATGATTTGGTGGTTAAGGCCCGATCTATTGATGAACACCTGGAGTATTTAAGGGTGGTATTCGAGAGACTGAGAAAGTATTCATTGAAGATGAATCCTTTGAAGTGTGTCTTTATGGTATTCTCTGGAAAATTTCTAGGATTCGTGGTAAGGCACAGGGGCATTGAGATAGATCCCGTAAAAATCAAGGCAATTAGAGAAATGCCTCATCCAAGAATTCTCAAACAACTTCGCTCTTTGCAAGGACAATTGGCCTATGTGAGAAGATTCATTGCTAACCTCTCAGGAAGGATTAAACCATTTACCAATCTTACCAAGAAAGATGTACCGTTCAAGTGGGATGCAAAGTGTCAAAGGGCTTTTGAGGACATCAAGGAATACCTCCTCAAACCACCTGTCCTCGCGGCGCCCATTCAAGGAAAGCCTTTGATCCTCTACACCACGGCCTTAGATGGGTCTTTAGGAGCTCTCTTGGCTCAAGAAAACGGAGAAGGCAAAGAAAATGCATTGTATTACTTGAGCCGAATGCTGGTCGGGGCCGAGCAATCCTATAGTCCCATCGAAAAGCATTGCCTAGCTTTGATTTTTGCCACAAAGAAGTTGAGGCACTACATGCTGTCTCATAAGATCACGTTGATATCCAAAGTGGACCCATTAAAATACCTGATGACCAGACCAATGTTGGCGGGAAGGCTAGCAAGGTGGGCCATAGCTTTAATGGAATTCGACATCTCCTACGCACCTCAAAAGGCAATCAAGGGGCAAGCGATGGCCGATTTCCTAGCCGTACACCCGGTTCCTGATGATTCTCCACTAAATTGTGAGTTCCCTAATGAACAAAGCTTGTGCGTGAGTGAAGAAGAATCCGGATGGACCATGTTTTTCGACGGGTCATCAGCAATAGAACCAGCCAAGAGGCCTAATTTACCTCGAATTCGAGCAGGAGTTGGTTTGGTCTTTGTTACTCCACAAGGAGGAATTCTCCGTCACTCCATAGCACTGACTGAACCATGCACGAACAACGAGACCGAATATGAAGCATTAATTGCCGGATTAGAATTGGCAGTTAATATGGATATAAAAGAGATGAAAGTGTGCGGTGATTCCGAATTAATCTTAAGTCAGATTGAGGGAGTATTTGAGGTTAAGAAGCCTGAATTGATAAAGTACCATGAAAGAGCTCAAGAGTTGATTGCCAAGTTCTCGAAAATCACGTTCGAGAAGGTGTCAAGAGCTTCTAATGGCATGGCGGACGCTTTAGCCCGAGTTGCTACTCAATTGAGTAAACCAAATGGAGAAGAAGTGCAAATTACCATAAGGAATCGACGATCCTTGGCTCCTTATCTCTTAGAGATTGAGAAAAAGACGAATGCTCACCTCTTTGTGGATATAGAAGAATGGAAGACAAAGACAGATTTGTTAATGGATCCTGATGAGGTAATGGATGTAGAAGTAGACGAAGTGGAAGATTGGAGAAAACCTTTTGTGGATTATTTCAAATACCAAATTCTCCCCACTGAAAAGGCAGAAAGAGAACAATTGAAGAGAAGGATTCTTCGATATGTATTTGTGAATGACACCTTGTACAAGAGGTCATATGATCAATTGTGGTTGAGATGTGTGTCTCAAAGGGAATCTCAAAAGATCATGGAAGAAGTTCATTCAGGATTTTGCGGGGCTCATCAGTCTGGTCCGAAAATGAGACTCCATATCAAAAGAATGGGGTATTATTGGCCTACCATGATTGCGGACTGTGAAAAACAAGCAAAGAAATGTCATATGTGTCAAGTCCACGGTGACTTCATACATCAACATCCTAACCCCTTGCACCCAACGGTAGCCGCTTGGCCATTCGACATGTGGGGTATGGACATAATCGGGCCTATTGATCCGCCATCCTCAAAGGGACATAGATTTATCTTGGCGATCACTGATTATTTTTCCAAATGGGCCGAAGCAGTACCTTTGAGAGAAGTAAAGAGCAGAAATGTTATCCGATTCCTAAAGAACAATGTGTTGTATCGCTTTGGTACTCCACGAGAGATAATATCAGATAACGGGACATCGTTTAAAAGTGGAGAAATTAATACATTCGCTCATCATCACAAGATTAAATGGAGGTATTCCTCCATTTACAATCCGAGAGCTAATGGCCTGGCCGAAACTTTCAACAAGGTGTTAATTAAGTTGCTAAGAAAAACCGTAGGAGACAACCACAGAAATTGGAATGAGAAACTTCAAGAGGCACTTTGGGGCATATCGTACAACTTATAAAACCCCAACTCAGGCAACTCCTTATTCCTTGGCGTTTGGATCTGAAGCAGTATTACCATTGGAAATCGAATTGCCCTCACTAAGAGTAGCCGTGCACGCCGGTCTACCCATGGATAAAAGGGCTCGTTTAAGACTAGACGAGTTGGATGCTATGGATGAGAAAAGATTAACGGCCCAACAGAGCTTGGAGTTATACAGAGCTCAAATGACCAAGGCCTATGATAAAATGGTGAGGCCTCGCACTTTTCGAGAGGGAGAATTGGTGTTGGTATTGAGGAGACCCATCGTTGGTCGTCATCACGGTCCAAAATTCGCTCCAAACTGGGAAGGACCATACATCATCAAAGAAGTCTACGAAGGAGGCTCTTATAAGCTCGTAAACAAGGAAGGAGAAAGCTCAATCCCACCCATCAATGGGCAATATCTCAAGAAGTATTACGCTTGAAGTCCGTCATTTCCAGAAACTTTATGATAAAAACCAAATTCCTTATCAAAATGTCTTATTCTTAACCAAAACTTAAAACTCCAATAAATCCTTATGATAGAGATCCCAAAACCTTAACCAATAAGCTCGAGTACCAGTAAATTATGACAACAAAGAAACACCAAACTCAAAAATATGTAAATAGCCTAATAAAACTTTAGAATAAAACTAATAAAGTTGCTACATTGACACAAATAACCAAAGCCCGAAATCAAATAATCAAAATCCAAAATCTTATACCCAAAAATCCAAAACCTTAGCCAATAAAGGGGCAAGTTTTTGAAAAGAGACTTGCCCCGGTATGTGATATTTACCCTATGTCATGATCCGCGGTTAATGATGAGGCCCATGGGTCTCGGAAAATGCGAAGCCGTGTCAAAGAAAGCCTTTGTGGTTTTCCAAGACACCTATGCCTAATGAAGATTAAGCCTTTGTGGCGTCTGAAGGCATTAAGGCACCGCCCTATGAAGGTATCTGAGGGCTCCAACCACCCACATCCATTGTGTCTGTATGTCCACCAACTATTTGGCAAACGAGTTTTTGAAAAGAGATTTGCTCCTCAAAATGTTAGAATTCACCCTGAATCATTATAATCTGCGGTTGATGATGGGACTTTTGGGTCTCGGAGAATGCGAAGCCGTGTCAAGGGAAGCCTTTGTGGTTTTCCAAGACATCTATGCCTAATGAAGATTAAGCCTTTATGGCGTCTGAAGGCATTAAGGCACCGCCCTATGAAGGTATCTGAGGGCTCCAACCACCCACATCCACCGTGTCCCTGTCGGTCGCATTGTACAAAGAATAATATGAAAGGAAGCAAGTACAAAGAGGATAAAGTAAAAGCTCATTCATTAATCAAAAGAGGGGTACAAACGTAGTTAAATCCAAGCAATATTTAAGCAACACCAACAGGGAAATAAATCTTAATACAAATTAAAAGAGATATAAGACTTGGAAGGCTCAAAAAGTGCCCTAAGGTAGGACAAGGGCAGAACAAGTTCAAGTACTCGTTCATTCTGGGGCAGTCGCAGCCACAGCTCCACCACCAGCTATGTTGTTCAGAATCACAAAGATAGCTTGAAGCATTCCTTCCATAGCCTCCAAGCGGGCGCTCAATTCCTCGAAGCGTTGATCAATGAGAGCCCTAATTGAGATAGGGGCAGGGGCTGCAAGAGCTAGCGCCACTGAATCATCATCCGGTGGATGATCTACCTCCGGAGGACCATATTGGTTAGGAGCAGCATTGGGGAGCAAGATATAGTCATTCACGGGTTGATTTGGATCAGGCACCCACATATCAATCGAAGACTCAACCCATCCAATAAGTGGAAGTGAGAAGAGAAGATTGAAAGGATGCGCCACATCAGCGTCAGAAACGCAATTGCCCCACAGCATTTCAGGCACTCGAATGTGGGCCCTAAGCATTAAAGCCTCAATTAGATGGCCGTAAGGAAGCGGCTCCCTATCAGATATGGCCACTTGATGCATGTGAAATAGAATCATATGGGCCAGATTGATAGGCCACTGTTTCTGAATAAGGTTGCGTAGGTAGAATAAAGTGTCAGGGCTTACAAGATGAGTCATAACCCCTTGAGGGAAGATGGTGTCATTAATCACTAAGAAAAGAAACCTGAAAAGAGCAGCTGAGAATTTGTAACAGAAGAAAAGGAGAAAATAGAGTTGAGAATGACAGTCAGAAAAGTGGAATACCTATGAAGAGCTGGCAAGTGTTCGGTAGACACCAGTTCAGCATCAGGTGCAGTAGCCCTAAACCACTAGCGATACTCTTGATAACTGCCAAAACCTTGAGGCCAACGCTGATAAGCATAAACGGTAGAGCCATTTAGAGTACCAGTGGCCCGTAAAAGATTCGCCAAGTTTTCTGTAGTGATACACAGATGACGGCCAAACAAATAAGAAGTGGCAGAATGGACTCCAAAGTGATTGAAAGAAAGCCTAAGGTTGGCATAGAAAAGTCGAGTGATTCGGGGATGATTAGGCTGATCACAATCTGCCAGGCCACCAAGGCTCCACGCATCGAACCAACCCCCGATAAGATTCACTTGCTCTGTTGGAATCTGCCTCATAGGTCGGAAATAATAGCAATCGGCCACAGGACGCTTGTTGCTGCCCATGTCGTTATAATAAGAAAGAAAGGCGGTCTCGTCTCGAAAGAGATAGCGATTGTCAGGGCTGAAAGTCCAGTCTGGAACAGTGGAAGGACTCAGATGTGTAGCAGAAGTGCTAGTGGCTCCTCTAAGTCGTTTGGAGGAGGGGGAAGAAGACATGACTAACAGATGAAATGAGAAATGAGAAAGATTGCTATGTAGTGGATAAAAATGAGAGAGCAGACTACGTTTATATAAGAGTTAGAATGAGAAAAGACGGGACTTGAACTTAATGATAAACGTGGGAACATGTGAGAAAGTGGAGGCCGTAGTGGCAATTAGTGAAAAATAAAACCGTCCATACCATCGCATAACGGAAGACGGTGCGATGTCAAGAAGGCGTAGAAGAAGCCGAAGGGTTCGAGACTAATTTTGAAAGAAAATAAATAAAATCGGGTCAAGGCCCATGCAGGTTCAAGCCCAAGGAAATACAGGAGCGGGCCAAAATACCTTAACCTAAATTGCGGAATGGATCTGTATGTGTGTTTAAGGCCCTAAGGAAGAAAAAGAAAACATGTAGGCCTAAAATACCCATATTCCTCAAAGTGAAATGTCGGCGAAAGTAAGATTACTTAAGTCTCGCAAGCCAAACATGAAGAAGCCTTGAGCGCGGAAGCCCAATCAGGCACAAGAATGACAAAGCACTCGTTCCATTTTAAGTAATCATGAAAAGAAACCTTGAAAGCATGAGCTCAAACAGGTTTGACTAAAGAGATGGTGTCAAAAGGGAAGAAAGAGAGTCATTTGTTGCTCCACAACCAAGTACATAAGGGGGCCTCGAGCGCGGGAGCTCAATCAGGCACAAATCGGCAGACAAATAGCATAACATAAGGCTGCAACATCGAATCAAAGCAAATGAGTAAGTCTTACAATAAAAGTACTCAACCAACAAGAGACGAACCCAAAACGTCTACCATCAAACAAGAAAGCAAAGATACAAGGCCAACACAAGAACTTAAGATGCCGAGCCCAACGACTAAGAGGTTAAAACATCAAGACTAAAAAAAAAAAAAAGGAAGAGAAGATATAGGGCTAAAGTTAAATCCCACAAATATCTAGCCACACCACCATAAGAGCGAGCACCCACCTAGCCTTCTACCAGCGTCGTAGTCCTCCTATGCGCGACCGACTTGATTTGGGCCTCTGCCAAGAGAAGAATGATCCTCTCATAGTGGCTCTGTACCTCAGCAACACGCCTTTCCTCCTCATGACGGAAGGCAAAAAGAGTTCTGGCAGCATCCTGGCAATGGTTGTGCGCCTCAGTATAAAAACCAGTCCATTGGGTCATTAGAGAGTAGGTCTGGAGAATCTCTGAATTGAGAAATGGCAGGTCCACTCCTCGACGCCCCACATCAGAATAACTGACAGAGGAGGAGCGGGCAGTGCGACGAGTCGCTATCCATGTAGTAATGGAACAGATAAAGTGCTCACAAAGGCGATAATACTCAGAGTTCACCTCTGCAAGGGTTTTGGAGGTGTCCTTCAAACTCTGAAGGCAGGAAGTGAGTAGGCGCCCCTTGACAGCATATTCATGATCTAAATAAGACCACTTGAGAAAGCCCAGTAAGCCATAGCATTCACCAACAAGTTGTGTCACTCGAGCAGCAAAAAAGCGATTGGAAGGGATCTCCAATGAAACCCCATCATAGAGTGAATCCTCGAAGGGTGGGAGTCTAGCGGAAGTGTCTACGCTGTAGTGAGATAAAGCAGTCAAGAGAAAGCAGGAGGGCTAAAAGGGCGCTTGAAATCATTGACACTGATAGCATAGCGGTTCCTCAAGGACATGTCAGAGGAAGCCTCAGGAGACTCATGTCTTGACTCAGAAAGTCCGTCAACCGCCTCATGCGCTAAAGGGCCGCGTGGGCTATCCATATCAACCTGAACAACAATAAGTAAAGAAGGATATATGTAATAAAGCAAACATATCGATAGCATCCAGAGAAACAGAGCGAGATACAAGCAAGAATTACATATAAGCATCCATACATTCAACAAAGATAGTGAAAATTAAAATTAAAGTCCATACAAACATCCTCAAGATAAAGAAAAGCAACAAAAGGGAAGATACAAGAGTTAACATCTATGGCTAGATAGTAACTCCACTAAAGGCTAACCGCAACAAGCTAAAACCCTAAGAAATACTCAAGGGGCGAAGGCTTGGCGAATGAGATCCAACTTGGTAAAAATCTGGTGAAAGTGAGTTGCGACCGCTTGTTTGCGAACCCCAAACTGATAATGAAAATTCTCCACCAACTCAAAGGCCTCATGAAAGTTGTGCGAAGCGGCTTGAAAGTTCTCTAGTGCGCCTGTCAGGCGGGTGGAAATACTACGAGCCGCCTCCTTGAGAGAAGTTAACTCTTGTTTCATCCGAGCTATTGTTGCCTCGTTCGCGCGAGAAACCCACAAAACATCCAAGCGGCTTTTAAACCAAGAGATCCGCAAAGCCGTGTCTTCTTGTCGGCTTAACAGATTGCTGATAGAGTTGGAAATAGAACGGCGCTCATGGGCACACACCGACTGATTGGACAAAAGCTGATCATAATTGCCTTGAGAGAAATCATGGGTCAAATTATGCAGGTCATCAGCACAAGGAGACACATGCTCCAATAGTAACTGCTCAAGAGCGGGGATGTGTATACCATGAGGAATGCCTGCCAACCAAGTGAAATCAAAAGGGATGAAAGCAGATCCAGTCGCTAGACTCAGTTCCCATAATTTTTGAAGCGCAATGGCCATGCGCTCCACAGTTACTGCCATGAAATTAGGGAAAACTTGTTCTAAAAGAGCCTCATTCACAATCATCTCCATAGGATCATCATCCTCTGATTCTACAACAAGAATGGGATCTCCTGCCACTACTTCTTCAAGTTCAAGCTCATCCTCAACAGGTTCCTCCTCAACAGGTTCCTCCTCAATTGGATCTTCTTCAAGAGGTTCTTCCTCGACGGGTTCTACCTCAATAGGTTCCTCTTCAAGGAGATCCTCTTCTGAAGGCTCTTCTTCGATAGGCTCGTCTTCTGAAAGGTCATTCCCTGTAGGTTCCCCCTCGGGATCAGATTCGGAAACCCTCTCAAATACCCCCTCAGAAGGAAGTATGGGACTCCTAGGCTTATTTGGAGAAACAACTTCTCGGGGAATAGCTGAAGTAGAAGCTTCATCTCCTATGAACACAGGGGTGATGACATAATGAGATAAAGAGAATTAATATACGAGGAATATAAAAATGTGAAATGGAGAGAATAAAAAGTGCTTACTTAGTGGAGAAGAAGGAACGAAGACAATATGAGGTTGGTGAAGCGAAGAGGGAGCAGCTGGAATGGCCATGCCATCATAACCCGCAAAGTCAGGGAATTCTACAGGAACCTTGGGACCCTTAGGAATATCGTAATTCCTTCCTTCTTGCTCCTCTAAAGGAAATACGAACCTTTGAATTTCAGATTTGTCCCTCCTATGAAAAGCTCGTGTCAACTCTCGATGTCGCCTGTAAACAAAAGCTGAAATCCTGGCACGACGAGTGGCATGAGGCATTAGAAACTTAGTCCCAGTGCCAAGTCGAGAGCAAAACGCCAACAAGCACTAAAAAGGGCTAGATCGTTCACACGTTTCTCCAAAGAAAGATAAGTACCAGGGACACATTGGTCAAAGCCAAACTGGTGAGCCACACGCTGAGGATAGTAAAGCTCCAAAATTAAACGGTTCCCACCAATTCTCAAAGGCAAAAAACACTCCCTTATACAGATCAAGAACTCCGCATCACGATAATGATCTTCTTTAGAGAGGAAAAGACGAGAAGAAGCCCTTGGGTGTTCTCGAGGAGTATCAGTAATGTACCAATCAGAAAACCTGGGAGAACCTTTCGACAAAACCCAAGAAGACCAGGGTTCAGGATGTGTACGGTTACGAACAAATTGATAATGAGCATCAATGGCTTTGATAGGAGAAGAGGCCGCACCAGCAATATCAGACAAAGCGGGAAGTTTATTGCGAAGAGAATCAGGCATAGCAGTGGTATAGTGAGTGGGCCAATAAACATGAATCCAACCACTTATCCAATGGAATGGTATAACTTCCTTGCAATAAGAAGGGTCACGCGAGGCAATGACAGCCCTTAGAGAACGATACACATTGGCTAAAGCGGGTATAGCCAAAGAAACCCTCTCACCGCGAGCAAGGAGATTAGCCATCGTGAATGATTCAGGCCTCACAGAATTAGCAGGGGCAGCCGGAATGACGAAGTAACACAACCACCATGCAAAGAAAGCGGTTAAAAAGGTCTCCCGAGATTCTGAAAGCGAGGACAAGTCATGAAGGTCCAAACCGTAACCATCTGCATGAATGGAACTAGAACCTGTGCCAAGAGGGTTAGAAACATCAACCCTCGCAACATTCTTCTTATCTGGCAAATCTATGAAATGCGCAATCCACGCAGAAAAGGGAATAAACTTGCGAGACCTCCTTTTCTCACAAAGCTTGTAGTAAATCTCATACACCCTCTTAAGAGAATCTGAACAGTTAGGAGAACCGTCTGGTTTAGTACCAAAAAGGTGGACGTCGGAGGGAGAATACTCTTCATATGGAAGCCCAAGGACCGGTAAACCCGAGATTTGTCTCATATCCCATAGGTTTGGAGCCATTTCCTTGTCTTGAGTAAATAGGGTATTAGTGACATAATTCCAGTTGGTCATAAATCCCTTCATGAGGTCTTCGTTGCAAGCATAATCGAACAAAGAAAGATAAACGGCTTCATAAATGCCAGCACTCTCTAAAAACAGCTCCTCATGGGTAAGAACATAGCGAATCCACTCCGCTTGACCCACACAAGAACGCAACTTACCTTGGATATTATAAAGTTTGGAACACCACCCAAAATGACGGCTTGAATCTATCATCTGTGGTCCTATTAACCTTAGAGAAGGCTTGGCAGCCTTGTGATCAACTGGAAGTAAAGCAACCATATCGGTCTTATGAACACCTGGCAACTGTTGGTCAGAATTCCAAGGAGGAAAGTGAGAAAAAAATTCTGCTTGAACGACTTTTGTGAGATGTGGAGGGTCTTGTTTCGAGTCAAAGAGAAGAGGATCAACTTCAGAAAGATGAGGAGCTGGTTCGTGGCGAGGCACACGACCTTGAAAGATGTCACGACCCTCGAGTAGACGGGCTCGCCATTCAGAAAGGTTTTCTGGAGAATTATCCTCTAATGCAGCTTGTTTAAGGAATTGACGGATGTAATCATCAGAAGGATCTTGAGGTTTCATTCTACTAGGGCGAGACCAAGAAACCATGATGGGCTGTGAAAGAATAAGAACGAAAAGAAAGAGTGGTCAAAGAAATTGTTACTATCGCTGAAATCGGGTACAAAGGGGATTGTATTAGATAACGGACATGAAGTGGAACACTCATGCCAAGACAAATGTCATGGTTAAACCCAAAGAGACAAAACCAGCTGAGCTAGGCTACAGACTGATTCTATCTCGGGCAATAGAACATCAGAATGTTAAAGGTTTACCCATCTCACACCAACCTCACTCGACTCCTAGCTGAGCTACGCATCAGACTGAGAGATCAAGCTTCAGAGATGTGAGAAAGAACAAATCACTGAATTATTGGATTAGCATGGCCACAACATTACCTAAACCAACGCTACAAGCAACAAGGCTACGGATCACTACAATCAACAATACGTTCATTTTTCCCTCATGCAAACCGCACTCTATTCCCAACTGAGCTATGCATCAGACTGAAAAATCAAGCTTGGAAAGACGGGGAATAATTTAGTTAAAATTTCAAGGTAACAAGTCATGGAAACAAGTAACTACATCAAGCAAATTATCGAGCCACAGCAAGATGAATACAATCATGCCAAGTGAAGGCGATATGCAACATATATAACAAGCAAGCATTACAAACACATGTTCACATCATCACATCCTTCTTAAGCCGCGCCATAAGTCAAGGGGTTGAGAGAAATTAACAAACTTGACTAGTGAGATCAAGGGAGCACTCTAACACAATTCTGGAACTGAGCCTCTATCTCCAAAACCTCAACTGCAATGGATAAAATAAAACATGTATGAGGAACCAGAATGAAATATCTAAAAAGAATTGCAAAATGGGCCAAAGGAAAAGGGAAACCGGCCTATAAAAATAAAAGTCCAACATGGGAGTTGAATCGAATTGGACCAAAGAGAGAGGCCCAAGATTCGGTTGCATAATTCACCACTGGACCCAATACAAAAAAAATGATAACAGATTTTGCGGCAGGCCCAAACAAAAATCGAAGCCCAATGCATATTTGTGTGATTTGCTAAGCCCGGTAAAAAAAAAAAAAACGGAGACGGACTAAGAAAATGGAAAACGAGAAAGGTGGTAAAAAGAGTATCCCAGTGAGGTGTTTTGAGTTCTAAAAAAAAGGCACGGCAAATGTTCGAAAGTTACATGATTTAGTTAAAAAGGAAAGTGCAGTAAATAAATTACATTTTGAGTGGTAAAACAATGAACAAAATGGTGTTGGAAAAGAGATTGTTCAAAGCTCTACATGAAATACAATTCAGTGTAGCAAAATAATGTGAGAGGTGGTGAAGGAAATAGTGTCAAGAAATGTCCTAATCCGTGACAAGAGCATTACGGCTACTTGAATGACAATACAGTGAAAATGCCTTAAGACAAAAATGTCACAGTTTGACAAATACATTTCAATTGTTCAAAGATGTGCGTGTAAATCAGTCAAGAAAAAGAACAGCAAGAGGTCACAGCTTGTGTGAAGAGACAGTGACAAAGTGAGTGTAAATTTGGGAAATTGTTGTGCTAAAAGGTTACGGAAATGAGAAAGAAGAAAAGAGAAAATAGACTGACTAGAAGGCTGTTTAAAAGAGAAAGGGGTTGCTAACAAATACAAACACAGGAGCTGCATTTGTTCTAAAAAAAATCGTACATTTTCTGAAAGACAAGTAGAAGGAATCCAGAAGCAAGCTTCTCATTAGATCTAAACAAAGAGGGGATGTAATTCGGATCTAGTTACCATAGGCACGACTAGTGTAGCAATAGATCAGAAAACCCATCATGTTTCAGCAAAACGGAGTAACAACCCGAAATCAGCCATTGCCGTCTCCATTGGTACCCAAAATCAACCAAAGTCAACAGCTTTTGAACGGAATAAGTGCCAAACAAGGGGACTCAATTCATAATGCTCATTTAAAGCACTAAAGAGCGCTATCTCAACCAGATCAGATCATTGTCCCGTGAATAAAGAGGAATCCAAAGAAAAGAATAAACCAAAAATAGCAACAAGAAAAGAAAGAGAAGCATCACAAGGGAAAGAGATGCATGAAACTGCTGCAGTCCATCTGTTGAAAAGGAGCAGTAACCAAAGGGGAGGGAAAAAGGAGAAACATTGAGTTGCTATAATCTATTATCTAGAAAGAAGCAACCAGAATAAAGAAGAAAGCAAGAAATACAACAACAAGTTTATGGTGAAGAAGATCTGTTCAAAGAACATGCCTCGTACAAAAAATGCAATACCCAGAAAAGAGATGGTAACAAAACATTACAAACATGGTCTAATCCCTAACAAGCGTTGAAATCTGGCTCAAAGAAATGAAAAGAAACTCCACCTCTTTTGATTGAAATACTTAGAGGCGGCTCTGGAATGAAAGAGATGAGAGAAAGGGTTTTAGAGGAAGGAATGAGGTATATAAAGATAGGAATTAGGGCTCTCCTAATGAATGACGTGTCAGCAGCCCCGTGGAGGGTGTTTGAGATGTGTCACTGAAAATGGGGCCCATAGAGGAGTATCTTGCGTGTATGAGTAAGAGAAGGGAGCGAGGAAATTGAATTTCATGCACCAGAACCATAAACCAAAAGGAAAAGCCACAGTCAGTCAAAGCTGGACCATGTGATGGGTTTAAACAGAAAATTGCTGAGTGAGGATAGTTACAAAGTAGCCAGGGAAAGCTGGCGCGGAAAGTTCCGTGTACAGAGGGTCATTTTGGGTGATCTCATCCCTGTGCATAACGGACAAAAAACTGAAATGCAGAACTACACCAAGCTCAAAAGAACAAGGATCACATGTGGCAATACTTCAAAGAAAATGAGTGTGTTTGCACTAAAGAATGTCGCTCCCCATGCAAAAGAAACTGTGTCCCACCATTCTTCAGTGGGGGCATTTGTTGACGTGTAAAAAAAAAGAGGGAAAATGATGGTGTTGAAATGGTGATAAGAATTACTCAAATTCATGATGAGCAAGGGATCAAAGAAAAGAAGGGAGAGGAGGTTACGAAATAATTGTACAGAGGCCTCAGTATGTGCATCAGTGCATGAAAATCAAACAGAACAAATGTGGATATAAGCAAGATCAGAAGAGAAATATAAGTGGGAGAAAAGAAAGGAAAATGCAGAATCCCTGCATTAACCGGACACCTCCAGCGCCCACGGAAACAGAGAACAGCCAACACAGTTTCAAAATTCCCTCCGTACAGTGTTCGGAGAGTTGGCTGCACCCGTTTCACGAAAGCCATAGCTACCGGTTTGAAAAACCATACACGGTCCATAGAACACCGGGTGCACGTAAGAGGAACAGGAGAAATGTCGCTGGTTATAATCAAACTCGACCCCTTCGTGAATAATAGCTGGATGATCGTGGAGCCTGCAAAACGAAAGAAACGGAAACAAAAAGGACCCACAATCTGTCACTCGGCTCACCATACACCAAGTTCAGCGAAAAGGGAGAAAGAAGAGGAGAGAAGGCTTCTAACGAAAATCTGTTGGAGTAGAATCTGTTGCGAAAAACCGCCGGGCTCCAGGCTGTCGCTCTGAACCAATCAGAGAAGAGAAGCGTTGCCTATATAAGGAGACATCAAAGGAGAAAGAGAGGACGACTTCAAGACCCTCTCTCTGGCTTGGTAGTTAGATCTAGAACTCACTCACACACACATACACTAGGTTAGCATTTACACAAACACTTAGAAAGCATTTGTAAGAAGAAAGAAGAGAAGGTCTAAGAAGAGGTTTCTGTGAAGAAGAAAGGTAAAATTGTGTAATTAGGTATGAATTGAAGTGTAAGTTGTAAGCAATTTGATCAATTGAAGTTGAATTTTGTTGAAATTGGATTTGGTTGCAAATTATCTCGGTTCTTATTGATTTCCTTTCTGAAATTCTTGAAATTAGGTCGCTAAATCTGTTTCGTTTCTCTTTCTTGATTCAATTTGGAGCCATGGTCTGATGCATAGCTCAGTCATGGCGAAGATGAAGTTAATTTACCTCTTCTCTCTCGTTTTCTCGGTTCTTCACGATTTCTTTCTAAAAATTCTAGAATTAGCATCGTTTCAGTCTTCTTCTTCCTCTTTCTTGATCCGATTTGAAGCCATGGTCTGATGCATAGCTCAGTCGCGGTAAAAATGAAGTTTAATTGCTGTCTCCTTCCTCTTCATCTCGGTTTATTAAGTCGACTCGATTGAATCTTGTCTTTTGTACTTTTCTTGCTGCTTCTCTGGTCAAGATCTGATGCATAGCTCAGTCATGACAGAGATTGGGTTAGTCGTTCTTAGAATTTCAAATAATTGCTTCCTCTTTGTGTAAATTCCATTCGATTTCTTTCTTTTCTTTCATCTTCCTGAATTGATTTCGTCTAACATCTTCTCATGATCTCTTTCTTGCTTCCTCTCTAGTCAAGATCTGATGCGTAGCTCAGTCTTGGTAAAGACGAAGCCAATTCTCATTTACTTTTCAAATTGTATGACTTCCATGTGTGGATCTTGCTAAGACTTCGTTTGTTCTTTCTAAATTCTACATTTAGCAATAGATTAGATACATCTCCTGTTCTAAACCGTAATCTCATCTTCAACCATGGTCTGATGCATAGCTCAGCCATGGAGAAGGTGAGGTTAATTCCTTTTCAAAACATTTCGTCTTTATCATCTTTCATTAAAAATTCAGTTTAACTTGTTCTTTTGTGAGCAACCTAGCTGATCCTTTGATCTTGGTCTGAAGCATAGCTCAGCCTTGACATGGAAAAGCCTCATCAACTCTCCCATGGATGTCTTGAGCCTAGCTCAGTAGTCATGAGGAAGAGTAATATCCCTCACTTCCCATGTGGTCTCAAGCGTAGCTGAGTCACTTTGAAGATGAATTTGAACACAAGCTGAGTATACCTCCTGTGTGATTCTGATGCATAGCTCAGATTACACAATTGGTAGGAAAATTTTGTGTTTATCATCATTTGAAATTAGAAAGATCTTTAGGGTCCTTCTTGCAAATTTTCAGACCTAATAAATCACATTCTGACAATTTCTATTTCCTCAAAATGTTACGGTCATTCTTTTATCTAGGTCTCATGTCCTTCTGTTTGTATTGGTATTACAATTACATGTAATCCTCGACTGTACCAGTCCCTTTATTAAACTTGTTTTAGAAATAATCATATCAGCTCCTTAATTGAACTTGTTTCAAGAATTGTTTCTCATTTGTTTCTTTGAATTTTGCTATCTGAACGACTATAAGGAATGTTAAAGGGACTCTTTTGTAAACTCTTACATTTGATCTATTATGACCTGACAAGCTTCTTGCATTCTATTTAAACAGATTAGGTTGTTCTTGCATGTTTTTCCTGACTTCATGAGAATTAGATAGTAATTAAGAATATTAAAAGAGCCTGATACTTGACCTGACAGTTTCAAAATAGCACTGTGTTATATAAGACCGTGATAGTCCTTGATTTGCCATACTTGTTATATGAGGAAAGTTACATAAGGAATAATTGTCTTAATTGTAATTATAAGAGAAAGTGAGGACTGACTGGTAAAATTATGTATGGCATGTCTCGTTAAAATGTCATAAGCTGACCTATGTAACACTATGCAGCACTTTCTGATTTCATAATTAAGCATCTGATTTAGTGTGGATATATGAAAGACATGATGTGTTTGAGTTTTATGAATGAGGTAATGACATACTTAAGACCTCTGATCTATTATTATGGTAACCAAGAGCAAAAGAGTCTCCTTCACCTGACCTTGTAATTAAGCAATTTTATTTGATAAATATATGTATTTGTACTCGTATGATGAATGTCCTGCCTCACCCAGGCTCCTGAGGTATAAAATGTATGTGTAGTCTAACGCCTACTGTAATTGTTGGGATTTAATTGATGAAAGTATGGGCCACCTCATGTCGCTTGTCAAAATTCACAGATAAACTTATAAAAATTGTATGGTCAATGTACATAGTAATTCCTGGTACATGTGTGCAAACCAAATTCTCAATAAATGAAGTTAAAATTGTCACTACAGTTCAGTCATAAAGTTTGGTCATCATTCGTTAGTGAAAAGGCCCAATACAATGCCATCTTGTTCTTTTATCTTGGTATCAATCTGTATATCACTATCTGGTTACCTCACAATACCCGTACCTATCACCTGATTCCATCATTTAATTAAACTTCATTGATAGCAATTGACCATGGAAATGTTGTCTATACCGTCTTTAAATCCTAGAGAACTAAAATTGGGTAGAAATGAACAATCTCTAAATGCACTGATATCGAATTGCTTACTCCTCCCCGGTATACCGATCTTATTTCACTGTATCCTCGTACCACTCATTGGTTCTCCTACCTAACCAGACCAACGCAATAGGAATTGAATATGCCCCTGTACTCTCCTCTGCATGGTGGTTCAAACGAAGTTGATCCCGTTAGTTTCGACGGCGTCGATCACCGGAAGAATAAAATTAGAAACTGTAAGGACTAAACAGAATAAACACGCATTACTAATTACTGAAGACTACGCTCGATGAACGGAGATGACCGTGATAATCCTCTCAGTCCCACGATTCCGACGACCTCGTTTACTTCAGTTGCGACAGCCGGAAGGGCAAACGGATTCATACCCGCTTTGTCGGAACCATTAACGGAGAAAATAAAACCCGTCTCCTTCAATCGTACTTCAGCGCCGAGCTCCCTTCGATCTTCTGTGGCGGTGTAACCATGAGACCCATGTACTCGACCTCTGTCGAGTGGCTTGGTGTTAACATGAAATAAGATAGGAGGAATCTTGGCCCAAAACGAAGCCCATGGTTAGACCCAAACTGAATTCAAAGAAGAACTCGCTCTTTGCTGTAGACCAAAACCAGAAAACGCCATCTCAAATCCTCTGCTGACGTGGACCAATTAGGAAAATCCAAACCAAACAGAAACTTTGAAAATCCATTAAAAATAGTACAAAACTCAGAAAAATACAAACAAAATATCAATAAAATTCTAAAAATCTGAACAAACCAAATTCACTGATACTTTGATATAAAATTATGTCAAGGTAAAGGCCTTTTGTATTTTTGAAGTGTTTTCATTCAAAAATAAATTTCATAAATCTTAGAAATTTGATAAAATTATCTAATATTCTCCTTTGACAAGAATTTCTAAACCAAGGCTAAATATTTGCAAAATAATAGAGATTTCAAAGATGAAATTTTCAAAGTCAAGTATTTTCAAAATACAAATATTCTAAAAATTACAAATGTCAAAATAATAAACTTACTAAAATACCTTTTAATGAAATTTTCAAAACTAAAAATCTAAGTATCTTCAAACAGCAAATGATTTTAGAAATGATATTTTCAAACGTTAACTATCTTCAATAATAAGTATTTTCCAAACTATAAATGATTTCTAAAACCCAAAAATACGAAAGGCCAAAGTGAATAAAAACTATAAAATCACCAATATCCAAAAAGAAATGTCAGAAGATTCAAAGTTAAAACACGAAACCCAAAGACAAAGCCGAAACCTCTCCGTTTGAAGAAGAGTCCCTCGCTGGGATTGAGAGCAATCTCATATGACTTGAAATTGAATTCTTATTAAATAATCCCCCGTCTGAAGAATTCAATTTTATTCTCAAAAGAAGCCGCTAACGGGCCCGAGAACCAACTCTTATTAAGAAGATCGTCCAAGAGGTCCCTAGGGTTGTAAAAGAACCAACTCTTATTAAGAAGACCACCCAAGAGGTCTCTAGGGTTGTAAAAGAACCAACTTTCATAAGAAGGCCACCTAAGAGGCTCCGAAGGTTGTAAAGCTCCTTTTGTTCTCCTAAGAAGCCGCTAACGGGCCCGAAAACCAACTCTTATTAAGAAGACCGCCCAAGAGGTCCCTAGGGTTGTAAAAAAACCAACTTTAATAAGAAGGCCGCCCAAGAAACCCCGAAGGTTGTAAAACTCCTTTCATTCCTACAAGAAGGCCAGCCGTTGCCCCAGGAACCCACTCTCACAAGAAGGCCAGCCGTTGCCCCGAGAGCTGTCAAACAACTTCAATCTATCTCGAACAGCATTAAACAACTCTTAAACAATCCTAAACGACTTCAAGACGACTCTAAATAGAAAAGTTCTTTCTTTCAAGCGAAAACCAAAACTAACTCTTTTCTTAGATCCTTTAGAATTTTAAAAGTTCCTTAATTGAGTCCCGTCAATTAGGTCTGGTACCATCAATTAAGTTACTTTAAGAGACGATTATTCCTAGCCCATTACATATTTTCTTTAAATCCCTTAATCAGAGGTACCCGTAGGCAACTACGGGGTAATTAACAATAGGGGCTTGCGCCTATTGGAAAGAAAGGACCCGCAAAATTAATAAACCCTCGTAAGAAGCGACTCTTGTTCTGGTTCTCTTGTTGATTAAGAGATACTCGGCGCAGAGATCGAACCTTAAGGGGGGGTGAATCTAAGGCTTATTCTAATTTCTCGAGGAAACCCTTTTATTCTTCGAGGGATGACGAAAAAGTCCACACAAAAGGACAAAGATTTTGTTTGAGTAGATAAAAGACTAAGCAACCCAAAATATTATCATAAAAAAAATCTAATTGTCTGAATTAAAATGAGATTATAAAAATATGTTCATACAATGCACACAGTTCTCGCTTACCAGTATAAGAAATCACCACATCACTTGAGCTGCAACAGATCCTGCAATTGCAGATTTGATAAGTAACTTAGGAGGAGTTCATAGTTAAGTATTGATCTTTCCGATTTTACATACCTATGAAAGACATTGACATTGACGTAGTTAATAAAAGAGGAAATCAAAGAGAATAGCAGGCACCCACAAAACAACGCCCATAAAGCAAAATGAGGAAATCAAAATGAAGCACTAGAGGGCCAGAAGAAAAGGTAAAGTCTAACGACAACAACTATCCTCGAAGTTTTGTTTTCCCATGTGGAGGTGTGGAACAACATATAGTTCATCTAGTACATTGAGAAAGTTGAAAATTAAACCAACGAATTTCCAAACCAAAACAAAAAGGTAAATAGTGACTTTACCACACGTCATCACATCCCTAAACTCTCCAACTCAAACTTCTTTCTGAAAAATTTCCTTGCTTCCCCAAAGTGATAATCTATCCTTATGTCTTTTAAATTTTATTATGAATTCATATTTAGTGACCTTCATCGTCAGCTTCTAAAAGCTTAGTACGTGTATAAAGCAATACAATTTTGGCCCTCATCACATTGTTTTTTAGGTGGGATTTCATTTCATCTGATTTCAATTCAATTGATTTCACAGGATTTCGTTGGATTTAATTATATAGAAATTCCAACCAAATGACACTACATCCGTTCATTTTAATCACAAACTTTCCAATGAAATGAAATCCCATATTTAAAAAATGGGATTTTGATCAGGGCCTTTATCTACTGTTTTTTTTTTCTCTTTACACTGAGTGCTCATCTGTCTTTAGTGTAGTACATTGTAACTTTGTCCACCTAAATATCAAAGAGTTCCATGTGAAAATACTGCAACTATATATGGTCCTCATTATATATTAAAAAAACGAAATATGCACAAAAAATAAAGTGGTACATAAAGATTTCAAATTTTAAAATACAAAAAAGAAGCTACATGGTCTACAGCCCTCGGACATAACATGATTCTAAAATAACTGTTATCTTAGCCAATCGAGCGCTCAAATAAATTATATTAATAATTGTTATCTTAGCCAACAGAGCACTCAAATAAATAATATTTTTTTAAAGAAAACAAAATGATCCTAAATGCACAATAAAACGTAAATTCATGTATTTGACAAAACAAAATTAAATACTCAACCAGATTTCAAATTGAAGTAAACAAAATTAAAGACAGTTGTTAGTGTATATTTGACAAAACTTAAAAAATGAGCTTGTCGCCATCACGATAAAAAATCAAAGGAAAATTAGAAAAAACAATAATAATCACAATCACCCAGAAAGAAAAAGAATCAATAATTGAGATAGCGGTTGTTTGGAGTATGAGAATTAGAAGATTCGTCTGGTCGTTGTTCATCAGTAAATTTCTCTCACCATCCTTACGAGATTTAACAAACTAATAGCCTAAAAAACAATCAGTTAGACAAAACCTTTGGTGACACCGCATGAAATGCAAATGAAAACATCAATTAAAATCAGTTAGGCAAATAAGTCAATTGGAAATAAGTGCTCAAATTACAACTATAATCAGACAATTCTACACAGGAACTGAAGAGAAAAAAAAGAAAAAAAAACAAAGTAAAAAAAAAGGGACCTGTTTGAGATTGCAAGAGCCCTCGTAAACAGCAAGCATGGAATCCAACTCCAAGTTGAGAGAAGAACAGGAGGCACCCAGCGAGGTGATGATGTGGCAAGCGACGAAGTGGTCCCTAGAGTGCGGCAAGTTGACTAGCGACCAAGCGAGTATCTCCTTGCTTTGCGAATCCATCTTGACTGCCACGACCACTGCTTTTTTCTTCTCCGTCGTCGTCTCCACTTTGCCTTTGATCTCTTCTTGCTCTCCACTCTCCATTTCTAACGCACCTTTCTCTCGCCATCCGGCGCTTGCTGCTCGCGAAGCTTCTGTTGGGTAGGAGGAAGTCGGAGGAGGAGGAGGTAGGAGGGGTTGGTCGTTGGTGGAGGAGGGCCCGAGGCGGTGGTTTTTTTGTTCGGTCCCCATTTCTTTCTTATCTTTACGCTTATTTGCCGATCGAGAAGGAAATAGAAAATACCACGCTTGGGAAGAAAGATGAAATACAACAGAGAATAGAAAGACAAATAAAAAAGCACCGTCCACCTCCACCGATCTCAGACTTGAAGATCCAACCGTTCAATCATGGAAGAAAGGACCGGATAATTCGCATAGAAAAAGAGAAAAGGTACTGGAGAAAAGGCATTTATGTTTGATCCGGCGGAACTGAGTAAAGAGGGTAGTGGCTACGGAGGAGAAAAAAAGGGATCGGCGTAAAAAGAGAAGAGGAGAGAAAGAAAGGCGGTCGATCTGATAAAAAGGAAGGGAAAATCAGAATTGATATCGCAAGGAGGAGGAGAGGTTGCATGCGCACTTGTCGACCATCCGTAAAACACCTCTGAAATATGACCGTAAGATCACAATGGACGGTCCAGATAATTCAGCCGGAAAAAGAAAAATGACACTGTTCGTAGGGTCAAACTACCTCATTTAACTTTATATAGTTATAAAGTTGCTATTGCAACTCGATCGAAATTTTTATTTTCCTGTTGAGACCGTTCAATTTAAATCGCATGTGTCATATCGACTTCGTAACTTCACTTAAGAGTTTAGTTTTTACTGACGCCAAAAACTTTTTTTTAGTGCTTTGTTTTAAAATTATATCGAAATAATGCTTAGAAATAAAATTTGAGAAATAGAATGAGGAAATTTTGGACAATAGGAATGTTGCCACGTATTTATTTCTCCATATATCATACGGAGTGGGTTGGTCTGTGTAAAATATTTTACATGCATCTCAACAATTATTCAGTTTCGAACTGGTAAAAAGATTTAGCAACTTACTAAACACCATAACGCTCCCTTATATAGCCTCTCCTTTCACTCAATGTTGTGTGATTTATATTGTTCGTTAGGACCTGCGGTGTTAATAAGTGATTTAATTGTAAACCCCTATACAGCATAACCTCTGTTGAGTGTTATGCTGTCGTGACTCGCTGTTGTCTTACTTGAGATTTAAATATATAAATTTCAATGAAACAGAAGTACTTAAGTCCAAAAAGGGAAAAACAATTGGCAATGTAATTCAGAGAAATGTGAATATCCAATCCAACTATTTTAGTGGAAAAGAAACACTGTTACAAATTAGTAATATATGGTACAATTTAGGCACGCAAGAGAAATCATTGTTAACTTACAGCCAAGCACATGGCTGGGTGAGCTTTCTGCTCTCTGTCCTGGTTTAAAAATAATATGGAATATTCCTTATTTCCTTCCTAAAATAATTGGCAACACCAAAATTTGCAAAACCATAAGCAATTTGTGATGAGTTATTAGACCAAACTCATTTATCCAATCTGTTTGGGCAACGACGTGCAGGTTACAACTTGAAGCACATGCACATTATTATAGCTCAAATACAGCTAAGTATGAAGGAAGAACACCGAACCACAATCATTCATTGCTTCTGTACAACAAACCTAAGATGAGTTTACAATCAAGAATACAAACAAAGGCCGATAACCATCTCCCATCTTGAGACAGGTCGGATAAAATTTGAACTTTGAAGGGTGAATGGGCTGATTGTTATCATGGCCATTTAATAAAAAAAATTCAAATAAGAAACTAGACACTCGGACAAAGAAAAAAAATTCTGACAAAAGAACAAAGCACACTAAATTTTTAATTTTACAACCAAACCTAGCTCTGCCCAACAGATCTAACAAAAGACCTACGCCACCAGACTTGAAAAGCACGGGTCAAATTGGGGCACTCTCTCCCCTGCTCGCTAAAAACCCTAAACCACTCCATGAAAAACCTCTGTTGTTGTTGCATTGCCAAAGTCAAAAGTGCCTGGCCTATACATTCCTCTAACATTCTCATTTCAAGGCCTTTTGGACACCGTCTCAACCATCCAAAATCCAGTAACATTGGGCCAAACCAAGAATTAAAGAACTCAAACCTCTTTTCTCCATTTATATGAATTTTTCCTTTCCCCAGAGAAATAAATATAGTAGCGGAGACCCGGCTCATCTCATATCTCACCATAGGAGACGATATTTCATGCATGCTAATTAGTTCACCTTGATTTATCCACAAATCAACAAATTCTTCTCCAATTTGTTTTTCTATAAGGATTTCTGACAACCAATTGAGGTTTTCAAGTTGTTGTGAAATTCTCTCTGCTGAAGGTCGTTCTTCTTTAAATAATACCAAAAGAGAATCTAAAATTGAATGGCAAAGGTCATAGATTCCCTCCTTGTTTAGCCCCGCGATGTCCTTTTGGTACATGGAACTAGAAGATAGGATACCATTCATTAGAGTATGCAGCCCTTTTCGGGATTTGGAGTTGGGGCCACTAGTGATGGATCGAATAAGGTGCACTGTTAGATTGTCAGAAGAGGTGAGACTGGCCGTACAGAACCGAGATACAATATCTTGTGTAAGAGTTTTGTTAAATGAGTAGGTTTTCAGTAGAGTTTTGACCTTTTCTTCTTCATTTTCTGTCCATGGTGCAGCCTCTACATATTTAAGACATGCAGCGATTCCTCTCTCAAACCTAATGGAGCAGGACACCTGAGAAATAAAAATAAAAAATTCAGTTGTATATGGAAAAGATGAAATATAAAAAATTAACAGCCAGGAGAATCAATTTGTTAATGTTTCATTGCTCTCCTTAGAAAAAAAATATGCATCACACAAACTTTCTATTTTCCTTTCTAATTGAAAACATCTTTTTACATTTTTATCTATAATTGCTTATTTTGTTCCATTTTTTTTTTCTAAAAAAAATCTTTCATTACTTGAATTTATGTGAGGAACTCAAATTTCTAGAAAAAATGAACTGTTAGGCATTAATATATATCCTTATATATACCACTCGATGATGTTTAAATCACAATTATGCTTTGAGACCGGTACATACCACTTCCAATAATAATTCTACACCAATAAATACTATCAGTCACAAGCCCTCAGAAGGCAAATGTTAACATAGATCCAACATTACAAAGATAACAAACTGCAATGCCAGCTGTTCCTACATCCTACTAATTTGTGTAACCCCAATCAGCTTCTATTAGATCTAAACTTTTGATTTCTGAAATTGAAGACAATGTTGGTGTACATAACAAGCAAAATTTCAGTCTCTTTCTGAATTTCTGCTAATACAAGTTAAAGATTAAAGGCATGCTCCAGAAAGTCTTGAAGGGAGGAATTGGGAGAAAAAGGGTGATGGGTTTACCCGATTTGTGTTCACTTGCTCCACAAACCAAAATTTTGCAAGGGAAACAAGGGAAGGGGTGGGGAGAGAAGTGGAAAATGGACACAAATTTGAACCGTCTTCCCCTCCAATTGTCACCCACAGATTTGGAGGGTAGGCTCTCATCCACATCTGTTCAATACTTAATCCCTTCCCATCCTTTCTTTCTCAAAGGTGCGCTCCAAGAACGTTTGAGCAGAGAGGAGGGGAGGAGAGGGGTGCCCAGATATTTGTTCCCTCCAAATCAGGGTGTAAATATCTGTGGTGAACTATAGTGAAACTCTCTATAATCTCACCTCTTCATCCCTCACTTCCCCCCCTCTTCCTTAGTTGTGGAGCAGGGTTTCAAGCACGGGCAGGCTCGGTCAGTCAATTTTTCTCATAACCTCCCCTCCCCTGTGCTGAAATAATCTGGAGCACAGCCTTAAAACTCACAGGTCCATGGTCGGTTCCAAGTATACCCTCAGGGCTAAAGCTCTTGACAACCAAATTTCAAAGACTCGGGTCCCCTTAGGTTGACCAGCGATGGTACACTGGGCTTATGCATAGGAGCTTGTATTCAAAGTTAACATGTTAGCATTTCTGCGAAAGATCTACTATGAATGTTTAACAGTCTCGATCCATGCTGATTGCCTGTTTTTATCCCTTTCACGCTCTAGATTAGGAAATTCAAGACCAGTTAATTTGTTTCAAGATCATTACTAGTGTCTTCAGTTGGCTTTTCCTCACAAATTTATATCAAGCCTCACCAGTCATTGTAATGTGAGCTAGGGATTAAGAGGAAGCCTGTTTTTATCCCGTTGTGAAATGCCAGACCTAATGTTTTTATTCCTAGCGTCTTCAGTTGAGCTTTTCCTCACAAATTTATATTAAACCTCACCAGTCAGTCTAATGTGAGCTAGGGATTAAGAGGAAGCCTGATTTTATCCCGTTGTGAAATGCCAGACCTAGACCTAGAAACTCTAGATTAGGAAATTGAAGACCAGTTATTTTGCTTGAAGATCATTCCTAGCGTCTTGTGTTGAGCTTTTCCTCACAATGTTATATCAAGCATTACCAGTCAGTTGAAGGTGAGCTAGGGATTAAGAAGTGGCATGCACCACCTTTATGGGACAATTTCAGCAAAGTAAAAAAATATTTTTTATTAAATAAAGGTTTCTAAAGGAAATGAGGCAATTTAAGAATTCGCAATAAATTCTAAGTGGTGTAGACCATTTGTCCATTTTTCTTATGTTCACAATAATTTCCACACAAAGCTAAACTACATTCGGATCCTATAAAAATTCTGAGGCAAGGCAAGGTCAATGACAGTAGTCGGTGTTACAAATGACTACTTCAGGACAACTGGTTTTGACAATTTGGCAGCTAAACAACAGGAGGAACTGCACCTGCAGATTGGGTCACTGGTGTATCCCAGATGAACGGGACAATGAAGACCAAGCTGAGCAAGCCCTAATTTGTAATAGAAGTTTTGCAGGAAATAGAAGCAGTGAAGCAATCAAGCCAGGATCCAAAGCTGAAAGCCATGCCCATAATGAAACTGTGTGTTTCCCTCTTTTCCATTTGATTGGGATAATCACACTTGTTACATTTTATAAGTACTGTAGGTAATTAAGTTACTGTACCCTAGAATTTGTTCAAGACTAGTAGACCCCTTTGATGTGCATTGCCAAAGTGAACTCAGATTCATTCCTAGCCTATCGATCATCATTCATCACAAGTATTTAACAGACTTGTGTGCTTGCTTGACTGGATTTTTGTTGGAAAATATCCCTTGTGCAAAAGAACTCTATTAGTGTGGTGATTCTCTTGAGATATTTTGAAAGAATACATACATGCTTCAACAAAAAAATTGCATCAAGGGTGGACAAGAAAAATTCAACATATTGCCTATTTAAATATTTTAAATGATTTTAAAAGTTTTCTATATAATGTCCCCAGAAGTATGATGAGCTTAAAAAAAAATGATGATATCAATACGTATGCCTAACACCAGGGAATTATTAGCTTTTGCATATATAGTTATTATTTCACGTGATAATAGCACATCATACTTATTATCTTATTCGTTTCTTTGTTCTTTCATAAACTTTGGTTGGCTTTATAGGATTCTACAGACCGTGACCAAATACACACCTAGATATTCAATCTTCAATTGTTTCACTTTATTCGAATCTCAAATACAATTGCTGTTTGGTGCACCATGCTTAGCTCCCACATCTTAAGATGCGCGCAAGAAAAATTCTAATAACAATCTACGGGGTCAGATCAACAATGGACCTTCTCATAGGCGAAAGGATTTCATTCCTCTTTTCGAGGGGCTATTTTTGGTGATTGCACAATTGTACTGAATTATTAATTAACCACAGTGTTGTATCTATAAGCATCAGGATCATTATATATATCATAAAAACTTACCAATTTAACCTTGAAATAAAAATAGCTTCAGATTCTCACCTCAAGTATCTCAATTGCACCAGAAACGCCAATCTTAGCAAGCCACCGCATCTCATTCTGTCCCGCTTCTCGCATCAATCCAATTGTAGCCTTAAACCCCTCTAAACCCTTCACACCATCTAGTTCAATCTCAAATCCTCTGTTCAAGTCCATACCACCGATCAAACCTTTAAAAACCTCGCTATATTCACAGATCATCTCCTTTTCCTTCTCACTTAAGATCACCACGTCTCCCTCTCTCCCTTTCAACCTAACCCTAAAGCCTCTGAAAGAACCCCCATCTCTCGACTCTACCACAGAAGAGAGTCTCTTCTCCTGCAGATCTTGGATCGGATCCGAATCAATCGGGTCAGAATCAATCGGAGACACCCGACCCGGAGAGAGGATACGACGCGAGGTGAGAGAATGAGGCTTAGCGATTGGAGAATAGGGTTTTGAATGCGGCGTCTGGGGATCGAGAGAGAAGGAGCAGCACCAAGTCGGGCGGATGGCCGGACGGCGAGAGGCGGTTCGTCGGAGGCCAGCTGAGGTGGTCGACATTGCGCGCGGGCGTGCACACGAAGTGATTGAGAGATTCGAGCTAGGGTTTCTTCTTCCTTCTTCGCATTTGGTTTTTGTAGGTGGTGTGGAAAGAGGTTTGGAGCTCAGCTTCTCTCTTTCTCACGCTTTCCGCTTGGTATACATTTTTTATTTTCTTTACTGATTGCAAATGGAGAGAGAGAGAGAGAGAGAAAATAAAAAAGGAAAGATAAACGGATATTTAGTAGGTCTCTTCTCTGTGTGAAGTAAAGGATATGCTAAAACTGTGGCTTCTAACAGACAGTCGGGACCCAGCTACATTTGGCTTATTAATGGTATGGAACAACTTGTCGGTGGAATGCAACACGGTTTTGTGTTGGAAATTAGTTTCAGGGAATCTGGATCGTGAACAGTGGAGTCAATAAAGAGATCACAGAGAATGCGGGAAAAAGGGGAAGTTGGTTGTAAACACGCAGTTGTTTCTTGTCTTTTGATAAACGCATTAAATTGCAATTTAATCCTGACTAAAATTATAAATGCATATACGTGAAGAAATAATAAATACATAAAAACTTGAATACGTGCTAGAATTATTATTCCATATTTAATTGTCATTTTTTTAGAGGTTTAAAAATTAAAAAAAAAAGAAATTGCAAGTATGTGCATATCTGACGACAAACTATTAAATAAAAAAAGAAGTGATATTTGTAGTCCCTTCACAGCTCCAAAATGCATTGCACAATTGGGGGCATTTGGATTGCTTAGGAATAATTTCTTTCTAAGAATAGCTTATTTCTAGACAATATTTCCTTCACAAAGTTACACACTTTCCAATATTTTATTCCTAAAATTCTTATTCCTTCCTTATTCCCATACGATCCAAACGAGCCCAATAATCATATTTTATGCTTCATTAATCATTCATGATATGATTGAGAAGCTAATCAATGTTAGTTCCACCGTCCGCAATAGGAAAAGATATGATTTGATTAACTTAAACATAGTTGTTCCATATTGAGAGTGCAACCAACCAACAACTCCATTTAGTTTGAGTATCGTCGTCAAGAATTAAGAATCACCAACTTGTGTTTTTTTTTTTTTCCCTTTCGAGAAATAGAATCACCAACTTGTAGAAATCGTAACTTGATATAAAAAAAATTGAAAGAAAATACTGAATTGAGATAAAATTTACCTTTTAAATGACATAGCAAATGTTCTCACTAAATGCTGTTTAACGTCGTAACAATTATTTTATGAATTGACAAATTGTTAGAGTGCACCAAACTAAGCGACTATTGGTCTTAATCATACTTCAATTTCGTGTTTTCATAGAATTATAGAATTTATTAACAACAAAGAATGATCGAAATTCCTGTATAAGGTCACGTCGGCTTTAATTCAACGGCAGAATGCTAGTTAACAAGCAACTGTATTCCTAAATACAAGTAGAGACAGTCTATAATCTAGTCCTACCAATCATAACCATGCAACCACCTTCATTTATTAAATCATTAATTAAACAAATGTTTGCTTATCATTGTTCGGTTTGGCACGTCTATGCTTGTCCGGGAATGCTAATTTGCATGCAATATACACACACGAATTTAAATTCTAAATCAAAAGTAGTTGATTTGTATGCATTTTTACAGAATATACATGTAATAACAACATTTTGCTGGTTTTCAACTATATAAATTATCCACATAGTAAAAAAAAAAAATACAATGAGAGGATAAATCTGTCTTATAAAATTAGACCTTAAACTATAGTTTTATTGAAGACTAGATCACAAAGCAGGAAAAAAAAAATATTCAAAAGCTAATAATATGGGGAAAAAAATGTTCAATGCTCATTATTCATCATAAATTAATGTTCAATGGTAATTACTCGTTACTCATTAATTTATTTGTTCAATACCAAAAAAAGGATTGTTGTAAATTTATGCATGCGTTGTTCTATCAATTCCTGTAAGATTTGGCCTAATTAGTGTATGTAATTGTTCTGGAACTAGCAAATAATTGAACTAGAAACAAGGGGGAAAAAGTAACAATTACAAATAATGTATTTAAACTACATAAAAGAATATATATAATTTATGTGTACTTCTTTAAAAATATACATATTTTAGGTAGTTATATCTTTTAGCCACCAGCTAACTCTTTAAGCGTGTGTTTTACATGCATTATGTTAGTCTAACTTCTGTCTAAAAATACTAATTTTAAATCCTTAATTCTATACTAATATGTGGTATTGCCAAGCATCCCTAATTTTATAGAAGACAAACTTATATCTTGTAATAACTGGTTCGACTAGAACTCTTAAATCCTTATTTTTTCAACTACTCTTTATTAAAATGAAATTCAACTAGAAAAGTACAAGCCGAATTTATGCATAATAGAGAAAGAAAGAAGACAAATCACAGAACAAGTACACAGCCGATGAGAAACGATAACATGCATTTTAGTGACACTAATGTAGTAATGTGGCAGTGGAACCTGCATTTCGCTGTAGGACCTACCTTTTTTTAATATATATATAGCGAATTATTTGTTTGGAAACAAACCTGAAAGATGCTTTATAAGTCGAATTTTCTACAAATCATATTTTATTTTACCATACAACCAAGAGTGAAGCGGGAAAAAAAATATGCTCAGAGTATGATGATCACCTGAAAACTAATTATAGAGCAAGAACATAAATAACATAAATTTTTTTTGGATTTTGTACATCGTATAGTAATCAGGAAATTGTTAGTAAAAAAAAAATTACTAAGTTCAATTCTGCAAAAAGGTTGTTATTGAACAATCCCCAAATTAAGAGTAAATTTTTTTGGAGGTCACTAAAGTTTATACGCTATCCAAATTTAGTCACTAAACTTTAATTTGTCCTTCTAGAACCATCAAACTTCAATTTTGTCCGATTTTAGTCATTCCGTCAGGATCCCAATATTTTCCGTCTAATCCATAACATTTTGGTTGCGTTTCAAAAACGAAACGGTTAACGAAAGCTTGAAATGGTTTCGTCCATGTGTATTTTCGTGATTTCGACTGTTTCGTCCAAAACGAAACGTTTAACGCAAATGGTACCCAATTTCATTTTCAAAACAAAACGGTTAACGAAACTGATCGTTTTCGTGGTCGTTTTAGACGTTATGCAGCCCTAGATCGGATATGCATTTAGTTTCTCCGATCTGATACTGATAGATTTCAGATGGGGTCAGGTTTTGATTGTTTAACCCGATCCGAGTCAAATGCTCTTTAAAATTTCAAAAACAATATATTTAATTACAGTCAAAGAAAATTAATTGAAGAAATGTAGTTCTACATACATCCAATGATCCAAACATACCTTTAAACTAGAGATTTTTGTCGGTAATTGGTATGTAACATCTAACCAATTAGCATCCATACCATCCAGCACAAGATGGTCACGTGTGATATCCAGAGGCACCCTTGATTTCTCTCTCTTCTCTTTCATTTCCCATTCGAAAATCTAAATCTGGATTCCGATCTTTCTCCTCCTCTCTCTTCTCTTCCTCTCGCGTCGCTCCAGATCCCCTCCGAGGCTCCGACCAGATCGTCATGGCCTCTCCTCTCCATGGCTTCTTCCGATCCAGACCGCCTCCTCTCCTCTCCCGCTTCCATCGTCACCAACCAAATCAGATCAGATTGCCTCCGTCGCCACCAACCAGATCAGATCCGTCGTCTCCTCTCCTGTCATCTCCTTTCCTCTCCCACCTCCGACCAGATCAAACCCCAGTCGCCTCCAACCAGATCAAACCCCAGTCGAATCCTTCTAGTCGCCGCCACTAAATCCAGTCAAGCACCTGCCTCCTTCGTCACCGTCTCGCCTCTGCCTGCTTTGAATCGCCACCACTTCCTCACCAGATCCAGTGAAGAGCTGTTGGCGAACTGACGATCCTGATTCGATCCACAACACTCTCAAATGGATCTCAGTCATTAATATGTGAGCTCCGACTTACCTTACCTTACCTACTCCTCTTTTGACTTCTCTCTCTATATATTTGTCTTTATTTGCGTTTCTAGATTCCTGAGGGATTGAATCATTGAAGCATGCTTTTCGTTTTTTATCCTCGGTGTTTTTAGATTTTCAAAACGGCTCTGTTAGATGGATTTTAGAAAGGTTTGAGTTCAGTGTTTAGTATCACTATTTACCAATCGAGCAGTTGATCTAAATAATCATTTTTTTCCCTTTAAGAAAAGAGAGCATTTGCAGGCAGCATTGACAAGGGATCGTCACTGGCAATCTGGCATGGATGATATTGTTAATAGAATTGTTATTGTTAATTTGTTATTAATGGATGCTATTATTAATAGAATTGTTATTTTTCAAAGTGAATTGTTATTGTTAATTTCTTATTAATGGATGCTATTATTAATAGAATTGTTCAATTTGTTGCAATAATGGATTCAATTGCTTGGAAGGGGAAGGTGGTGGCTCGAATCCAAAAATATTTTAATTGGTTGCTGATTAGTTCTTTTGTATATGTGTTAAGTTTATTGTTTAAAATATTCGTTTTGTTGTTGTAAGTGTTTGGTTTGTTTGTTCTATTTGTTTATGTTGTTTCTTTATTTAATTAATATTTGTGTCTATTCGTTTTGTTGTTGTAAGTGTTTGTTTTGTTGTTTTAAATATTCATATTTACGTCATATTAGAACTAACTAAACACAAAAACTACGAAATCAATTTTCTGCTGCAACTAACTGAACACATAAACACTTTAAATTGATCCTTAACGTGTTAAATTCAACACAAAAAATTACAAAATCAAATTTCTGCTGCAACTAACTGAACACATAAATACTTTAAATTCATCCCTTAACTTGTTTAACTGAACACAAAAATACGAAAATTCAATTTTGAGATGCATCTAATTGAACACATAATTCATCTAATTAATCCTTTGAGATGTTTAACTGAACACAAAACCCTAAAACTTCATATTATCAGTGCATCTAATTGAACACATAATTAGTTTAACTCATCCCTTGACGCATCTAACTGAACACAAAGATCAGTCAATTTGATGACGTTAGCGTGAAAAAAAAATTTGATGACGTCATCACGCGAAAATGATGACGTCAGCGAGCGAAAAATCAGAGTCTGGGCTGCCAAAAAGTCCATTTTGTTGTTGGATGTTTTGGATATTTTTTGGTTGGATGGTGCATATCACACCCGATTTTGTCTAGTTCTCTTTTCCAATCTTGTTATAACTGATGCTATTTTGGATCACTGGTGTCACGAAGCTTGCATACTGCAACACACGGCCCAAGCCTAAATTTTGGAACGAAACGAAACGAAACAAACCTAAAATAAGATTAAAGAGGCAATATCAGCAGGCCCAAAAGCCCATCTGAAAGTTGGATATACATCCGCTGAACTGGTGTCCCCACAACTCAGACTACTCTTCTAAATTCTCCGCCTATTTACATATTCGGATACACATCCTCAGCAGCCAAATTCTTGGCTGCTCCAAACAGCCATCCTCTTTTTTCTTTAATATTTCAACATTTTAAAATTCAAATGTTGAATCCAAACCGTTGATTTTGTTCAATTTTACGGGCGATGCATTTTCATATAAGTTTTATGAAATTTGGAGTTGATTTGATACTAGATTAAGTGGTCAACAAATGAACGAATCTGGTTAACTATCACTGATTAATTCTAATACGTTCATAATTTGGTCACTTAATCAAGTATCAAATCGATTCCAAATTTTATAAAACTTATATGAAAATGCATCGCCCGTAAAATTGAACAAGATCAACGGTTTGGATTCAACATTTGAATTTTAAAATGTTGAAATATTAAAGAAAAAAGAGGATGGCTGTTTGGAGCAGCCAAGAATTTGGCTGCTGAGGATGCGGATCCTACATATTCCCAGGAGCAGAATTGAACTCGAGATCTAGCTCCACATTCTCTCTCCCGATCCGAAATCACATCTTCCTTTGAAGAATCAGTAAAACAGTATCAAATCTGACGAAAGCGAACAAATTGAAGGAAGGAAGGAAGGAAGAATCGGTGCAACTCGGACGGGAAGGTAAGTTTTTCCGATCCAAGCGCTTTTCCTTTCAAATCTTCCTAATTTTGAAGTAAGGGACTTACCAGAGTTTGATTGGATCCAAATCTCATTTCGATAAAACATTTGTGAGAGAAGGGAACAAGGAAAGGCCCATGGTTGTTGTGATCTGATTCACATACTAATGTATATCGGGCACGATTTATCATTTGGTTATATGGAAGGGTATTTTGACATCTAGACCTCTTTTTTTCTAACTGGTTTTATTTTTATTTTTTTTATTTACCTTTCAGGTTGAAAATTTCTGAACTGTTTCCCAAGATCCTCGCATTATACACTTATCAAAATGGTATGCAAATGGAATCTAGCACTTTTTTCTTAAATTCCTTATAAATTAGTAACTGAATCAATGTGAAATTGTAAGGCTGTGAATTCAACTGGATTTAGTTTGTTGTGTCATAAGGCATTACAAGAAAAACCTCAAACTCATTTGTTATCACTTCTTATATAACTTCATTGACCAGAATTCTTGTGTTGGTATCAGTATCACTTCTTATATAACTTCATTAACTAAAATTGATTTTGTATGTGTTTGTGCTTACAGGTGGTCCTTGCTGCTTCTGTTTTAACAAAAACCGGCAAAGGTAAGCATCTATGTTATATTTGTTATTTGTGATTTTGCAGTTTCCCCGTTGTGATCGCTGCAATCCATTTGTAGAGGATAGCTTTGCATTGATGTTAGGCCAATTAGTCAGCACTGCTTGTGTGAAAGATATTTCCATTGGCACATCTGTACATGCGCTGCAACTAATAATTTTATAAATTGCAGTTAGTATGTGCTCATCTATATTCTTATAATCAAGGAACTATTCTGTCCTTACTCCTTATACAACTTTGTTTAATCACATTGCTATTTTTATGTGTTGTGTTGGTTAAAGAGAGTACATCTATAATTGATCATACGAGGATCTCTTAGTCCTATTTCTGTTTTGTTTCTTCCTAGCAATTGAGAAGATGCTTGTTCTTATGTTTTTGTTCCTACCCCTATTCGATTTGCAGTGCTTGTTTCAAGGCAGTTTGTTGATATGCCCCGGATAAGGATTGAAGGACTCTTAGCAGCTTTTCCAAAATTGGTTGGCACTGGAAAGCAACACACCTATGTTGAGACTGAAAATGTGCGTTACGTATACCAACCAATAGAGGCCCTTTACATTATACTCGTCACGAACAAACAAAGCAACATTCTAGAAGATCTCGACACTCTCAGACTCCTTGCCAAAGTTGTATCCTTCTTTTTACATTCTGCCTTTTGTGGCATGGAGTTAAATTTGGCTTCGTTAAGAATATTTTGTTAATGAATATATGGTGTAGACCAGCAATTTCCTTTTAATTTTAGCTTTTTCAATAATCATATGAAAAATATAATGTTCTCTGATTAGCTGTGAACTTAAACACCTTAGAACAATATATGATATATGATACTGGCTGGGATTGCCCCGTCTCTTTGAATTTCTTTTATTAGAAACATGATCTTCCAGACTAGGGTACTTCAATGGTTAATTGGTTATAGATTACAACAACACCATTGGTTTCCTTAAATTGATAAAGGTACCAGAATATGCTCCCTCATTGGATGAAGAGGGGATTTGTGAGATGGCTTTTGAGATCATTTTTGCATTTGATGAGTGCTTATCTCTTGGCAACAAAGAAAACCTCACTGTTGCACAAATTAGGCAGTACTGTGAAATGGAGAGCCATGAGGAGAAACTGCATAAGCTTGTTCTGCAAAGCAAGATGAATGAGGTTAAGGATGTCATGAAGAAGAAGGCTACTGAGATTGAGAAGAGCAAGGTAATGCCTCCAACCTGCCCTCAACAACTCAAAAGAAAAGGAATATAATTTTTCTTTTCTTTTCTTGAGCTATCCAAACTCCACTACTTGGGATTCTTGAACTTAAAAAGTCCTATAAGACCATTTATTTTACAGTGGCTTCTGCTAATTGGACTTATTTGTTTGGTTGTGAAATTTAGTTGCATGAATGGTCTTATTTTTTCTTCATCTATATATGTAATTAAGTATTTTCTTATGATGGGTGTTAAAAGATTATTATTTAACATAACTTTGGTACTCTTACTTGAGCTTTTGTAAGGTCTGGAGCCTCCTCTGATGCTTGAAAAAACTAGAGAATTTAATGTATTCAAGTTTTATAAGCTGCAGGGTTAAAGCAAGTCTTGTTTATCATTATATAGGGTGAATTACTGGCTTTTGTGCTGGAATTCATCTCTTTCACATGCTGATCATTTCCTCTCTAATATATATATATATTTTGGTTGTCAACTTAATTTCAGATAGAGAAAGGAAAATTTCAAACAAGCGGGTATTCATCAATATCTGGTCCTAGAAGAAGCGAAAGTGGTTTTAGTGACATTAACATTTCGAGCAGTGGAAGTGGTTTTGGCAGTGGTTCTGGATTTGGATTGAACACTGATAGTATTGACTCTTTCTCTTCAAAATCCAAAGGTGTGAACTGATTATAATTTCTTGTCTATGTTTGCTTATGCTCTTCTTTTGCATATAATTGGATCCAACTTTGCCATAGAAAAATACTAGTAGAAATTAGCAGAAAAAGACAATTTGAAGTTGATTAGCCTTCATTGGTCTTATTATTGAAGTTAAATAAATTAGGACAACAATTTAAAAAATAAGAGGTCCTGCTCTCAGTTGACCCATATGGGAACTTTCTGTCCCATTCATTTCTTCAATAATAAGACCTCAAAAGTTCTGTTTCTTAAAAAAAAATGTTTACAGATCGTCCTGCTGCATCAGCTAAAGCACCACCGAAAGGGTTTGGTATGCAACTTGGCAAAAAGACACAGAAAACAAACCAATTTTTGGAATCACTCAAAGCAGAAGGAGAAGTTATTATTGAAGATGTGCAGCCAAGTGCTGTGCAGTCAAAATCGGTTCTTCCACCAACAGATCCCATCACTGTAACAATTGAAGAGAGGCTGAATATTATTGTTGAGAGGAATGGAGGTCTCCGTAACTTTGATTTGCAGGGAACTCTCTCTCTTCAGATTCTCAACCAAGATGATGGTTTCATCCAGCTTCAGGTTTATTCATTCTTATAATGAAGTTGGTTGATTATAGAGCTTGTATTTGCCAAGAAGTGCAATTTCAATTGCAGAGATTGAACAAATTCTGACATTTCCAATATTTTTTTGTAATTAAAAGTACATATGCCTGCAACTTATCATTGGTGCCGCTCAACCAGTTTTTAGGATTTGTTACAATTTTTGAATTTGAGGTACGCATTTTGTTTGTGCGTGTATTACTACACTGGTTGTTAGAGCACTGGTCCTCTGGCCTAGGACCTAAAACCAGTTTTTGGTAGCAGCATGTGGAGAACATGAACTACTTTGTCTGTGTGTCTTTATTTTAACAAGGCTAGAATGCTCATAGAGGTCTAACCTTGATGTGCATCGAACTAATTGACAGATTGAGAATAGGGACATGCCTGGACTGAGCTTCAAAACTCACCCTAACATAAACAAGGACTTGTTTAACAGCAAACAAGTTTTAGGACTGAAAGACCCAAACCGACCTTTCCCCACTGGCCAAAATGATGTGGGCCTCATGAAATGGCGAATTCAGAAAATGGATGAATCCTCTCTTCCACTCACAGGTCCTTCCCTTTGATTTTTTATTGTTCTTATTCACTATCTGGGTAATAGTTGGACTTGACTTTTAACAAAATATTTGGATAAGCAACTTTTCAAAATTAAAAATATAATTTTATTGAAAGTATTAATCCTGCTACAGATTCCTCTTTTATTTGTTTTTAAATCGATAATGCAATAGCTTTTTAAAATTACATTTTGGACCTCTCTGAATTTGCATTAGTTGTAGACTGACTCGAAGCGAATTTACAACATCATGCACTATTTTGTATCAAGCTGTTGGTTTTTAACTGAGGATTGTGGTCCACATGGTCGGTCGTAGTAACTTGTTTCTTCTGGATGTTCACCACATGGCGCGTGGTTACTCTGGATGGATATATGATATGACAGACCAAAAGCTGTGATTTCTTCCATGAATTTGTTTTAAACAAAACTTCATGCAAGATGAAGGGAAAAGATTGTAGGGAGCATACAAAGATTTAGTGAATAATATCTTAGGTATCAATTATTGTCATATACGTATTAGCTAATACAAATGGGATAATTATGCATTTTCAGTTAACTGCTGGCCTTCTGTGTCCGGAAATGATACCTATGTCAACATTGAATATGAGGCTTCAGATCTGTTTGACTTGCAAAATGTTGTTATTTCGGTGCCTCTTCCTGCCCTTAGAGACCCACCTACTGTAAATCAGATAGATGGAGAGTGGAGGTAATTGCTTAAACCAAGAAATTTTACAGATTCTTTCATGGCTAAATTTCCAGTGTCATTAACTTTTGCATGGGGTTAATCCTGATTGGTTAGAACAAGCTTGATCTGTGAGAATTATGCACATAATATTTATTTTTCATAGTTCTGGTCTCATCTTATCTAACTCTGATTCTTTTGCTATTTGTTTTTCCTCTTCCGGCTCAACTTCTAGGTATGATGCAAGAAATTCTTCATTAGAGTGGTCTATTCTTCTTATTGATCATTCCAACCGCAGGTAAATATAGCAGAATGAATATATTTATAATATCTGCATCCTCGTTCTTTTTTTGATGTTTTGAATTCATATAAAACTTCCGCATCTTCTTCTGGCAGTGGTTCAATGGAGTTTGTTGTTCCTCCAGCTGATGCATCAGCATTCTTCCCCATTTCTATCAAGTTTGCTGCTTCAAGCACTTATAGTGACGTGAAGGTTTGTATAACCTTAAATCATCAAAAAGATATTTTATTTCACTGCATTCTTCCCCATTTCTATCAAGTTTGCTGCTTATGTATGTCTCTGGTGCAATGAGCAATTTAATGTTTTTGTGATGCTGGATAGAGTTGTTCACTTCAGAAAAAGGGTCATTTTAATATTGTAGAAGTTAAAAGAAAGATCGTATGAAATCTCCATTCTTAGTCACTTTAATGTTTTTTATTATTATTTTTGTTTGCAAACAAATTCCAGGTTGCAGGTATCAACTCACTAAAAGGTGGTAATGTTACAAAGTTTTCACAGAGGGTTCAGTTGATCACAGACTCTTATCAGGTTGTTTAAATGGCAGTTGAAGTGCCAAGAGAAATTTAGGCCTTCCCCTAGTTATCGAGTTTAAACAGGCAGGACCTTTTGTGTATTATGATTTTTGTTTGAAAGTGTTTTTGTTCTGCAATGAGTTATGAATCAAAATTTTCTGTTCTGGTGCTGTTAATTGTTTAGCTGTTATTTTGAATTTGAAGTTTGTTAATATAATTAGACGAGATTGGAAAAAGTAAAAGATGATATTTTATCATACAATCAGTCATATTGCTTTGCTGTTATCAATCTCGTAGATTTAGTACGTGGAGAACTGAGATGGGAATAATATGCTCCCCAGTTCACAATTTATCTTAGCTGTGTCCAGATTTTAGATTAAATTTACGAAATTATTTCTCCTGAAAGTGCATTTATATTGGACTTAGGTGTGAACTTGGTCGAAGTACTCGCTGGTCTGTCAGAGCCACTCAGAGGTATCTATTCACTCTGTTATACATTTATCTCCTGGATATTGGAAAAAATCGAAACAACATTTTCCGTTCATAATTTCCATAGCTGTCTGCGGTCTTTATGAGATCACATAGTACTGTCTCATTAGTTGCTAAATACGTAAATTAAAGTCATATATCCAATATGTACATTAAAATGTAAAGGTGAATAATAGAAGCGAATTAATTATTGATACTACAAGGCTAAGGTAGATACCAAAAAATTAAAAAGGCCAGCATATATGTAAGACGTGCTACGTTCGCAGCAGGGTGCTGGCAGAATTTAAGTTTTTTTTTTTTTTTTGGGGGGGGGGGGGGGGGGCTCAATATTCTTGTATAGATCTATAATATTTTATATTTTTTCCTGACATCCTAGCTAGCATTTGATAAAGCAATCAGAATTCAAATTTATTGCACGTATAGCATTTAGCAAGCAGAAGTTTCTATGTTATGGTAACTACACATTTTATATTGATCTCAAGTCTTAACCGTTCAATCCCAAAATTTTCTGCGAACGTCTATATATTATGATAACATAATTCAAATTTTGAGTGTTACAAACGAGAAATTTGTAAATTACCTATTCTTCCCACCATTTTAATTACAAAGGCGCAAAGTAAATTAGATATGAGTACAAGATATGAGTTGTACAAACTATACACAAAAAGTATTACAACATCCACTCTTTTTTAAGTACAAGATATGAGTTCTGCAAACTATACACAAAAGATGCACACTCAATGGTGAGCCTCAGTTACTCTCTCTCTCTCTCTCATTCCTAAGATCTTCAACTTCAAGTTTGGCCCATGCTTCATGAGAAACCCGAACTGTATTCGTCAATGAATGCCCCAGCTTCTTTGACACAGCTGGGTCTTGTGGCTTTATTCACTGAATGGAGGTCAATCCCAATAGACATTCTACAACGAATAGGATGAGTGGTTACTGAGCTATCTTACGCAGAATATGAGTGAGGTTGCAAGTTAAATAATCAGATAAATATACTCACCATGAATTTTCTTCACGAATTGTTTGAATTCAGAATAGTTTGGTCTCCCAAATAGAGCGAAGCCAAACCTGAGATATGTGAATAATATATGCAAAATGTCAGTATGGATAAATTTTTTATAAACAATTTTAAAGGATCTCAATCGAAAGAAGTAAAACTTTTCAAGTTCTCTAATAGCAACTTAAATTTTGTGTACAGAAAGTTTGCATCCATGGAATACAGCTTAATTTCTTTGTCTATTGGCAGTCTGACATCCTAGCTAGCATACCTCAACCATACGAGCTAGCATTACAAAAGGCTATAGAAGTCCACCCAAAACAAAATATGCCAAGTAACTTCAGTAAAAATGGTGTAATGTTTGTTAGAACAAGATCCACTGGTGGATAAAAAGTGAATACTTAGGTTGGTTTCATGATGCGACCCTCAGTGGCCGAATAATTTCCAAATTATAAAAAAAATTACACCTTTACAACCTCTCTAAAATTTAAGAGGACACTAGTTAACAACCACTATATTTAGGAACCCAGAGTAGATCAATAAGTCATTTACTGAAACAATTAGTGCCCTATGGCGATCAATCACTGAGAAGTAACAATTGTGACCTTCACTATGGAGGCATTTGGATGATCTAAGAATAAAATTAGGATTAGTTATTCGAAGTAAAAAAAATTATTTCTAAATTTTAGAAAATCTAGAATGCTATTTCTAAGTGATCCAGCATCCGAAATAATTTTTTATTCCTAGTGTGTTTGGATCATCTTCTTAATGTGATTAAGAAATTGTGGGACCACTTTTTAATCCGGATTAAAAAGATGATCCAAACACTCTAGGAATAAAATTTTATTCCGGATGTTGTACCACTTAAAAATAGCAATCTAGATCTCCAAAAAAAATATTCTTGGTTGTTTAGGAATAATTAGATATATGCCACTATGAAAAATTGATAATTGCAGATATACCACTCTTAAATTGTAAATTAGTTTTATGCCACCATGATATGGTTAAAATTATTATGCCATTATTTTTGGTCAAAATTAGAGATATGCCACTCAAATTAGAGAAATACACTCTTTAAAAATGTCCAAAATACCCTCTCATTAAGAAATGACAAAGAAATTTATTGACATGAATTAAATTTTAAATTTCAGATTACAAATTTTCAATTTTTTAATTTTAGATTTTAAAATTTTAAAATTTTGAACTTTCAAATTCAAAATTTTTTAAATTTTAAATTTTCGAATTTAAAATTTTAAAATTTGAAATTTTGAATTTAAAATTTTTAAATTTCAACTTTTGAGATTTTAATTTTAAAATTTTATTTCTTTTATTGATGGCGTAAAATCACTTATTTTCTTAACGGTGACATATTTCTAATTTTAATATTTTACAGTGGCATATTTTAAATTTTATTATTTTATAATGACATATTTAAAATAGTATAATGATCAAATTAATTATCTAGTAGCATAAATCTAATTTTATCATTTAGTGATGGCATAAAAATAATTTATCATTTAGTGATAGTATTTTTCGAATTTTTAATTTTTATAATGACATAAATCTAATTAACTAAAAAAAAAAAAATCAAGTATGAAGTACCGCTTCTTTGAATCTAGCACAAAAAATAGTACCACCTCTTTAGACCATGAAATTTTGTGTCATGAAACGGTGAAACCGATAAGTCTTGAGGAGTATGGATTCTACATTGCGTGAATGCAAATGCAAAATCTAATCGATGTGGCACGAGACAAAGGTTCCCATGCTGATCGGTGACCGAGGACGGCTAAAAAAAGATGGAGACTCTTTTTCGCTGATACCCTTTTATGAATGTAATTTATTTTACTAGTTTATAAAAAAAAATCAATTTAGAATATTTTAGAATTTCTTTTAATTTCACTGAGGCTATGTTTGACAACTGGCGAACAGGGATAGTTCGCGAACACTCTAGTTCGCGCTGAACCAAACAAGTAGCGAAGTTCGCGAACTAGGCGAACAGCAGCTGTTCCTAAATTCCCGAAATTTGGAGAACTCGCGAACTTGGGGGAGCGAACTGGAAAAAGATTTTTTAATGGGTGCTGGGTTCGGGAATAGCAATCCCTTGTGCGTTGCCAAACATAGCCTGAGTGAACTGTTCAATGAAAGAGCCTGAATTGATTATGTTGACCTATCATTCAACTGATCTTTTTACAAGAAAAATGTTTTGATTTGTATTGAGTTTATACATAATTGACGCTTGAACGGAATAAAATTTGAACTCATGGAGGATGTGATTTGGAGACATGATTTACAGGACACATTTTTATCAGAATGAAAATTACTCACAACTATTGTTAATGCTTCTCAAATTTTTGGTTTAGCGGAGCAAATTAACTTTGCAGGAAAAAAAAAATCTGAAAATAATAAACATAGAATTTATATTCTTCCAAAAGAAATTGTAATAAATAATTACTTGACATATGAATGCTTAGAATGTGTGAAACTAACTATGTAATACTGATAACGCTATGGATGTGACGAAAACTTCAAACGCATCAACCCCAATTATTATCATCCAATGTCTAGAAACCGCGAATAAGAAAAATATACAACTTGACAAGGACACGAGTCAACATTATTAAATAGTCTATTTTAATTGTACGAGGACAGATGGTGATCTGCATCACATTTAGCGTTTATATATGAACTAATCAATCATACTTCAATTTTAAAACAGTTTCTCAATTAATTCTATCCACACAATCACGGATCATTGAATCGCATGACGTGGCAGCCCCCACATGGACGGCCCATTGGCCGAACCAACTGCTACAGTTGTTCTCTTTTTATAGAGACTGGAGATGTCCGTTTTCTTTAAAGATTATCCTTCTATTTAATGTCCATGTAGAACATTTATATATAACTTCTATATTACCTAAAGATGAAGTCGCTTGATCATATTTTTCACGTGAGTAAAGACCAAAGGCTGACTGTGCATATTTAAGAAAAAAAATTATATTTATAAGACTCCGAGATCAGTATCTTTTTCTGAGAAATAAAATGGGAAAAAATAAAGAATTTGCACTTAGAAAACGTGTTCTAGTGTATTGCTTCTTAGATGGACGATAATTTTGAATTGCTACTTTCAAAGTCAACTTTACTGTGATAAAAAGAAATAATTTTCTTTCTTTTCTGTTAACTTCAAAAATAAACTAGATCAACAACAAAAATAATTAAATACATGTTCCCATGCAAAAACTAAACTGCTTGTAAGATGTCCTGAAATAAAAGTCAAGTTAGCTTACATATTTACTTATAAAAAAAATAAAATTGAGATAATATTTCCTATTAAAATATACAAAAATTGAAAGAATACATTACTTTCCTGATAAATTACATTACTAATCTTGTGCATGATTGGTCTAATTACTACATTTTTTGGCCAATATTATTTTTTTGTGGGATAAAATATTTATTTCCTTTAGGCCTACAGTTGAGTTCCATAAAAAAATAATAAACGAGATCTCATTGAAATATAATAATATAAATTTATTGTATTGTTGAACACGCCATCCTACTTGTTTAATAGTCTAATATTAACAACCAAGACAGCGACAGGAGATCTCCTTTTCTGAAAGTCTGGAGGAGTAAACGGAACAAAAAATGAAAACAACAAAGAAAAATCTGGAAAAGGTAAAATTGGCTTTTTACCGCGATGCAATCCAGAAAATATCTATCGGTTCACAAATTTGTCAAAGCGACGTGGCTCACATCCCACTTTGGCGTCAACACGTGTACAGCCTCAGCCCCATGTGATTCTGACACGTGTTTCATCTCTCTCTGTGATTACTTAGTATATAAACACCATGGCGCGTCTCTTTCCTTTCATTGATTCGGTTCTTTGTTTCTGTTTGTAGATAGAGAGAGGAAAATTTGGAGAAAGGGAGGGAGAGATTTATGGCAACTTCTTTTCTAATGAGGCAACAATCCATTGAGTTTGAACCAAGAACTCTTACATTAGAGGAAATTAATTGCGCCAGGGTATGTTTCTAGCATCTTTGTAATTGTTGCTATATAAAGAGCATTATTTATACATCATGGTATATAACATATATATCTATAAAATCTCTCTCTCACACATGGTATAATTTTTTTTGTTTCTAATGTCAGGAGGCAGCATTGTATGTGCTAAGCACAACAACACCAGAGAAAGCCATCAGTATCTTCACAGAGGTGAGTTATCTGAAAACTAAAATACAGTTCTTTTAAAAAGTATAACAATATTTGAGAACCAGCTCTTGGTCTAGTGACAAAGACAATGCATCATAAGTGAAAGGTTGCAGAAAAATAAGTTGGGAGGCTTGACTCCCAATTTATCTTAAAAAAAAAGGTATAACAATATCTGAGAATTATGCATAATTTCTTTGTATGAATGGAGTATTGATTAAATTGATCTTTATGGCAGGGTTTGAAACCTGTCTTAAATGCACAGAAAGACGATGAAGATGATGATTCTGATTATTATTCTGATTGCGAAGAAGAAAATTTTGATTGTGGCTGTTGTATGAGATGCCATGCAGATTGCTTGCGAGTGCGAGATATCGCGACGGCTCCTTTTTGATATTTAATTTTATATATATTTTTTTTCTATTGACTGCTTTTCTACTTTTTTTTACAAGCTTGAAAGCACTGTATATTACGAATAGTACATGTGAAATAATAGAGTTGTAGTACAGCTAATGTATTCGGTGAATGATTCTCTTTCCTTTTTTTTTTTATTATTTTTTTAACGGGTGTGCGGGAGGGTGAAGGTATTTTAGCAGAGCTTTCCCTATTACTTTGTTGGTTTTGGGTACAGATGGCCTTTTCTACAATGTTCTTATTTCTTTTTCTGTAAATTGGAATATGGAAGTGTCAAAAGGGTTGGTTTACGACATTTATTCGTCGGCGGGTCAATTCCTTTTAATTTCGATCCGCCACTTCTAGGAATAGTACCGTATTCATGGCTGACTTTCAAGTTTCAAACCGTTTCGTAATACATTTCTCTTCTTTCAGAATATAGAACATGCCGACACAAGCGAAGTACAAAATGCTACCCGTAGGCCGTATATAGTCGTGTATATGTATTTATATGATTATTATTTGTAAATGTAATTGAGTGACATGACTGAAAACAATGTCTTCTGATCAGAGCCAGTAAATTAGAATAAACTGGTATCCGATTTTTCTGAGGCAGAAATATGTCATGACCCATTTGAAATTGTGCAAAAATAAAAATTAATCATTTCAATTATGAAGAATTCAATCAAGACAAGAAGACGAGAATTACTCTTCAAGTTTGATTGATTGAGAATAGATTATTTTCTATTTTTATATTTATGCATAATGTTTCTTTTTATTAATGTTTTTTATTATGTTATTAGACTATTTCAGTTAAAAATTTGTATTCAATTTCAATATAAAAAAATACAAAAACAATTCGCTTTTATTTTCTTTTTATTTTATTATTAATGGAATTCACTAAATAATTTTTATTTAAATAATGGTGGCCGGTCTTTCTGAGCCAGAAAATATTTTAATGGATGATAAAATAATTTAAAGTTATAATGGTACTGATTAAAATACCACATCAAAAGTATGAAATTTAAAATTTTTTAGTTCGATGCTGTAATTATTTTTATATTCCGACGGGATTCAGACGCAGAATTTTTCGTGAAAATAACAGAAGGTGACATTGCATCCCTTTAATTAACTTTGCTCCGTCCATAGTTCTCGTAGAATTCTGATAATGTCATGCATATTTTAAGAGGAAAGAAAATGTAGGATAATGTGTTCAGTTGTAAGTTGGTTCACACAATCACACCTCACAAATACACGCAGTGCAACGGTACTAAAACAATTTATTAACCGAATGGGGCGGTCGTGAATATCTCAGAAATTTGACACGATGCACAGATATTCTTGATAGTTCAAACATGTTCTTTAATACACAATGGCGCCGAAATTCAACAATTGCACTGGTTAATAGTAAAAGTCCAAGTAATTTGTTTCCAAATTAAAGGACAGCAAATTAGTACTCTGCTACTGGTAACAAACATAAAAACATATATAGCGGTAAAAACATGCTCTGTACCAAATTATGTGCAGACAATGCCAATATATCATTAAACACCAAAAGAGACACATAATAGGTTGAGATGTAAGGTGATCAAACCAGTATTGGTATATTCAACCATATGATATCCAGCTAAGAAAACTAACCAAGTATATGATTAAAATATGCATCATATTTACTCACTGCTTCACTCTACAACAAGACAACCTTCCTGAAAATGTGATGCAACTGGCTCAAACATATTTCCATCCAACATTGCTTCTTCCTCTGCTCTTTCTTTTTCTTGATTGTTCACCTCAAATTTGCTCTCTACCACACCAATTGCTGCAAAAATATATTCCTTCACTTCTTCAAACCTCTCCTCAGAGAGAGACACCTCAGCCAAGAGACGCCATGCTGATGCCTCTGACGCTTCATCATAATCTTTTCTTCGTTTGAGCACGATATGGCCGCTTATCTCCCACACAGCGGGGTTTACTTGGGTGTTGAGAAGTTCCTGGCTTACCTCTCGTAATGCTTGTTTCTCGGCATAGCACTAGAAAAGTAGTGAAATTAGTCACAGGATATATATATATATATATATTTTTTTTTATTTTGCGAAATAAAAGATAGTTTGCTAATAGACCCCTAGCTATAGAGCATTTTTAAAGCTAAATAATTCTGATTTTTCTACCATTTGAGAATTTCTAATTCAACATCACGGCACTTCAATTATACAATCTTAACACTTTTGATGCTACATAGTGAATAGGATATTGTCTCAAGCTAGCCAAACTGATCACTTTGTGTTATGTCTATCGAGTTGACACCAATAAAAAAATTCCTAAATTAAAAAGGCTGTTGTGTTGAAGAACCAATTGAAATTTTGTACTTACATTTAACTTAAGAGTTCTCTGCAAAATCATGCATATGAACGGTTAAGTTTTATCAGTACCTGGGGAAAGAGGTAAATCTGACGGCCACGATCAGAGATGAGCACATTAAAAGGAATATTGTTTTGTTGTAGACATATGCAAGCTTTGGACACCACATCAGCAAGATCACCGACTGTATTGCCTTCTGAGAAAACCAGGCCTCTGACTGGATAGTTCATCAATCTCGAGACCTTGACACTTTTCTCTGATTCACTTCTCAATCCTCGTTGTGTTATCATCTCGATCTGTGCTTTTTCCACAGGTAATTGTATGTTCAAATAATAAGCCTGAAAAACATAGGAAAAGTACCAATTGTAACTTTACACTATCCATATTTGAAAAAAATTACAAATAACTAAAAATATATGCGAGTCATAATAGATTGCATTTTATAAAATTATTACACCACATTTATTGTATTTTCAAATTAAAGCCCAAAGGTTGCATATGTGCTTGTCTGTAACTGACAGTCATAAATTAGCACCCAATGGCTAAAGCTTAAATCTGGAATTGATACATCATTTATTTGCCTCCTATTGCTTTGTTGCAACAAATTATCTCCATGTTGAATTCAGTAATTTAGGTATATTTAAATCAAATGTTATTACATGTTAGTGATCTTACAAATGAATTTAACTATGCGTTTTCGTAGTTTCAGTAAAATCACAGGTCAAATTTACAATGACTCTGCCTGAATAAAAGTAAAACAATGATCACCTAAATGGTAGAAATGGAGAGAGTAGGTGTACCTGGAAATGGAGGTGATTGATGGTGGCAAATGCACCGAGACTATTGTATCCGAGGCGGAAGCAAGGGTTGGAAGCCTCAGCTGCCATGTGAAGAGCCAGTAGGATGCCATCTTGATCAATCTGTTGCGGGACACAGTCCAGCACGCGTGGTATGAGCAACACATGTCCATATTCGATTGGACTCACCTAGTAAAGCATTCATAAATCAGAACAACAACAACAGGAAACAATTCAATGGCATCAATTTTGTGAAAACACAAACACAATTGTGAAATTGAATTAGGTACATAATATGTGTAAGTACGTGTATGTTAGTGCCACTATGCAATTGTACCAGAAATACAAACCCTTGAATATCAAGATAAGCAAATGGTCCTACATTTATTGCAACAATATTAGGAGCCATGGCAGGATCGACCCTGGCTGTCTCCAGAAAATAGGATTTATTTATCGTGCCTCCATTTTGAAATTGGAAGAGCACCTCCTCCTGGCCAACTTTTGTAAAGTTGAACTTGGCTGGGTCAAAAGGTTGCAGCACCTGATCTACACGAAACTCGGTAGGTCGCTTTTTCAGGTGCCGGCCTTCATTCAGCTGAGCTATGAAACCTTGTGAGCCTGGTATCACCTTTGTCTCACATGCTGTCACGTCGTACCGAAACAAGCCCTGCCTCATCCTTTCCTCCCACTACAGAATTAAGACAATATATAAAGAAAAGGAAATAATATTTTAACGTGATTAAGAATATTGTTATGCATTATATTTAGTGTGATCATAAACAAAGATATGGCCAAAAAAATTCAAAATCATCAATTTTTTTTCCTCTGCATAATTTTTTTCATTTGCTGGTCATCGTGTATTTACAAATTATCTATTGGAGACCTTTTGCATGATTATTGACTCCACTGTGAAGTTCGATAAATATTAACAAATTACCTGGGCAAGGAGAAGTTCTGAGAGGAAGGATTCAGATTTAGTTGAATTCTGATCGGAGCTGAAGGTGTATAAGGGGAGATTTGAGACTGCACAGAATTAATTTGAAAAGGCTAACATTATTACTGATATTATTAATTTTATGTCAAGTAAAGAAGAACTTGGGAAATATTACAATCTGTTTCCAATTTCAAATAAAAAATCGTAGTGAGCATGATTCAAATACAACAAGGAAACTGTCTGGATTTTTTAATCACATGTAAAATTTGTTCTCGAATCTCTATTAAAATCTGGATTAGACATGAGAAAGTTTGTAGTGATATGCCTGACAGAATTAGAAAATTGAATTTACCATGCAAACAAAATTTTCCAAGACAATTGCGGCCACACCCGACTGCCTCTGTCGACACCTCTTCTTGGTAGTTTGACATCACTGTCGGTACTCTCTTAATTTTAAGCATTTTCTCTAGCTAGTATAATTATCACAACTTCTGAATAGATAATTTTGTTCTGGATCAGAACACTTAAGAGAGGGGCCTTGCTTTTCTTAAAAACAAACTGAAAAGAGGCCACTGGCGACGAGGCAGAAGATGTCGGAGGGCCTTCTACCGGCCGCTGGAAGGAAAATGTTGCAACCACCGTGCGAAGCCGGAATGCAGTTTGATAGGGAGTTATCACTTGTATGGTGCAGTTTTCATTAGCAGCATGCGTAATATATATACATCTCACTGAAGAAGAGTGATGACTTATTTTAAATATATAAGCTGGCTAAAACATTTGCCAGTATGTTTAAATTAATAAGGCACGTTATTGTCTGCTCATTATATGCAAGTCAACAAGTAGTCTTATTATTATTTTCCAAAGGGCGTCACTGTCAATTTTTTTTTTTTTTAAAGAAGTTGGTAGTTTTTTAAATTTATGGCCCCTTGGGAATAAAAATAAATCAGAAGGAATGAAATTTGGAGAGAATGAAAATATACTAATAAGTCCGTTTCATTGATATGATAGTTTTCTTGAGCTTTTTTGTTTTTTGTTTTGTTTTTTTTTTTTTTGTAGAAACCAGGTAGCAGCTACCCTAGTACAAGGGGAATTGCTTCATATACTCCTCAAATTTGAAGATCTACTTCTATTTAGACGAAAATGTCCTTCTCACTCCTTCAATTTATATCTCTAAATTCACTGCAGTTTAAAAATACGAAGGGTATTTTTGTCCATTAGGAGTGGATCTCCAAGTTTGTGGAGTGTATGAAGTAATTCCCGTACAAGGACGAAAAACAAAACAAAAAAAAGAAGAAGAAAGAAAGAGGGGAATAGTTAATTTCAAAGCTACTTGTTTTGTTGAGCTTTTTTATTGAGAATAATTTCAAAGCTACTTGTTTCCTGGAAAGTCACGAGCATTTTGATTTGTTATTAAGAGATGCTTTTCAGGAATCAGGAATATTTTATTTGGATACTCATTGAAGCTTTCACGAATTATTTATTCCAGACTTCATGGTAGCCGTATACTTTTTTTAATACCCTTTCACACCTACAAATTATTTTATTTTCGTTAATTCTTCCGTCAGGCCTTTGAAATAATAAAAAAAGACATATTTCAAATTGGAGTTCGCTTCGACTTTTGTTGATTATGTTGGGGTGAAAACGGTGACTGTTTTAATCGTTTTTTAAAACGAAACGAAATGGTTAAAGATTTTGGTTGCGTTTCCAAAACGAAACGGTTAATGAAAGTTTGAAACTGTTTCGTCCATGTGTATTTTCATTGTATTTTCATGATTTAGGCCGTTTCATTTTGACAAAACGGTTAACACAAATGATTGTCAATTTCGTATCCAAAACGAAACGATTAACGCAACTGACCATTTTCGTTATGCACCCTTTTATGTATTGCTCTCCTATACAGATAGATATGAGATTCGAGACAATTTATCATTTAGCAACATTCGCTCTAGATATAATTTGCATACACTGGAGGGGGGGTCCAAAGGTCTTTGGACCGCATCACTGTACAAAAGGGCTTCTTCATTTGACCCGTCGTTTTTAAAGCAGAAATGATAACTGCCACATGTAATTTTTAACGGTGAGGGAGTTCATACTTATTTAATTTTTTTTTTTTGAAATTAAACACATGTGGAACTTGACAAAATAAAATAAAAAAAAAGATAATGGCATCTCAAGCCGGCTTTAATAACAAAAATAATTAAGCTTATTATTGTGATCTCATTCCGCAAACTCCTTACTCTTGTAGTCTTGTTCTAGAAGGACACGTATTGACATATTCTTAATTATTCCTTTTTTTTACAATATTTAAAGTTAACAAGAGAATAATGAGATCCTTCATTAATTAAATTTTCATGGTTTGGGGCATGACTATTCTAATTTCTAATTATGCGTTTAAAGTAATATTTTTTTTTTCTAGTTATCTTCCTAAATTGTAACGAGCATTTATGCTTCTGATAAATTATATTTCGGATATTATATGCTCCCAAGATTGTATTTTTTTCGAGAAAAGGAATATAGAAAACACAAAGATGAATAATAATTTGGCAATAGTTTGAGTCGATCTGTTACACACGATAATGAAATTGCAAATTCTGTTTGATGTACAAATATCATTAATACTATAAAAAATCATAAAAATTAAGGAAGTCCGATATTGCGCGAGTAACTAAAACAATAACAATAGAGGTCGTTCATCAATCCTTGACCCGCTACATGATAGGTTCGTGTTAAATGCAACATATATTCGTATCGCAGAGAACAAATTATACCTATATAAAAGTTTTATGCCCTGTTTTCGTCAAAAACTGTGCTATGAACAGTGCAGTTTTTCATTTTTCAGGGAATTATCTGGGCCTTACATCTGGGTTTGTGCGGTTAGAACAGGTGGGAAGATCGGCGTGTGGGTCCCATGAAATGAGCGCGGTGGCCTTTTTTCGATGGGTTCTAGAACAGAGAAAGTGGACTCCGTGTATAATTTTAAAGGATCGCTATTGAGTTATTATTCAATGCTATGGTCCCCATGTATAATGGTATTAGGATGTAAACCCAATTCAATGCCATGCACTGTGTTTTTTTAGTTCCACTAGCAGATACGCCCACCCAATGTGTGGGGAAATTTTTATTATTTTGTTACACTTAAATAAAATAGATAATAGATAAACATATAAATATGGAAAAAGGTAAATTGATGAACATAGATATTTTTTAACGAATAAAATTATTAAAAAAATTATGTAGAATTGTCAAGCTTAAATATAAAAGCAAATAATAGTTATGTACATAGAAGCTATAAGTATTTTGCATCATTTATGTTCCAGATGCAAAGAAAATTATGATATGCAAACGCAATATAAAAAATATGCGTCAAGTTATTATTTGAGAAAAACAGATTTGGAACGTTCTTGAAATGGTGCATGCAATAGGAGAAATTAAAAAAATAGTGCAAGAAAAAAAATAATAAAATCGCTAGAGTCAAGAATCGAACTCAAGAAATATTGACAAACTCCCTAAAAACTTTAATTCAATTCAGCGACCGGACACTTTCTGTTAAAGAGTCTGACTCATTGTTAGAAATACAAATCTGAACCGCACATCATATCAAATTGCACAGATCAATGGTTTATAATTGATGTTAACACATATTTCCACCTCTAGTGGTTGGAATTCATGACCTTTCTATGGCTGCTTTTACAAGTAGTATAGATATGAAGCAACCCACCACATACCATATTTTCAATCGGTGTGGCGGTGCCCCCTTTATCCTCTCTCTCACTTTATCCAAAAATGACACCGATCTCCCACCGAGAGGAATAATTTTCTTCCTCGATTTCCCGGCTGTGCGCCGATCAATCACGGTGGTTGGCCACCGATCTTACCTCTCCTCACCAGGACAATTCGATAGAGATCTATCTCGGCCATCATATCGACTTATCGAGGCAAGGAGAGGGCAAAAGCACCGAGGCGGAGAGAAATAGTTCTAACGCTGTTTCGACCTCAGACCTATACCACTTCTGACCTCGGTTTGAATTCGGCGTCGCTTCCTCTGAGGTCGATTTTTGTTGCTCCTTGCAAAGTGGGGTAAAAAATGATGCACATCTTGTCTCGTAAGCATAGTCGAGGTTCAGACTATCGTCTCGCAGTTCGTCAGTCGCTCTTGCCTCAGACTCCTCCGTAGGTGCTGCCTCCGTCTTTCCCTCTGGAAAGTTCCACTTGAGAGTTGACGTCTTTCAGTTTCCGCCTCCAGAACCTGACGCGCCATCTGATGTTCTTAATTTCAAGGTAGTGAAATTCCTGATAATCACTTTTTTTTTTTTTTTGAGCTGGGTCCTTGGTTTTATTTAATCTTTCATATTAAACATAAATTTGTTTCTTTATTATAATTGGAAGAAGAGATAGTTTTGTTATTATTATACGCTTTCCTTACATGTACGAAACAATTATTTGACTGTAAATTTGAATACGTTAGCACAAGAAATGAATAGTTGCACAAATGAGCATTTGTCATGCTAAAGTGGTGCGTGGACATTCTTATTTGTAAATGGGGTCTACTTCGACTAAATTTGATTTGAGTTAATGCTTAAGGTTTGTTATAGCTGAAATAAGTTAAAGTGGATTAATTACAAATTGAGTTTTGTATTATACGTCTCATGTGATTGACTGTTTGTCAAAGTTTAATTGCATAGTGTGAATAAGTTTTAGTTTATACACATGTTCATAGCAGTGTGTCAATTTTACATAATTGTCTTTTAGTTATTCTGTAAATTCTGAGAAAAATTGGCAATAATGAGGTAACAGCCAAATCATGTAGCTTTTAGTAAAATTTAGGGGCAGTTGTAATTCCAACCCTTTTAAATGTGTTTTTGGCCTTAATTCTCAGATTACAGCAAAATATTTCTGGAATTTTTGAGACCGTTTGAAGGCTACGCACCAGGTTATCAGCACAGAGAAATTTAGCACCACTTTTGTGAGGTAATGTATTGGGTTAATATCTACACTTCAAGAACTTCTCTTTGAGAAACTGCTTTTCTTATTGAACTTTTAAATGTGTAACTAGATGTAATTTGAAGAATTGGTCTTTTCATTTTGACCTTGAGTATGTACAACTAGAAGTTCCTACATCAGTACCAGTTTGTATTGCAAAGGAGCTTCTTCGGGGTGGGAATTGCTATGTTAATATTAGGTAATATTTCAACTTATAATATGTCATGAAACATTAATCTTCCAAAAATTGAGCTTTCGGGATGAGATTTCCATACTTGGGTTATTTAATAGAGCTAAATTTTATGATTAAAATTTGTAATGAGATTATTATATTAGCCCGACAACTTTAAGTTTTGGCTAATAGGACTGAAGATGGAAGCTCTTGCCACACGATCTATTTATTATTATTTTAATTTTGAGGTACATGAGGCAATTGTATGAGCTAATTGAAGATGACTAAATTTATTCCGTTTGTATTTCAGTTTCTAGGCTTTTTATATAATTTATTTTCTTCAATGTAGATCATGAGATTTGCCACTGCTTTTATCTTTCTTCATTTTCAGACAGGTTATGACCTAGCCACCTTTGGGCGAGATAGAGATGACATAAGAAAATAAATTCTAATGGGTGCATTAAATGAATAGTTAAGGATCTTGAGCAGTAGGAGTTCGATGGATGCTCTTAATAGTAATTCCGGGTGATATTTGACGTATGCTCTACTCGTCTATTGATGTTATTAAAATTAGGTAACAGGTTATTAATTTATATGCTATCTCAAATAATTACAGTTGATAAATGAAGCTTATATATTGTTTTCATTAGTTAAGTACTTGGATTGGAGTTCGTTTTGCGGCAGGCTTATATGTTCAATTTTAAAAAGGATAGAACAACTAATCCAACTTCAATGCTGAAACTTCATGTCCAATTTGCTTACAGTTGTGTGGGTCCTAATAAAATGTGTCTTTGGTAACTTTCGATCAGGTCTTAGATGAGTGCTTCTATAGATAATTACCAACAATATTGAATGCAATTAAAATTAGCTTATACAAATTTTATTTATCTTACATCAAAAGATAATTGAAAGCACATCCATTTAATCTTTTTCTTAGGTGCATTATTAATTTTGTTACCTTTCATTACACAAAGGTTTTTTATTTTTCTTATTCCCATATTATACTTTAGGTACTCAGTAGTTCAAAATGAACTTGTAAACGGTTTGGCTTCAAAGTATTTTATAAGGTTGAAGAATTGAGAACTATTAGTGTACATCTTTAGGGTGGCATAGGCCAGGTGAACTAATTAGCAGAACAAAGATTTGAAATTTTAATTCAACTGATATCTTAGTTTTTCTAATTGACACTTACTCAAATCAATTTACATTAGCTGAGCTTTTGTATAGCTAGATTATGGAAAATTTCTATTCTATTTGCATGCAGTCGAGAGTGGAAGACCAGAATTGATTTGCAGCTGACTAGAGTAAAGATTTTAAACTGTATAATCTTTATTTATGGAAGACACTGTAATAGAACCTTCTTTATGCATCTTACCTACTGTCTTAATAAACTTATATCGTCTAACTCTGCTCTGACATATCATGTTACTTGTATATTCATTTTATTCCTTCAAAATCTATATCCCAGATTATATTACAATTAATTGAACATATCAAGTCACATAAATTCTCGACATGATTTGCATTTTAATGTTGATTTAATTGTTTTTTTCAATCACAGAGTGATTGTTCCACTGAACCTTGGTGATGACTCACAAAAGTTCACTTCACAACATGGTAAAATAGCTCCCTTTTCTGTTTGCTTCATTTAGTTACTTAAATAAATTACTATATTATATAATTACTGAAACATGTGGTTATTTCTATTCTCAGCCTTTGTAATCGATAACTTACATTTTCATCGGAGTCCAAGTTTTTTTTTCCCCAGGTTTAGTATGTTTTTATCTCAATTAATAGAAAGTGATTGTGTTATGACAGTATGCTAGGAAAATTATAAATTGTTTGTTTTTTAACTTATTTTTATCACAGTTCATGTGTTTAGTGTGTCTCAAATGTATAAATGCTTCCATATGCTCAATAATGTGAAATCCCCCACGTTTTGGCACTTAGTCAATTAGTATTACACGAGTTAGTGATGATTTACATAGGAAGAGGCACTTGATTAAAGACTAATTTTTGCTTCTCGAGTACCCTGTAGTTTTACCATATTGCATAGAGGCATCTTTAGAAACTTTTAGATGTTTAAAAAAAAATACGAAGAAATTATTAGGCAGTTCTTCAAATAACTACTAAAATTTCTATTATTTTTTGTAATTACACAGTGAGGCGATGACATGGCAGTTGTATTGAAGCAATGACATTATATTATAACATACTAATCTTCGATGGGGTCTGGATTCCTTATGAACAGTGAGGTCCCAGTGAGGTCTTATTCTTGCTATAACAGGAATTTTATTTTTTTGTTCTTTCAAAAAGAGTAAAGTAAGAAAACACGATTATTGTAAGGAAAGAGATGCCTTAAAACGGGATGTGTCCGTGATAAGTTCAAAATGTGCTCATAAGTTTGTTTCCCTTATTTTCGTTTCACTTCTATTTAGTTTTGATCATGAGTTTGTTCCATTATTTTCATTTTACTTCTATTTAATCTCACTAGGATGCGTCCGTAGAGATCTGCCTTCATTAGTTGTTGCTCACCATGCATTGTCTGTCGACAAGGAGTACAGCATAGAAGCTGCCTGGAGGCTTGCTGGTATGGATGCGGCACATACTCTTTTGTTCTAAACTGGCGCCCTAATCGAGTATGGATGTGGAGCTGGTAACTCTTTATCGCCTTTCCATTCCGAACTTTTAGCTTTCAGTCAAGAGGTTTCAACAGTAAATAGGAATGGTTTGACTTTGTGGTTCTTCTTTACAGACTGTCAGCAACTACAAAAGGTGGTTGCAGGAGTAGAACATGTTGAATATGTGGATTGGAGATTCTTTCATGATATCTTACATCTGAAATGTTTATTTAAGGCCAACGATTTGTATTGTACTTTAATAAATAGGGAATTAAATCAACTAGATGATACTATTGCCAAGTATGCTAGGATTGGCTATCTATCATCAGATTTCTCTCTTATTTGATTCCCTTAAAATTCTTGAAATTTTAACTGTCATCTCATAGTAATGTTTTCCTAAAGACCAATTCTCGAAAAGAAAAAGCTTTTGTGTCCAATTTGGCATTTGCATTCTGTTTTGGACTGATTTCACTTTTCTCTCTCTCTCTATTCCTTCTTTTATTCTTTTCAGGATGTTAATAAAGCAATATTGTTATTAGTTGTGATTGACTGGGAGATTAGAGGGGTTGCTATATCTTGCAAACAGGGAATTGCAAAATCAGTGATGGCACACAGATTACATACCATGGTTCCTCCAATCCAAGTTGAGGTCGGTTCTATTTCGAATGCTGATACGAGTTGCCCATTAAAGTATTCTTCTGTTGATCCTTCATTTTATTGTCAATTTATGAAAGAAACTTCGACGTTAGTACTATGTAGGGTTGTGTAACCACTTACGTTTTGGTAGAGGACATTTGTTGTCCAATATTTACTTTTGCAATTAAGTGTTTACCATGATTAATCATGAACACCAGTTAGTCCTGACTTGAAAAGTAGTCTTCAAGAAAACAAAATTGCTTTTTATGTAAAAAGCAAAAAGAATTGAACCAAAAAATGACTCGACAATCGAATATATATGTGTTGTACCGGCCCTCATTTGTTGATACTGCCCGGACCAATGTAATTTCTGATTCTGGTAGGTTTTTAGTAGTTAAGCACCTCATCTGTCAAAACTGCAAGCACATATGATCTAACTCAAACCATATCATACTCTTTTAATTCGTGCCATGAACTTTGTTAAGTTCTTTCCTGATGCTAATAATCTTTTATGTTTCCATTTATGAAGGGCTTTCTCCAGCTTATAAATTCCCACAATCAGCTTTTCCACCGTATAGCAATACAAGTTATGGATGCATTCTTCCTGTAGGTTCTAAATAAATTCTGATATCATAACTTTTAAGGCTAGAAAAAGCTTCACTTGTCTGATTCTGTAAGTTTCTGGTATTATGTGAAACAAATATGACTTTCCTATATTTTTGCTCACTGAAGATAGCATTTCAACCCTTAACGAGGCATTTCTTACTTTTCAAAGGTAAACAATAACAATTTGATCAGTTTTGTCAGATGTATCATATTTATTTCATATTCTTGACAAATTGTCACTAAAACAAATGAGGCAGGCCCAGAGAATGATGTAGAGTTTGACCTTGTCATGCAGGTTTGTCTCCTCTTTCTTCCAAGTAAGTTAATATATTTCTTTGTGACATTACTAGAAAAAAAAAAGAGTGACATCGTTATATTTTCTGAAGTCATGCTTCTTATTCCATTAGACAATAAAACTTGAAAACCATGATTTAGAGGCTTGTCTCAGAGAAAACCCCATACTGTACCAGTTAGGTACCAACTGGCCATTTAAAACATGTTTGGGCTTTTCAGTTATTTAAGGTTTGCCATTTTGGTACTATTAAAATTATTATCGATTTTCTTTTATATATGACCCCAGCTATATTCTGAATGAGCTCACATCTTTTTCAGACGAGGATCATTTTTTCTATTTGCTTTTCCTGCTGATGATTGAAAATTCACTATATATTGATTTAATCTCTCTTAATCTTCTCTCATAGGTTAATTTTTCCACGTTTATATGAACTAATTACGTTTATGGATGATAGAAAGAGCTGCAGTCAGGTTTGTGATTGTCTTAACTAAAGAAAATTCAGCCTATGGCTTCAGAATGTTGTTTGTTTTGGAAGATTTGAGCACTTATTCTTTTGGTAAGATGTAGGTGAGTGCTGACTATTTATTGGTGCAAAAGGTTACTGTTATAAACTAATTATTTCAAAAAGTCAATCTGAATAATGCTAACGAGACTTCATTTGAAGAACTGAAATTTGGCATGTACAAGCTTGGTAGCGATCTACTTGATTCTGTTGTTTAGATAGTTTAGGAGGCTATTGTAGGAATAGTAATTTTGCAAAATTATTACGATATGCCTTGTCCATTAAGCTGGACTTATATAAACCTCCCATAGAAATATAGGCTGCGATTCAATGCTAAAAACTCTTCCTTTCTATCTACCAAGAAAGGAAGGTAAACAAAAAAATTAAATTATACCTATATAAAAGTTTGATACCCAGTTTCCATAAAAAACTGTGCTATGAACAGTGCAGTTTTTCATTTTCCAGGGAATTATCTGGGCCTTACATCTAGGTTTGTGCAGTTAGAATTACAGGTGGGGAGATCGGCTGAGTGGGAATTGTTATAGCGGACCGGGTATACCATCATAAATGAAGAACGTTGCCTTTATTTTGTCCTGGCATGTGTATTGAATCCTTGGTTCACAACATTCAATGCTGCTCGCTACTTTGATCCTTTTACTACTGGATTGTTCGGTTGTCAAAGGAGATTGGTTGCGTTTGAGTTATATACGATGGACCATTTGTTAATAAATGTGGGACTGTACTGTCGGTATGTGTTGGTTTGTGTACTTTGGTTTTGGCCTATGACAATAAATGCTGGTATGTTTTTGGCCTTGCGCTGTTTGGTTCCTTTTGTTGAATTATGAGATTTTTTTTTTGTTGAACCATAAACTAAACAAACAAACAATAAAACATTATAAGAAACATGTACAATTTTTTTATTTCCCTTTATTATTATTAAATTATAATTCACGTCAACTTAATTAAACAAAATCAATGAATATATAAATTTTTTTTACTTCCAAACATTTAAAAAAAAAAAACGTTCGCTAGAATTATCTTCAGTTTTATATTTGATAGAAAAAATACACCTGACGCTTAAAGAAAACAACAATACTAAACAAATATTTCTAATTACGAATAACTAAAATAACTTCAAAATAACACGGCACGCATTGATAATTACAAGACCAAGACGATTTATTTAACTACTTCAGACATTTCCAAAATTAATTTATTAATAACTGCATTGCATAGTTTCAAAATTAATTTATTAATAACTGCATTGCATAGTTTCTATAACGTGCACGCGAACATATATTACTAGATGAAAGTTCCATTTCATAAACTTTGATGACTAAATTTATCAATATATAAATAAATATATATTTTCAATATATATATACTTTATATATAAAAAACTATCTTAGATGATTGGTACAACTATTTTTAATATATTTAACCAAAAAAATATTTTTAATTAAAAGCCAATGCAATCACGACTTTTAATTAAGAAGAGTAAACTTCTAGAATATATTCAGATTGATCAATAAAAAAAAATTAGAAGGCTCAGATTGCATGTAGTATGAGGAGATAATTTTTTTTTTCTATAGATTAGACATGAACTACCTTAGACTTCCAAATATATCTACCTTAAATTTCCAAATATATTTAATTTTTAAACTATTTTAATCTATATAAATAACAATATAAAAAAATTAACTACTTCACAAGTTACTACAATACCTCCTATACACATTCACCGTTCTACAACAAATTGTCAGTTCAAAAAAAAAATACCAATAAAAATCTACACAGAACTTTGTCCAAAAAATAGTCACGGCGAAGCCGCGAAACTCGAGCAATCTAGTGGTATAAATAAATTGAAGGTCATACTCAATGACACAAAAACAATAGTATTCATCAAGTTATATTGGAGAGCAAATTTGACACGGTTGTATCAATATAATAAGATAAGAGAGTTTAATAAGCACCATAGTGCATAGGGGTTTCTATGCACCGCGGACTTTTTCAGAAGTATTTTTGTAAATTGACAAATCTAATTTAACCAATCTAATCTACATATTGAAATCTCATAGCAAACCAAAATTTACTATTTTTGAAATTTTATTACTATTTTTTTCAAATTTTTTAAAACTTGTCATTTTTGGAATGTTATAAATAGTAGTTTGTTTCCAACAATAGCATATTTAAAAAAAAATAGTAATAAAATCTCAAAAATTTTAAAATTTGGTTTCCTATGAGATTTTAATATGTAGATTAGATTGGTTAAATTAGATTTGTCAATTTACAAAAATATCTCCGAAAAAGTCTGCGGTGTATAGAAAACTCTATGCACTGTGGTGCATATTAAACTTTCTCATATAATAACAGGTAGGATCATAAAAAAACATGCAGAGAGTAGGTGTTAAAAGTTTCAATTAAAGAAATCAATGAAACGTGTTTGGACATCTCTATGGCATACAGCTTACACATTTTTTTAAAAACATGCACAATATATATACATCTCACTGAAGAAGAGAGAGTGACTAATTAAATATATATAAACTGGCTAAAAAGTGTCAATTAAATAAGGTAAGCTATCGTGTTCTCATTAGGCAAGTCAGCAAGTAGTTTTTCCATTTATTATTTTTCAAGGGCTGTCAACGGCATTTCCGCATTTGTTTTTAAATTTATAGCACCTGGAGAATAAAATAAATGAGAAATGGAATGAAATTTGGAGAGTGAAATAACAAAATAATAGATCAGATTCATTGTACGACCGTTTGATGAACCAATATTTTTTGCAGAATAATTTCAAGGCTTCTCTTTTCCCAAAAAAATTCACGCTCATTTCCATTTGTTGTTAAAAGATACTTTTCAGTTTTCAGGAGTAGATTATCCTGGATAATGAAGCTTTCAAGTATAATATCATAAATTTAACAGAATTTCTAAATCAAATGTTTGGTTTGACAGAAAAACTTCTACAGGCAAGCTTAAATTTATTACAACATCCATATATAGACTCCATTACATCCAATAATCTGCACATAATGCAAGTAACAGCACCTGCATACCATCACAAGTTCACAACAAACATATAACTAAGCATTAAGCAAATACAAACCATCACCAACCCAGCAACAATTACCAAATCATGTTTATTGTTTACTTTAAGCAAACTTAGGTAACAATACTCAAATCTTCACTGGAGAACAAGGCAACCTTCCTGAAAGCACGGTGTGACCATTGGCTCAACAACATTTCCTTCAAATTGCTCTTCTTTTTCTTCATCCTTTTTCACCTCATCTTTAATTTCCACCAGACCTGTGGCATCAAAGATGTATGCCTTCACTTCTTCAAACCTCTCTTCTGAGAGAGACACCTCAGCCAGGAGGCGCCAAGCAGAGGCCTCTGACGCTTCCTCATAGTCTGTTCTTCGTTTGAGCACGATGTGACCACTGATTTCCCAGACTGCTGGGTTCACTTGTGTGTCAAGAAGCTCTTGACTTACCTCTCCTAAAGCTTGCTTCTCGGCGTAACACTACAAAAGGGAATTAAATAGATTTTGTAAGGGACTATCAATAGTGACAAGATATATTTGCAGATAGGGCCTCATTTCAAATATTTGAAAAGTCTTTGTTTTTCCTATCAGTGAGAAGGCGAAAAATTCAGGTCTTGACTACAACCAGTTGGTATTTAATACACTAGGGCTCCACCAAGAATATAAGAGGAAAATAGTATTTGTCGATATATCTATTGATCCTTCATAGTTCCAAAAAGCCTGAACATTGCTGCTAAATGATGAACCAAGGCAGCCATAGGGCCTCACAATCATCCAATAATCAATGTTGTAACAAATGTTGGCGATATTTAAAAAAAAAAAAAGATCATTCGACATCTCTATAAAGGTATATCTAAACAACAAATTTGAAATTATCTATACCTGTGGAAAGAGGTAAATCCGACGACCACAATCAGATATAAGCACATTGAAGGGAATATTGTTCTCTTGGAGACAGATGCAGGCATTGGCCACTACTTCAGCAAGGTCATTCATGGATTTTCCCTCTGTGAAAACAATACCTCTGACAGGGTAGTTCACCAACTTAGAGACCTTCACACCATTCTCTGACACACCACTTTGCCCTGCCAGGGTTATCATCTCAGTCATTGCCTTCTCCACAGGGAATTGTACATTCAAGTAATAGGCCTGCCAGAATAATAATCAGATCACTTCAACATAATTAAAGAAAACATCAACATCTAGTTTGGCAAATTATGATTTTCTTTTGGATTTGAAAATCTGAAATCAAATAACAAAATATTTATATATCACAGTAAAAGTTTGTGATATTCAGGATCATGATTCCATTATCTGAGTATCTCAGTATTTGTAAATGATGTGGCTATTACAAGTCAAAACGAAGGGCTAAGGCACTCAAGAAATGACAGATTATATTTCTAAATGTGACAAAAAATAATCACCTTCATAACTGAGCAAATGATGTAAACAACATCACCAAAAATACTGTTAGGCACTAGTATTTTGTGAAAAAACAAATGGAAAAACTTCTACTGTTGCAAATAGGGAAACAGGCAATAGGAGAAGGTCGAGGATATATTGACAAAATAGGGTACCAAACTACTTGTCAAAACCGAAAAAATTAAAATTGTAGATATGTCATTTGTTACTTAGATGATGCATTTTGAGTATTGTTCCATTACCAATCAACTGCTGATGAATTTGCAATTTTAACCAATTAGTCTTCAAATTTGCACCAGGACTTGATGCACAGCCTATTTGAAGTACAGAGAACATATCTACAATTTTTTTTTTTTTTTTGATAAGCATTTTGTCTGTTACCATCTTAAATCATTTTGATCTCAATTTGACCCCCCCCCCCCCTACCTGGCTGTGTGAAAATTTTGAATTCATAAGTTGGGACCAGCCTCTAATGGTCCCTTGCATTGGCTTTATTCACTTTGGAACATGAAAAGGACTCGTTAAAAGTGCAAGCAGATGTCAATTTCTTCCTAAGAATATACCTTTTCATGATCTGGATCAATTTGTCCAAATTATTTCAAAATGTTTTAAAATATTAGTTCTGAAAAATGCTTGATACTAGTTAGTTACGATGAGATAATGCCAGTTATTTGCGAAGAAATACTGTTACAATGTACAAATCCAGAAGAAGGATGTAATTACCTGGAAGTGGAGGTGATTAATGGTTGCAAATGCACCAAGACTGTTGTAGCCTAGACGAAAGTAAGGGTTTGAAGCTTCAGCTGCCATGTAGAGGGCCAGTAAAAGGCTCTCTTGGTCAATCCGCTGCGGGTAACAGTCCAGCACACGCGGTATCAGGAGCACATGTCCATACTCAATTGGGCTCACCTATACATAATTCCAAAGCAAACCAAGAAAATGTAATTTAGAGCATGAAGAAGGTGACGATCATTCATACAGCAACGAATGCTTAAATATCAGAAGTCGGCAACACAACTCTTTTTTATGAAAAAAAACCCTCAAAATCGATGCTAAAGTAATACATGCTAACTGACTATTTTGTTGTTTGAAATGAAAGAGACACTCTTCCATCCACAAATATTTCCAAAAGCATGTAATTTTTTCTTAATAAATCCCCATCAACTCCCTCAAGCATATGCTATTGTACCAACTATAAAAGTTGCCAGCCAAAGGCGACTTCTAAGCCTTAGAAAAAGAAATAAGCAAACCCCACAGAAAAAATCGTATTAACAAATTAAATAACCAGGGTTTAAAGTCGAAATATTCTTACATTAATTGCAACGACATTAGGGGCCTTGGTAGGGTCCACAGCAGCTCTCTCCAGAAAATATGAGTTGTTGACTGCATCTCCATTTTCAAACTGGAAGAGCACCTCCTCCTGCCCGACTTTGGTGAAGTTGAACTTGGCTGGGTCAAATGGTTGCAACACACGGTCCACACGAAATTCAGTGGGCCGCTTCTTCAGGTGTCGGCCCTCATTCAGCTGGGCTATGAAGCCTTGCGGGCCCGGTATCACCTTTGTCTCGCAAGCTGTTACATCATAACGAAACAGGCCGCGCTCCATCCGCTCCTCCCACTAGAGAAATTTTCCAAATAAAACAAACAATTATGGTTTGGTGACCTGATTAGCATCTAATAGACAGCGACTCTTTTTTAAAGGCAAACAAAAGAATTCCAAACAATATTTCCGACTCTTAATGCCCTTTTCACATACTGTTATGGATACATTATACCTTTTCTTGATAAAACATAATTGTTATTACTAGTATACCCATTCCTGTTGGTATCACCTTTCACTGGGAAGTTTTTTGAAATAATATCTCATTCTTAATCATAACCTCTTGTTTCTATTTTGGCATAGCTTTGAATTAAAATTTTTATATGTTTGTTAGCAGCACTCTCTTGAATTAATATTGACATTAGTCAATAATTACTATTTACCTGAGCAAGGAGAATTTGGGAAAGGAAAACATCCGATTTGGGTGAATTCGGGTTGGAGCTGAAGCCATACAGTGGAAGCTTTGAGACTGCATATGATCATTGTTTCAAGGAAAAGGAAAAACAATTAGAAATTATTAGGAAAAACAGATAGCTTAAATTATTGGGGAAAAAAATAATAAAACTTGATAGACAGTGATTTGCACAAGGTTATAGGAGGTCTATGAGAAACAAATAAAAAAAGTAAGGTGAAGACAGAATAGTATCTCCCAAAAGTCCCATAATTAAAATAATCATCTTGAATAAAATAACTACCATTAAACAAAGTCTTAAGTGTGTACTAACAGCCTATCCCAATCCACAAAGATCTTCACCTCTCAGTCTCTCACATACAAATAAACTATAATTAACTAGGATTGAATAAAACATCAGAAGAATTTACCATGCAAACAACATTTGCCGAGACAGTTGCGGCCACACCCGATCGGCTCGGTGGACCCCTCCTCCTGATAGTTCGACACCACGGTCGGCACTCTCTTAATTGTAAGCATATCCTCTTTTACAAGATCTCAAATAGAACTCTTAAGAGTAGAAAGTAGGGTTGTTCTAGAACTAGGAATTGAAGAAAAGGGACTAAACTAAAAGTAGTATCTAAGAGGAAGGGATGAGGAGGAAAAGGAGACCGCCGCCGGCGAGAAAGAGGAGGTCGGAGGGGCTTCCACCGGCCGAAGGGAGAGCACCACGACCACCGTGCGGCGCGGGGCTGCGGTTCTTCTCCAGTAAGAGCTTACGACCGGAGATCTCCACTTCGGGGGAGTAGGAGCAGGAAGAGAGGAGGTGGTGGGGTCCCCACCCGTCGGACGCAAGGTGAGCCGTGATTACCCAATTCGAACTTCCTTTTACAATTGGTTGAGAGCTCTTCAGAGAAGCTCTTCTCTTCTCTTCTCTTCTCTCCCTCTCTCTCTCTCTCTCTCTCTCTAACGATAATGGCTGTGTATAGGTTTCTCTGTGTGGTGTTGAGAGAAGGAGGAAATGCGGAGGAGAAGGGGTTATTATAGGAAGCAAAGAGGAGGTGGTGGTTGGTTTCTCTCCACTTCTCCTGTTCACAATTTTCTTTCACTCTTTGTTGATTCATTTGAACCGTTGGATTGAGATTTAATTTGTTTTAATTACACTGGAGATGTCCATTCTATGAAGTATATGGAGAAGTAATTTCTCACGAGAGACCAGACGAACGAGCAAAGCCGCCGAGAAATTGGTCCGTTTCGGGTCAAACTTGTTGGGACCCACTCAAAGAGACTGTTTTTCCAATAGACCGGGTCTATTTAGAGTTTGCATGGAGGCTGGAGAGTGGGAAACGAGTGAAGGGCTGAGAATCTCAGAGATCCTTCGGACTGTATTGCATGAGGTTAACTTTCCACTGTTTTTTTTTTCATGTTTATCTATAAATAGATTTTTATTATTAAATTAGTTAATTTCTTTGCTGCCTTTTAGTGCAGGGATCTCGGCAGTATCTACTGTTAATTCTAAAGAAAAATATATAGAATATGCTTTTTAAAATCAATTGACTGGTCTAGATTCCAGATTGTATGAATCCCATCAATTCTAAAAATCCAATATAAATAATGAAAATTTCAATGTAAACTTAAAAATTCTACAAAAAAAAATAAAAGATGATTGGTCCAGGTCAGAGAATGTATGAATCCGATCTATTCACTGTCCCGAATAAATAAAGAAATTTCAATATAAATTCATTTTTAATTAAAAATTCTAATAAATTATAAAAACAAGGTGCCTTTGTATATAATATTTCCATTATTAATAATAATAGGTTAGTAGTTGTAAATTAATAAAGTGTTATGTGGGGACCTGAGGAGAACGGTTCTCTTGCCTCTTTGGGATCAGAGATTTCCCACTTGGTGTCTGGGCCTTTTTCTAAAAAGTAAATAAGTGGTCGAGATTAAAGCGACACTCCATTAAAGAATGGACTTATGGACAGAATCCTAATTTTAACTCGGAAAAATTCTAATAACTTTTTTAAGTTAACTATCTGGAATATTTTTTAAGAATTCGGGCACAGCTTTTTAATAAAACCGTAGGCTTTTATTTTTCTTTAAAAATTGTTCTATAGCAGACAAATTGTCAGAGAATAATATATTTATTTAAAATTAAGTTATGCCTTAATTTAATAATAACTTTTGGTTGTCAATAAAGTGGCACTAAAAGTGAACCGTTGATATTTTTTAGTGACCGTTTGATAGTTAGACCATTTTCAAATTGCATAAAGTTTTGATGCAAAATATATGTAAACTGTAGAAAGCATATGCAACATTTCAAAATTTTTTTTTATTTTTCATGATTTTTTTTTATCATTGTTGTTAAATAAATTTATTTTTAATATATTTATATGCTTTCTAATTATTTCACATGCTATTTCTGCCTAAAACCCCTGATTTTTGTATTTTTTTCCAGAATAAATTCCCAACTAAACATAGAGAAGAAGAACTCATTAGATCTCACTTTTTTTAAGTTTGCATTAATTTGGCTATTCGTAATTGAAGATCTAGTAGAAAAACGCTTTTCAAACTTCCATTATTCTAAGTACCCCACATAGGAACAATAACAAATATGCATTCTAAAAAAATATGTATAAACAGCTCTCAAATTACATTTTGCTCGTTTATTTCAATATTTATTGCTGTTGCCATTCTTCGTATTATTGTACATTTGTACCGAAAGGAATTAAGGATTTCTTTTCCTTATTTTGATTAAAAAAAAAAAACGTCGATGTAAACTATTGCAAGAGTCTCAACATCACACATAGATCTATCTAACATTATTGCTTAAAGAAAAAACAAATGAGGCAAAAAAAAAAAAAAAGTTAATTAGACAAGATACGGTGAATCGATGTTGGACCACGAGGAGTGAAACCATTTGTGTACCAATGTGTGGCTTTTGAGTACTCCTTGGAGTCAATTTATTAAATTATTATTTTGGCACTCGGCGGAGTCAATTTATTAAAAATATTTCTTTTGTGTATCTTTGGAGACTCCATAATTAACTTCTACGAACCATGGCGTCGACTGGCGACTAAAGTTGAACCTCTGGTGTGTTTGGTTTATTGACGAACCAGGACGAACACCCTGTTCGCGAACAGCGTCCCAGTTCGTGAAAATCGAAGAATTGCGAACAAGTCAAAAAGTTCGTTGTTCGCCCAGTTCGTGAAGTGTTTGGTTCACGCGAACTACGATTGTTCGCGAACAGTCTGTTTGTGGCTCCTACCAAACACACCAAGATCAAAGAAAGGAACAATAAAACTAGAAAACATACGAGGGAGACCGGGAGAGGGATCATTTGATAAAGGCAAATTGATCACATACCCCTCAAATCTTTTTTAATTGAATATTTACTTTTTTGAGTTATTTTAATAATTTTTTTAATATTAAAATTGATTTTTTATATCTTATGACCGAATTGCCCCTGTTCAGATTTCTCTGATCTTTCCTAATCATCAGTTATTGAGAATATATATTTCCAATTTCCTTTCTCTCTTTGACTGCCATCTATGCCAAGTAACCATGGAAGCAAGCAAGGAAACATGAATAACAAAATGTGAAAGTTAATAGCGAAACTTAGTTTTTTTAATTTGCCTTTGCTAATAGACCATGCCACTATATTAATAGCGAAGAAAGGGAACAAACAATAATGAATAACAATTCACACGGTCAAAAAAAAAAAAACTAATTTGAAAATTTACCTTAAATCATTTTTAGTTTTTTCTTTACTCTTTCTTCTTGCCTTCAATTTCTAGTTTACTTCACTGGTTAATGAAACTTCATTTTGAGAATTAGATTGTTGAATAATGAGTTTCTGAAATGTAGTCGTCATTTGATTCGCTTGCCTCCATTGTAGTTGGCAAAGATGGAGATCAATGAGCGAAAAATCTAATTGTAAAATATTTTCTTAGTAACTAACAAGTAGGAACGAGAAAGAGCAAATATCGGTGAAGATATCTCTATTTATGATATCGTTTAGGGATGGCAGATGAGAGAAATCTGGACAGGAATAATTCGATCATAAGATATAAAAATTAGATTTTAGTATTCAGAAATTAAAAAAAAACTGAAAAGGGTATGTATCCTTCTTTATTAAGATTTGAGGGATAAATATTCGATTACAAAGATTTGAGGGGTAAATATTCAATTAACAAAGATTTGAGGGGTATGTGAACAATTTTGCCTCTGATAAATGTTATTTTAATAATTTTGGTAATAATTTGTATCAATTCAAATATAATTAAAAAAGTAAATTTTTATATAGTCTACAAATCAAATTTTATTCAAATTGAGTGTCGTTTGATTTTGCATTGATTGTTAATTTTACGCCATTGAATTTCAAGTTGCTTGATGAACATGGAAACATGCATTACATCTCATCATTATTTGCATGATATAACGATATTAACTGCACTACGCATATCATCCCTACAAGATTGTATTTCAAATTTGAAATTTATTTTTGAACTATGTAAAAATTATCAAAATAAATGAACGTCGAGTGATCCATCCTCAAAATCCAGAGAGAAGATTTATAGCATGGATGGTCCGTAAGTATGACATTTTTATTTTAATCATAACCCTCAAACTTGTGCTTTTTATCAAAATTGCTCCGGCCACTAATCACCATCGAAAGATTAATATTTTTATCCATTTCAAGTATCATTTTTGCATTGCAAATAACAATTTATATAGTCGCACAAGTATCAAATTTTATATTTTTTTACTATTTTTTAAAATTTTAGAAAATTCTCAATCTAATTAGTTTTGGACCATCCAATTTTAAAATATCTGAAAAAAATATAAAAAATTTTCGAACAAAATATATAAATTTGTTCTTCAAGATAATTTCATTACGAAGATCATATTTAGTGTTCGGATCAATAGTTTGAAGTTTGAATAGTTAGAGTGTTGGTCGCGTTTGACGGCTAACATATTTGATTCTAGCATTACTCATTATTTTTTTTTTTATTTACCAAATACTTGGCTAAGAAACGGGGACAATTACGCGGACTTATTTGTTCTGACCAGGATTTCCAAAAGGAAAATCATAAGAATTTCTAAATTGCAATGTCAGGTGAATAACTTGGCTAGAAATTAAGTAGGGACAATGGCAATGCGAACCTTTTTTTTTTTTTTTTTTTTGGTTTTTTCTTTTAGTTTGACGAAGCTCTAGGAGACTTCCAAAACAAATCATCATAATTTTTAATCTGTGACATCAGGTGAATAACTCGGTGGAAGTACACAATGGCAATGTGGACGTATTAATATTAAAAAAAAAACCTCCAGAAGATGATGTAACAGTCGAAAAAATATATCAAGAAGGTCATAAACTAATAAATCCACTATTCTCATATTTATATTATAATTAATGAGAAAGATTCAGATTTTTCAGAAAAAAAAAAGTTGAAAATTTTAGGTTCTGTTGTCATCATCATTGGCTGAAAATTTACGCAGTAAAAACGTGAATTTCTTTCCGCTCAGCTGGCCAGTTTCTAAACCACAAAGGACTACTTTGCGGTTCGCATATACCAAAAAGTATACAAGAGATCATGTGGAAGGAAATGATCCAATGAAATTGAGCGCTACGAAGACAAGTAACGTGGTGGGATCCTCCCCTCTAACACTTGTAGCTTTCACAATTCATTCCAAAGCTTTTGGCAGCCGTACAATTCTATTATTTTTCCCTATCAACCAAATCTCCTGCTATTTCATCGATCTATCTTATTCTCGTCAATTCATATCACCATCATTCATGTCCCCACTCTGCGGCAAATAAATATGTACATATTTCTCATTTGGTTTTCTATGTCAATACTGTAGGATAGTTCTTAAATAATAATCGTATTATTATTTTGCATTATTCTTCCACATTATACTTGAATAAAATAAAAATTTATGGATAATACACGATTTATCCTATACCATTTAGGAAATTTATGAGATTTTTTATTTTCTCTGTACACATGCCACTATCTTGGTACAATATTTGCATTATTTATATATATGAATTAACTATGTCAAATTGTATTCATATAATATATAAATCACAATTTATAGAAATCAACGAATTATTCCTAAATTACAAAGTACTATATTTGCCATCGCCTAATTAGTTCATTCATATGTATGGATAATAGGATTTACGGATCAAGCCGTGCATTATTGAAAGACGTGCCTGATGGCTGATGCCCTTTTCGATTCTAATTGATGGAGTGAGAAAGAGAGGTCTAAAATGGCGTTGTCTATAAGTACCTTAAAAAGAAAGAAGAAAGTTATATTTCATGTATGTTGGTTGGAAAAGATCGAGTCCATGCACTCCAAAATTTTGCAACTTAATTAATGAAAATATTCCATGGCCATTACAATAGAAGGGGTGAAAGAGAAAGGTATAAAATTAGAGACTTCCCTAGTTTGGATTGGAAAAAAAACAAAAATCGCAAGAAAATTTTTTATGAGCGTAAGCAATTTTCTTCCGCTGTTTTTTCTCATGTGTATTTTTTAAAAATTCTGGATCAGAGAAGAAAAAAGAAAGAAAAATTTTGGTGCAGTTAATTTTGGAAATTGCTTAGGATCATCCTTAGATTCTATCATCCTCATCATCCTGAAGATTCTATCACGTATCACCCCTCCATCATCCGCATCTCTCTATCATCCTCTCATCCGGCCCATCATCCGCTCCCTCATCTGGCCCATCATCCTAAAGAGTAGTCATTCACATTTTCTTCCTTCCATCGCTTCTTCTCCTCTCTCCACAAAGCACAATTCTGAATCTACGGTTTCTCCTTCTTCATCGACTCTGTCTTGTTCGTTGAGCAAACCGATGGCCACTAGTCCACCTAATTGGGCGCTGGACACCAAAACTGCAACAACATGACTGTTGTAGTGAACAAGCTACATGTTCCAGGTTGGATCTGGTTTATATACCTGTTCAATTTTAAGTAGAACAGTTACAAATTTTAATTTTCCAGCCTATCATGTAAGAACAAAACTGCAACAACTAAGAAAATTAATTAGAACAGTCAAGACTATTAAGTAGAACACTTACACATTTTAATTATTTTTTTTTACATGATGATTACAATATTATTAACTAGGAACAACTATTCAACAAAATTATTTAGAACAGTCAAGCCTATTAAGTAGAATAGTTACACATTTTAAGTATAACAGGTTCACATTTTATTTTTCAGCATATCATGTAAGAACAAAACTACAACAACTATGCAAATTAAATAGAATAATCAGACTATTAACTAGAACTGTTACACATTTTAAGTAGAAGAGTTACAAATTTTAATTTTCTAGCCTATTATGTAAGAATAAAACTGCAACATCTATGCAAATTAAATAGAATAATCAGATTATTAACTAGAACTGTTACACATTTTAAGTAGAACAGTTACAAATTTTAATTTTCCAGCTTATCATGTAAGAACAAAACTGCAACAACTAGGAAAATTAATTAGGACAGTCAAGACTATTAAGTAGAACAGTTACACATTTTCATTAATTTTTTTTTACATGATGTTTACAATACGGGGCTGATAAGGATCAATATTATTTTTTTTATATGTTTTGACAGATACAATTTCTGTGGAGCCAGCCATTCTGCACGCACCTGTTTACAAAAAAATATGTAATTGTTCTACTTAATGTTACAAACTGTCCTAAAAAAATAACAAAATGTTCTAGTTAATGTTAGTAATAGTTTGTTAAAGTTAGAAAATATTTTAAAAAAATAACTAACTGTTCTAGTTAATATTACTAGCATTTCTAAAAAAATAAGTAACTGTTCTAGTTAACAAAGTGGGGAGGGCGGACGAACGGAAATATAGAGCGAAATCGGGGATGAGTTCCAAGTGATGATTCGAAAAACTTTCCAAAATTGAAAAGCAGTTATTAATGCGTTTCTCAAAATGAAAAATGCGTCTATGGAGCTGCTCGGGTGGATGATCAGGATGACAAAACAATTGATTTTAGTGGATTATCGTTTTGAGAGGGGATGATAGGATGACCGTTTCCCTTAATTAGAATGGATGATGCGGATGATGATTCTATTGGAAACGCGTTAGTTAGAGAGGATGATGGGGATGATGAATCTAGGGGATGATCCTTATCAGCCCCGGTTAATTTTTACTTGTGTTTAATTAGTTTTATTTTATATTTGATTAATTAGATCATCCAAATATAAGAAAAGATGAAATAGTAAAAAAAATTATTCCTTTAATTAATCATACAAACATATAAGTTATAATATATTATTTTTCTGTATTCTCCTTCCACCCCTTACCCTCTAATTAATATGTTTCCTCTCTTTTCATTTCTCTTCTCTGAACCAAACATGAGATGATTATAAATTACGGTAGCTCTTCTAGCAATGTGCACTTCTTCAAAGATGTTCATTATAAATTAAAGACCACACAATATCCTTAACATTGAACATAAAATTAAATGACGACTAATTGTAATTCTAATAAAAACAGATTTTAATTGTGAGAGAAAAGATCATGCAAGATATATAATTCACGTTAAGTTCGCACCAATAGAAGAGTAAGTTATACATTTTTACAAAAAGAACTCCGCATAAGTTCGAAGATATGCATGGACAAGTGCACAACTCGGAGTGCTTACTTGAATAATGTTTCAAATGGTATTAATATTGAGTGGGTGTTAAAGATGATAACATTGATGGTACAACTCAACAGAACAATATAAACTAAATTTGTAAATTTAAGAATTCTCTATATATTTCAACAAATATTCCTATGTCAGTAGAACACCTATCCTAGATGTTAATCTTGATTAAAGAAAATAAAATCAAAAGATTTAGAGATTTCATTCTCTACTACAAGTCGGATATTTTAGACTATTTTACATCAAACAAGTAAAATATAAAGTTATGTATCTTTTCTGTAATTCAGGTGAATTAAAAATGCCACATGAGGCGTCTTTATAAACAGTAGAAGTGTCTCCATGCTCAACGCCCCTTTAGAAATTCTTATTTGGTGATTCTCCCTATTCAAAAGTACTCAAAATTAAGCAATTACGCAGGGGGTTTGGGATCGTCTAAGAATAAAATGAGTAGTAGTTATTTAGAGTAAAAAATATTATTCCTAAACGATCAAGAATGAGTTTTTTTGGGATCTAGAGTGTTATTTTTAAGTGATACAACATCCGAAATAAATTTTTATTCCTAAAATATTTGGATCATCTTTTTAATCCGGATTAAAACATTGTCTCAGAAACCCGACTGGAGGGTCTTTTATAGACATTTAATTTAAAAATAAGTAGGGAGCCTTGACCCCCAATTTATCTTCAAAAAAAAAGTTGTCTCAATAACTTCTCAATCCTCATTAAGAAGATGATCCAAACACACTAAGAATAAAAAATTATTTTAAAATTTAGATCACTTAAATATAACACTCTACATCCAAAAATTTTATTCCTGACCGTTTAGGAATAAGATTTTTTTTACTCCGAATAACTAATTCTAATTTTATCTTTAAATCTTTAAATGGTTCAAATGCACCGGCAGAGAATACAGCTCACTACACAAAGAAATGACCCTCAACGCTATACAAAATCCGGACGCTAGTTAATGACCCGTTGGGTACTTGGTGTAAAATTACGTCAGCTCATACGTAAAAAGGCCATTCATTTTACAGTTTTTTTTTTTTCTAGAATCTTAGCTCGTCCATCTCTCCTTAACCGACTCAGGATTTTTTTTTTTTCCTTTCAGTCGAGTCCCTATTGCGACCAAGGTTCATTTTTCTTTTCCTAGAAAAATTATGTTAAAAAATAAATTTACAAACTATTGTAACAGAGTAACAGACTCAACACTTAATAAATAAAAAGATAATAGAAACGATCTCTAAATATGTTATCTAAGATTTGGATATGTTGTGTAACAACTTTAGTATAATTTAAAAGTTAATCATCAGCTATTTAACGAGCGATTGAAAATCAATAAGTCAGATTTTTGGGCATTTGATTCATAACCATATGCTCTATTTAAACTATACATCTAAATTTTATATTTTTATTTGTCTAACTCTAATTTCCACGAATTATGACGCTATGCATATATAGTTTACAGCAGAATAGTCTATTATGACGCTATGCAAATTGTTATACAAATTAAATAGCAGCCAAGGACCGAAATCCCTCAATGTGAACCTAATTGCTGCCATTATAAAAAAAATAATACAAGCAAATTAGTGAGATATCGTGGCCTGATTGTGACCTCATAAATAATACCTTACGTCGAATTAAGCACGTTTGTCAAGAGGGTGGAATGAATTTTCAATCCTCCTAATTCAAAATGGAGCAAATATTTTACAAAGCAGGAATTTAAAATCCCAGATTCCCCTGCATAGTTTTAGGTTGACCTTGACCCAGGTGTGTTGGTTTCACTTTTCTAATTTTTATTTATAGAGCATTTACTGGAAACACAGAAGAAGACCAGTCGGCCACTGACAAACAACATCATAAAGTCGTCAGATATCACCATTTAAGTTCTGCTTAATGTAATAAAGATAATTGGAACGATCAGAGTTGTATATCATGTTTTATCAAACATGCTTATTTAACAGGTGAATAGATCTTCATCAAGGAAAATGACTAAATGAGAGTTGAGAAGAAAGCAAAAATGTTGAAGAATTTTAAGGCCCATAACACTTCCATTAAATTGATAGGAAAATGCAGATGGCAATCGTAGAAGGTGAAAATCCGATAACTCTGGGCCTAATCCAACCTATATCTATTAGCTATCGCCTATATTAGCTTCTTGGTTATCCCACCAACTCTTTAATTCTCCGCGAGGGGGGAAAAAAGAAAAAGAAAAAGAAAAAGAAATCTATGGTCTCCAAACAAACCCTGCTTCCATTTCATCATTTTCTAAATTATTTTTATTTTTGTTCATTCTCTGCAGAAAGGAATTTTTATTTGAGAACATTCGCTAGCAAAGTGTATACCACATTAAATTGCCCTCTTTACCTCCTCTGTAAGACTGTAATTCGATGAAAACAAAAGAGAATTTATAAATGCTTCATCTTAAGTAACAAAGGAATCTAATTTTTGTGCATATACAAGAACTATCAAGTATGTATCTGCATTTTTTTCTACAGTAAATCACCAGATTTTTTCTGGGAATAATGGGGAATTAGATTTTTATTAGAAAAACATTTTCTGTGTCACTCAAAAATGAGAAAATTAAGAATTTTCCACTTAAAACTAACATCTTATATTTTTGCCACTATAAAATTCAATTTTTTTCTCTGATTGCCACTTTATCATTTTTAATAATATATTTAACAGTTAAATAATAAAAAAAATATAATTTACTGACCATTATACCCTCCAACACCCTGTGACACTCCGTAACCAGGTCGTTGCCACAGCATGCCGCCCGCAGCGGCGCTGCGCATGCACACAAGGCAGTCCCAAAAGTGATATGTTGGTCAATAGAGTACTTTAAAACAGTGCTATAAATTCCCAAGAATCCCTTTACATCACAATCAATTTTAGTGATTTGGACTTTGATGACACAGTTTTGATGTCTTATTTGTTTAGATTATTCATCGAGGGCAACTTTATTAGTGCACAAATGTTCCAACATGGATTGTAGCCAGAGGACTTGAATCACTTGACTACTAAGAGTACTTACTGAGGATTATTTGGCCCGTATATTTCTTTGTTAGCTATTGACACCAGAATTGATGCACCTCTGGTAGCACAATTGTAATGTTTTGATGTTTATAATGTCAGGCAGGATAGATGACTAATGATACTCACCGGGTACAAAATAAACTGATGCCAACTTTTACCGAGCTAAGACCTACTTTTTCTGCGAAATTTTTGTAACTCATCAGAACATTTCTAAATTCTTTCATTGGTTGTGTTCTCATAAGCAGTTGAAGGCGGTGTCTTGTCTTCAACAAGGTTGTTTTACTAGTTAACTAATAAGCTTAAAGTCTAATAAATTTTCATAATAGATTATAATGACATGTAGTTAATGAAGTCGACAAAAGTACTACTGATGGTGAGAGCAAAAAATATTTACACAGATGACACTAGAGGTTTAACTTTTAATTGTAAAAACCAACAAGTTACTATCTCCACAAATGACCGCTTTTTCCAGTAAAGAAATACAAAAGCACATCGCATCACAATACATCAAACAACAGGGGCAGTTGCTGGAAAATGTACATTTCTCAGAACTTCCTTATCCCGGCAATAGAATTTACAAACACAATTTCTCCTGTAATTTGCAGCCATAGATAGATATCCTATCTACCATTTTCCGAAGCCTTCACCATAAACAAGCCTTAAAACTTGTAAGCAAAATTACTTTCTGTACAGACCAAAAAAACAAAAACAAAATCCTACATCTACGCTGTGCTCAAGTACACCAATATGGGTCCCCAGTAGTTGCACCGAACTACAAACTTCACAGCGCATTCTAACTCTAACAAGGCCGCCTGACAAGATTTAGCGACGCCAACAATTGGGTTGGCCTAAGAATCACTTCTTGCAAGTGGAGCAAATTTGAATAACAGTTCTACTATTTCACAAAATGCCATTAAGAACTCTCTGGTAGTAATCATACTGCCTAGTGCGCCAGGCGTCTAAGCTGCTGCTTATGAGGGAGAGGACCAACGAGACACATTGCTGATTCATATCATAAAAACAAATCAAATTTATAATAATGTGAGATAAAATGGTAAAATATTGGCCAACTTGGGCAATGGAAGTGCCCTTAATTTATGCCTTTAAATAGGCATGTTAAGAATTCATCTAGTTCTCATGGACTGAAAGCACATGTGCTATCAATAGAAAAACATCGTGCTTCAGACCCCATCTGAATAATGTTACAGACTGAAAGATCCTTTTGTCGACAAGAAGACTGGAAATTAAAAAATACAGTAAATTACAGCATTGGGCCCAACAATCAGATATTTAGCAGAGACCAAGCTTTTAAAAAACTCCATTTCATCAGTTTTACTGCTGTTTTATCTAGGTTTTCGTTCATACCACACAATCGTTTTATCCATTTTATCACCGCACAACTGTTTTATCACCGATAAACGCTAAATCACCACCCAACCACTAAACCGCACAAATCACATTTTGAAACCTTGGCAGAGACGAAACTTCTTATTGGCCTTCAACATTGTGATATAATCAGTTGATCTAAAGGGCTAAGTTGAGAACTTGCCCTTAAACAGAAACTAAAATAAGAAACACATGATACTTCAGGGTCCATCTAAATAATTCACTCTAAACACATGCATTTAAGTACGGCTATACGGAAAATATAAATGAACAGGTCTGCATGTAGTATTCTGATTCACAGTAAAATTTGTAGATTATGGATGCATTTCCAAAAAAAAGGACAGTTTTAGAGTCCAAAATAAGATGTAGTGAACAAGAGCTACCTCTTCAGTGAGACTAAGATGGAACCTCTTTCGCAAGTTCTGTATAGTACGCGGTCCACCTTTGAAGCAAGGGAAGCCAGAATCCTAAGTAGAAAAGCCATAAGAAATTGTGTTAAGAACTTTATTCTTGGTGAAATATAAATTTGGAACCCTATATAGGCACAGTAATAATGTTACTAGAACAGTTATGCTTTGATCAAAATGGTTTTCAGGCGGGATTTCATTTGATTCAAATTGATTTCTCAGGATTTCGTTGGATCTAATAACATGGAAATTCTGATCAAATGACATCAAGTCCATTCATTTTGATAAAAAAATTTCTAATGAAATGAAATCACCTATTAAATAAGTGATTCTAATCAGCAACCAATTGTTTGAGATTTTTTTGTCTTTAAAAAAAGATCAGATGTTAAACTTAAGTGATCTAAATATTTTTTAAATTTGTATTATTTTATTTTAAGCTTATGCCTACCTGTAGCATTTCCACTAGAAGAATGATGCGCTCAGCGTGCTTACGACAAGTGAGAAAACCTTGGATGCACAACACCTCCAATCAAACCAAAATAAAGAGTTAATTTTTAAACAACCTTCATTAAATTGTCAAGACAGCATCGACAAAACTTAAATTATACCTTAAAATAATCAAAAAATTCGCTAGGTGTCCCTTCAGCATCAGAATCCATCACCTGGCAAGAAAATCAACAAAATCCTTTTATTGCCTGCAAAAATGTAAGGAAAACAAGTATTTACATGTATTTGATTTTAAAAATGCAAGTTACCAACCTCAAGAAGTTCGCGAGTGAGTTTAAACGGTGCACTCTCAAAATTCACCCCACCTGGCGAATTGGAGAGCATGAAACCAAAATCAATATGAATTATGTGGCCTTCTTCATCAATCAACAGATTTCCGTTGTGACGATCTTTTACCTGAAATTACAAAATTATCATTAATCTTGTTGGAAAAGGTAAAAAAGAAATTACCTGTATTGACATTTAAACAAGAGAGATACAAAATTCTTAAAGAATGGCAAGAAAGGATCTTCAAGTACTTATACCAAAGAATTATAAGCTGAACTCATACAATACCTGTAGTAGGTAGCACAAAATAGAATATCCCGCCATGCTTTCAACAAAGTTTCTCTGTTTAGAGCACCAGTAGTTGAACAAAATGGTCAGAAGCACAAAAGTGTACAGGAGGGGGGGGGGGAGGGTGGGATAATAAAACAGATAAACATAAATATACTGGAAATTATAATATAAGTGAAGAAGCATTTTATTTTCTAGTAATTATAAGGAAGCTACATAATTATGAGTGTAAATTGACAGTCATCTTTATCGTCACAAAATTACATTTATGTATACAGTTAAAGGTATGGCTACAGGACTAAAATTGTAGCATGGTACTGACTACTGAGTTTTGACAACTGATAATCCAAATATTGCATTATGTTGTCCTAGTGATTCAAGATGCCCATTGGCTCGATGTCCGTCTAATGAAATAAAAACTACAACAGTTTTGAACTTTTATTTCATTTATCGAAATGAGAAGAAGATAGTCATTCAACAGTATCTAATGAATCTTTCATAAATGTACTGTGAAAATACTAAAATTTCTAACTGTAGGTAATGCAAGGTATGACGATCATTCAATAATTGCGGCGTTTTGACTGTTCTATTTGTTGTTTTTGCAATATAGTCTATTTCAAATGTATGGCAATTTCTGACCTGACTGAATGCATGTGATTTCATCAAAGTTTTGTTGTTCAGATTCCAAGCCATGCCTGGTTACCAAAATATCTAGCAGTAACTACTTTAAAAAACATTTCCAAAAGCAACTATATTGTTGTCTGTCCCTAGTTGTTAAAGGTATTAAATCAATTTGATACTTGCCTTGAGATTTTAAATGTTTTCAAATTAAGCTAACAGTAAATGCAACCTTGTATGGGTATTAAGATCACATCAAACAGACCTGTGCTAGTTTGAAGTTTTGAGAATTTTCTTCATATTTAGCTATGTAGTAGTCGCGCAAGCTTGATACATTGGAAAACCTACTCTTGATGGAATGGATGGATGCCTGCAACACAGCTCAATAAGAAACACAAGTCATATATTGTTTACAAGATTGATAAGTCAAGCTATATGAAGAACATGAGAAGTTTTCAGGACAGGTTTATAATTACTCACAGTGTCAGGAATCGTTTCAATAAGAGCTGTGTAAGAAGATGTCACAAGGACCTCATATGGGCGCAACCAAAGTGGCAGCCCGGCTTCTTGATAAATATCTGGCATAATAACCAAGTATTAGAAATTTTTTAAACGAAAATATTTAAAAGAAGAATATATATTATATATATATAATAAAGAGGTAAAAAAAAAAAGAAAAATTACCATAAAAATGAGAAACAAGCTGGACAGCTAGGTGCTCCTGCCGGCAATCATCACCACTCTTTACAATTACCTGCAGTATTAGGTATCAAAACGTATATGGTCATCCAACTAAAACTTCTCCACTCAATTAAACAAAAGTTGAAGATGCCCTTACAGAGCGGAGGTCCCAGCCAGGTAATTTGCCTTGAACAGAAGACCGCCTTATTCTGTCCTTTTTGACCTCCCAGAGCTCACCTGATAAGGCATCAGTTGGCTTGGGGACACCACCATCGCTAGGCTGAGTATGACACAAGTGCAGTTAGTGAATGTGTAGAATAACCAAGTAAAGTACAGCTTTACTGCTTTAGGGAAGACATTTCATGATTCAGTACCTTTTGCAATACATCCTGTGAATCCTGGCCGGCTCCTTTTAGAGGAAGTCCAGGTGGCGCGTGTCCCTTAGCTGCAGCAGCCTGATAATTAATGAATGTAAAGAAAGCAAGAATATCAGACTTCCAGATGAGGAAGCAAATCAAGCTCTCAGATAGAGGCCTAGCAAAATTAAGTCCATGCATTCTTGTTTGTGTCTAATTTAATCAAATGAAAAAAAGCAGACAAATATAATTTCAAACTCTACATCAGATACCCATTCTCTCTCTCTCGCTCCCTCTCTCTGTCACACAAACACACACACCCACACAGAACATTTGCATGCTGAAAGATACTTCGCTGTCCCTCACACATACAGAGGACAAAGAAAGAAGACTCTCAGAGGAAAGATGGCCCACCTTTACTTCCTCAATGGCTATAGTGCTTGGAATCCTTCGGTGTTCCTTTTTCCTTCTGGGCTCCTGATCAACTCCCACATCTTCCATGCTCACCCCAGGGACAGCTGTCAGATTAACTTTTACCCACTCCATAATTTCTCCTTCATTTGACCCTTGCTCTGACTCCCTATTACTCCTAGACCGACCCAGTTTCTCAATGGAGAAGCCGACTGTCACAAACTTGACCTTTGCTTCCCACAGGTGGGCCATGGCCTGGTCGATTGCTTGAGAGGTCGATTTTAACATATTATTTGAATCATAGGTGGTTGATTCATGCCGGCTCCATAGAGGGTATGCCCAAGGGGGAGGTTTTGGTAACTGGGCATCCCCATTAGCCAAGGGAATACCTCCTTTGGACAGCTTTTGAGGGTCAGATGAAGCTTTTTTGCTGCTATAAGAAAAGCACAAAGCAAAAAACATAACTGACCAAACCAAAAAAAGGGGAAATGTTGGTCCCCTCTGAGAGATCAAAAGTTGCTAAAGACTATCATATCATAGTAGTTCTATTAGTAAGGTGAGTGCTTCACATAATTTTAAAATATTGCCTGTTTGAGGACTATAATAGCAAACAGAGAACTAAACCTCACTACAGAAGCAAGGAGAGCATGTCAACTAGAAGGTTTTCTTGTCTAAAATAAGAATATTTAGTTATTTACAGAGCTTCAAGTTCAAGGAGAGAAGTGGATAATACATTTCAAAGCCTCAATTCCCAGATACCATGAGATAATAACAAGCTAGTTCATATTCATCTGGCATTTCAAGCCAGAATATACAATAAAAGGTTCAATTTAGTTTAAATTACATCAGTAATGCACCAGAATAAAAACTGAGCAATCTATGCCTCAATTACATCCAGTGGCGTTCCTACTGCAAGAATCTGGACCATTGTGCTACCTATCAAATAATAGGGAAAATACAAAGGTTGGAGAGAACAAACCTTGGCGCCTCAGCTTTCAAAACTTCAACACAGATAAGATAAGGTGCCTTTTCCCTTGAATTAAGAAGAACAGCTTCATCTTCTGGTATATGCACGACTCTGTACATCCCCTTCCCCATGGGAAAGCACACTCCTGCTCAAACCATTTCATTTAAGAAATTTACGCATAGAACTAGCAAAAAGTCGAACTTTAAATTGATAAAGCTGTGATAAATAATATTAGAGAACACACCTCCACTTTTCTGAGAAGCAGCGAGATGCACATTGATCTCAACAAGAGACTAGAATAAGCAACAACACAAAAAAAGCTACTTCAGCTTCACAACTTATAGATGAGAAGAACAATAAATCAAAACAAAGCACGACTGAAGCACGATAAATTCTTCCTCCAAAAACACTGAACAATTTTGCAATATTTATAGTTCAAAGCTCTGAACCAGCCTCTCTAAATAATTAATAAGAGCTAAATCTCATTAAGAAGTCAAGTTTTAGTCAAGAGCCAACTTGTAGTGTATATGTATTCTTTTACATGGACAAACAAAAAAACAACCTTGAAGAAGAACAATGCTGCTTGACTTTACCTCACGTAAAGCTATTTTACGATCTTCAATAGGGAAAATGTCAACCAGCCCATATGAGGTGTCACACAATGTTTGCACAAACTCTAAAGAGGCATGGTACGTCCCTTTCCGCAGCTCTGCTATTATATTATTTGGTAAAGGTGGCTTCCCAATTTGCTTCTCTGTTTGCATTGGTGAACCAGGGTGCTTCTGTCGTTCCATAAACGAAAATAGCAAAAGAATTATATTAAAATCACAAATCATAACAGTATCATAGCGATTATGAGATTAAAGACGAGCAAGATGCAATCTATTAAAAGAGTTACTAAACAGTCTATTTATAATAATGCAGGAGGGAGCCCAATTCTAACCAGTATGGTACCAACATATAAATACTTATTTCCAAAAACTTCTGTAGAAAAGAACCAAAATCTCAAAAAAATTGAACTAATAACCATATTGCAAAAAATATATTCTAGTGCTCCTTTAAGCGCATGCTTCTACCATACCATCAATCATAGGCTTCCGTTTCTGAGAGCATTTTGCAATTCTCATTTTGCCAACTTAATTCATAGGCATTCACATATGTTACATTATCATATTCTAGATTCTAAATTCATTATCTACATATCAAAGAGTTATTATTTTATTTCTTTATTTTTTTATGTTGAAAGTCATTCCATGTGCAATGCATTTATGTACAAGGGATACAATTTTACATGCTAAAATCAACAACAATAAACAAGAGAAGAGAAGGCACATTACCTCCTTACTTTTTGAGCCAAACAGTTCCGAATCTTCAACAGAGCGATCTCTGTCACCAAACAATCGTTTGAAAAAGCTCTCGGTACCAGGACTACTCTCTAGCGTACCACCAGCTGTACTGCACTCAATAACGCTGGTACTGGCACTGTTCTTGGCCTCCTCTGGATGTACTCTAAACAATTTTCGAAATGAAAGGAACTCAGAGCTCTCTTCCTCTTCAATTCCTTTAGTAGCACTACTACTCGCATTCCTATCAGCCTCATCCTCATGCTTGTCCTTAAACAACCTTTTGAAAAAGTTCTCCTTCTCTCCTTCATCTAACACATTATTGCCATGTCCATTATTAATGCCATTGCTCCTCTCCTCTTCTCTTCTTTCTTCATTTTTGTCTTTGAAAAGCCGCTTGAAGAAGTTTTCTTCCTCCTCCGTTCTCTCTTCATTTTTATCCTTGAAGAGCCTTTTGAAGAAGCCATCTCTCTCTTCCTCCTCTAAATTCCCATTAATCTTTTCTCTGTCTTCATTTCCTCCTTCTGTTTTATCTTTAAAGAGCCTTTTAAAAAAACCACCTTCTCGTTCCTCGTCGTCAATGCTCTTACCACCCTCTTCATCTCTTTCCTCTTTCTTCTCCTCTCCCTTATCTTTAAACAAAATTCTCTTCAGAAACCCCTCTCGCTCTTCCTCATCCCCAGGTTTTTCTCTTTCTCTTTCCTTCTCCTCCTTGCTATCTCTCAGCAACCTCTTAAAGAACCCCTCTTTATCTTCTCCATCCTCCTCTTTATCTCTACTATCTCTAAGCAACCTCTTAAAGAATCCATCCTTATCTTTATCTCTATCTTTTCCATCTAGTTGCAACTCTTCTTCATCTTTTTCCATCAATTTCTTAGAAAACAAAGCATCTCTGACCCTCTGAGGCCCAATACTCAGTCTCCTGAGCAATTTATTCTCCTCTGAAGGGACAGACAAATTCTTACTACTACTATCAAGTACTGAATTTTTATTTCCCTCCTCACCAGGAGAAGCCAGGGAGAAAAGCTTCTGCTTCGAAGAACGTAATCTGTCCAAGACTGGATTGCTTTTAGGACTAGCAGGTGAAGGAGAAGGGGGTGGCGGCTTGACGAGTGGAGGCCACTCAGCACTTAGAGTAGCTGCAATCTGGCACTGCTCTTGTAATTTCACAACATCATCAACATCTCCATCTCCTTCTTCATCCTCTAGTTCAGCCATTAATATCCAATGTACCTTTAAAGCTATTCTCAGAGACTTTGAACATGCATCAATCACAAATCTGTCTAAAGAAGGAGAAGGCTTGTGCACCAGCATATAGCAGATTTGCAACATGTACGACTCGAGACCTGTTAGAGGGAGTGCATACATTCGATTACACAGGTAGTCGCGCACGCCGGCATGTTCATGCTTGTAAAGGTAGCTCACAGCAATCCATTCACAAAAAAAGGCAGAGTCGAAGAATCGAATCAGCCAGCCACTGCTACCCACTTCGCTGGACCCGACTGGACCCGACCGGGTAATCTCCCTAGGCGGCTCGTCGAGCCCGAAACGGGCCAGGCTCAGGAGCCGCACCATTAAGAAGTGGCTAGTGGTGCTTGTATCTCTCCAACATTGATAAGATGGCAAATTCGACCTAAAATGTAGAAGAAAATCTGACTAGAGCACAACGTGGGGTGGAATTGGATCTATTCTAAACCCTAGATATGCAAGTGAGATTGAGCTTCGTTTTCAAAATTATTCCCAAATTGGGGTGAACTAGATCAAGGAATTCGAAATAGAAGGTGAGGAAAACCAGATTAGATCGAGCTGAGAAGAACCAGAGATGCTTGAGAGGAATCGTGAATCGACAGTGGCGGTTGCGCAATTGATTGGGAAGGAGATCGTCAGAGTAAACCCTAACTAGCTGGGATGGGAACGGAGCTGGGGAAGAAGAAGAAGAAGAGAATTTGAATCTTTCGAGGGCTTAGGTGTAAAATTCGGTGGGGGAAGGAAGAGAGAGGGAGAGACAGGTGTTTCAATTGGCGTGTATTGACTAGATTTTCTCCGACTTATTTTTCAAATATTTTGTTCTCCTCCGCCAGCGTCGTCGGTCGGTCGGGGAGAGAAGAAAGAAGAGGGAAAAAGAAACGCTGCTGGGGTCGGATTCGGTCGGATTCTCTGTGAAATTAACCGTTTTTGACCCGGTATGATGGGAAAACTGCGTGGTAGTTGCAAGGTTGGGACTAAGATTATGACCCGGTATATGGAAACCAGTACAGATGATGTGATTGAAGCTCGGGATTGGGGCATTTTTTACGACGCGCAGCGGATGCTCGAGCAAAGCGATTGGACCGTATTGTAAAATTAAGTTCCACCGATTTACTGTGTTATTGTTCTCTTAATTAATTTTGAATTTTAATAACATTTCATGCACTTTCATTCTTCTTTCTTTTAGTTCCAAAAAAAAAAAAAAAAAACTAGTGTTGTAATTGCTCTTCGTTTAAATCCTTTTTGTTATTGTGAGTGAGCATTAACAAGATAATAAAATTTAAATAATATCATTGATATAAATACGTAATATGATTTAAGTAATATGATTGGTATAAATAAGTAATATGATATAATTTAGAGCGTAATATCAGTAATATAATTCATCCATCGATGTATTCGAATTTATCCTATATTTATCCAAATTAATCCAAATTCTTCGTGGTATATATTAGTGTGTCTGTTAATATTTTGAACATCCTTGATAAAATATTATGTAATTGTTTTTTCGAATATTTGATAGCATTAGTAAATAATGTTATTGTATACTTAAGTTGTTATTCCTAATAAATTATGATTTAATTTCGAAGACATTTGGTGATTTTCTTTTTATAATTTCAATTTCATGTGATTCATTATGTTGAAAATGGTCAAATTTTTACTATTTTATTAAACTTGCAGTTGGCTACTGGCCAACATGCCTTGGAAAAAATTATCAAACTGATAAAAATTAAGTTTGTTCATTTTTTGAAAACTTCTTTGACATAAATGATCATTGAAAATAATTTATTTGGATTTTCTGAATTTTAAGTCATTTTCATGAGTTTTCTTCGAATTTTAGACAAAATGCTACGTTTCTTCGTCTACTTCTTCATACTTCATATTCTTCACCTAAAATTATAGAAGGTGACGAGAATTTAGAGGCAATGTATATTCAGCAATTGAAAATAGAAAAATAAGAGCGAAAGATGATGATATAACTTACTGCATTTCATTCGATATTTTTTCTTGTTGAATTGGCATGATAGGATTCTTTATAATAGAAATAAATCAAATTCCTATACTTATATAAGCATCAATCAAAGATTGTAAAAGTTTCAATTGAAGAGTGTATCTAACTCCTTACGTACGACCTACATCATTGATTTTTGTACTTTGATTGAACATGTGGTACACATGTTAATTCCAAGACTGTGGATTCAAATGTAAAATTTCAAGTGTGCATTTATTTTTCAAAAATAAGGAAAAAAAATTATGGACAATATTTAACAAATTAAAAAACAGGGAAATCCATTACAATTTGCAGCATATCCAAATGCAAACCTTTATTTTTGTTAAATAATTTCATTTAATATTCAACATTACACAAAAATTAAAAAAATAATGTATTAAGTCAGAACATGTTCATTACGATGCCGCACATTGGATGGGTGCGTTTTCTAGTCACCATTCAATCATTCTAACCTTCAAAAGATAGGAAGAACCGAAGAACTGAGGGATAATTCATAGTGTGATTAATGGAGCGGCTACACTTAATAATTCATGACTTACTGCTAATGTTTTTGGTAATTCGAGCTTCTCTATATATAAATCAAAATCAGACACATTCATTTCTTCCTTAAAGACATTCTATCAACATTTTTTTATCGAATGCAAAACAAATTCAAATTCGATTTCGAAGTGCAATATTGAAATGTGAATTTATCAATTAGATTATTTATTTTCCATAATTTACGTACATATTAGATGAACTATGAAATATATAATTTTTTTCGTCATGAGTGAATCTAACTATCATATTATAAATATTTACATCAATATTCTCATCTCACTATTAGCTATCCAATATACATCAACTCGAACGAAGAAAAGTGGAATAAAAAGGATATTAATATTTAACGGATAAAATTTTTCAATGAAAATAGAATAAATCAGATTAATACTTAACGAAGAAATGCAAATAATGCATTATACAAATGAACTTTATATGTAACAGCGAATTCTTAAGTCATAACGTAATGTGACGTGTCGGTTGACATGTGTCTCTTAAATTCTTTCCAGTCTGAGAAGATATGGCAAAAATTTCCGAGCTTAGTTCAACTTTTAGTAGATTTTTTTATCAGCTTAATTTAAGTTCAAGTTCCAAATATTTTTGGTTGGCTCCCTTGAATTCAACTCGAAACAATTCAGTATATGATTATATTATCGACAATTCATTACTTAATTTGATACATAATATACTTATTTATTTGAGGTATTAATATTAGATATTGTCAAAATTATATTATAAAATAATTAAAATATTAGAAAGTAATTAAATATAATTTGGAAACCAATAAATAAATATTTATTAATCACACTTTACTTATTTTAAATAAGGTAAGTTTCTGTTTATGACTCTACAACTGGGTTGAAACTCGCATCAATTCGTGTTCTCCAGACTGAAAATGTCAGGCTGGACCAGCTTCGTTGAAGCTCAATTGCCGCTAGTCCTAGTATAATAACTTAAGAAAAAACCATTGAGGAAACCCTTCTTTTACGCCTAGCAATGGCGGGAAACGGGAAGGATCGGAGACTTCACGCCAGAACAACTCCAGCCTATTTCCGATTTCGCCCCTCCTCATTATTTCTTCTTTCCATTCTAGTCCTCCTCGGAATATTCACAGTCGCGCTCTTCCTCTCTCAGCGCCAGATCTCAGCCGTCGATCGGGATCCCTTTTCACGCTCCCACCTTTTCCAGGTACGTACGAACGCCGCAGGAACATTTGGGCTTTGTGTTAACTTTTTCCATTGGATGATTGGATGTAAATTTTAGGTGTCAGAAGAGAAACTCTGGGGTTCTTCCTTGGGATATGGTTATCATCCCTGCGTCAAACCAACCTCTAAATATTCAGGTTTTTTCTTTTTATTTTTATCATTACTGTTTCTCATTCACCAGCTGTTCAAGTACTGATAAATTATTTTTATATTTTTTAATGGTTAATGCTAATGCTCCAGAGATAGTTTTCATGCTATTAGTATAAAAAATAAATAAAATGTATGGTTTTCTGATATTACTTTTTTTTTTTTTTTTTTTTTTAAAAATCACAGCCCCAGAAGATTGGGATCGGTACATAACTGTCAAAAGTAATGGAGGTCTCAACCAAATGCGCACTGGTGTAAGTTTATGTAGTGTTCACTAGATAGTCACTATCTAGAATTTCTAAAAAAAGTTTATGTAGTGTTATCACCATCAAAGAAATGCTGATTTGTATGGTTAAAATAATTATGAGATGTTTTAATTTACTGTAAATTATTTTATTTATTCAGATATCTGATATGGTTTCTGTGGCTCGTCTGATGAATGCAACATTAGTCATTCCCCAGTTAGATAAGCGCTCCTTTTGGCAAGATACCAGGTTTCATCTGTAAACATTTTTGGTGCTAAAATAGAAGGTTTAAGCTAAGACCGGTCAATGTGTGAACTGTAAAGTTGCACAATATAACATGCTATTTGTTTTATGGAAATAAGCTTAATGTTTTCTAAGAGCATTTTTTGTATATAAATTACACGTGTGTTTCATAAGCATGGCTAATTTCCAGAATTTGTGTCGGTAACTACAAAACTATTCTTTCATCCTTATTCCATTTTATGCCATTTAAGTAGAATATTGGAGGTTGGTTAATGCTTGTGTTGGATAGTTACTTTTTGATTGAAAGTTCTCCTTATGAACAAAAAAGAAACATTATAATGTTAACTCCACTATGATTTTTTATCCATATATGTTTGAAATATATAGTAAAGGATGACAACCTTAAAATGGGGAATTTGCAACTAAAATGGCAATTGTGACTCTGACTTCTGGAATGTAAAGCCCGAGGCATAAAATTGGAATTACTTCAGTGCCCTTTCCATAAGTTACACTTAGCTGTTGCGAAATTCTCTATAATCTGAGGGCGATTGAAACTTCTATGCAGCACATTTGAGGATATTTTTGATGAGGCATATTTCATAGAAACCCTAAAAGGAGATATTCGAGTGGCCAAAGAACTGCCAAAGGAACTAGAGTCTGCACCACGGGCCCGCAAGCACTTCACTTCGTGGTCAGGTTCAGCTTACTATGAGGAAATGACACGACTTTTTAAGGATAATAAGGTATCCAATTTTTGTGAATTTTTCTGAATGCTTTTTAAAGCATGGAAGTGGCATTTTACCTCAATGAACAAGAAACTAACAGAATTATAAGGTAGATGCTTGACCATGCTTTCATAATATGAGCGATTCGTTGTCATGGAAAGCAACCTATATATAATACCTGCAGATAAAGAGATTTAAAATTATTGTTAGTATAGGCAATCTTCCTGGGTTATAACTTGTGAGATAGATGCTCGACCAATTGTTCATTATTTCTGTGATTATATTAGGTGTGCACTGAAATGACCATATATGGTTTAAACCTGCAAATAAGAGGATAATGATTAGATACCCTGCATATCATTTAGTTGAATGATGCCTGGTGCTCTGTCATCCTGTCTTTCCATAGACAAGTTAGGAAAATACAGATAACTTGGGAATCATTGGAAATAAATCTGGACCAATATTGAAGAGTGTTTTTTTGCTTTTAGGAGTATAAATAATAATACTACAAGATATTTGAGTGCAGAAAGGGTAAACATTCAAAGCATTTTAAGTGTATTTTTTTTTTATTGTTCTAGGTGATCCATGTGCCGAAATCAGATTCACGATTAGCTAATAACGACCTCCCATTAGATATCCAAAGGTTGAGGTGTCGCACCCTCTATCAGGCACTGCGATTTGCGTCTCCAATTGAGACCCTTGGAAAGGTTCACCTAATATCAATTTACTATAGTTTTTTCTATGGTAATATGCATGATAGATACCCTAAACTTTTACCCTGGAAAAGTTCCCCTACTACGGTATTCTTGAATGGCCATTTTGCCCCCTCAAGTTCAAAATGCTTTAATGACCGTAATACTTGCGGCATCATAAGCACAGAGCACAAGAATTATACTTGAAAATTGAAATACATATAATTAAACAAGAATTGCAATTAGAATAGGACCTCAGAGAACAACAAGTGAAGCAAAATAGGTTCATTACTATGACTTGTTATAAAATTGAGAGAAGTGTCAGGGTCAAGTCTAGGCTCTGAGTCGGGTAAAACCACTGACAGGACAGAAGCTAGTGGCACAGCTGCAATCAAAGGGTAGATATATAGCGCTTCATCTTCGCTATGAGAAAGATATGCTCTCATTTACTGGTTGTACCTATGGCTTGACTAATCAAGAAGCTGAAGAGCTTAAAGTAATGAGGTATTAACTAAAAGCTTCTTCTTTTTCTTTTCTTTTTTTTTACTGGCACTCAATGATTTGTTTTTATATAATTTAATAGTTTATGAGGCACAAAATTGCAAAATGCTGTTTTATTGTGCACTATGTGGCTGATTTTTGTGTTATGTTCAGAGAAACTACAAATCATTGGAAGATGAAAGGCATAAACTCGACGGAACAACGCATTGGTGGTTTTTGCCCATTAACCCCTAAGGAAGTTGGCATTTTCTTAAAGGCTCTTGGTTATCCCAAATCGACGTGGATTTATCTTGCAGCTGGTGAAATTTATGGTGGCGATGCTTACCTCTCTGACTTGCGATCTTATTTCCCAAACTTGGTCACCAAGGTTTGTTTCTTTAGTTTTTGATGTGTTTCGTGCATTGTCCCAGACTTCACTACACCAAACATATTTGAGCATCCTTGGGGGGTTATGCTTATAGAATGTAATCATTTGATAATAGCTTTCTGTATATCTTTATACTCGTCGATCTAGGCCTGGCATCGTGTAATTCTGTTTGGCTTCAGTGTGGTTGAACTTAGCTCAGAAAGAAAGGTTGATTAGTTTAGTCACTGGATTGTTAATATTCAACAGATTATCCTGCTTTAATACATACAAGTTCAATGAGGGATCGTATTTGCAGTTGTTTAAAACAAAATGGGCCACTGATTACTAATGTGCTTAGTTGCTAAACAGCATTTATTTAATGTTATCTTTGTGTAGGAGATGCTGGTACAAAAGAAAGAGCTTCAGAAATTCATGAAGCATGCCTCTCAGGCCGCAGCCCTTGACTACATAATATCTGTAGAGAGTGATGTTTTTGTCCCTTCTTATACAGGTAACATGGCAAGGGCTGTTGAGGGGCATAGGCGATTTTTGGGGCATCGGAAGACCATTACCCCTGATAGGTATTTCTTTGGGTCTTTCCATTTCAATTCTCAGTTCTCTATGAATTTACAACTTAGCGTTGTGTATTTTGAAAGTGTTCATGTAGTATTGCAAGATGCCGTCAATACTAGTTGTTTCTTCTGGCACTGGTGGGACTGCAGTTTAGTTCTAATAAAATAACATAAATTGCCTTAGAAATACTTGCTTGGTTAATTAATTTTTTGTGTTCTCTTTTTTTTTTTTAACAGTTTGCAACTGGCCTCTGACTGTTACTTGCAGGAATTCCTTCCCTTAGTTCTATTAACATAATAACAGGACTTATCATTTAGTTCAATAGATGTCTGTCATGTGTCTTGGGCATCATTAATGATGCAACTTAGTGCTAGCAATTAGCAAAAATAGATGTCCGCAACTTTAGTATGGAAACGAGATATATTTTGGAGTAGATTACTAGAATTAAAAGCATTTTTACCATATTTTTGCAATTTTTGCATTGTGATTCTCAAGTAGGGTTGGTTTTATTAAGGAATATATTCTTTTGGCCCACAAAGAGAGTTTCATACTTTTTTCCTTTTTTGGGGGAAAGTTTATGGTAGTTATCTTTTCTTCTAACAAATTCTTTTATTGATGTCAAATTATGGATGTTTGTAACTAAATTTTGTCATAATAAACTTGATACATAAATATTGTAGGAAAGGATTGGTAGAGCTCTTTGATTTGATAGAAAAAGGAGAGATAGAGGAGGGGCCACAACTATCATCTTTGGTCAGTCAGATGCACAGATACAGGTACTAGATACTTACCTTTGTGCAACTTTTACTTTATAATTTATTTTAGACAAGGGATCAGTAAGGAGGTTTATAGGCAATTCATGGTACTTATGAAAAAACTTGCTATTTTTCATATATTACTGATACCCAGTAAAGGTTAGCAGATGATAAGTATATATATATTTTTTTGGATTGCAGTTACTATCTTAGTAAACATCAATGGACAGTTATTATTATTTTGAATAAAATTAGGTAGTCTAAAACTAGTCCATATATAATATAAGGACCAAAAGCTAAATGTTTTTCATTGTGGGATCTACTAGTTCCCACAGCTCAGCTATGTAGATAAACCTTACAACCACCTTACGGTGTATGATTCTTTGACGGGGTCTTGGTGCTATTAAAGCTGTATATTTTATGTTTTCGTAGGCAAGGTGCACCAAGGAAAAGATATGGATCTTTACCGGGCAGCAAAGGTCGGGCCCGCCTTAGAACAGAGGAATCCTTTTACGAGAACCCTCTGCCTGAGTGTATATGTCTCACTAAGAATCATTAGTTCATTTTGTGTACAGGATTAAGTTGTTTCTAGGGCCTCTAATATTCTTCATAGTTTTTTGTTAAGTTTAATTTTGTAGACTGAATTTTGGACGTGAGTGCATTTGAGTTAGCTCTCCATTAGGCTTATATGAGAAGCAACTAAAAGCAGTTGCTCGTTTAAATTCATTTTATGTTCTGTATAACATAAATATTACAAACTCCATGAGATGAAAAGAAACCAACCCTGCTAGGCTTCCGTACATACTAAAATGCTGCTCCAGATTATTGTACTTCTCACTATACATGTGTCCCCTAACTGATCACGCTCATTCCCAAAAAAGGGAAAATAATGCATGCGGTACTAAATACTGTGTAGAGATACGCTCCATTTCATTGTCCTTAGACAATATAAATGTAAGTTTTTAACTTAAACGACCCGGAATGATTTTGCTATCTCCTTCAAATCTTTGTAGTGCTTCTTCCATTGAAGACCTACAAAAGAGGATAAAAGATGCTCCTCAGGTTTTCAGTTATACAACAAACACCAAGGACTAAAAGTTTTGCCTGAATGCTAAAATCTGAGCAGGTACATGTCAGTTCAGTATTGCAATTGAAAGTTTATCTTAGAGCTATACTGGTAGTGTTGCATCAAAATCAACATCCAAAACCGTGCAGTTTGATAGACAATATTACCTGAGCCAGTAACATTGAACAAGTAAAGTCTGTTGCCAGCAGCTGTAGCAGTGATCAGTGCATGAGGCGATTCAATTTCAAATTGGTAGTACATCCTGCCAGAGTGCTCAGCTGTTTCCATGGACGAAACCTTCCCTTCAACATTTTCTCCCACCACTTCCGGCCCAAATGCATCTATCACTCTCTCTGGTGGTCCAATTTGCTCAATTGTTGCGTCATCAAGATCTATTTATCATAAAATACATCCTCATAAAAGCTTAATTATTTCTTTTCCTAAAATATAATGTTTATTGTCAATTCAAAAACTTTTAATAGATCTTAATTTCTGGAAAAGTATGAAAGTTTCTCATAGATATAATTATTTGCTGTAATTCCAGGGTACTGGTCCAAGTGCGGCTAGTACTAAATTGTAATTTTAATGTTGTTCCTTATTCTGCCTAATCTCACAACAAAATTCACAAAGGTTTTGTTGCTGCCTCATGTTTAGGTTGTGATACAATATACCAGCTTGCTTCACTAGATGGTGCTGAGGGCAGAGTGCTAGTACTAGTTTGGATAGTTACCCTAGTGTGCTTAACCAAAGCAACAGTCTAACTGTTAATAAAGAATTCGTTAAATCAAATGTAAATTTTTAATATACAAAAAGGTTCTTACCGGCAAACCTACGAACAGGAGCTACAATAACAAACAGACGGCCTTCTTTAGGGCTTGCGAACCTCAAGTCGATCTCAGTCCCACCAAGATCTGCTATTGACACTGGAACCTAATCCAAAGTAGAGGATCAGAAAAGTCACAATCTGATTGAATGGATAAACACTACTCTCCTTTTCTATACTTCAAGAACTAGTACATCTTTATTAACACATCTTTTTTTCTTTTCCCTTCCATTTATGAAACCAAAAATGTACAAAATACCTCCTCCCAGCCGTCAGGAACTTTGAAACTGTAAGGTATAATGGGACTCCAACCGACCCCATGGCCTCCAGATTTGTCATCAGGCCGACGATATGTACGAAAACCTGTCTGAAACATTTTGATTTAGTTATTTATCACTTGCAATTAGTAGAGAAACACCCTATATGATATTAGATATGACTATTGAACAAATATGAAATAAACCAACCTCTTTCATCAGGGTCGGATAAGCCCGGAATTCTCCCAGCTAAGAGGCCTTGCTTCACTGCCAGTGCTTCTCCTGTGCAACCAAGTAGAGACAATGAAGACGCCATTAAAAATCCAGAAATCAATGCATTTCTCCTCCTTATTTTCTTGTCTCCTTCTCCCACAATATTAGATCCATTGTTCCTCTTTTCTGCTCTAGCACACAGTTCAGATCTTCCGAAGCCTCTAATTTGCTCTAATCTTTTTGACTCTTTAAAACAGAAGCAAGGACTTGAAACAAGAGCTGTGTTCATCTTTTCTTCTTTCTTCTGTTGTTTCCTGAAACTTTTCAATTTGGGTTTTCTACTAGAGGCTTTTACTGTGCACAACTTGGAGGTGAACTGAAGTGGTGTTGGGGAGTATTTCAGCTTTTTTGTGATAATCTCTTTCTCTCTTGGTTTCACTTGTTCTGGCCTTCAATTAAATTTGCTGTTATGTTAGAATTATAAGAACCACAAATTATGGATGGTTAGCAGGGAGCCAGGGGAGAAATAAAAAGAAGGTTCCAGTTCCAATGTTCCATCTATGGAGAGAAAATAACATTGCCAAAAGTAATTTGGGCTCAGCCCAGGTTTTCATGTGGGCTGTGTTATCTCATGCTACGCGATTCTAAAAATCCAAGCAGCCTACGTTTCCTTTGGTTTCTTATAGCTAATCATTAATCAAGTTACTGTTTTTTTTTGAGGGCCAGCTAATCAAGTTACTGTTATTCCTTTCTTTTTCTCTTATATCGAATTGAATCAAAAAATTAATCAAAGAATAAATAAATCATGCTATTACACAATTTTTGATGACTTTATATTTAAATGAGGCAACAGCTAAAGAAAAAAAAAGAAAATCTTATTATCCATGTCGTTCCGTGGTTCTGTTATGTGTTTGGATAGCACAAGAATAACTCTTCTTAAGGTTTTAAAGAAAATAAAAGTAGATCCGTTCTTCAATATTTCCAAAGACTTCAAATATAAAAGAAGCAGCAGTTAAAAAACAACCCCACTATGCTATGATTCCTTTCTTTTCTATTTTGTTGTTTTTGTGGGGGAAATTAGATCCATCATCCATGCCACTCTAAAGTTGCAAAATTAGAAAAATGCCACCCTAAACTTGATTATTAGAAAAATAGCACTCTAAATCTATTTTATTGAGATATTTGCCATAAATATACTGTATTTGAAAATATACTTTTGTATTTACTAATATACCCTTCCTCTTCTTCTTCTTTTCCTTTCTCTGTTCGTCTCTTCATCCTTTTTTCCTTGGTTATTCTCTTTCGAGCCAAGTTATCTGGTGGGAGCAGTAACAATACTATGAAAATAATTTCGTATTTGATGGAGCAATTTAATTTTTAGTTAAATGGGTCCAACAAATATACTACTTTTTCCATTGAAGACCCCCACAAACCCCCACAAAGTAACAAGAAAGTAACAAACAGATCTTGAGAAATTCGGTCAAAAGACTTGAAAGATTGAAAAATATTATATATATATATATATATATATATATATATATATATATATATATATATATATATATATATATATATATATATATATATATATATATGGGTTCTCTGCATGTACGTACAAGGTCTGATAGTAATAATCTCATCTACGACTACGAGCAAAAGAAGTACGATTACGAAGAAATAAAGGACACGAGAAAGGAAAAGGCAAGAGGAAGAGTAAGGGCACATTAGTAAATACAAAAGTATATTTTAAAATACAGTATATTTGTGGCAAATATCTGAATAAAATAGATTTAAAGTGGCATTTTTTTAAGAGAGAAGTTTGAGATGGCATTTTTCTAATTTTACAACTTTAGACTGGCATGGACCTAATTTTCCCTTTGTGTTAAATTCTGAAAAGTATCAAGCGTGGATGAAGGTCCTCTGGTACACCACAGCTTGTAGAGCTCTCGGGGAGCGAACTAGCGAGTCTTCTTGCACTCTCTGAATAGTTTTGGAACCTCTCATTCATTTCAATCTTGTCTCTTGTTTTGTTTTTACCATTGACGATTTGTCGGTTTTGCATGTTCAGGCCTTGCATTGTTATGAAATCATGGTTCTCCTCAAAACGGAAGTGCTTGACAGCGCGATTACGGAAAGTCCAGTTGCCTGTAACCCAGTCAAAGCTATAGAAGGATAGGAAATGGTGTCCATAAGTTGCGATGAATTTAATCGAAGAGAGAATGAAGTTAAACTCTTCTCTTGGCATGTAGTATGGGAAACTGATCCGTGTCCATCCAGGCTTTATCCCATTATATCCCTGTAATGAAAAATAGCGCGTAATAATTGGTCAGTAAATCTACAAAACTTAAAATATTTAAACAAAAATAATGAAATATATATACCCTATTTTGCTGGTATGTTTGGGATTAATGTAATAAAAAAAATTAGAAAAGGTTCAAGCTCAAAAAATTGCTTCAAAATGTTGGAAAAGTATGAGTTACCAACTTTTGAAATCAACACACAGAGCTCACATAAAAGTCTAGCTAAGAAAAAGTTATAAGAAAAAAGAAATAAAATCTATAGATATTTGACAGACCAGCTTGATGGCTGATCTAATGCAAAGGGATAGCTCCTCGTCCACATCAAGCAAGTAATGTCCGTATGGACCAGCACAGGCACAACCGCCTCTTGCCTGAATACCGAACAAATCACACAATAACTTGGCGACGAATCGACCATGTAGTGGCTTGTCTGTGTTAGAACTAAAAGTAGCATCATGCATCACATCATCATCTGAAGTACTAGAATCCATATTCTCATCTGAGCCAGGATACACTAAGAATGAGAAAATTGGGAGCCGGTCAACCTTAGTGTTGCCTAAGATGACAATATTTGGATGCAATGAGAGTTGCTCGATTGCTTCTTTAGCAAAAGCATGTTCGCGAAGCTTGATCAGGTCATATCCTATGTATTCTTTCACCCAGAATGCCAGTGCTGTTCGGACCTTTTGTATGATAGGCGGGGTCCCAAAATCCTCTCTCTCTTCGATGTCGTCATAATATAGCGTGTCCTGTTAAATCAAAACTTGAGTAATTCATTCATTGCTTCTATACGCATACATATATGTTGAAATTTTTTTCTGCATGTGTGCTTTCTGTTTTTGCCATATTTGAAGTTTTGAACTTCACAGTTGATTTGAGGTAAACTTCAAGTGTGTGAAAAGCTTGTTAAGATTAGGAAAAATATGTCTCTTAAGTCTTTATCCACAGGTCAAACTTACATGTAGCTAAGCAACTTTTAAGTATGAGTTGTACTTAGTAAAAAAATATACCTTCTCCTCGAAGTTATTGACATAGGCCACAGTACCCCCGCCACAGGAGGAAGGTGCAGAAGATCTGAGCTGGTAGAGAGATTTGTTCATGAGTAAAATTCCAGGAGTTCCCGGACCTCCAACAAATTTATGCGGGCTAAGAAATACTGCATCATAACCCTCTATATCTCCTGACCTCATGTCTATCTCCACATATGGCCCACTATATCATAAAAGGGGAAAATAAAATCAGGGTAATTTTGAGAAAGAATATTGGCAAGTGTATTAGTTTATCATTCAATTGTTTGCAGCGAGTCAGGTATTGCTTTCTGAAATCGGAGGGTTACCTAGCTATGTGTTAATTTTTCAAATCTTTTTTCAAAATAGCTGGATGCCTGGATACCAGATTAATACTTGGGCAAGCAATATCAAAATTATTGAGAATGAATTCATGTTCATGTGATACTCCTAGCATCTGTTTTTTTTTTCTTTTATATTTTCTTATTTTTAAATGAACATGAGATTTTAAACTAATATCCACGTTTCTGTTCTAATATGCTTCAGAACTTGAATAGTACAAAACGTATATACTTGGGAGTTGACATAAGGAGACAGATGATGTATTTCATCAGATATTAAAGTAAACAGATCTAAGTTAATATAATGACTAATTAAACAACGAACACGTAGAAGATTGTGATCTTTGTAGAAATTTTGGGCTTCTTTTCTTATTAGAAGCAAGAATTTAGGTTTTGGAGTTAAAGAAGTCAAACGCTCTCGCTTTCAAAGAGGTAAGAAGGATGACTTCTATGTTATATGTTTCTTGATTGTAGTATATATTTGGAAGAAAAATGTGAGATTGAAATAATTAAGTGGCTTAGTACTATGAGGCTCCTCCTTGGCTATATATGGAGATCAGTTTGTTTATTTGATTCATTGACAACTATAACCATATATTCATGTTATATATGAGTATAATGTGAACATATATATATGAATCGGTCAATACAGACATTCTTAACAAATTAATATACATCTAATTAAAGAGAATTTTTCATGATTGTCTCCTCTCCAAGTGGCATATATTGATGGTTTGGTAATAATTAAAACAATGATGATGAACATATACATATTTCATCCAAGTATAAGTTATTAGGCCTCGAGTTTGAGAGTTGAGAGACCACAAGAAACCTTTAGCCTGTAAAAGTCAAAACTCAAACAAAATGCATTTCCCGCGTTTCTGCACAATTTCTACGTACAGTCAACTTATAATTCTTTCAGTTCAGTTTGGTGCATGAAATTAAAAATCCTGATTGGGAATATATAAGAGATCTGCGGCAGTTTTAACTAATAAGGTACGTGAGAGTGTTACTTTAATTAACGATTAATTGGACGGTTGGAGTGTTGGACCCATACTTAGCTGTGTCATCAGGAAATTAAAATTTTAATTACTTCACCAAAGACAAAATGTTTTTAGATGCTCCAGCTCCAGCATGAAATATTAATTAAATCTTTGAATAGTGCATTCTGGTGTCCAGCTGATTACAAATTTTATTGATTGGCCTAGTTGACTGTTAAACTCAACTATGACATATTTTTCTCGTATATATATTAGAGTAATTTCCTTCCTTCTGCCTACTTTACACGCTAAGGAAAATGACAGTGCATTCAGAATAGTAAATTTAGCGGTGCTAAGTGCTAACTTTGTTGATTAGTAGTAAAGACTATTAAAATCTTGCCATAACTGATTTGAAATTACTGTAGCATGAGATGCCATGCATGTCAACTAAAAGGACAAAACTATGGTATGCGCTATACTGATTTGTATTCTGCAATGAATGATAAGGAAAAAAATGCCACTACTTCCTTCAATATGGCTAATCCAAAAGGAAAAATATTACCTTGCAGCAAAGTCAAAGCATGCGAAGGCACCGTGCTCATGAAGAAGCCGTGCTATTGCCCGTGTATCGACAATAATCCCTGTGACGTTGCTACAAGCTGAAAAAGAGCCTAGCATGGGTCGGTTTGCATACTTTGGGCTCACCAACTGGGACTTCAACGCCTCCAAATCAACCAGGCCATTTTCGTCCAATCCGATCTCAACTATCTCAGCGGTGCTATTTCGCCATGAAAGAAGATTCGAGTGGTGCTCGTACGGCCCTGTGAACACAACCCATCTCTCTTCCTCTTTCAGCATTTGCACTACACGATCTCGAAGGATAGATGGAACAGCTATTCCCATCACTTCTTGGAGGCGTTTAATGGCCCCTGAAGAGCCTGACCCACAAAAAAGGAGCACATCATCAGGCCCCGCACCCATACACCGCTTTATGTAAGAAGATGCTCTATGCACTATTGATGTCGTCTTGTCTCCCACATAACTGTCATCTGTGTGAGTGTTACCTGGACAGGAAGACAGAGTTATGATCGGTTGATCAACAATAAATTTTTTTGGATTAGATTCAAGTACATGTCTATTACTGAAGCCTTATCCAAATATTTACTTTGCATTAATTAAGTCATTTGGATTAGCAAGGGACACCAAATTGACACACTGTTTATAAGTCAGCAGTAGAGGCGTGATGAATCCATTTTACCTAATCCATTAATGAGCTCTACATTAATTGAGTACGTATAGCAAATCATTGTATCTGGTATGGCAATTAATACTATTACATGTAAGTATGTAACTAAGACTTTGCACGTACTGTAATTACACAAATTATTTTACCTTAAAAAAGCAACATTAGCATGCTTAAAAGTAGCCAATGTATATATATATGTATGAACACTTTTAGTATGGTCATGAGGTCATCCTATATATTGAACTGATTTTTTCTATATATATATTTACATTTGATTTTGCCTACCAACTTGAATCTAGCCTTGAAGAAAACATATATAGCCGTACCATAGATAGGAAGAACTTCTTGAATTATATAGTTCTCTATGTACTTTAAGCACCGGCCTGATGCGGTGTGATCAGCATACAGGAGATGCCGTTTACCGAATGGTGTCTTGAAATCTAAGCTTTTGCCGATCAGTTGAGACTGAAGCCATGCAATCCTATCTTCCATGTTCTTGTTTGTGGTCGTTGTATTATGATGTGAAGAAAATATATCTGAATCATGCGACTCATTAGGAGCCCTAATCTCCGGAGAGGTTTGATCTACACCTATGATTCTCTTAAGATAAGGCATTTCTTATCTCTTTGTTTTGGAGGTTGCTAGTATACGTATACTCTGTTTGTGATCGTTATTAATTTGTTTTCGTTTTGGTGAAGAGAAATGAATAGGGGGCCTAGCCTATTTATAGGCGCAGCAGCGCAGGTATATTTTATAGAGGTGCAATTGGGCTCAATTGTAATTGCTTTAGATGATGTAGTATTGTAGTTGAAAGGTGCAATCGGGTTTAGAATTAGTCAAACCCGTTTGGTAGTGTCAAATTTTGAAATTTCAAAATTTGAAATTTGAAACTTAAAATTTCCAAAATTTTAAATTTCAAATTTTCAACTTTAAAATTTTCAAATTTTTTAATTTCCAAAATTTCAAAATTTCAAGATTCGAATTCTAAAATGTCTAGATTAAAATGAATATTATAAGCGAATGCATTCACTTTGATCACTAACTTTAACCTATCATGCCAAACAACAGTTACTAACTTTAAGTTAGTACTAACTTTTATTAATTAAAACCTCAAACACTAACTCCAAAATGCTAACTTTAACCCTTGACCCCACTAAACTTTGAGGTTGCCAAACGACCCCTTAGGGTCCGTTTGGTAGTGCCAAATTTAGTTTGACTTCTGGATCAATGAGCTAACCTATGAGTCTTGCATCGCCAAACAACTTTGGGGTCAACAAGATTAGTACTAATTCTCTAACTTAGCAATTTCGTATCTAAGCATTCCCCAAACACCAAAAAAAAAAAACAATCATACATGAAGAGAAAAATCTTGAGAAGAAATCGCTGCCTCTTTCAAATTTTCAAAATTTTAAAATTTAAAATTTCAAATTTAAAATAATATTTAAAATTTCAAATTTTCAACTTTAAAATTTTCAAATTTTTAAATTTTCAAAATTTCAACATTCGAATTCTAAAATGTCTAGATTAAAATAAATGTTATAAGTGAATGCATTCACTTTGATCACTAACTTTAACTTATAATGCCAAACAACAGTTACTAACTTTAAGTTAATACTAACTTTTATTAATTTTAACCTCAAACTCAAACTCTAAAATGCTAACTTTAACTCTTGATCCCACTAAACTTTGAGGTTGCCAAACTGGTGAAACTACCAAACGGGCCCTAAGAGGTTAAAATATGAACAGATTAGAATTAATCTATCGTATTTAATTAGATTCGTTCAATATTCAAGCTCTTGATCAAGTATCAAATAAACTTCAAAATTTATAAAATTTATATGAATATGCATCGCTAGTTATATCGAATAAGATCAACGGTTTGGATTTGAAGTTTAAATTTTATATTTTGTAAAAGTTGTTAAAAAGTGTGTTTTGGAATATTTGGGGGCATTCAAATTGTGGGCAACTCTCGTCATATTTTAATTATGATACTAATTTGTCTTATTTTTTCATTATAGTTCAAAATAAATGAATCTTTAGAAAAAATAACACTTGAAATTTAGAAGAGAGTCATTGAAAGGATGCACTACTTCATAAAATTTTGTATTAAAAAAGAAAAGGGGTCTTGATTTTATATATATTCATTGAGAAATGCTAGTGTCCAATATATAGGACGGATGGCTCCGTCCAATACGATCGTTTTCACGTTTTAAAAATTTCAAATGACCGATCCGAACCGTTCAATATATTCTCCATATTGAAAACTTACAATAAACCAATTTTTACATTTTTTCAAAATTTTTTACTATTTTTTTGATATTTTTGAAAATTCCTGATATAAACATTATGGATCGTCCAATAACAACGATTTTCTAAAATTCAAAAAAAATAGTAAAAAAATTCGAAAAAATATAAAAATTAGTTTCTTATAAGTTTTCAATATGGAGAACATATTGAACGGTTTGGATCGGTCATTTGAAATTTAAAAACGTGAAAACGATCATATTGAACGAAGCCCATCCGTCCAATATATTGGACTCTAGCATTTCTCATATTCATTTATGCAAATTTTAAAAATACACAATATAGGCTGTGGAATTTCAAGTACTTTTCTTAAAAAGCATGTAATAATAATTAATCCAATTTTAAATTTGATCAATTTATAAGTAAATGATTACAATGTAGTTCTGATGTTGTTATATGTAGTTAGTGCATACCAGTTGCCTGATCAAATAGGTAGAATACCCAATTAGTATACATGCTATCAAAAGTTTTTTTTGGTTTGTTTTATTGAGCTAGTACTTGATAGACAATCTATCAATATTCTATTTCATTAAGTAGGGATTGACGAATTCCCAAAAAAATTTGGCTAAAATCTATTTTGTGAATAAATTATTGCATGATATTGGTAAATATATTGGTATGGCCAATGAAGGGTCGCTAGCGATTTGAATAGCTGATGATATAGTAAATGATTCTCTAGATGTAAAATTCATCTTTTAAGGATAATTTGTCATGATGTTATTAATTTGTTTAAGGAATATAAAGAAACTGAACGGCGTTGGTTCAGCAATCAAATGAGAGCAAATATTTTTGTTTCAGTTCATTACGAAATAACATTATTATTATTATTCAATTAACAATTACCCTTAGTAATTAAAAGACATACATATTATGCATATAAAAGACATTTTTTTTGCACACCAATAACAACCCATTCACACATATAAATGAAACATATATTTAGCCATCAAGGGCGGCGAAGCCGCCTCCCTTTATAGTACATAAATAAACTGATAACAACAGATAAACAAACAAATAAATGTGCTCGGATAGGACTCAACAGTCCTATGTACTGTTTGAACCCTATTTATTTTGGAATTATCTCGACGATCATTATTATGACACTTCCCTTGCCCCTCGGGCGTCGACGGCGGCTTATCTACTATACGGCCTATCTCATAGGTGCCAATATATATTTGTACCAAGTGCAATTCTGAATTAAAATTACAATTTAGTAGTTTCTATATTGAGTCTTTTATATTATTATAATTGACGAGAAAATGAAATTATATATATATTTTTGTTATATTATATTATATTATTTTATTTACTTTTTTTTTTTTTTTTTTTTTTTGCTGCTGTTATGTTGTTTTGATACGCTTTCTATATATCGGATCAGTTGATGGATGAGTTAGAAGAAAACAAATTCTCGAATATAGTTAACCTACCCCTTGTTTTTAGCAATTCTATGTTTTCACTCGTGAGATCCTTTTTTTATTTTTAACGGGTAATATGCATAATTTATACAAGGAAGAAAAAGTAAAAAGACTCAAAACAAAGAAAAATATGTAAAATAGAAGTAGAAAAAAAAAAAATAATAATTGGGAACCAAGCACTATGCAAAATGAATTGTAATTGATGCAAGTTGCCAGTCTCTCGTTAATGCCTTATCCATAATTAATTCACTCAATGTAGTTAGGGCTGCAAACAGAAGGGCTGCTTACGTTAAACCGTTTCGTTTCGCCAAAATTTTTATTTGGTCTAATTTAGCGAAACAATTAACGAAACAATAAAATAGTTTCGTCACAGTGTAAATCGCGAAAATTACGAAATTTTTGACCGTTTCATCCCTGCAAAACGATTAACGAAAAAAAAAAATAATTTCGTCTCCGTTTCTAAAGTTATGCAGCCCTAAATGTAGTCAAAGCTATCAACGGAAAATGCCTTATCCATAATTAATTCATTCAATGTAGTCAAAGCTATCAACGCAGTAGTCATTTTCTACATTGCTTATTCACTTGTTGGGTGTCTTCTAGAAGATTATTACAAAGTTATGAATGAAGAAAATTAATTTGTAAGAAGTGTTTTCAATACTGCATCAGATACCAGAAAATTTTGTTAATACCGGAAACTAGAACAGTGACCGAAACAATGGTTTACTGTATTGTGAGACAAAATACTGGAATTTAAAAAAATATCAGATTTCGACCACTCGGTTGGGATGCCTGTAAAAACACTGTTTGTAAGCAACGGGAGATTTGACTCTAATGCATGTAGTAGTCATTTTTTGACCAGAAATGATAAGTGTCATCGTTGGATTTACCATCGTTGAATAGAGGGCGCTCCATCGCGTGAGTCTCGCGTGTCGCTAGCGCTAAAGCATCTTCCTGTCTCATTTATACGTAATAAACTGAACATTGATATCCAATAAACTGAGCATATATACTTAACAAACTGAACATTTACTTACTAAATTGAAAATTTTTGAGACAAAGGAGAGGGACGCGCTAGGGGCAGAGTCAGAAAATTTTTTAGTTCAACCGAATCTGTTCCTGACCCATTCTAATTTTTTCATGTATTTTTTGTCCAGTTCGTGACCGCTTCTATTTCCAGATGCACCTATTAAAAAACTGAAAATTAATACTTAATAAATTAAACATTTACATACAATAAACTGAACATTTGTACTGAATAAAATGAACATTTGTACTTACTAAACTAAATATTTATACTTAATAAAATGAATTTTTTTGCTTATAGAAATTTTGTATTTTTTTACAACTAACTGAACATTTATACTTAATTAACAGAACATTTGTACTTACCCAACTGAACATTTGGGTAAGAAATAAAAAAAACAAAAAAACATATTGAACACAATGAATAATTATAACAGAAGGTAAACATTTATATCTAATAAAGTGAACACTTATGACAACGGAGTGAACGAAAAAAACAGACGCTAGGTGAGGGGACCATCGAGAGAGCGCTGCTCAGTGGACGATGACGTGCGATGGCATTTCTTCCGATCAAGTTAATCAATTTTTCTTTTTGACTACAGAAAAAATAATTGGGCACATCGCTTTTACATTGCGAATCTAACAATGCAGTAGCAATTTTTTTATTTTTTGCTTCTTTTTTATTTACGGAAACAAATTAAATGGCAGAGACCTACAAAAAAAAAAAAAAAAAGAGGACGGGAGATTCTATTTCAAGAAATTAAATCTCCTTTTTAGGTAAGTGCTTCCGACTTCAGAAAATTAATTTGTGCATTTAAATTATGCAAATGACATATAAAAATAAATTTTAGAAAAAGTAGTTTTTTTCGGAATCTAAAAGAAAAATTGTTTAAATTTTAAGTACTTGTCATCTAGATCCCCTGAGGAGGTACATATGAAGTCGTCCAAATTTGAATATTTAAAATATTGGTCAACTCGCTTGTATAATTGTATGCCATGAAATGCCTGACAGTTGAAGTTCTATACAATGGTCACCTTCATGTGCGGGAGCTGCCTTTCGCACGATACTAATTAATAAATCCTTACTCTACGGCCAATCTCATAGGTGCCAAATTATACTTGTATCAAGTGCAATTCTGAATTAAAATTACAATTTAGAAGTCTCTATATTAAGTCTTCTATTATTATAATTATTATAATTGATGAGAAAATTAAATTATATTTTTCTGTTATGTTTTTTATTTTTTTTATTATTATTTTTTTTTGCTGTTGTTATGTTTTTTTTATACGCTTTCTATATATCAAATCAATTGATGGATAGGTTAGAAGAAAATAAATTCTCGAATATATATAGTTAACATACCCTTCTTTTCAGCAATTCTATGTTTTTACTCATGAGATCCTTTTTTTTATTTATAACGGGTAATCTGCATAATTTATACAAGGAATTAAAAGAAAGAAAAAGTAAAAAGAAAAAAGAAAAATATGGGAAATAGGAGTAGAGAAAAGAAAATAATTGGAACCAAGCACTATTATACGAAAAAAAAAAAGAATTTTAATTGATGCAAGTTGCCAGTCTCTCATTAATGCCTTAGCCATAATTAATTCACTGAAGGTAGTCAAAGCTATCAATGAAGTAGTCATTTTCTGTATCGCTCATTCATTTGTTGGGTCTCCTAGAAGATTAGTACAAATTTATGAATGAAGAAAATTAATTTGTAAGAAGCGTTTTCAATACTGTATTGGATACTAGAAAATTTTGATAATACCGAAAGCCGGAACAGTGACCGAAACGATAGTTTACGGTATTGTAAGAGAAAATAATGAGATTTTTCGGAAAATACCAGATTTCAGCCACCTGACCGGTAGGGGTGCCGGTATTAAAAACACTGTTTGTAAGCGACGGGAGATTTGACTCTTTTGCAGTAGCCATTTTTTGACTAGAGTTGAAATAATTGGGTACATCGCTTTTCTTTTACATTCCGAATCTAGCAATGCAGTAGCCATTTTTTTTTTTTGTTTCCATTTTAATTACGGAAACAAATTAAATGGCAAAGTCCTACTTCCCAAAAAATTAAAAAGTGGATGGGATCGGAGATTCTATTTCAAGAAATTGAATCTCCTTTTTAATTAGGTAAGTCCTTCCGACTTCAGAAAATTAATTTGTAAGCATTTAAATTATGCAAATGACATATAAATAAATTTTAGTAAAATTAGCTGACTTCAGAATCCATAAGAAAATTTGTCTACAATTTAAGTGCCGGTCATCTGGATCCCCTGAGGAGCTATGAGGTCGTCCAAATTTGAATATTTTAAAATAGGTCAACTGCTCTGCTTATGAAATGTTTGACACTTTGACAGCTGGAGCCTGGAGTGCTATCAAATGGCCACCTTCGGTGCACTGAATTCCCTGACGGTCGAACTAAAAAAAAAAAAAAAAAAAAAACTTCGACGGTCGGATCTTATTTTACCACACCCAGTAATAGTAAATATTTTCAAACTGATATTAAACTCTTTAACTGTTTAGATCGACAATGTGTACTGCAACCTAACTCAACTGTAATTGAGGTTTTCTTATTTATGATAAGATATAATCATATAATAATAAAAAAATATATATAGGACTTTGAAAGACAATTTTCAGTGGTGTTACGCGGTTTTGGCATAATAATCTCTACTACTTATAAACGCATCCAAAACATAGTCAGAAAATTTTCACAAAAGAGGGTTCAAACAATTGTTAACATCATTATAGACCATTAATTTATATGATGTACGGTTTGGATTGCTATTTCAACTAAGAAGTCGACCCTTTTTACAAAAGCAAGTCATGGCGCTGATGGTAGCTAACTATTTTGCGTAGATATACATACTAAGTTCGAGTCTCCGCATCCGCATCTCTATTTTTTGCCACTTTACTTTTTTTTTTTCCGCTGCTCCCATAAGGCCATAAGGCCATAAGGCCATAAGCCCATAAACCACTTTATTTTATTTCCTCTGGTCGGCTCCCCCAAGAAAATATCACGTATCTTCCCGATCCCCTTCCCCCTCCTTTATTTCGATCCCAAAATCCACGCAAATCCTCGGAATCGGAAAGAAATATTTGTGTGATGTGCTCCCCCCTTCACCCTACCCTGGTTTCCTCTCCTTCGCGTGTGCCTAATAAGCCGAGTATGGAAGGTCGCCGCCTCTTCCTATTGGAATCGGATCTAGGTCAGAAACTAGCTCTAAATTTTAGTTCAAATTTTCATTTGGCGCTCTCTCTCACGCTCAAAATGGCTGATTTGGTAGTGCAAAATGGAAAGAGTATTCAATTTTTTTCGAATTTTCATTTGGCGCTCTCAACCACCCTAATTTTCAATTTGCCGCTCTGTATTCTGAACTTTCAGAGACTCTATTTAAACAATCGATTGCTGTCGGCAACAAAGCACTTCTCTCTAATTTCAGGTGAGCCACTGTATACACAATTCAATTTCTTTCTTTATCTCTTTTCCATTTATCTCTATGGTTTTGATTTGATGTTCTGAATACTTTTCCATTTTCATTTTTTAAAAATTTTTCAGTTTCTCATCAATTACTCTGCGTTTGAAGATAGGTAATGCCTTATTCCTATTAACTAATAACTAAATCCGATAGTTGGTCTGCGTTTGAAGGAGAAAATCGCTTAACCTTATTATCCTAATAACTGAATCAAATACTGCAATTGTTTGTTTCGGCTGGGTTTTTTTTCCTGTGTTGTCCAGTGAATCGCTTATTTGTTGGTTCATATTCATATTATGTAATTTCTTCCTTTTTTTCCTTTGTTATTTGAGTTAACCACAAAATACCAATGCCAAAATAATTCTATGTCGAAATCATTAATATAGTAGGACTTTACATTCTGTACTCAGTAAGTTATATTTTATTTTCATAGGATATGTTTAGAACCCTTGCGTCAAATTATTTATTTATTTTGAAGTAAGAAATTGGAAAATGAGAGGGCAGATTTGAGTACAGAATATATATGAGAGGGCAGATTTATTTTCACTGGCCATATCAAAATCAATGAGAGAGCAGATTTGAGTCACTATTCTTTTAGTGGTTTTAGGGTTTTTTATCTTATTCCTCATATGTCACAGTATTCAAGTTTTCCTTTTAAGCCACTTACACAATTATATATCAATGTTTTTCTTGATTTTAGGAGTTGGGGCTAATATACTATATGGCGTCATCCAACCAAATTCGTCGCATAAATGCTATAAAGGATGTGTATCCCATTACTGACATAAATGATGGTATTGATCCAATACATGAACAAGTAGGATCTCAAACTCCGCCTTCCAATAGGATCAGGTATTTCTGGCTGCCTTTATGCACTGTATTAACACATAAGCATGTATGTTAATTCAACTATTTCAACAATCAACTTTAAAGTTACTGTACTTAGTTTAAAATAGTTTATGATATCTAAATTCCATTAAATGATTTCTTATATGTCAGGTCGAAGAGAGCTGCATTGACATACAATCGTGTGGTAGAAAAGTTCACCATGCCAATATCGGCTGCCGTAAAGGAGCTGGATGTATCTACGACTACATTGAAGTTCCGATGCCGTGAACTCGGCATTCCTGATTGGCCATATCTGAAGATGAAATGCTTGGCAACCCTAGAAGCATCTGTGTCAGGTTTTGCACGCCCAGGGTCACAACACATTATTCGCCACATCAGAGATTAAATGGAGGCAACTAAGCAAGATCCGACCTTAAAAATCAGTGATGAAACCAACTTTCTTAGGCACCAAATGTATGAATTGAAAAAAAAGAGGAAGAAGAATGCCACAGGGGCTGTTTAGTGAAATTGGGTATGGGTATTGGTTGAGGAATAATATCTAATAATTAGGGTAAATCATTGTTAGTGTTTTACCAGCATTTCTGCTTATTTTAGTCTTGTTTGTTTGTTTTTGTTTCTGGAAATGATCAATAAAATTTACTATTGGCTATGTGTTATGAATATTTTTTGATAGTTTTCTTTTTGTTATAAATGAGCAAGTACCACCTATAATTTATGGTTGATTTATGTTGTTTATTATTTTTGCTTATTGCTTACTTTCAGCTGGTTTTTTGTTGCACAAATGGCAATAGAGGTAGGTTCCTCTTGGAGGGTAAAAGGATCAAATTTCACATACATGCTTAGGAAATCAGAATGTAAGGTACTTGTTTTATATTGTACTCCCTTTATTAAATCATCATATTATTTAATATTATCTCTTTACTACCTAATTAAGAATCATTTGTAATGTTTGGTTGAGTTTGATATGGAAGGTAAAGTTTGTGGAGTGACGTCAGAAGGTGAAACTGCAAAATGCAAGAAAGTCGTATGTGACGCTTCTTGCATCCCAAAGTGCTGAACCAGCTTTCAGCGTGATTGTGTCTCGGTTTTTGCTTGGTGAGACCTTCCCTGTACCAGTGTACCTCTCACTGGTACCAATCATTGGTGGTTGTGCGTTGGCTGCTGTCACTGAATTGAATTTCAATATGATAGGTAATATATGGGATTATTTTTATAATATTTATGTTATTTGTCCTGTTTTATAATTGTTTTGGTAATACTGTTTGGAAATTCAAACATTAAGAAATATTTTCTTAGTATTAAGTATGTGTATTTGAGTATCTTTGTTTATGTGGTTATGATGTTTTAGCTGTTTGTATTACAGGTCATCTGGTCCATTAAATTAACTATTATGCATTAAAAAAGCCAGATAAAACCTGACCTGACTCAAGGACATAACATCTAAATCTGACCCATTTACAAACCCCTGGGAACTACACTTATGCTTGGTTTGAAAGAAAGCTGTTCCAATTACTGTTAAGAGGAACAATGAGTTTGGATAGACGAAGAAGAGAAGTGGAGACTTGTTTTTTTTTAATGGATAGGCGAAGAAGAGAAGTGGAGAGTTATTTTTAATAGTCCCTTATAAACCCTTTTCTTACAACAATAATTCTTAGAGTTAAAGAATGGACCCTAAATGATAGAAAGTTTACACTGATAGAAAATTTACCCAAATAGCTGAAAAATACAATCACTGAAGGTTTGAGAAATTTAAGATACTATCTCTTTGTGATACCCCGAATTCTTACTGTTTCTGAATTTATTTTTTTATAAAATTGGATGTACTTTATTGGTTTTATTTTGAGTAATTTCTTGCATAAAATTTAAAATTTTAAACCTACTATTATTCTGAAATAGAAATATAAAAATTTTTATATTTCTAGATGCATGGTAAAAAGTATAATTGTATTTCTTATATTGTTTAATTGTTTTATACAAGGAAGTATGGATTTTGATTTAATGGATGAGACAATAGTTTGGTTTCCAAAAAAAAAAAAAAATCGAAAATAAAGAGGACCAGACCTCTCTTTCTCTCTCTCTTTTTCCTTCGGCCCCAACAGAGAAGAAATCGGCTCTCTTCTCTCCAAAACCGAAACCCCACCCCTCAAACTCAATCTCCCACATTCTTCCACCGTTTCACCGGATCAAAGTACCCACGTGTTCATCTCAACACCCTCTCACATTATCTACCTTCGGATCGTCAATTGGAGGCCTCTCCTCGTCGTATTCTTCGACGGAAGTTTTTCGAAAATCGAAGCAAACCCGTCGATTTTGGCCGCCCTTCGACCTAGATCACTCTGGGGCCCTCTCCATCGATTTTCAAGTGGTCTTGCAAGGTTTTTCGAGGATTAAGTTGTGAGAATCGAGAAGTAGCGAATTCGACTCCTTTCTCACGTCATTGGACTTTGGCCGAAATTGAGTAAGTATCTCTGTGAATTTGTGATATATAGCTATATTTTATAATTTCCTTGAGTTAATTATAATTTTCTTGCAAATTGAATGTGTATGGGATTTTTAGGGTTTCTCGGAAATTTCATGAAATTTGATTGATCTGTATAATCTGAGTATTGTGAATTAGCGATTGATAGAATACTTATGTTGTGATAATTGATATTTGGGGATTTCATGCATTGTTAGAATTATTCAGTATATGGTATGGCATCGATTTAAGTATTTCATTTATTTTTGGTATAAATGGTTGAATGTATATAAAGGGTAAAGATAAGATTTTTGCATGTCATGCATTGTATTGGGTAATTATTGATTATGTTGCAATATTGACTTTTATGGGTTTAAGGATTATTTTGTAAAAAGGAGATTATATTGGGTTTGGATTAGAATTTGGCATTAAACCCTAATTTATGGTCGTATCATGCATGCATCTTGCATATGAGAATTAGTTGTAGTTATTATAATTGATTGGAAAACTAAATATAATGGTTTTTACTAAATATTGCATTAGCATTTGCATAAGTAATGCATGTGAGGTTAGATATGTAATTGGTACTCGAATCGTACCAATTAAGTTGCATGGCATATCTTAGCGGTTAAATGTTCTAGGTTTAGAAGATAACAAAAAAAAAAGATAAAAGTATCTGCATTAGTTAAGTGTTGTATTGCATAATTTAAATGATAAAGAGAAGTTTAATAAAACAAGTTTGCATGCTATTGACTTAGCTTTTAAAAGTATAGTTTATATGTTGGTATAGATACTAATACATGGCACGCTAGACTTGCATAAATCAATTGAATTAGGATTTGGATACATAATCATTTGATAAATGTTAGGTAAGGATATTATATGAGTTGCCGGATCTATAAATGGTTGCATAACTTTATGATTATTGAGTCTAGTAAATGCATGGCATAATCATGACATAGATGCATGGTAGTATGGTTTCTAAGTTATAAGGATTTTAAGTAGCATACATTGGGTGTTATAAAAATTAAAAGGGAATTTACATTTGTTTTAGAGTCAGGTTGTTACGAGTCGGAAATTAGGAGCAACTTACTTTTAGGAGGTTCCGTAAAATCATTTGATTTCATGCTTGCTTTTGCTTGGATTTTGCTTGCGGTATAAGGTACGGATTCCACTTGAGTTTCAATTATATGTGATATATTATTATTATTATGCATTTTGAATCCATAAATTGATCTTCATTCATGAGAATATTTTGTGAAATGTAAATGATGCATGATTGTACAGTGGCATATTGAATGGTATCCGATTGAAATGTGATTTGATTGAGGTAAGTACAGCTTGTGTGGTTGAGATAGACACTCGTAATGTTTGGAGGTGGAGTCATGACCCATCCTACCAAGCACCGTGTAATAAGCGCTTATGTACCGGGACTCAGTAGGTCCAGTCTAGAATGGTCCGGAGTGTGAGTGTTCCCAGCTTGCTTGTACATTTGGATGTTTATTGATCGAATGGTATATGAATTGAATTGGTCGTTGGTAGGCCTCACAGAAGGCGTCTCGCGATATTTTTGACTTTGATGATGAGAAAAGAAACCAGACTTGCATATTAGATAATTGTCCAATCAAATGAGTCGGCATTTGTTATATTTTGAAATTCGAATTGTTATGGAAGTGATTGCCGAGCTCACATTGCATATTACATTGATTTAATTAATTTGACATTGTCATGTCAGTTTGAAATGAGATGTGAATGTTTTTATATGTTAGTTGTTGCATACGGTTAATTGTTTTTCCAAGGAATTGAAATGACAGTTGTCATACTTTGAATTTTAAATTATTTTAAAGAGTATTGAATTTATTTCATAATTGCATTGTTTGATCGAAATCTTATATTTACTGTTTATTTGAAATAAATATGGATTTGATTTGAAAATTGTTTGGCTCAGTTGTGTATTTAGTTCCAACGCATGCTAATCAAAACTCAAGTGGCTGGAACTGAATACCGTACTGAGATAAATTTTATTTATCTCATTCAGTACTTTTTGTATGTTTTCCACAATTGGTTGTGGGTTCCAGATTTCAGATCAAGTGCTGGACAGCAGGACGAGTAGCGAGCCATTGGGTACTGTGGTTAACCATCTTTATGAACCAAATTGTTGTATGATTTATCTTATATTAAGTAATTAATTGTAAATTTATAATTAATATGTATATTAATTGTGTTTAATCAACAGTAATTTGTAAAATAAGCATTAGTAAGCCTTGCGGGTGCAGCAGGCATCCGCGGCGGGCACTCCGTCGTGTGTTGTCCAGTTACAGTATTCGACGGGGTGTCACACTCTTCTACAACAATTGCTAGCTTAAATTTTTTTTCATGACATACTTTGTATATCTGCAATTCTTCTGTATTATCCATGCTAAGGGATCCACAATTTGTTGATCATAGGCACACTTTACTGTGCTTACAATGCTAGAGTTAGGCAATGAACAATATCTCCAATTATTACCTCAACTTAACATCACATGTTTATTGAGCTTCCACAAGGTATAGTAAACCAACTGCATGTAACAATTTTTTTTTCCTGGCACTTGTTGACATACTATATTGATATGTGCAGACATCTCCTGACTTACTGGCTAACAAAGATATGTTAATCAGATCAATTCTTAATTTGTGAGTTCCATTTTCTTTTCATTTGTGAACTTACACTGCTTGGGGTACTGTTTCAAACTTAATATCTTAAAAGTTGATCTCTTTTGTTTTTTTGGTTTTACCTGTTGTAGATCAGAGAAGAAAGGAGGGTTCTATGTGTTTGACATACCAACTGTTGCTAATACCTTACACATACAAGCCAGTGAGGTGTTGGATCAGCTAAAAAACCTGAAGGTTGAAACTGTAGTAACTGATTTCCTGTATCAGTCTGCATGTACGAGTAGACCAGTTCAATACCAAATGGTTCAGTCATTATTTCTTTTTAGTAACCACCTTGTTTAATAAAAAAGGATGCATGAAAGAAGCTACAAATTTAAACTGAAAAAATGACTCAGTAGTCAGTACAGAATGCATAAAAAATGACAGACTTTGATTTGCACTTGAACTAAACATACTTTTATATAAAACCAGATTTCTGATGAAATAACTTACGAGTTGAAAGATCAAGCTTACTGTTTCAAGCTTCTGAAAAGGCCAGATAACCTCTTCGCCCTTTCAGCACGCCTTACAAAATGGCTATCTAAGGTTGAAGTATGCAAGGTAAGTTGACACCGGTGTTCTTACTTTGCATTTATTCCTGATGGTTTACATTTTGAGCTGTGAGTAACAGTGGGGTTCAGAATTAGCTGAAATTATATTGTTAGCACATGACGTAAGCAAACCTATTGATCACATATATTAATTACCAGATTTGATAAAGTTGCAGGTCCTTTTATGCAAATGTGACTGTGCCTTTTCTTTCCTTGCAATGACAAGCATATGTTCAAGTTTAAAATTCTTTAATTGATTGACAGATTGTGTTTTTCTAGGATTTTTAGGAACATATGTGAAATTCCTTTCCAAAAGCTTGCTGCCAGTGGAGGCCATGGCAGGATGGAAAAACATACAAGCATTTTGAGAGATGGAAGTCTGAAGAGAAGAAATAGTTCGACTAGACAATCTTGTGATTCACACTGAAAACAAATAGGTAGTGTTGATATTCGATTTGGATTTTGTTAATCCCATATAGAAATGGATATCTGCTGGTACCAGACGGAGGGAGAAGAGCTAGAGGCTCTGAGGTCCGATTTTCAAATTTTCTTTCTTAAAAAAATTGTAATCATGACACTTTTGTTTCTATAATGAAACTGGTAGCAAATACTACTTTTTGTATAATGATATCTCTTTGTCATGCCAAGTTCATCTTTTTGTTGATTCTGGGTATGTAAACAGTCTTGCAAGCTCATAATATTTTGGAGACGTTATCAAGGCAACCAATTAGTGTACAGTTTTAGATTTTAGTACTATTTGTGAAATGCAAATATATTTTAATCTTAATTGAAATCAGGGCTGATGCATGCTTATTTTGTGTGTAATGAGTTTTAATTATTTATCAATTGAAGATACATGTTTATTTCTATCTCATAATACACACACTTCCACATACGCAAAATATCTTGAATATATGGACCTAAGATGACAAAATCTCCTTCAGATAAAAAACGCAGGGAAATAAAAACAAGGTAATAAAAAACGCAGGGAAGTTTAGAGGCGCGAAAGGAAAGATATATCTCAGCATTTACTGGGCAATAGCAAAGGAAACTTTGATTGCAGTTTTATATTGATGGCTGTAAAGATTAGTTCCAAATAAAAATCTTATTCTCTTTCCATATACTCTAAGTCTCACGTTATATCATTGGATATAATAGAATAGGAATTATATCATTGATAATTCTTTCTTAAAAGGCACAAGCAAATCATTAATATATATATATATATATATATATATATATATATATATTTCTCTTTCTCTCTTTGGTATTCAATTTTCGCACAAGAGCCAGCCAGGAGCAACTAATCCCCTATTCCACCTCTGTTCTGTTAATGGTACGAATCCTCTATTCAAACAAAAATATTTTTTTTTCTTACTATGCTTTTTGATGGTCTCCTCTTTTTAATAAAAATGGTTTGTCAGGATAAAATGGAGTCAACGATTGGGAATGCAACAGAGAGCGAAGAGGTATTGCTGGAAATGGAGAGGCGCCATTACAAAGACCTTAGCGAGGAATTGAACAGGAGAGGTTAGATCTCATTTCTCTATTCCTATGTTAATTTCTATGTTACTTTAATTACTTGATATTCTTCAATTTTGTGAAATAAATATGTAACTTCTTACTGATCTTTTGAAGAACTAGAGTTTCAAGAGGAAGAGGAAGCATACATGGCACAACAATCTTTTGAGCACATGCAATCAAATGAAAATCAGGTAAAAAAAAAAATAGTTGATGAAATTTTATTTTCGATAGATTTTTATATGGAAGCTTGTATGTGCAATCTAATTCTTGATTTTGACAATCATTGTGCAACTCTCATATGGTTGAATTTTTAGGCCTTACAAAACAAATTAAGGTGTCCTGTTTGTGAAAAAGGAGATGTGCATAATCTCATTTACTGTACATGCTGCAACATGCGACTTGACATTGGAGATGACAAAGTATGTTTTTTTTTTCTTTTTTCTTTGGGTGAATTTCATATTTTTTTTTTCCATTAATGATTTTCTTTATAGAAATTTTTTTCTTATCTTTGTTTAACATTGGTGTCAGATCAACCTTGGATTCTTGCGGGACCGATTAGCAGAAGTGAATAATACACATTTTGATAGAGGATGCAGATCAACACCCAAGTTCTGTGTGGAAACTAACGGTGAAACGACTGCATTATACATCAAGTGTGAAGTATGCTCCGTGTATGAAGTTGTGTTTTAATGTAGTAGGAATATATTTTTCTTATTGCACGATTGGCCGAATAATATAATATAATATAATATAAAATGTAGGCTTAATATTAATTGCGTGTGATATCCTGTTTTATGGAATTATTATAATTAATTTGCTTTAGAATGATTAAATTGCTGTAGGAGTTTTTTTTTTTTTTTGCTTTAAATTGCATTGCATTTCTAATTGATATTTTTCATTCCTTATTCGCGTTCCTATAATTTTCAGAAATAAGGATTACCTTATTTACATATGCGCTAGGAAACAAGGAAATAATGAAATTTAAAGGAAACAAGGAAATAAGGATTTTCTGATATCAATTATATGCTAGGAAACAAGGAAATAGAAAAAAAAAAGGATTTCTAAATCTTACATTAAAATGAAAAACGCAAGGTAATAAAAACAAGGTAATATATCATTCTAAAACCTTGCCTCTCTCAATTTGAATTGGCTGAAAAAAGAAAGATAATAATAATAATATTTAATATTCTGTTTGATATATATCATTCCGTCAATTGAATATCTGTTTAGGATATTGCAGGTTGAAGAATAATGAGTTCCATAAATTTGAAATTCAGGACCAAACAAGAATAAAGGAAAAAAAAGAAAGGACAACTTGGACAGCATATCTTTGTCAAATAAGATCTTCCTTTTCACATATCACATATTCACGTCCGCCCACACATTGGGTGAGCACTGCTGCTAGTATATACTAACTAACGCTAATATCGCGCGGTGCACGAATCTTTTTCTAATTAACAAATACGCTCATTTCATGTGTGGGTAATTTTTTATAAATATTATTGTATGAGAATAATTATTATTTCAATTCAAATATGTTAGATGAGTAAAGTGCAGTATGATAAATTCAATATATAGATTCAGATTATATATAAATGATCTATGAGTTGTTTTATTTGTAAAATTTTTCAGAAAAAAAAATTACAATCTATTTTTTTTATTGATATTATGTGTTTGTACTATGACTAGTTGGGAGTAAAAAAAAGTAAAAAGATAATAACCATGATAAAAATATGATCCATAATGAATCTAAATTTCATTTGTATTATTTTTTACCAAGTATTCTTTATGCATTGTTGCTATATCACTAATTCTAGCTTGGCTTAGGTGAAAAGTTTAAATCTTTTATCTCGCTATTAAATCTAGACCATTGATCTGATCAGCTCATAAAAATTCATGATCTATATCGTATAGTATAGCATTTGGATACACCTTTGGAAATCATAGGGAGAAGAGAAGTAAACTGACCTAACAAATTTACAAAATTAGATATTTTTATTTCACTCACTCTTCTAATCTTGTTATCATTGACGTCAAAAGTTTGCTGTTACAGCTTTTTCTTCTGTGCCCTTTCTACTCTTCGGTGAAACGCAGCGCTCAAACAGGGAATTTTCTAATATAGACTTCTGATGCTGTATATCTGGTCTACAAGCAATCTTAGATTTGTTTTTTTTCCCCCCAACTTATTCTGGATTTTAGCGTCTTTGTTCTTCATCGGACCTTGCTTTGCCTCGATATTTTTTTACTTAAAGTTGTTTTGTTCCTTGTGTTTTTCTATGCTGTAATTATCTATAGGCATTCTTTTCTTGAGTTGTTTTGCTTCTTGTAGCTTTTTTCCTGTGTTGTAATTGTCCTTGGCCGCCTCTCTCAAGTTTATCAAAAAAATAAAAAATAAAAAAATCTGAGAAACCAATGAAAATTTATTTGTTTAACCTTTTTCCCCTTGACTGTCATTTTGTCTTTAAACATGCCACGCTTAAATTCTAGCCAGTAAAATTTGGAATTGCTCATGCATGCAACGTAACACACGAGCGTATCCAAAATGGGATGTTAAGAATTCGAGCGTTTACGCAGCGGAAATTAGATTTTTAGATTCGAGGAGGCACGATCCAAGTGCAACTGCACAAGAACCGTGCCCCTAAGGGCTAGTCAGCACGAGGATCTCAGAATAACTCAATACAAGTGAACACGATAATTTAACGAGATTCAGCACCAACTTGGTGCCTACGTCCTCCACACACACGCACACTTTTTTTTTATTATTGTCTGTTAATGTCTGAGATACATTGTAAGAGGAAGAAGAAGAATATTTAATAGGAAACTATCCTATAGAGACACACATCTCTTTCCAATTATTTCCCATTATTTCATTCCTTTTCTTTATAATTTTACATCTTTTACACAAGGAAACACTAACCCCACATAGGGAATACATCTCTGGACGTGCTAGTATTCTTTTCTAACTTGGAGACACCTTGAAGTTTACTTTTGTTGCACGATACGCACATATTCGGCTTACCATTCGGCTGGACCCCAGCCGAACACCAGGCCGAATGCCCTGTTCTTGATCTTTTGTGGCAGCACACACTGTCATACTTCATGTTTTAACACTCTCCTTCAAATTATACAACTTGTAATGACAACTTGCCAATTTTATTTTAATATTTTGTGCCACGCATTCGATCCATAACTTAATCTTCTGCAGCATAGGAGTCAGAACTATTCTGATTCACAACCGTGTAAGATATTCGAGGGATATCTCTATTATCATTCCATTAAATGGATGCACGTGGTACGTCGAGACGAGCGTATCCAAAAGAGGAGTCAGAACTCTTTCTGACTCACAACCGTGTAAGATATTCAAAGGATATTTCTATTATCATGCCACCTAAAATTAACTGATCCTTTCTGACTCACAACCGTGTAAGATATTCAAGGATATTTCTATTGGCTATGTTTGGCAAAGAGCCGAACTAGCTAGTTCGCGAACTAGGCTAGTTTGACGTTATCAAACATGAGCCGAACTATAACAAGGCCTAGTTCGCCTTCTAGTTCTAGTTCTATCAAAACCATGAAATTAGAAGCCGAACTAGAACAAGCCTTGTTCTAGTTCTTATTCTAATTCGGCCCATTTGTCAAACATAGCCATTATCATGCCACTTAAAATTAACTGATCCGGTGGTGGAGAGACACTACAGGAATAATGACATTTAGCTAGATTTTTTCATTTATGTATATCTTGTTCTATTATTAGATTTGTTTGATAGACTTTTCTTGTGTAATTGTAATTTGTTTTATTGCTAGATTTTTTTGATAGACTTTTCTTGTGTAATTGTAATAAAATAATATTAGTGTTATGACTAGAACTTTTTACTCTAGCTTAAAAAAAAAAAAAATTAATTTAAGTTTAATTTTTTTAATCTCCCATTAAAATTTTTAGCACCAAAAATGAATATTTGACATGATGTTATTTTGACACGATAGCCGAAAATTATTCTAAGTAATAGCCGAAATTTTTTTATTTCTATTCTAATTAAGTACATAGCCGAAATTTTTTCCACGTTATAAATTTTGACACGATAAAAATTAACCTAAGTAATATTTGACATGATGTTCCTCTATCATGTTCCAAATTTAATAACTCATTGGCCCAAATAGTTTGGTCCAAATATGTGCATATTCATCACGGATCCCAATCTCTGCTGCATTTTTTTTGCAGCAGAGTGGTGCACTTTCATGCCGCATTAGATACCCTCATCACCTCATGTGATGAATAATAGTGATCCGTATCCTCTCCTGCACTTTTTTTTTGCAGGACAGTGCCGCACTTTTTTTTCATCCATTCGATCGAATCCGACGGCTCAAATGTGAGTCTCCTATTCTTCTTCCTCCACGGACCACGCAGGAATCACATCCTCTGCCGACCTAAAAAGATTGGCAGGGTGCCGACCTTCGATCTGAACCGTTAGATCTAATCTCAACGGTTAATAGGAGCCCCGTGCATGATACAGATTGATATGTCCGAAAAATTTGAACCGTCCAAATTAGATCTAACGGGTCGGATCAAAAGTTGGCACCCAGCCAACCTTAAAAGGTTGGCAGAGGATACTCTCCCGACCACGCAAACCCTTTCCTGTGTCTCTACGTGAACTAGGTCTTTCCCTTTTACTCGAAAAGGAAAACCAGGTCCTGCCCTGTCTGTGCTCTCTCCGCCTCCTCTGGAAGCAACCCGATCAGTGCCTCCGCGTTAATCGTTCTGGAGACGAAGGGGAACAGTCCCTGCCCTGAGCTCTTTACCATTCAATGTGAATATCAAATTTTCGAGCCAACTTGAAAGAAATGCAAAATTAGCTCTATTGAATTCATCAAATTCAAACTGCTTATTCAGAAAAGCTTAATTTGTCAGTTTAAATTAAAATGAAACAGTGAGATGGGCAAACCAATTTAGAGAAATTTTCGTCTTTTTTTGAATGACTACCATGCTTTATCTAATTAGATTTTCCTTTTCGCACTTCTGTTTGTGCACGTGTATAGAACCACAGATAGCACTACACTATCATGCTTTATGCAATTAATATTACAGCCTCGACAGTGGCTAAAGTCGAAAGAGAGTCGAGAGGAAAATTAGGGGAGAAGTTCCAAGTCTAACAGTAATTAATTGGGACGGAGCAGTGAAGAGTGAAGACTCACATTTGAGTCGTCGGATTCGATCGAACGGATGAAAAAAAAGTGCGGCACTGTCCTGCAAAAAAAAAGTGCAGGAGAGGATACGGATGCTGAATAATAGTGGGGGTATGACTTTCGGTGTCTACTCTAATCCGGAACTGAGTCACGCTTGGCTTGTAGCACAACTTTCTGGGATCGTACGTGATTGCGTTGGAATTCTTCCATCGGGCACACATGAAGCACCGTTTATGCTGCTGCTCTTGAGATGAATCTAGTGCGGCTTTGCGGGAAGCACAATTACAAACGGGTCGTTCCTAACCTAGTTAAACACATCGCCACACCTTCAAACACACAAAGGTGCCACTTATAATCTCGGTTTGATCTGCTGACCTCAGCTGAAATAATTGTTTAATGGACACCCACCGTTGATGCATGATCCAAAGGCCCAGATAATTCGTGTCACGGCGTATCCCTCTTTAGTAGGTTATATATAATAATAATGTAGTCATTTATTTAAGGATATTTTGGACAAAATATATATGTTGGGACGAAGTTATAGGGTGTGCATGGATCGATACGCTAAAGACAAAGTTGAATAAGTTTGTTCCGAGCAAATTTGTAGGAAAAATCAGTAATTTCTATATAAATTTTCCACAAAATTCGTTCCGAATACTCTAAAAAGCAGCAGAAAATTAGTTTGCCCAGAAACTATTAAATGAAATGAGGCTAAAAACCAGTTAAAATTTAGTCTGCCCCAAACTAAACAGAGGGTTACAACTTACAAGAATCTGACTGAAATTTGAACCAAACATTAGTTACAAAAATTAATTTGCCAAAAATCAAACTTGAAATCCCACTAAATTAATGGACGGCCCTAAATCAACTCTGGACAGTATTTTGGAACAGCCCATACACTATCGTAAGCTATGTTAGTTTCAAGTATAATCCAAGTGGGAGTTTGGATTCCTACTCGAACTAAATTTTCAAAAGTTCGGATCACTTGTCCTTTTCTATGTTTGAACTTATATATCTGTTCATTCTATAAATAAAATAAATTTATATATAGTAACATGATGCATTTAACAGATTTATAATTCTTCGAGTGAAGTCAAATCCTCTAAGAGTCTGGTATCGTTATAGTGGTTGGATATTATTTTTGTTTTTTTGGGCGCGTATCTTCCATATAAATTTGAAAAAAAAATATAGCAATTTACATAAATTATGTTGAACATGCATATTGTACCAACTCCAAGTAAGTATTAGAACTTGGAACGGAGAGATGAGCTTGGATTGTCTTTATTTCTTTTTAATATGAGAACTTAGTGGCTACCAAGATAGGATTGTCAAATTTTAAAGTACCAATTAACTTTCGGAACTCCAAATTAAGGATCAGAATGGGCAATAACTTTTGTTAGTGCAGCCATGAAGTCATTTCAGAAAATTAATTTGTAAGCATTTAAATTATGCAAATGACATATAAATAAATTTTAGAAAAAATAGCTGACTACAGAATCTATAAGAAAATTTGTCTACAATTTAAGTGCCGGTCATCTGGATCCCCTGAGGAGGTATGAAGTAGTCCAAATTTGAATATTTTAAAAATAGGGCAACTGCTCTGCTTATGAAATGTTTGACACTTTGACAGCTGGAGCCTGGAGTGCTTAAAAATGGCCACCTTCGGTGCACTGAATTCCCTGAGATCGAACTGAAAAAAAAAAAAAAAAAAAAAAAATCTCCGACGGTCGGATCTTATCATCTTATTTGACCACACCCAGTAATAGTAAATATTTTCAAACCGACAATGTACTGCAACCTAATTCAACTGTAATTAAGGTTTTCTTTTTTTATGATAAGATATAATCATATAATAAAAAAAATGTAGGACTTTGAAAGACAATTTTCAGTGGTGGTACGCCGTTTTGGCATAGTAATATATACTAACTAATACTAATATCGCGCGGTGCACGAATCTTTTTCTAATTAACAAATACGCTCATTTCATGTGTGGGTAATTTTTTATTTTTTTATAAATATTATTGTATGAGAATAATTATTATTTCAATTCAAATATGTTAGATGAGTAAAGTGCAGTATGATAAATTCAACATATAGATTCAGATTATATATAAATGATCTATGAGTTGTTTTATTTGTAAAATTTTTCAGAAAAAAATTACAGTCTATTTTTTATTGATATAATTATGTGTTTGTGCTATGACTAGTTGGGAGTAAACAAAAGTAGAAAGATAATAACCATGATAAAAAATATGATCCATAATGAATCTAAATTTCATTTGTATTATTTTTTACCAAGTATTCTTTATGCATTGTTGCTATATCACTAATTCTAGCTCGGCTTAGGTGAAAGGTTTAAATCTTTTATCTCGCTATTAAATCTAGACCATTGATCCGATTAGCTCATAAAAATTCATAGTCTATATCGTACAGTATAGCATTTGGATACACCATCGGACTCAATATTGGATAGATCTTTGGTGAATATTGATGCTTCCATAAGGAGAAGAAATAAATATCAACAACGATTTGACCCACATATATATCATTTACACAGTAAGCACAATATTGTATCAACTAATTATGTACATTATGTACGTATTTAAAAATTATCATTACGTATAATATATCAACTATGGTAAAAAAAATATCACTGGAGGAAATCATAGGGAGAAGAGAAGTGTAAATTAGATATTTTTATTTCACTCTTGTTATTATTGACGTCAAAAGTTTGCTGTTACAGCTTTTTCTTCTGTGCCATTTGTACTCTTCGGTGAAACGCAGCGCTCAAAGAGGGATTTTTCTACTATATTATATGACTTCTGATGCTGTATATGTCTACAAGCAATCTTAGATTTGTTTTTTTTTCCCCAACTTATTCTGGATTTTAGCGTCTTTGATCTTCATCGGACCTTGCTTTGTCTAGATTTTTTTTTTTCTTAAGTAGTTTTGTTCCTTGTGTTTTTCTATGCAGTAATTATCTCGACATTTTTTTCTTGAGTTGTTTTGTTTCTTGTAGCTTTTTTTCTGTGCTGACATTTAGCTAGATTTGTGTAGTTAGATTTTTTCGTTTATGTAGTATAGTATTTCTAGATTTGTTTGATAGACTTTTCTTGTGTAATTGTAATTTGTTCTATTGTTAGATTTTTTTGATAGACTTTTCTTGTGTAATTGTAATAAAATAATATTAGTTCCGGATCAAAATCCCATTTTTTTAACGTGTGATTTCATTTCATTGGAAAATTTTTGATCAAAACGAAGGGATTTGGTGTCATTTGGTTGGAATTTCCATGTAATTAAATCCAACGAAATCCTATGAAATCAATTCAAATGAAATGAAATGACATGAAATCCCACGTAAAAATCATTTTGATCAGGGCCTTAGTGTTATGACTAGAACTTTTTACTCTAGCAAAAAATTATTCTAAGTAATAGCCGAAAATTTTTTATTTCTATTCTATTTAAGTACATAGCCCAAAATTTTTCCACGTTATAAATTTGACACGACAAAAATTAACCTAAGTAATATTTGACATGATATTCCTATATCATGTTCCAAATTTAATAACTCATTGGCCCAAATAGTTTGGTCCAAATATGTGCATATTCATCACGGATCCGAATCTCTGCTTCATTTTTTTTTGCAGCAGAGTGCTGCACTTTCATGCCGAATTAGATACCCTCATGTGATTAATAATAGTGGGAGTATGACTTTCGGTGTCTACTCTAATCCGGAACTGAGTCACGCTTGGCTTGTAGCACAACTTTGTGGGATCGTACGTGATTGCATTGGAAGTCTTCCATCGGGCACACATGATGACATGAAGCACCGTTTATGCTGCTGTTCTTGAGATGAATTTAGTGCGGCTGTGCGGGAAGCACAATTACAAACGGGTCGTTCCTAACCTAGTTAAACACATCGCCACACTTTCAAACACACAAAGGTGCCACTTATAATCTCGGTTTGATCTGATGACCTCAGCTGAAATAATTGTTTAATAGACACCCACCGTTGATGCATGATCCAAAGGCCCAGATAATTCGTGTCACGGCGTATCCCTCTTTAGTAGGTTATATATAATAATAATGTAGTCATTTATTTAAGGATATTTAGGACAAAATATATATGTTGGGACGAAGTTATAGGGTGTGCTTGGATCGATGCGCTAAAGACAAAGTTGAATAAGTTTGTTCCGAGCAAATTTGTAGGAAAAATCAGAAATTTCCACAAAATTCGTTCCGAACACTCTAAAAAGCAGCAGAAAATTAGTTTTCCCAGAAACTAAACTGAATGATGCTAAAAACCACTTAAAATTTAGTCTGACCCAAACTGAACAGAGGCTAAAAATCACTTAAAATTTGGTCTGCCCAGAAACTATTAACTTATTACAACTTACAAGAATCTCGTCCCAGCGCTATTTTTTCTGTTGCCTTTATCGACAGCTAGCCATTATGGACCTCTGACTGAAATTTGAACCAAACATTAGTTACAAAAATTAATTTGCCAAAAATCAAACTTGAAATCCCACTAAATTAATGGACTGCCCTAAATCAACTTTGGACAGTATTTTGGAACAGTCCATACACTGTCATAAGCTATCTTAGTTTCAAGTACAATCCAAGTGGAAGTTGGGGATTCCTACTCGAACTAAATTTTCAAAAGTTCGGATCACTTGTCCTTTTCTAAGTTTGAACTTATATATCTGTTCATTCTATAAATAAAATAAATTAATATATAGTAACATGATGTATTTAACAGATTTATAATTCTTCGAGTGAAGTCAAATCCTCTGAGTCTGGTATGGGGGCTGCTTTGGACACGTACAAATCCTATGGGAGCATTCCGCTCAATATTTTCGGACAAATATACCCCTTGCAAAATAAAGCAAGTTATGAGTTTTAACATTTCCTCCTCCATGCAATTAAATCACATAAAGTTTCTTTAATTGTATTATCTCTAAAATAATAATAGAAAGAATTTCTTAGGTCAATTTCTTAGCTGGTATTTTGAATAGCCAATTCTTAACTCCGATTTTTTTTTAAAAAAAATTATTTGCACGTTCAAAATATTCTAATGCAATTTTTAACGGTCATCACTTATGATTCCTTGAAGAGCATTAGCACTACAATTTTAGCATTATCTTTTATTTTATTCTTATATTAAGTTATCAATTTTGATAGTTAAAGGACCTGAATTGGTATATTTCCACTAGAATGTACAAATATTGTCAGACTTTCTCTAATGCACATTATGGGTTTTATTTGGTATTTAGTGAATTTATCATGAGGTCGAATTGACATGCCCCGAGTGTTTCCAAATGAGTTTGGGAGAATGTGAGGGTAACTTTGTCATTTAATAAATATCGGAATGTCCCCAGTCAAATTTTTCGTGCCCAAAGCACCTCCCCGTCTGGTATCGTTATAGTGGTTGGATATTATTTTTTTTTTTTTGGGCGCGTATCTTCCATAAATTTGAAAAAAAAAATAAATCAATTTACATAAATTATATTGAACATGCATATTGTACCAACTCCAAACTAAGTATTAGAATTTGGAACGGAGAGATGAGCTTGGATTGTCTTTATTTCTTTTTAATATGAGAACTTGGTAGTGGCTACCATGATAGGATTGTCAAATTTTAAAGTACCAATTAACTTTCGGAACTCCAAATTAAGGATCAGAATGGGCGATAACTTTTGTTAGTGCAGCCATGAAGTCATTCTGGATGCTTTAAAGCAAATATTCTCCTCCCAACATGAACACTGGACTCTCATGGAATGTTGGTTCAGTTTTAGTAACCCAACATGGAATTTGCCTGAATCGGAAACGATCCATCTTTCGTGTTGTTGATTTTATACTGGGGAAATGATTGTGGCCTCAATCTTCTACCACACATTACTTAGGTTATGTAGTATTGATATTTGTATTTTATAATGAAGGTGAAAAGTCAATCTCAGCACAAAATAAGTGGGAAATTCAAAAAACGACACTACACCTTAATTTTCACATATGCTAATATTTTAGTACTAATGCAGTGGTAGTCGTTGCATGATCAATAGTTTACTCTATGCATTCTTAACCATCGAGCACTTATATCAATGGCCGAATATTATTGACAGATATAAATTTATTGAGTTTTTACTTCAAATAGAAAGAAATTTCTTGCTGTATTGATTCAACATTCATCAAAAAAGAAAGAAATTTATTGCTGAATTGGTTGTGCATCGTGTTTGGAAAGAGAGCGCAACATATATAGAAAAATTTCTTAAAATAATAATTATATTTTCATTTTGGAAATAGAGCACATATATAACATTTTTTTCATCTATAATTTTTTAAATAATTGGTATCACATATTTATATATGCTTTTAGGTCGGATTTTAATCCAAATCATGAGTCAAAAATCATGATTTAAAGTATTTTTACTTTTTATTTATAGAATTTTGGTACTTCTTGGGCTTTATTTCATTTTGTAGGGACATGGAATCATTTCAATGGAAAATCACGCGTAAATCAACACAAATCGATGCACGACACATGACCCAGAAAATCCTATTCGACTGCACGACCCCTGTGCGACCGCATGGACCTCATTTGACTCATATCTGGGCCATATGTCTCATTCTTGGCCCATGTGCGACAGCACGGTCCCATTATCTGACTGCACAGAGTTCTAAAACCTACGTCGCTCCCAATAAGGCACCCTCTGCGTCGAAATTAGTGTTTATTTCCTTTCTCTCTCCTCCTTGGTGGGGCTGCACCGAAAATCACCTTTAATCCACCTCCAGCAATCCCTGTGCGACCGCACATGAGTTCCATCCAACTGCACCACCACTTCTGCCACCTAGGAGAGCTCTATTTCGACCTCCGTCAACTCATCCTTCCACCCTGGTGACCTCTTGATGAATCCAAAAGACAGAATAGGTTTGAATAAGAGCTATGGCCTACCTTTTCTCCTTTCTGATTTTCATGGAGATTGTATCAATTTACTTTCTTGTTTTTGCTTGTTTTTACATTATGTTAGGATATATTTAGTTATGTTCTACGGCTAGGTTCAAACTGAGGTTAGGCTTGATGTCATGACTTGATGATTGATTTCTATTGTGTACTACTTGCTTGATTTCTATATGATTATGCTTATTTGTGTTTGGTTGATCGATTGAACCTCCTATTAAATTTATGGCCAAATCTAATCTAGGTCAAACGTGTTGGTTGGTTGATTGAATTGAATAGACAACTCAAGATAGATTAGGAGCTGAGAGGTGACCAAATTAAGCTCGAAAGGGACAAATTTCTGCTTAGGCAAGAGTCTATAGTCGATGTTTTAGAGAATCAGCAAGTAGACTTAGGATAATTAAGCCAGTAAAATGTGAGTTGATGATTAATTAACCTAATGAGAGCTTTAGACTAGATTCTGGACCAAATACTATGACCAACATGCGAAGGATGAGGTTTAGGAGTTTTGGTACAGTTAAATCTGTCCCATACAAATAAAAAAACCATTGTATTGTGTCGTTTCACCATTAACAGAGGGTCGTGGAGTCACACAGGAACCTGTACAGTCGCACATGATTCTCTGGCACACACAGGTCAGTGATTCGGAGCGAGAGTGATTGGCACTCGCAGTTCAAAGCATCGCCAAATTGGAGCTGAAATCCTAGAACATCTTTATATATATCATATTCTACCACCAAAAACATAAAAAATTTCTATTGTTTTATTTACCTTTAGTTGAATTATTTTTGTCACTTGTTAGTTTACGCCAACCCTTTATTTTATTGTCTAAATTATGCACATAAGTAGGGTTTAATACTCATAATCTGTCCACGTGGATTCGACTGACTCTACGTTTGCTCGTGCGTTTTCTGTTTGCGAACATTAATTAGCAGCCTTGTTTAACGCTTTCTTTGTTTGTTGCTTTGCACTTCCATTATTATATTAAATAATGAAAACATCAATTATAGTTGTACGTTTCTGAACTGACGAAATCAATGGCTGGTATTAAAGCCCCTCATGTTGCACTTATCCTCTGTCACGTACGGGAACGGAACAGTTAATGGTGTGGTTAACTCAATATTAATTTAGGGCTCATGTACTTCTGCCTGTTAGGAACTTCTTTAGTGTGAATCTTTTCTTTGTCAATTTAAAAAAAAATTAATTATTGGCTTAATTTAATACCTTGATTTTTGTAAAAAAATGACAACATCATATGTGTATACCAAACTGCTGTAATGCATAAATTTAAAGAGTAGGTAAGGAACATTTTTGTAAGTATCATATAAAGAAAGCAGATCTGAATTTGTACATCCAGCCTTGTTTGAATGCATATTTTAGAAGCTAGCGAAGTTTAATTTTGTCAGATTTTCTGCCTTGTTTGAATGCGCGCATATGTTAGAAGCTAGCACAATTTTGCCAATTTTTTTTAAAATAGAGGAGAGAATAATTTCTTTTTAAAGGGGACATAATTTCTAGAATGATGTGTTAGCATGGTCTTGTCAGCGGAGATATGAGCTTATTTTGATTCAAAATTTTAAACTGTCAGTTTGTGTGGTAAATTTGGATTTTTATATACTAATAATGTCATGGTCCTTAATTATTGTGTTAAATAATGCTATAGCATATACTTTTACATATTACAATTGAAATTTTTGTAATATATTAAAATTTAATTAACTAACCACACATATATGTATCATCATTGTTATATATATATATATATATATATTTCTTCTAAATAAATATTTTTATTTAACTCTCATGATCAGCTACAATATTTAAAAATTTATCAGCTTGCAAATTTGTGGAAAAAAAATGTATTGTTCTATAACATATTTGTTCAAGAGAAAAAATTAGGAGAAAATTGAGGCAACACCACATATGATTGCAGTATCAGTTGCCAAAGAGAACCTTTCTCGTAAAATATGCTAAACTTCCTGATGGCTCTCGAGCAACTCAATGCCTCATTGGTGGTAGTGGCATCCTCCCTCCTATAAAAGGAGGCAATGCATAGAAACCTCCTGAACTGGTACGCTTGACTGCTTTGCATCATATAAAAAAAATGGCAGCCATTTCCAAGAATTATTGTTCAGTATGCACAGCGGTAGCCTTGGCAGTTCTTCTGCTGATGCAATCCATCGGTCCAGGTAGTGCGAGAAGGCTTGTAGAAACCAAGGTGGTTGTAGGTTCTGATTGCGGTCTTTTCGGTGCATGTCGGCATACAGGCCATGCGACAGTAGCTGAGACGAAGTATGTGAGAAAAGGAATAGACTCTTATCAGCAGACAACACCCGGGCATAGCCCCAGTATTGGTCACAACAGCCCTCCAAATTAACTTTTATCTCTGAAAAGATTTGTGCCTGCTGTTTCATGGCATTGTGTTTCTGAAATTGGTGAGCTAAATACGTTCAATTTTCAGCAATGTAAGCTTGAAATAATCATCATTATTAGCATGATTAATTTAGTGTCGTACCTTTTTTTTCCCCCTAGCGCGGTACCTTTTTTTTTGTTTTTTCTCTGTGTGCGCGCAATTCTGTTATATATGTTTCTTTCACTGGTGATATCTTGTTGAAGATTTTTCATCCGAGTTTGTTTCAATATTATGTAATAAAGTTGAAATTTATCAATACTCGTGCATACGCGTCTTTATATTACTATATGAACTGTTTATATATATACAAGCACAAAATAAGCTTATATGCTTACATAAGCCAAACACAGAGAACTGTTAATTCCGTTTATGATAAAATTTGGGCTGTACAAAATAGATTATTGTCAGCTGACAGAATGATATATGACAATCTCGTGTTTACTGGCTCATCTTGTTCTTTGCTTAAATTATCCCCTTATAGATTGCCCACAGACGCAGAGTCCAGTTAAATGGAACCTCATATGTGGTAATTAATAATCTTCTTTTTTTTTAGGATCTGCTCCAGAACTCTAACATTAAAGGAGAGGAATGGAGAGGAGAGTAAAGATTGATCGGAATTCGTTACTCTCGATTTGGGGTGTAGAAGTTTACTCTAAAACTTTCAAAATTTCAATGTGCTCTTCCATCGTCTTCTCTTCCCTTCTATCATCTTCTCTTTCTGCGTGGAGTGAGTAAACACTCGGGCAGAGTAAACTTCTCTGATCGTTCCATTACTCTCTTCTCCTCTCCCTCTGATTCAGTTTTCTGGAGCACATCCTTAGAGTCGGATGACAAAATACCTCACTGGCAAATTTTATTAATAATAAAAATATGTACAAACATTAGAAGAAAAAAGAAATAAAAACAGCCTATACAAAGAGCTAAAACAAAGAGTCTAAAAAAATAAAGGAATAAAAAAATTCCTAAGCATGTTTGAACCAAGTGTTTGCACATGCACAAATGTCCTTCAATACAAAATCCGGAGGAGTGTAATGATCCGAGAAGATACGTCTTTTGTGCCCCTTTTAAATATTCAAAGTAGTAGCAATCCAAATGGTATCCCACATTTTAAAACCTGGATCCCTGTGGGAAAGCCAGAAATCAACTACTCCAAGATTGAGGTTGAGTAAAGGAAGCCTGAATCGAATTTGCACCAAGACCAGATCGATAATGCAAATTAGCAATGTAGAAAGAGGTAATCTTCTGTTTCTATGGTTGCAGTACTGCAACAAGGACAAGAAGTGGGAGAAGGCCATCCTCTTATGACAAGGTTTTGCCGCGTTAAAAGTCAGTCTTGCAGTAGTAGCTAGAGAAATATTCTAACCTTTGGTGTTGACTTCACTCTCCATAAGTATGGGGCATAACCTGAAAGGATGCCCGTGTTCAAGAGCAAAGCGTAAGCACTGGAGGAGGAAAAAATATCATTGGTAGTCCATTTTTAGGTAGGCAAGGAAGAATCATTAGAATAAAAGCAAGAGAGGTTGAAGAAAGACTGCTTGTTGAAGAACATCTGTTAAGCCGTAAGGGATCCTACAAGGCATCAGCTCATCGATTTCCGTAGTACCATAAAGTAGGTGTACTGATGAGGACCAGATTGAATTCGGTTCATGTTTGAGTTTCCAAAGCCATTTCAATAATAACGTATGGATTTTTCGCTGAAGATCTAAAATTTCCAAACCACAATTGGATTTTAGTAGGCAACATTTAGACCAGTTTACCAGACAGTGACCTCCAAGACACTTGTCATTTCTTTTCCAAAAGAATCTTCTTCTAATCCCTTCTAAGTGCTTGAATAGTCAAAGAGGCAGATTCAGCACTTGCATGTAGTGTAGAGGCAATGCCCTAAGGACCGACTTTATCAAAGTAAGTCTTCCCCCAATAGATAGGAACCAGACTTTCTAGCCATCCAACCTACGTTGAAAAGCATTAATTAAAGGTTGGAAGTGAATTTTTTTCGGTCATCAGATAGACAAGGTTAGTCCTAGATAAGTAATAGGAAGTTCCTTTGCCTGGCATCTAAGAATGGAAGCAATGGAAGAGTGGGAAGAAGCATCAATGGAGATAGGCACAAAGAGACATTTTTCATTATTGACTCGGAGACCAGATAATTTCTCAAAATTGGAAATTATCTCTGAGACTACTAACAAGGAATCAGAATTAGCCTCTATTAAGATGACTGTGTCATCTGCATATTGCAGAGTAGGGGGTGAAATTAGGATAGTGCCAGAGACAAGAGGAGAAGTGTTATTGAAGAAGGATTGAAGAGCATCTGTAACAATGATAAAAAGGAGAGGAGAAAGAGGATCGCCTTATCGTAAACCTCTCTTGTGGAAGAAAGAGTTAGAGTAGTCTCCGTTGACTTTGACAATAGACGAGGAAGTTTGGAGAATTTGAAGTAACCAAGCAATCCAGGTGGCAGGAAAACCCCTTTCAATAAGAACATTTGTTAGAAAGGTCTAGGAAACAGTGTCAAATGCTTTGGAAAAATCTATCTTGTACAGGATAGCCGGGATTTTATTTTTGTGGTAAAAAGAGATAAACTTTCTAATTACCATGTAAGATTCCATGATAGTCCGTCCTTTTGTGAATGCCATTTGTAGTGAATTAACGAGATCTGCCATAAAAGGCTGAAGATGGTTAGCGAAAATTTTAGTAATGATCTTGACAAAAGAGTTGATGACACTTATGGGTCTATAATTGGAAATCTCTGTATAAGTCTCTTTCTTGGGGACTAGAGAAATGTAAGCCTTGTTAAGCTCGGATAGGTCAAGTCTACCGTCTTGGAATGCCACTATAGCATGCATTAAATCTGACTTTACAATAATCCAAAATTTCTTAAAGAAGTCAATCGAAAAGCCATCTGGACCAGAAGATTTACCAGATGGAAGTTAGTTGATAGCTTGATGAACTTCAGACTCAGAGAAAGGAACCCCTAAGGCAGACAGATCAGTGGGGTTACCAAGTTTGCCAGTAAGATCGGGGGGGGGGGGAGGGGGTGGAGTTGTAGGGTTGGTTCCCAAGATTGAGGAGAAGTGACCTAGAAAAGCCGATTTAATTTCTGTGGGGGAAGAGACAACATTTCCATCAAGGTAAACCGACTCAATAGAGTTGATAATGCGTCTAGAGGAGGCTACAGCATGAAAGAACTTTGCGTTTTTGTGTCCGAGTTTCAACCAAATTACCCGCTTCTTTGCTTCCATTTCTCTTCCCAATCCTGAATTAATCTAAAAGCATGTTCTCGAAGTGCAATTCTAAGGGAGAATTAAGAAGTTAGTATTCTTGATTCTTCTAATAAATCCAAAAATTGAATTACTAACTTCGTTTCAAGAGAGTGTTGCAGTTAGAATATTTGATGTTTGCCCACTTAGAAAGCTCTAACCTGACAGACTTTAGTTTAAGGAAGAGATTTTTCGTTGGGTTGGGATGGTCTGGGACCTCAGACCAAGCTTCAGAGACAACTTGAGTGACATCATTTGCTCTTAGCCAAAAGGTTTCCAGTTTGAAAACTCTCTTTCTTTTAGAACAATGAGGAAGCAAAGAAAGAAGGAGAGGGGCATGATCAGAGGTAGTAGCAGACTAGCAGGTAAATTGGAGAAGGACTGTTGCAACGGCAGAGTTAGCCAGTCTGGAGATAGAAAAACTCTGTCAATACGTGAGAAACAAGGAGAAGGGTGTTTGTTCGACCAGGTGTATTGACGACCAAAAAGAGGCACTTCAAATAGGTTGAGTTAGCAATAAAAGAATTGAAGTGAAGAATAGAAGAAAATTTTCTTGGGCCGCTTGTCAAGTCAATGAGGTCTCTTATTAAGTTAAAATCGCCTAATAAAATCTAAGGAAGATGTGAGAGCGTTCTAATAGAGGAGAGTTCATTAAAAAAATAATAAAAAATAATTAATAATCTTCATATATTAAATTAATGTATGCCAAAATGGCAAAATCCCTAATATGTAGTCTACATAAATAAAGTGTTAGGGTCTGCAGCCCAGCATGAACAATAATATATGGACCACATTTTTCTACGGAAAGACTTGCTTTATATTTCGGAAAGTGACATCAGAAAGTAGATTGATGAATTAACAAAACCCTACTTCAAAAATAAAATAATAATGTAGTGTACTAGTGTGTTCTCCTTAATACATTCAGGGCTGATTTGGAATTTATCATCTTGTCCCAAATTGACTCGCGCTTGGATTTTGACGTGAAATTCAAGATAAGCCCGTGGATCCATGATCATCAAATAATTGCAAGTTTTAAACAGAAGCATTCATATTTTTAAGAAAATAAAAGCACACTTTATATGCTACATTTCTTGTTCCAATATCAGTCCAAATAATCTCTGTGATTCTACTTTTTTTCTGAGATGTATGGTTTCCCCATTTAGTATTTGTCTATTTTTCACCCTCAACTTCATTGAAACAAGAGGAGGTCACCTCTGGTCTTTTCTTTACCAGCCTAGTTTCCAACTTTGCATTTCTTAGTGTGGAAGGTCCTTCATAGTGGTTCTCACCGTTAACGTCTCTTAGGATAGTCTCTTAGGATAATTTAGTCAAACTCTGGTTGTACGTACTAGGTAGGTAGCTCACTGTCCATACTTTGTCAAAGCCAATATTCAAACCCGAGAATATACGACGTTTGCAATATTTGAACAAAATATTGGTCATTATTTTTCTTTACAGTGCTCCACTTAGTTTTAATTTTTCCTTATCAAAATAATATCACCAAGATTTTTGTGGTACACGCAAAAAACGAGCATTAACTGGCAGTATATATGGAAGTTGAAGAAAAATAAAATCAGTAGCTCTGCTGCAAATTTAATGATCTCAAACACGGAGGAAATATGTGGACCTCAGCTTGCGTTTGCATGAATGATTAACTCCTCTCAGAATTGGGCTTATTTCGGTCAATTGAGAAGACTAAACTGAAAGAAGAAAATAACAAGAAACCGTATAATCCAACCGAGTGAACGTGACTTGAGTATAATATGTCAGCTCGATTACACTTTTCCATCAAGAGTCCCATCTCTTTCAATACTTGGCTTCCAGAACAACTGAACAAGCCACTCTTTTTCTCCATTTCTGATTTCTCTAAAACAGTAAAACTGTAACCAGTTTCCTGCTTATTGGGAGAAAAAAATAAAAAAATTTAAATAAGTAACTCCTTCAGCAAAGAAGAAAATTAAATAAGTAACTCCTTAATTTTGTCTTCATTTCCTTTATTTTCACCATCAATTTCTGAACAACAGCTGTTACTGCTTCAAGTTCATCTTCTCTGTAACTCTGTTTATCCCCCAATTTTTTTTTCCCTTTTTTGTTGGGGACAAGTGGCCGAGCCACCAATTTCTACTAAACATAGAAACGGATCAAAATCCTCGACAGCCGCTGAAACGGCTGTTTGGCGCAACCGAGTCCATTTTTTTTTAATTTAAAAATTTAAAAATTCAAATATTGAATTCAAACTGTTCATCTTGTTCAATTTTACGGGCGATGCGTTTTCATACAAATTTTATAAACTTTGAAGTGAATTTGATACTTGATTAAGTGACCCTATTATGAATGTATTAGAATTAATCAGTGATAGTTAACCAGATTCGTTCATTTGTTGACTACTTGATCTACTATCAAATCGACTCCAAAGTTTATAAAACTTGTATGAAAACGCATCACCTGTAGAATTGAACAAGATGAACGGTTTGGATTCAACATTTAAATTTTAAAATTTTAAAATTTAAAAAATAAGAGGACTCGGCTGTACCAAACAGCATATCAGCGGCTGTCGAGGAATTTGATTCACATAGAAACAATCTTGAGTTCCATCCAAATTCCAATGTACAACCCAACTGAAATTTCCTTGAGAATAAGAATATCCACTCTATAATATACAAGTACTGTCCAGCTAAATTGTTCAACACCCATACAAAAGAAATTCAAAAGTTTGAGATCCTCTTTTATGGCGTTTTAACAGTCGATAATTAAGCCAGTTCTATTCTTTCATTATCACTTTATCAGCGATTTAACGACCTGTCAGATCCATTACTTTGTCAAGCCCAAAAAACCTTCCAGCCCAAGGTACAAAGTGGAGCCTATACAACTGTTCACATTACATTTTGCATATTCGTCCTGTCAGAAGTTTATCGTTACAGTCCTTCAAGTTTCTATACTTCTATCATTCTACGTTCGTTCCCCATGTGGCCATGTGTCATAATTTACTCACCAATTACTGAAAAGGTTCCCAACGGGATTATCTTTTCGGAAAAAATAATAATAATGTTAATTTGCAATTAATTTTACCAAAATAGTAGTACTTGGTATTATTGTTTGTATAAAGTATAATTTTTCTCACATTCAACAAAATATATAGAAGGAGATTTTTTTAGAATGCATTATTTTGATAATATTGACAATAATAAAAAAAAATAACTTCAAACTCAATTGAAATGCGGTTTATACTCTATAAATATCATGCAAATAATAAAATGATTAAATTATATAAGTTTCAAACGTTAATATAAAAGACGTAGATTTTACAAAGATATAATTCAATGACTAATCAATATAATTGCACAAAATTGGCATATAACTAATCAATAAAATCTTACTAGATAGTCACTATCTAGTTTTTCCAAAAAAAAAAATAATAATAATCAATAAAATCGATAATGTCTAAAATTTTTTAAATTGATTTGAAGACATTAATATGATTACGTTAACTATTGCCAAAAAAATTCCATCCCAAAAAATATATGGGCATAAATGTGTTAATTTTCCAGAGCGTACGTATCTTAATGGAAAAGGAGCTTTATGTTTATTATTGTATAGCCGAGTAATATATTGTTTTACAAATGTATATGCCAACGGCAAGTCGGTATAACAATTCAAACTTCGAAATAAAAATTAAATGTATCATGTTCAATCGGAAATGTGACGATCGTATATGCCACACCGTAGGAAATATATAGTAATGGTTTTCCAGCTTACTCCAATCCTCCAAAAGGACTGAAAATAAATAATTAAATAAATAGAAGATTTAAAGCGCAGAAATAGTCAAATAGGGGTGATAAATCTAGAAAAGCAAAACCAAGCTAATTAATACAATCGAGGCTCAATTTACACGGTCCGTTCAACCAAAGTTACTACTTACACAGTCACAGGTTGTAAAGTTCAATTTGATCTAAACCTTTCATATTATAAACATGCACTAACTTGTATGCATAATATACACATGCTTCTTTTGCGTATGTACTAGTTAAACACCTCTATCTTCCATACCATACACATGAATCACCAAACTGTGTACAGAAAAGAATACCAAACGAGGCTTTAATTGAAAGCCGAACAAACCCGCCTTATCTCACCGTCTGATCCTGTACGGACGCCGATGGAGCCCATCCTGACCATTGATTCAGCAAAATCTTGCTCAAACGATGGCCCAAAAAGATTGCCAAACAACCCAATATACGAATCAACAACTGCCCTTGTGGAGTCATCCTGGTACAGTGCTGCATCAGATTCAATCACTGCAAAGCCGGATCTTATGTTCCGCAAGATTTGTATGTCGAATATGTTGCCGCTTCCCCGGTCAAGTGGTATGCGCACATTTACATTTCCATTTTGTGGGCACTGTGCTTGGAGCTCAGGAAGGAAACTAGGGTTTATGGATGGATCAGATTGGCTGTTTGTTGAGAAGCTATAAAGTCGGTTTTCAAGGAAGAAACATGCTGTTGTCCCAATTGTGTGTGCAGCTGCAGGTCCACAAGTAATGAAGAATTTAGTCAAGTGCAAAATATTTGAAGGTTATTGGACTAAGACTACTGATTAGTTGAAGTGTATCATTACAATAAGTGGATATAACAGATAACTATTTTATTGAGTTCAAATCCAATTAGATTAAGACTTTAAGTACATACATAATGTTCTCTCCCCATTAACTTGATCATATGATTTTATATTTTTATGTATAATGATAGCATTTGAGATTAACCATATTTTTTAAGAAATACTTGATAGCAGCTATCAAGTTTAGATTAAGCAAAACTTTGTTATCATATTTAAACAGAAGCTCGATGATAATAATTATGTAACAAGAACAATGAGAAATAATTACCAGAGAGGAGAACAAGATCCTTGTCAGAAAGTCCCTTAGCTGCAAACTTTGATTTTAGCACATTGATTGAGTCGCGAACCTGAGGCATACTGTTTGCATCCGCAATATTCGACACACGACCGTCTCTCCGGCCGGTGGGGACATCATATTGTGGACCTTGTGTCTGCATTGAACGCTCTCTTTAATTAAAAAAAATTCAAAATCGAGTTCTAGATCACTAGTAGGTGGTAACATGCGGTTTCAATACCAAAAAGTATGTGGCCCAATGCGCCATGTAATGGCATGACATAACTATGAGTATACTTGTTATCCATGAAATTAAATTTGACCTAATCTAGTTCTTTTTATCCCTAAAAAAATAAGCTTAATTTTGCAGTACGCAAAAAAGAACAATAGTATTTTGTCAGAAATAAGATGAAAGAGAAAAAAAAACTAAGAAAATGTAAAGTAGAAAAAATTGGCAAACCAGAGTAATTGCATCGCGGGCTGCAAGAGCTACAATATCAGCACATGAAACTATGCCGGGGCACTGCGACTCAAGTTGCGCCTTGGCATTGTCAATAACATCGAAACCTCTCAGACCGGCATGATTTGATGAATCCTTTTCTTGGTTGCCAGTTGCAGGACTCTGAATCAGAATTGATCCTTCACAGCCCTATAACCCAAAAGAAAAAATGAATACTAAATATGTAAATAAATATTAAATAATAGGAGCACTAATTAAATCAGTAATGTCCTAATTTGATATAGTTGAAAGTTGAAACATTAAGAGAAGCTTCCCAAGCCGCAAAAGCTAGTAAAAATTACCCAAACTAATGCAAAATTAAATGAAAAATGGAAATTAGGAAGTGCTACAGAGGGGGGGAGAGAGAGAGAGAGACTTGAACAATGCAATCATGGAAATGGAGCCTAAGCAGAGCAGCAGGGATGGTAGGGTCTGATAGAGTAGCTTGTCTAACAACGGAGGCCACAACGGACTCAGCATTTGGGCATGAATTCTGATAGAAGCCTACTTGGAGCTGAGCAGTTGAGGTTGAAATGAAGAGACACACAACAAATGCAACTGCCCAAGACATGGTTCTACACTTAGAATTGAAATTGGGGAAGAGAGAGAGTGGTCATATTGTAGCATTGAAATTGCCAGTGCAAATATATAAGCCTCTGTTTCGGTGAAGAGAGCAGCGCTGGGACAGAGGATACCCAGCACTTGTCAATTTGCTGGACTGTTATAACCTTTACATGTGTTGCCAATTCATAATTTTGACGAAATAAATGTATTATAATTGGGATATTACAAGCATAGGTTTCAGCGACGAAGGTGGTGGTTCAAGTATTAAAGCGGTTAGTGCCATATTCTGCAAGGGAGCTAGCATGGTCCCCACTCCAATGGCCTAAAATATAGGTAAGAATAACAATATTAATAGGAGGATAAGATGCCGAAGTTTCTTTTTTAATTAATATAAACTTCTATATTAAATATGTAAAAAATTAAAAAAATTAAAAATTTAGGAAGAATGGATGTGAAATTTCAGTTTAGGTTCATTTCTTTAGTTTGGAATTTGGAAAATGAAGAAAATAAAAAGATAACTGTGATTTGAAGGTTCAGCATCTGATAGGCCGTGATTTTTTAATCCAAACTTACACAGATATTTGATATTCCGGCCCGCCTAAGCACGGTCAACTAAATAATGGTTTTGATGAAACGAATTTTTCTCGTTTGTGTCAGAAATAAAAGTTAGTTAGCAGTGAAATTTAGAAAAATATTTAGAATTTTTAAAAGATTTATTTATCTACATACTTTTGGTCATTTGATTTTATTTTTCTCTCTTTTTATCTATGTAGATCAAATAGATCATGCAATCATGCTTCTCCCTCCTCATTTAAAAAAGAATATATATTAATTCCTATCCCTATCCCTACTTACTTATAAAACACAAGTTAACACAATTAAGCGAAAGTGTAAACAATTGTTTACTCTATGCAATCTTAACCATTGATGGTTTAAATCAATGGTTGGATGATAGCAATGGATATAAGTTTACAGGGGCTTCACTTTTAATAGAAAGAAAACTATCGTTGGATTGGTTGTGCACTCATCAAAATATAAAGAAATTTATTGCTAGATTGGTTGTGCACTGTGTTTGGAAAGAGAACACAACTGATCGAGGTTAAAACCTAGGTCAAACAAAAATAACCTTGTTTACTCGACTAGACGTTCGTAGTAAAGCTAAGGTGTCGATCCCACAGAGACGGTGATGAATACTAATCCTATTTGTTTGCTAAAGCTAGACGATAAATCTTTATGGTGTTTTTGATTTAAATCAAACAATTAAAGAAAAGAGGAAATAAAATCAAAACAATTAAAACTAATATTTTTTTTGGTGTTTTATGGGTTTAATATATGCTATTAAAAATGCCTTAGGGTTCGATTTCACTTTGGTTTGGTCGCAAGGTTGTGAAACATAGCACTGTCGTATTCTGTCTCACTAATTCGGTCCGAATTGTGACCAATTCGGTCCGAATTCCACTGCGTGAATGCTACGTTCTACTTGTTTATTGATCTATTCAAGCTAAAGATCCATCTAGCCATACCTAAACTCCCTAACCCTCTGCTGTCGCCTATTGGGTATGGTATTTGGTATAGAATCTAGTGTTAACCCTCATCAAGTGCATTGTACCTCAACTTTCGTGTATTGGTAGACCTACTCGAGTTTACTTGTTGATTTTCTGCGAGATATCTATTTTAAACTGCCGTTCAAATAGAAACTTTCACTTTTGGTTAATCGCTGGTTGACTTTCGCCTTTTTACCTACCTCGAAATACTTATGCAAGTCTTATCTATTAAAACATGTTGATGTCCTAATAAATGTGGCCATTCATCCATTAAGCAACATAGTTAATAAATAATTCATAGCACAAGCAAGCAATAACGATTCTCAACAAGTAAATAGCAATTTCAATCAACAAGCCAAGTATCACATAGCAAACCAAATCTAAGCTACATCTACTCCTAAGACAACATGAGTTTTAGCCTAACATGCTAATAAAACAAACTACAAATGCAAATAAGTAAGATACAAACTCCATCCGATCAAATATCAAGAGAAAGGAAGAAATAAACCGATGATTCCTTCAAACTCGAAATACCGAACGTCCAGAGCCGTGGTTGGGTTGAATCCGCCGCTGTCGCGTTTAGAACCGCTCCCAAGTCGCTGCCATGGTCGAGTGATGGTGGAGAAGTGGAAATCCCACGCCTTTCGGCGTGAGAATCGATGGTGGGAGGTGGAAGAATGGTGGATAATGGTGGCTGCTATGTGGATCAATGGTCGGTTCCTCCCTTTACAAGCAAAAACAATACCTAAATAGCCTCCCTCTGCCTCCTGGATGCCCAACACGTTTTCCATAAAAAGATCACGAAATTATAGCCCTTTCCATAGAGAAAACGCCTCCAGAACACAGCTGGGATCTTTCCCTGTATGTCAATTCGGTCCGAATTCCAGACAATTCGGTCCGAATTGGCTCCTCTGTAATTTCCTGCGATGCAATTCGGTCCGAATTGATACCAATTCGGTCCGAATTCCTGTGCATCCACACTGCGCACCAATAGCATTTTGACTATAATTTCTTCATCCGAACTCCGATTGAGGTGATTCAAATATCGTTGGAAAGCTTAGGATGAGCTCTACAATGCTATGGATTCCATTTAGTCATTTTCTTCCCAAAAATTCTCCATTTTGTACAATTATTGTGTCCCATCCACCAAGTTCCTACAAGACAAGTCAAATTCCACGGCAGTACCCAATCTTGCCAAATAAAATACAAAAGCACAGTGATTATCATTGGTTTGGTCATGATTTCGATGTAAAGTCTGGTCAAAATAACAATATAAATACGAGATATCAACAACATATATGGAAAACTTCATTAAAATAATATTCATTTTTTCATTTTGCAAATAGAACACCTATGTAAAATTTTCTCATCTGTAATTTTTCCACTCATTGGGTGTGTACACTTGCTTAGTATACCTAAAGTGTAATATAAAATGAGTAAACTAATTTCCAATGCGTTGGACATACGGGTCTCATTCAATATGCTCGTTCTCGGATTGTGACCCTTAAATGACCGATCCAAACCGTTAAATATGATCTTCATATTGAAATCTAGAACAAAATCAAAATTTATATTTTTTTTCAAAATTTTTTTACTATTTTTTTATTTTTTAGAAAATCATCGATCTAAAAAATTATTAACTGTTTAAAATAGCGATTTTAAAAAAAATTAAAAATAGTAAAACAAATTAAAAAAATGTAAAATTTGATTTTATATTAGATTTCAATATGAAGATCGTATTCAAAGGTTCAAATAGGGGTCATAGTAGCGGTACTATTTAGTGCACTGCTACAATGCTACAGATTTAGCAATTCGTCTGATAGCACGACGTATAGCAAGTTATAACGGTGAAATAGCAGTAAATAGTGGCACTATAGCGGTATAATAGCAGAAATAGCGGTGCAGTTTATAATTTGTTGTTATAATAATGGTATTTTGGACATATCTTTCACATACAAACTCTGATTAACGTGATTCAAAGTTCTATGAAAAGTTTACAAAACAAGCCACAATTTTTATGTTTTGAACATTTTCAAAACAAGCACAACTAATCCAGCGAAAATATTTTTCTATTAAACGTGAAGAGCTTGTAAATTATATCTATCGCTAATATCTAGCCATTGGTTTAAATGATCAATGACTAAGATTATATAGAGTAAAATGATACGTGCTTTTATAAGTAATTCATATAGGAATTAGAAAATTTTGTTTTTATCGTTGAAGAGATAGATATGTTAAGTGGCAGTTGCATAAGATTTGAATATTAAAATTTTAAGTTAGCTAAATCTTCACAAAAAAAAAACAATTAAAAAATTAAAATTAACAAAATAGGCTATCGATATAATATTGAACCCATGAAATGTATATATAGAAAAAGGTCTAATAATAATTCAACATATTGGTCAAAAGAGCATTGAGTTTTTTTTTTTTTTTTTTTAAAGATAAGATGAGTGAAATTTGAAACTAACTGTCACAAGGATCTCCAATTGGGGTTTAAAATCTACGACCTCTACTAGAAATTCGTTGTTCTTTGTCATTAGATCAAGAGCTAGTTCTCGCAGCACTGAGTCTATACTATTTTGTTTTTATCTAGAGCAAGGTTCCGGTGCCACACTTTTTTGGTGCCACAAATGCCACACTTTATTTTTTTATTTTAAATTTCAAAATTTAAAAATATAATCGTCCGATCCAAACCGTTGATCTTGTTTATTTTAACGATGGATGCATTGTCGTAAAATTTTATAATTTTTGAAATTTATTTGATACTTGATCAAAAGATAAAAAATGAACGAATCAAAATAACTTAAATAGATTAATTCTAATATGTCCATTTTTCAACCTCTTGATCAAGTATAAAATAAACTTTAAAAAATATGAAATTTTAGAAAAATGCATCCGACTCTAAATCAAACAAGATCAACTGTTTGGATCGGACGATTATATTTTAATTTTTTAAAATTTAAATTAAAAAATTAAAGTGTGGCATTTGTAGCATAAAAAAAGTGTGGCACCGAAATCTTGCTCTTTATCTATGCATTTATTTCAATTTTATTTAAGAATATTTTTATAAGACTAGTTATTCAACCTAGCACATGCAGTTCCAAATCAATTATTGCTGGCGGCAAATTTGAATTAACGTGAGACTAATTAAGTCTTAAATTAATCTAAACAGAACTTGTGATGAACTCAATGCGATTTTTAGGAGAACTAATGGAAATGATCCAAAAATCTTACTCGCCCTCACATTTTCAACTCCCCTCACCTTCTGCCGGAAGACAAATCTCTATATAATAGTTCGTATCTTTGATAATAGATTGGCCGCTGGTTAAATTACTAAAATAAAGGATGGTTTATTTCACGTGAAAAGAAAATTAATTTTTATTGCCCTCTTTAAATACACCCAGCAATAAATGGCTATATTTTCCCTCTTTAAATACAAACTCAACAATACATAGCTTAATTTACCATCTTTAACACCAACTCAGACATAAATAGATTAATTTTATTTTACCACGCTATGGCCTGCTTCTAGCAATTGCTAGTTAGACTCTCTCTAATCTTATTCTATTTCACAAAGAACCAAAAAGTGAAAAGTTACAAAGGACTGTGCATTTTTTACAATGATTTATTTTAAGATTGCAAAACCTGATTTCTAATATATACATATATATCTGCGGCTTTTAAAATCTCGCAGAAACGACGAAAATTTAATAGTTCATTGCTATCTTTGAAGAGATGAAATGAAGCACTGTTGATTGCAAAAACTCGAAATGGAGACGAACTTAAAATATAATATACAACTGTCGGTGGTTCGTTGGTTTAATTACCATTTGATCTTTAATTAGTAACCTTCAAAAAAATGATTTATAAATGGTACACGTTTTTTTTTATTTTACTATTATAGATTTAGGATTGGAAATGTAGATGTCATTTAGGAGTTGGCCTTTCTTTTTTCAATTAGAATGCCATTTATAAGTACTCTAATAGAAAATATCATACATAGATCCTAGCTTTTTATATATCAATTTTAACTACTGTGTTATCATAGATCTTAATTAGCCTTTATGTATAGTTCATATATATCAATTTTAAATAGCGTGTTCGTGCGCTCGTTCAAGTCAGCTTTTGACAGTTTATGATATGAGCAAGTAATATGAATTCTATGATACGTATGTTCATTGATATCTAAATTGAAAAACCTGAATTAAAGGTATACTGTATATAATTTAGATAGATTACATGAAATATTTGACATAGTATAGATGCCATTTAGTCATTCACCAAATAAAGGTACAAATATAGTTTTCAATCATTAATTTTCCTAAACATTTTGTAGATGACTAAATATTAAATTTTATATATATATTGAATTGAACACATAAAAATTCATATTAACAGAGAACAAATTCATAATTTTATCTTTTGAATTTCAAATACATCAACAAAGTTATCAAGGAATGAATCATAACAGAATATATACACATGTGATATATACCGGCAGCAACAAATAATTGAAAACTCCTGTTTTATCTTTATTAATTAATCTTCTAGTTGATCAGCCAATAGTACATCATTTTTAGAGTTTCATGCTTACACAGATGATTGGGACTTGGGGTCTCACTAGACTGAGATTAATGAGAATAGGATAGCTCACCGGATTGTGAGCTGGGAATTGTGATCAGGCACACCTTTTCAAGTCCAAGTTTGTGGTTATTACTAGCTATCACTATATGGCGAGTCACTCTGGGGCTTTTTTATTTTATGTGAGAACTTTTTTTTTGTTGTTTTCTCGTGACAAGGTAACCCCCTTGATGAGCATTCGATAATACATGACGTAATATGTTCTTTTATACTTGTGGAAAAAAGAATTAATTGGCGATGAGTGCCAAAACATGTGCTCTAATTTTTTATTTTGTTATTTTGAAGAATATGATTATAAACGAGGTAATTCACACTGATTAATTGACTGAAAACAATTAAGAGATAAATAAAGTTCAATTCAATTCAATAGAATAAGATGAGTCGATTTTGAAATGATACTTAATGATCAGTAGCATGACATGGTGATTAAATTTATTTCTTTTTTAACTAGCGTGATTTATATATGAGAATCCTTCGAAAATGTAAGATCAATTCTTATCATCTTTCATTGTATTAACTAAAAATTGCAATGCTCCGTGTCTTCTATTTGGATTACTGAAACACAAATTCTATTTCCATTAGCGCGCGTTTGATCATTGCCTTAGCATCCATGTTTCATGTGGTGACCCGCCACATGGAATGAAAAATGTACGTTTGCCCTTTTATGGTAATATTTTGTCTTAGAGTCAACAAACTTTTCCCTTTCAAAGGTCGCATGCAAATTTAAGGAGCACAGCAACTTTATTAATTGGTGACCACGTTGGCTGTCTAGACTTTGCGTCTCCAAAGATATGACTGATTGCTCTTTGCCTCTTCCAAAAATGCTATAACGAAGGTTAGTGATGATCGAGTACAACAAAATCTTACATATTGTTCCGCAAATAATTAAGAATGCGGCGTCTGCATGTTTTCCAGTTCTCCTCCCTCACTCCTTAATTACCTGAGAAGGGGAAGTGGTACTGAAGCAACATATTGGGTGGATTTTGGAACAGCAAAAGGGTTAAATTCCTATATAGTCTCCCTCTTTGCAAATCCAGGATTAAGAAGTGTCAAGTACAAAATTCTGACACAAAAAGTCATTGTGGGGGTCAACCCCCCAACCCCTAATTCTTAGTAATCGATCTTTTCATTTTCAAATCCTCTAATTTGTACAGTACTTTTGAATAAATAATAATAATAATATCAAATTTTTTATGGATTAGAAAAATAGAAGTCACCAATGTACATTAGCGACTATTTCTCATCCATCCATATCAAAAATAATTTATCCATTGGTTATCTTTAATTCTTTATTTCACCCGTTTATCTTTGATACACGCGCACAGCGCACCGTATTCTTTAACATTAAGTTATAATGTCCCTAATGAATTGTGGTTCCTTCTCAATTTGTTTCAATTCGTTGAATATTAATTAGATCAGATCATCAGGTTGGATGAGAAACAGAAATATTGTTGTACCACTGTGCTGGAATTCAACGGAATTATGAAATTAAAATGTGAAATTGAACAAAAATATTACAGCCAGTTTTCACAATTTTTAATTCTCTATCTCGTCAATGATATTCATGGCCAAATTATAATGAAATAGTTGAAAATAACTTAACTTTTTGGTTTTTATTATTTATGGTACTCGTATTAAACTTGCTAGTTGTCAATATTCCTATCCTTACTACTTATATAGAAACACCAATCTAAGGGTCAAAACAATTAGACCATGAGTGTAAACAATACTCTATGCATTTTTAACCAGTTATCATTTAAATCAATAGGATATTATCAACAGATATAAGTTTATTGACTCTTCATTTCATTTCAAATAGAAAAATTTTTGACACTTATAAAAGTTTATTGACTCTTCATTCAAATGAAAATTGCTTCATTTTGCTATATTTTTTCTACAATAAATTATTAAAAATAGATAGCATGGAAAGCAATATTAGAAGGAAATATAAGACAAGGTCACAAAAGATATTTATCAAATATTCTAATCAATATGCTTTCTATATTTAAGACCAAAGATATATTTTGTTTAATAATTTTTTTACTGAGGCAAATTATTTGTTGTTTCATTTTATTTTTAACATCGTTATAATTCCTTATTGGTCATTGGATAAGAAAATAATAATAATAATAATAATAATAATTTTTAAATAAAATTTTCTCCACACATTGAGTGGGTGTGATTACTAGTATGAACAAACCCCTCGTTAAAATTTCACAACTTTTTGATACGGATTGGATAGATTTTATCACCTTGATATATTTATGCTATAATGCTTTGCAAGATTGAGTTTAAAGATATGAGATTATTTATAATTGTAAATTATTATCTAGAGTATTTATTGTTTTCATGCAACAACTGATTTATTATTAGGTTATCAGTACACTTCTCATTTATTATATCTCAATCAAGTAATGACAAGTCATATCATATGATAAATTGATAAGCATACCAAACGGCCGAAGATACAAATCGGTTTTATAATGCCTTCGTCAAGATTTTTTGTCGAAATTATTAAATTGTCATGTTCCTGATTCGTAGTCGTTGTTAGTTTGTTGTTTGGCATCATTATTTGCGGAAATTGATAAAAAAAAAAAAATAATCAACTTTGCTTTTATGACAATTTGAGAAGGGGAATTCATTAGAGCAATCAACGCTCTGTGCAATCAAGCAATCAGAGCGTTATCGCTTGCACCCTCACTCTCGTCCTCACCCTCACCCTGCGCGAATTTAATTCCCTTTGCCTCTGCTCCCTCTGCACCCTCTCATTCAATCAGATCCAGCCTCCCTCTCCCGCTTTCGTAGTCACCACACCCTCTCTTCTGGCCTCATATCTAGCCTCCGTATCCTCTCTTCACATCGATCGACACCTCCACCTCCTTCGTTTCTACTCTCCTCACCCTCTCCTCCTCCTCCGCTTCTGTCCCTCTTGATCTACGGCTTCACTTCCTCTGTCTCCCTTTCTCCACCAAAATAGGATTAACTCCGGCTATCATGATCTCCCTTTGTCTCTGCTCTGGCTCAACTTCTCCCTCCCTTCTTGCTCCAATCGTCTACTATGATTCAAATCAAGAAGTAGAGATCAAGAAGGGTGAGATTAGAAAAGACATTTTAGATCTGGTTTTACTATGATTCGGGAGTAACTGAACAATTATAAGGGAGTAATTAAACATGTTCATTGGAGTATCTAATATACATAATCTTATTAATTATATCATATATATATATAAGGAAGTAACTAATAGCTTTTAAGGGAGTATCTAATATTTATGTCTTAAGAAAGAACATTTATATTATGTTATGGAAGTATATAATTTGTAGCAAGGGAGCAACTAATAAGTTTGAAAGGAGCATCTAATAGTTTCTCGAGAGTATCTAAAATTTGTCTTAAGACATAACATTTATGTTCAGTTATGGAAGTATATAATTTGTAGTAAGGGAGTAATTAATAAGTTGAAAGGGAGTATTTAATACTAGTAAGAGAGTACCTAATATTTATATCTTAAGAAATAACATTTATGTTATGTTATGGAAGTATATAACTTGTAGTAAGGGAGTAACTAATAAATTTAAGAGAGTATCTAATAAGTTGAAATGAGCAATTTATGTGAGTAAGTAAACAATATAAGAGAGTAATTAATAGATTCAAGAGGTATTTTAATAAGACTCAGGGAGTGTATATATTTTCATAAGAGAGTATTTTATATAAATCACACAGTTGTAAGTCATAAGGGAGTATTTAATTTATATTAAGAAAGTATTTATATTTTGATAAGAGAATTCATTTATAAGTATGTTACAGGAGAAGAAGAGGGAAGATGAGAGAGATGAGCTGTCTAGATGAAGGAGAGAGGGAGATGAGACAGAGAGACGCGAGGAGAGATGAGGGAGAGGAGAAAGGGGGCAGAGGAGAGTAGGAGAGGCTCGTGGAGAGATAAGGGAGAGAGGAGACGGAACAAAGGAGATGAGGGGGAGATGAGGGGGAGATGCGAGAGGAGATGAGGGAGAGCAGAAAAGGAGAGAGAGGGGTGCGATGAGGAAGCAGGGATGAAGTGACACGAGTGAAGGGAAGGGAGGGGATGCGGGTGAGGAGAGGGAAGGGCCTTTCTTTCTTGACAGCTCACAGTTGCTATTTTTGAAATTTGATTGCTTGATTGCCTTAGACGCTGATTGCATTTATCAGCTCTGATTTAGAATCAAACATATGCCAATTTTTACTCGAAAGAAGCCCAAAAACCTATCTTCGGACTAATCCGGGCATTCTGCTATTTTCCTTGTGCTCTTTGGGCTAAGTTGATAGTTTATTGGCTTCCTTTGGAATATGATTTGTAAAATCGATTTGTGTAGTTTGCATTAATAAATAATAAGTGACCAAGTGAGCGGTTGGACTTGTGTTTGAAATATGATTTGGTAATGGTGTTTTAATTTGGGCTTCCTCAGTTTCACTTACCGTTGCTTTCTTTTGAAAACAAACATGGATTGTTGAAATGAAAGCTTGGTCAAAATATTTGAGCAATGTTCTGGAATGTCACTGTCACACTGAAGCCATCCCATCAGAAAACTTGGGTTGGTTCAAAAATAAGACATAACATTGGATTCCTACTCCGTTGATGCAACAGATCTGCACCTGTTGACCACTCTACTGAGAAATGTGCAACAAATGTCACAAAATTTGATTCTGAAAAAATCATTTCTTGAATAAAAGTTGGTACCTAGACCTGATGCAAATGTCCATTTACATTGAACGAGATCAAATAACAGTTAGACCAAAGCAAATCGCAGCGTGTCTTTGTTAATTGCCATGGATCTTTTAGGCACTACTATTAACATACTGTCACCGGAACAAAAACAAATTAAATTGAAGTACTCCTAATCATACCGAAGAAGACAAATAACTCATTGCTTACATAAATAAAAAAGAAAAAGAACAAAAGAACTACGGAGTTGTATCTACATCGTCCCACCAGCTTAATTAGCTAACATGCATGAAATTAATCCACCTGATCTTAATTAGTAAACATCAAAATTGACAAAATTCATAGCTTCCACCACAACTCGATCGCTTACAAAAATTAAAGAAGGCCAGGCCGAGATTGAATGGGAAAGTGATGAACGACCAACGGTGCGCTCTCTTTCTTCTTTGACTTCTCCACTTTCTTCTCACATCCTTCTTTTGGTGTTTCAGATTTCACTGGATCAACTTTACTCTCAAGCCCAGCAAAGCACGAGAGACAAAGACCCATTTTTTCCTTTACCTCTGTTTTTTTTTAATACTTGTCTGTGTTTGTGAGTCTGTGTGTTTCTGTAATGAAAGGAGCAGTTATAAATAGCCTTTTATAGGAGACAGAGTAAGAGGAAAAGAATTGCTTGCCACGGAAGGAGAAGTAGCGAAGACAAATTTGACTAAAAACAGAAACTGTAGAATCAAAGACCATAGTTCCTTGGCAGGGAAGTTCCTTGTAGATAAAGGAGCAGGAAGAGTCAACAGATTGCTACTAACAGGGGACATTTTCTATTATTACTTCGGAGAATCTCCACATCGTTCAATGTCCATTGATTGCAAGAACCATCCAAGGCAACTCCTCTCCAGTTCTATAAATCATTGGAGATTTCAAGGTGCTGAGTGATTTTGACCGTTAATTAGTCAGATCTGACGACTGTGATCTATTTGATACTTGACCGTGAAAATTTGTCAGCTTGGGACCGGAACCATATCCTCTCGTAAGCAGCACTCTGTTGTTGTTAAAATTTTTTATCAATATTTAAAAATTTTAAAATTAAAATACTAAATTCAAATCGTTTATCTTATTCAATTTAACGAGTAATGTATTTTCATATGAATTTTATAAAATTTGTAGTTGATTTGATACTTGATGAAGTGACCAAACAATGAATGTATTAGAATTAATCAGTAATAGTTAACCAGATTCGTTCATTTGTTGACTACTTGATCGAGTTTCAAATCAACTCCAAAATGTTTAGAACTAATATAAAAACGCATCGCTTGTTAAGTTGAACAAGATCAACGATTGGAATTTAACATTTGAATTTTAAAATTTTTAAATGTTGATAAAATTTTTAATAAACTGTCATTTTACGGCAGTAGAGGATATGGTTCTGTGCCAAACTAGTAGGGCCATATAGTTTTTTTCTAGTGTTCTTAAAACCGTACCGGCACCTCTACCAGTCAAATGGCCGAAATCCTATATTTTCCTGTATTTTTCAGAAATTATCTAGTATTTCCTCTCACAATATCAAATATCGTGGTTTTGGTCACCGTTCCGGTTCCGGTATTACTGAAATTCTCTGGTATCTGATATAGTTTTCAAAACACTGGTTTTTTCTTGTATAAGATCCTGTGTTGCATAGTATAATGTTGTCATGTATCTGGAAGTAGTGGGAAATAGAATACCATACATCTATAACAAAACAATATTATGAACTTCTACATTTGTGGTTGTTAAATGTTTGATATATTTTATAAGTTTATGGGATTTTTATTACTTTGTGGACCCACTTGCCAATTTAAAAAAACTAGCACAAATTAAAAAAATATATATTAAAAATTCATTCAAACAATTAATTACCACATTGACATTGTCTTTCTCTCTCTTCCTTTCTTTCTAACTTCTAAAAGAACAAAAAAAAAACTCTAAAAATTGAAAATCAACAAATCAACTTCTATCTTTTCACCTAGGCCCTCAATTTTTCTTCATTTTCGTCGGTTCATGTTTATTTTTCTTCTTCTTGACTTCATGCTGCTCATTTTCCTTCTCAACTTTAATTCTTGCCACATCCCATGCTTCTCGGCATGAAAGCAGCGGCACCGAAGGCAAAAGTGGTAATTGATCGATGAAGGTAGCGGGACTAATGGTGTAACAATTAGAGCTGGAGGGGTGATCGTCACTTGTGGGGTCATCAGCGCTAGCGTGGGAAGCCGACAATGACATTGCCGGAGCGTTAGCCCGAGCACGACGCATTATGGTTTATTTATGGAATTTAAATTTTCTTATCATATTTGAATTTTTCTTATCAAATTTAAAATTTTTAGTTTCCTCCGATGATTTAGTGATTTAATACCTATGTTTTTTAGGATTCTCAAATATAAATTATCAATTAAGTATCCGTACTTGTCACATCCCGCAGCTGGGTATGACGACCCTCGCCGTGAAAGTACATGAGAATGTACAGTCACAAGGCTTAACTTAATTATCTATTATACGTATGTGCAAATATACCTTTATTTATATTTTTTTTCTTTTTCTTTTTCACTTGTCACTGTTGCAATCAGATAATATAAGAAATATTATCAACTAAAGTAAGATAAAAGATAAAAGAATATATACAAGCTGCAACGCAAACCCAAGTACACAACTCATAGAACATAACAGTATCCATACAAACCTCTCTCAAAATGTGACAACTGTCTCATGAAACCAGGATCTATAAACATAGACTCAGTCTAGTCCATTCATATATACAATAGGAACTAGTACTGGCCAACCAAAAAGTGATCCTAATTTCAACAAACTACACTACATCTCATAACAACAAACTAGTACTCCTCGGGCTCCTCCTCAATATCATTAACAAGATCTATGATGGGACTAGCTGCCTCTGAGGTAGGTGGAGGTGCTGGAGGGGTCATAGGTGGGGCAGGAGGGGCTAGAGGATCTGGGTACTCTAAGTAAAAGTAGATACCAGTAGGGGCTAGGGACACATGATACACTATAGCAAAATGTAGGTGGGGTATATAGGTCTGCATATGAACGTGGGTACCGTAAAAAACTGCAAGTGGTGGTCTTCTCACCGGACGGTGGATCGCCTGGAACCCCCAACCATCGAGGAACATGCAAAACAAACACGAGTGAGAATATAATTCTCAGTGCGGGTTTTAGTTCCAGACGTGAATTTCTAATTGAAATCTTAATCTAGAATTAATACCCGACTAAACAAATATGAATGCTTTTAATGTAATAATTAATAAATTTAAAATAATAAACATGAATTAAAGAGATTAATATAATGCAAGTATCTAGCTGACTGCATACCGAGCACCGAAGCAAAAACGGTCCAATTAAAACCATACTGCAAACTAATTTGCAATGTAACAAACAATAAGTCAAAGATAGAACATAATCTAATCATATCAAAATCATATCATCAAAATTAAGATCAGGATTGCACTCAGGTTCCTAAACCAACCGGTTGGGCAAGCAAAAGGAAACCTTTCCCTAACCTACAGGCAGGCAAAAGAGATTCATCTCTAACCCTGGGCAAGCAAAAGAGAATTACACATCCGCATAGCGCTATCGATCTGGTCGAAGCCGGGGGCCGGCCGACTCCAAAGAGTGACCTTTATCTTTTTTCATATTCAAATTCTCCAAAATTCCTTCATATGTTCAATCTCAAACTCCACATTTCCAGGCAAGAATTATAGCATAAGTCGGGATTTTATTTCAAACGAATATTCCAAACTTACCTAGTAATCCTCCATGACTTAGTGAAGTTCATTCAACATGAACTTGAGTTGTAATATTTGTTCAGTAAATAAATAATAAATCAGACTTATGCAATTAATTCGGATAATCAACATGCCATGCAATATTTTAATTTACTAAATTAAGATTTCTATAAAAGTCCACGTATCCGCACCTGTTGCTGGGTCAAAACTCTCTTCCGTCGGGTCTCCTGAAAAATTGATCAAAAACCGTTAAGGTCTAACTAACGGTTTCCTTTGTGAATGGCTTTGGCTTAATTTACTAGACTGGTCTCTATTTAATTATTTAGTAATTGTTTTTGTTTTCAGTAACTTAAATCTTAGTTATTATTATAATATTTCTTTTATCCTTTTTTTATTTCTTATCATACTTTAAATAGTTTAGTTATGTATAATTATGTTTAATTATTTCTATTCTTTTAATTGTCCTTGTAGTTTATTATTGTTAAATAATTATTAATCATTAAGTTCTTATTATTACTAAGTTTCTGTTTTTAATTAATCACGTATTTAAATGTTATTATTATCATTTAATAAATTTTATTTTGTTTCCTTTAATTAATTGTTTAAATATTAAATATCGAAAATTAAATGATAAATACTTAATCATAAACTAATAAATCTGAAATATGAAATGAAAATATGAAAACAAAGATCAAAATAATTAAAAATTTGTTTGTTTGTTTGGGATTAGATAGTTTGTAATTGTGCGTTCATAGCATATGTTCTTGATTTACCTAGACTACACTCATCATCTCCCGAAATCGAATCCAACTAACTAAAGGAATACCCAATTATTTCTAATGGCTTTTCCTCTAATTAATTATTTATTTTATTAAGCCCACAATCTTAATCAAAGATTAAGTTTTTATCAAAATATATCTCAACTAAATGTCGGCCTCACAAAAATCGGAATGGGCTCAAGCCCCTTTTCTATTTTCCTTTTCTTTTCTTTCGGCCCAGAAATTCCTGGCCCACACAATCAGCCCAAAACATCACAAGTGGTCGAGCCAGGTCAACCTGACCCAGTTGACCTAAGCTAGACGTAACAGGTCCGCATGGATCCGATAAAGAGGGGTCAGATTCGACCCGCAATCTAAAAACTTTTCCCAGGGGCCCTTGAATCATTTTGTTTTACAAATAGGTCCTTTATTTTACAAACAGGCCCCTAGAAAATTTCAAACAAGTCCTTTTTCCTCACAATTTAGTCCCTGTCTCACGCCACAGCGTACCAGTATGGTACCAGTGGTACATCAAGTGTACCAGGAGCTAGTACCAAGCTTTAGACCCCATCGTAAGCCTCATAACAGTCTCCAATATGCCCAACCAGGAGGTTAAACCCCCAATTACAAGATCTTGGCTTAACATCAAACTAAATCCCTTAACAGAACCCGTATCGCAAAAATTTAAAGTTCTCAATTACATAACAATCAAGTATAAGCTCTAAGTTTAGCAATTAATCCATCCAAAATCTGTCACAACCACACATAACACAACAGAAGTCAAATTTCTAGTTCGAGTCTCAAACCCTAATTACAAACAGTCAAAATTATTGATAAAATCGACTGAACCAAACAAATCACAGAAGGATGAGACTATACCTTAGATCTTCAGCAGTTGTTCCCTCTCTCTCTTTCTCTATCCCTCTCTTTTACTTTCTCAGTGGAAACCCTAATCGCCAGCCAACCGACCAAATCAGAGGAAGGGGGTATTTATAGGTGGTGCTGAGAGGCGAAGAGAGAGAGAAACCAACGGCGAAGATGATGTTTGAGCTCGAATCTTACAACCGGTCAACAGTTCAGCGCTTTATCCTCTTCCCAATCGGATAAGAACAAAGGAGATCGACCAATCAGAGCAAGGCACACTACGCCATTTTTTGTTATTAGTACCGGTTGTCAAGTGGTACTAATAATAGGGGGTGCTAAAGATAATTAAAAACCGGTACTAAAAAGCCGGTGTTAAAAACGCACTGGAAATCGCGGCAAAAAAGGCGGAGACCTTTAGTACCGATTTTTAACTAAAAACCGGTACTAAAGATATCATCTTTAGTACCGATTTTTAGTTAAAAACCGGTACTAAAGATCTCCACCTTTTTTTTTAATATTTACTATCTTTAGTACCGGTTTTTTGTTAAAAATCGGTACTAAAGATTATTATAAAAAAAAAAATTGTTTCTGGGGCTAGCGCCCTTTTTTGGCTAGCCATCAATTAATACCGATATACCAGTCGGTATATATACGCATCACATACAATAATACATATCGAATTTAATCAACACAAATCAATAGAAATCCTAATTAAGATTTAGGATTTATTTCGGTTTAATACAAATCCTAGACAATTAACACAAATTAACACAAATGAGAGGGAGATCGACGTGCCTTACACAAATGAGCAGTGATAGCAGTGAGGAGTAGAGGCGGCAGTGAGAGCAGATTGAGGTGAGAGGAGTAGAGGCAGCAATAGAGAGAGAAAAGTGAGAGAAGAGGTGACGCAGTAAAGAGGGAGAGGCAATGGAGATGGAGAGGCAGTCGAGAGAAGAGGGAGAGGCGCGCGCAGTGTAGAGGGAGAGGCAATGGAGACGGTGAGGCAGTCGAGAGAAGAAGGAGAGGCAGTGGAGAGGGAGAGGCGCTTAGGTTTTGGAAGAGAAGAGGAAGAGGCAGTGTAGAGGAGTACTTAGAAAATTTCGTGCGAAGATATAAACTGAGTCAAGAGTTTTGGCGGCAGAAACAAAAAAAAAAAAAATTTGAATTAATCTTTAGTACCGGTTTTTTAGAAAAACCGGTACTAAAGATACTATTTTTAGTACCGGTTTTTAATAAAAAACCGATGCTAAAGGGTTTTCAAAAAAATCAAAATTCTGTCTATCTTTAGTACCGGTTTTTTATTAAAAACCGGTACTAAAAATAGTATCTTTAGTACCGGTTTTTCTAAAAAACCGGTACTAAAGATAAACTGTTTTTTTATTTTTTTTCGCCAACATTTTAGCACCGATTTTTCTAAAAAACCGGTACTAAAGATAATCCCTAACAATTACGAAATTGCCATTGACTATTTTTTATACCGGTTTTATTAAAAACAGGTATTAATGGGGCGATACTAAAGCTCTTTTTTGGTGTAGTGGCAAGGGGTGGCACAACGGGATTTATGGGTCACAATCCATCCCGCCATTAAAAACTCGAAGAAACTCCGTCGGAGAGGCGGAGTAAAGAGGAGAAAAATCGGACGGAGCGGAAAAAGAAAGGAAAAAAGGAGCGAAAAAGGGAGATGCTGCCAACAGTAAATCAGTGAAAATCCGATTTTTATTAAAAATTGATCCTTCGATCTTCTGTGGCTAAACCATATGGCTTATGGTGCCAGGACTCGTTTGAATCAATTTAATTAACCATTTTCATTCTTATTTAATATTTCTGATGTTAAATTCAATTTAAATTGAGGTTAAATTCCACTAAAATAGTTTAGATAAATTTTAGAGATTATGTAAGTTAAAAGATTTAAATTTTAAGTAAGTTTTACTGTTGCTATTTAATTAATTGATTAAGGATTAATAGTTTTAAAATTTTATTTATCTTAGTATTATTTTTAAAATTAACTTAATTACACAATTAAACTGGGTCTGGTATTTACACTATATTACAGTACTTTTATGTATTAATTTTTGTATCGTTAAAAAGAAACTTCAATATGTTTATTTATCGAATTAGTCGTGACACTGCAAACATGAATAACCTATGAAGATCACAACAGTTTTGTTTCCCTCGTAAGTTTCTTGTGACTACTTTAAGTAGTTATTACCCTCTAATGTAATGACTTCTCAAAATATTTAATTAGTATGACAAATTAAGAAATTAATGTTAATTTAATAGTTTTAAAAAACATTCAATTACCAAGATATTTAAAAAAGAATTAGTGCTCGAGATGACATTTCACTCACTTTGATAAAGTTTTAATTTTTTTTTTTAGGGTGGCCTAAAATTAGATGATGGGTGAAGTAAATATTTAACTATTCCCATGCAGCCTCATATTGTTCTTTAATTTACACAAGGCTGCAGCATAAGATAATTAGTTAAGCTACTTTATAATATCAATGTTCCGACTGGGATCTCTTTCGAGTTTGGACTGCTCGTATGGATAAAAACAAAATGAGAATATCGGTCAAATATCTATACGTAGTCATTGGCAACTACACAATTAATTAATCTCTAGTTGGGAAAAAAAGAATAAAATAAAACATCGCAAAAAGGACAGTGTTTCCCAGAGAGAAACAGTAGCAGACATTTTTCTTCTATACAAACTGCTAAATAAGGAGAAAAATCAGCCTACGGGCAGTTAACTCTCAAAAAATAAATAATAATAATAATAATAATAAGGAGAAAAATCAATAGAGCAGAGTGATATAAAGTATAATTTGATAAATGATAATCATCCAAGAAGCAGCATATAAAGTATAATAGATAAATATTTAAAAAAGAATTTTGCTAACTTTGTATGTAATTAGAACAATATAAAAAGGACTTCTTTCATTTGTCAGCAGTAAAGGAGATCAACATTTTTATTTTTTTGTGATAACATTCAAAGCATTTTTGTTCAAACCGAAGGGTCTGTTGATGCTGCAACGTAAAAATAAAAGGACAAGAAACTATGCTAGCAATGAATAGAGGAATTAGAGAACATCAGTGGAACAATTGAAGAAGCCTGATGTATAAATTTAGAATTAAAAGACATCATCAATAGAGAGATGAGCTTAAAATAAAACAATTAAAAGAGAGAATATGCAAATAGAAACCGTGAACGACAACTTTAATTAAGAAAAAAAAATTTTGTACAAACTAGATAGTCGCTACCTAGTGATTTAATTAAGAAAATTGTGTGACTGAAATTTGGAATTAATGGAGAGAAAAATGGCCAGAACGAATCGGCACTTCAACTAAAAGAAATATAAAAGCCAATAATAATTGAAATTGCTCTGCACATTAACAGCATCAATAATATTTTTTATGCTTGTGTTGAGTTTTAAAATGTGTTTTGTGCGGTTTGACAGTTCAGAGTTGATTTAGCGGTTCAATGTTTCATCGATGATAAGACGGCCGATAAAATGATATGTATGTAAGGCTGATAATTTGTCACTATATTATACTGTTATTATTCTTAAAGGCCATGTTTGGCAACTGACGAACAGAGAAATTCGCGAACAACTCTAGTTTGCGCTGAACCAAACAACCAGCGAAATTCGCGAACTAGGCGAACAGCTATTGTTCGTGGGTTCCGACTTTTCGGAGAACTACACGAATACCCCTCACGAACTGCGAAAGTAATTTTTTATTCACCCACTTTAATTATGGGTTCGCGAACTTCGATGTTCCGTCGGTTGCCAAACATGGCCAAAGTATAGTTCTCATTTTTTTTTCATTATTTAACGAAACTTACTGATTAAAACATCAAATAATAATAGCCTGGGAAATTGATCTTACATGTGATATTTACTATGGGGCTATTGGTTGTGGAGTAAGTAGTTGCATAATTTAAGAATGCATGAATAGTTATGTCAAATTATGCGATGCATGTTTGAATATTGAATAAGGATGCATAACTAATAATTTGCATGTGCATATTCTTCTAAAAAGACCAATATATCCACCGTTATATTTGGATGGGGAATTAATGAGAGGGATATTGATGGAAAAATGTTATTAAAATGTTTGTTTTATTATGTTGCGACCACTACATAACTTAAAAGCACCTAAGGGTCTGCTCCAGAAGGGATTAACGAAGGAGGGTGAAAGAGAAGGTTAACTGACCAAACTCTGTCCAAGTCGGTTAATCTGCTCCAAAATCAAAAACTTGAAAGGAAACCAAAGAGAACGGGGAGGAATGAAGGTGAACCCCTCTATAAAAATGTGAAGAAAAAAGTTAACAAGATTACTTCCAAATTTGAAGTGTATCTCTCTTTGGCTCCCTTACACTTCATTTCCTTACTCTTCCTCTTCCCTCTTGTTTCTGGAGCAGGCCCTAAAGGGTACCATAAGTTACCCCACCGCTATGCATACTTACGTAGCCTTTGTTTGACAGCATAAGCACTGCATAAGCCCGCTATGCAGCCCTTATGTAGCAACATACATAGGTCATACAGGTCTGTTGCATATGTTTGGAAAATAGTCAAATACGCAAAAAGAAATGAACTTTCAAGTCTACAAATGGCATTTTATTAAAAAATATAAATTACAAATTTTTTATCCTTCAATTAATTAATTTAAAATTTGGCTGATCTGAACCATAGGATCATCATTTAAATTCCTGATTTTCCTAAACCGTCTGATCAAAGTCCAGATCCTTCACTCTAACCCTCTCTCTTTCATTTCTCTCGAATATTCCAACCTAAAATGTTCACTCCTTGCCCGAGCCATCTCTATTGCGATCACACCTTTCTTCTCTCCCGACCAATTTCTCTGGATTCTCCTCTCCCTTCACAGATTGGACTAAACAAACGAAAGTGATTGAATCTTATCTCTAAATAGACTAACCGATTGGGACATGTTGGGTTCAATGGCGAGCTAGGAGGTGGCGGATGAGGAGAAGAATCGTCGACCTCATCAGCGGCAACCTCAAGCAAAGGACTGGCGGATGAGAGGTCAGCAGAAGAGCAGTGTGGCCCATGGGTTTAATTTGATAAAGTTCATAATCGGTTGTCTAACTTTTACCATTTAGTTTTAGTTTGATGAAACAATTGAGTATATTTGAGTTTGATCAAGATGATCGGGCCGGGCCGTACACAACCACACATACCTTTCATTAGGAATTTTCTATTTGACAATGATTTTTCTGAATACTGAATTTCCTTATTTCCTTCGTACACCCAGTGCATAGTTGAAGCATATAGATGTAAATAGTAAGAATATCAATCTAGTAATCCACCAACATGGTGTACGGTAAATTAAATACACCAGACACATCGAAAATTTCGTGTGTTTTTCTATCCGTGTTATTTTTAAACTGAACATGACCGGCTACATCCGGTGGCGGAGCTAGAAATTTTTGCAATGGGTTCAACAAATTTATAATATTAATATTTTTATTAAAATAAATTCATACACCATGATATATTTTTATCTCTTTTTTAAACACCAAAAGAAAGAAATTTTCATAAATTAAATAACAAAGTTATTGTATGCTTTTTCTAAAAGTAATGAGGATGATTACTAACTTAATTGGAAATTATTTTGTTTCAAAATACGTTTTTATTAGAAGAATTGCTAACTTTACATAATAAAACACTCATGAGAATGCAACCATGAACCAAATGGGGTTCAATAGTATAAATTTATATTTTTATGGGGTTCAAATTTAAGTTAACTATAAAAATATTTATTTTATAAGTATAAATTTGAATGTATGGCATTATTTTATGAAATTGACCCCATTCAATGAAATCTCCGCCACTGGCTACATCATCATCAAAAGTATAAAAATACGGAGCTCGAATGAGGCATCACTGCATCCGTGTGATCAAGATCGGACAGACCTTTTAAAAAAAAAATGTTACTGTTCATAAGGAATCCATACCCATTAAGGATTAGTAGGTTATAATAATAATTTGCATGAAACTCATCTAATCACTCTTAATTGTTGTTTATGCATATAACAATATTCTTTATCTATGAATCATACTATGAAGTTTCCAAGTAAAATTCAACTCCCACGCGGCCACGCCACGTGGTTGGTGCTGTCCTATTTCAAGAGAAGTGGGCTTGGTCTTATATCAGCTTTGTGAAAACGACACAAACAAAGACATAATTCATGTCTTTGTTTACGTGGTTGGTGCTGTACCTAAAAGATTTTACGGGCTTCTTTAAAAGATAAAGAGAGCCTGCTCATGGCTTATATAGGATGCTTTTGCGGTTTACATAATTCAACGTGGCCCAAATTAATAAATTATAGATTCATTTTTCACCCTTTATCACTGAGGACAGAAGAAATTATAACTTGATAAGAGATGGAATTTATAAGAAAGTGAATGGTATATATGAAAGTTGATGTTTTGATGTTTTTAAATTAAGTAGAATGAAGAGCGACTAAATCGTCCGATAAAATAATAATTGTATTGCTGGCTAGTAGGGGTGCATAACGTGTGCAACGATCACGAAAATGACTAATTTCGTTGATCGTTGCGTCCTTAGTCACGAAATTTTTTTTTGTTTCGTGTTTCGTTTCATCTATTGAACGCAAGAAATCTTCGTTGTGTTAGTCGTTTCGTTCAATTAAACAGTTATAACCGTTCAACTGTTTAATCGTTCAATAGTTTGATTACCTGCTGTTATAGCCAAGACAAGGCCAGAGTCATGATTACCTACTGCTGCCTGGTGGCTAGGCGAGGACAGAAACACAGAGCTCAAGAGGGAAGCGTCGATGTCAGCCACAGCCATCATTTGTGAGAGACGTAGGACTCGAGACAGAGAGAGAACAGACCACGCCGAGGTACAGGGGAGAGGTTTATCAGATCCTGCGCGAGAGGATGAGAGAGGGAGAAAGTGATTGATGTGAAGAGAGATGAAGAGAGGAGCGGCGGATTAGATGGGTTAGGGTTTTTAGTTTTTTTTTTTTTTTTTGAACTTTAAAGGCCCGTAGGCAAAGGTTTTTAGTCAACAACAGCTCTGAACAGCCTAGTTATTTCCGCCATGATTGTCTGCAATTTACAAATAACAACATCCGTAGAATCTTACATGAAATATACGAAACATACGGTTGAAACGAAACAAAACACCCCATTTCCGTTAATCCTTTCGTTATATCAACGAAACTGGTGTCTATTTGCGCAAACCGTTTCACCCATGAGACGAAACCAGAATTCCATTGAGTAATCGTTTCGTTTGGCACGAAACGAAACGGTTTAACGGTTGAAACAGGTCCCGTTTGCAGCCCTACTGGCTAGTTAAACTAAATAGTTTTCCTCTGGTTTAAAAAAATTATGGTTCCAATCAAAGTGACAATTGTATTTCTAGTCTAGTTAATAAAATGAGAACATCTTTTTAATAGTAATGTTACTAATAATCTAATATTGATATTTGGTTCTCAGTACACTAATTACAATTTCCAAAAACAAAATTGTAATGGCGAAATGAAAACAAATAGTTGTATAAAACAAAATAATTATTAAAAATAATTAAAATTGTTAAATCAGATTTTTCGTGCAATCTTGTGCATTTGATAACTTTCGCAGCTGTGTTTGCCAATTTTTGCTAGTTTATTTCCTACATCAAAAGAATTCTTTCAAAACAAAATAAATAAATAAATAAATCGCAGTTTACTGTGAAATGTCTTTTTCTATACTAATATACTATGCACTGTTACACTGTCAATAATATTATGTAAACATGATGTTAGATTGACAGCTAAAACTTATTACATAGGATAATAATCTGTGTTAAAACAATAATATAACATAATGCCCAATCCGAATCCTGTGGCGCGCGACACAGACCGTTCAATCAGATCTGGACGGTTCATCTTTTTCGGACCTTACAATCTAGTTACATGCACGGAGCTCCCTCATCCATCCAGATTTGATCGGACGGTCTATGGCGCGCTACACGCTGTGTCGCGCGCCACTAGATTTGGATTTCATAATGCCCGTCAGAGGTGAGAACAATTAGGTGTGTCAGGCTACTAGCTACGCAAACTGCCTACAGAATTTTGTTTCTTTTAATATAAACAAGATACACCATCTTAAACTTTCTCGGAAAAAAAAAATGAATTGATTTTTAGGAAAATTGATTACTGCCATCTTCAGTTTTACTATCCCTGCCATCGCTAAATATAAAGTGAACACATAGAATAGACAAGATGAACATATATAGTGATCAAAGTGAACACATACAAACAAGTAAGTTTAATAAAAATAAGTTCAATATACATATAAAAATCTGAACAAAAGATGACAATACTTATTTGTTTGTAAGTGTTCACTTTGTTAGCCTATATGTTTATCTTGTTTGTTGTATGTGTTCACTTTGTGTTTAGCGATGGCTCGCGATGGTTTATTTGCCGATGGTGGTTATAATTCCTGGATTTTTAGCATTTTATTTGTAATTAATTAATTTTGAATTTAGAAAAAGATAAACTAGTACATTAGTAAACTTTTTAAAGTACTGATTATTTATTTCTGCAAAATTAAAATTTGATTCAAATTTTCTAATGTTTTGAGAATTGAATCTGTATAAATAAAGTTTAATATTAATTGATCTGATAACAAAGCCCAAACTGCGCTAAGTTGAAATGGCCGTTCAGATCCACATAAACCAGTGGTACGGTCTGACATGTTTGATAAAACTTTGGTTTGTATCTTATTTTGGCGACCTTTTCATATCCTTCTTGTGAACCAATGAGTGCGCTGATTCTTTTCTCATCCTCTACTATTTATGGCAAGACGATGTTAACATCTCCACAAGTAGGAATGACAGATTCTTTCGTGCAGTGGTTGGTCTAATTCCGATTTTCTTAGCTTAACCAAATGTTGCGTTGTTGCCTTCTTCAAAAGGTAGGTTTGTGTATTTTGTTTTGTTACTTTTTTTGTACACATCAGGTGTTTGATATAATGCCTATGTGACCAAACAAAAATTGCTAAAGAACATATAATGAAAACAATGCAACATAGAAAAATTGTAGTAATTTGTATATAAACTTTATACAACAAAATTAAGTTACAATATCCAAATTATTAGCAAAAGAAATAAGAGAATGTTTGGAATTGATCCATCCAAATATTTAAAAAATGTGGCAAGTTTATCATGCCCATGTTATTTAGTTTTGCAATTAGCACTCTCATAATCATTTGGTTTCCATGTGGACAATGCATGCCAGATCGTTCCTTTCCATCCCAATAGAAGCCATTGTCTATCTTTATCCACAATATACTCCTTGTGGTAAAGCTCCTTCGCATAGTTCTCTATTTTCCTCATGATCATTGAATCCACAGGCAGTTGCATAAAACCAGTGCCACTGCTTATATGTCTCTGGCCGCACCACTCTGTCAGAGCCCTCACAAGCTATTGCATTAATTGCACCAGCAATTATAATATTCCTTTCTATATAGATCCTTATGTCACTCTCTCGAGGCATAGTTGCCTCAAAAATATCAAAAAAAGCTAAAAATCTCTGTAGAACTTCTTTAAACCGGGCAGTAAAGAGCGGTGTACCAAAAGAGGCATTAAGTATTCCATGAATAAAGACGCATGGTTTAATTTCCTTTATCAAGCTTAGAACCTTATCCCGAGGGTTGTTCCTGGCAATTGTCTCATCAGCAACGTTTTTAAGTCCAAATAAGCAATTTACTACTAAAACCTCATCTTTATTGATCTTAAGATCTTCTATTTTAATGTTTTCCCATTTTGATGCTATACCCTGATACTTCAAATGAATATTAAATCTATGGGCATATTCTGACAGCCTCCTACCGGTCTCTTCAATTGGTTTACCCGGACGAAAGCCCCTTTCAGGAAATCCTATGCCAGTTATACGGATTTTAGGTACTGCATTTCCTAATCTTGATAGACGTTCAAAGAAAGATGGCCACATAAATCCCATCTCGATCCCAAAATCAATTATATGAACCTTTGTGGCACCTTTTGAGACATTAAGGATTGCTTGATTAGAGAAATAATGCCATGCCCTCAGGAAATGACAAATAGCATGAAAACTGCGGGCTGCCTTCAAAATATCAGTTGTATTTCCTCGCCTTGAGAGCAGTTCACGATAAATATCACTTCCCGTACCAGCCAAGCGTGCCTCAAGCCCATCCACCAAATAATATGCTAAACGTTGGTAGCAATCTCCTTTAGGGGATGAATGTCTTCTTATTTGGCTGATGAGTTCAGATGCCCGATTGTAGTCATTAGTTGACACTGCTTCAGAACAATAAATAAGGAGAGATTTCAGATCCACCAAGCCCTTCTCAGTATCCTTCTCTCTTATTTCCTCCTTACTCTGTCTGTCCCCCTGTTGCTACCTTGAATTATTTCTTACTTCTTGTGGCACAGTTTCACGTACTGAGTTAACCTCCCTAGCAAATTCTCGGCCACGAAAAAGGAGAAATTGTTCCAGGTGATTATTTCCTGCATGCTCATCCGAGGAATTTGCTTGTTGCTTGCGAGCTAGCCCCTCTGATGGATCTGGTTCTCTTTCATTAATATTACATTTTTTAGTATGGGACTCGTAATATATTGCTTTGTTCTCAGTGAGATAGTTTCTTTTGGCCTCTTCATCATTCTCGATTTGTTTTGGCTTTAAACCAATAAACAACTTTCCAATGGATGGAAGAAACTTCAGTGCTTCTTCAGCACCTTTTTGGATTTGTGTGGCTGGAAAGTTCCCCATAGATAAAGCAGATATGGGGTCGGCACTGATCATGGGGGCTTTAGATTTACTGTAAGATGGCATATCCTTTTCCAAGACACTTTCTGTGGTATGACTGGAACCACTATCTGTAATATTACTGCTTTTAGTTGTATCTAATTGGGTGTTGATAGGTGACATTGGGTACTCCTTTTTGAGGATATCATAGAAGGATTTCTCTGTATCTCGAAGAGCTGCCTCTTCCTGATAAATGCCTTCATCTATATCTTCTTCTAACAGAATTTGGCTTATGTAATTGATCACTGCATTGGATGTGAGATCACAAACCTCCTGGTTAATTTTAACATTGCTTAACAAAGGATTAGGTGTGGTATTCTGGTTGTGGTTGTCAATGGAAAAAGGTTGGGGTCTTATCTGGTAATATTCAAATATGGGTTGTGGTGTGCATGGTGGATGTGGGGAATTTTCTTGAGGAAGCCCTGTTGAAGCCATAGTATGAGATTGTAGTCTTGGATAAATTCAGCTCTAGCTACAAGAGAAACTGATTGGTACATTAAATGCAATAATAGAAAAAGAAGAAAGATTAAAAACTTGGTTTGAGGTATTCTTAAGCTTCTGTTGGAAAAGTTTAATTAAAATTGGATCAAGTCTGTCAGGTTTAGATTAGAGGTTTTGGTCAGCATTGGTATTGGTGAGATTGAAGAACATTGCGGCTTCATTCAGGTTTGATCATATTGGTTCTAATTATTTTATTTTTCTTACCTTACTAAGTTGGTTCAGTTAATGGTTTAGGCCAAATTTGACATTGTATGTTAAATACTTAAATATGCTAAATTTGGAGGGCTTCAGAGTAATATTAAGGGGAATTGATTGTACCAAACCAGTTAATAGTTGTATTGGTACAGATCCTGGTGTGCATTTTTTTCCCCTTTTTTTGTTTCAGAGGCTGACATTATGCGGTGACGGGTACTGGCATTTCACCTGACAAGATTGGTTCTGGCAAACAATGATATTTATGGATGACCTAACCAGTCATGGCGTTGTGAATGTTCTTTCGTTTTTGTTGTTGCTACTGCTGTTTTGGTTGAGGCGTGATTATGTAATCGTGTGACCTTGTACCTGTGAATGAATGTAAATAGATGTCCCTCTCTGGTTTACATTATTTTTCTTTAGAAAGCATGTTACATATGCTCTGTAATAATACTTAATATGTTAGAAGAACTAATTTCTAGACAAATATTGGAAAAAATAATGGTTAGCCCTGAAATTGGCATTGTTTGTGATAACTATACCAGGAAATTAATCATAAGCAAAAAGAAAGATTATATAAACCCATACCTAATACCTGATTCCTTTGCTTGCTCTGCTTTCTCTCTGATTTAAAAGTTTAAATCAAGATAACACTTCTCTTATGGGAAGACATGGCGTCTTCTATCTACTTCTATATTCCTCTCTACCAATGGTTTGAATGATGACCTTCAAAAAAAAAAAAAAAAAAAGAATGATTTAATGATTGGTAGAAAATTCAATTCATATGGAAGAAAATAAATTGCGGTCTTCATCATGAATTAATTGATCTAGAGATATTGAAGGGTCAAAGATTGTGTGCGCTTGGATGCTCTCCAATTATAGGAGATATTCTACCCATATAAGGATCCGTGTGTTTCATAAATCATAATAAATGATATGTTGCACTTGGTCATTTGTAAAAAGATGTTATATGCTTAGCAGATAGACAGGACACTGCAAAAGATTAATCATTATCCGACCAAGTAATCCGATTTTTATGAACATTCATATGTCAATAATGAAATAAAAATAAATTACTTAATTGTAAATAAAATATAAACCATTTATATTTAAGGACAAAATTATAATTATATATCAAAAGTAACAATTTTGTAGTAAATTGAGAATAAAATATATATATATATATATATATATATATATTTTGGAATAAGTGGGTTGAATTCCCACCGCTTTCTATTAAGAAAAGCATCAAAGTAACAATAAAATATGCATTTCACTTTGCCACCCGTCCCACAAAAAAAAATAATTTATTTTTGTGCAAAACGACCAAGCTCATTATAATATATATAAAGTTAAATCACCTCAATTGTGCTTTAAAAAACGTGCTATGAACAGTACCATTTCTCTTTTTCACGCAAATTATCTGGACCGTCCATTCTGATCTTACGGCCAGATTTGAGGGAGGTAGCGTACGGACACCTGTTCATGCATGACCTATCTCCTCTTTTGTTTAGAACTTCCTGCCACCCGTCCATATTTCCCCTCTTCCTTACCGTAACAATCGCCTCTCTCTCTATTTCTCCCTTCTTACGCCGGTCTCTTTCTTCTTCTCCGTCGCCAGTACCTTTCTCCTTCTCTATTCAGTTCCGCCGGCTCTAACAGAGCCGACCTCTCCGACAACACTGCCGTTCCATTCTCGTCGACCCTTCTCTTCTTCTCCGTTGATTGCTGCCTTCTTCTCCGCGAATTCTCTGTCTCAGATCCAGCCGCGCATCCTCCTCCTTTGACTGTCTGTCGAATCCCCCCACTCCAATAGAAAATTAGCACTGCAACTCTTCTTCCGCTGACTCTCTCCAGTTTCTTTGGTAAGTTCCATTTTTATTTACTCCACAATTTTTGGGTCTATGCAAAGAATTTGTCTATTTCAAGACGAGATTTCTCCGTTGAAACAAATATTCTCTTCGCCTTATTCGGTTGGAATGTTTATTTGTTTTCAATAGGGATTAAGGTGTATAAAAAAAGAGGGAAATGTTTCCTTTTATCAGGCAGTGATGTAGTTATAAGGAAAGAGGATGATGATTACTGTACTTTTTCTCCGCCAAATTCGTAGCACCTCAAAATTGGCAACCATTTCCTTCTTCGTTACTGTTGGATTCAATCTGAGACTAGATTGATCGGCTACATATTTTGGTTTATTTTCCATGAAAGGTGTGGAGGGCAACGTGGAATTTATTTGAGGTACGCTGCATAATCCTCAACGTGTTTATTGTTTATCCAATAATTATCGTTATCATCTCTGAACTTGTCACATGGTGATCTCAAGGTGTATACTGTTTATTGGTATTTACTATTTATATGAATTTACGGATAGTAAACAGTATACGAATCCATAATGACAATAATTTGAACTTTAGTACTTATATATATATATATATATATATATATATATATATATCTCTCTCTCTCTCTCTCTCTCTCTCTCTCTCTCTCGAGTCTTGACAATAATTTTATAAATCAATTTGTATTTACTTTGATGGGATTCACATAAATCAAATTTGTACCAGATTTGTACAATTCTTATCTGCTTAGTTCAACCTCAACCTTGGATTGCAGGCCAGCCATTCATAATCGATGCCTCATTTTCTAGACGTGAGCTACAACCTTTTGAAGAAGTTTTTATTTTGAATTTGAATGTGCGGGGGCTTAAAAAAGAACCTGAAGAGGACAAAGACGAGTGATCATTCATTTTTGGAATCTATGGGTGAGAAGAATATGTCAAAAAATAAATTAGTTAATACTGATATTTGTTAATCAGTAAATGGCTCAATCTGAAAAGTGATGGCCTTATCAAATTGAATGCAACTTTCACCTTAATTTATACTGCATTTTCTCATTTTCTTTGGTTTTGTTTCAATGTATTCAACAAAGCATTTGTTTGATTCGAGGGATGATGAGTCTGGCATTGTCAGCTCTCAGCCCCCTAAGTTTTCTTGCTACCCTCTTTTGTTGAACAGTGGCTGTGCACTAAATATCAAACTTTGCGGAGTAAAACAGGACAGGTGTCCTCAGGTCACCTTTGTGTCTCATACTCTTTTAATTAGTGCCATGAACTTTGTCAATTTTTTTCATGATCCTCAGGTCACCTAATAATCTTTCTGCTTCCAATTATGAGGGGCTTTCTGCAACTTAACAATTCGCACAATCATTAATTGGAGATTTCGTGGGTATGTTTCAAGCCAACGAGGTACATAAATTAAGTTGTGCAATAAACATAATACTTGCAATTATTCCAGTACTTCGAGGAGTGCTCTGCGTTGGATCAATTTGCCTGGTACATGAAACCAATGAACCCATTCATTTATTTTAGTTTCTAATTAACAATTTTGTGAAAAAAAACTCTTATTTTTCTAATTTGATTGATTAGAGTTGTTAACAGTTGCTTATATCTCTTTTATCCTATAAGATGTGCTCGAAGGAAATGTCAGTGTTAGTTCAACCATCCGGAGAGGTCTTGCACAAGAAGCAGCTTTATCCGAGGCCAAGTTTTTAATTATCAGTACAGGAGAAACTCAGATCAGTATGATTCTTATATCTTTTTTCTATTTTGTGGGGATTATTTATGAACTGATTACTGAAGAGTTAGTTAATTATTTTCATAATTCAAAAATTTTTTTGAGATAACAAACCATTGCTTCATGTGTGCTCTAAAAAGCTGCTCAGTGGTCGCCATAGAACATCTGGTTGAGCTGCACTGGCACTGTTATCTGGGTGGTTGCACACCAGGTTAGGGTGAGCACAAGAGTCTGTACACAGCAAGCCAACTACCTTTATGAAAAGTATTTTGTAAGTCAAGATTGGTAAAGAATATTGTTCTTGATTTGAACTCCTATCAGGCACTTGGTGCCCCTTTTATGATGTAACAGGCTTTGGTTGTTTAATCAGGGACTAATCAATTTTCAAAATCGTTGCACGATAAAAGGAAAAAAATAATAATAAATTAATGCTTTTGTTTGTGACTGCTTGACTTTAATATGTTTATGTATCCTTATTATCAAATTGGCACTAAATGCTAACTACAGAATATTAAATATAATTAGATCTGTTAATTGTTAACTAATGTATATGAGGATTAAACTATGGCTTTTAAGAAGATAGGAGTACATTGGCATTTGATAAAGTTTTAAAGATTGATGTTTTAGTTGTACATGGTTCTTATTGATATTTCTACAGTAGAATCATAATGATTTACAAAATGATTTTTAGTACATGTGCTTCCTTTGTTGAAGCTGTTTCAATTTCTATTGACAGTGCATTGCAAGATTAAACATTACATTGATTCAAAAGGCCAAATTATTATTTTATGCAACATGGTTTAACTTGATGATATATTAAAATAACTACAAGTGTACTAATATCTTATTGGTTCTTTTTTTAGCAGAGAAGAAAGAAAGCAATTGCAAGACCTAGCGCGGCCAATTCCACAATTAATGAAAGGTAAAGTGAGTCAAATAAATATAATTTAATTAACTTGAAGCTATTTAGTGACTTATTGTTGTGGTGGTTTCCACCTCCTTCGAAGAATATAAATGGCGTCACGATTCTGACGACGACTCATATCCTGGGTCAAATCTGAGCCGATAGTGGATATGGAGTCACCTGTCTATCTCACCTGAAGCTATTTCCCACGATTTGTCCAAACTTTGAAAATCAGGTAGTTGGACTAGCAAGAAACAGTGCCGTGTAGATAGTAGCAGAATTTATGCTTGCTTGGATAGTTAAAAACTTAATTTGGGAAACTGTTTTGTCTATTTGTCCTAAGAAAATTTCTCAATCAGTTATTGAAGCTATTAGCTGTTTTTAATTTTAATCAAGAATGTAATTTCTCTAATTTATCGTTTCCACAATATACCAGAATTGTGAAAGAATTGTGTGTCAATTCCATCCAGTTTCTTTTGATTAATATTATCGTCGACCTAAACCTTTCATTATTTCTATTATGATGTGGAAATCAGATGCAGATATGTGATTTCTGGCACTTACTTTGCTCTAATGTTTCTCAGGGGACGACAAGTCATAAAATAGCGGTCATGAGTGGAGGTAGCTTGGATTTTAAACAATGAATCCTTCTCAGCCTACTTAAACCCTAATTAGCTGGTCGGGGCTCCTGCTGGCGGGTGGACAACCATTCGATTACTAAGTACAAACTAATTTTATTACTGTAGCTTGACAACAGTCGTAATAAGTTGATTCAGGTGAGATAAATCACTCTAATTCTTTTTGTATGTGCCTTCTTTTTTTTTTCCCACCAAAACAACCATTGAAAACTACATTTATTTATTTCTGGATCTAAAAAGAGTAGCAAAACTTAAGCAAACCGTCGACCTGTTGCATAAAAGAAGAGCTCGCTTATGAATACTTTATGATAACCATCATGACAGCTCTTCCTTAATATCATCCATGAGGCCTTGAATTTGTTAACTAACAGTTCATTATATTTTTGTGAGACATAAAATAAACTTTGTTCTACCATTGAACATATAGACAATAACAACATAATAAGTAATAAACAAATAATTTATATCTTCTTACTCAATGAATTAAAATTAGAATGCATCATCTGATAGCCATAGAAAAGTGCAGTGCAAAATAGTCTGCCAAAATTTTGTTCAGCTCATACTCTAGAATAAAAAAAAACAGATAATAAATTCAGTAGATGAAACAATTGCATGTTTTATTCTTCTTTTGGTAAGGCTATTTTATTTTTTTAAAGAATATGCGATTAGTTGTTTAGAGACTTTTTTTTGGTGCCAAGATAACAAAACCAGTACAATCTTTTTTGTTGCTCACTGTTCTTACAAGTGAGATGAATATTTTAAAGAGTCCATTTTTTTTTGTTTGTATATTGATCCTGGCCTATGCTTCAATATTTTTAGTTTCTGGATGTTCATAGCAAAAAATTTTAAAGATAGCAAAGGCAGCAACAGTCTTCAATCAAAGCACTTTTTTAAAAAAAAAAAACCTATCGATAACTGAAATTTCTATTAAACATTGGCAGGAACTTCATGGACACAAACAAGGGAAACAATATATCTTCAGCCATTGAGGCACATTACATGAATCAATTTGACTTGGCAACTGATGCTGCGACTGTAAAATCTGATGATGCAAGATACAACATCAAGGTAGAGTCCATTGTCCCCCGTGCTAATACTTCTTCATTTAATAACTCCACCACTACCTGTTCGGCTAAGGTGCTGCCAGCGATGGATCATATTGCTACGATTGATAGATTATCTTCTGCTTAGGGAAAAAGTGGAGGAGGGGAACAAGGTATTTCTCCTTTTTTGTGTTGCATGTACAAATCTGGAGATGCAATGCACTGATTTGGAAATCACTACATGCTAATTTACAGTGGAGATACTTTCTGTCCAGAATGTATTTTTGTGTGCATTCTTGGGAAGTTTTTAGCAGGAGACAACCAAAGTTAATAATAATAAAAGAAAGGGTCCAGTTATGGCTATAAAATTGAATCTTTTTATTTTCTTTTGTCAAATTATCTGGCTTAATTCTTATGGAATGGCAAGCAAGTTGTTAGGTTTTACTAGCATAATTGCCTTCAGGTGTTATTATTCTCCTTTTTGTCGTTTAAGTTGTCTAATTTTTTTCGTATTTAGAGGTATCAATATATAAGAAATTTATTCTATTAGTGATGTTGAATTACTAATTCGGCATGGAAAACAGTTGTGTTCATCTTTATTAGATCTACTCTGAAATCAATTATAAATTTGACATCAGAAGCAATTTGTCTTTTTTTTTACACTATACTATAGCTTGGTTCATATGATTTGCCAGGCTTTTTCTTACAGTTATGCTTTGTTGGATGAATTGTTAAAGAACCTAACTTCAAATTTGTTGTCAAAGCATAACATTTTGACATAACTGTCCAAGTTAAAATGAAAAATTGGGGGAAAAAAAAGCAATATACTTTTTCTTAAGTACAGTCTGAATTGAAGCCTAATAAAAAATAGTGATTGGAACAAAAGATGAAACATAAATGTGGTATATTTCCTTTGTTCATTTATTATTAATAGTATTGTTACATACAGGTGTACTTAACTTTGTTTTTCCTTCTGGTTTTTATTCTCTTCGGTCAAATTCTTTTTACTTCGATTAAAGTATACGATATTGTCTTTCAACCATGAATCATTATTAAGTTGTTGGGGAATGTGAAGGGCAAAAAGAGGAATGGGTGAAAAGCAAAAAAAAATAGTAGAGGTGAAGGCAGATGAGTACAACATCAGATCGAGTTGGCAGGGATTGCATTGGAACCATCTTATCAGGTTAATTTTGCAACTTCACTTTCTTATCAGGTTATTTGATACAATTCATATTTGAAGTTCACAAATAGCAAATAGAGATCTAAAGAAATTCTATAGCTACATGACTAGCTATTAAATGAAACAGTACACTTACTAAAAATAAGTCCAATCATTTCCTAAATTTTTGCAAACATTATATATATTGTCAAATGATAACAATGAAACAACTTATTTTCTGACGACAAATTAAAATTTTTCTTTTCCTTTGGATTAAACGTCGGCATCTTAACAACACACAATAGAAATTCAAAGATGAAGAAAATAATTACTCTAATATTTTATGCTTATGAGGGTTAAGAGGAGACTTGGTTAGGGACCTTATTGGAAAGGTCCATTTTGTTGCTTAATCAAAGATGGAAGATGTACTGAGATTTCTTCATTGTGTTGAAAAATTTTAAATTTTGTTGCAACTTTTTATATTAATTATGATTGTAATGTAAATGCACTCCTTGCATCTAAGTAACCTTATGTTACATTATACGATGTTTTTAAAAAAAACATAACTTTTTTCTTATGCAATTTAAAAGCAATCTCCCCAACTACTATTATACCTTATTGTCCGATGAGAGAACTATGCCAAAACAATTCAGTTAACCCAAGAGAGAGACCAATTCATTATGAGAAGCTGCTATTGAGTCACATATTTCAAAAGCCAAGAATCATATATGAATTTTTCAAAGACGACCATGCTGCTGTTGTCGACAACTAATCCACAATAGTGTTCCTAGAAGGTTCAATTCATTTTAGATTAGTCTAATAATAATTTCTGTTGTAAGAAATATTGCAGGGGTATTTTTGGTATTGATGTTTGTCTATTTAGAGTGTTGTTTTTTTTTAAATATGTTTTTATACTTTTAATGGCTGGTGTGTTTTAGGTGTGCATTAGATGTAGAAAAGCCATGTAATACGTTTGAGTTGAGGGCAAGAATTGCGTGCATTCGCATTAGCAGCCTAGATTCTATTATTGTTTAGGTTTTTTTTTACCTGTATGAATTCCAACATAACTCAACAAAAAAATGTGTATTCATCTGATATTGTACTCAGTCTAAGGGTTGCAGACTGTATAACCCTCAGAGCAAAGAATTCATAATGAGCAAATATATTTTGTTCAACGAAAATGCAAACGGATCTTTATTTATATTTTACATTCTACATTATTGAGCTCTCCACTTCCATTTAATATAATTATAATATTTTGTGGTCTCTCGCAGCCTCTTTGAATAGAGCAACGAGAGAGAGGGAACGAGCAAAGAAAAAAATTCGCTTCCACTATAGAACCACTGCAGCCTCAGTTCTCGCCTCCTTTGTCGAGCCATGAAGTAGCCTTCTTGACTCCTATATTTTTCCTATTATTGGGTACTACTGTTGTTACCCTTTCTTGATTTTGCTCGGTTTGAAGTACGATAATCATTCATATCTGAAATTTATCCAATATAATTGCTTGATTTTGAAATTTTACTGATAAAATTGGGAGTTTATGCCCTCCATTCTTCTAATTCCTCTTACATCTAAATCAACAATTTATCTCTTCAACCTGTGAAATTAATTGGGTGAGTTCCAATTACTCTATTAGTGGATTCATTTACAAAATATAAGGAATAAGCTACGAGATAATTCATTTATAGGTTTGTTGTATATAAAAAAGTATTTTATTATTTTGTATTTTATTTAGGTTGGTTTTTACTTTTGACTGGATCTTTTATTTTGACCTTAGTATTACAGTTTTAGTACATGTCATCAGCTGAGAAACTCTGAGGAATTTAATCTCTCATGAAGAAGTGTTGTGATGAATATATAGAATATGAAATCGTCTTGAACTGGCACCAGTTTGGTGTTCGTTGATTTGTATTTATACAACTCTTTCTTCATAAAAATTCTAAATTTTAGAGTAGATTGTTGTTAAAAAAATTTTACTGTATTCTTTCTATTCTACTTTTATAGGGCAACTGTTCTAGAGCCTACAATGCAATGAAGGCGAATTATTGACTGTCCCAAAACAACCAGCGGAGAAATACTTGCTTTTGGTATTCCTATTTTAATAAGATCATTCAACATAACAAGACACATGAGTATGTTATCCTACTTTGTTCAATTTTGTTAATTAATTGTTTAAAATATATTGTTACATTGCTAATTTATATCGATGTGAAAGTATGTAAAAAAAGATGAAGCTAGCAATAAAAGATTCTTATTAGTTCTCATTTAGCTGTGCAAATGTGATTTTCAAAATTTAAAATTTAGAGAGTTGAATTGAATTGAATGGAATGCATCCACAAGCTATTTTTTAAAAAAAAAAATTATCAGAAGGGGGGTCGCGGCGAAGCCGCGACGAACAAAGTACCCTAGTTTATTCCTCATTTTTAATCTATTTCTACCTCAATATAATCTTAAAAAAAAAAAAATACTACAATGATGCCACCATGTGGGGCATCCAAGTGCAATCGACTGCCTCACTTCACACCATAAGCAAAATATAATTATTAAGTTTGTATCATTGTATGGATATTACTTGGGGGGAACATAAGAGAAATAATTATTCTCTGGAGGCTGGAGCATTTCATCAAACAAGTGGTCTGCCCCAGGGATAGGTGACCCATAAAACATTAAGATATAACAAAAATGGCAGTTAAACAGTGGAGCAGAGAGAAGGTTCCCTTAGTATAGAGCACAAAAATTGGTTCGATTGGCTCCAAAGCAGTTCTATGATTTAGAGTTTCCTTTTCTGGAGGTGGCCGGCGGGAGATACTGCACTAGGTGTGAACGATTATTTTGGCGAGATTAAAAAAAACGATTATTTTTGGGTATTTTTGCAAATAGTCGACTAGGGTTTCCAAGTCAAAGCAGACGGGATAGTTTGTATCCGGTTTTTTCACAAGAGCAAGCGCGGTGATTTAGTCCCACAAAGACTCCGGGTACTAACAGAAGACGCAGCTGGAGCTATAAGTAGGCGCTGGAGGCAACCTGTACGAGTCATGATCCTTCAGGCAGTAAACGGGATATGATGAGTGGTACAAATCTCGCTTTATTTGCGAGAGGGGCGCCCGCCTTGCCTGTTACGACAATATTGGGCGTTCCAATCTTTACCGATCTGATCCCAACCCCTTAAATCAAAATTAAAGACTTCCTTTTTTTAAAAAAAAAAAAAAAGTTATAATTTTTTATGATTTATGAAGGAAAAATTGATTACTGTCATCGTGTTTTGTGCCATCACTGCCATCGTGCATCAGTCAGTGCTTGCTGAGCAGCGCTCTCCCCTCTCTACTCACTTAGTGATTTTTTGTTCATTTCGTTATTATAAGTGTTCATTTTATTAGATACAAATGTTCACTTTGTATTATAATTGTCTATTATTTTATAAATGTTCACTATATTCATTTTATTTTTTATTTTTATTTTTGTCCAAATGTTCAGTTGGGTCAATACAAATGTTCTGTTAATTGAGTATAAATGTTCAGTTAGTTGCAAAGTCGGCCAATCGTAACTCGTTTTTACTAAATCAAGCGAAGAGGTCATGAACCGGACACAAAACACATGAAAAAAATAGAAGGGGTCATGAACCGATCCGGTTCAAATTAATTTTTTTCCGACTTTGCCCCTGGAGCGCCTCTCTCCAAGTCTGACGCGCGACTTTGCCCATTAGTTGACGCATTTAACTGAACACTTATGATTATTAAACTGAACACTTCTTATTATTAAACTGAACATTTGTAACATATAGCAGCGATGGCAGCGATGGTTTATTTAGCGATGGCACTTATAATAACTGTTTATGAAGTAATCAATAGGGTCACTTTGAAATGGGCCTTTTTTTTTGAAAAAAGTAGCAGTGCTACCGGTTTCATTAGAGAAACAAATTTAACTTACAGTTAAAACCAAAAATTCATGCGATCACACTGATCAGCACCACACGTCTCAAAATTACCTATCCAAAGTAACTACCTGAGAACACAAACCCAAAAACATCTCATTTCGCACTACAGCTCACCTAACATAATCCACAAGCATTTAAGTACAACAAAAGAAATCATTTGAAATGGGCCTTTATGTGAGGCCTAATTTTATTTGTGTTATTTTTAAGGCCTTCTATTTTATAGAAGCGATTATTGTCATAGAGACGATGTTTTGTCGTAAGTTTTCACATACAACTTGCTATAAATGCATTCTAACCAGAGAAATGGAGCAGCTGGAAAAACTTGGCATAACAATAAATGTTAAAAACCAAATAACATCTATCGGTCCACACCACAATCCAACGGTACAACTTTCATGATACAACGATCCAAGCTCATACAAATATCACATCATGTCAACTTCAAAGTGGGACCCTCACGCGCGACAAAACACCAATATTTATGAATAGCAATCCACTTATCCACGTTACTTTTTTCAGTCGAGTCATTCTCTACTCACACTAACCCGTTTCACTGTTCGACGCACCAAAAATCAGATCCCTAATGCGGCAACATCCCATCCATCCGATTAAAATCAAACGGAAATGAAGGCACATAACATTGTTCAAGTGTTCATTGGCTGACGTCTGTGAGTGAAACCTAAAGTTCATTCAAAATTATACATAGTATAAGTTTCAGTTCACAAACAGATATGTTCTTTAATTTATTTATTTCATGTTGCACGAACTTTACAACATTATCACCTGTTTTCTATTATTTTTTTTAAATAGTAGAGCTTTCAAGTTTACTTTCTATTATAGGGGAGTAAGTAAAATTCGGATTTCTTTTTCTCTTGTTATTACGGTTTTTTTTTTTTAAATTTGTTGTTCCGAAAAAATTAAAACTAGTTTTACTGTTCATCGGAATTTCAAAAAAAATCTAAAAAAATTCTGAATTTTAAAAATGGCGTTGTTAGATCGGGATTCCGGTTAACGATCTAACAAATCGCTTAGATCGGCAACCGGGAACCCGATCTAAGCTAAGATCGGTAACCCGGTTACCGATCTTAGCTTAGATCGGTAACCGGGTTACCGATCTAAGCCCCACCGAAAAGGTGACAGAGACTTTTGTTTTTTGCCTTTTAGATCGGTAACCCGGTTACCGATCTACCGATCTAAGCCCCACCGAAAAGGTGACAGAGACTTTTGTTTTTTGCCTTTTAGATCGGTAACCCGGTTACCGATCTAAGCCACGTTTGAATTTTTTTTTCTTTTTATTTTAATTAGTTTAATTAGGTAAATAATAGAAAAAATAAAATAAATATTGGAAAAATAATTAAAAAATCAGAATAAATATAAATAATTATAATATGTGATTTGAAAATTTTTTATAATTATTTTATACATTTTATAATTATGAAATAATTAATTATAAATTAGAAAAAAAAATTAATTGCGATTCAAAATTTGTTCTTAGAATTTTCCTTATTTATATTGGGTTCAAATTGCGCTTAGGATGGTTGGCATAATCAAAACGAAGCAAGATTAGTTAAACATTCCTTTTTTTAATTTATTCCAGAAAAGCCGAATTCAAGGTTGGTATTCATGGTAAAATGTCCTGCTCAAAATTTATCATACCTTTTTTATGACCGACGTAATCATTTGATCATTCTTGAATGTGACCTTGAAAATTTTCTATATATTCTGGCGGCGAAATGCATCTCTTATCCTATTTCTACCTAGGTCATACAGTATGCATGCAATTAACATGAACATTTTTATAAACGTTGATTTTGCGGTGACATATTTAATCTTTGCCTCTTTGCAAATATTAATACTTTCAATTCTTTAGCTACACCACACTATTCAAGTAATAATGCGAGATATGAAGTATTGGAGGAAATTGATTAAATTAGTTACATAAATATAAGAGAGAATTTTTTTAAAAGATAGAAAAGACGAAAATTGTTCGGTAGATTTCTCTATAATTTAGAATTGTACAATACTTTATTTTCCTACCTTTTGGTAATTGAGAAATCATTTAAATTTATCAACATCAATAAAATTATAAAACTGAAATCATATGCTTGTAAAAATCAACAGAAAAAATGTGTCTTGAGAAAATAAAATATTTATGAATAAAATACGGATGCACATGGATAAAACAAATAAATCTCTACTTCATTTGCACCCAACATGTGACGTGAAGCAACAAGTGTAGAATGGACGAAATTGAAGCAAATTGTTTTCTTATGTCGAATTAATTTGTTTATCATCTGACAATCATTCACTTGTGTTAACTTTGGTATTTTTTTCCAATTCAAACTTATATTTAAAAACCATATTGTATGGTTGGACTCTATGATATACGTATTATCTATATAAAAAATATATAATGATAATTGTTGCATATTTTACCGTTCATCGAATGAATTAAAATTTTAGCAGTCCAAAATTAACGTTTCCTGATACATCATTAATTATTCTAAATGATATAAAAAATCAATTGCTAGACTATCTATACCTCCCATGATGCACCTATAAATTTTATTTTATTTTCAACTTTGTTTAAATTAATATTAAAATCCATTATCAAGATTGTAAAGATAAGCATTGTTAAGCGATCCATCTTAATTAAATTATATAGTTTGGGTATCTGGTGTAATTCATTATCGCATCGGTCGTTCCAGTACATAATGGGCTATTTATCCTATGCTCAACCAGCCTTTATTATTAAGTCAAAAAATGAAATTCACTGCAATTATAATTTACAATTTTATAAAAGTCTCTTATTTGATGGTGGCGTTGAGTAGCGGCATTGGAGCCATTTTTATCGAAACAAGGTTTAACTGAGTAGTGTCTAGTGTGGGGTTACTTCTTACAAGCCTACTATTTTTGTCAAAATTAAAAAAAGGAATGTTTAACTAATCCTGCTTCGTTTTGATTATGCCAACCATCCTAAGCGCAATTTGAACCCAATATAAATAAGGAAAATTCTAAGAACAAATTTTGAATCGCAATTAATTATTTTTTCTAATTTATAATTAATTATTTCATAATTATAAAATGTATAAAATAATTATAAAAATTTTTCAAATCACATATTATAATTATTTATATTTATTCTGATTTTTTAATTATTTTTCCAATATTTATTTTATTTTTTCTATTATTTACCTAATTAAACTAATTAAAATAAAAAGAAAAAAAATTCAAACGTGTATGGCTTAGATCGTTAACCGGGTTACCGATCTAAGCTAAGATAGGTAACCCGGTTACCTATCTTAGCTTAGATCGGTAACCCGGTTACCGATCTAAAAGGCAAAAAACAAAAGTCTCTGTCACCTTTTCGGTGGGGCTTAGATCGGTAATCCGGTTACCGATCTAAGCTAAGATCGGTAACCCGGTTACCGATCTTAGCTTAGATCGGGTTCCCGGTTGCCGATCTAAGCGATTTGTTAGATCGTTAACCGGAATCCCGATCTAACAACGCCATTTTTAAAATTCAGAATTTCTTTAGATTTTTTTTGAAATTCCGATGAACAGTAAAACTAGTTTTAATTTTTTCGGTTTGTTGTTACGGTTAATGATTAATGAAGTGGCCCATCTAGGAATGACCGAGTAAGCTGGGTTCTGTAATTTGGTTGGGCCTAACGACACCAGGTCCAGTTTTCTAGGCTTTTATGCAGGCGATGGTTCAACTCGCTGCTAGTGAATTACAAATTGTGGCGTGTTTGGAGTGGTGACACGGTACAGACCCGTGTTACCACGACACGACATGCCACATGTACGGATTTAACACAACACGGGTGTGTTGGTGTGGTGTGTTAAAACTGTGTCGTGTTGGCATTTTCAGTAAAATGACAAGGTTTAACACGACACGGTTCAATACGGTATGATTTGACACGATACGGTTACAATACGACACAACATGGTTCCATATATTTTTTTTAAAATTTTTAAATTCAAAATTAAATAAATAGTATAGAAATATTAATTCATTATAAAAAAAACTAAGGTTGATTTGAAATTTCACATATTTTTATAATTTTTAAATTCAAAATTTTAACATAGCACAGATAATTTTTCAACCAAGATATTACCGATTAACATGATCTGATTTTTATTATTTTTTAATAATACATTTTGTCATGAAATATCAAAAAGAATAATTCTCATGGTCCTCAAAATTTTAATTCGAAATTTTTAGATTTTCTTTCAGTTTTTAAATAATTTTTGAAAAATTTTGGCAATTTATATGGAAAAATGAATAATAAGCTTCTAATACGATTTGACACGGTTGACACAACTGTGACGTGGCGTGTTAACACGGTTACCAACTGTGTCGTGTCAGTTTCCGTGTTGTGTTGGCGTTTCCCTCTACTCAACACAACACGACACAACACGGTCTACTCAACACAACACGACACAACACGGTTGCAAATATAACCTGTGTCAACACGACACGACACGGTGCTAAACACACCCGTATTTGACACGACACACCACAACACGCTAAGATTGTAATTTCGCTGCATATATGTTTTATACTAGTAGTCTTTTGAGCTGGTAACATAAGAAGCGAACAATTATGTTCTGTACAAGGTTAAAGGGAAGAAATATGTAAAATGTCATCTGACACAGCAACCCACAAAATATATATTAAACTAAAAAGTAAAAGAGAATAAATATTATCTATAATTTCGATAATCTGACCGATGAACCATTGTCAAATTAGTTGGTTAGTTGCCTCTAATTTATACAAATTATATGCTAAGTTTAATGATTTAAATGATTAAATGATTTGACCGGAAGTGCCAATAAAGCTGAACTACTTTCAAATTGTTTGGTTAGTTGACAAAATTATTAATAAGTTTATTGTTAAGCAAAGCATATCAATTATTAGTCGAGGGATTAAAACTCTTATAGCGAATCATGACAAGACAAAAATAATTTTACAAGTAGAAACAACATCATTCTTATTATGCCTAATTTTCTTTACATGACAGAATAAAAGTAGAATAAAGCAAAACTCGAGCTACATCAGACACTAGAAAAGTAGAAAAACGCAAAATAAAACTAATTAACCAAATCTGAACCATTTATTCAATAACTCCGTAGCATCTCAGTTTATGTAGATAACTTTAACCATCCATGTGAATTATGCAACGAATACTCTGCCCCTTGAGCATGAGCTCGAATGCAGTGTTGATCTCTGAGAAAGTCACATTGTGTGTGATGAATTTCTCCAACTCCAGCTCCTAGAAAAGGTACCAATCTCAGATGTAAATTAAGAAAGCTAAAACCAATAGAACTTGTTTAAGAAAATATAAAAATAAATAAATTGCATACCCCAGCCATGTATTGCTCAACAACAGCAGGAAGGTCAGTACGGGGCTTGTAATTGCCATAGAAGGTTCCCTTGAGTGTTTTCTCATTAAGAAAGTGTATCGGGTGAGTCTTGAACTCGGCATCTTTGTGCGGTACGCCTACCAGCACCGCCACACCCCAACCCTAAAATATAACATGCAATTAGAATTGAAGTAGGGGTTTAAAATTTTTTAAAATTTGTAGTGTTCAGGTAAAAGAGATGGAATAATACATCATGAACACATTCCAAAGCTTGAATCATGGCATTAATGTTACCGGTGCACTCTACAGCCCGATCAACACCACCATTAGTCATCTCAGCAAGAACCTATAGAAGCAAAACCAAAGTTAAATTTGTAATGTAGTTTTATTTCATGGTATGAAACTTGTCATATTAGTTGCTAACCTCTTGCACAGGCTTTGTATGTTCACGTGGATTGACGAACTCCGTACATCCAAACTTTTTAGCTGAGAAATCACAATTTGTGTGATTCAGTAAGTAAAAATGAGTTTAATTACCACAAATCCTGAGATATGTTCAACGAAGAACTTTTTGTACCTGTTTCAAATCTATCCGGGTTTAGATCAACACCAATGATTCTGGAAGCTCCTGCAACCCTGGCTCCTTCGGCAGCCTAATTATGTGATTAGAGAAATCATAAATTAAAGGGAAATTCTATAAAAGTCCAGCTTATTTAAAATAAAAAAAAAACTTAGAACAAATGTACGTACAGCAAGGCCGACGGCTCCCAAGCCGAAGATTGCCACTGTCGAACCCTTCTTAGGCTTTGCAACATTAACAGTGGCACCAAAACCTGAACAAATGAAAAAGAAAAACCATAAAATCATTCTGACAAGCCAAAATCGAAATGCAACAGAAAAATTGAGACCAACCAAAATACTAAGTACTAACCAGTGCAAAAGCCACAGCTGAGAACACAAACTTTATCAAGAGGAGCCTGAGGGTTGATCTTTGCAACACAGCCAGCATGTACAACAGTGTACTCACTGAAGGTGGAGGTACCAAGAAAATGGTAGATGGGCTGACCATTGACCGAGAAGCGTGTCTGGCCATCACCAATCATGACCTTGCGGTCGGGATTGATGCGAAGGAGTTCACACATGTTGCTCTCCTCTGACTTGCAGTGGGCACACTCCTTGCACTCTCCAGTGAACACTGGGAGCACATGGTCTCCTGGTGCCAACTCTGTTACTCCTTCACCCACACTCTCGACAATCCTGTCAATATATCAGTACATTCAGTTGAGAGAATTATGTCAAGAAAATCAAGAACACGGTGTGCTAATTTTCTTGTGATTGAAAGATGTCTAAAAGCTTACTAACATGTTTCGGACTAATTAAGTACTAATTACAGAAAAGTAACAGGTACTGCTTAAATATTAATAATCAGTAATTTTGAGTTCAATGCCTAAAATATATGGAAATCAATTTTTCAATTTTTCCAAATTTAAGTATAAGGCAGTGACCATAATATTATATATTTTTGTCTCAGAAAAGGTAAAATGTGTTTTTAAAATCTACAAAACAAAATGAAAAGTTGAAGGTAAGAGTACACATACCCAGCAGCCTCATGGCCTAAGATCCGAGGAAACACAGGTGTTTGTCCCTAGAATAATTAAAAAATAAAATTCTAGAATCAGTTACAACTGTTCCACTTATATCATTAAAAGAGAACAAATATCCACTGAAAGGGGTAAGAAGAAAATTACAAGTAATACTAACCTTGGCCTCCCAGAAGTAGACATCGGTGTGACAAAGTGAGGTGTAAAGAATCTTAAGGCGCACCTCCATAGCCTGTGGTGGAGCCACCTCTACCTCTTGCACTACTAGTGGCTTTCCTGCCTCCCATGCCACAGCAGCTGTACCAAAAAAATTGACCATTTTTTAGACCATTTTTTAGATCAACTGCAAAATTCAAATTAATTGTGTATTTAAAAATAATATTGCAATTTTTTATCCAGGCGTTGTAAGATAAGGTCTGTTATAATATAATTTCGGCTCCATTTTTTTCAAGGAAAAGTTTTTTAACTCAAAAAATAAAAAATTCAATTAAAATAAAATGGCTAAAAGCATAAGGATTTTCCTGAATGAAGTCAACTCCAACGCAAATCAGCGTGCAAACTGAAGTGACTTGTTGACTCAAAACATCACATTAATCACATTAAATGATTAAAATCTCTAAAAGTCCTCCCAAAGTAGAATGCTTTAAACTAATTCTAATTGTACCAAATGGGTCCTACTCCTACATGTAACATGCATTAAAAGAATAATATTTTTCTCGTGACATCATTTTAGCATTACAACTAGTATACATGTAAAGATGTAAGTAAAACAAATGATGTGGATACTCTGATATAATTATTCATGGTATCAAATATCAATTAAAAAATATTATATCTGATGTTTATGTTAAATTAATTAATTAAAAAATAGATAATTTCATAGTAAATATGCTTATGATTTTTTTTTTTAAAAAGTTAGAAACGCCCGTAGGCTTTGAATTAAAGATCAGCAGTCAAATATGCTTATGATCGATGTAAATGCTGGTGCATATGTTTATCTAGTATTGACCGGTTATAAAAGTAGAACCAAAACAAATTTGATTTGAGCTGAGAAATTTTGAATGACGAAAAAAAAAAAATTGCATGACTATTGTGTAACTTACTCTTTTGTTAAAATAGTGAACAACTTGAAATACTTAAACAAATTTGAAACACAAACCTCTGCATTTGATAACCTTCCCAGCAGTGCCTTCCATCTCTTGCTAGTTTCCCTTTCGGCCTTTCACAACCAAAGATCTCTGAAATTCAAGTCTCAGTGGAATATATATATATATATATATAAATATAAAACAATTGAAATTGGATGAAGAGAAGTGGATCAGAGACGCTCTGTATATATAGTGATGAGAGGTATGGGTTTCCTACTTTCGTCTCTTTGACTCTTTTGGAATCCAAAATTACTGGGACCCGCAAAGGCTAAACCTCCGGCGGCCCATATAACCCGAAACCAGCTGTGGTTTTTGCAAGTTGCTTCTTCACACATTCCTGATTATTTTTGTGGCCGTGGCAATGTTTGCCTTTATATCTCCTTTTCTTTCTTTTACTTTTGGTTTGACTATTTTTAACAAAAACACATGATTACGGAAATTAGCCAAAATGACTTGAATTTTCATACGCAAATATCTTTAAATCTTATTTTTCTTTCTAAAAAAATTTGACTATAGCTGTTGAACTATGTATTGGGAAAACTCAAAATTTTCTTTAAATTTTGTTATTGTAAATTTCTTCTTTGCAATTAAATATTGACAGCCAATTAATCTCCATTGTTCTCATTAATGCCTCGACCTTTGATTTGCCATTCATATTTCTCTTTCGTGGAGAAGGGGTCGGATATTGAAACTCTTTTCCTGCTGTTTTTTTCTTGTACAATACTCTTCAATTAATGTGCATTCATATCCTAGTTAACGTTTCACTGTTGGAATAGATCTCCTCTTCGAATTAATTACCCAGCAATTAAATCTGGAATTGTTTGGCCAATAAAACTGACAATTACGATTGCAGTAATGGCCGTTGATCATCATGATAACTTATATAGTTATATTATATATACTGCCTCATGTGAAAAAGCAATAGAGACAGAGACCCAATATTTGGTGCAGCAAATAAAATCCACTGTGATAGAGCTATATATTATTTTTTATTTCTATTTCCAAATTCTTACAATATTTCTATTATATTCCAAACCTCAAATTTCTAAATATTTTGCTCGATAATGTGGAGACAATTGTCAATCACTTCTTTGATCGTACTCTAAGAATTGACAACTCTGGATTATCTTAATAGTGATTCCATGTCTAGTACGTATGAGGTGGAATACACTTTAAAATAGTGTCTAACACAATTTAAATAGCTCAATTATCATTTTATGTTATTTATTTTGTGATATCTAAATTATTTTATTTAAAATTTATATCAACAATCTTTTTATGATGGCTGACAGGAACAATGTTGGATACTATTTGTCATAATTTTTTTGTTTCTTACTTTTGTGTATTTTTGGTGTGAAAAACGTGCCATTAACTTAATAATTCGTTGAAAAAAAAAATGGCTCGATGTTTGTAAAACATATATATATACTAATAATGATAAAAAAAAAACTTGTGGCATTAGAACCATTGTCATAATATATATTCAGAACTAGTTTTTATTTACACTACATTATACAAAAATAATAATCTTTTTAAAAAATCGTTGTTAATTCATAAAATTAAAATTATACTTTAGGCATAAAGCAGAGAAAAATCCATTTTTTTTAGTTTATCGCATTTGTATTATTTATATTTTTATATCTTCTTCATTAAAGTACTAATTTATAAGATTTTGACAAGAAAAATAACAAACATTCCAAAAAGGAACATAGGAGAATGCTAATTTACTTTTCACATTGTTTGAATAAAATAAAATAATTCACAAAACGGGCTACAATACTCTTCCAAAGATGAGCGTAAATTGTGAGAGAAAGAGAGAAATATTTTAATACTCTTCCAAAGTTAAGTGGAAATTGTGAGAGAAAGAGAGAAAATATTTTACAACTATCGAACTAATATATGGCAAAATAAGTCTCACATTTGTTAGATACTCTTCTTTCATTTTTCTTGAAAAAACTATTATATTTATAATGCCAAATTGCCACTCTTACCATTTTTTCCCATTATTTTTTTTTAGTGGAAAACTTATACATTTTGAAAATATAATATAAAAAATTAGAATCTGGGAATTGAAAAAAAAAAAGTCAGAAGTTAAGGGGAAAAAATAGTCCCTGGAAGTTGGCCAAATATTGCCGTAGATAAAAGTTTAAAAAAAGGGGAAAATCAAAGTCGTGTATTAAAAGTCCAATTCGTTTTTCTTTTTTCATATTTGTTTCACTTTTTAACTCTCGAATACTATTTGTTTGAATTTTCCTTACAAATATAAAATTTTTTTGCATCTTCTAAACTTGATTTTTTTTTTTCTCACATTCTAAAATCTTCATAACTAATAACATTCTTACTATGCTGCTAACCAACAACTGTTAAAATAGATCACTACGTTGTTCTAACAATTTGGTAAGACTATAAATATTTAAGTTTGATATTTCTCATTTAAATTCGAATTTGTATTTTTACTACAAAAAATAAAATTTAAAGAAGTACTTTATAAAATTATATAATTTTATTAGGATGTTAATAGATGGATTCTAAAAATAAGAAGTAGAAACCTGTAACGTTATTTGGATTGCAAATAAAATATATGTTGAGATCTCGTCTAAAACTCCGCAAAAGGGAAAACAATATTATACCGGCCTAAAAGATTTTGTGTAATTTTTTTTCCTTAATAATCATATGCTGTGAAATTTAAGTCCGACTCCATACATGAAAAATAAAATTACAATCCAGTCCGGGACAAAACTTTATAATTCCTTACAGCATATTCATTATTTTTCCTTATTATATCCCAAAAATGAATATGAAATGGAATTTTAAATCTGTGGCTCCTATGTTTTAGAATCCAGCTGTTAATTTTCTACGTAAATAAGCCTGACTTTAATTTTAGAAAGTCCATGGAAAAAGGATGACAAGTCTAAGACCACGCACCAAAAGCCACATGGAAAGTTTCACTAAAGAACAGCACTGATTCCTATCGTTTTCTTTTTATGGCATGTCGTCATGTGACTTCCAATCCATTTCATTTATTTTTCTCTTCGACATGTGACATCCAATCCAAAACCCAATTATCGACGTTATTACATATTTTTTTAATTCATTCCAGTATAACCCTGTCTGGTTGGCGCGTTGGGCCTTGTTTAGGTTTGGGAATTGGGATTCTATGGGTTTTGATTGGTTAATGGAAGTATTATTTTAAAGACTTCGTTGGTTAATTTTTGCCTTTTTGGTTTAATTTGAATTAATGTAATTTTTCCTTGGATTTTCATGTTGTCACAATCTTTAGCTTCTTATTACCTCTTCTATAAAAGAAAAAAAAAAAAAAATGACACATCTGTGGACTATGGGAGATCTTAAGTTGTCACAATCACTGGGAAACATTTTGATACCGTATATTATTATATTCATAAAATTGAATTCACTTAATCTAATTAAATTAATGAGTTAGTTATAAAAATTACTAATTGCATGCTCTATTTAATTTTTTTGGATTAATTTTATATATGATAGAAAATTGCTAACCTCATAAATTTAGTATATCTGATCCTCACTCTGTTGTGTGAACAAAAAATAATAATGTCATAAAATTAGTTACGAAATAATATTTAAAATCCAATATATTCCTATGAAACAACGGTACATTTTTAGCCAATGGAATTTCATGCCTCCAAGATCCCATTCCGTATAATTCTGCAATTGTCAAACACGCTCTCCGTCGAATAGATTTCCACGGATATGAACCGCCGTATGTTTTGTACACAGATTTACAGAGTGGCGAGATCATTTTCAGATTGAATTCAGTTTTTCTTTTTACATTGTGCTCGTATTCTCTACCTGTCTCTCTCTAATAGTCTAATGAATCTCTATGCTCCTCTAAAGAATGCAAAACACACAAAAATTAAGAATTATAAAAGTCATTTGCTGATGAAATCAGAAATTGAGCCCAGATTACTACTGTTCTAATAGAGGGCCCAGCTTTGCATTGCTGGTGCATTCAACGATTCAGGAACGAGATGTATATGAATAGATAAAATTAGGTTGCTAATCTAATTAACAAAAAAAGACATTTTTTGTCATGACCTAAATGGAACTAATTTATGTTGTGTATTTAGGTTACTTAGTGATATTCTTTTCAGACATCACTATTGTGGAGCGAGTGGTTGACTTGTAATTTTTTTATCAGTTCTTATTTTATATGAAGCAAACAAAATAATAAATCATTAAAAGCAGCTATATTATCATATTTAAAATTTACAGATTTTAATTATGTAATTAGTACCTCCACATAAAAGACTCTGATTTATTTTTCGAATAAAATAAGTTTATTTAATTCAAAAAAGAAAAAATTCCGTATTAATTATTACTAGAGAAACAAATGGAACTTCACTTGCTGAGAATTTGTCACCATGTTAATACAAAAAATAATCTCTGTAGTTCTTTCTTGTAAACAGATAATAAGAGACATAATTTAATAAAGAATTCCATATAAATTATTACTAGATAAATAAATCGAACTTCACTTGCTGAGAATTTGTCACCATGTTATTTAAAAAAATAATCTCTGTAGTTTCTTTCTTGTAAAATAAAATAATAGACATAACCAAGGTTTTAAAATGCGATTTATGCGGTTTGACGGTTGGGTGGTGATTTAGCGTTTATCGGTGATAAAACGGTAAAAAAAGCCGTTTATGCGGCGATACAACGGATAAAATGGTAGTGCTGTATGAACCAAAACTAAGATAAAACGGCGATAAAACGGAAAAAACAGAGTTTTTTAAAACCTTGGACATAACATAAAGATATAGAAAAATTAATCACATTAAAAATTATTATAATTTTTATCTTGGAAAATAATCGACAGAAAAGGACAAGATAAAAGCAATTAATAATGTATCGAAAGACAATAAAAAATAACACGCAAGGATTTAAATTAATAGTATAGATTAATCATTCTTTTTCTCTTCTTTCTTGTCTTCCCAATATTCTATTTTATTCTCACTTTTTAGTTTACACGCTACCTTTCCCAATTTTCGTTTGTTCTCTGTAAATTGCATTTCCAAGGGTAAATCTTTCCTCGGGCGCCAACTCAGCCTTAATAGTCGCTTCAGCTTGGCATATCTGTTTATAAGTGACGATTGTCGTATTCAGTTTGAAAGAAAGAAAACAAAGAAACTATAACATAGATTGTAATTTGGAAGTACATATATGTAGTTTTGTGCATAAGGAAGCAAACTCAGGATAAATAATATAATCGTGCACTTTAAAGTCGGTCCTTAATCTAGAGACATAATAATCTAATTAACGCATTTTGAACAGAGGTGGTTTTAAAATTCGATTTTCGGCAGCCTCTGTCTTTTTTTTTTTTAAAAAAAAAAAGGCGTAAAATTAGTTGGAAGAAAATATTGACCGTGAACATTGATTAATTAATTCTCGAGTCTAGAATGGAAAGGATAGTATGACGAGGATCTAGGTGATGCTTCGATCAGCATTTGCATCTGTTTAATTCTGAATTAAGCCCCTCTATATAAACTCATCTTTTATTGGCCTGCAAGTAAAATTCGTGTCCTCCTCTTAAGACGTGCATGGCTAATGTGTAGTGTGTTAGATTAAGTCTACCAAATTAAATTTCTTGCTATAAAGAAAAAAAATAAAATAAATAGAGGTTTCATCTCGAGAATTTGGTATATATGTCAAACTTCTGTTTGCACTATAATCCTTATGAATTATTAAGAGATTTTCCATGGCTTACCCTTTGATTGCATATATATAAGGTGCTTGGCGATTGGTGATAATTGAGAAGCACAGCGGTTAAAAAGCAGGCCACTTCGAAGTATTCAATCCAGCTACAGGTCGACGACAGGATACAGCTGGAAGGAGCAGTACGTCGCGTTGCAGCAGAGAGAGGATGTCGAGATCACTTCAAAGCACCCGATATTCCAGTCCCTTTGCCATGGACCGGAGGCAGCCACAGGAAGAGGATGTCGAGGCCTTGCTAAGGCGGCGAGATGATGCTGCGGCCGTACATGAAGCGAGATTGCTTGAGGCTGCAGAAGGGCAAGGGCAGCGAGAGATGGCCATAGCCCTACTGCAGCAGCAAATGAAGGAAGTAAGAGACATAATGAAGAAGAGAGACAAGGCCAAAACCCTGCTGAGGCAGCTAGAAGGGGAAGTTGCTGCCCTTTTGCTGCAACAAGAGAAGGGTGGCTCAGCCCATTCACCATGGTCAGCCGTGCTTCTGCCGCAGCATTACCATGCTGAGGCTTTCAAGTGGTACCGGTACCAATTGTAGGCTTCGTTGAAAACCATGGATCGGCTGCAGCAACAAAAGGAGTCTGCGGTCCAGTATCAATGGAAAGGCCAGGCAGAATTGGCCAAGCTCAGGCAGCATGAGGCGGAGCTCGCGCCCCTGTTGAAACGAAGAGAGGAGGCCGACAGCGTATTACAACAGCTATGTTATGAGGTGGTGGAAGTGGGGTTGAAATGGCAAGCAGAGGCCGAAGCCAATTTTAAAAAGTGAGAGAAAGAAGCTGTGGTGCAGCAGCAGCGAGTAGATGCGGCGAAGGCTCACCTCTGACAGCTTAACATGGAGGTCATAGCAGCTTTTCAGCAAGGAAGACGAGGTACACGTTGGGCCGGGCCCTTTTTCCAGCAGATAGACAGGTATAGTGGTGGGCCCTTTTTACTGCCAGGATACGGGCCATGGGTTGGTGCTGGCGTATTCCGTCCTCCGTGGAGGAATGGCGGCTCATCTGTACGGGCTAAGGATGGCCGGGTTGGCGCTGGCGTATTCCATCCCCCGTGGCATAGCAGTCGGCCCAGTCAGCGGCTAGAGGCACGGTTGGCAGATGACCCCAGTTTTCTGATGAGAGACAGGAATGGCGGCTCGTCTGTACGAGCTAAGGTTGGCCGTCGAGTTCGTCTGACTAGCAGGGCTGTCAATAAAATATGTTTACCAGCTTATCCTATTCGTACTATTCGATAAGGCTGGTATGAGTAAAATTTTATTTTCGTTAGACTAATGGATATGGATATGGATAAAAAAAAATTTTCGTTAGCTTATCAGGTATGGCTGCATAAAAAAAATTTCATTTTTATTTTCGCAGGCTCTTGACTGCTATATAAGTCTCTAGTATGCGGAGTTACAATTGGTTGTGTGCAGTGTGCCAGTGTGCACCATTATCTGTTTTTGTGTGGTTGTCTTTGGATAGACTTGGTGTTGCGTTATTAAATGCTCTGGCTATTATTTTTGTGAGTGGAGTGAAGCTGTCCTGTTAATTTTATTTTTCATGTAGTGATGGTGTTCAGAAATAAAGATGATGTCGGCTTTATTTATGGTCAAATGTTGGTGGTAGTTTTTTTTTTTTTTTTTTTTTTTAATTAAGGATCGTGTGTAGCGTTTCAACCTTTCCGTCGGCAGTGACTACTTCACAAATCTGTGTCCCAAACTCCCAATGTCAAATGTCGAATTCAATTTTGCAAATTCAAATTTTACTAAATAAATCTCTGTGCACACAGAAAATTTTTCCTTCTTTTTTTTTTATGTTCATTTTTAACATGTACAATTTCAATTTTAGTTTTTATCGATCCCATCTTATCATGATTAATTTCTGGCTTTGAAAATGAAAAAGTTTTGAAACATTCGGCTTTGTAGATCCTAATAATTTCCATAAGAACGTCTACACACTACAATCAAAATCGGCCCCACCGGATAGATCATCGATTTTGAAAGCGTCACATTGCACAACATAAATAATTAAGTAAACCTTGACAGATTGAAAGCAAAACCATAAATGCAAAACTATGATTTGAATTTCCACTAGCGGCTCCTCGCTTGTGTGCGATCTATATTTTATTTTATTGACTGTCAATTAATTGTTTGTGAGATGTTCTTTATTTTTTTTATATTTTTATCTGAATTTTAATATGTTACATGATTTTCTTTTTTCCCCCTTTGTTTCAACAATGCTACAATTAAGCAATAGAAATATATAAATAAAGAAAAAAATAAACCTATGATATTTCAACTTATTAATACATATCATAATCCTATTAAAGAAGGAAGTTACTGTAATCATCAGTTTATAAGTAAGCAACAAAGAAACCACTGATAATCAATAAATGACCAACCACTTACAGAAAAGATTAACCCAATCAACTCATATCATGCAACCAGGAATACATATGCTACCAAAAAGTAATTTGACACTGCATTTTCAATTATTGCTGATATAAAACGCTGCAAATAAAATAGGTACCAAAAGAATTCGGTACTTCAATTGACATGAAATGGTGACAATTTAATTCTGTTTGAATTAAAATTTGTCTATTTAAGTTGAGATTTTTGCCTGCCTCCAGATGTGAGCGCTTATAAGTAGTGGGTCATTTCTCCTCTTAGCCGGCCATCAATAAAATCTGACAAAATTTATGAGGACAGTAAAAAACATCATATGGTGCTGAATACAACAGGATCGCTCATTTACTAAATCCAGTTGACCACTTATAATTTGAATATTTTTGGTATACACAGCTTAACATGGTTATCCATAATATAGTCCTATCAGAATGACCATAATAAAAGTGACACAATAAAACTTACTAACTTATTGCATTTGCTCCTTAGTAAGTGCCATTTTCTCGACTGACACAATAAAAGTGAGAAAGTAATTAAGATCTATAGGTACGCATAATAAAGAAACATAATAACTACATCTAGATCAAATAAAATGTGCTAATTTCTGTTTATGAGAAACTTAATTGTTCATAGAGGAACTGACCAAAATACATATATATGAAATGAGAAGCTGCATGATGTTAATTTAATTAGAGGAAAATGTTGAGATGGGAAATATGATATCCATAGAGGAACCGACGGAAACATGAACATAGCTGCAAAAAAAATGTGCAACACCAAAAAATTGATAGGAATATATGCAATAGCGAAAGGGAATGTAATAGATTTTTTTCAGTACATTCGTTAAAGTGGAACAAAGGCTGAAACAAGAATAATAGTAGACAAAAATATAAAGAAAGAGTACTCACCATTGCTAAAGAAGCCAGCACCCCAGATGGGACATGCTGAAGAGAGGAAGCTGAAAGACAAAAGCTCCAGATTTTGAACTAAGCAAGCTATAAAAGAGGCATATGAAGAACACATGAGCGAAAAAGAAAAGGAATCAATTTGCAAGAACTTAAAACATGAGGTTGAATAATCGTACCAAAACTGGTCCGCAGCACCCACCAAAAGCTTCAGGTCTGCAACCTAGAAAGCTACAAAAAAGAATTGAGAAAGAGAAACGAGACAAAAAAATCAACTGCGAATGTCCAATTTGAAAGCCATTAATAAGATTATTAAATTAATTTTAATTTTTAATATTAATATTGAGCCCCATATCGAAATTTTCAGGCTTCGCCGCTGGAGGCATATTGCTTAATTTATATATAATATGATCAAAATTAACACTAATAATACATGCAAAATTGAGATCACAAAGGGTGCAACAACCCACCCCTTCACCCCTGTGCCTCCGCCACTGGTCGAGATCAGTCGTGAGGTGCTCACCTGAGGTGACAGTCACAGTGCCCATTAAACGGATGGATAGGCCAACGCCTGAGTACTGATTTTGCTGCGATAAAAAAGAGAATAAGCATAAAGAATAAAGAAAGAGAGAAGAAATCTAAAAAAAATGGAAAAATCTATGCACACGCATCCTCCATACGGTTCTCACATGGATCGCCCATCTACTTGGTCCTTCGCATGCATCTGCGAGAGAGGAAGAGAGAGAGCGAGAAGTCTCCAGAACAAAAACGATCGAAGGAAGAGAAGGATTCAATCGAACGATTAGGATGGAAGAAAGACAAATGAACGGCCAGGATGTATTTACTGTGGACCAACGGTGCCTTAGGAACAGTATCGGATCCGAATATAATGGCCAGGATTAATATATGTTTCGATTTCGATTCTCACTTTTAGTTCACACGCCATCTTTCCCACTTTTCGCTCTCTATAAATTGCATTTCCTCAGGTAAATCTTTCCTCCGGCGCCGACTGAGCCTTTAGGCTTTGCTCCACAACCCAATTTGAGGGGGTTAAACTGGGTAAGGGGAGGTGATCGGTGCTGAGGGTACAGGTCAAATTAAATCCTTAATAACCGATGCGAATTCGTTTGCAGTACAGTTTAAGGGTCGAATCTCGGGGACGGACTATTCTGTTTCTAAGTTTCAGTTTAAACAATTCAAATTAAATTCTGGGTTTAATAAAAATCAGTAAGTTTCAACAGTTCTAAAATAAAGAATAATAAAGTAAAGTTCAGTTCCTAAATCGCCAAATTCTAAATCAAACAGAAGATAATCTAATTGATGAAAACTAGGGGTTCAGATCCTCAAACAATTCTCTAAATGTCAAAGTTGGAACGGTCCGTTCCATGTCTGGAACGGTCCGTTCTGGACTCTGTCAGTCGATCGGAACAGGCCGTTCTAGGTCAGACTCCCCCTTTCGGGCGGTCCGTTCTGACCTTGGAACGGTCCGTTCCGATTGACTGATACTTGTTTTGTCATGAATTTTAATTATTAATTAAATGTTTTTATGCGAGATAAGACTATACTTAACCTATAGACTTGTACTCTAACTCCCGTTCAGGTCAAGCTATAAAGTTTGATTGTTTAACTCCTAGAACGCCTAAATTTCAACTTCCGTTTCTTGGTTTAGTTGTTCTAGTCTACTTCTCGGGTCTTGGTACACTTTTAATCTTCCGATCTCAAGTTAAACCCTAATTAATTAAGGCCTGGTTTAATCCTTCCGGATATCGCCTACCAAACAGTATAATTACTAAGTTAACGTTGCTGTGATTGACTTTAATCCTAACAGCTAAACAAGGCCTTGGTTTAACGAGGCAATCAGATCAAACAGAAACAAACTTAGCAAATAAATAGCAAATAAAAGCACAAGAAGCAGAACATAACTTAATTTAACTAATAATTAAAGATTCAATCTAAAACAAGCAACTAAAGAAAGGTTCTCAGATCATAGCCCCTAAACTACTCTACTCTAACAAATCCATGCAAGAACAAGCAGGTTTCATCAAATACAAATACATAGAAAGAGAAAAATCAAGATTACAACAAGTTGTGCTTGAAAACTCCACGTTTCTGTGCTCTGTCCTGTCTGGGGCGGACCGTCCTGACCTTGGGGCGGGTAGTCTCAGGCACAGATGGTCGACTCCGGCAGGCTGTCTCCTCTGCTGAGTTTGAAAGAGGCTAAAACCTAGAATTTCGAACTTAACCTTTGCTGGGGACAGGACAGAGCTTTTTATAAGGCATTAGTGGCTTCAGAACGTGGGAGGAGTGCTTCTGGAAGGTCGGCAAATAGAGGAAACCGACTCGACAAACTTGGACTTCTATTTTTAGCAATTCTGGAATAGTTGGAACGGCCCGTTCTGAGTCTGGGGCGGACCGTTCCAACCTGGTCTCGTGCAGTCCGTCTGAAATCTGGCTGAGTCCGCCTGGACTTGGTTCCTCTGGTCAGGACGGACCGTCCTGCCGTCCGGGCGGTCCGTTCCAACTGTCTGAGCACCTCCTTTTGTTGTTTTCTCTGTTTTCCATGCCAATAATTGCTGATCCTGCAAAATTAACTTGCCGGGCTACGGCTGGACCTTTCTACAACCTAAATTAGCAGAAAATGACTAAAACACTGTCTTTTGAACTTATTTTTAGGGCTTAATCTGGTTGGAAAATGAGTATGGAAACCATACATCAAAACCCCCTAAGCTTGAACATTGCTTGTCCTCAAGCAAAACTCTAGACCTAGTCCAGGTTTAGACCTTATTTAAGTTCAATTGATTGTGTTTCTAACAAGTTCTAAGGACTTCCTAACTAAACTCAGCAAACTGTGACATTAAGTTATAGGGGCATTTTGGTCAAAAGGATTTTCAATAAATTCAACCAGTTTGTTTTGAGTGAATCAGCCTTTCTGAAATCAACCTAAGGATTCTCAATTCTTTCTGTCCGTGATTCATTTTTCTAAGCATTAATCCGATTAATTTTTCGAAGTTCTCACTCAATTTGAAATCAAGTAGAAACGGGATCGAACCTTCTCAACTCAAATAACCTAAATTAATTCCAAGTTGTTATGCACAAGCTTTTGAATTGTTTTAAACCACTAAAATTTTTGAAAACAAACAGAAAGTAAGATACATTTGATACAGATTTTCCCGGGGCTGGGAGTTTTTCCCGCGGCGGAGAGGTCAGCCAGAATAATGTGGGCGGACTTTCTGAGATGTTAAAACCGTAGGCATAAGAAAAGTGCGAACCAGGCGGCCCATCTCTTACTTGTCCTTTGATATGACAAATTTTTTAACCACAAAGATCCTATAGCTTCCCGCAATGGTCAGTTCAGAGCACCGCTTTTTAGTTCCCCTTTAATTTTTGTTTTTTTTTTTTTTTTTTTTTTTTTTTTTTAATTTAAACAGTGGTTTAATTGTTTCTAAAACTTGCTCAGAACTACTTACAATCAATCAGGTTTTTGAGTTGAGAAAATGATCTTAGGCGAACTTAATCACCCTTTGCCGGCTCTAATCGATAAAATCAATCAATTGCTTGTGAAATTAATCAATTCAATGCTTAAGAAAACGATTTCTCAGACAGATTTCAAATCCTATCCTTAGGTTATTCAAATCAGTTTCATCAAATTCATTTCACAAAGATTAAATTCAAAAGTTTCAGAAAATGCCTCAATTTCCTAAGTCACAAATTGTTAATCCTAGTTAAAAAGTCTTTAAAACTTACCTAAATGCAACATTAAATGATTAAAAATGCAATTCCTACATGTATATACAAAAACCAGCAGACAATTGTACTTGGAACGGCCAGTTCCGGACTGGAACGACCCATTGGGGCGGACCGTTCCATATTTGGGACGGACCGTTCCAGGTTCATTTGTCTGCTAAGTCAATGGATTCTGTCAAGTCTGGAACGGACTGTTCTGGATTAGGACGACCACTGGGGCGGACCGTTCCATGACTGGGACGGTCCGTTCCAATCCTGACAGAAACATGCAATATGCCATGTAATGCATCCTATCATACCAGTTTTCGAATTTTTCTAACTTTTACCCCCCCCTAAGCTTATCTACAGAACTGTCCCTAGTTCTGTGAGATGCAAGAAAGAAAAGAAAAGAGAGAAAAATAGAAAACTTACTGAACTTGGCTCAGTTGTTCGGTGGGAATTGAGGTGGCCCAAAGATGTGGCTGGCCAACCTAGCTAGCAGCTCATCATTCCGTGAATTCCTCTCGTCTTGCTGCTGCCTCCACTGCCTGTCCTCTTCTCTTGCACGGCGGTTCTCCTCTCTGGCTCGCCTGTTCTCCTCGTGTTCATGGTCAATGGAGGCTTGGATGTTCCACTGAGCTGTGTGGACATCCTGGAGGAGATCGAGATAGGCTGGGTTCCACCCGCCTTGCCACTGCCCATGCGGCGGGTCCTGCTGGTACGGTGGCTGCCAGAATGGATCTCCTTGCTGCTGCCACTGTTGCCGGTCATGACCAGCGTCTCCTGTTTCCTGGGCCTCGGCAGATGTGCCTGCCCCTGCTGCTCGGGCAGCAGCCTCCATCTCGGCTAATCGCCGCTGCAACTCCTCCTCCTCCAGGTTTATCATTTGTCCATCCTTGTCAACCAGCAGCCATGTTCGTTTGTTGTTGAGATCGATCGGCCTATTGAAAGGAAGAGGGAAACGGTACCGACCATAGATATACTGGTATTCGTTTCCGACCTGAGCAACCATCTGCATTTCAGCCAATTGTCTCATAGAGACCCGGTTTGGTCCTCCACTTCTTTGCATAGGCGACAGTGCCAAGTCATAGTGCTGGATCAAGTAGTTGACATACCCACCAATAGTAATCTGTCCCTTGCCTGATCGCTGGTTGTTGGCTTGCTTTTCAAAATGCTTCATCATGAGATAGGCTAGGTTGAGCTTTGCATCTCCTTTTGGATGGAAGATCTGGTTGAGGATGGCCTGTTCACCCCTCGTCAATTTTACCCCCGACTCACCCTTGGCAAAGATGGTGAGCGAGAGCATTCGCTGGATGAATCGGATGGTAGGGTGTTGAATGTGAGATGAGCGGCGTTCGTTGACTGCTTTTTGGTGCTCTAGAGAGATCTCCTCCCACAGCTCAGTCTCAAAAAATTCGTCCGTTATCGTGCCATTCTCCAAACCAAAAATTCCGGCGAATTGGGATTCAGTGCACACATACTTCTTTCCTTCAACCCTGAATGTGATTTGCCATTCATCGTTCTTGTGAAACAGATCCAGGGAGCACAGAAACTCCATAGTGAGGGCAGTGTATGCGTCTGAACGGATTGTCCAGAATTTTGGGTCAAATCCGATTGCCTTGGTCAGCCGATAGAAATCTTCTTTGATGCCCAGTTTGTCTAACACCTGCAAGTCAATTGATCGGGTGTTTTCGAATTTTTTGTGTATGAGATTTCTATACCGTTGTTTTGCAGTTTTGCCCTTGAGAGGTAGGTTGACATTGGCTAACTCAATGCTAGCAGTTCGTGCTGGCCGGGTTTGTGTCTCGGGGACAAGATCCTCGGCCTCCTCCTCTGCTTGTTGGACCTCTTCTGTGTAGTCTGTATCGGCCCTTTCCTCTGCTGTCTCACCCTGTCCTTCTGGTTCTGGGTCTGAAGCAACCTCCAGTTGGGACCAGTCGATTCCTTCTGCATCCATCTGTCTCCTTGGTATGTATGGAATGATCTCAGTGTCGGGGGGTGGATAGTCGACAGTATAGGGCGGTGTGATATGCAGTGAATGCTCGGGAGTTGTGATGAAGTCTTCTGGTCGGAGTGGTAATTTGTCCAGTGGTGGTATTGGATGAGATTCTTTGGTTGGCAACGGAATGTTCCAGTCAGCAGGGAGTGTGGATTCTTTGGTCTGGCCTGGTTTCTTAGGTTTGCCGCGAAAGAACTTGGAGAGTTTGTCGCCTAATGAACCAGAAGATGAACTGCTAGACATGGGACGGGTCGTTTGAGGCTTGGAACGGAGTGGTTTGGCTGGGAAATAGGGTTGTGGATTTGGAAATATGGCTAGGGCGGACCGTCCTGAGGATGGGACGGACCGTTCTGGATTGGTTGGACGGAGAGGTTGGGTTGGGACGGGCTTGTTTTAGTTTAGGTTGAGATTGGGGCGGATCGTTCCAAAATTAGGGCGGTCCGTTCCAATCTAGGTTTGGGTGAAAATGGTGAAGTTTCGCCGGGTTTTCGAGTTTGGCCGGAATTTGGTGTTGACTGTGGGTCTATGGTTGAGTGTTGTACAGGGAATGAAATTAAGGAAAGAGAAGGGATTGATTTACCGTAATTCCTGCTGTGGTCGAGTTCAGTGGGGCGGAGGTGGTGGTGACGGCGAATTCCGGCGAACTGGTTGAGGCGGACTAGCAAGGAGAGTAGAGGGGAGTGAGGAGAGTTGAGAGGCGGCGAGAAATAGTATTGATCTTCGTCGGATTGGTTGATTGCAGAGAGAGAGAAAAAGAGAAACTGAGGGAGAGAGGGACGGGGTTTGAAACGGATAGTTTGGAGGAGAGGGAGTGGGTTGGGACGGGTCAGTTACGCGGGTTAGGCGGTTATCGGGTTGGTTTTGAGTAGTGGGTAGTTTATTGGGTTTGTCCCAGGATCCACTGTCAGTTTTAAAATGGGACGGACCGTTCCAATTTTGGGACGGACCGTTCCATCCTAGCTTTGTCGTCCGTTCTGCATGCGTCGTCCTAGCCTTGGACCTGTGCGTCCTGGTGTTGGGGCGGACCGTTCTGAGGATGGGACGGTCCGTTCCAATCCCTGAAAAACCCTGAAATTAAACAAGTTAAACACAGACTAAGCCAAGTATTTATCCTACTCCTAATTTTTATGATTTTTTTTTTTTTTTTTTTTTTTTTTTTTTTTTTTAAAGAACACAGAAAGAAAAATCCTAATTAATTTTTGAACCCTTGGGTTGCCTCCCAAGCAGCGCTTGTTTAAGGTCTCGAGCTTGACCCCGTATGGCTACGTCTCTATGGTTGAGGGGTTCTCCAGAAATCGCACTTCCCCTCCTTGTTCTTGTGTGGTCTGACTGATGTAGAGTTTAAGGCGTTGGCCATTAACTCTGAAAGTCTCAGATCCTTCTTTCCAAATATCTACTGCTCCGAATGGGTAGACCTTCTTTACCTCATAAGGACCCGTCCATCGGGACCTTAGTTTGCCAGGAAACAATCTTAGTCGAGAGTTAAACAACAACACTAAATCCCCCTCTTCAAAACTTCGCCTTTGGATATGCTTATCATGCCATTTCTTAGTTCTCTCCTTGTACATCTTAGCATTATCATAGGCGTTCAGTCTGATCTCTTCTAGCTCATGCAAGTCCAGCACTCTTTGCTCTCCTGCTGATTTGTACTCCAAATTGAGTGCTCTGGTCGCCCAATATGCCTTGTGTTCGATCTCAACAGGCAGATGACACGCCTTTCCATACACCAGCTTGAATGGGCTCATTCCAATTGGAGTTTTAAATGCGGTTCGATATGCCCATAATGCATCATCCAACTTCAGTGCCCAATCCTTCCTTGTGCTTCCAACGGTTTTCTGCAGAATGTTCTTTATTTCTCTATTAGATACCTCGACCTGTCCACTTGTTTGAGGGTGGTACGGTGTTGCCACCTTGTGCTTCACTCCATACTTCTTCAGTAAATTGTCAAAGTGTTTGTTGATGAAGTGTTTACCCCCGTCACTGATGACAGCTCTCGGAATTCCAAACCGAGGAAAGATTATCTTAGTGAACAGTTTCTTGACTGTGGCTGAATCGGCATGCTTGCTCGGAACAGCTTCAACCCATTTAGACACGTAGTCTACTGCAACAAGAATATATTCATACCCGCACGAAGACGGAAAGGGTCCCATGAAGTCAATCCCCCACAAATCAAAAATCTCAACCTCTAGAATCGGGTTCATTGGCATCTCTTGTCTGCTGGATATATTACCCATTCTTTGGCACTGATCACAAGCTAAAACAAACTCCCTTGAATCCTTGAAAATAGATGGCCAGAAGAAACCTGATTGAAGGACTTTGGCTGCGGTTTTCGAGGTTGAGGCGTGGCCACCATAGGCGGATGAATGGCACTGATGAAGGATCTGCTGCACCTCCTCCCTTGGTATGCATCTCCGAAAGATTCCGTCAACTCCCAATTTCCACAAGAATGGGTCCTCCCAGAAGTAGTATTTTGCGTCAGCTAGGAACCTCTTCTTTTGCTGAGAAGACATTTTATAGGGTAGAACTTTGCTGGCCAAGAAGTTCGCGAAGTCAGCATACCATGGAACTCCTTGGATTGGGGCGGACCGTCCTAGGCTGGGGCGGTCCGTTCCAACAGGCCGTTCTGGCTCAGACTGGGCCGTTCTGTTGGCTGCTTCGGCGTTGTCTGGGGCTGGGACGGGCCGTTCCAGGCAGGGGCGGTCCGTTCCAGACTGGATCGCCAGCAGATGTTCGTCTGGAAATGAGTCGTTGATCGGTATAGTTTCTGCTCCTTGTTCCTCCACCTTCAATCTAGACAAATGATCAGCCACACTATTTTCTGTACCTTTCTTGTCGCGTATTTCGAGGTCGAATTCTTGCAACAAGAGGACCCATCGAATGAGTCGTGGCTTGGCATCTTTCTTGGATAGGAGGTATTTGAGTGCCGAATGATCGGTATAGACTATGACTTTCGAACCAACCAGGTATGACCTGAATTTGTCTAAGGCATAGACTACTGCCAGAAGCTCCTTTTCGGTTGTGGTGTAGTTGACTTGCGCCTCATCCAGCACCTTGCTAGCGTAATAGATTGCATAGGGTTTCTTGTCTTTCCGCTGTCCTAGCACTGCACCGACTGCGTAATCACTAGCATCACACATCAATTCGAATGGCTGATCCCAATTTGGAGGTTGCAAGATAGGGGCTGTCACAAGCGCTTCCTTCAACCTATTGAAAGCATCAACACAATTTTTATCAAACAGAAATTCAGCATCCTTCATTGTTAAATTAGTTAATGGCTTAGCAATTTTAGAGAAATCTTTAATAAAGCGCCGGTAAAAGCCTGCATGCCCAAGAAAACTCCGGACGTCCTTCACGCAAGTGGGCAGAGCCAGCTTCTCGATTACCTCCACCTTTGCCTGATCCACCATGATCCCTTGTTCTGAAATTATGTGTCCTAAAACAACTCCTTCTTGCACCATAAAATGGCATTTCTCCCAATTCAATACAAGGTTGACTTCCTCACATCGCTGTAAAATCTTTGACAAGTTAGCTAGACAATGATCAAAAGACGTACCATACACCGAAAAATCATCCATGAAAACTTCCATGTCTTTTTCGATAAAATCAGAAAATATTGCCATCATAGCTCTTTGGAATGTTGCTGGTGCATTACACAAACCAAATGGCATCCTACGGTATGCATAAGTTCCATATGGACATGTAAAGGTTGTTTTCTCTTGGTCAAGTGGGTGGATCGGTATTTGGAAGAAACCTGAATAACCATCTAAATAACAAAAGAAAGAATGCTTAGCCAGTCGTTCGAGTAATTGGTCAACAAAGGGCAGAGGGAAGTGGTCCTTTCGTGTTGAAGCGTTCAGCTTGCGGTAGTCCACACACATCCTCCATCCAGTGACAATCCTTGTCTGGATCAGCTGGCCTTCATTATTCTTTATCACTGTTGTACCTCCCTTCTTCGGAACAACATGAATGGGGCTGACCCATTTGCTGTCCGAAATCGGGTAGATGATTCTAGATTCCAGAAGTTTCTGTACCTCCTTCTTCACGACTTCGCTCATGTTAGGGTTGAGCCTTCTTTGATGTTCAACTGTTGGTTTTGAATTTTCTTCAAGCAGGATTCGATGGGTGCATATGGAGGGATCAATACCCTTGAGATCTTCGATAGAATAGCCAATTGCCTTGCGGTGAGCCCTCAACTCCTTTAGTAATTTCTCAGTTTGATCCAAGTCGAGTTTGGCATTGATAATGACAGGAAAGGTTTGGTCGGGGCCTAGGAATTCATACCTGAGGCTCTCTGGTAAGGTCTTAAGTTCCGGTTTACCTTTCTCTGGCTGGCAGCTGGTACGGTCCGTTTCAGGATGGATGGGGCCGTTCTGATCTGAATCGAGGCTGAAGATCTGGTCGATTTCAGCCGCTGATCGGAGCTGCATGCTGACTTGGTCCGCCTGGATCTGTGGCGGGCTACTCCGGCTTTCTCTGGCAGCCAAGTATTCAACGGTTTGCAAAATTTCGTTGAATATCAAGTCTGCTTCCTCCTCTTCAGGTGTGGCCGAGAAGGAATGGTATGCTTGCACAATCCGATTGTTGAATGTCTCTTCAACCATGGCTTCCAATGATTCAGCCATAAAAATTGAATCCATTTGGTCTGGCATCCGCATCGCCTTTTCCACATCAAACTCAATTTTCTCATCTCCAACTTCCAATTTCATCTTGCCGGTTCTGCAATTGATGAACACACCGGCTGTGGTGAGGAAGGGTCTGCCCAGGATGATAGGAACTTCAGGATCTTCCTCCATATCAACCACCACGAAGTCGCACGGAACAAAGATGTCTCCAACTCGAATTGGCACGTCTTTCACCTCCCCCAATGGCAATCTTATTGAATTATCAGCAAGTCTCAAAGTCACCGGAGTTGGCTCTAGTTCTCGTTTTCCAATTCGATGAAAGATAGTTTCAGGGATCAGGCTGACGCTTGCTCCAATGTCCAGCAACGCTCTCTTCATACCTAAATCACCAACTTTACAAGGAATAGTAAATCTACCTGGATCCTTCATCTTCGGCGGCATTTTCTTGATGTTTGGAGTATCGGGATCTCCTGACAAGGCCATGACACCGCTCAATTCCAAGTTCTTCTTGTTGGATAAGAGATCTTTGAGAAACTTGGCGTAGGATGGCATCTTTGACAAGAGGTCAGTGAAGGGAATAGTGATTTTCATTTGCCTCAAGATATCCAGAAACTTTCCGTATTCCCTGTCCTTCTTAGCCTGAGCTAGCCTCTGCGGGTATGGAACTTCAATCGGAGGATCGTTCGGCGTCGGGGGTGGATAAGCAAAGACTTTCTCAACTCTGGGCAAGGTTGGGGCGGTCCGTTCCGAATTGGGGCGGTCCGTTCCAGCTTGTCGTTCCGGCTCAGGATGGTCCGTCCCAGATGTGACTGGTTGCTGGATGTCTGGGGCGGACCGTTCCGAATTGGGGCGGTCCGTTCCATACCTCCGTTCCAGCTCTGGCTGGTCCGTCCTAGCTGAATCCGGCTGCAAATCCTTGGGCATCTCAGGGCCATCGTAACTAGTCCCGCTCCTCAGTCTGTGCGTGACGCTTTTGCACTCTTCTCTGGGATTGGTTTCAGGTTGGCTTGGAAACATGCCTGGCTTGGTTAGTGCCCCTGAGTTGGCTTGATCATTCCCTTGGTTCAGCTTGTTTATGAGTAGGCCTAGGTCTTCTCTTAGCAGTTTGATCTCGTCATGGACTGAGTGATTGAATATCCCTTGGTTCTGCATAAACTTTTCTAGTGTTCGCTGAGAGAGGCCGCTATAGGTGTTAGTGTTATTGTTGGCGTTTGATGCTTGACCAGTTTGGCCCGGATTGGCACACCCGTTGGGGTTGCTGTACGAGAGGCCTGGGTGGTTCCGTTTGTCGCGATATGAGTAGTTATTGCTTGGGAAGAAGGAGGGAGGAGTAATTATGGCATTGACATTCTCAGGCTGGTCCTCCCTGGCTACCAAGTGACAAGACTTGGCTGTGTGACCTTCATCTTCGCAGATTTGACATACGGTGGCGGATTCGGAGGGTTTTGAAGATTTTGCACTTATGTTCTTCAGCATGACTGTCAGGGAATCAAGTTGAGACTGGAGGTGAGTGGAATTGTCTACTTCTAGCAGGCCTCCTTTCTTTCTAGAGCGCACCGACCAGTTCGTTTGAGATTGCGCCATGCTTTCAATCAGGGCCTTTGCGTCTCTGCATCCCATCTCCAGAAAAGCACCACCTGCAGTTGAATTAATATTCTGACGAGTAATGTCATCCAAACCATCATAAAAACTAACGATTAATCTACTATCAGGTACGTCATGATGCGGACACATTCTTTGCAGGTCTTTAAACCGTTCCCATGCTTCGAACAGGTTTTCATCCTGGTCCTGCTGAAAGGTTAACAATTCCCTAACTAGTTTGGTTGTTTTCACCCTAGGGTAAAACCTATCCAAAAAGGCTTTGGTCAAATCGTTCCAAGTCTCGAAAGGTCGGTCATTAAAACTATTCAACCAATCTTCAGCTTTGTCCCTAAGAGAAAAAGGAAAAAGAGTTAGGCGAATTATATCCGGATCTACTTCTTCAGGAACCAAGGTTGTGCAATTTCGCAGAAAAGATTGTAGATGCCTGTTGGCATCTTCATGAGTGGCGCCTGCGAAGGTGTTTTCCTTGATCAGAGAAACGAGGCCAGGATTGTAGAAGAAATCCCTGGTCCTCTCAGCTTTCGGTGGCTTGACTCCGAGTCGGATGTTGTTTGCGGTTGGGGCTCCTATCTCCCTCAAAGGTCGAGTTGCCTCAGCCTCCTTGGCAGCTTCAAGGGCCTCACGTAATGCACGCTCAAGTTCAGTTTCGTTGTTGTTGCCCCCGTTTCCGTTTAAGTTGTCTCCCATTGCTTCTATGTCAGTTGATGCGGTTGATGTGGTTCGTCCTAATGTGAAACGAAGTGTCTCGGATTGCGCTACAGGTGGCTGTGCTCCAGAGAGATTCCTACGATTTCGCTGGTAGAAAAGGCGAAAAGGCGGAACCAAAGAACTGTCACCCTGCCTCTCGGTCTGCTCAACTGTTTCTGGAACTTGCCGTTGCAAAACCGCACGGTTTGGTCCAGATGAGGAAGAGCTAGCCTGAGAGGGGTTCTTTTCTCCTTTTCTTGGGTGTCGAAAGTTGTAGTTGCAAGTGCTGTTGGTAGTCTTCTTCTTTCCAGCCAGCGCGAGTTCCTGCAGTTTCCAAAAACCAAGAAAAAGTGAAGAGAAATAGAGAGAATTTAATCTAATTTGAAAACTAAACTTAGATAAAGGCACCGTCCCCGGCAACGGCGCCAAAAATTTGATCGGTGCTGAGGGTACAGGTCAAATTAAATCCTTAATAACCGATGCGAATTCGTTTGCAGTACAGTTTAAGGGTCGAATCTCGGGGACGGACTATTCTGTTTCTAAGTTTCAGTTTAAACAATTCAAATTAAATTCTGGGTTTAATAAAAATCAGTAAGTTTCAACAGTTCTAAAATAAAGAATAATAAAGTAAAGTTCAGTTCCTAAATCGCCAAATTCTAAATCAAACAGAAGATAATCTAATTGATGAAAACTAGGGGTTCAGATCCTCAAACAATTCTCTAAATGTCAAAGTTGGAACGGTCCGTTCCATGTCTGGAACGGTCCGTTCTGGACTCTGTCAGTCGATCGGAACAGGCCGTTCTAGGTCAGACTCCCCCTTTCGGGCGGTCCGTTCTGACCTTGGAACGGTCCGTTCCGATTGACTGATACTTGTTTTGTCATGAATTTTAATTATTAATTAAATGTTTTTATGCGAGATAAGACTATACTTAACCTATAGACTTGTACTCTAACTCCCGTTCAGGTCAAGCTATAAAGTTTGATTGTTTAACTCCTAGAACGCCTAAATTTCAACTTCCGTTTCTTGGTTTAGTTGTTCTAGTCTACTTCTCGGGTCTTGGTACACTTTTAATCTTCCGATCTCAAGTTAAACCCTAATTAATTAAGGCCTGGTTTAATCCTTCCGGATATCGCCTACCAAACAGTATAATTACTAAGTTAACGTTGCTGTGATTGACTTTAATCCTAACAGCTAAACAAGGCCTTGGTTTAACGAGGCAATCAGATCAAACAGAAACAAACTTAGCAAATAAATAGCAAATAAAAGCACAAGAAGCAGAACATAACTTAATTTAACTAATAATTAAAGATTCAATCTAAAACAAGCAACTAAAGAAAGGTTCTCAGATCATAGCCCCTAAACTACTCTACTCTAACAAATCCATGCAAGAACAAGCAGGTTTCATCAAATACAAATACATAGAAAGAGAAAAATCAAGATTACAACAAGTTGTGCTTGAAAACTCCACGTTTCTGTGCTCTGTCCTGTCTGGGGCGGACCGTCCTGACCTTGGGGCGGGTAGTCTCAGGCACAGATGGTCGACTCCGGCAGGCTGTCTCCTCTGCTGAGTTTGAAAGAGGCTAAAACCTAGAATTTCGAACTTAACCTTTGCTGGGGACATGACAGAGCTTTTTATAAGGCATTAGTGGCTTCAGAACGTGGGAGGAGTGCTTCTGGAAGGTCGGCAAATAGAGGAAACCGACTCGACAAACTTGGACTTCTATTTTTAGCAATTCTGGAATAGTTGGAACGGCCCGTTCTGAGTCTGGGGCGGACCGTTCCAACCTGGTCTCGTGCAGTCCGTCTGAAATCTGGCTGAGTCCGCCTGGACTTGGTTCCTCTGGTCAGGACGGACCGTCCTGCCGTCCGGGCGGTCCGTTCCAACTGTCTGAGCACCTCCTTTTGTTGTTTTCTCTGTTTTCCATGCCAATAATTGCTGATCCTGCAAAATTAACTTGCCGGGCTACGGCTGGACCTTTCTACAACCTAAATTAGCAGAAAATGACTAAAACACTGTCTTTTGAACTTATTTTTAGGGCTTAATCTGGTTGGAAAATGAGTATGGAAACCATACATCAGGAGGCATCCACCTGCTCCATAAATTTTATGGAGAGGAAGGTTAGATGAGCCTGGGTGAGATTCACACCTCCAACAGCCCAATTCCAGTCACCCTGATTTTGGAGTGAGCTTGGATTAATTGATCAATTGACGAAAATGTCCCTTATATCTTAAATGGTTCTAAAAAATATAAGGACAAAATAGTCCAATTATGTATCTCTCTTTTTCTTTTTGTGGGTCCAGACTTTGAGCAAATAAACAATTAATTCTATCTTCCTTAATCCATTCTTCCTTCATCTCCCTCCCCTTATTCTCTTCATAACATTCAGCCTTAGTGGCAGTTAGTAAATTCATATTTAACTGTATTACTCCTCCCTGTGTACACAGACAAGATCTCTCCCTCTCTGATTTGTACATCGAAAAGAATTTGTCCATCTACAACATTTATAATTTCAAGTTTAGTTTCCATACCAAATTCTCAGGGTTGTTTCTGGCTTAAAAAAATGAATCGTCCCCATTTATTGTTCAATCAGAAAATGTAAAATATAATTGCGAAATATTCAGCTATATATATTTGAATAATTTTCAATTTTTTATAAGCATGTCCACAATTAAATTCAGCACCACTGGATAGATGACCATGGATTAACACACCGTCACATTCCTAGGGCTGTCAATGATATACTTTAAAATGTTTACCCTACTCGTATCTTATTCAATAAGACCAGTATAGATAAGGTTATATTTTTGTTAAGTTATCGTATATGGATATGGATAAAAAATTTTTTGTTAATTTATTGAATAAGGGTTTGGATAAGACTATTTCGTATTCGTTAATTACCCGTACCGTTATATATATAGTTTATAATCTTTATCATAATAAAAATATATAATTGTAAGATTCAATTAATACGTTAATAACAAACTAAATTAGAAAGATATGCTTGTAAGATTCAATTGATATGCTAATAATTAAACTAGGCAATTAAATTGTAAGCTTTGATTGAGATAATACTACATTAAATTGGAAAGATATAATGGTAAGATTCAAATGATATATTAATTATTTTTTTCTATTTTCATTTACGCACTATATTTTTCATTCACGGGTTACATTAAAAAAACACAAAATTTTTTCAGAATATCCCTTCTTCTCTATTGACGTTTGAGAAAATATTGTATAATTAGTAATTAGTTATGTAATTTTTTTTTGTGACAATTGACATAAGAAGATATTGTATGATTTTATTATATCTAAAGTACTATTCAATGGTGCACTTTATTAATATATTTATCTGATATTATTTATTCATCTCTATTGTACAATTTTTTTCATTGAGTTATTAACATTATTATCCATTTTCTACTTGTTATCCTACCCTTACCGTTAATTCTTAACGGGTAAGGGTAGAGTACGGGTAAAGCCAATTTTAACGGGTAATGGTAGGGTATGAGTAAAAAAAATTTTAATAGATACAAATATGAAAAATGTATCTACCTTATCATGCCCTACCCATTTACAGCCCTACACATTCCGCAAGAAAATTTTATATATCTTTGATAGATTGAATGTAAAACCATAAATGCCGAAACTACGATATGAATATCTACATGGTACCTCCCCTCTAACAAAATCCGGTTTTTCTTTTTTATATTATAAATAATAATTCCGTAGGAAAAAACTCAACCCAATACACAACATGACAATCCAAAACATAATTTTCTCAAAAAAATAAATAAAAGTAAAAATCATCGCGCACATTGATCAATTTAAGAGTCTACTAGAAGGAAAAGGATAAACATAGTGACGATCTACGTGTTGCTTCTATCGGCACTTATCTCTTAAGCTATTCTTAAGCCTATATAAACAAACTAATCCAATCTTTTTAAGCCGGCATGTAAAATTTGAGTACCTCCTCTTAAGATATATTAAGTTTGCCAAATTCAATTTCTTGTAAGAAATTTACAAATTCAGTTTGCATCTCAGAAACTGGTCTCTTAGACTTCTGTTTGAACAATTGGTGAGAAGCTCACCGGCATTTAAAAAATATCCAATCCAGCTGCAGAACAGAGCCAGCCATGTTGCGGCGGCAACTACAAGATGATGCGGCACAACCTTGGCAGCAAAGGGATGAGGGTGGGGATGTACGTACAGAGGCGGCGAAACGAGGCTGAGACACAGCTTCGAAATCGTGAGGTGGCCACTGCATCCCTGTTGGGGAGCCGACAACAGGCTGAAGACAAGCTACACCGTCGAGAGGCAGAGATCAAGACCCTTCTGGAGCAGCAAGATATACATCTGGCAGCCCTTTTAGAATGGAGAAGAAGGGTGGACGCTGGCCACAGATCAGCTGTGGAAAGAGCAGGTTAGGTTGGCTGTCCCAGTTACAGAAGCACGAGGATGAGATCGCAACCCTACTGCAGTGGAGGAAGGAGGCCGCCGACCTTCTCCGGCATTCGGCAACTACATGACGATGCAATAGCATGGTTGCAATTTGCAAACATATTAGAGAGGAAGAACTCGTGGCCCAACAGGCTCTACAGCGACATATACGAGAGGAGAGGGAAGCTGGGCCTGTGCTTCCACGCGGAGGTGGGATCAGGCAGTGGCCAGACAGCAGGAATGGCGGCAGGCGCGGGCCAGTGTAGAGAATTAGTCTATCTGGTATCTAAATAATTGAAATAATCGTTTTTTTTTTTTTTTTTTGAAAGCTAAAGGCAGAGGCTGCCTAGAGGACAGGAGAAATAAAAGAGAGAAAAACTGCAAAATACGAACTGCACAAGCTGCACATTAACAGGTTTTGAAGAAGTGAAGAACAACGTTGATTCGCAGATTATCCAATGCTCTATGGCCCCCAGTCTTCTGCTCTCATTCCTGAAAGTTCTGTTATTGCGTTCTAACCACAAAGCCCACGGAGTTGTAACGAACAGTACAAGTTTCCGGCGATCATAATGACTGAGTGAGAGATGAAAAGTAAACGATCCATTAAGGTGCCATTGAAGGTGTTTAAAGAGGTGGCGGCACGTGGCCCCAGCCTGTGCCAAAGCTGGATAGAGTAAGAGCAATCGAAAAACAAGTGCATTGCCGTTTCACAGATCGGCTGAGAGCAGAGCACGCATCTTTGAGTCACCGGAATGTTCCTCTTTAGAATAATTGAAATAAGGCAAAAATTGAAATAATTGTGTTTTACTGATTCTATGGAAAAAATTGAATTATGTCACTCTAAAAAATATTAGTGCTGTACTCAAAGTATTAAAAAAATTAAAATTATGTAATTCTAAAATAATTTAACTTTAAATATGTTAACACAAAACGTCTAATGTAATTTATATTTTCGTAAAAACTACACAAATTAATATTATAACACTACTTTTTTCTGAATACAAATTAAATTTAATTTATGTGACTTCAATTTCTATCAGATTTTTAAAAATATATAAAATATCTCCTAAGCAATATAAAGTAAATAAAGAGAACAAAATTAGTTTATGCAATTTTAAATTCTGAATTTTGAAAATTCTACCCTAAAATTGTCTTTGAAAAAAATAATTTTGAAATTTCATAAAGATATGCATTTTCTTTTTCAATCAACTGTTGACATAAAATTTTTCTCTTATTATTTTTGTGGTGGTATAAAATCATTTAATTATTTTACAATGATATATTCCAAATTTTAATATTTTATAGTGACTTCTTTTATAAAAAAAAAAGATAGTGTTACATTTTAATTGATCACTGTTATAAAATTAAATTTTATTCTTTTGTATTAATTACTTTGGAATGACATAATCAAATTCGATTTTTCGGTTGTTTTGTATTAATTAATTTTTAGGGTCTTGACTCTCGAGTTTTGATAGATTTGCAAGGTTGACTGTTGTATGCGGCGCTATAACCTGGCTCTGGCTGTGTGCATTCTCTATTTGTCTCGGAGGGGTCGTTATTATGAGTAGGCAGGCTGGCTGGCTGTGCTGCGCTATTAAAAATTTCTGGATAATTTTCTGAGTGAATTTGAAGCTGGTATGTTATTATTTTTCCTCAATGGTTTGTTCAGAAATAAATATTGGAATAATTAGATTTATGCCACTATAGTTGGCTAATTTGAAAAATATCATTGTTAAATTGTAAATTAGATTTATACCAACATAAAATTATTAAAATTAGTTATATGCCATTATTTTTTTTCTAAAATTATAATAAATTCTAAAATTGCCATCCTCAAATCAGTCATTATTTTTAAAAAATACAAAAAGTACCCGTACTAAAATAAACCCTTAAAAAATTAGAGAGACGGCGCCGTCATTACTTTCATTATAATAAACCATTTTTCGTTTATTTTTAAGTTTGATATATTTTAGCGCTGCAATTGTTTGGGCAAATCTAACCAGCAGATGATTACTTTGGTGCAACCGTTTAATTTTTTTTTCATTTATTTAAGTATGATCAAACATAACCAAAATTCCACAACAGGACCAAATCAACAAATGGTTCGTAGCGTAAAAGTTTTTTTTTCTTAAATGACTAATATCATAACGTGACCAGCAGAATTCTTTTCTTTTTGTGTAAATTAAGCCAAATATATCGTTTACCGGCATAATTTGTATAATTAATTTTTAGCAAATTTATCAGCATAATTTTTTTTTAAAACAAAATTGACTTATGCTATTGTTATACAACTTATTTGAGATAAGCGACTAGAAAAATTACAAAAAAAAAAAATAATTTCATGGTAGTATTGTAATGTACCAGTGGCATAAGACAAATTTTCACTATTTTGCAGTGGCACAAAACTGATTTTTATTGATTTATATGGCGTAAAACACATTATTTCTATTGGATGGCATATCTCTAATTTTAATATTTTACGATGGCATATTTAAAAGGGTATAATGATCATCACAATTGACCAATAGCATAAAACTAATTTTTATTATTTTATAGTAGAAAAAAAATTTCCAGAGCATTTATTCTTAGGGGCCAGACCAAAAGCAACTTTTTTCGTAGTGGCCTGGAGAATCTGATGCAATGGAAAGCATGGAATTCAAGAGTTTATAGTTATAGGTGCTGCCATGAGTTAGATATAACCCCTCAAATTTTTAAAATTAGATATTACCCTTCAAATCATATTGATTAAGGATATAAACCCTTTTAATTTATTTTAATCATGTCTATTAATAAAATTTGACTTTTAAAATTTCTGACTAAGTTACACTCTTGCAACCTTTCATCTTCTGCTCCATCAGAAAAGAAAATTTTCTTTTCCGCTAGGTATGCACAACATAAATCAAAATAGTTTATCTAATGATCTATAAAAGTCTTCGAGTGGAATAGATTAGTTGACAGTTGTGATACAATATATCTATAGCGATAGAAAATTTTCTTTTTTCCGTTAATGTACGATATCTCTCTCAGTTTAAAACGGCTAAACTTATTCTACATTAAAAGGGCAAATAATATCCTTCCTCTGATGTTACCACCTATGTGAAACGTTCACGTAACGAGTGACATGGCAGCTCAACTAAGAAATAAAATGCTTTGAAGAAAAGGAAAAATAATAATTAAAAGAAAGGATATGGAGCAAGGAGCCAACTCTATTCTGACATAGCGTGTGGCTAGCTTTAGGCCTGTCAAACGTTTCTACCGGAAGCGGAAACAGTCATTTTCATTTCCGTTTTGTTTTGGTAACGGAACGAAATGGTTGTTTCATTTCCGTTCCGTTTCGTCAAACGTAATAGAAATCTGTTCCATTTAACGTTCCGTCGCTATTTCCTATTGATTTCAGCCCTATTTCCGTGTTCCGTTTCATTTACGTTAACAAATTTCAGTTCCGTTTCCGTTCCGTTTCTGAAAACGGAACCCATTTCATCTTTCATTTAACGTTCCGTTTCGACGGAACGAAACGGAACACGGAACAGAACGTTAATATTGACAGCTCTAGCTAGCTTCGATGCAAAATTATACAAAAAGTATCACATATGCATGGATCCAATTAGATTTAGCATGTATCACACGAATGAGAAAAATTGTATTGCACGCATGAAGAAAGGGCTTGGTGAGATTAACAATCAAATAAACTTTAATGGGTCTTAAATTAACAACTAAATTTTAAAAAATAAGGTGGTAAGGCTGCAATAGGAACCGGTTAAGGTTATAACAACGTTTCTCTCTCCTTCCCAAGTTCCCATTCCATCAGAATTCAAATAAAATAATTAAATAATTAAATAATCGAGGAGCAAAATTTAAATAGAAGTAGAAAATAACGATTATAAGTTATTCTAATGGAAAAGGAAGCAAACTGAGAAGTTGTAGAAAGAGACAAATTTCAAGAAGGAAATGGTGGGATGACGATCGATATTGAATGTGCAGTCGGTTGTGATAGAATAGGGCAGAGGGTAATTTGGTCAAAAATGTTAGAAATTAATTTTTTGTGAATTTAAATATGATTTAAACTAGTTAAAAGGTTTATATCTAGGGCTGTCAACGGCATCAGAAAACACGTGATGCTGTTTCGTATAACCGAAACAGAACAAATAACGATGCCAGTTTTAATTTCATTTCAATAACGAAACAAAGAATCATACTGTTTCGAACTGTTTCGCCTCTTTTCAAACCGTTTCATGTGTAAATTCTGAAGTGGAACGAATAACGAAATGATATTCTATACCGTTTCAAAAACGGAATGCATGGTTAACGAAATAAAACCTTATACCGTGTTCCATAACGGAATGGCAAACAAAACAGCCTGTTCCGTGTGTTTCGTCCACGTTTGACATCCCTATTTATATCTATAAGTAATATGATTCGAGGGGTTATATCCAATTTTGAAAATTTGATTGGTTTTATTCAATTGAAGAAGATTTCAAGGGTTATATCCAATTTTCGTTATTCTTTTCACACTTAACCTCTATACAAACTCCTCCTTTTTTACCGCTATATATATACACATACACACACACATGCCTACAGGTAAAATTTGTGTTCCGTCTCTTAAGAGTTAAAACATGGGTAACTTCGCTCAGATATCTAGTATTAGATTATGTTTATTTTCCAAAATTCAATTTCTTGCTATATAGGAAGAAAATAGAGGTTTCCATCTCGAGAAATTGGTATATATGTCAAACTTCTGTTTGAACAATCATACTTAATTATGAATTATTTAAGACATTTTCCATGACTTGCTCACTCTTTGGTTGCATATAATTAAGGTGCTTGGTGACCGGTGAGAAACTTACCAGCGGTTAAAAAGCAGGCCACTTCGAAGTACCCAATACAGCTACAGGTGGAGAGCCGGACACTGCAGCTGGAAGAAGCAATCGTGTCGCAGCTGAGAGAGGAGATAGGTCGACATGGCCAGGAGGCATGAGCAACAAGAGAAGGGTCTCAGTGCCAGCGAGATGAAGCCGCTGCCCTATGTGATGAGCGATTGGGTGAGGCTGCAGAAGCGCAAAAGCGGCTACGGAGGGCCATAGAATGATTGCAGCAGGTTAAGGTGGTGGTAAGAGACCTATCGAAGAAGAAAGACCAGGCCGAAACCGATCTGAGGCAGCTAAGAAAGTCATTAAGTTACCTTGCGCGGCGACAAAATCAGAGTACACTAGCTCCACAGTTGCTATCCGTGCAGTATGAGCATGCCGAGGCTTTAAAATTGTGACAACTGCAGGATCAGCTGCAGCTAAAAAAAGAGTATGCGGTCCAGCAACAACGAAAAGCTGAGGCAAAAAAGGCCAAGCATAGGCATTAGGCAACACGAGGAGGAGTTCGCGTCCCTGCTGAAGCAAATAAAGGAGACCGAGCGCAGACTAGACCAGCTACATGCTGCAGTGAAAGCAACGTTGAAAGAGCACAAGGAGGCCGAAGAAGAGTATAAAAGGAGAGAGAAAGAAGCCGCGGCCAAGCAGGAGCAAGCAAAGCAGGCGGAGGCTCGGCTGAAACAGCTTAACGAGAAGGTTGCAGATCAACATCAGTGGATGAAAAGGAGGTGGGGTAGAGCCCTTTGACCGACCGAAAGAAGTGGGGCGTTGGACCGGCCGGTTTGAATTAGCCGCAGAGAGACGGGGTTGGAGCGGGGCCCAGTTTGCAGTTGAAATACGGGATTTGCGAATGCGCCCGCACCGTTTGGGGGCCGGGGACCGGGTTCCTCGTCTGGGGTAGAGCCCTAGGTAGTCAGGTAGAGGCTAGAGAAATCGAGGCTAGAGGGTTCGTTTCAGCGTTTGTCTGGTTTCTAAATAATAATTTTGTGTTGTCGATCTCTGATAGGTGATAGCCGATGCCGTCGCCCGTCAGTAGGAATAGTGTTCTCTTCACGTGGGATCTCCTGTGCAGCGGCTCGTGTGGGGTTGGTGTGAGGATGTGTCTGTCGTATGCATTATTAATATATTATCTGTTTATGTCTGGGAGGGGTTGTCTATGGATAGACTTGGTGTTGCGTTAATAAACGCTCTGGCTGGTTAGCTGTTTCCAAATGTTTGGTGGACTGGTGGTGTACTGGTGTTAAGAAATAATATGTTATATGGTGCCACCTTTATTTGTGGTCAAATGTCGGTGATGACTTTTTATTTAAATTAAAGCTTCTGTGTAGCGTTTCCAGACTTTCCTTCGGCGCAGTCTCAACTTCGCAAATATGTGCCCTAATGCCAAATGCCGAATTCAATTTTGTAAATTCATATTTTACTAGATTAATCTCTGTGCATACAGATGATTTTCATTTCTAATGTGTATAATTCCAAGATAGTTTTTATCGATCCCATATTCTCATGATTGTTTTCTGGCTTAGAAAATGAAAAAAAAAAAATGTTTTGAAACATTCTGCTTTCTAGATCCTAATAAATTCCATCAGCATGTCTACAATTAAAATCAGCCCTACTGGATAAATCATGGATTCTCAAACCGTCTAATTACACACAACAAAATAATTATTAAATAAACCTAGACAGTGATAGCAAAATCATAAATGCGAAGTACGATTTGAATTTCCATATGCCACGATCCCCCTCCATTTGACAAACTCAAAATTAGTCCACAAGACGACAACCATAACTTAGTTTAGAAGTGCATGAATCTAGCTTGTGCGTACGCAAGCAGACCATCGGAGTCGAGGTACGTAAATAATGGCGCACTTTAATTAATTTTATGTTCTTTCGTATCGAATCTAGAAGGATAAGGATAAGCATCACTTAAAATAAAGCCTATCTTAACTAATTCATTTTTTTATGGGTTAATTAGGTTTATGCCACTGTAAAAACTAAAAAATTAGAGAAATGTCATCACTAAATGATAAATTATTTTTATACCATCACTAAATGATAAAATTAGATTTATGCCACCGAATAATTAATTTGGCCATTATATATTTTTAAATATGCCATTATAAAATAATAAAATTAGAAATATGCCACTGTAAAACATTAAAATTAGAAATATGTCACTGTTAAGTAAATAAGTAATTTTATGCCATCAACAAAAGAAATAAATTTTCAAATTTTAAATTTCAAAATTTCAATATTTAAAATCTCAAAAGTTGAACATTCAAAATTTTAAATTAAAAATTTAAAATTTTAAAATTCAAAATTTTGAAATTCAAATTTTAAAAAATTTTGAATTTGAAATTTCGAAATTTTTAAAATTTTAAAATCTAAAATTCGAAAATTGATAATTTGTAAATTGAAATTTAAAATTTAATGCATGTCAACAAATTTCTTTGTCATTTCTTAATGTGAGGGTATTTTGGACATTTTTAGAAAGTTAGAGTGACATTTCTCTAATTTAAGTGGCATATCTCTAATTTGACCGAAAATAATGACATAAAACTAATTTTGACCATTTTGCGATGGCATAAAACTAATTTACAATTTAAGAGTGACATATCTCTAATTATTAATTTTTCATAGTGGCATATATCTAATTATTCCTCTGCGTGTTAAATTCCGTGCCTAGGTTTAAGACACGTCTAGTATTACATTAAATTTGTCAAATTCAACTTGTTGAGAGAAATATAAAATTACACCGGTTCAATCTGATGACAATCAGGGCACAAGCATGGCTGGAACAGACAGAGTAGCTAGTACATTTGAGGAAGATGAGGACGGGAGATTGAGTTTTCAGTTTTCCTTTTTACCAGTTTGTTCTTGTGATGTTTGTACTAGTTTGGTAGTTCTGAATTCTGATGTGTGTGTGAATATCATATTTTGTGTGTTGCTTAACTCGCTAACACTTGTATACTCTCTTTTCGATAGTAATCCATTATCTTGGGAATCTGTTATGTCAAAAAAAAAAAAAAACTATGGTTTCGCTAGTGATTTTTTAAGTGACGGTACTTGGATCAATGTCTACATTAGTTTTCTTACCAAAATAGCCGAAAAATACTAGATCAAGTGTCAAGTGCTATAAAAAGAAGGCGGGGATTGCGTACTGGTACGACAAGTTTGAGTTTATGATTTAATTGGTAGGACTGGTATTGAAGGTTGCCTTAGAATTGTCAATGCACTTGAAATAGTAACATTTTGTTACTCTCGTCTAGAATTGTGGAGTTAATTTAAAATAAGTCAGTCATTGGCATGCTTTCATGACATGATAATAATACAAAAAAAAAAAAAAAAACATAGGCCCTTATCAAAATGTTTTTTGCGCGAAATTTTATTTCATTTCATTTCAATTCAACTAATTTCACAAGATTTCGTTGGATCTAAATGACACCAAATCCGCTCATTTTGATTACGAATTTTAAAACGAAATAAAATCCCATGTTAAAAAAATAAAATTTTGATCAGGGCCATAATCTGACTTTCTTGGTTTCCTTCTTAAAATATTTGGTAAATAGAACTTATATTTGTAAATGGTTAACACAAGTATTTACTCTTAGAAAATTACAAGCATAGTTATAGAACATAAACTAAATTTCGAGAACGAGAGAGACTTTTGTGTTTCATTGGCGCAATAACACAAATAGGCTTAGGCGGAAAGATGCTTCTAAGGGTAATCATCTGGTAGCCTTCGGCTTATACCAGCGTCAGTTTAAAACTGAAATGGTCCCAATAAACAGAGGTGTCGCAAAAATAGCAAAACTGACTACATTCTATCGTCTGCTAGAATGATAAAATACTCAACAAACAAGGTAAATAGGTAATACCACAATTCCTCAGAATAAAAAACGTGAAAAACAAATTTAGCACACTAGAAAGGCCTCAAGACACCACAAGATACCAACAGACACAACTCAGAACATACAGACGCCTAAAAAGGAGTCAATCATGTCCAGCCCATTTTTATTTAAACACATTAGGCAGGATCATTTCAGTGACGTGGCCTAAATGAAACTCCAAATGACCATTTTCACAAAATCACTCTTTCTTACTCATCCATGCGAATGATGCAACGAAGGCTCTCTCCTTTGAGCATGAGGTCAAATGCCGTGTTTATCTCTGAGAATGGCACACTGTGTGTGATGAACTTGTCCAATTCCAACTCCTACACAAGAATATAACCAAGTCAAGATATAAACTATAACCATTTTACAATTTACATAAAGAGATGCAAGCTGAGTTGACGCCTGTTTCCTGAGTGAAAGAAACTAATTTATGAAAAGAGATAGGAGCTTACCCCAGACATGTATTTCTCAACAACAGAAGGAAGATCAGTACGGGGCTTGTAGTTGCCGAAGAAGGTCCCCCTGAGTGTTCTCTCATTTAAGAAATTCATTGGGTGAGTCTTGAATTCAGCATCCTTGTGTGGGACTCCAACCAATACGGCCACACCCCATCCCTAAACAAATACAAAAATCATGTTAGAAACAGGTAAACCAGTCTATCCTAATTATATGAGTAGTGAGGAGGCACTTTACATCGTGAACACATTCAAAAGCTTGAATCATGGCATTGATGTTTCCAGTACATTCAACAGACCGGTCAACGCCGCCATTAGTCATCTCAGCAAGAACCTGGAAACAATGGAGAAAACAATCATTAAAAACTTTGTTTTATAAATATATTTCAAATTTCTGTGGGAGTAGATACCTGCTGTACTGGCTTGGTGTGTTCCTTTGGGTTCACAAACTCCGTGCAACCAAATTTCCTAGCTGCAAAGAGTATCGCGTGAATCAACAATTAAACAAGGATACATGAGATCTGAAATTCTTAAATGAAATCCAGAAGAAGCAAATGCTGTTACCTGGTTCAAATCTGTCAGAATTCAGATCAACACCAATGATACGTGAAGCTCCTGCCAGCCTGGCACCCTCAGCAGCCTAATTACAATACTATGTCACTCTATGCTGAACTTGCCAAATTTAACAATCCATTGAAACAATAAGAAAAGAATGAACTCACTGCCAAGCCAACAGCTCCTAGACCAAAAATTGCCACAGTAGAACCCTTTGGTGGTTTTGCAACATTAATAGTAGCACCCAAACCTGTCATAAAAAAAAAATTTAATCAGATTATTTTAATCTATAAAATCATGAAGAAACAATGACAATTTAGTAATCACTGTGATATGATGATATCCATGTATTCCAAATTTCCAATATTCACCTCAGATCAATAAACTATTAAAAGAAAAACTCATGTCACAAGTTCTTTTTGCTTTTCTTCTCTTAGTTAGATACCCACCAGTAGAAATGCCACAGCTGAGAATACAGACTTTGTCAAGCGGGGCAGCAGGGTTGATCTTGGCCACGCAGCCCTCATGAATGACGGTGTACTCGCTGAAGGTGGATGTGCCCACGAAATGGAAGATGGGCTTGCCATTGATGGAGAAGCGAGACTGCCCGTCACCGATCATGACACTGCGATCAGTGTTGATACGCAAGAGGTCACACATGTTGCTCTCCGCTGACTTGCAATGTGCACAATCCTTGCACTCCCCTGTGAATACAGGAAGCACGTGATCCCCGGGAGCCAGCCCTGTCACACCCTCCCCCACACTCTCAACAATCCTGCCATTAAGCAATTTGATCCATAAAGAATGATAAATGGGGGAAAAAAGTGAAAGAACAGTTTTACAAAGTTTTACTGACAAAAAAACCAGCAGAAACTCATAAATGATTTCCGAAAGGTCTATTTGATCCAGTCTGCTGCATGACTTGCTTAGCAAATAATATTACTGTTTACTGGAAATTTGGAATAGATAAGGTTACATATTTATTTAAAAAACATGCTGGATCTGTTGGAACAAAACTTAGCAGCTAGAATAGTTTTTTATAAACAGCGATAATTGACTGTTGAACTGCATCCATAGTCAATGTTGCAGTTCCAAACTTAGTGTTGGTTTAACTAAAACGTTCTGCTAAAAATATTATTTTTCATAAGATAAGATGCATGGTCAGAAAATTAGAGAAAAAGAAAATCAAAGAAATTGACACATACCCTCCAGCTTCATGACCAAAGATCCGAGGAAAGACGGGATTCTGGCCCTGAAATAATTAACAACATGTTGAATCAGTCCAAAACCCATTTTTTATCTTTTTTTTTTTAAAGTACAGTCAAAGAAAAAGGAACTAGATAAAATATTTGACAAAAATATAATACTAACCTTAGCTTCCCAGAAGTAGACATCAGTGTGACACAGTGAAGTAAAGAGAATCTTGATGCGAACCTCCATGGCTTGTGGAGGAGCCACCTCTACCTCTTCTATTACTAATGGCTTCCCTGCCTCCCATGCCACAGCGGCTGTAACTCAAAATTTCCCAAATTTGTCGGATCAATTTGCAAGAATACAAGAGTAATTTCAAATCTTACATATTGCTTTGAAATGCAAGTCAGAAATTTCAAAGTTTAGTCATACAAATGTAAATTTTAGTGATGTGCATAGAAGACAAATAAGTTGATGTGACGATGTAAATAATACGGCATATCTAACTTGCAAAAGACTTTTCAACAGTACACAAAAAAGAAACCCTTATATACAATTTTTTTTTTCTTTTTCAAACCCCATCACCAGATCAGACGAGGGGATATTCGTCAAGATTCGTGCACATACAACTTCCCGATATCCGATCGGGGGTTCGACGGTGCCACCGACACGGGAGAAGAAAATGGCAAAAAAAAAAGAAAAAATGATAAACAAAAGATCGAATAAACTGACTTAGAAAGCTAAACCAAGGTTGTTTTTAACACAAACCTTTGCATTTGATAACCTTGCCAGCAGTGCTCGCCATTATCTCTAAACTCGTCTCTCTCACAATAGATGAACAGTTCACAGAAATGTGTGTAAGATTGGGAGTGACGGATCAAAGACGCGGAGCATATATAGAAAGTAGTAAGATAAAGAGAGGATTTATGATAGTAAATTAGGAAACATAAATAAAGGAAAAGAAAAAGTAGGGAGCGAAACCAGCGACGCGTTGCAAAATCGAAGGCGGTTTTGGTTCGAGGCTCTGACACGTGGAAATCTCAATCAAAGAGCCGATCCGAGTAACCCAGAACCGCCCTGGTTTTGGATGGACCTGGTTTTTTTTCTTTAGTCTTCTGTGGCTGTTCCGATGTTTGTTATTGTGTTGGTTACAAGACAGACTTGTTTTGAGCAATCAAGCAATCAGCGTCTTTATTTTTTTTCCCCCTCACCCTCCCGTCTCTTTTTACCTCATGTCTCTGCTTTCCATTTCTTTTTCCTTCGGTGCCTCTCCTTTTCTCCTCTTCACCTTTGTTTCTCTCCTCTTCTCCTTCGTTTCTCTTCTCTTCTCCTCTTTATTCCGATTCAGATCTCCACCACCTCCAATTTCGCTTCCGTCTCAGTCGTCAAATTAGATCTCTACCTCTCTTTCACTTCGGTCCAGACACCTGCCTCCTCCGCCTTCTCTTATGTCCTGGTCGCTGCCTCACAACAGCCATGGCAAGATGCGACGCTCAAGCCTCTCGAGATCTCGATCCTCATTGTCTAAGGCCCATTTCCTTCTTCCTCTTCTTCCTCTCTCTCTCATCTCCCCCTTTCACTTTCTATATTCCTCACACATATATTTTTCATTTATTTGTTCTGAAATTATATAATTTGTGACAAGGGAGTAAATAATAAGTATCAAGGGAGCACCTATTTGTTCTGGAAGTATATAGTTTGTGACAAATGAGTAAATAATAAGCACTACGGAAGTAAATAATAAGTACTTAGGGAAGACCTAATAAGTGTAAATACGCTGTTGATTTACACTTTTTAGTAACTAAAAAAATATAAGAGAGTAAATAATAAGTATAAGGAAGTAAATAATAATTATTAAGAGAGTATCTAATAAGTGTAAATATGTGGTTAATTTAACCGAATAACTAATAACTAAAAGGGAGTAAATAATAAATATAAGAGAGTAAATAATAAGTATTAAGAGAATACTTAATAAGTGTAAATACGTGGGTAATTTAAGAGGGGTGACAAATAGTTATAAGGGAGTATTTATTTATTTTATGGGGAGTATGTTTTTTTTCCTAGGAGTATCTGACAAATTTATGTCATTATATGTCATAAAGGAGTATTTATTTGTATGCTAAGAGAGTATTTAGTTTTTATTAGGGGAGCATCTATTTTTACATTTGTAAGTAACGCTGACAGGAGGAGGTGACGTGACGAGACGAGGAGGGGTGATGCGAAGGGAGAGGACAGGAATGAGAGGTGACCTGAGGAAGTCAAAAAAATCACTGGTAAATGGCACTTTTTATGTTAAACTAGGAAGTACAAAAAAAAAAAAAAAGCTATAAAACGAACCTTTGCAATTTATTTGAACAAAAAACAATCAAAATTTTAGTCAAGTATTATACAAAGAATTATGTTAGATTGCATTTATAGCAAGTTGTACATGAAAACTTACAACAAAACTAGTGCCGCAAACGCAACGAAACGATCACGAAATAATCCATTTTTGTTTACCATTTTATTTATGATACGAAACAAAATTTTTTTTGCGCTAACTGTTTCGTTTTAAAAGACAATCAAAACAATCGAAATGGTCAATTGACTGATAATTAATTTTTATACATGTTTTCCTATTTCGAAACGATCAAAACGTGCAATTGTGTTTGATTTGCTACTTTGACGATTAATTTTTATATATATATTTTTATTTTGCATGCATAACTGACTGATTTGACACTGCAATATTCTCGATTCATCAAAATTTATTTATAAGCATTTAAAACAAAAAACATCAAAAGTACATTCAAAAAATGACATAAAACGATTATACGAAAATAAACGAAAAGCCCAATTTCATTAACCATTTTGTTAAAGTTTAACAAAGAAAAAAGAAAAATAATTTAGTTTGTCGTTTAAAAGAGAAAACGAAACAATACACGGAGGTGCAAACAAAGAAGGACGAACATCGTCTCGTCTCTATAATCGTTTCTACAAAATAAAAGGCCTTAAAAAAACCCAAATAAAATTAGGCCCCATAGAGGCCCATTTCGAAGTGACCCTATGGAGTACTTCATATATATATATATATAAATATATAATAAAAGATTAAAAAACAGAAAGTCTTTAATTTTGATTTAAGGGGTTGGGATCAGATCGGTAAAGATTGGAACGCCCAATATTGTCGTAACAGGCAAGGCGGGCGCCCCTCTCGCAAATAAAGCGAGATTTGTACCACTCATCATATCCCGTTTACTGCCTGAAGGATCATGACTCGTACAGGTTGCCTCCAGCGCCTACTTATAGCTCCAGCTGCGTCTTCTGTTAGTACCCGGAGTCTTTGTGGGACTAAATCACCGCGCTTGCTCTTGTGAAAAAACCGGATACAAACTATCCCGTCTGCTTTGACTTGGAAACCCTAGTCGACTATTTGCAAAAATACCCAAAAATAATCGTTTTTTTTAATCTCGCCAAAATAATCGTTCACACCTAGTGCAGTATCTCCCGCCGGCCACCTCCAGAAAAGGAAACTCTAAATCATAGAACCGCTTTGGACTTTGGAGCCAATCGAACCAATTTTTGTGCTCTATACTAAGGGAACCTTCTCTCTGCTCCACTGTTTAACTGCCATTTTTGTTATATCTTAATGTTTTATGGGTCACCTATCCCTGGGGCAGACCACCTGTTTGATGAAATGCTCCAGCCTCCAGAGAAGAATTATCTCTCTTATGTTCCCCCCAAGTAATATCCATACAATGATACAAACTTAATAATTATATTTTGCTTATGGTGTGAAGTGAGGCAGTCGATTGCACTTGGATGCCCCACATGGTGGCATCATTGTAGTATTTTTTTTTTTTTTTTTTAAGGATATATTGCGGTAGAAATAGATTAAAGATGAGGAATAAATGAGCTTGGTCGTTTTGCTCAACAGTAGTTAACTGGCATGGATTAATATAGTTTATTTTTTTTTTTGTAAATGGTTAGTACCGTATTGTAATCTTCCCAAACAAGTACATGTTGGCGATTTACAATATTAATTAATTAATTAATTAATTAAATTGTCACAGGTTAACAAATTGTTTAAATACAAATTCAGCAAATATCTTTACTGTTCATATCGTGTTGTAAATTGTATTCCTCTCGACCAACATGCAGATGGGGGAAAAAAAAAACCATTACTTAAACTCAAATTTTGTTATTTTCATGAGGCCTAAATTCATGGACGTCAAGTATTTTCAAATTTTCATCTTAGTGATTGTGCTTTGTGCTATGAAACTTATTTTTAATTTCGGTAACAGTTTTTCCATATTATATAAAGACACATATATCTGCCAAACACCATTATCTAACTAAGAACACAAAATTAAGCTTAGTCATCAAACCCTGCCTCGCTTTTTTCTTCAAGAAAAGTTGCTCATATTCATTTCATTTCATTTCAAGAAAAGTTGCTCTTTTTTTTTTTTTTTTTTTTTTAACTCTCGTTTTCTTTTCAAATGAGAACCTCAGTCCATTGAAAGGTGCGTTGTATTTGGTAATCTTTTGCCATTCACAAAAGATCGAAAGAGACGAAGGGATCTTTCAGGCTGCGCATATGGTACCATGTGAGCAGCACCTCGCACAGTTGCAAATGTCAGTATATTACCATACTCTGTGTACCAGCCACCAACCTTTCAGCAAAATAGAAAATATGTGTATGTCAATACATTTTCATAAACAAACCTCAATAAAACAATTTGTATGGCAGGACTGGTATGGCATTGTACTTGGTACAGTTCAGATTTCTAGTATCTTTGAATTAACCAATACTAATGTTTAACAACACAGTAGAACTCACCGACTCATTAATTAGGTTCCTCCTGAAGTCAGTTGGTCCGTAATTCCGTATCATAACTGGTCAGTTCTCTCCATCTTGTTTATCTTAGCTTAATTCCAACTAAACTAGAGACGTTAAATCTAACATAACTTGGACAGAAGTTCATTTTAAGGTAAAATCACGTGAAATTGAGATACTGGTAAATTGGTGGAATTGCATGAACTGCTACCGTTTTATATTTAAATCCCCAAGATAGAAATTCAATTTGAAACAAAGCATTGAGGAAAGTTTAACTCAAGGTAGAATGACATTAATGTTCAGGAACTTGTGGATTGTAATGCAGGGACATTTGTGATCTGATGAGGTTGAAAAAGATACCTGCCCTCTGTCAAACCAAGCACCATAAGGCACTGTTACTTGTAGTTTCATGTCATGTGCAAGTTCTCTCACTAGTGTTCTAGAGCCCAATAGTGGCACGACAGAATCTTGGTCACCACTGCATTTAGAGAAAAATATATATATATATATATATACACTGTACAAATGGGAAAAAGAAACCAAGTACAGCATGAGATTTGACACAAAAGTTTTACCTGAAGACCATCACAGGAATTTTGTTGTTGATAATTCTGCCAAGTATAGGCAAGATGTTGATGTTGCCGTCTGTATTACTATAATTCAAAACCCTGAAAAATAAATTATAGAACAGATAGAATCAAATAAATGTGAAAAAATGCCACTTAATTTCAGTTCCAAAAGGCGGAGACATGAACAAGGCAACAGAAAAGCATGATTAGCCAATACCAGAAAGAGTACTACTACCATGAAAGGTTGGTACTGCAATACAAATTGGTTGGCCATAGTTCAAATCTGAAAGAGAACGTACTTTGCTTGCGTGTATGGAGTAGGAAGGGGGTGGGTTATCAGTTGTAAGTTACAGCTTTTTGGAACATGTGCTAATGGTTGTTGCCATCTGATTAGAAATCACAAATGGCATATCTAATAACTAGAATCAATCAAAGCATATGAAAATCAACTACACTTGTAACTGCAACCAGACTTTGGTACCAGTACCTATCACAATGCATAATTTACCAATATGAATCTCTCATATGGTTTGACCCGTAAAAACAAAAGAAACATGGTAGGAAAATACAAGGGGTTCAGATAAACTTCTTACTGACTGCACATGCTCCAGCTGTATGGCAAATTTGTCCTGTTGGCATGAAGTGCACGTTGAACTTCTGGAAGGTTGAAGTAGTAACGTCTTTCATATGTCATACACACATCTATCCCAACACTGTTTTTTGTGGCCTAATCAAATTAGAAATTCAAAAAAGATGAGCCAAGCCAAGTTCATTGAGGGCCCATTTATCATGGACATAGAGTTACAAATTATAACCTATATGCCCAAGAAGTATCATACAATGATTAACATAATATCAAGTTTTAATAAACTCTAAATACAATATTTCATATTTTGAGAATCAAAATGAACAATTTCATACTTTTAATCAGTTTTACAATTCAAATGTCAGCATGCTATCTTGCAGGGTATATCGGTGCTCCACTTCCACTATATGCACCAATTAAAACAAAAGTACTACAAACTAGGACACTGAGGCTGTGCTTAAATTGGCTATTATTTGGAAGATCAAGCAGAAGTTCATATTACAGAAAATTTCAATGGGAATCCATATGCAAGAATATTTGATTTTCAACATATAAATCAACAGAAGCATAAGGAAGTGGTAACAGCCTAAAATAGTACCATTCATAAAGAGAATGATGTATACATTACTTACATATTTCTTTAATCTCAGCTCCTGCTCAACGATTGATGGATAGCATACATCTAAAATGACATCATAATTGTTGACGTAGTCTCCAACCACTTGATTGGCCTCTGCAATGGCATCATTGCAATTTTTGGAAACATTGTGTGGGGAACTAAAGACATAGTCTTCAAAATCACAATCACTCATTATGGTCAAACCAATCTCATCAGATATCATGCCGTGGGACCAGAAATACTCGTATGTTGCTGGTATATCACGATCCAACTTCAATAGCGGATTTCCAATCTGTTAAAGTAGTAGTAAAGATGATTTAGCAGAAAAGGAAGATAAGCATGTGGCAAGATGTGTTTTTGCTGCAAAATAATTCATTCCCGAAATGTAACAAGAATGTTTGAGATTAAAAAGAGCTTTTCATCTAGCATTCTCCCTCTACCTTTTGAGTACACCCCTTTTTATGGACACATTTTGTACCCTTCTTCGAACCAGTGTGACAAATGTTTCATAGTTTCAGTGGTGTTCTGGATCTTGTTCAAGCCATCCATAAAAGCACCATATTTTGAGAACTTCTATATTTTTTAAATTAACTTCTAATGTTTAGGATTTTTGTAGTAAAGGGCATGGCCGCATGGGAGGTTGTTTTAGGAATATAAAAAGATGAGGGGCAAGAAAAGGTCTTCTTACAGCTACTCCTTTTATATTAAACTTGAAATCTTTTGAGTTCTTGTTGTGAGTGAGTAGAACATCTGCTAGCTGTGGTATATAGTGCCCTATAATAGAAAATTTCCATTTAGCAACTTAGCCTACGAAAATAACTTCCAAAAATAAGTTCCATTTATTTTAATTACTTTACCAGCATAGCTTTCTCCTGTTAAAAATAAATCTCTTGTTCTAAGCTCTGGAAACTTCTCAAACCATCTCAGGAGAAAAATATGCAAGTTATTGGCTTCAATGCATAAACAACAGAAAAGAGAACATAACATCAGCACAGAAATACATAGCAACCATGTCCGCAATAACCTTTTCGAATATCAGGAGAGTTTGTAAAAAAAAAAAAATAAAGCTAATACTATATTAAAAAAATGTAAAAAACTTGTTTTGATGCTGGTATTTTCAATAAAAATCCAGCGAAGTATTGTTAAATACAGAAGGCAAGGCCTTTTTTCTTCTGTGAAGGGCCATTGTAGACAAAGTAAAAGTGTATCAGTTTTAAAATATTATAGGTACTGTTTTATCTTTTTTTAGTTTTGGAAATCTCTTAACTCACAGTTCTAAGACAGATCCATACAAAAAACATAACAAAAAGTTTGAATGTACCTGCAGCCTGGTCACCACTGTTGTAGTCCTCGGTATTGTTAGAATAAGACCAACCAACACCAACAGGAGACTCAACAAAGAGAAGATTTGATACTACAAGGATATTGCAAAACTATAGTAGTCAAAGGGGAAGAAAAAAAAAAAACAAACAGCACCGTAGATCCAATCACTATGGAGTTCAAAAAGAACTATTTACCTTTGTTCCATGACTTCTTGTTTCGCCTAAGGCCTCTCCCGTCTCCTCTCGGGTAAAATGGACCCAACTCTGTGAAAGCACCTCCACCAATTGAAGAGCAACCAGGTCCTGACCATTGATTGAATAGGAAAAGCCATGTTAATTTGAATAATGGACTCAATACTAGGCTGTTCTTACTTCTGAAAAACTGGTTTTTGATTATTTATTGTCATTTACTATGTGCAAAGGTTGACATAATAGTAGTATCGTACATAATATTGAATGCCGATACTAGCTTTTTTCATTTCAATTTTCTGATGTCAATAATGTGGACGTGCATTACACGCCATTACCAAACACAAATTGTGTTATTTTTACATAAACACAAGCTGGAAACAGAGATAAACCCTAAAATAATTTAAATTTCTGTGTGCCATTAATGACAAGAAAGCTACTAATACAAACTACCTCTGATAAAGGGTAAACCCAAAAAAGGCTTTAATTTTTGTTTGCCATGAATGACAAAGACAATTATGCTTGTCTGTTCCCTACAAAGACACCCAACTAAAGCTTCTTTTTCAAGGAAAAAGAGACTAGTGCAGTGATAGAACATGGTATTCGTTAAAGCCAAGAAACTATCAGTTAAAAACTGACTTTATGTGCCTGCTCTTTCTACAGAAAAAGATCTTTTCTCAATTTTATACAACTGTCCTATCATATGGACATTGGAGATGGTGAAATGTTGTCTGAGCCTTTAACTAGAGAGCTATGAGAAATTCAAAAAAACTAGAGAGCTATGAGAAACAAGACTAACAAAAAAATAAAAAGTAAAAAAAAAAAACGTTAAAAGGGGGCTTGTGAACATTAATTATTTTAATGAAGACTTGTTTAAGTACTGATAGTACAGTGTCAGTATTATATTCAAATCTTGCAATAGAACCTGTCCTACATAGCTATGTTTCACAAGCACCATAAGGAACTGCAAGTCTGCAAGTTTACCCAAACATGTTTCACAAGAAAAAACAAAGATATAGATAACCTCGGAACTGGAACAAGTAAAGCCTACACAATAATTTATCTTGCTAATTACAAGCAAGACAAGAAAACCTTTACCAAATCCAAACATAAAATATTCATTTATATATAATCAGAATTTAAATTACATATAAGTTGCAAATGGGTTTATATGTTTCATCTTGTAACAAATTAAAGTGATTCATGAATAGACACGACAATGCTGGTAGTCCAAAAAAATCCCGAAAAAAGAGAATAAATAAACTGAGTTCAGTGACCTAATTGTCACCTGTGCAATAATAGAAACACACAAATTCCCATAATTCTAAAAGACACATTCCCATTATCAATATAACAGTAAAGCATTAACGCAAAAGAAGGGACAAGAGAGCAAAATTGTACCTCCATTGAGCCATAGAGTGAGAGGCTTCTTCTCAGGCTCTGCCTCAGCCTCAGTAAAATAGTAAAAGAGACTCTTCCCAGTTTTCACATCCACATCGACGTACCCCGCAAACTGCCTGAACGTGGCATTCGGCTGCCCCGGTAGACCAACCACCAGATCTTGCTCAGGGAATCCTTCTACATAACCTCTCTTTCCCAAAACCATCACCACACAGACCATTAACACAACCCATTTGAGCCTACACATCTCTAAGTTTTGAAGAAGCCGAAGTATATATTCTCTTGCTCTTGTTGTATTATAATGGTGAAATTGGGGAGAAGAAAGAACTGAAATGCAAAAGATGATTCAGTTATAGAATGGCATGGCATGTGACATGTGATGTAAGTTGGTCCGGAATGATGAAATCGGTTACTAAATTTGGAAGGAAACAATTCAAAATTGTTTAATTTGGTTTGGTTCGGGAAGTGGTTCTCACTGGTGCGCTTGTTGTGAGTTATATCGAAAAAGAAAGGTGGGTGCAATGGGCAATGGCCAATGGGAACGAATCGATTCAAAATTGTTTTAATTTTGTTCGGGTTTAGGAACGATTTTTCTCACTGGTCGCGACTTAAATTGAGAGAATTAATTAAGGCAGTAAAAGCGGAAGCGGAGGAGACCAAAGAGCCGTTGGCTTTGGGAGTAGGAATTACATCAGAGATGGGATTATGGTCAGATGCCACGTGGCAATGGATCACAGGATCTAGGGAAGGCGATGGTTGTTTAGGATGAAGTTTACAGATCTCTTGTGAATAAAATTATATGGTCAATTGCATGTCGTTTGTGTTTGTAATGCATAAATCTTCCGAAATTTAAGATAAAATGAACTTTTGCACTTATATTATTTATGAGTACATAATAATTTTCTCACAAATATAATTAATGACAGTATGTATGTTTCATGAAGTACCTCACCAGACTTGAGGAGTCATGGTTTGACCACAGAAGATCAAATCATAAAATAGGGGAGGTTCAAGTTGCGTAGGGACCGAGCAATAGCATTGCACTAATTATGAACTGCAAAGGTTTAATAGTAGGTCGGATCCTCTCACTTCTATGACCTTTGTAGCAGCCTAGCAGGAGACTTTCACTCTGGATATCAACTGTTCAACATTTTCGAGATTGGTGTGATTACGGATCAATGGTTGAAGATACTTGATCCAAGGTACCGCCAGTGGGTGGATATCTGAGGGTGCGCAAACCGAGCTGGTAATAGGCCGTACATTGTCTCCATGCGTGGGTTCATTTAATTATTATTGCTTAGAGAAGGGTTCTAGTGCACATTTTTTTTAATGCTCCAAATTCCTCAAACTCAGTTTATTATTATTTTTTAAACATTAAAGTTTAAATATCAAATTTAAATCATTGATTTTGTTTAAATAAACGAGCTATATTTTTCTATATAAATTTTATGAATTTTTGAGTTTATTTGATACTCGATCAAGAGATTGAATAATGACGAATCCTGTTATTTATGATAGATTAATTTTAATACGTTCATATTTTTGCTTCTTGATCAAGTATCAAATGAACTCTAAAATTTATAAAATTTATATATAAACGCATCGCTCGTTAAATTGAACAAGATCAACGATTTAGATTCGACGTTTGAACTTTAATTTTTTTTTTAAAATAACAATAAAGTGAGTTTGGAATATTTGGAGCACATAAAAGGTGAACATTGGAACCTCATCTATTTTTTATCATCTCATCTCATTTGCAGTCAACCCAGGCTACGCTTTCTATGTCACTATTTGGTCTCACTCACATGATTAAAAAGGAGCGGAACTAAAGCAGTGTTTATTCATCCTTTCTTTCAGTTTCGCTACTTCAATCTTCAAAATATAAATAAATAAATAAATCGCTACTTCAGACATTATTCCGCATATAGCAAATGTTTTTTAAAAGAGTAATGTTAGAGTTACAACATGTTTGATAGTGTGTCTATCAAACTCGATCAAATCACATTTTTTTTCGAGATTACAACATGATCATTTCCATATCAAGTGAGAGGTCGCAGGTTCGAAATCCGGCTGGAGGTCTTTATAGACATTTAATTTAAAAATAAGTTGGGAGGCTTGACCCCCAATTTATCTTAAAAAAAATACAACATGATCATTTCGAATCACTCAATTCTTTCTCCATAAACCATAATAATATTTTCTTGGAGACTTTTTATTATATTTATGAATTTTTATATTTTTAATTTTACAAAATCATCAATATTATTAGTTATGGACCCTCCAATTTTAAAAATTGAAAAATAGTTTGAGGAAAAAAAATGTAAATTTTGATCTGATGAGATTTCCATACGAGATCATATTGAGTGGTTCTGATCCACCGTTTATAGTTGAGGTTCAAATTGAAATTCACGTCAAACATATTTGAGTCTAGTATTACTTAATATAATATATAAATATTATAGATAAAAAGAATAGTTAATATTACATATAGACTAACACAAAAATGACCTAAGTTTTTTTTTTTGGTTTGTGAAGATTAAAAGACCGTAGACAATTATTAATAATTAAAAAAAAATGCAAATATTATATGCAGGGGCGAAGCTAGGATTTCAGGTCAGCAAGGTCCATAAATTTTTTTGCTGAAAAAATATATGTACGATAAGGACATAATGTCTAATCAATCTTTTAAAAAACTCTGTTTTATCCGTTGTATCTAGATTTTCATTTATATTGCACAATCATTTTATCCGTTTTATCACCGGTACACGCTAAATCATAACCCAACCGTTAAACCACATAAATCACATTTTAAAAACTTACATCTAATATAAACATACTATAATAATAATTTTTAAATAAACAACTCTAAAATAATGTCACATAAATAAACATGAGAAATCAAACATCCATTATGATAAAAACTGAAGATCTAGAATAATATAACCAATATACAAAATAATAATTCAAGAGTCAAGAAATCATTCATCCAATAATTTTCTATTCTATTATAAATTTTATTTTAATAAGATTTATTGCGGAGGGATGAAGAAAGTGATTCATTATGACGAATATGACATGGGTCCATGTGTGATATTTTAGAAGCCATTACGCAATTCAAATCAAACTTGGCATGTCCAGCTGGGTCCTTCAAATTTTTGAAATGGGTCCCTAAGTTCTTATATATATTTTTTATTTACAAACATACTAACTTTCAAATAATTTTTTTATTTTTAGGTGGGTCTTTGACCCACAAAAAATAACGTGGCTTTGCCACTGATTATATGTAGGGGCTGTCAAACGTGGACGAAACACACGGAACAGCTTGTTCCGTTTGTCGTTCCGTTAAGGAATACGGTATGAGATTCCATTTTGTTAACCGTTCCGTTTTTGAAACAGTATAGAATATCATTTCGTTATTCGTTCCACTTCAGAATTTACATATGAAACCGTTTGAAAAGAGGCGAAACGGTATGATTTCACATTTCGTTTATCGTTTCGTTATTGGAATGAAACCATAATGGATTCCGTTATTCGTTCCGTTTCGCTTAACTGAAACGGCATCACGTGCTTTTTTGTCACGTTGACAGCTCTAATTATATGTATAAAATCACAAAAAGTAATTTCAAATTTCAAATTCCCGAGGGTTATTGGCAATGGCACCAATAAATTTCACCGACAGTCTTTTTCTTCTGATTGAGTGAATCTCTTTGTATTCGAAGGAGGCAGACTGCATGCATTTCTGCAGGGCTGCATCAAATTAATGTGACGCATTTAATACGAATGTAAATGCAACTGTAGTGTGTGGCGCTTGGACGACCTAATACTTTGAAACTTTAAAGTTTAAACTTAGCTCCTAAAATCAACACAAGCTGCGGGACGTCTCCAGCAAGGAAACATTAATTTCCCCACCATCGAAATGAATTTTTTCCCCGTAAAAATCTTATCATATTATGTTATTGAAATTCTTTAAGCGAAATAAATAGATATGATTTTATGTGATCGAAATATTCATATTATTATATTATTATACATAACGAAAATTAAAAAAAAATCCAATTATAAGCAAAAGAAATAAAATGAAATTCCATATGTAAATCATTTCGATCTAAGAGCCATATAATTCTTTCTAAGCAGGGAAGAGAGATAACACATTCATGTTTTAAAAAAAATAATTAGCAAGATTTGATTTGACATGTGCTATTATGAACCGTCCGATTAATGCAACTTGGCACTATTTCATAGCATCAACATGTACTGTATACTATAACCTCTCTATTATTTATTTATTTATTTTGGCTTTGAGACCTTAGGAAAATATCGTTAAGTCAGAAGTACTCTCAAGAACTAATTCTTACAGCGGTCCAACGTAGTCCCAATAGTTATAAAACATCTTCTTTACAAGCGACATGAAACGTCCAGGAATTCTTCAAACGACTCCGATCGAAAAGGCATCACTATTAGAAATCTTAAGGTCTAATATTGACTAGGTCCCGTCTAAGCCAAAAGAAACAAACCCCACATAAACACAAAATCGTTCCAAATACGGCTTCTTCCTAACTTATTACATAATCCTTTATGCCCCTTAATCAGTGGTTCTGGCGATTACTCCCAAGGTAATTAATAATAGAGTTTGCACCCACTGAAAAGTATGGACACACAAATAAAAAATAAATCCTCATGAGAGTGGGTTCTCGTCAATGTTCTCTTATTGTCAAGAGCCATTTAGCACTTGAATTCAGGTTCGTGAGGGGTGAAACTCGTAGGTTATTTCCTTATCGTTGCAATCCTTTGTTCTTCGAGAATGACAAAAAAACTCACACAAGAAGAAGATGATGAAAGCTCTCATTTTGCTGAACAAGTCAAGAAAATATCTTCAATGGTTTGGTCATTGCATGAACAAGTCAAAATCAACAACATACCCTCGGTTCCTATTCCTCCTCAGGTTAATTCTGGTAACAGTGGTGTTAAGAAAGCCAGAAGGGGATGAAAGATGAAGAATATACTAACCTCAAGCTCTGAGGAGCATGTTTTGCAAATTAAGAATAACCCCAGTCCAGGAGTGATTACTAGAGCTCAAGCTAGAAGAAGTCTTGAAAGGGGATTTCACATAGATGAGGCACATGCTGCTTAGCAAAAAATTGTTAGAGAAGAAGTTGTAAGAAAAGGAAAAGGTAAAATTACATGAGAGGATGAGGAAGGAGAAATAATGGCTATAAAAAAGTCATTAAAGATAACAAAAGCTGCTCAGAGGGGACAGTTGAGTGGTTCTAAAGATTTGCATGGTCAGTTGGGTACTTTACTAGCACTAGAAGCTCCCTGGAATGCTGATGCCTCTAAAGTATAGATATTCTTTCCTTCAGCTCCACCTAACTGTACCCCAAAAGAAGTTACAAGGTCAAGCTTCATCTCCAAAGAAGCTGCAAAAATTTTGTCATCTCTCTCTAATTTTACTGCTGCCAAGACTAATGTGTCAGTTCCAATTTCAAGACCAATGTTAACAACATTCCTGTCTTTAGATCAACAGGACACCCAGAGGTCAAATATGTTCCTCCTAAGAACCCTAACTCCATCAATGCTTCTTTTCTTCTGTTAGACAAGGCAATGAGTCTGGATACATGTATAATTATCAGTGGACCATCCAACAATGAACAATATCAGGTAGCAACTTAGAAAAAGATATTAAGGATAGAAAACAGTTGTTACTGTCTTGTATAATAAATTATGAGGAAGTCTTAGAAGAAAGAAATTTAGAAGAGATCTGAGCTAGCTTATTCAAGCAAAAAAAAAAAAAAAAAAAACTCTTTGATATTCATTCAAATGAAGCTATATATTAGAGGCAGAGATCAAGGGTTACACGGCTTAGAGAAGGAGATGCAAATTCTAAATTTTTTTATAAATATGCTTCCATTAGAAAAAGGAAAATCTTATCATTTTTTAGTCATCAATGGTTAGAATCTAGGAACTCTGATCTTATTTCTTCCCATGTGTTAGACTTCTATAAAAATTTGTTAGGCTCTAATTTTCAGACTTGGGAAGACTTAATAACTTTGTTTGGAATATAAAGAGATGGTATCTCCTGAAGAAAATTCTTCTTTGACAACACCTTTTTCCATAGAGGAAATAAGAATGGTTGTTTTTCAAATGAAAAATGAACCTTGACAAAGCTCCTGGTCTAGATGGTTTTTCTATATTATAATATTTTTGGGACTTCATAAAAGATTAGAAAGTTTATTTAGGGATTTCTATTTAGACATACTTAGAAATAAATGTCCTAAATAAAGCCAATCTTTGCCTTATTCCAAAGGTGGCTAAGACAACAAAAATCATAAATTATAGACCTATTAATTTAATGAATTGTATTTTTAAATTTTCTCAAACGTTTTAGCTAATAGGCTCATTCTTGTGTTAAATAGAATCATCTCACCTCATCAGAGTGCTTTTCTCAAAGAAAAGTACATCTTAGAAGGGTAGTAGCAGCTCAAGAAGTCATTCATTATGTTCATAGTTATAAGAAAAAGGGTATCTTTCTCAAATTAGATTTTGAGAAGGTTTTTGACAATGTAAACTTATCTTTCTTTCTGGCTTCTCTTTGAGTAAAGGGGGTTTAGTAACACTTGGATAAATTGTATCAAACTCTTGCTTCAAGGAGGTCATACTTCTGTTATTATTAATGGAGTTGTTGGACAATCATTTGAATGCAAGAAAGAACCTAGACAAGGAGATCCTATATCTCCGTATTTATTTCTTATTGTTGTTGAAGATTAATCCAAGATAATAAATAAGGGTTAGAACATAACCATTTAGAGGGAATACCTTTGCTACTATCTGGACAAAAAGTGTTTCATCTACAATATACAAATGACACTTTGCTCTTTGTCAAAGCTGAGTCATTAATTGTTGAAAAACAGTCTTGGGCTCTTGAAATTTTTGAGGGCATTTATGGGCTTAAGATTAATTATGCTAAGTCAGAATCAGTTCCTTTAAATATCTCATCCACACTAGCTATAGATTTAGCTTCAATTTTGCATTGTAAAATAGAAACTCTTTCTATGAAGTATTTGAGGGTCCCACTTCATTGGAAAAGACCCAGCAAATATGACTGGACAATCTTAGTGGATATAATTCACAAGAAATTAGATAATTGGAAAGAAAACTTATTGTTTTATAAGGTAGATTAATTCTCGTGAACTCAATTCTTTCAGCTCTTCCTCTCTATCACCTCTCCATCTTCAAATGCCCCAAATACGTGCTTTTGAAAATTGATTCAATAAGGAACAAATTTCTTATGGGGTAATTGCCAAGATAATTCCACTAGGAAATACAATACAAACAATTAGAGCATAGTTTGTAAGAAAAAAGAATTTGGAGGATGGGGGGGTTTAATTTAACTAAAATGAACTTAACATTGCTAGAAAAATAGATCTGGAAATTCTAATTCTCTGGGCACACTTCCATTTGGAAAGACTTAGTAATTAGTAAATACAAAGAAAAATGTCCTAGTACTAGTTATTTTTCTTTTGGAAAGAAACCAATTTTTTTTATTTCCATGATTAAACCAGGATTACAGAAGTTAGCAGGTGGTCTAGTAGCTCAGGTGGTAAGAGCATTGGGCTCTCTTTTATGAGGTCCAGGGTTCAAGCCCGCATGCTTGTGATAAGCTTGGCGAGCCAGCATAAAAACTCAGCCGTATATACAAGAAATGACCAAGATCGGGGTGTCATTTCTAGCCTACCCCAACTTGTTTGGGACAAAAGGCTCTGACTGACATAAGTTAGCAGGGAATGAAACAAAAACTAATTTTGGATTGATAGACCTTTTAGCTTTTGACAAAACTCAAAGATCAAGTGCCACCATAGCAGAAATTTGAAATAGGGCTAGACCTAATTTATACTTTACTATAGGCATTTCTGCTAATATAAGATTAGAAAAAACTGAACTTTTTGCTAATATAACATTAGAAAAAACTGAACTTTTTGATATTCTTCGTAACTTCCCATTCTTTAAAGAAGATGATTCAGTTGTATGGAAATGAGATTCAACAGGCAGTTGTACAATTGGATCTTGTTATGCTTTTTTAAACAATTGGAGTATTAATATAGAATTATTTCAATCAATTTGAATTTTGAAGCTCCCTCTCAAAGTCAAACTTTTTATTTAGTTAGTGATAAATAATAAAATATTGACTCAAGATAATCTACAGAGAAGATGGATTGGACCTATTTAGTGTCCTTAATGTTCAAATTTACAAACTGTTGATCACCTTTTAGTTCAATGCTCTTCAATTTGTAAAATTTGAAACATTTTTAATGCTTATAACAATAATTTGGTTAGACTAACATGATGATGTTAGTACCTTTGGAATCAGTGGAAGGAAAGAAATACTAGGATTTTTAGAGATTTTAAGGTTCTCCTTTCTTAGTTGCGATTTATCAAATTTTAAATCTTTTTTTGAATTAGACAAACCCTACCACTAGTTTGGAGAATATAGTGGCAGGGTAACTTCTAGGGTTATCCATTTTTTGACAAATGATCAGATGGGTCATGACAACTCTGGTGATCAGACTCATATCCAAGGTGACCAGCTTAATTCTAATGAGAGGGCCCCACTCCATGTAGAACTTGGCTGATGAGAGACCACCTTGTCAAACTGGAATTCGATCAGAAGTTGATCATGATGTGTCGGATGGACATGTTGATGGGAAGCTTCAGACGAAGATTTGCAAGATTGATTCTTGGTTCTGTCCTAAATGAATTACTTTGTTTGTTAGCTTATTTGCCATTAGCAGCATGTAGGTTTTGTTTTTGTTTGTTTTTTTTTTTTTTGGGAGGAACTTAGGATGTTATTTTAGCTTTTGTTGACTGTTTGTTATTTTTTGGGATTTTAGTTTAAAAAAAAAAAAATTGGCCAATCATTGTTGCTTTTTTTTTTGGTAATATTTTGAAAACCGTATCGAATATCGAAAAATTTCGATAATATCGAGAACCTGAATAGTGACCGAAACGTCAGTATTCGGTATTGTGAGAGAAAATACCGGGCAATTTTGGAAAATACCGGATTTCGGCCATCTGGTCGGTAAAGGTGCAGGTACGGTTTTAAAAAAACTGGCTCCGACAATCAAAATTCCTTAATAATATTTTCTTTTAAGACAGTACAAAAGCTATTTACTTTTCCGGGAGACTGTTTAATTTTAATGTGGTTCCAGTTCTACAACTAGACCCTGATTGGGATGTTTTGGACTTCTTCAGAGTTCGGAACATATATATGTGTTTTGCACCATCCGTGAACTAGAAGTTCATAAACTAGGCTAGTTCGCGAGAATCAAACAACCCACGAACTAGGTTGTTCGCGAACTTCTTGGCTAGTTCGTGGTTCCCCGATTTTCACGAACTGGAATTAGGCCTTTGTTCGTCCCTTGTTCGTCTGCTGTTCGTTCTAGTGACAGATTTAGAGTCATGTTAGGATGCTCCGGCTGAAACCTGATTCAACTAAAAGGAAGCACCAAGATTTGACATCGCGTAACCCGAAACCTAAATTCAGTAATTCTTTTAAACCTGACAAGCCTGTTGACTTGTCGCTTCTTGAATTGTATAGGAAGCAAATGAGTAAACGGATTCTCCTCTGGGTTGCTTCCCAGTTTGTGCCATGAAGAGTATATGAGTATATCTATATGTTTTCCTCTGATTTTTCTTCGACTGATTTATTATAATAATTGTTTTTGGAATAGTACCTATATTTTCCAGGGCTTGACCCCTGTTTTTTGTTCAAAAAAAAAAAAAAGTACTTATATTTAATATGGAATGTCGTGTAAACGCTTGTAGTTGTAGCTGACCGACAAGTGTGCTTGCAGAAAATGTTGCAATATAGTCATGTATTTTATCACAAAATGTTTGTATTAGGATTCGTGATTAACTGATGTTGGTATGGACGAGATGAAGATGCAATTGAGATGATCTCTACAGCACAGTACATGAGTACAACGATTAAGGCCGTACAATGGACACAATTGAATTTCAACATATATGACATAATATAAAGAAATTTTTTTTGAAGGTTATATAATATAAAGAATTATTAAGCACAATTGTCACGTGTGGGGTTCTCTCCAAGACTCCAAATATATATATAAGGAAGTTTCCTCTCTCTGCTCTAGCCGCCTAAATGGGCCAGAATATATATTTGCTCTTACCATTCATGGTAAGATTAGATTAAATGTCGCTTTCAAATAATCTTTACTTTCTTGTACTAAGGTCGCTTTACGGTTTATAATACAAATACAAACATTATATATAAGAGGATTAGTCGAGTGGGAGTTGTTTGTAGAATTAAGTAAAAGTAAGGAGAAGAGGAAGAGAATGGAGGAGGTAAAAGGAGATAAGTACAGGGATCACATGTACGGAGAAGGAGAGGCAAACACTGTATGGAAACATGGTGCTCCTCCTAACTATGATGTTGTCAATAAGCTCTTTGAGGAAGAAAGAACTCATGTGAGTTTAGAAGCAGCTCTAAACCATTTCATTAAATGCCAAATGATAGGCTTCTGTTTTAACTATATATTAGTATAAAATTTACCTGTACCGAAGTTGAATTTGATGGTTCGATAGTAAATTGATTCAAGCTATTGATGTAGGTGTGGGAGAAAGGAACATTGGAGGAGCGAGTACAACGGCTGCTAAAGACATATGAGATGGAAATTGTTCACAAAGCTCGCATTCAGGACTACAAAACTATCGACCCTGACAGTTTCACTTTCAGCGTCAATGGTTCTTATTTGCACTTTTTTAAATCTAATGATTAGAGTACAAAACTAAATACCGCAAACTTCTGTTTACAAACTCATACTGGTCCATGATAAAAAATATAAACAATTTTGTATAGCTGGTCTATGCAATCCATTTTAACAATATTTGGTGATGTTTATTTGTGATTTTTTTTTCCCTCTTAATTCAAGTTAATAGACCACTGGAGCTCACTCTGGTTTCAGCTCGGTTCAAACTTGGCTTATGCTTAGTAACTAGTCCAAGTACTTGCATGAAAATAAGAAAAGAAGAACAATATTACTATCAGAAGTTATGAAAATAATTTGTCAGAGTTTGATTATTAAGTTTGGCCATACAGCACGGATTTTATTCATTTAGTGTGCCAATTTTTAGGCTTTAATCCCGAATTCCTAAATTTTATATTGTCCTAAAGTTTCCCAAATTGAATAAATGGAAATTAATTAAAGGATCCTAAGCTGATATTTAAATTCCATATATATATTAAGCTAAGCAATATTAGGCATGCAGCATGCTCAAGCCTACATTATTTACAGCTATTGACATGCTTGAGCATGTGTATACCGTGCTTTATTTACTAACAAATCTGGTAGGTCCATAGGAGTAAAAATGTTTATAATGGCTGCCACTAGTACCGAGCAAAACCTGAGACTAGCATTGAACTACCAGGTACCAGTAACCTCACATGTATCAGTACCAATTCAGGGGTGACAAAAACTGATCCACAGTTTGGGCTATTCGGTAATCTGATGTTTTTTAATTACCTAGGAAGAGCCCCATTAGACTTCAAACAGATGGCTGACATAGGGGGAAGCTACAACCTTTTCCTGCAGACATCGCTGCCAGACAATCTCAAAATTTATGATTCAAACAAAGAGACCGAGCAATCGTCACATGAGAAATTCACGACTGCATTTCCACGTGGTTTTGCAATAGAGATTCTACACGTGTACAGTGGGCCCCCAAATATTGTGTACAAGTTTCGTCATTGGGCTTACATGGAGGGACCTTTCAAAGGGCATGCTCCCACTGGAAAGAAAGTTGAATTCTATGGCATGGCGCACTTTGAGGTAAAAGCAATGATATTCAGTGCTCCTTTATGATTTGCCAAGCTGTGATTTATATAATAATATAATATCCAATAATATCAGCCTATGAACTTGTACATACTAATCTGTTTAAGAAAATAAAGCATTGCGAAAGAAAGAAGCTACTAATCAAATATAACAATCATAAATTAGACAAATTGGAATTAATGTGTCAACTAATATCTATATTTCTCTTCCATCAGCATAACTTTGTTTTGCATCATTAATTTGATAGGTCGATGATAAGTGGAAAATAAAGAAAGTTGAATTCTTCTTTGACCGTGGAGAATTGCTTTCTGGCCTCGTCGAAGGCCCCTTGTTGGAGGGATCAAAGACAGAAACTGGCTTCACTTCCATGAGTTGCCCCGTGATGAAGCTAATTTAGTTAGTTAATGCATCGTTGTTTTACACAGAAAAAAAATATTTATGGTGCAATACATCTGACCTTGTACAATCAAATGTCATATGTGCTAATTTTGTGTCAGCGGATAGCCGGATACAGCAAACTAGATGATTGAATTATTATGCATAAGACACAAGTACGTCTAACATGAAAAAGGATTAAATTTTCCAGATGTTATGAGAATCATTGAATGTTTTAAAGGAAGTCTAGTACTTTGGTTTGCATTTTGCAAAGGGATTGTGCTTGTTTAAGGGTGAGAAAGACAAATATATGGGTTAAAAGAATATGCTTTAGGCAGGGTCAGTTATCTATAAATCCTAATAAATGGTTTAAACAAATGACATGCTTTTGGCAGGTTTAATTATTCATAATCTTATGTTGTTTGAAACTGCTAAATAATATTGATTCATATAGAAACTGTGTATGTGTGTGTGTGTGTTTGTGTGATTAGGCAGAGAAGATATCAATTGGCCCAAACTACCTTCACCAGACAGGAACGACTATTCTTTATATCCATTCTGAGGCACAAACATGCGAACTGAAAGTTTGCCCAACCCATAGAATCGGCTCCATTCCTGAAGGACAAAAATAATGGTCTCAATTAAATCTGAACCATATGTTATAAATATGTGATACACATCAAGTTCAGTATCAAGCACCACAAGCTCATCCAGAACAATAATATAATTTGGTTTGATCTTCACGATAGTTCTGAAATGAACACCTCATATCTTGTAGATCCTATAATGAAATCTGCACTGTTATTAGTAAAAATAAGAAATTTTCTTAAAATTTTATCCCACTACCCTATTGCGTCTAAGACACAGAGCATGTTGATGTCCAAAACGGCCCTGATCAAAATCTCATTTTTTTAACATGGGATTTCATTTCATTTCATTTCGTTAGAAAATTGTTGATCAAAATGAACAGATTTGGTGTCATTTGGTTGGAATTCCTATGTAATTAGATCCAATGAAATCCTACGAAATCCTATGAAATCAATTGAATTGAATTGAAATCCCGTGAAAAAACATTTTGATCAGGGACTTATAACGCTTGGTATTTGTGACTATTGCTGAAACCACGGATTCTGGTTATCAGCCAATCTAAGGCCCTGATCGGAAACACAAACAAGCGCGAAAAGAAAAGAAAAGAAAAGAAAAGAGAAGAAAAGAAAAGAAAAGAAATCTGATGCGAAGTCGTTTCCGGCGATCGGCGGTGGTCGGAGGAAATCGCGAGAGTTTAATCGCCCACCGGAGAAAGAGAAGATCCAACGGCCGAAACGAATTCTCGCCAAATTTCTTGGTTTTTGAGCGGAATTCACGGGCCAAAAATTTCTCGCCGACTCTCGCGAAATGAACTCTCGCGCACCTCCTTCCTCGGTTCCGATCAGAAGATTTGGGAAAGAGAAAATTCCGTTTCCGATTCTCACGCTAAATTTACGGTTTCCGATCAGAGCCTAAAACTTGGCCCAGATATCATTGCTTTTCTTTTCAGTAATCTTGCCTGACGATCAAAATTCCTTATAATATTGTTCTTTTAAGACACAAAAGCTATTTATTTCTCCGGGGGACGGTTTAATTTTAATATTGTTCCAGTACTTCTACAACTAGACCCCGATTGGGATGTTTTGGGCTTTTTCGGACAACATATAATTGACAGATTTAGTTATGTTAGGATGCTCTGGCTGAAACCTGATTCAACTAAAACGAAGGGCCAAGATTTGGCATCGCGTAACCCAAAACCCGAATTCAATAATTCTTTTAAACCTAACAAGTTTGTTGACTTGTCACCTCTTGAATTGTATAGGAAGCAAAGGGGCAAACGGACTCTCCTCTGGGTTGCTTCCCAGTTTGTGTCATGAAAAGTATTTCTACTCCACATATTTTCCTCTGAGTTTTCTTCGACTGATTTATTATAATAATTGTTTTTGGAATAGTACCTATATATATATAAAAGTTTCCTCTCTCTGCCCCAGCCGCCTATGTGGGCCAGAATATGTATTTGCTCTTACCTAATTACCTTCAAAAAATGGCGTTAGATTAGACTTCACCATCCAATAATCTTACTTGCAGTAAGGTCGCTCTACGGTTCATAATACAAATATTATATATAAGAGGATTAGTCGAGTAGGAGGAGTAGAAGAATTAAGAGAAAAATAAGGAGGAGAGGAAGAGAATGGAGGAGGTAAAAGGAGATAAGTACAGGGATCATATATACGGAGAAGGAGAGGCAAACACTGTATGGAAGAACGGTGCTCCACCTAATTATGATGTTGTCAATAAGCTCTTTGAGGAAGAAAGAACGCATGTCAGTTTAAAAGCACCTCTAAATATTTCATTAAATGACAAAGCATACACTTCTGTTTGAACTAATAATATGGAACTTACCTGTACAGAGGTTAAATTTGATAATTTGATAATAAACTAGTTCAAGTTATTGGTGTAGGTGTGGGAGAAGGGAACATTGGAGGAGCGAGTACAACGCATGCTGAAGACATATGAGATGGAAATGGTTCACAAAGCTCGTATTCAGGACTACAAAACTATCGACCCTGATGGTTTCACGTTCAGCCTCAATGGTTCTTCTTTGCACTTTTTTTAAATTTAATGGTCCAAGTACAAAAATTAAGTCCCCCAAATTTCTGTTTACCAACTTATACTGGTCTATGCAATCCATTTTAACATTATTTGGTGATGTTTATTTGCTATATATATATATTTCTGTTCCTACTAATTCAAGTTAGTAGACCACTGGAACTTATACTGGTTTCGGCTCTACATGGGCTCAAATCTAAACCCTTCATTCAAGCCCTAATCAAATCACAATCATTCATCATCCCGAATGAATGGTTTAGATTTATGCCCATGTATAAAAAAAGTTTCCATGGCAGATTTACCAATTAAGTTTTAGTTCGGCCACACAACAGGAATTTTATTTATTCACTGTGCCAATTTTCTAGGCTTCAATCTCAAATTCCTAAAATTTCCCAAATTGAATAAATGAAAATCAATTAAAGGATCCAGCTGATATTTAGATTGCATAAATTAAGCTAAGCAACAGTACGAGGCATGCTGAACTGAAGCCTACATTATTAACAGCTACTGAGTTGCTTGAGCATGCGTATACCGTGCTTCATTTACTAAATCTGGGGAGATGCTCCGAGCAACAGTAATTTTAGCTCAAACAACATCTTTGACCAAAATACCCTAATTCATCAGTTATTTATTACCTAAATTTACTCCTTTGTGTTCAGTACGAGGATAATATTGTCATTTAAACAATATTTTAAGTTGATTGGACCGTTTTGAGTGTTGTCTGGAGCAACTCCCCTAAATCTGGTTAGTCCATAGGAGTAAAAATGTTTATCATGGCTGCCACTAGTACCAAGCAAAACCTGAAACTTAGCATTGAACTATTAGGTACCAATAACCCCACATGTATCAGTACCAATTCTGGGTGACAAAAACTGATGCATAGTTTCTGCTATTCGGTAATCTAGGGAGAGCCCCATTAAACTTCAAACAGATGGCTGAGATAGGGGGTGGCTATAACTTCTTCCTGCAGACATCGCTGCCAGACAATCTCAAAATTTATGATCCAAACAAAGAGACCGAGCAATCATCACATCAGATATTTACGACTGCATTTCCACGTGGTTTTGCAATAGAGATTCTCCACGTGTACAGTGGGCCCCCAAATATTGTGTACAAGTTTCGTCATTGGGCTTACATGGAGGGACCTTTCAAAAGGCATGCGCCCACTGGAAAGAAAGTTGAATTCTGTGGCATGGCGCACTTTGAGGTAAAAGCACTCATATTCATTGCTCCTTTATAATTTGTCTAGCAGTGATTTTGTATAATATCCAATAATATTTAGCCTATGAACTTGTACATACTAATCTGTTAGGAAAATAAAGCATTGGCAAAGGGTGTGAACTAGAACAATAACTAGAACAAGCTTGTTCTAGTTCTTGTTCTAATTCCATGAATTTGGTAGAACTAAAACAAAGAGGAAGAACTAGACCTTATTTTAGTTCGAAATTTGTTTGGTTGCGCGCGAACTAGCTAGTTCGTGAGTTTGCCAAATATAGCCATAAAGAATAAATTGGAACTAGATGGTCAAGTAATACCAAAGTTTGTCCTCCCTCACCATAATATTTGTTTTGCATCATTAATTTGATAGGTCGATGACACGTGGAAAGTAAAGAAGGTTGAATTCTTCTTTGACCGTGGAGAACTGCTTTCTGGCCTTGTCGAGGGCCCCTTGTTAGAGGGATCAAAGCCAGAAACTGACTTCAGTTCCATGAGTTGCCCCGTGATGAAGCAATTTTAGTTAGTTAATGCATCATTGTTTTACACAGATAAAATATTAATATAATTTGGTTTGATCTCCACAATATGATCTGAAATGAACAACTCAGATCTTCTAGATCCCACCATGAAATCTGCAGTGTGATAACAAAACATAAGAAATTCTGAAATTTTATTCCACAACCCTACTGCGTCTAAGGCACAGCGCAGTGACCACATTGTATAATTCTAAGAATGCAATGTGCAGAGAAAACTGTAGCTCTCAGTTCTAATTCTTATCAATGATTAGTGAAAGGGTTACCAAATCAATGTTATAAATCAGCAACAAGCAAAATTAGAAGTATAATACTTGTCAAAAAAAAAAAGTATAAACTGAGGCAAAGTCACAACTTATAACTTACAAAGGGATCTATTTGGAAAAAAAGTTAATCAAAAGCAACATATATCTACCACCAACAAACTAGCTAGAAAAATATGATGCACACATACTTTCCAATTTTAACAACAAAAAAGCAATCGGCTGCATTGGAGATAGATGAGATGGTTTTATCCTCAGTCTATTTCAATGATGTTGTTGCCAGTATGAATCTCGCACTGTACAGGACTAGGACTAGCACGTTTTGTCGCATCCATTTCTTGCGATACTGACTTTTTCTTGCTCCTATAGAGAGAGAGTGAGAGAGGAGTTAATGCTAATATCTTCAATTTCAATCAAGTCGAGAAATAAATAGCAATAAGATAACAAGGAAGTTATATCTAACATTGAAAATGATTCAATTTCCTTGCTGAAGTTATCAAAATCATCACCAGTAAACCACCCTTCTGTAAGCTGGATGAAGATTTGAAAGCAAACAAAACATAAAATAAATATGATGCATTAACTGGTGTCCTCATCTGAGTTTGTAGACTGCAATATGCCACAATTATTCTAAATCTCTGCAGATTTCAGTCAGGCTAGTATCAAAATGCTACCCTCTGTTGTTGTGAAGCTGTTGGAAGGGCCAATGATGCCAGTCTATTAGTAGGTTTATAGTTGATACCAGTCAGACTAGTACAAGAGTACTTGATTATGTATGATATATGTTGATACCAGTCAGACTAGAGAATATATCAAATAATTATTTATAGTAACACATATTAAAATTCATAACATTATTCAATAATTAAACTATCAGAAAGTAATAGTTGTTTCACCAAGTTAGAATAATATCATACTTACAAAGTAGGGATATCCTTGTTGGGTAAAATTACTTGGTGCACTTTCTACAAAACGGTAAATGAAATAGAGAACATATGAACCACATTCGTCTCCATTTCTTTGCTGCGGTACCTACAAAAAGTAAGGATTATATCAATATTGGTTCCATTCAATGACAAAATTAAAACATTTAAGTTGGAAAAGAAAAGCAGCTTTGAAGTAGATACCTTTGGAATTAGAAGAGGGATATCTGATATGCACTTCCTGCTTTCTTTCCTCCCTTCAGATTCAAAAATATCAAATACAAACCTGATTTTGACAACACGCAACATACTTCAGTGTTTTACAAATTTGAATAAAATATATGAATAGGAACGGAGGTAATAATAATAACTTTCTAATGTCGGGCTCCAGTCTCTTTGGTTCAGCACCCAACAGCGAATCAAGTAATAACATGCATGGGCTTCTTGTTCTTAAATGGTCCATCTCTCCAAAGTGGCATAATATAAGCAAACTCCAGTGATTCCTATTAGAAGATTACACAAGAAATAAGGAATTAAGAAACAACATACATTTACAGTACTCTATATAACTTTAGTTATAATAAGTAAATTGACAATAAATAAGAAATGGATTCAAATGTTCACATGAGCACAAATGCCACAAACTGGTTTAAGACTTACCAACAAACTATAGGAACAAAAGTGTAGTTCCTCGAGAAAACATTTTTGTCCTTTATCCATTGAAGAACTTTCACTCTTGTATGGTCCTTTTTGTACAGAGAGAACCACAATGAATCAAAATATGCACATGACATCCTTTTCTCTACTGAAATCTTGCTCCAAAGATCCCTACTTGCAGAAAATAAAAGTAAAATTGATAACACAATGATAGGACAATTTACTAATAATGTGCAAGGATAAAAAAGGTCAACTGATTCTTCTGGTAAATTGTCACATAAAATACTCTAATCATAAGTCAAATAAGAGTTTGTGTTAAGACTAAACTAGTTTGTGTTAAGACTACTGTGTTTGTTTCTTGTTTCATTATCAAAATGAAACTGGGTGGCACTCCCACCTTTTTTCGAAAAAAAATAAGTCAAATAAGAAACTGTAGAACTTTTCTTTAATAAACCAGTGTGAACTTGTTATCTTACTATGTGCCCTTCATGAGGTCTTAAATGAATTTTCCTCCAATGAAGGCGCTTTCCTTGCTGAAAGCATGTAGTAGACAAGAGTACTATAAAATATTAACCAAGAGATTTCTCAGGGTAAGTACATAGGGGAAAAGTGATTGGGAGTGGTTGGTTTGCAATCTTTTATAATTTTTTTCTTATATAAAAATATTAAAAAGGGATTTCTTATTATTGTTGATATTCTTTTAGTAATAAGATATTGCATATCCAATCAGAAAATATAATTTACAGCTTGTACCCTATTCACAAAGCAAACTCACTAGCAACATCAAAAAGAGGGAACACTTTGTCTTTTTTTTTTTTTTTTTCCCTAGCGATATGTGTGGTTAAACAACTAAAGTTCCTTCTAATCTTGTATTTCTATACATATTATAATGAAATTACTGTAAATATCATACTTGGAAATGTTAAGTTTGTATTTTGTAATAGAGCAAATGGCCAGTTTTGGACTTTTGGTAATTATAGCTTTTCCATGTCACATGCACAAGCACAATTACATGGGTGATAAAGGAAGTTAACAGGAAATCTGGCTATATTCAATTGGGTGCCTGAATGAGAAGAATTGTTGTGGCAAGTGTCAAAATCCACAACAAAGAACAAAGGATATTGAGGGTTAATGTGGGCATGACCAAAATATTTTGTTGCTAAGTCCAGTGCTGAAAAGTTGCCCACTCAGACTTGTAGCTAACTTATAAATTATTCTCTCCAAAAAGGCTGAAATTTTTCTGTTCATTCCTCTCCCTAGGTAACATCAATTATAAAATTCAGCAATCATATCATTGAGGAAGAAAGAGATACATTTGCCGACTTTCAGCCCTCTCCTCCCTTGATCAAGCCCGTGGACCCCACCTGAGAAAAGCCAACTACAGACCACTTTCTAACAGTAGTGCTGGAGGGGGAAAAATTATTGATTCTCAATGGCATTGACATGTATGGTTTATAATATAGCAAGATAATATCGTGAAAGCTTGACTTGCATCAGACATTCTTAATTGATACTGAGCATGTAGGGAGGATGAGAACTCCTAGCAGGGGTTGAACTCAACTAAAGATATATATGACTTGGTAGAGGGTCGAACAAAAAATTCAGCCTTTTTAAATTGAACTTGATTTAAGAAAAATAATGGTCAGGAGATCGCAGTACAGACAAAATTCAGCCCACTACCTCAGGGTTGAATAAACTTTCAGCAGCCTAGCCCTCTAAATCAGGACAACAGTGGCATAGAATTTCTACATGTCCTTCCCCATATCCTTATTCAAGTGACACTCTTCATTTAAGTCCATGTGATCTTTGTTTTCGGCTACAAAATTGCCTCTTTAAATTCAGATTTAACCATCCAAACTCTAAATCACATAGCCCCTAAAGAAAAGGAGAATCTAATGCCACAACATTTATAAAGAGTTTTCAATTACTGGATAGATTTGCAAAATAGTGGAAGCGAAACTCACAGCAAGCCTTTGACAGTACTCGGGACTTAAAATTGAAATAGCTTTAAGAAGCATAATTTAAGGAACTCACTCTAAGAAAGATTCAAAGATGTCAGTGTCTAGCTTCTTGCCTGCATTTCTAAGCTTCCTTGTGTGTCTAACCTGGGGAAGAGAGTCAAACTCGGTACCATCAGAAGGTGAAGAGGGATCTTCACTGCTGCTCCTCTTGCACCTTTTAGTGGATACTATGAGAAATTAAAAAGGCATGTTATAATAAAAGTCACCATAACACCAAAATCAATGTGGCATGAATATAAAGGCCTTCTTCATTTCAATAAAAAAAAATTATTTGAGCAGTTAAAATGAAATTCATCCATTCATACAAGGCATAATAAATAATTTTACTAGAAAAGAATTTCTTAATATAGTTAAAGAGTTTGATCTACAACCGCACCCCAATTAATATAGTCGATAAAGTATCGACTATATTCAGAAGATCATTGAAAGAGACTATGCATTTCAATTGGTGAAGCAGATAAGTTTTTGAGTCTTCTTAAATCACATCCAAAATTCCATGCATTGCTTAATAAAGTTAGTCTTTAAAGTTTAACCTGTTAAAGCATAAACTCTATGCCAATAGGTCTGTAACAAAAGACCATGCACATAACAGTGGGCAGTGCTGTGATATTCAATCTACCAATAGAATCATAATATTAACTCAAGTAAACATAGAGCAATGATCAACCTAGAAACCAAATTAACTGATGAAACCTGATTAACTTGAAACCTGAATTTGACTGAGTTGAAAACTAAAATATCCCGACCAGATAACGATATCAGACCACATAAGGATCTTAAACAACCCATCATAGAACAAAATTATCCTATACATCCCCCACCAGTCAGATAGTTATCCAAAATGACCTAAATCTGAACCATATACGCACATCAAATTCTGAATATGACCCAAAGAAAAATAATAAAAGATACAGAAAATGAATTTACTATCTGTGGCAGAGAATTCACCTGAAGCTATAAATGACTCAAGAGCAAGCTGAACAAGAGGCCAAGACAGGAAATACAACAAATCCAGATAAACCTAATCTGCATGATTTGACATGTTGTGATTGGTTGCCTATCTAACTTAGCTTAAGATTGAATCAAACAAAATAATTGCAAAAACATTCCAGTATCTTTTCAAGTAACTCGATAAATTTCCAAATAATTTATCTTCATAACAAATCCAATATTACTGTCAATGTCGATTTTGAGGTCATAACCATTACTAATATAAGAGGAAGTTCACACCTTTTTAATCAAGCAATCAAATGGATAATTGGATTCACTCACAAATATATCAAACTGTGAAGGCACCGATTTCAAAATATAACAAATATCAGGTGTTTATTTGCACTTAAACTTTTCTTAGATAAAAGATGAAAAATACCATATCTTGCAGGCTTCTTTGATTTCTTCTTTTCAGACGCTTCGAGATGCTCTCTGATGACCCTCTTCATCTCTTCAGTTGAATTCGGGCATGGAGTGATATCCCCTTTGACATGTGCAATGTGCTTCTTGAGGCGACTAATGCCTCCAGCTGTTTTCTTCCCGCATAGGCGACAAACAACTCTGTTTGGCCCTATCTTGTCCCCATACTGCCAGCCCGGATCAGTCGAATTAGGTGGGACGGTCAATTTCTCTGACGATGTGGCAGACTGGGAGGCCGACATACTATCTCTGTAACAACAAAAGCAAGAAACATACTGAGATCACAATAGATGGGATAAAATCATAAAAGCATTCTACTTTACTATTTGTGAATATCTAAAACCAAATCAACTGAACTAGAAGTTTAACTCTACCTCCAACACACACTCACACAACAAATTCTTGTGGAGATCCCCCATCTATTCTCTATCAATCACTGCCATTTCTGTACTTCATGGCTTCTAAAACCTCTAAAACCTCGATTTGGCCCCAATATGGCAAAACCACAACACAGTTCCCATACTACTTCAAAGTTCTAATGAGGAGACAGAAATCAATCTGATTTTTCACAAAATACAAAAAGCTCCACAGTTAAAATCAAAGTTCCTTCAACCAAAGCGAATTTCTAATAATTTCACGAACGGCAAAAGCAAAAAAAAAACTCTCATCTCATTTCTGAGAAATTCAAGGACTATAACCAGAAACAACAAAAGGAGGAGAAGGAGACGAACCTTGCTTACACCAGCGACTCAAATTTGCTACATTTCAAACTCAAACGGAGCAAATAACACCAGAAATTATGTTGTTGTCGAAAATAGATAAACACCCTTGTCAGAAAGTGACCGAGTCAGGGAACTAAAACGGAAAGACGTGGGGACCGATTACTGAAGCGGCTTGGTAACATATACACTGAACTGATTCAACTTCGGTTCGATGGGTATTCCCAAACTGTGGACAAGTCGATGTGATGGATTGTGTCGTCTAATACTGACAGCTTGATCCCAAATCAGCCATTAAAAAAACTATATAGCCGCTTGGAGTATTGGGGATTTGCGACACGGTGTTACAGAGTCTGTAGGCGCCGCAGAGTACTGGGGCTGGGTCGCTGGGAGTTCTAGCCTTCTAGGGATGGATAGTGTGTTAATCAAGGCCTGAGTTGGAAGTATATTGGGCTTGAAATTACTTGTGGGGGATTTATCGTATAGCCCAACCCAAATTTGAAATGTATGATCTCTCTCGTTTCTTAGACACGGTCCAGAAAAAGATGAGGATAATTCTGTTCTGAATTTCTGTTAGGTTGGCTTCGCTTTCACAATATGGAATTTTTTTCGGCTTGATAAATTTTCGTCTAGTACATAGTTCATTGTTTTTTTTATGTCCTGGGAAACTAAACTATGCTATTAAAATTATACATGATTCATTCTTTATTTTCAAAAATAAATAAAATATTGATCCTATTTTTTATTTTAACCATTCATTTTAAAATATGAAGCGCCAAATCATTTTAAAATTCTTTCTAAATTTAGGGAAGCAAATTAATTCAGTCTCTATTACTAAAAAAAAATTGAACTAATTCAGAATGAAAAGAAAAAAAATATATATTCTACTTTTCACTCATGAATAATAAGATACAATAAATTATTATGAGCGTTTTAGATGATATTTTAAATCCAAGATGTGCATTGGCGTAGTTATTAATAAAGGTTCAAATAGCAACCATAGCGGCCGCTATAGCGGTGCTGTTTGGTACACCGCTACACTGCTATAGATTTAGCGGTCCATTTCATAGCGCGATGTATAGCGGGAAATTGCGGTGTTATAGCGGTGCAACTTATAATTTGCTAATATAATGGTAGTATTTCGGGCATATCTTTCACATACGAACTCCAATTGACGTGATTCAAAGTTCTATAGAAAAATTATAAAATAACCTACATTTTTTATGTTTTGAACTTTTCAAATTAAAAAAATTTAATTATCAAATATGCCTATGAAATGAATGTAATTTTAGTTATCATTAATTAGTTGCATGAAAATATTTTATTTTTTTTAAGACTAAACTAAACCTTCAAAATATATTTGTGTGTGCACCACTATGGTCTGATGGCGGCCGTTAAATATTCGCTATCTGCTATGACATTAGCATGTCCACGACGAGTCCGCTATCCACTATTTAAACCTTTGTTATTATACATAAAATAAACTTTAGTACTTGATGAGGTATTTTGGTTGAGACCAAACAAGAATTCAATGTCATTTTCTAAACCCCGAATTAGAAAATTCTGCCGCATCAGATATCGTAAGGTGCTTCGTCTATGTCATCAGGTCCACATCAGATCAGTATATTCTTTCTGGATAACTTATTTTTTGTGCCCTTCTTTTTTGGATATGTTCTTCTAAGCTTGGTGGAATTTTCTGCCTCTAGGGGTCCAGTTGGAGGCTTGTAGCGGATAATATTAAATACAATAATACTCGGATAAATTCAATTCCTATCCGTATGATTACGATATTTTCTTTTTCTTGTGGTAATAAAAACCAGGGCGTGTTAAGTATTGCACGGATTTTGACGCATAACAAAGTGTTAAGTTATGTGCATGGTTTCATATAATAAGTTCAATTTTGACATAATTTACATTTATAATTATCTAATATATATTGTATATGGCTTAATTTTATTATGCATTTTTGCATAGTTGTCACACCCCAGCACGTAGGGTATGACAATTCCGTCGCAATACACAATCTACATCTGCAAGACATTTTTCCTACCAATTACAAATTATGAGTCCAAACTTAACATGATCTACCACACTTGATTCCTATAACTCATTGAGTCATCATGACAAGATATTTGGCCTAATTATCGCTTGACTTGATCGAGTCCGTCTCAGAAATCTGAAATCCACCACCATTTTGGAAAACATGCAAAAAAAGCACAAAATGAGAAACAAGTTCTCAGTGTAGGTTTTAGTTCTAGTAAGTAAATTTAATCAAAAATCCAATTTAAATAAAGCTAACTGCAATTTAAGCAATAATATCTGAAGATAAAATAATTATTTGCAAAACAAAGGTTGATCAAGCATTATTTGTAATAAAATAAAATAAACATGCACATATCAATTTAAATAAAGCTAACTGCAATTTCAAGTTTAATTTGTCATAAATAGATATGATATCTAGCGTATGCCAGCAAACCAGCTAGGCAAAACAAAGCAAAAATCTGACCATGGCATAAATATATCCATGACAGAATTGAACATGTGATACGAATCCTATCACAGACAAATGTCTGAGCATGATAGGAAACTGAGCATGACAAAATTCTGGATATATCACATTACTCTTCTCACAATTTCATAATTTTAGTCGCTCAAGTCTTCAATCCAAACCAGTTGGACCCACAAGAAGACATTCCCCTAACCTAAGAGGCATAAGGGACATATTCCTATTCCAAGTGGCACAAGGGGATATCCAGCATCGTATAGCGTTATAGACTTGGCTGAAGTCGGGACCAACCGATCTTCAGAGAGTTATGAAAACAAAACAAACAAACATCATATTATATCCGGGCAAATAATTCAAGTCATTCCAGTCAGATAATCCATATGTCAGACTTATCTATTGCAAAGACATTTTAAAATATCTAGCTGTCAACAGTGGCGAGTCTAGTCTATTTTTAAACATGAGCACACATTTAAAAAAAAAACACATGAATATGAATAGAGAATAATTAAACTAATATTAAATTAAAAATATAACTTTCAATAGCTCAAACGATATAACTTTTTATGAAGTGCATCAATGAAGAAAATATTTCTTCACTCAAGGCTTGAATTTTCCATTTAAGTGTTTAGGTTCCAATACTCGTATGTTAAGTAATATATCCGACCACAATTTCTTGCGAAGATACACTCAAAGAATTAGATGTGTGAAAAGTAAATGTCATATATATATATGCCCAAAACTCTTTGTCAAACTCAGATCAAACTCCAAACTAATGATGACTGGTAGCCCTTGACATAGGTGGCACACTCTTCACATATCACGCCTCTCTAGCTAATTTAGGTTGCACACACTAAGAATATACCATTAGTAAAAACACATCAATAAAGTTATTTGTATTTATTTACGTACGTACGTAGTATTAAATTAATTTGATACCATATTTGTACCCACCCTACTACGCATGCACCATATTAATATACCTTCCTAATTAGCTGAGTACCCACCCACATTCAATCATCACCAATTCACCATAAAAAAAGTTAAAAACAATAGAAAGTGGGACCCATTACATCTAGTATATAAGAACATTGATCCGTTGCGAACTACAAGCAATTTGAAACATCTCTCATCCTCTTACAAATTCTGTTGCTATGGCTTCCTCTCTAGCTCTATACTCTTTCTGCCTCTTTTCAACACTATTCGCCTTCACAGCCACAGCAACTCAATATTGCGCCCTAGAAAAGCCTCTGATGCATCTCCATTTCTACATGCATGATGACTTCACCGGCTACACCGGCCCAAAACCAACTGCCATGCGTATTGTAACCATGCCAAAAATGTCAATAAATGACACATCGCCTCGTACATTCGGTGACGTGGCAGTGTTGAACAACCTTCTGACCAAGGGGCCCAGCCATGAATCCGAGCTTCTTGGCAGGGCCCAAGGATTTTCGGTGCGTGTGTCAGATGGTGGACTTGTCAATGATTTGAGTTTACATTTGGTGTTTGAGCATGGGCCCTTTGCAGGGAGTTCGATCTATATTCATGGGAGGATACCTTTGGATAAGCCGGTACGAGAGTCAGTGGTGGTTGGTGGTACTGGCCATTTCAGGTTTGCTAGGGGTTATATGATATCCAAGAACTGCGACTATAGTCTTGCCACCGGGGGTAGTGTCGAATTTAACGTCTATGTGATGTGATGCATAGGTGATGTAATTATAGCTAAATTTTCCACTCTAAATTTTCTTTGAATACTTTTCCTTTTCTAAATCAATTAGCTTGATATATAGCTAGCTGGACAAGCATGCTGATATACTTCTATTTCACATTTTGCAGGTTGGCGTTGCATGAATAAGGTCAAGAGAGCATATATGCGCATTGCATGCTGTTATCTCGTGGTCCATTGATGATGTTGTGATTTAATAAATCAGTTTATGTTTTGATGATATATTTTCCTGTTTTGCTTTCCCGCAACTGTATTGTGCTTGTCTTTTTATATAATTACATGATTTCATGTGGTTCTCTTTTCCTCGTATCTCAAACCAACATCGTTCCTTACTGTTGGAGTTGCTATTGGTGATTTCAGCGCTGCTTACGTTAAACTGTTTTGTTTCGTGCTGGTGAAACGATTAACGAAACAGAAAAACGGTTTCGTCAAAATTACGTAAATTTTGACCGTTTCATTCCAGCGAAACGATTAACGAAATAGAAACAATTTGGTCACCGAAACAAAATGGTTAACGAAACATCCTTGTATCGTCGCCGTTTCTAATGTTATGCAGCACATTGATCCGCACCCATCAATTTTTGAACAGTAATTATAAGTGCCATCGGCGAAAAAATCATCGTGCGCCATCGCTCAACAGACAACGGGCGAGCGTGAGTTTCTGTCTTGACTAGCAGGTGTCTGTTACAAATGTTCAGTTTAATAATAATAAGTGTTCAGTTAAATGCGTCAACTAATGGGCAGAGTCGCACCAGGGTCAGAGTCGCGCGTGGGTCAGAGAGAGGTGTGCCAGGGAGCAGGGGTAGAGTCGGAAAAAATTTAATTTGAACCGGATCGGTTCATGACCCCTTCTAATTTTTTCATGTGTTTTTTGTCCGGTTCGTGACCCTTTCGCTTGCTTTAATAATAGTATTTTTTCTTATAACATTTATATTTCCTGTTGCAACTAACTGAACATTTATACTTAAATAACAAAACATTTGTACTTATGAAACTGAACATTTGGATAAAAATAAAAAAAATAAAATAAACATACTGAACACAGTAAACAGTTATAACACAGTGAACAATTATAATAAAATGTGAACATTTCTATATAATAAAATGAACACTTATAACAACGAAATGAACAAAAATGTGCGCTGGGTGAGTACATGTCAAGGGAGAGAACGCTGGCGCTGCTCAGCGAACGATGGCGCGGATGATTATTCTGCCGATGGCAGTAATCAGTTTTCATTTTTGAACGACTGCAGAAATGATGTAGTAAATAATTTGAGCCGAAATAGAACCAGCCCATATTTAGCCGCAACCTTAATTAAATCACGTTTATATGTTTCTAGATTCATTATCGCGCAATTGTACGAATAACATAAAAATATGAAAAGCTTACGAAATGATCCTCAGTACAAAAAAATAATCATGTGATTTAACTAAAAAAGAACACCTTAATAATTATTAACATTAAATTATTAAGTTGGAATAGAAGTACTGTGCTAACTTTTAAATATATTAGAAATAGTCGTACCAATCATTATTTAATTTAAGAATTAAATATAGTTGAAAATCTAAGGTAGTTCATGCCTAATTGTTATTTGGCCTTTTCAACCGTTGCTTTAAATTATTATGCAATAAATTTTATAAAATTGAAACAATATCATATAATCTAACTTACAATATAATCATTGCAAATGATAATCAATATTAGAATTTTAAGAAAATTTTCGTATAATGAAACTCAATTTGTTGTAGCAAATTCGATGATTAAATGTCAGTAAGAAATTCCTTCGCTCGATGTATCCCTACAACTTAAAGTGGAGTTCGCTGATCCTAATTAAATTCAATCGTACATCCTTGCAGAGCCTTCTTATTTCTCAAAAAATAAAAATAGAAGTAAAAAAGGTATGCACATATATTTTCCCTAGTGAGAAATGACTAGAGTGAAATCTTGTAGCATAAATTTTTCAAACTCGTGTCAAACTCCAGTACATAGGACTGAAATCTTGTACCTATCAGATCTGATGTGACATTTCACCTGAGGCATAAATTCATGACTTGAAGAAAAAAACCAACTAAGAAGAAGGAAACACTTAATTGGAAAATTAGCCAATGCATATTTATCCGGAGAAATCTAACAATAAATAAAATTTAACATACCTGATATTATTTTTTCACAATAATGCATTCTTTCATTGAACGTAGTCATACATTTCTATGGCATGTCTTTTAGAAACGATTCCAATAGTATTTTTAAACATGATGATGCATCTTTTATTATATGTTAAATGTTAGATTACTAATTTTTGATACATTAGACTCCGTAGGCAATAGTAATACAAATCAGAATCGCTGCTATTAAACTTCATCATTAATGTGTCTTTTTAGACCTTCCGTTAGAACTGCTAGCTATTTTAGTAAAACTGAAGGACGAACCTGATGTATGTCCTCGTAGCTATACTAAAATACTATTTTATAATATAATACTGTATCGTGAAATGAATGATTGGAAACATGCATGGTGGGGAAGAAATAATTAAGAGAGATAACAAAACTATGCTTAATTAGCTAGCAATGTAGGGTTTTCTTGAGCTGCAAATTTGTAGTTTAGTGAAGCAAAAAATGAAAGTGGAGAAAGGAAGATGAAGAAGAAACTTTATTAATTTGGTGACAAGGAAACAAAAGTGACAACAAGAGAGCGATTCGACAACCCATTTGGAAATCTATATATTGTTATTTTTTTTCCTATCCAGCTATTTCGGAAAAAAAAAATTGAATACGGCCTTCGCTATATAATCATTTTTGTTTTATGCAGTAAAATAAAACGATTAAACGAAAACTAAAAAACACCAACGATATCAAACGCATCTCAAGATTCGTACTTTTCTTGTTACAAAAAAAATAAATAAATAAATAAAAGATTCGTATTTTCCTACTTGCGAGGGAATACGACATTTTTGGGAGGATTGAGGGCACTTGCACCGGCCGCTGTTATATTCATTGATGAAAATGTGAATTGGAACTCGGAAGTCGGAAGAACAATTTCGTTCCTTTTTAATTAATTTAATTATCTTTGGTGAATTAGGAACCTTTAGTGACCGTGGTTTAATTAGCCAATTTTGTTAACTATTCGGTACTTTTTTTTTTTCTAAGGGCATCCTCTTATTAGTTGTAGGTTCCTGTCTTTCTTTGGATATGATCGCTCGCTAGTAAAAGTGTAAAACAAAAGAAAAGTACGTTTTTCTTAGATTTGAAGTGGCTTCTCTTAAAACTTAATCTAATTTCGAAGAAGAGGGTATGCACTCATGCACCGGTCACCAGTTAGAGCTGGCTTTCTTTGTTTTTGGTATATAGACAAATACTACCCAAATCAATAAATTTTCTTTTATAAAATGTCTTTTTTGTTAGTTTCAGACTTCCAATAATTTTTGTTTATATACATATATATATATTTTTTTCTTTTAGGACCAGACGGCTATAGACACACCAGCAAAATTTTTATTGATTAGGAAAAAAATATATATGTACAAAATTACAACAAGAAGAAAGAAATATGAATAGTACAGCTAAAAAGACAAAAGTAGCACAAAAAGTCAAGTAAAGCCATCAGATTCTAGGAACGAACAGCCAAGGATATTTAGTATTTCAGTGCAGGAGGTGAACCGGTTTGTGTATGAACCAAGTTGAAAATCCTAACGTTTCTTTCCGGTCCGCTGTGAAAATTATAGTTAGGAGGTTGAACTTGAAGTGCAGCTGTGTGTGATGAAGCCCGCAGTATTTTAGCTAGGTTGCAGTATATAAAATACTCAGTGTAGTCTCCACAGTTCCGGAATCACAGCAGTGGGAAGCTTATTTGATTGATTAACTACTAGAAAAATGTATATTTTGTGATTGGTTTCTTTATATTTAGTTTCTATTAAAACAGATTACTTAGGCTCTGATCGAAAAGCTGAAAATAATTCCACGATTTGTAAATGAAATTTACAATCGTGAAAAAGTGTGATCGGAAGAGAGGAGAATGGAGGAAAAAAAAATGACTTCGTGCAATTTCACGGACTCCAAATCGCGTACGTAATTCTCGCCAAAAACGTCAAAATTCGGCGAGAATTCGTCACTCACTCCTCTGATTGAAATCGCGCGAAAATTCCAGCCTACTTCACTGATCGACGGAAATGATTTCAAGAAAAAAATCTTCTCTTTTCTTTTTCGTTGAAATGCACTATTTTTTCGTTCTTCTCTCTTCCCGAGCAGAGCCTTACTATTCTCTCGTCGACGAAAGCTTTCGTTAAACCATCTAATTAAATCGATCCGCCACTACGTCTCATGAAATTAAGATGGTACTTTTATTGGTTCCATGACATAAATTAAATCAATCTGCCACTATGTCTCGCGAAATTAAGATGATAATTTTATAGGCATCATGACATAAATTAAATCCATCCTCCATTAAACTACGCCATTTTTTGTTATTAGTACCGGTTAAATATAGATTATTAGTACCGGTTGTCAAGTGGTACTAATAATAGGGGGTGCTAAAGATAATTAAAAACCGGTACTAAAAAGCCGGTGTTAAGAACGCACTGGAAATCGCTGCAAAAAAGGCGGAGACCTTTAGTACCGATTTTTAACTAAAAACCGGTACTAAAGATATCATCTTTAGTACCGGTTTTTAGTTAAAAACCAGTACTAAAGATCTCCACCTTTTTTTTAATATTTACTATCTTTAGTACCGGTTTTTTTGTTAAAAATCGGTACTAAAGATCATTATAAAAAAAAAATTTGTTTCTGGGGCTAGCGCCCTTTTTTGCTAGCCATCAATTAATACCGATATAGCAGTCGGTATATATACGCATCACATACAATAATACATATCGAATTTAATCAACACAAATCAATAGAAATCATAATTAAGGTTTAGGATTTATTTCGGTTTAATACAAATCCTAGACAATTAACACAAATTAACACAAATGAGAGGGAGATCGACGTGCCTTACACAAATGAGCAGTGATAGCAGTGAGGAGTAGAGGCGGCAGTGAGAGCAGATTGAGGTGAGAGGAGTAGAGGCATCAATAGAGAGAGAGAAGTGAGAGGAGAGGTGATGCAGTAGAGAGGGAGAGGCAATGGAGATGAAGAGGCAGTCGAGAGAAGAGGGAGAGGCGCGCGCAGTGTAGAGGGAGAGGTAATGGAGACGGTGAGGCAGTCGAGAGAAGAAGGAGAGGCAGTGGAGAGGGAGAGGCACTTAGGTTTTCGAAGAGAAGAGGGAGAGGCAGTGTAGAGGAGGAGTACTTAGAAAATTTCGTGCGAAGATATAAGCTGAGTCAAGGGTTTTGGCGGCAGAAACAAAAAAAAAATTTGAATTAATTTTTAGTACCGGTTTTTTAGAAAAATCGGTACTAAAGATATTATTTTTAGTACCGGTTTTTAATAAAAAATCGGTGCTAAAGGGTTTTCAAAAAAATCAAAATTCTGTCTATCTTTAGTAACGGTTTTTCTAAAAAACCGGTACTAAAGATAAACCGTTTTTTTTTTCGCCAACATTTTAGCACCGGTTTTTCTAAAAAACCAGTACTAAAGATAATCCCTAACAATTACGAAATTGCCACTGACTATTTTTTATACCGGTTTTATTAAAAACAGGTATTAATGGGGCGGTACTAAAGCTCTTTTATTGGTCTCATGACATAAATTGTTTACCTTTAATTTTACTTTAATAAATTTTTTTTAATTTCTTTAGTACTTATATAAGCTAGTAAAATAAATCTCACCAGCAGACATGAAAAAAGAATTAATTGAAAGTTCTTTTAATTTCTTCATTGCTGACAAAATACTGTACAATAAATTTAACAAATTTATTATTCTCGATATGAAAACTCACCGACAGGTACAAAATTAAGAACTACAAATTAATTTATGGGGACCCTGATATCAAGTTTTTCACTTTCTTTCACTGCTTACATGAGGATCGCTATATATTGACCTCACCCGACAGAAACGAAATTTCGAGCTGTAAATGCATTATCAGTATCACCAAAAAAATATTATTTATTAACTGCTTAATTACAGTTCATGGCCTCATGGCAAGTGGTCTTACATTAAGCGGCATAAAGCGGTGGGGTGCATGGGGAGGTCGGCCCGGCGGGGCTTGTCATTTCATAATGTTTTCTATGGATACATGTTGTATGAATTATGAATTAATGATGAATTGCTACTGGTGGAGTCCGAATTATTTTCTTTCATGCATCTTTACGATTCAGAACATATATTTCTGAGAGGCAATTCCAACAAAATCAAATGACAATTTTTTTGTTGGTGTGTATTTTCGAAATTTCGAAGCTTGCAATTATTTGTACTAAAATAGGGAAAGTGCGAAGAGTGAACGTTAAGGATCATTCTATATTTTTAGTAGCGGTACGATTAGATTCGTAGGGTGTTTTAAATCATAAGTTGTCACTCACAATCTAACTTTTCTTATTTATATTTTAAATTTACAATTCAACATCAGATCCTAATCTGATCTTATTCAATTTCATAAGAGATGTGTTTCAATAAAATTTTATAATATTATTAGATCTAGGGCTCATTTGATACTTTATTAAGAAATAAAAAAAAATGAACCTATATATCTAATTAAGTATGATATATAGATTGATTCTAATAAGAATTTTTTTAAATCTTCAAAAAAAGATAAAAAAATTTCTTTTTATAAATTTTGGTATGTAAATTGAATTAAAAAGCACTCAGTTAGACAATTTGTATCTCAAAATTACTCGAAATTTAAAATCATAAATATTATATTATGTCTAACACCATTATGGAATTAAACACACGTATTTTGTTTCAGAACAGAAGAAAAAGGCAAGTCAATGAATTTTGCCAATAAATATTTGTCGGGCAATACCCGGTGAGTTACATGAGTCATTTACTCATTTACACAAACCATTTGCGATTTATTTTTCCTTTTCGATTGTACAATCATTTATTATTATATAATATATTTGGTATGATACACGCGTTAATTAAATGCAATGTATAAAATGCTGTGTCTGTCGTTTTGTTTTACCCGAAAGCACGGACAGAGAAATGATTCGTCTGCTAGAGTGCTATTATATTAATAAAACTTAAAATCGCATCAGAAACAAGATCAAGAATTCGTTTTATATATAGTTTCTTTGTACTACTGGCTGGATTTTTTTTTTTCTTTTTTTTGCCCTCTTCTAGGCATGATGACTGTTCTCTTTTCTCAACTTTTATAGCCTGACCAGCTTAGCTAGAGGCTCAACATTTTGCTTAAATATATCTGCTTTCTGAGGCAACCACCATGCATGCATGCTGTTCTATGTAATTTTCTGATTCTACCTTTAATATGATTTTACCTACGTACGGGTAGATGTCCAAGAAAAAAAAAAAATCCCATCAGAGCCCCGTGAATCTGAAGTAGAGTTGATCTAAGTTTTACAATAAATAATTTCTACAAAAATTTATATCAATCAAAATGGACTTGTTTGAATGGACTAGGAATAAGGAAGGAAGAACAATTCCGGGAAGAAAAATTAAGAAGAGTGCTATTTCGGAAAGAAGAAATGTTGTTTGGATAATGAGTTGAGAAGAATAATAGAAGAGATGAATTAAAATAATCATTTCTCATTTTTTTTATCTTTGTATTTTATTGAAAAACGGTCGGATGAGTTGTGAAAATATTACAAATGTGTAAATATTGTTAACTGTTATTTGATTATTAATATGTGCAAATATTTGATTAAAGTAAATATTACTAATATATGCTTATATTAAAAGGACTGGATTCCAACGTTATTTGCTTAAATCGATTACTACATATTTGCTACATATTAGAATGTTATTCTCTATCCATCCAAAAAAAAATTATAATATCGGCAAAATGACGTTTGAAAAAAAAAATAAGAGTACGATAATACATTATTATTGCCTAATATAATAAAATAATAATACATAATATATATTATCAAAATACTTATTATTTAATACTAATAATCAGAGTAAAAAATAATTAATATTGTAAGTACTGTCCATTTTTTTTTTAAGAGTATAAGTGCTGTCCATTTAACACATGGGTCACGACCTCATAGGAGAGAGAAAAAATTGTTTTTTTTTATTTCTACATTGTTTTTTAATCTATTAACCACATGAATGCGGAGAGAGAAAAATTGTTTTTTATTCATTCTTGATTCTTCCAAGTGTTTAATATTCTCTTCCTCTTCCAACAATTTAGCGTTTAGTCGGGAGAGTTCTTCCCAGACTAAAGGCCTTATTCCTGTCATATTCTGGAGCGTTTGGATGGGTTTTTCTTCTAAGAATAAGGCTCATTCAGAAGAGCCCTTATTCCTAACTCATCCAAATAATCCGTTAGAAGAAGCAATTCTCAGAAGAGCACCTTCTTTCGTCCTTATTCTGCGGCATTTGGACGGTTCCTTCTTCCAAGAATAAGAATCTTCCGGAAAGAACCGCTATTCTCATCCATCCAAACATACTAATTTGAGTACAAATAAACATATTTCAAAATATTAAAAACATGTACAACGACATGATTAATCACACGATAATTCATTATGTTAGGTTTCTTCTCCTTCACTGTCAACCGATAGAAAAGAGAAAAGTGTTGGCCGTCAAAAGTACTTTTTTTTTTATTAATCCAATGATTCATTAATTTACACATTACATATATTGATGGAAATTCACATAGAAAGACTTTAGAAAATCTAGAATTAAAACATTTTTAACAATCTTCATCTTGAATCGAAATCTCACCCAAAACAAAAACTAAAGCATATTCAGAACACAAACTAGTATGCAAACAAAGTATAAATATAAGCCCTCGAAATCAAATGCCAATCTTGCTCTCTTCAAAACGAAAAAAACTCCACCTTCATCATGGCTATATCAACACATTTTCAATAGCGAGATCAGGTAGCGACTAAACATAACCGACTCATCAAACCTCACATAGCTCAAACGATATAACTTTTTATGAAGTGCATCAATGAAGAAAATATTTCTTCACTCAAGGCTTGAATTTTCCATTTAAATGTTTAGGTTCCAATACTCGTATATTAAGTAATATATCCGACCACAATTTCTTGCGAAGATACACTCAATGAATTAGATGTGTGCAAAGTAAATGTCATATATATATATATGCCCAAAACTCTTTGTCAAACTCTGATCAAACTCCAAACTAATGATGACTGGTAGCCCTTGACATAGGTGGCACACTCTTCACATATCACGCCTCTCTAGCTAATTTAGGTTGCACACACTAAGAATATACCATTAGTAAAAACACGGCAATAAAGTTATTTGTATTTATGTACGTACGTACGTAGTATTAAATTAATTTGATACCATATTTGTACCCACCCTACTACGCATGCACCATATTAATATACCTTCCTAATTAGCTGAGTACCCACCCACATTCAATCATCACCAATTCACCATAAAAAAAGTTAAAAACAATAGAAAGTGGGACCCATTACATCTAGTATATAAGAACATTGATCCGTTGCGAACTACAAGCAATTTGAAACATCTCTCATCCTCTTACAAATTCTGTTGCTATGGCTTCCTCTCTAGCTCTATACTCTTTCTGCCTCTTTTCAACACTATTCGCCTTCACAGCCACAGCAACTCAATATTGCGCCCTAGAAAAGCCTTTGATGCATCTCCATTTCTACATGCATGATGACTTCACCGGCTACACCGGCCCAAAACCAACTGCCATGCGTATTGTAACCATGCCAAAAATGTCAATAAATGACACATCGCCTCGTACATTCGGTGACGTGGCAGTGTTGAACAACCTTCTGACCAAGGGGCCCAGCCATGAATCCGAGCTTCTTGGCAGGGCCCAAGGATTTTCGGTGCGTGTGTCAGATGGTGGACTTGTCAATGATTTGAGTTTACATTTGGTGTTTGAGCATGGGCCCTTTGCAGGGAGTTCGATCTATATTCATGGGAGGATACCTTTGGATAAGCCGGTACGAGAGTCAGTGGTGGTTGGTGGTACTGGCCATTTCAGGTTTGCTAGGGGTTATATGATATCCAAGAACTGCGACTATAGTCTTGCCACCGGGGGTAGTGTCGAATTTAACGTCTATGTGATGTGATGCATAGGTGATGTAATTATAGCTAAATTTTCCACTCTAAATTTTCTTTGAATACTTTTCCTTTTCTAAATCAATTAGCTTGATATATAGCTAGCTGGACAAGCATGCTGATATACTTCTATTTCACATTTTGCAGGTTGGCGTTGCATGAATAAGGTCAAGAGAGCATATATGCGCATTGCATGCTGTTATCTCGTGGTCCATTGATGATGTTGTGATTTAATAAATCAGTTTATGTTTTGATGATATATTTTCCTGTTTTGCTTTCCCGCAACTGTATTGTGCTTGTCTTTTTATATAATTACATGATTTCATGTGGTTCTCTTTTCCTCGTATCTCAAACCAACATCGTTCCTTACTGTTGGAGTTGCTATTGGTGATTTCAGCGCTGCTTACGTTAAACTGTTTTGTTTCGTGCTGGTGAAACGATTAACGAAACAGAAAAACGGTTTCGTCAAAATTACGTAAATTTTGACCGTTTCATTCCAGCGAAACGATTAACGAAATAGAAACAATTTGGTCACCGAAACAAAATGGTTAACGAAACATCCTTGTATCGTCGCCGTTTCTAATGTTATGCAGCACATTGATCCGCACCCATCAAACTTTGAACAGTAATTATAAGTGCCATCGGCGAAAAAATCATCGTGCGCCATCGCTCAACAGACAACGGGCGAGCGTGAGTTTCTGTCTTGACTAGCAGGTGTCTGTTACAAATGTTCAGTTTAATAATAATAAGTGTTCAGTTAAATGCGTCAACTAATGGGCAGAGTCGCGCCAGGGTCAGAGTCGCGCGTGGGTCAGAGAGAGGTGTGCCAGGGAGCACGGGTAGAGTCGGAAAAAAATTAATTTGAACCGGATCGGTTCATGACCCCTTCTAATTTTTTCATGTGTTTTTTGTCCGGTTCGTGACCCTTTCGCTTGCTTTAATAATAGCATTTTTTCTTATATCATTTATATTTCCTGTTGCAACTAACTGAACATTTATACTTAAATAACAAAACATTTGTACTTATGAAAGTGAACATTTGGATAAAAATAAAAAAAATAAAATAAACATACTGAACACAGTAAACAGTTATAACACAGTGAACAATTATAATAAAATGTGAACATTTCTATATAATAAAATGAACACTTATAACAACGAAATGAACAAAAATGTGCGCTGGGTGAGTACATGTCAAGGGAGAGAACGCTGGCGCTGCTCAGCGAACGATGGCGCGGATGATTATTCTGCCGATGGCAGTAATCAATTTTCATTTTTGAACGACTGCTGAAATGAGGTAGTAAATAATTTGAGCCGAAATAGAACCAGCCCATATTTAGCCGCAACCTTAATTAAATCACGTTTATATGTTTCTAGATTCACTATCGCGCAATTCTACGAATAACATAAAAATATGAAAAGCTTACGAAATGATCCTCAGTACAAAAAAATAATCATGTGATTTAACTAAAAAAGAACACCTTAATAATTATTAACATTAAATTATTAAGTTGGAATAGAAGTACTGTGCTAACTTTTGTCTATTTTTTTCCCACTAAAGTCGAAATTAACAATGTTTTATTTATAAAAAAAATTAAACTTCTAATGATTGATTCAAATTGTTCAATGTAACTACCATATATTGATATTTAGAAAATTATTGATCTAATTCTTTAAAAAGATTAAAATTTTAGAATAAAAAGAAAACTAAAGTTGTCTGGAGAGAATATATGTGTGTGTGTGTATAGTTTTGCTATGATGAGTTGCAACTCACGAGAGGGTCCGTGAGTTGCGATCAAAACTCCTATATTTAGTTCAAAATTACCGATCCAAACCGTCCAATATGATCACTCTATTGAAATCTCAATGCAGATCAAATTTTACTTTTTTCGAAATTTTTAAGTATTTTTTCGGATTTTTAAAAAACTATTGTTTTTGAACGGTTTCAAAACTCATTAGATTAATGATTTTCTAAAATTTTAAAAAAATACTTAAAAATTTCGAAAAAATGTAAAATTTGGTCTACATGGAGATTTCAATAGGGAGATCATATTCGTCGGTTTGGATCGGTAATTTTGAAAACTAGATCTAGGAGTATTGATCGCAACTCACAGACCCTCTCGTGAGTTGCAACTCACCATAGCAAAACTCTACATATATATATATAGAGATATTATATGGTGCATTGCGATGTATTTAGGCTTTTGTACATCGCGATCATTATCCGTCAACCGTTTTGTAAATTGACAAATTTAATTAAACCAATCCAATCTACATATTGAAATCTCATTACAAACCAAATTTTATATATTTTTTAAATTTTTTTTACTATTTTTTTCGAATTTTCTAAAATTTTCCTTTTTTGGATACCAATTAATAATAAGGAAATTAAAAAAATGGCAGGTTTTAAACAATTCAAAAAAAAATAGTAAAAAAAATTTTAAAAATATAAAATTTGGTTTGTAATGAGATTTTAATATATAGATTGGATTTGTTTAGTTAGATTTTCAATTTGTAAAATTATCGACATATATGATTGCGATATACAAAAGTCTTAATACATCGCGATGCACCATATTATTTCTCTCTCTCTCTGTATATATATAGAGATAGGCTATTGTCCTTTGGATAGGACTGAGGGTTATCCTATTTAGTTTCTGGACATCGGATAGCATCAAGAGTCGTGCATAGATGTAAATAGATGGCACAGATGGAGGCGCTGAGTTAATTCGCTCCGTTATGTCTTTAATTTCTGTTATCGCTCCGTCCATCCCCACTGGTGCCTAGATTAAATTTTTATCCCCCCGTACGCGCTCTATCTGTCTCGTCTCCTTCAAAACCCTGGAATCTTCTCGCTCCTCTCCCGCATGCGCACCCCTTCCAACCAGCTTGGTCATCCTCTCCGCACACTTCTACTGCTACGCTGGGTAAGTCACGATATCTTTTTTTCCATTTTTTTCCGAATTGATCTCCTCTCTCGCCTACTGCTACGCTTGGTAAGTCACCCAATTTTGCACAATTGATACAAATTTGAAATAGAACGTAATGAGTAGCTCCTAGTTAAGTGCAAAATTAAAAAGAAAAGACTATGTACAACAAGGGGACGAGAAAAGGTCCCAAAGATTAAAAAGAAAGTAAAACCAAAACTGTACCCCTGATCAGCAATTGATGCGCCATTCCCTGATTTCCAACCTGGCATTAATCTGTATCCCCAATTTATTTTTTTCCCATCTATGGCCAATAATAGTTAGCAAGTTTCATACAAATTGATGAAAAAAAAAAAGAGATGCAGAAGCTATAAAAGCAAATAATTGACGGATGTTACATCTTAAACAAATCTATAATTGTGGCTCATGTTACATCTTAAACAAATCTATAGAATACAATTTAACGGATGCCCATTTGGCAAAGCTATAAAAGCAAATAATTGACAAAACTCTTGCTGACTCATGTGATAATAAATAAAAAATGAGGTCAATCCAAATTTAAAAGTATCCAGTGGCCTATCTTGAGCCTCATCTAAGCAATTAAGGAACAAAGAGAAAGCCAGTTAATGTGAAAACAACCAAAATTCTAGTCCATACATAGTTTTACTCACTGGAAATGAATCAAGGAAGAAATACAAGGAACTAAAATTCATCAATTAAACCAATTCATATCACATTACGGGTAACATGCATTCGGTGTTTAATGGATCTCAACTTATCTCAAGCAATCTCAACTACTACAAGCATAACTGAATAAACAAGATGGCTAAAGTTAATAAATTATCATATTGAATAGACAAAAAGAGAATGGTACAAAGTTAATAAACAATCTGACACTCAAATTAATGGTATAAGTATATGTTGAACATCCATTATACACACAAGAGAATGATTAAGCATTCAAATAAATAGCGCCAACACTTATAGAAAAAAGATAACAACATAACTTATAATCTAGAAATAACTACAAGCCAATGGCTCTCAAAAGAAAGAAATGAAAATTACAACATAACTTATAATCATTAACTCTGCTGTTCTCTAATGAAAAATCAACTTTTTTTCTTTTTTTTGTTTTCTTTACATTTCACTTTTTTCGGTATAATCATTACCTCAAAGAATTTTATTTAAGGAACAGCTTCAAGAAAAATGATGTCCTCCAATTCAACACACCTGTTTCTTATATTAGACCAAATAAATAGTAATTGCTATTGGGAAAAAATATGTAATTTGAAACTATTGTGGTGCGTATCAGGAAGGGTACAGTCACACTCAACTAATTATTGATAATCAAACACTAGGGCAGCGAAATTTGATGTACAAAATTGGCACCGAAGAGAACAAATTGGCAATGAAATTGTATAATCAAGGACAAATTACACATGATTGAGGAGAAACGAGGGGAAAATTACTTCTAACCACCGATTTCGACTTTCGACAAAGCTAGATTTTCTGACAAGAAGGGCAGGCGGTGAGGGATATGATAGTTCATTGAAGGCGGAGAGGGCCGCGTACTGTGTATGCTAGAGAGAGTTATGAAAGTCGGGGAGAAGGTGAGAAGCACAGAGGCAGCGACATCTCAGTCTAGGGTTACCTCTTTCTTTGATTCGAAGAGGAGAGCGAAGGGAGAGATGCAATCCATCGGAGGGGATGGAGAACTTGACAGAAGTTGAGGGACTTGAGATGGAGAGTTAACATATAAATTAAAAGAGACGGAAGGAATCGCTCCATCAGTGCAAAAAATGCAAACCTTCGGATTTAATCTCTACACCAATCTAAACGCGATCTGACGGTAAAAAACTGAATAGGAGAGGGGCTCAGTCCTATCCAAAGGACTTTAGCTCATATATATATATATATAATATATATAGAGTAAATATATTTGTGAACCATGGTTCATATAAGATTTCGTGCACCATGACCGTTTTGGTCGGTGGTTTTACAAATTGTCAAATCTAATTTAACCAATCCAATCTATATATCAAAATCTCATAGCAAACAAAATTTTACAATTTTAAAATTTTTTATTATTTTTTTTCGAATTTTTTAAAGCTTGCCATTTTTTTGGCTATAAATACACTAATTTGTAGCAAAAAAATGACAAGGTTTAAAAAATTCGAAAAAAATAGTAAAAAGTTTCAAAAATTATAAAATTTTGTTTGCTATGAGATTTCAATATATAGATTGAATTTGTTAATTTAGATTTGTCAATTTACAAAATTACCGATCAAACGGTCATGGTGCATAGAGCCCTCTATGCATCATGGTACACGATATATATTTGGGATCTTCCTTGGTAAAAGTCGCCCGACATAAGCTCATCGATTGGATTTATAATCATCGTCTACCGATAAGTTGACACATTATATAATTTAAATTTTTAATAAATTGGGACTCAATACGTACGAATGATTTAATTATTTCATTACTAGATTATTCGCTTTTTTTGGGCATTCTTAAGATACTTTCTACCGGACTAACCCAATAGTAACATAAGAGCAATCCAAAAATATTATCCCAAGGATTTTAATTTTTTTTTCCCCCTTTCCGAGATGTCATTTCAATCATTTTGGGTCAATTGGATCAATTTGACTTTGCAATCCCTTTATAGTTTGAGTTGAGAATAAAGAAGATTAAGGACTTAATAGCCTCGTAATAATCATCATAGGCTATTTAGAAAAATAGAAGTACTTTATTTTTAATTTTAAAAACAAGCATCTCACTTTTTTTCTTTTTAAGAAATATTACCATTGGGACTTGTCAGTACCAATTTGGTACTTTTTTGACGAGTAAATTTTCTCAGAGGTCACTGAAGTTTATGCATTGTCCACTTTTGGTCACCAAACTTTAATTTGTCCTTCTATAACCCTTAAAATTTGATTTTGTCCGATTTTGATCCTCTGTCACAATCTCAATAACTTCCGTCTGATCGAACACGTTAGGTGCAAAAAATTGAGATGTCAATCAAACCACCGTTTTGCTTTATTCCCTTCGTCTCTCTGACACTAGCCATCTGAAACAAAAAATAAATCGACTCTCTTCTCTCTAAGCTTAGCCGATCTGAAGTGACTCTCCTCTCGTCTCTAACCTTATCAAACACTCTCATCTCCTCTCCATCTCTATGTCTCTACCGAAACCCTCCAACCCTCTCCTCTCGTGTCGATCTCCGTCTATCTACCGAAGTGTCAGTTATCCCCCTCAAGAAGCACTCTCTCTCATACGCAAGAGACGCCCCTTCTCCGACTGACCCGTTCAATGTTAATGCAGAGGTACGCCCTTCTCCGACCTACTAGTTATTTTCATTCTATGGTTCTTTACTGTTGTTGACCATATGTCAAATTTTGCAAATTTATTCGGACTTTAAGTTGATTCCTCTTACACGTGAATGCAAAGATCAATTTTGTACTTAATCGATGAACATAATTACATTTATCATGTCATATGAAACAAATTGTCTTACGAGTGAATTGGAATTGAAAAAAATTGCAATTCAAATTGCAAATTCAAACTAGTCCAAAATTTGTTGTATCAAATTTTTTGAGCCCAGATATAATTCGAAATTGGACCTCAAACCAGTCCAAAATTTACAGATAAAAAAAAGTGCATTTCTGGTACCAATTACCGTCTCTTCTTTGACAGATATAAGATACTCTCCCTTCTTTGACATATTCATTTCAAATTAACAAAACAAGAAAAAAAAAACAGAAAGTGGTACACAATATGCATGATAGTTCATTGCTATTTTTTGTTAGACAAGTGGTACACAATATGATTAGGATATGCCAGTGTTTTTTGTATTGAATAGGCAGTGGCACACAATAAGAACGGATCTAGTTATAGCCCATGAGACAATATAACAGCACAAGCATTTTTCTTAATTGAAGGTGAAGAGACATCTGCTTGAGAGAGAGGAAAGGGACTATGGCCGTTACAGGAGTTGTGCTAGAGAGAGAGGCTAAGGCAGTAGGGTTTGGTAGAGACAGCTGGAGGTGGAGAGGGTTCTGAGAGAGAGAAAGAGAGAGAGTCGGAGAATTTTGAGAGAGAGAGAGAGCAGAGGAGAGTTCTGAGAGAGAGGGTTATGAGAGAAATAGTTGGCTAGGTTGAGAGAGAGAGAGAGAGAGAGAGAGAGAGAGAGGAGAGTCAATTTTTTTTCAGATCGCTGGTGTTAGAGAGAGACGAAGGGAATAAAAGAAAACAGTGGTTTGATTCGCTTCTCAATTTTTTGCACCTAACGTATTCGATCAGACGAAAATTATTGGAATTGTGACGGAGGGATCAAAATCGAAGTTTAAGGGCTATAGAAGGACAAATTAAAGTTTGGTGACCAAAAATGGACAATGCATAAACTTAAGTGACCTCCGAAAAAATTCACTCTTTTTTTGACCGTTTGTAAAGGCCTATATAAGGCGTGTAGTTCTCTGTAAATAAAATAATATAATAAGAAATTATTCAACATCAAAATCCCTCAAAAATTACATGGTATCAAAGCGGTTGATTTAAGCTTCTGAAATAAAAAAAAAACCACAATTTCTATTCATTAGTAGAACAATGGCACAAGACAAAGAGAAGCGCTCGATAATTGCGGAGGCCTCTTCTTCTGCCATGGCTAGTAGCTCAATTGAAGGGAAAAATACCCTCTCGTGGGCACAAATCCTGACTAAGTCTATCATCAATAACAACAAAAGTACTCATCACAACAAAGGCACAAACCAACCAGAGCAAAAAAAACGCTAATAAAAAAAATCAGTAGAGCAACAAGCAATCGAGCTAAACAACAAATTGGGTTACCTCGATTGTGGCTCTGACTATTCCCAAAATCAGTTAACTCATGCTTACCTCCTCCACCCTTCGAGCCACTCTGCTTTAGCAGCCAAAAAAATGTCTGATCAGAACCCTAACCTAGGCCAGCGTCCGTGCAAAGGAAAAATGGGGAGTTTCAAAAACAAACTCGGGCAGTGTGAGCACGGCAGAGAAGTGGTTCATACACGAGATACGAGCTGTTCTCTCCACCCTAAACTTCCTCCGATCAACAGACATAGCGACGATGGAAAGGAGAAGAGAGCACAGGAGAAGGTCTCGAGAAAGGGGGAGGAAGAAGAAGCATCGAGTGAAGCGGTGAGGAAAAGGCTTGACAGAATTGAAGAGACCTTAATCTCGTTTTTGGGCCATGAAGGTTCAAAATTTTTATCTTCTCACATTGGGGACTTGGTACATCCCATAAACTGTTAGAGATATTTACTAGAAGCCAATCAGTTTATGGCTACTTCTATAGTTTATGTTATTGATGATTTTAATCATTTGTTCCTTGATTTATTTATTGACAGATCATTCAGGTTGAGGATCTGAATTGTAGATCTCCGTGTTCATGTATAATTAAATGACAATAATAAATCTAAAATGTCTGTAATCTTGATAATTAACAAGGAACATTAATTATTATATAAGATTAGTATGCAAGTTAAGTGATGATTAAGTTCTACAAATCATAGGTAAGGAGTTACCAACTTAATTGCATATATATGTTATGGAACATAGTAGAGGACATGACCCAATGAAATAAATATATGGATTGTGTTAAATGTCATTATTTATTTCATATGAGTTTGATTCTAAGTTTGAGATGGTTCAACTTTTCCACATGAGGATAGGTTCAATAAATATCGTCTAACGTTGATTCCTGATAAGGACTGCTATACGGACTTTATTTATGTTCTCTTGAATTGTGCGGGGAAAAATTATTCATCAAGAAAACCGTATGTCCCTCAATAATTCACTTAGTGAGTGATGATATCTGTTTGGGCCCCTTGATGGAGATAGATTGTTTGCTAGCAACTTTATACAATTATCTGTAGATCAAAAAATATATAATCTGCAAGAATAAGACATTTCTATCTTGGATTATACAAAGATATCATGTGACATAAGAATCAAACAAGGAGATACTTTTATTTATTCTGCAGGGTTAAAATACTGTAGCAATACATTATTTATTTATGCGAATTGGAAATCATAACGTGTTGCTAGATGCCGTTTATGATTATTGGAAATAAATATCGATTTATTTTTCATCCAACATAGCATAAATTTTCAAAGGGTCACACAAATAGGACTTGACCATAGAGTGCATTATTTATTTATTCACAGGAATGAGTTCTGTGAAAATATGATAAGTTAATTAATTAATTATATACCATTGCGAACTGTTATAATTAATTAAGTTAAAGGAATCATATAGAAATAAATTAATGCATTAGCTAATCCCAAAATAATTATTAATAAGTTAATAATTAATTTTGTTCAACATACTTTATTTATATTGAGCTTATTAGGCTTTTATTTAGTAGTAAATTAAATGTTCAATTAAGGAGTAATTGGAGGGGCCAATAATTAATGGAATTAAAGGTCCAATCACTACACCATTTATTTTTATTAGTACCGGTTTTATATGTATTAGTAGTACCGATTTTGTAGTGGTACTAATAATAGGGGGTGTTAAAAATAATAAAAAACCGGTACTAAACAGGCGGTAAAAAATGATTTTTAGTACCGGTTTTTAGTTAAAAACCGGTACTAAAGATACGTGATGAAATTTTTCCGTGTATTTTAGTACCGTTTTTTACTAAAAATCGGTACTAAAAATCATTGCCGCCGGTTTAGAAATGATTTTTAGTACCGGTTTTTAGTTAAAAATCAGTACTACAATTAGGTAAAAAAAAAAAAAATTTTGTTTCTGGGGCTAGCCCCTCTTTGCTAGCCATCAATATTTGTACCAATATATACCAGCGGTATATATATATGCATATATGCATCCATACAATATCAAAACACAGAAATATCGAAACACATAATAATATCAAATCACATATATATATAAGTCACTACAAATCACATATATACTTAAAACTAAATTGCTACTAACCCTAGTCATATACAGTAAGATTAATTAAATTTAATCCATACCGATGGGAGGTCCTGGTGTAGCGTACAGTGATCAAGTATCTTGCGTAGGTTTGTCATCGCATAAAAACCGCAATCTATATTGTTTGGTTGTCGTGGACTCTACAAGAAAAAAAATTATACTATTAAGTTTAAATTCAATAAATTAGAAATGAAATTAAACTATATATATTAGTTGAAATTATGTACTGGAATCATCTGAACTTCAAACTTGGGAACTTTAACCAATCTTGACAAAGCTCTGCAAAATTAAATATAAAGTTACAAAATTTATTTCTAGATATTAGTATATAACTAAATAATGCATACATATATTTTGTTAATTCTAAACTTACTGATCGTAATTTCTTAGAATTGGAGATTGATAGCCAGACTTTGATTGCAGTAAATCTACTATCCACAACTTCCGTGTTGAGAGTTGTGCGATAATAATCACAAAATGCGACCTGTAATTACATAAATATTGTATTTTGTTGGTGATATAAATATGAAACCGCAAATTTAAAATCTTAATTAAAGTCAAAATAAAAAAATTTATAACTAACCGATTATGATGCAGTAAAACATGATAGGGATCTCTTTTTGCATACTTCTTTAAAAGATTCATTATGTAGCTTACAGTGCCGATTTGATCTTTCTCCACATCGATACCCGAGCACCTTTCTGGATCCCAAAATATCCACTTTTTCATCGCGGTACTCACACAATATTCCCTGCACCGCCTGCATGTTGTATATATATATATGCGCAATTCAATTGTGTTTCTATAGTTCTATATATTTAATTAGAAATATCATATAACTAATAATCAACTATTGTAAAGTTAGGAGAATACTTACAAAATTCAAACTTTAATCACTTGAATGAAAAGTTCCTCTCGATGAAAAACATGGCCGATATCTTTAAATTCAAGAATGAATGTCTTGACATCTTGAAAGTCGAATGCACCAGGAAGATTGCTGAACTCAGTCACTGACTTGTCGAACATCCTGATATAGTCGTGCATTTTCTTTGCATTAGGTCCAATCTCTGCCAATTTTTCCTCGGAGACGAACGGATCGCGCAATTGAATTTCCACCTCCGTAAAAAATTGATCCACACTCGGTTTGTCTTCGTCATCACCCGTAATCTGTTTTCCCTTGTCTTGTGGAAGAATTTGTGAATTTTGTTTCGCCATTTGCCTCACTTGCTCCTAAACAACCAACATATTAGTCATGGAAATGATATTTTTAAATTTAAATTGTACTATTATAAATAATTACCATAAACTAACTAAATTTTAAATAGTTTGTAAGATTTACCAATTTTGTCAGGTCGTAATCCACAAGATGAACTGGCCATCTTAGAAATGGACACATCAGAACACCAAGCCGATCATCTCCGTTAGGAGGTGGAAAAGGTACAATCGCGTGTCTCGCATTATCAAAAACTTCTAAGATTTGTACCTTCACTTCACCTATACCCACTGGCTCTCCATGGACCGTCTCACTGTAAGTCTGTGCAGATACCATAGCTCTAGCTACATACACAGGCGTCCCTGACGTCCCTGGGAGGAGTAGTAAAGTTTCGACAGGCGTCTGTATTTATAACCAATATCAAACATAATAACAAATCATAAACCGTAAATATTATATGTGAGCAAAGCAATATATATCATTAGTTTGGTGAAATTAAGAACCTGAAAATTCGAGTGAGGTATCGGATGTGGTTGATTGTTGCTACCCTGTGATAGCAGTAGAAAAGCCTGTTGAACTATTGGATCGTACGTCTGCGGTGTTTGGACTTGGACTTGGCCTTGCGGAAACATTTGCGAAAAGCTTTGCTGCATTCGTCTGTTCCATTCCTCATCCATTCGCCTGTTAAATTCCTCATCCATTCGTTTTTTCACTTCGTCCTGCACCATCCGATCAACCTCATCTTTGGTATACCCCTTGGATGATTTTCTATTACCACCACCAAATACCTGCTTCACGCTGGAAAAAAGTGGATATCCTCTCAATCGTCCCGAATGCTCTGGCATTCCGATCGCAGACGTCAAGATGTCATTTTGACGAACAGGCACAACATCACCTGACCTAACTAGAGCAACCTATCACAAAAGAAATTCATGTTAGAGTAAATTAAATTCGTTGAATACACAAAATAAAGTTATCTGAATTGTTACACGTACCGCTTTGTCGATCATCGCGGCAGCTTTAGGGTTTCTAACCACAAGTTGACCGGTCTTTGGATCCGTTACTGCGCGTGCCCTACTCCAACTATAAGTCATGCCATCCATATCCTTCGTAATAATCGAGGACCCACCATGGACCACCTCTCCCTCTTTCCATCTCAACTCAGAACTTATGTAACCGCCTGATCCGAGTGTGTGGGGCATGTCTTTCTTTGCAGCATTTGTCTTTCCTTGTTTACTCATTTTCTATTAACAAATTTAGAAGACTGTTAGTATAAATACAAAACTAATGGGATTAGTAGCGACGAATGATTCTTTTATAAGAAATCTGTTTTCATACCGCAAATTTCTCACTGGAATAATGAGCTTCCATTGCCTCCTATTCTGCCTTCAAGATATTCTGTACATCCCATGGATTTGGTGCACTTTCTTGCGGATTAACTCTGTATTTTTTATTCTACAATGAAAAAAATGCACGTTATATTTAAAATAAATATTTAATCAAACTTTTATAAATGGAAATGATATTGCAAGAATAATATCTCACCAATCTGATCTTCCAATGCCTCCATTTATCGTTACAATTATGTAGAATCTTCTTCTTAGTAGACAATGGTAAGTCAGCCGAAAGATTCCAAACCTTCGCTATTTCTCCGTACAAATCAATTTTCAACGGTTTTGGCACTTCATGCCAACTACTATAACTGCATTGAAACCGATTAATACTATTATCGTATACAAATTCATATCAATAGGTTTCAAATTCATATATATTCGTATAGGTACCTGCAAGGGATCATATCTCTTGTTTTTGTTGCACACCAATTCGTGAATGCCTTTGCATTCTCGCCGCATGGTTTGCCTTCTTTATTGAATTCGACATGTAAATTATCTCCAGTAGCTATCGCTTTGCGCATCTTCATACACTAAGTCGTTGATCTTTTTCCCCTTTTGCTAACAACAGGAATCTGCTCCTCTTCAGAACTCGACTCATTTTGATTTGTCGCAAAATCCTGATCATCATGATTCGACATGGCTGCAAATTCAAATCAAATTTATATAACACAATTCATAATGTATATATCATTAAAATAATTTATATACAAAAATCAAGCAAATCATTATCATTAAAACATAAATAAATCAAACTAATAATTAACATAATTAAACTTTTAACAATTGCAATCAAATTCAAACCCATTAACAATTGCAATCAAACCCAAACCTATTAACAATTGCACTCAAACTCAAACCCATTAACAATTGCAATCAAACCCAAACCCATTAACAATTGCACTCAAACCCAAACCCATTAACAATTGCAATCAAATCCACACCCATTAACAATTGCACTCAAACCCAAATCCATTAACAATTGCAATCAAATCCAAATCCATGAACAATTGCAATCAAACCCAAACCCATTAACAATTGCAATCAAATCCAAATCCATTAACAATTGCAATCAAACCCAAACCATTAACAATTTCAATCAAATTCAAACTTATTAACAATTGCAATCAAATCCAAACCATTAACAATTTCAATCAAACCCAAATCCATTAACAATTGCAATCAAATCCAAACCCATTAACAATTGCAATCAAATTCAAATCCATTAACAATTGCAATCAAACCCAAACCATTAACAATTTCAATCAAATTCAAACTTATTAACAATTGCAATCAAACCCAAACCATTAACAATTTCAATCAAATTCAAACTTATTAACAATTGCAATCAAACCCAAACCATTAACAATTTCAATCAAACCCAAATCCATTAACAATTGCAATCAAACCCAAACCCATTAACAATTGCAATCAAATTCAAACCCATTAACAATTTCAATCAAATCCAATCCCATTAACAATTTCAATCAAATCCAAACCCATTAACAATCCATTATCAAAAGAGAGAGAGAGATAGAGTACCTTCTTAAGAGGAGTTGTCGGCTTCGCTGTCGCTGTCGCGGTCGCTGCCGTCGGCCGTCGGCTGTCCAAGGCAAAGATAGAGAGAGAGTTAGAGAGTGAGAGAGAAAGTGATAGAGAGAGAGGTGTCGGCCGAATGAGAGAAAGTGAGGGGAGTGAGGAGAACTTACGGCGAGTGAGGGGAGCGGCGAGAGGGAGCGGCGAGGGACAGGTGCGAGGGAGGCAGGGCGAGGGAGAGCGGCGCGCGGGAGGGAGGCCGAGGGAGAGCGGCGCATGGGAGGGAGGCGAGGGCTTCGGTTTTTCGGACGAGAGAGAAGGATTTTCGAATTCGGATGAGAGATGAGGGTTTTCGGAAGGGAGAGAGAGAGAGATCGAGAGAAAGGACTTTAAAAAAAAACCGGAATTTAGTACCGGTTTTTAGTAGAAAACCGGTACTAAATTTTTTTTTTTTTCAGAAAACCGAAATTTTTTTTCAGAAAACCGGCATTTAGTACCGGTTTTTAGTAGAAAACCGGTACTAATTTTTTTTTTTAAATTTCTGAAATTAAATATTTTCTGTTTTTTTAAATTGATTAATAAATTTATAATATTAAATTATAAACCAAATAAATTAAATTATTTAAAATATTTTCTGTTTTTTTAAATTAATTAATAAATTTCTGAAATTAAATTATAAACCAAATAAATTAAATTATTTAAAATATTTTCTGTTTTTTTAAATTGATTAATAAATTTCTGAAATTAAATTATAAACCAAATAAATTAAATTATTTAAAATATTTTCTTTTTTTTTAAATTGATTAATAAATTTCTGAAATTAAATTATAAACCAAATAAATTAAATTATTTAAAATATTTTCTTTTTTTTAATTGATTAATAAATTTCTGAAATTAAATTATAAACCAAATAAATTAATTTATTTAAAATATTTTCTGTTTTTTTTAAATTGATTAATAAATTTATAATATTAAATTATAAACCAAATAAATTAAATTATTTAAAATATTTTCTGTTTTTTTAAATTAATTATTTAATTTCGAGATTAAATTATAAACGAAATAAATTGTAATAAATGACTATGAAAATGAAAAAGGACTATGAAAATGAAAAAAATATAAATTGTAATAAATATTACATGAAAAAGGACTATGAAAATGAAAAAAGATACAATAGTCTTGAACTCTCGTTAATTTGCGTATTTCATTTTTTTCAACTTCCTTTATTTTTTGGTGACTTCGGTCGATCTACCCACATGCCTTCTTCCTGATTGGAACGCAAATTACTTGTTAACTCTTCAATTGGTTGCGATGTCCCATCTATACCTGTGAATAATAATATATATGTACATATCAAATTGGTGAAATTTCTTATTACATTTAATTTCATTAATTTTTCTAGATTTATATTTAATTATATATACCTGTAGAGAATGGTGCTATTTCATCAAATTGGTCATATTCTTCTTCATCCACGACATCTTCAACGCCGACAATGCGTCTTTTTCCGGGAAGTACCACATGTCGTCCCTTGTCAGCCGGATCAGCAATATAAAAAACTTGCATTGCTTGTTTGTTTGCAAGTATAAAAGGATCATCAGCATATCCTAACTTTTTGAAATCAACGGTTACAAATCCGTTTTTATCAGTTTTGACGCCGCTTTTGAGCATCCATTTACATTCAAACACTGGTATTTTAAATGCATTATAATCAAACTCCCAAATTTCTTCAATCCACCCATAATACGGCTCTGATGATGTTCCATCACTTGATATGGCTACTATTGTGACTCCGTTGTTTTGTACTGTGATTTTTCCATCTTGTTTCTTTGTATACCAAGTGAAACCATTCAGGTCGTACCCTTGATAGGTTTGCACATTGGCGTTACGACCTCTAGCAAGACATTTCACCGTTTCATTTGAAGGTCTGGAGTGTCTTACCTTATTTGTAAACCATTTTACAAAACTTTTGTTATGCTCCTTGGTGATTCAATTTTCTGATCTCTGAGGGTTCTGTTCTCGCAATTCAGCTATGTGTTCATTCACATAAGGAGACACAACGGCGACCTGTTGGAGAATTTTAAGATGTGCTTTTTCTCTTTTTGCAAGATCCATTGTAATTACTTTCATACCAATTATGTTTTTCCCTAGAAGTCTACCTTCGTGTCTATTTTTGGGGAGGCCAATCGGTTTAACTCCATCTAGATAATCATTATAGAAGTCAATAACCTCTTCTGCCACATATCCTTCAACCATACTTCCTTCGGGTCGAGATCTGCTTCTCACTAACCCTTTCAATTGACCCATTGCTCTTTCAAAAGGGTACATGTATCGCAGAAATATCGGACCGCACTGTTTTATCTCCCTGACTAAATGAATAGTCAAATGCACCATTATAACAAAGAACGAGGGGGAAAAATGCATCTCCAACTCGCATATGGTCTGAACCGCATCGGTTTCTAACTGATTCAGTTTTTCAGGATCGATCACCTTAGAGCAAATTTTATTGAAAAAAAAACACAACTTAGTGATAGAATTTCGAACTTCTTCTTTAAAACATGCTCTAATTGCAACAGGAAGCAACTGGGTCAGCAACACGTGATAATCGTGTGATTTCATTCCAATCAATTTCATATCCTTAATTGACACCTTCCGTGAAATATTTGAGGAATAACCAGTTGGAACTCTAATAAACCTCAAACACTCCAACAAACTGAGTTTCTCTTTTTTGGTTAAAGTATAAACAGCATTTGGTAACCAATTCCGTTTCTTACTATTGTCTTCCTCTGCAGCTAGTTCCAATCAAATTCCCATTTGTACCATGTCTTCTCTCACATTAACATTATCTACTTTTCCTTGAGCATTCAAAATTAAAGTAACCAGATTTTCACAAATGTTCTTGATGATGTGCATCGCATCTAAGCAATGCCTGACATCTAAATAAGTCCAGTATTCAAGGTCCCAGAATATAGACTTCTTCTTCCAAAAGCACTTTTCTGGAATTCTATTCGCAAATGGTTTGCCCAATTGAATTTTAAGATCTTTCACCCGTTTATATGTTTGTCTTCCAGTTTTTGGTATAGGTGCCCGATGGGTCTCGGTGTTGCCATCAAATTTGTTTTTATAAGGTTGCCGGTGATAGAGATGATAACGGCTAAGAAACCTACGATGTCCCAAATATACTGTCTTTCTACAATTCGATAGCCATATCGAATGTGTTTCCTCCATGCAAACAGGACATGCATTTTCTCCTTTATTCTTGTAACCTGATAAGTTTCCGTACGCGGGAAAGTCATTAATTGTGCAGAATATCATCGCACGTAAGGTGAAATAACTTTTGGAATGTGCATCAAAAACCCTCACTCCGTCCTTCCACAACCTATCAAGGTCCTCTATTAACGGAGCCAAATACACATCTATATCGTTTTCTGGTTGTTTTGGACCAGAAATGAGCAACGACATCATCAGATATTTCCTTTTCATGCATAACCATGGAGGAAGGTTGTAAATAACCAACAAAACAGGCCATACGCTTCGATTTGTACTCATGAGGTCGTAAGGATTCATTCCGTCCGTGCATAGTCCCAATCTCAAATTTATAGGCTCACTGCCAAAATCCGTGAAATAACTATCTATGTTGTTCCACTTGGGTGAGTCTACTGGATGTCTGAGTTTTCCATCTTTCTTTCTGACTTCCGCGTGCCACCTCAACAGTTTAGCATCTTTTGAATTACTAAAAAGACGCTCGAACCTTTGTATTACTGGCAGATACCACAATATTTTCGCAGCTGGTCTCTTCTTACAACTATCTTCTTCATCATCCAAATCACCGTCCCTTTGTCTGTACCGAGATGCATTACACTTTGGACATTTATGAAGGTTCTCGTACTCATTACGAAATAGTATACAATCATTCGGACAAGCTGCAATTTTCACTACTTCTAATTTCAAAGGACATAGTAATTTTTTAGCCTTATAAGTTGTATCGGGTAATGTATTATCTGCTGGAAGCATTTCTCGCAAAAGACCGAGCAAAGATGTGAAACTCTTATCGCTCCAATTATTCTTAGCTTTCAGATTATACAACTTAAAAACTGTTTTTATTTTGGAAAATTTATCTTCGTTGCAACCGGGATATAAGGGTATATGAGAGTTTTCATCCAACTTTTCAAACACATCAGGAACATCATTGATAAAATCACTGGGTAATTCATTCATCATTTCATCCAAATTATTTTCTCTATTATCATCATCACATTGACATTGTTGTTCACTTAAATTTTCTATATCATCACCCACAATTACATTATCCCCTACATCATCCATACAATTATTTTGTACAGTATTTTCAAAAATATCAGATACACTAATGCTCGTTCCGGCATCTAAATTTTCTTCCAATTTTTCTCCATGTAAAACCCACCGGAGGTATTTAGGTGTTGTCATCCATCCACGTTGAATCAGATGTGCTCTAATCACTTTACCATCTTGTCTCTCAAAGTTAAGGCAATTTTTACAAGGACATAGGATTCTGGGCTTTCCAGTCAACTTCCGATGGTCTTCTGCACATTTAAGGAACTCTTCAACAACTCCAACAAATTCATCCGATATTCTCGAATACTCATACATGTATTTCTCCCTCAGATCCATCTGTGTAGATAGAAATATATATAAAAAATGTCAGGATTTATGATTTGTAGGTTCAATGAATGCATCACAATAGATTTTTGGACCGGTTACCATCCTAGCCCACTCTTTGGATACTCTGTCTCATTAGCGAGCGTACGTTAGATGCAGTGTGTTGTCTGAGAAAAATTCGACAGCATTTCCCCTTATGTTCCCTGAATACGCTAACACACTATTGCTCGTGCGTACGTATCTGTGGGAACATAAGAGAAAATGCTGTCGAATTTTTCTCAGACAACACACTGCATCTAACGTACAACTCGCTTTCCTAAATAAGACAGAATATCCAAAGAGCAGTACTCCCGACCGGGAGTACTATCCAAGATTAATCCCTAATGGATTAATCTCGGACGAGCACGACCTAAAATAGTTCAAATTCCGGCAATTTGGTCCTATATGACAATACAACTAATAGATGCAAATGCCAAACGATATATATATATGCATGTACAAATTGATAAATTATCGAATTAAAATTAATCAAGATTAAAATAAAAAATTACCGAAATTGTCTTCTCTTCCTTTTCCTCCTCTTCGATTTAAATAATATTTTCTCTTTCTCTTCCGTTTTCTATTTTATTAGATTGAAATTAAAAAAAAATAATAAAAAATAAAAAAATATGCATATAATTACAAAGTTATAAATAAAATACAGAAAAAACAAAGAATATACCTCAAAATGAGAATTATTTTAGCTTCTCGTAGATCTCCTTTGCTTTCTCTTCTGATTTTTCTATTTTTCGAAATTTTTCTTGATTTTTAGCTATTTTTTATGTGCTTTTGGATAACACAAAAATATTCTCGATTTTAGAGAGGAAAAGAAAAGGCCAAGAACAGTATAAACTAGTTATGAGAGAGTGGAGGAGGAGGTAGATGTGAAATTCTGCGGATTATTAGTACCGGTTTTTTATAAAAAACCGGTACTAATAGTTGCCGTAAAAGTAAAAAAAGGGCTATATTTTAGTACCGATTTTTTATAAAAAACCGGTACTAAATGTTGGCGTAAAACAAAAAAACGGCTATATTTTAGTACCGGTTTTTTTTAAAAAACCGGTACTAATAATATATTTTTAGTACCGGTTTTTATAAAAAATCAGTACTAAAATATAGCCGTTTTTTCTTTCCCTTTTCCCGGAAAAATAGTACCGGTTTTTTAAAAAAACCGGTACTAAAAATATATACTGACAATTACCAATTTGCCACCATGTATTATTTATACCGGTTTTCTTAAAAACCGGTACTAGTAGTCTGGTACTAAAAATCTTTTTTGGTGTAGTGAATATAATAATCAAGATAGCCCATTCAAGCCCATGTATAGGCCGGCCTAAGAGGGTCATTCGTGTCCTCAAAAAGTTTGTGGATCTAGGGCTAGAGAGGTTTATATATAGGGGTATCATTTGGGAGAAAACCCTAACCTCTACCTACCTCTCTCTCTTCCTCCTCTTTTGGCCGAAAATTAAAGGAGAAAATTTCAGAATTTTCTCTTCTATTTGCTCTCTCCCTCCACCTATCTAGCTCATGTGTTGAGCAATCAAACTCTTCCATTAAATAGTAGATTAAATAGAAGGACAAAGAATGAGATTAACTATTACCTCTTGCTTACTAGCATAGGCCTTTAGATTTTGGTTAATTCCTTGGTGGACTTGACGAGAAGAAAGAAGGCGAAGCACGTCACCGATTCCCACGTATTGAAATCGCCTCGTGGATACGATTTCGCAAGAGGTATAGTCTTTCTATTGCTTCTCTCTTGATTGGATGTGTTGTATGCTTATGCTAGATCCTTAAGTGTTGTTTGCTTGTTTTAATTAGTATTAAATGTAATAAAAATTAAAATTGGACATAAACTTCACTTTCTAACATAAACCTGACGTTTATTTTTTCAATGTTTCAAATGAGAAAGGTACAAAATAAGAAAATTTTGGGTCCGTTATAAGCCGAAGTTATAATGCTGTAATTAATGTCAATAAGTCTATTTTAAAAATGGATGATTTAAATTCGGTGAGGCTTAAACCTAGGTCAAAATTAGTAAAGGATCCAAATTTCTTTAAGCCCAATATAGAAAAACCAATTGAGAATATGTTTGACCATAGGATCTACCATTATTAATGCCCCAAATAATTGTATCAAATGGATTCTTGATTCCGGTGCAACGGACCACATGACAGAAAATCAAAATTTATTGAAAAGTTACGGTCCAATTAGTGGTGACCAATTTTTTACCGTAGCTAATAATGAAAAAAATTAAAATTAAAGGATGGGGTATTATTAGTATTTTGTCTAAAATTTTTTTACAAGATGTTTTTTATGTCGAAAATTGTTCAGTTAATTTATTATCCATTAGTAACTTTCTAGAGATTTAAATTGCGAAATCATTTTTAAAGAAAATGGTGTTGTTTTCCAAGATTTAATTACGTACCAAGGAAATAATTGGTGAAGGTTTTCTTCAAAATGGTCTTTATTTTTTAACTAGCAATAGATTTATTTTCAAAACGAGTAAAGATGAAGATTTGAGTAAACTTTGGCACAAACATGTTGGGCATCCTTCCAATAGAGTTTTAAACAAAATTTTTAATTTTTCTAATTTAGATTGTAGCAAGTGTGAAACTTGTAAAATTTCAAAACATACTAGACTTCCTTTTCCTATTTCTAATTCTAAAAGTAATGATTATTTTGAATTTATTCATTCCGATGTTTGGGATCCGGCCCCTATAACTTCTTATAATGACTATAGATATTTTGTTATTTTTATTGATGATTTTTCAAAAATCACTTGAGTGTATTTGATGAAAAATAAAAATGAAGTTTTTTCGTATTTTTAAACTTTTGTAAATTTTATTGAAAATCAATTTGAGAAAAAACTTAAAATTTTGAGGACCGACAACGGTACCAAATATGTTAATCAAAATTTTTCTATTTTTCTTAAACAAAAGGTATTTTACATTAGGTCGCTTTTATTTCAAAATAATGTTCCAAATTTTTTTTGGTCGGATGCCATTTTAACCGCAACTTATTTAATAAATAGTTTTCCAAGTGCCATTTTAAATTTTAAAAGTCCTGTAAAAATTTTTTACGGTAGAAAATTAGATATTAGTCATTTAAGAGTTTTTGGTTGCAAATGTTTCGTGCACAATCAAAGAATTGACAAACTCGATTTTACTTCAATTAAAACTATTTTTGTCAAGTATTCTTCAGAAAAGAAGGAGTACAAATGTTACGATTCAAAAAATAAAAAACTTTACATTTCTAGAGATGTTAGTTTTTTTTTAAAATGAACCATTTTATGAAAATCATAATGAAACTAATGTCGAACAAATTCTTCCAAATGATTTTATATATCCTTATGTTACTAACATCGAAACGAGTGAGTTTCGAAAGAAATTGAGAAATATTGTAGGTGACGAAGCACAAGAAGAAAGTGAAGAAAGACTACAAAATGAAGAAAATCAAAACGAAGAATTTGAAGAAACCAAACAAGATATACACATTGAGGATGATGAAGAAACTCAAGAGCAAAATATGTCGTTGAGAAGATCAAGTCGGCAACCTCAACCTTCCACAAGATTAAGTGATTTTGACACTTATTCGGTACAATATCCAATTCAAGATTATATTTCTTATGATAATGTATCTTGTGAATATTATACCTTCTTAAATTCTTTGTCCAAAATTGAGAAAGCAACCAATTATGAGGTAGCAAAAAATGATCCAAAATGGTGTAAGGCAATGGAAGAAGAACTTCATGCCTTAGAAAAAAAATCAGACTTCAATACTTTGTGAATTGCCAAAAAAAAAAAAAAAAACCGGTCGGATGTAAGTGGGTATACAAAATTAAATACCATAGCGACGATACCATAGAATGGTGCAAAGCTAGATTACTGGTCAGAGGGTGTATACCCAAACTTAAGGTATAGATTACCATGAAGCCTTTGCTCCAGTGGCCAAAATGAATACCGTTATGATACTTTATTCCATAGCGGTAAATAATAATTTGACCTTACATCAAATGAATGTTAAAAATACTTTCTTTCAAGGAAATCTTGAAGAAGAAGTATACATGTTATTACCTCCAGCCACAAAAAAGAAAATATTTCTAATCTTGTGTATAGGTGAAAAAAATCTATTTATGGATTAAAGCAATCTCTAAGGGCATGGTATGGCAAGCTTTCTCAATTTTTACTATCTTGTGATTTTAAAAAAAGTGAAGCCGATTCATCGTTGTTTGTTAGGCATAATACCAATGGTAACACCGCGGTCTTAGTTTATGTCGATAACATAATCATAACCGGTAATAATAAAATTGAAATTGATAATGTCAAAAAAAGACTTGAAACACAAATTTGACATTAAAGATCTAGGCATATTGAAATATTTTTTTGAAATAGAAATTGCTCATTCTTCAAAAGGGCTGTTTATATGCCAAAGAAAATATGTTTTGGACTTGCTTAAGGAGACCGGTAAATTAGAATGTAAACCTGCCAAAACCCCAATATATATATAAATGAAAAAGGTGAACCATTAAAAGAAATAAGTCATTTTCAAATACTTGTTAATAAATTAATTTACCTAACCGTTACAAGACCGGACTTATCGTTTGCCGTAAGTTAAATTAGTAAATTCATGCATGCACCAAAACTACTTTATTTAGATGCCATTAATAGAATATTAAGGTATCTAAAAAGTTCTCCCGAAAAAAGAATCTGGATAAGAAAAAATGATACTAATGCAATATGTGGTTATTCCGATGCAGACTGGGCCGGAAGCTTTGATAGAAGATCAACAACCGATTTTTGTACGTTTGTAGGCAGTAACATAGTAACATGAAAAAGCAAGAAACAAAATGTCATGGCACGATCAAGCGCGGAGGCGGAATATCGTACTATGGCGTCCACCGCAAGTGAGTTGACATGGATTAAGCAATTACTAACCGACTTGAATATTAAGCATGACTCACCAATAAAGATGTTTTGTGATAATCAAGCGGCGAAGCACATTGCGGCGAATCCCGTATTTCAAGAGCGGACTAAACAAATAGAAGTGGATTGTCACTTTATTAGAAAAAAAAAGTCCAAGCCAAGAAAATCGAGACTATAGAAAGCATTAAATGTTCAATTATTTCACAGCATTCATGTCTAATATGCTAAATAAAGCTAAAATCCAGAATTGAGATCTTACGTAGTTACGTTGTTCTCCCCATCTATTGGAAATTTCGAGAGCGTCTCCCGCATTATGATTGTTAAAATTTTTTTAAAGTCTTTCTCATAAAATCCGACTTCAACTCGATCATTTGGAGAGCAATTCATTATAAATTTAATGGTCGAATTCAAGTCCGATTTTTAGAAAAAAAAAAAAAACAGACTAGCTTGACCAAACTGAATTAAGCTAAACGGGTAAATTGAATAATTATAACACGATGTTTTCATCATGTACAACATCATGTAAGAGCAACAGTAGGCGTCAATGTGCAAGGACAGATTAAAAAAATACAAATGTTTTACCGCATTCCTTGTATTTCTAGCTGTATCACAGTATCACGCAATAAAACAAATTACAATTACAATCCCCAAATTGGGAAATCATCGTTATATAAATCCCCTACCGATCAAGCTCGTAAAAGTTCTCGAACCGTCTGTGTATACTTTCGGTGTACTGCATACACAGTACACAGTCATTTTTTTTTTTTTTTGGAAAATTATTATTATTTTTTAAGTACAGGCTTCTAAAATTGTTTGGGTACGCTCAGATGGGAAAACGAATCCGACTTGTGCAAAGCTCCACCATATCTGCTTTCTGTTTTTGATATTTCAACGTCGTCAGAAAAAGAAAGACAAGATTTGAGAAAGAAAAAAGAAAAGCTGAGTCTAGATTTGTGTAGGCACAGTTTTGCTTTTTTCAGTTTTTCTCTCTTTTTTCAACAAAAAACGAATTATAATATATAGCTAATTATTCGTTTTCTAAAAGAGTGAAGAGATTTCGCCTATAGCCTGATAACTTCATGGATCAAACCATCATATTTAACTTGGTAAGACCGCTTCATAACCTGGTAAGACCGATTAGTTGTACCATCTCCCACTCCCAATCTAGAAACGAAGATCTTGACCAGGTTATTCCTGGATCCGGTGTACCTACACCAAGCTGGCAGTCTCCATCAGCACACTTTTTTTCTTTAATTATGAGAAAAGATAAGCGTCAGAATTTCATTAAATAATAAAAGATAATTACCGAACAGTCACACAACATAATTATATAACAAAATATTTATGTCCACATTTTGTATTTAGTGTAGTTATAAATATTTCTATCACATCTATTGATCAAATCATTCCTGACTTGACAGCTACTGTGTCATTCCTGACTTGACTCTAGCATACGGATTTGATCCGTATGCTGGAGTATACTTTAGCCAATATATATATATTACTGCTGTAAATACATTGTTGCTGTTATTGCTTTTTTTTTTTTTCTTTTTTACTGCTTACAGTGGATGATCGACCTCATGGCTGTTGGCATTAGCCCGAGACATTCAAGTGGTAATTGGAGGATAGTGCTTAATTCATTCATTTGGGTACACATTATACACTTTTTAACTAGCACAACTTTTATCTCTTCGGATTAGTTAATAACTAGAAGGGCTGATATATATATAAAAAAAAAAAACTAGAAGGGCTAATCGATTCGCTCGATATAGAAATTCATATTAAATTAAATTTTATTATGTTTTTATAATTCAATTATATTAAACTTTTACAATTTATTTATGTTTCATATTTGGGTTAAATATGTCAATACTAGTAAGGAAAAATGAGAATGCAGAGAAAAAATTAGAGGGAAAGAAATACAGATAAAATAAATCTCAAATTTAATTATTTTATTTCACTATCTATTACCTACTTGGGATTGCCACTTTCAATTCGCAAGCCAAGGAAAATCAACTTCCAACCATTAATTCTAGCATTTCAGTGCAAACTAGATGGATGGAAAAACATATTCCTCTCTTCGGGAGGTCGTCTCACTTTAGTCAAATTGGTTCTCACGGCACTACCTCTGCATTACATGCAAGTCCTCAAATTACCTCAATGTCTTTTAAAACACTTGGAAGGAATCAGGTGCAGATTCTTTTAGAAAAGGAAAGAAAAATATCTTGGAAGCCACTAGCGGTTAATTGGAAAAATGTTCTCTCCAAAGAAAATGATGGATTGGAAATTATTAATCTTGACGACAGAACCAGGCTCTTCTAACAAACTGGCTTCGGAAACTTCGACATAAGCCACTTTCGATTTGGTCCTCTACAATAAAACTTCTCTTTGGTAACACGTTACTGCTATCCTATAGGACTTCATATGGTTTAGCCAATATCCTTCAACAAGCAACTTTTTCCAATTTCATAGTTGACAGCAATAGTGGTGCTTGGAAATGGACCGCAAATGAAATCTTCTCCACCTTCAGTATGTATCATTGGAAAAATCTCACACACTGGAGTCATTTTGAAGTACTACCCTACTCTTTGGAAAATCAAATCTCTGCCAAGTTAAAATTTTCCTTTGGCTCCTCCTCGACCGACTATTGACATAACAGAATCTCTTAGTTCGAGGTTGGCCTTCCGCTTTTTCATGGCTGGGTTGTGTTAGTGGCCTCTTTGAATCAAGGGACCACATCTTCCTACAATATAAGTTCTAAAAGTTTATATATTCATAAAATTTAATTAGTACTTTTCAAATATACATGCCTTTTATATTCTGTACGGTGCAACAGCTCAAATAAAATAAAAAAATCATAATTGTTAAAAAATTATCCAAAATTATTTGAATATCAAAGTGAGAAAAATTCAAATAATGAAATATATATGAAGTCTATTTTCCATAGAGTTTAAATTGTTTAAATAAAAAATTTCAGATGAAAAATTTATGATCCCATCAAGCAATACTATGAATGAAAACTAATTACTCAGTTCGATTACGTACTGACTAATCAATTTTGGCTGCTGATTAATTATTCGAATCAGCAACATATTTGCTCCAAATATATGTATTATATATGAAGGTTTGATCATATGCAATGACTAGTCCACCGGCTAATCAATTTTGGCGGCCATTATATATATGAGTGGCTTTTTATTTTGAAATATCCAAGAAAGAGAAAAAGTACCATTTGACTAAAGTGCTAATTTTTGTAGCCTATTGCCTACCCTAAATCGATCGTGCATTGACTAATTCTTTTCACTAGCTCAAAGTTGCCGCGAACGTATGAAATTACATACGGTTGCATTAATTGCCCAATCACTGATGCATGCGTTGGTATAGCTAGAGTAATTAAATACTTCTTGCATAGATCTAGTAATGAAAATTATTAAGATTGGTGTGGAGACGACACGATCTTTTTGTTCCTGAAATCTCTTTCATTAATATTGTTTCTCAGTCGACATACTAACTGCTAATTTAAGCACTATATATAGTGTTATTATATATACTCTTATTCCGCTATTTGACACATGTGCTAAATATCAAATTAGGATATCCTAGCATATTTTCAGAGCTACCCATCTGCATTAATTGATTGATAATCTTAATTTTCACTCCGAATAGCACGATATTTACTATTTCATTATTTCAATGGTTGCCGGATGAGTCGATTAAGAGTATATTATTCTTCTGAATCATAGAGAAATAAAAAATTGATTTCAAAAAAAATTTCGATATGTAAATCAAAGTAAGCACTCAGACGGCCGACTATTTGAATCTTAAATATCAAAATTCATAATTATATATAGATTTTTGGCTGAATGGTACGACGACTAACACTATATGATCTATACGTGCAATAATTCACAGTCAATTATGTAATTATATGATCTAATGGATGGACCGCACTCAATTTTGTACGTATACCATGCACTAAGATCACAGTACAAGAAGAATATATGATTTAAGTACAACACCAACTTGGTTCATATATTCCCCTCACCCCATACATATTCAATATATTTTTATTTTATTTTTTGTGATAATTTGTACAGAACAACAACAAAAAAAGTTAAATAGAAAAAAAAAATCCTACTGACCTAGTGTCACTTAGGAAAGAAAATAACACTTACATATTTTTCCTTTTTTTTTCCCGGCCTTTAATTACTGTTAGAAATCGTATCTCTACACAAAGATAACAGAATAACAACAATATGGAGAGAAATTACAGGATTATTACAGGAAGAAAACCACGCAACTGCCTTCCAATTGTACCCTGGCAGTTCCTCTGAACACATGTCCATGCACCAACATACACGGACCGTACACACCTGACCACACAGTATATTAAATTATTCTTTCATTAATTTTTGTCTGTCAATTACTAATGTATTTATTTTTGCTACCATCGATTAAATTATTTTTTTGGATTATACACATATATTTGATATATGTTTTCGGATTTTATGCTACAAGGAAAATGCTCTGTCATTTTGTTTGACACGAGATGACGAACAGAGACATTATCCCGTCTGCTTGGTCAGTGAAACTGGTTTCGTATCAGAATACCAGGGTGCGTCATTCAACGTACGTATTGTTTTAAGGAATCTGTTTTGTGACGCGTGATGCATGCCACCTTACCCACAGTTACAGTATCAAAAGAAAAAGAATGGCAACAGAGCCCCGTGAATCAGAAATAGAGTTAATTTATCTTCTCTCTGAATTCCATAATTCGTTTTACCCTTGGATATTAAGAAAGAAAATTAAAAGGGACCTGTTCTATACCATTCAAATTTCATATCTGCGTGGTGCATAGATATCCTACCGGATATGTCAATTATATTTTACATAAAAGCGAGCGTAAAATTTAAAATATATATTGTTGGCTGGTTATTGTACTATTATATTATAGAGTTTCTAAAATTAAAATTTTTTTTTGTATTTTTTATAGTATATTTACTACAAAATTTATACCTATACGCAACATACACATCTCTTATTACCTGAGTACGCTTCCATTCAAATAAATTAACATAAAAACAATTGAAACTGGGACACATGAAATCTAGCATAGTATACTACGATATATACTTATACCTACGCAGCATAAATCTCTAATTGCGTGAGTACGCATGCATTCAAATAACCATAAAAAATTGAAAGTGGGACCCATGAAACCTAGTATGTAACAACACTGATCCGTTGCGAACTAAGTACAAGCAATTTGAAACATTTCTCTCATCCTTACAAATTCAATTGCTATGGCATCCTTTCTAACTCTGCACTCTTTCTGCCTCTTTTCAATACTAGTTGCTGTCACAGTCACAGCAACTCATTGCGCCAGTACAGAAAAGCCTATGACCCATTTCCGTTTCTACATGCATGATGACTTCACAGGCTACACTGGTACAAAACCAACTGCCATACGGTCGTAACCATGCCGAAATTGTCAATCAATGATACATCACCTCGTACATTCAGTGACGTGGCGGTGTTGAACAATCTTCTGACCAAGGGCCCCAGCCATGAATCTGAACATCTTGGCCGGGCCCAAGGATTTTTGGTGCGAGTGGCAGATGGTGGACTTGTCAATGCTTTGAGTTTACATTTGGTGTTTGATCATGGGACTTTTGCTGGGAGTTCCATATTTATTCAGGGGAGGATTCCATTGAATGAGCCGGTACGAGAGTCGGTGCTGGTCGGTGGTACTGGCCAATTCAGGTTTGCTAGAGGTTATCTAATATCTGAGAACTACGACTATAATCTCGTCACAGGTGGTGTTGTCGAAGTTAACGTCTATGTGATGTAATGCATAGTTAATTAATGTGATATTTTCCTCTCTAGCTTCATATAGCTAGCTAGCTGCGCATGCTGATATATATATTCTTGATTTCATTTCTGGCAGGTAATTATGCTATGAGTAAATAAAGGCTTAGAGAGGATATAGCGATTGCGGTCATCTTGTGATACATTCAAGAGAGCTGGGAATAAGTCTATTTAGCCAAGACAATTACATCAGAAATAAAATTATTTTGAATAAAGCAGTTTGATGTATTGATGATGTTTATGTTTGCCTTAGAGGCATCTGTGTTCGGTTACTCTTTTATATAAGTGTATTCTCAAGAGAGAAAAAAAAAAAAAAAAAAAAAGGTCCATGTTGTTCTTTTTTCCTAATATATCATGCCAAAATCGTTATCTTTTTTTGAAAATTGATTACTGCCATCGCTGCCATCGTGCGTCAGTCAGCGCTCGCTGAGCAGCGCTTTCCCCCCTCTACTCACCCAGCGATTTTTTGTTCATTTCGTTATTATAAGTGTTCACTTTATTGGATACAAATGTTCACTTTGTATTATAATTGTCCATTGTTTTATAAGTGTTCGCTATGTTCACTTTGTATTATAATTGTCCATTCTTTTCTCATTTGTTTTTATTTATTTATTTAATGTTGTTATTATTATTTTGAAGGTAAAGAATCATACCACTAGATCAAAGAATCATTTTTCTTTCATTGTTTTTTTTTTTTTTTTTGAAGGGTAGTTTGCGAAGCAACATTCAATTTCGAAGTTCGTAATGAACGATCTGACTTCTGAATACTTCTTCTCATTCCCCAAAGGTGTCTTGAAGTTGTAAAATATTAATATTAATAAGCAGGTAAACTACCTCTTCATTTATTAGTTGACAGTTTGACCGAAAGTAATGTGACCCGTTTTGTATATTAGTTTTATTTCAATATAATTTGCCCACATGTATTTTATGCTCATTTTTAAAATTAATCCATCTTTGGTTCAATAAAATAAATATTACAATCACTTGTCCTTTCAATAAGCTAACATTGCGCCACCAAGTAATCTATAGTATTAATTAAAACCCGTGGTGTCGCAGTCCGCTTTTTTGTTTTCGCTAGCGACACGCAATGTTTGTTCGTTTGCGCTAAAATATGATCATTATTTTTTCTCCATCTATTCCGCCTCCGCTCCTCTTATCTCCCTTAACTCCTCTCTCTTTGCCTCCTCCGTCAATCTTCCGCACCTCCCTTTTCACACGCTTCTTGCCAGTTGCCACCTCCTCCTCATCCTCTGTCGATCCCCCTCCACCTCCTTCCGAATTCTTCACATCTATTTTCTGCCGAATTCGCGCCACCCCAACCCAACATCCTCGATGGATTCTTCGTCGGAACCTCACCTCCTCAGGTCTGCCCCACGGCCTCCTGTGCTGCACCTCTACGAAGTCTACCCCTTCCGACCCTGCCACACCCCCAGCCTCCTTCGCACCCCCTCCTCCTCCTTTGCCAACGCGCCCACCTCCTCCGAACGCTCCGCCTCTTCTTCTCCGCCAAATCCGCGGCACCACAAAACCCTCTGCCAAAATCCGCCCCTTGACAGACTACTGCCGGGGGTTTTGCTCCGGTGAGGCACGTGCGGCAGATCCCTAACAGTGGACACATCGCCACCGCTTTCTATCCGTTAGGTTGGGAATGTACGTGAAGGGACATCAGGGAGATGGAAAAGCTCTGGGTTGTACCACTTTTTCTTTTCTACCAATTCTGATTTGTCTTGATCTTTTTTATCTTTTCTACCAATTTCCAAGATAAACAAAATAAATTCATGCTGCTGTTTCAAATTAAATCTAGACCAACTCTAATTTAGTTTGCATTTTTTTTAATATTTCAATTTCAAAATTTTTCCAAGACAAAGGATATGTGTCCCTGGTTTTTTTTTTAATTTGCTTTTTAACTTAGGAACCCTTGAATACTAGCTATTGACCGGACATGTACTCTACTGGGCTGATGTTGCGGCTGCTACAAACGCATCTTGCTAACTTTGGATATTTGATGTTTCAACAATATCTTTTCACGAGAGAAGGTACGAGTATCACAATAACCTAATTTTTTTTTCTATTTGGGAATGAGAATTAAAGTAATCATTATATACAAGTGTCAAATTCCATTATGATATGTTTTCAAATAATTAACAATTGGGCTTGATCACTTCATGAAGTTCTTTGTGTGCCTCACATGGTTTGAACTTACAATTTTTGTTTAAAATGAGAAGTAACAATATACTGGTATTACTGGAAGAACAAACATGTTAGAAGATAGAACATTGAGTACCGAAGTTTCTACTGTTTTGAATTAAAAGAACACAAATTTATCCCAAAAAATGGGTCTGGTCCTGATCTGCCATCAATAAAAGCTTGCTAGGTTAGCTTTAGGAAATTAGTGTTTGTGAATCATGCAATCAAAGGCGAAGTATTCACATGATAATATTCAAAATCAGATAAAAATTTATTTTTCCTGGCATTGATCTGAATCAGCAAGTTATATTTTTCCTATTTTCACTTTTGGGTCTGTACTGGTTGGGCACCAATGGTAAAATGTGTAGTTTGGTGATGGAAAAGGAAAAATATTGAATATGGAAAGTGTGTACTGGTTAGAATTTTTACTATTTCATTATTTTAAATTTCCATGTGCTCTGACATGAGGAGGTAGCTTTTTTCACAAATTCAAAAGAAAAATATTATATTACAAATGGAAAAAGAAAAAATATTAGGGGAAAAAAAACAAGAAGCAACATTCCATGTAGTGTTTTCATTTTCCTGCTATATACACGTTTATATAGGTATGAAACATTGTTTTTCATGATTGCCTATCGATTGTACTTAGAAAAATTGAAAATGTGCTTCACTTGATGATGTAAGTTTGCAACTCAAGTGTCAGTTTAGCTGAGAGTCTATGAGCATGATTGTCTTGACCGCCAGTAAAGATGTAAGTTTTCTTTCCTTCATAGCCATCAATAGCTACACAACAATCAACAAAATGTCATTTCAGTTGTCCTGGTATTTATTTTCTTTTAGAATAAAGCTAGTACCAGCCAAGCGTGCCTCAAGCACATCAGCAAGACTACATGCAAGTCTTTGGGTTCCATTACCAATAGGAGAGGCATGCTTCCTTATATTTTTAAATTTGATAAAGTGGTTGTGATGAAGAGAGGTTAAGCCATCCATAAACTTTAATTTGATAAAATTAGTAAATTGGGAATGAGAATCGCCAGTAAAAGGTAGCTTTTTTTACTGAACAGGATACTGGACTGGTATGAAGGTTAAGCCTTAAAAACTATCTGACATCAATTATAAGAATAATTTTAAGAAAAAGGAGTTATTCATGGTTGGTACCATTTGGCACTGGCTAGGATTTTCAGAATCAACATAGCAGTCCCAAGTAGCAATAGGAATAGAATAAATGAATTATGGACTAATGGTATTATGGAAATTTGACTAATAAAAAGAACTCACTCTAATATTGAGGTATAGGACAACCAAACGATGGTTTCTTTAATCAATCAAGATGAGTTTCTTAGAAGTTCTCAAACAGCCACGTCTATTGAGTAGTATACTGAGAGTGATGACTTTATGAATCAGAATGTGACATTCAAATGCTTCTTATAAATAATTACAAAGTAGTTGATACATTTAGTTTATTTTTTTGTGAAAATGAATCTAGCTGACTTGATACCACTTTTTGGTGTAGGTTATGGAACTGATCATAAATTATGGAAGGATTACTGAATATGTACTTTTGAAAGGTACATGACCTGAACTATCCATTTATTTGTATTGGATTATCCTATGATTTGTATATTCTTTTCATATAAATAAAATTATATAAATAGTTTTCTTATTTGGCCAATGTAATGTACAGATTGAATTACCAAGTTTGTAGATATTTATTTTGGAGAACTTGGATGCTGATTAAAAATTGATATATTACTTCTATCATGTTTATCAATGGTTGTTCTTTCAACCTGCACCTAATAAGTAGATCTACGAACGGTATCAGTTTTCTTATCTGGATGAGATGGAAGGCTCTATGCTACTTTATTTTTATATGCATGAATGTTTTTATCTTAAAATAATATATGCAGTGATTGGCAACACAATGAGATCACTTAAAAGATCCTGTAATGCATTTGTGAGATTTGTCTTCATTTTGCTATTTGACGTTTCATATTTGTTGGAATTTGATTGTGCTATACTTCTAGAAAATTAAGTTATGCATCTGGACAAATATCAGAGTGGCGAATGGTCACATGAGGCCAACAATACAAAAATAAAATGTTTGGATATTCTCTTCAAAAAAAATCAATTTTCCAGATTAACTAATCCATCAAGGAATAAAAATATATATACAACGACGCTATGCCTAGCCTAAACATGCGTATTTTTCTGTTGATTTATTCAAAAACTAAAAATTTTATCTCGTTTTTTGCCTGAAGGAATGGCTAGGTTTATGAATATCGATCAAATGTATGGTTGCTCTATTTGGGTTTCTTCAATTACTTATATGTTTTTTAAGCTAAAGTAGCTAATGTATGATGCTTATGCACTTAATTTTTTACAGCTCATGTGAAAAGAAAAATTATGGTATTTTATCTTTGCACTTATATGTCTGTCGCACACAATTTAGACTAAATGACAAATTATTAATGGTTCTTAAAATTGAAATATAAAAAATCCGCTAACCGCGGCGAAGCCGCGCTTCCCCACCTAGTTATATTAAACTTCTTTGGCGCAAAAACAATTATTGGATTTTTTCGATACAAAAAATATTGGTTTTTTTAATTAGTATGGTCTAACGCAGTTAGTGATTAACTCTCTCTTTCGAAAAACGCAAGCTCAGGATCTAATTGGGGTTGTAGCAGAGCGACCTCATATCCTTTTATCACAAAAAAAAAAAAAAAATTCATTCTATTTTGAAGTAATAATTAGTGGTACTTACCTTAATGTATATTTTCATTTAATCCGTCGAAGTTAATTATATATTTTCGACTGATAATTATAAATTTTACTAGTTACCGAATTAGCTTTATTCATAAAAGTACAACTCTTAGATAAAAAGTACAAAAAATAAAGAACTTCAACATGGAGGTAGGTGAAGTTCACTAATGATTTTGTTCTTGTTTTAGGCCACCAAATTTGAAAGAAAGAGAAGATCAGACATGGACCAAATACCAATAGTACTCTTGTGTGCTAACTCAGCTAGCAAATTTGGGCTTTTTATCCACTTTATTTGCTGAAAAAATAAAAAATAATATTAAAAAATTCACGACTTAAGAAAATAATACTAAAATAATCAAAATTATATAAATTGTATCATAATATCGTTCTTTGAAAGAATAAGACTAGTATCGTTCTTTCAAAGAATGATACTAGCTAGTAATATTTGTAATATTTTTAATATTTTGAATTATTTTTTTATGTAATTTTAATATTTGTATGGTTTGGTATTGTTGATGTTCAAAAGTATCATTAATTTGGTCCGAATAATGGTCAATTCGGACCGAACGGGAAAGGCAAACTAGACCAGAGAAATGAATTCGGTCCAAATTAATGTGATTTGGTCCGAATTGAAGCACGCCAGAGTATATTTGGCAAGTTAATTATGGAATCTTGTCAAATCCTTCTATGTTTGAAGGCTGCTCATTGTTTGGGTGTATTTCCACAATTGGAGGATCTGATTCAAGTCAGAAGAGAAAGGAATATGAAGAATATAGGAAGAAATTATGGGAATTAATTTTATTTCCAAAAAGGCATGTTGCATTATGTAATTATTGGCTATTTCTTCTTCTTTCTTCCTCATTGTAATTGGATTAATTGAAAATCAATAAAGAAAAATATGTGTGTGAGTGTGGAGGACGTGGGCACCGAATTGGTGCTGAAACTCGTTAAATTCTTGTGTTCTTGTGTGTTATTTTTCATTGTGTCAAATTGTTTCAGTTGATATGTATTATTCTTATTAATTTATATTATTTTATTTTTACAACATTTTGTATATATATATATATATATATATATATATATTTGGCACCATACTTTATTTTTCTACCATAAAAGTAATAATTTTTTTTTAAAATATAAATTATAAATATTTATTATAAAAAATTTGAAATATAATCTACATAATATTTAAGTATATTGAAAATTTTTATACATATTTATGTATATGCTATATATATAGGGAAAGTTTAATATGTACCATAGTGCATAGGACTTTCTATGCACCGTGGACTTTTTCAGGGGTATTTTTGTAAATTGATAAATCTAATTTAACCAATCTAATCTACATATTTAAATCTCATAGCAAACCAAATTTTACAATTTTTGAGATTTTATTACTATTTTTTTGAATTTTTTAAAACATGCTATTATTAGAAACAAACTACTATTTATAATATTCCACAAATGGCAGGTTTTAAAAAATTCGAAAAAAATAGTAATAAAATTTCAAAAATAGTAAAATTTGGTTTGCTATGTGTCACACCCCGAAGGAAGTGAGAGTGAAATAAGTTCACTCACAACTGTTTATTCCATTTTCTTGATTTTGGTTCCCAGCAATCTTTCTCGTAACACATAGTTATACAAAACCAACATATAATACATTATTGATTGGCAAGCTAGAGCAATATTACAAGTTTACTATAGTCGGGTTATTTATCCTACCTACCTTTTTGCCAGTATTTATTATACAAAAGACTATCAAACCACCAGCTACACTACCCGACTATTTCATATCTTACAAGTTTTATCTCATACAGGCACAACACACAGTTTACAAACAACAGCACACACATACAAATGATCACTCCTCACGCTTCCTCTTACGCGAGGGGAACAGTTCTTGTTCCGGCACTATGCCGTCACCAGGGCTATCACCGCCTGGAAACTCAAGATAAAGGTATGCAAAGACCTCTGGAAGGTCTTCCATACTGAGTAGGATGGTTGCATCACAATTCAAACTTGGGATATTTACACCTAACTTTAAGAAAGAGCACTCAATTGTCGCAATCGCTCGGGGACGTACTAGCCTACGCCTTTCCTAGAACCCCCACCATTGAGGCACATACAAAAACAAACGCGAAAGTGAGATAAAAATCTCAATGCGAATTTTTAGTTCCAGTATGCGACACTTTATACAATCTATTTCAAATAGAATTTAAAATATAAATAGCAGGAAACAGATTCAGGATCGTACCGAAGGTACTAAACGAAACGGTCCAATCACAGGCATGCTGCAATATGAAAAAGTGCAATAGAGCAAATCAAGCATACATAGTTCACAAAATAATAACTTTGTCACTCAAGTTCTCAAGGCCCACAGAAACAGAGAGAACTTTTCCCATAATCCATTGGTTATTTTACTATATGGCACAGAACAAGCAAGGGGAATACCCAGAAATAATAGCGCTAATATCCTGGCCGAGTTGGTGGCCAAACCAAACATCAAAGAGTGAGGTATAAAACAAATAGTATGCTTATCCAGACTGAGTATGAATGGTTGATGTCAAGTCTTTTATGAGATAGAATTATAATTCCATTGAAACCATTCCAGTCCTTTTTTAGTATGATTGATCGAGTTGATAATTAAATGACTATCTGCATCAGACTTTAACAGGTTCAACAATGAAATTTGAGATATCTGGGGCTCGAGTTAACTATATGCACAAAATAATGCAATATCAAGAAATAATACAACATGCTATGCATGAATGTAAAATTTACCGACTTTCCAGATTCTAATAAAGTAGTCACATAAATTTCGCACCTTCACTGGTCTTGAGCCCTCTCCGGATCAGTCCCTATTTATAGATAATAGATCAAGTACCGTTACATAAGAGTTTAACGGTTCTAATCAATCTGGTCGATACTCGTTTTTAACCAAATTGGTAACTAACTGTACAAGCTCTTTTGTTTGGTTCCAAGTCTTAAATTAATTAAGTAATTATCTTAACTAAATTTTATTTAGTTACTTGCCCAATCGTTCTAATTACATTTCCTAATTATCAGAATCATAAAACAAGAATCATACAAAACAAACAAGAGTAGGAAATAGTAATTAAACTTTACAACAGAAAATTTATTACAACAAGAATTATAGATCAAGAAATCAGTAAACAAGAAATTATTATTATTTTGCGGGATCAGAAAGTCTGAATAATTTGCCACAGTATCCGTTCTTAAAAATGTCAGACTATATCTCATCATTTCCTTAAAAGCCCATTATCGAATAATTAGACTAATGAAAAGGGTCCAAGTTTTTTAGTCTAATATCAAGCTCAACAGAATCCGTTAATCAAATTCGAAAGCTTAAAAGCTTAATTAATAGCAAAGCCCACAATTAGTTTTCTAAATTTCAGCCCACATAAAATTTCAGCCCAATATCATTTTCTCCTTCCTTTCTCTTAGCCTACAACAATTTCAGCGATAGTCCACAAGAGTACGGCCCAGTTTCGGCCCAACATCACAACTGACTTAACCCAGTCGACTGAATTAAGTCGTAACGGGTCCGTAACTTTCAATCGGATCCAACTCAATAATCCGACCAGCTAGGTCTAGAATTTCTCATATAAACCCACAGAAATTATAAACTCTTCTCTTTTACACTTAAGCCCACAAAACTTATTGGGTTTGTTTGGATGAGCCTTGAATAAGGAATAAGAATAAGGAATTTCGGTATGCGTGCTTGTCCAAATTTCTTATTCTTATACCATGATTTTGTTAGTATAAGAATAAGGGCCCAAATTCCTTATTCTTGTGTTGTTTGGGTTGCACAAGAATAAGGAATTTGATCCTTATTCTTATCCAAAACCTTATTCTTCACCATCCAAACAAACCAATTAAGACTTGCCTATGTTACAAATAGACCCTCAGAAAATTATGCTTAAGCCCAAAACTTTTATTCTTCTTTACGAAAATATCCCTGTATTTCGAAAGCATGTACCAGAGTGGTACCAACTCCTCTGTCAAGTATCAAACCACTATATAGCCTATAAAACATGTCAAATAATGCTACTAATACATCAATATGCCTTACTAATATGCTATAAATGCAGATTTACACATATCATGCTATTAAGTTCATTTTAACCTAATAATTCATCACAAAAACCACTGTTACTTGATGAAAATCACCACTGTCATTAAAGCATATGCAGAAATTAGTACAACTCTAATAACCAATCTATAAAATCTTTGTAATATACTTAATCCTATAATTTAAAAATCCAGTTTCTGAAATACCACCAATATTCTATAAATCCACTCAAAATGCTTTTTAACCAATTCTCAATTGAAATAACAGTTCTATCATAACTTTATCCATTTGAACTTAAGCACTTAGCCAACAGAACCAAATACAAACCTTTTTAATGCACAATTCATAGCACTATACTTATCTACAAATATCATGTACTTATACCTATTCATAACTCAAAAATATGCCTAAAACTCAAGGCAAATGAACATGTAAACCACCGACCAGTACAAAACATGCTAAAATCTTCTTGTTACGCCAGTATATGCATTTATCCATCAAATCAAATACTAAAGCTTTTCTGTTATATCAAAATCAAGCTTTTAAATTTCGTTTTTTTTAGTATGACGATCCAGAGTTGATTTAACGGTGCGGCATTTTTTCGGTGAAAAAACAGCGAAAAAAGGGTGTGTATATGTGAACATCTGTGTCAAACTCATATGTATTCTTGTGTGCAGTACTACAGTACAAGTTGGAATTCTATATATATTTTTTTTAATGTGCTAATAATCTAATATCTAATTATTGCAGAGGGCATATGTACGATTGGTACTGGTACATAGAGAGAATTGTTTTGGTACACAAGGCATAGAGAGGCAGTGGTTGTGTGGTATACATATTCTAGACTATAGTCTATAATACATTAATACTATAATATAATATTGTATAAAGTCTCTCCTTCTCCGTTTTTTCTCCGCAAAAACGAAATTTTTTTGCCGAAATAACGGCGTTATTTCGGAAATGACGCGTTACGCATTTTTTTTATTTTAAACTGTAACGTTGGTGCGTTTTTGTCCGGAAATCCGAAATTTCTGAAATAACGCCGTTATTTCGGCAAAATTTAAAAGCTTGATCAAAATATACACAATTTCACTTCTTTCTTAATAAAATATGGTTTCAACTATGCTTTACAGAAAAATTATATGAATATGCATACTCACAATGCATACTGCCTGCACATGATACATTCATATGTCATGAAAATGCATTCATCTTACTAGCATATACACACACAAGTTTCTAAGTTCCTCAATTAACTCACTAATAAGACATTCTAGCCTTAGTTTCATTAGACATCAAAGAATAATTATAAATCCTTCACATAAGCATATCAGACAAAACATATCCATCCATATTGATTTCTGACCATAATTAGCAGGTCAATTAGCCTCTAATTCTATGAGTATCACTAGAACGAGCCTTGTCCAAACAGATTTCCATCAAAATTTCCTTAGCTTACTGTTACTATAAATTAAATAGGAACAAAGGTTATACCTTGAGCTGAATCCCTCACAAATCTCCTCAGGAACTCGAGTATCAACAGAGCCAAAATCAAAGTCAGGCTAATAAGAAACAGACTCAATTCCATACACCTATGGCTTAATCACAAAAGAACCAAATCGATATCAATTTCTCATAATTAAATTGATATTAAAAATCATTAATTTAGGAGAGACCACAATTACTTTCTCCACTGTCTCGATCAAATCCGCAACTATCTCTTCTAATTTCTCCCAAATTACAACCCTAATCTCGGCCCTTTTTATAAAGAAATTACCTTAACTGAGAAGAGGAGAAGGGAAAGGGGAATACTCAGACAACGGATGAGGATTGACCACGTCGTCTCCCTCATTCAATGCCTGACAGAGTTCCTTGAGTAAGGAGAGAGGGACAAGCTCAGCTCGTGCACACACGAGGAGAAAGGAGGAGGTGTCGCAAGCCTAGAAACCAACTCAACACAGCCGCCACTACAAACCACTCACAGGACGACACCATCGCACCAGCAGGTGCCCAAGAGGGAGGTTCCCTCGAGGTGAAAGAGAGGAAGAGAGAGCGGACAGATCGGCGAGACAGAAGAGAGGGGCGAGTGTCTCTCTTTCTGTTTCGTCGTTTATATTAAATGGACTCCGGATCTTATGTGGCATAACAGTGTGGCTAGGCTACTAATATAATTCTGACAAGCTAATTTGTAAATTAGCTATTTCACTAATTCATCTAATTAAATCTTTCTAGAAGTCAGATTAGCGTGGCAATTATTCAGAAAAATTCTAGAAATCATACAGAGCATTTTCATATCCATTAATCGAAAATTCCCACAAATTTTACTGATAAAATTATTTATTTTATTTAATTTCTTGATCATATAATTCATGCAATCTTATAATTTTAGTTTTATTATTGAGACTTGGTTTACCATACAACAGTCAGTGATGTTACACTATGAGATTTCAATATGTAGATTAGATTGGTTAAATTAGTTTTGTCAATTTACAAAAATACCTCTGAAAAAGTCCGTGGTGCATAGAAAACCCTATGCACTATAGTGCATATTAAACTTTATATATATTCTCCATCTCCTCTAATCTCTTCTTATCTCTTCTTATCTCCTCTCCTCTCATCTCATCTCCTCTCCTCTATTCTCCACTTATCTCATCTCATATTATCTTATATATTCTCATCTCATCTCATCTCTCATCTTATATGTTGTTAGGAACTAATTCCATGTGCCATTTTAAATTTTTTTGTTAATAATTAACAAGTAATTAACAAGCACAATTATAGATCTAGTCATTTAAGCAATTTTCACATCACGAGAAAGGAAGAATTGATTACCTCTTCTAATCTCATAATTAAAAGGTTAATCCTTATCTTTTGGAATCGGTGGCGTGCTCTCCAACTTCGCTACGCCCTCCGGTCGCCTCGAGTCCACCTAGAAAATTAACCAAAGTCAATAAACAAGTGCTAGCTTGTTTTGAGACGATAGCTAATTCCCTTTGAATTTCTTCGTACGATTAACTGTTTAACTGGAAGAAAAATCGCTCAACGCATGAGCTAAGAGAGTAATTAAGAGCTTAAAAATGGAGAAACAAATTTTCTGCACTGTAAACAGTACCGTGAACAGTGACGGCCAAGGAGGGAAGAGAGAGAAGGTGGAAAATTAGGGTTTTTCTTTCTCCAAAAATGTTCCTTTTTATAGACCAACAATTCTCCTAACAAGTTGTAACAAATTACAACTATGCCATCCATATGGCTGCCCATAAAATGGGCCTAAATGGGCTCCATCAAATGTTTAATTTGTCCTCTAATTCAATTAATTAGTGGCCCAATTAATTGCTCTCAAGTTGGACCTTTAATTTACCAATTAAATAAAGACCCGTTAGCTCAAATTAATTATTTTAATTAATTCGTGTTGAACAAAATTAATTATTAACTTATTAATAATTATTTTTGGGATTAGCAAATGTATTAATTTATTTTTATATGATCCATTTGATTTAATTAATTATAACGGTTCGCAACGGTATATAATTAATTAATCAACCCATCATATTTCCACAGTACCAACTGCTGCGAATAAATAAATAATGCACGTGTGGTCAAAGTCCTATTTGTGTGATCCTTTGAGGATTTATGTTATGTTAGTCATGGAAAATAAATCATCATTTATTTTCAATAATCATAAGCGGTATCTAGCAACACGTTATGATTCCTAATTCGCATAAATAAATATTGTACAACTACAGCACTTCAATCCTGCATAAGAAATGAGTATCTTATTGTTTTTTATTCTTATGTCACATGATATCCTTGTATAATCCAAGATAGGAGTGTATCATTTTGCAGATTATACGTTTCTTGATCTAGAGATGATTGCACAAGTTGCTAGCAAGCAATCCATCTCCATCAAAGGGCCCAGTAAATATCATCACTCACTAGGTGAACTAATGAGGGACATACGGTTGTCTTGATGAACAGTTTTTCCCCGCACAATTTAAGAGAACATAAATAAAGTCCGTATAGCAGCCCTTATCAGGAATCAATGTTAGACGATATTTATAGAACCTATCTTCATGTAGAAAAACTGAACCATCTCAAACTCAGAATCAAACACGTATGAAATAAATAATGACACATAACACAATCCATATATTTATTTCATTGGGTCATGTCCTGTACTATGTTCCAGTAACATATACATATACAATTAAGTTAGCAACTCCTTACTTATGATTTGTAGAACTTAATCATCACTTAACTTGTATACTAGTCTTATCTAATAATTAATGTTCCTTGTTAATTATTAAGACTATGGACAGTTTCGATTTATTATTGTCATTTACTCATAAATGAACCACAGTGATCCACAATTCAGATCCTCAACCTGAATGAACTGTCAATAAATAAATCGAGGAACAAATGATCAAATATCATCAATAACATAAACTAATATAATATTCATCAACTGATTGGCTTCTAGGATATATCTCCAACATATGTATCTCTCATCTCTTTTATGTTATATATGTTGGAGTTATGTCCTAAAAGTCAATATTTTAGTGACTTAATTTTAGTTTATGTTATTGATGATATTTTATCATTTGTTCCTAAAGTTTATTATTGACAGATCATTCAGGTTGAGGATCTGAATTGTAGATCTCTATAGATCATTCATTAGAATGACAATAATAAATCTAAATCATCCATAATCTTGATAATTAACAAGAAACATTAATTATCATAAAAGATTAGTATGCAAGTTAAGTGATGATTAAGTTCTACAAATCATAGGTAAGGAGTTACCAACTTAATTGCATATGTATATGTTATTGGAACATAGCAGAGGATTTGACCCAATGAAATAAATATATGAATTTTGTTATGTGTCATTATTTATTTCATATGAGTTTGATTCTGAGTTTGAGATTGTTCAACTTTTCCACATGAGAATAGGTTCTATAAATATCGTCTAACGTTGATTCCTAATAAGGGTTGTTATACGGACTTTATTTATGTTCTCTTGAATTGTGCGGGAAAAAGTTGTTCATCAAGACAACCGTATGTCCCTCATTAGTATACCTAGAGAGTGATGATATCTATTGGACCCCTTGATGGAGTTGGATTGTTTGGCAAACTTGTACAATCAACTCTAGATCAAGAAATATATAATCTACAAGAATGACACATTCTTATCTTAGATTATACGGTGATATCATGTGACATAAGAATCAAAACAAGAAAATACTTTATTTCTTATGCAGGATTGAAATACTGTAATTGTACAGTATTTATTTATGTTAATTGGGAATCATAACTTGTTGCTAGATACCGCTTATGATTATTAAAAATAAATAACGATTTAATTTTCATGGTCAACATGACATAAATCCTCGAGGGCCACACAAATAAAGCTTTAACCAAATAGTGCATTATTTGATTTATTTGCATTGGAGAATGCAAAATATGATAAGTTGATTAATTAATTATATACAATTGCGAACCGTTATAATTAATTATATCAAAGAGATCATATGAAAAATAAAATAATGCATATGCTAATCCTAAAATAATTATGAATAAGTTGATAATTAATTTTGTTAAATTTACTTTAATATAATTGTATGAATTATATTAAGTATATAGGCTTTAATTTATTTAGCCTAAATGAGTCCAAAATGAAAGCAAGCAAGTAGGCCATTAATTATAGAATTAACGTGCATTAATAAAGAGAAGTGGTGGCCCAACCAAGCCCATCTCTAGGCCGGCCTTAGAGGGGCAAATTGGTCCATGAAAGTTGGTGGAGAGTGATCTATATAAGGATCACATGGAGAGGTTTACCTAACCGTAACTCTTTTTCCCTCCATCCTCCTCTAGCCGCCACCTTCATCCTTGGAGAAAAATTATTTCTCTCCATTGGAGCTCTCAAACTTGCTTCTATTAAGGTGCTCATGTGTTGAACTTAGATTTTCCATAAATTAATTGATGAATTAATTGAAGAAAATATAAGGATTAGCTTTTTCCTCTTGTTTGCTAGCACAAACATGGAGGATTTGGGTAAGGCTTTTGGTGAACCTAAGAACTATAAGGAGGAGGTGATGGAGAGCACGCCATCGATTCCAAATGAGATGGTCGAGTCTTCTTGTTAGGATACAAGAAGAGGTAAAAGCTATTCTCTCTATCTCTTGCACTAAATTTGGTCATTCTACTAAATCATATTTGTTGGATTAAACAATTAACTCTCGATTTGCCGATTTGTAAAAGAACACCAAACCTATCAACTAACGCTTCAATTTAGTGGATTTTTAGTGTTCTATTTGAAGAATGGCTTGAAGCAAGTGTAGCACAAGTTTGGGAGCATCAAGAGACTTCATTAGGCTAGCTAGAGTCATTAGTTTAGGTATTTTTAATCCCTAAACTAATCTCAATCACTTTGCTGTTAAAATGCTCAGTTTTTCTGTCAAACGTCATACAATGCCATTTGGCGTTACACAACGCTGAGAAAATTCAGACTGAAATAGCAAAATCTCTGACAAGTGTGAAGCAGCGTCACACAACGCTCACTGGCGTTGGATAATGCTGCATCACAGAGTTGTATAACGCTCAGTAGCGTTGTACAACGAGAGATTGAGAGATCTTGGAACTTAGTATGTTCCTCTTGTCAGAACGTTAGGCAACGACCTGTAACGTTACACAATGTTGCTGTCCACCATTGTGTAACGCAAAATCAGCGTCGTATGACGAACTGTTGAGTTTGTCAGAGCATATCTCACATGTCTACTAGATCGTTGTGTAACGCCTTCTAGCGTTTCACAATGCTCTGACATGTTCTAATGGAACTGTCGGAGTATCCTTTGGCTGTATACTCTAATCGTTGTGCAACGATACAGAACATTGCACAACGTTCTGACAAATGTCAACGGTAATATGAAATAGCCGTTTGAAATTTCAACTGTCATATTGAACGTTGTACAACACTACATAGCATCAGGCAACGTTGGAGAGAAAATCTGACTGTTTTGGAGCTGTTGACGCCCTTTATATATACCAGCCCATTTGGGACTAATTTTATACTTTTGAAACCTTTCAAAATCCCTCTCTTTTGGCTCCAAACAACTAGAACTCATTCTCTCTTGTTATTGAGTATTTCTCTTGCAAAATCATTGAGATTAGAGTGCATCAACCAAATCCATAGTTGCATTAGCTAGATTATTGAGTGATTTGGTTGAAAGCCTTAATCCTTTGTGTTATTTGGTGATTAGTTAGAGGTTAGGCCGATCTGCCTCGGGTTTCTTGTGACGGGGTGATTCGGTTCGCATTTGTAGACACGTTCATTATGGAATAGAACAGAGCACGTCCCTTTTCGTGGTTGCGAAACTCCCGGAGACGTACGACTAAGGCTAGCCTTTCCTAGCGGGTCGGAACTCCGTACTCACATCGCGTGTCAATTCTCTCTCTCTCTCTCTCTCTCTTTTCTATTTACTTGTTGTTAATTGCTTGTTTGTGCATTGGTTGAGTGATTTGTTGAATTGAACTAAGAATTAACCAAACCGGTTTAGGAAACCAAAATTGTGCCTATTCACCCCCCTCTAGACCTTAAAATTAGGGACAACACCCTTATTAGTTCATTGTTTAATTGATTTAAATGTGATTTAAAATTGTAAACAAGGGCTAAATAAGTTCCTTCAATATATACAAGCCTATCTTTCTTTTATCTTTTAATATGCTCAAATTTTTTTTCCATTTTTAATAATCATCTCAATATCTATACTCTCTTCTCTTATCTTGTAACTATTTTTATGTTGATCAAAAACTAATTATAGTAGTTTCAATATTATTTTTAGATTAAAAAACTCTCAAAGTGAATTTCGGACGTTCAGAGAGCGTTATTTTGGTCCTGAAAATGGTTGTTACGGGGTTAACCCTGATAAACCCTATAGATCTCCACGCAAGCTTTCCGGATTAGGATCATTTGTCCCAAGCGGACGTTTATATCAAAAGTTATGGTTGTTTGAAACTCTAATGTTCAAAAATATGTTGTATTTTATTTTTCTGTTATTTTTTTGTGATATATTTTAATTTAATTTTTTATAATTATTATTTATAATTAATACATTTAATATGTTTAAATGTTGGCAAATTCTGCCATGCGACCTTTTATTATTTATTGACCATTCATTTAGTATTAATCCAACGACTCATGTGCTACGAAACATCTCCGTTTGCGAAAATGATGTCCGAATAGTTTAACAGAATATTTTAGAGAAAGAGCAAATTAGTCAATTTACAACAATCCAACTCTTTCCAATTGAGCACATCTTCGTTCCATCTACCAAATCGTCAAAGCACCAAGGCGACTACCATCTCTACTCTAGACCTCGCCTCTCATGTGTGACCAATCTACCGAGTCTTTTGCATGGATATTCACAAAGTTTGTAGAGGCAAATTGTGCAAAAGACCCATAACCGTATTTACGGATCAAGATCCTGCAATAAGAAAGGCTTGAGGGCAAGTATTGCCGGATACAAAGCATGTATTATGTGTTTGGCATATGAAAAATGCTCAAAAAAAGTTGTCTAAATACAACAAGAAGAAAGACAATGATATTGGTTTAATGGTAGAGTTTTGTAAATGTATGTTTAAGTACGAGGTGGAAGAAGAGTTTGAAAAAACCTTTCAAGAACTACCGGAAAAGATGGACGAGAAAGACAAGAGATGGATAAATTTCATCTATGATTGTAAAAAAAGTGGGCATATTGTTTTATGAAGGATGCTTACACTCTAGGGATTCGTAGCACACAATCTAGTGAGAGTATTAACTCGGATTTAAGGACTATTTAAGTTGTAAGATGAATGTAAACCGGTTTATGAAGCACTTTGATAGGGTTGTTGATCCAAAGCGTGAGAAAAAGATCAAATCCGAGAATGACATGACAAGAAAAAAACCTAGAGTTAGGTACATTATTCCAATTCTTTGTGAAGCCGGAACATTGTATACACCCAACATCTTTGTGTTATTTCAAAAGGAGTGTGAGTTATCCGGTTCGGCGTACATGGAATCCGTAGATGGTAATACATAGACGGTGGGTATGTATAACATTAGTGGTGAAGAATCCCCCAAGAGTAGACAAGTTGTTTGGAATCGCGATGACCAAAGCATTGCGTGTTCTTGCAAAAAGTTTGAGAGAGTGGGAATTTTGTGTTGTCATGCAATAAAAGTGTTGGATAGAGAAGACATTAAGAATATATCTCTGAGGTACATTCTTAAACATTGGACGCAAGATGCAAATGATGAGATTGTTGTGGATAGAAAAGGAAGAGTTGTCATTGAGGATGCTATGTTGGAAGTTAGAAACCGTCATGCACAATTGATGCGTGAGCTAGCACCAATATCCGGTATGGTGACCCATGATGAAGGTAAAACTCAATTTGTGCTCAATAGATTGTTTTCCCTTCGAGAGCAAGTGGAAGAGAGATATGGAATTCTATCCAAAAGAACCAATGATTGTGGTGAAGACAACTCAATTAGCCAACCCGAAAATTCACTCCACCTAAAGAAAAAATATGGTGACAATCGTTCAAAACGAAGAAAACCTTGGAACGAGAACTTGTCGAGAAGAAAGAAGGGCAATGGTCGAAGTATCTTAGATAGCCAACCTTTGATAAGGTAAGTTATTTGAGACTTAATTTCGGCATTTGGATAAATTTTGAATTTATTAATATGTATGTTTTTATCCAATGTTTATATTTTAATTATAGGCCAAGTGCTAATTCGTCACAAGATATATCGGAGAAGAACTTTGGTTGCAATGATAACCTTGAAACCATACAATAAGTGCATTAAAATATCTCAACTCTTTATTTATTTTTTTTTTTTGGAAATGCATGCTGGCTTTATGCACTGCACTTATTACCAGTCGTATTTAATTTCTTGTCAGCGACATACTAAAGTATGGCATTTTTGACATCCAAAAGTGAGGCACCGTAATTCTTATCTAAAAACATATATAATTTTGAGGATATTTTGATATATCATTCAAAATGCCAACTGAGGTTTTTGATGGCATGGTATTACTATAGTGCTACTGATAGAAACCTATGGGTCTCGTTCACTGGCCTTATTCAAAAATCAAAAAGTCTCGTTCTCAAACTACTTTTCATAAGAGCTATCTTCTACTTGGTAGTTCGGGATATGTAAACTACATGGTCAAAGGTGTACCAAACAGCCCCCAAAAAAATATTATCCGATGGCATCTCTATCACTACTTAGGTATAGTACCAGGTCAGCACCATACTGGCTGGTAACCAAATTACCAGAAACCGTTACTGGTACAGACCTGGGTGGTAACCAATTCATTATCCTAATTGCATTGCTTTTTTTTTTTTTGCAGTATTTTGTCAAATATAGAAGACTAGACAAGATTTAGAGGAATTTCTTATTTTGGCCACATTTTGTAGATGAAAGAAATAGTGGAATAGTTAGTTGGCAACATTTTGTAGATGAAAGAAATAGTGGAATAGTTAGTTGGCAACATTTTGTAAAGAAAAGAAATAGGGGATAGTATTTTGTAGTGGTTGGTAACATTTCATATATATGAATTTTAGCAACTTTAATGGGTCTATGTGCAAAATTTATGCTAGCGGGTCGGATCTTTTAAAAGTTCATGTTTCAATTAATAGCATAATTTTTGCTATTGAATTGCTTGAAATTTCTTTTGAAAAATACTATGTGTTTCACAAGTCTGTATGCACATTGAATATCTCATAATCGGTTGGTACTCAGAGGAGAAGCTGTCTCTCTTTTTTTTTTTACTTTATCCTATGAATTATCCACTTTGTACCTGTTTTTCTTTTTTAGTTAACTTATTAACCTAGTTTTTTTTTAGCAGCTTGTACCAGTTTGGCTTTTTTATTGGTACGTTTTCTTTTCAATCATTGTTAGTTTTTGTTTTTAGGTTGGCTTGCTTTTTTACTTTTTCTCTGGGTAGTCGTTTGTATGTTTAGGAAGGGGGTACGTAGAGTTTTTACTTATAGCCATTTCATTTGGCTGGGTTATGATGATCATTGTAAGCAAAACTTCTTAATTCCAAATTGGACCTAAACTCTGGGTTATGATGATCATCGTAAGCCATTTCATTTTACTTATAGCCCTGTCAGCATATATGCAGAATGCTCAACCATTGGCCGCATTTAATTCCAAATAGGACCTAAACTGCATAATACAAAATGTAGCTGCATATTGAATATTTAGAACAGAAAATCAAACAATGTAGCACAACTGTACAATGATGCACAAATCTAGTACTGAATGCGAATCAACTTACTAAACATAAAGGTACAATTCAGAACATAGAAATAATAAAACTTGCACAAATTCAAACATAAAGGTACAATTCAACTAATTCAACTAGCACAAATTGAAACACAAAGGTACAAATTCTCTCTTCCTCCCTCATACAACATACTACTTGAAATTACAACTTACAAATTACAATAATCAAAAGAAAACTAATAAATAATACAAGGTACTGAATTAGTTGCCTCTTAAATTCTTCAAAATGCTTCTGTAACTTCTCTTCCATTTCCTTCAACTTCTCTTCTAGTTCAACAAAGTTCTCATCCAATTGTTTCTTACTTTCATCCGCTTGTCTTTCTAATTGCTTCTTCAATAATTCAAATCTAATTTTAAGATCTATAGGACTAAAGCTCACCTCATCACATCATCTAATAAATTTATTACATCTTCGACACAAGTAGAACGCTCGGCCCTTATTTCTTGGCATGTCTGCAACCAATACAACAGCACACTGATTGTTGTTGCATTCACTGCAATAAGGATACGCTTCACCCGAGCTCCATACATTGTGTGGGCTGCTTTGAGAGCTCATCGTTATTTAAAAAAAAAAATACTATGAATCAGTTCAATAAATCGACTATTTTGAAACCAACTGAAAAATCAATCAATAAAAGAGATTCAAAGATCATGGTAAAAAATCTCAAAATTCCTAAACAACAAAAAAACCAAGTGTAACACCTACTGGTACGATATTAAAAATCTTCTTACTAGTATTGGGAGTCTGCCTCGTCAGGTATGAGCCGTGACCTAACTGTGATCAAAAGTGGCTGATGCCTTGGCATTATTATGGATCCAGCTGCCTATTTTAAGTCAAACAAACAAAGAATTGAATGCCTATTTCAACAAGAATTAATCCAACAAGTGCAGCAATATAAATGTCGATTCACATGAGCAGAGGGAATTGAATCAAATTAAGGCGACCGTTCACTGGAGTCCAGTACAAATTAATTAACAATTACAAATGGAAAATTAATTAACAATTAGGACATTTTTTCTTCGCCAAGAATATTCTTGCTTTTTCTTCAGGAGAATAAAGGGGAAATTATATTCAGGTCATTTTTGCCTTCGCAAATTATTAAGGAAACAAGAAAGAGCTCACCTGTCTGTCTAGGGTTTGGAGAGGAGGTGATACTCGTATGTCGCTCGATCTACTGTTGTGACACTCCAAAACAGGGTATGGCACAGTCGCCGCGAGTGCACACTACCAACTGCACACCCGCAAGGCTTAACTTAAACTAATCTATTAAAATATTACAATTCAAGTGTTTAAAGCTAAAAGTTTCTAACAATTTATGCCAAATATCTAAAGTAAGAATCATTCACATGATACACAATTATTAAAATAATATTCAAGTGGACAGGTTACACAAGTTACTTGGTTCATACCCAGAGTAACCACTGGCCTACAATATGTCGATCTTCTCGCCACTCGATTCGGAACCTGAAACCCACAACCAATGTGGAAACAAAGCAAAAAGAAGATCATAAGATAATTATAAAATTATCTCAGTGCGGTATTTAGTTCCAGTCACACAAACCCTAAGGTACATGATCAGGAACTAACTACCGGCTGAGTTTAAAACACTATTATAGCTATACAAATAATTTAGATAACATCATACATAATCATTAGTTTCATCCTCATCTTAATACAAAACATGCAATGCATTATGAGCACGGTAATTACATCCTTCAATAAGGAACACAAATACAATATGACATTTCAGAAACCGGCTCAAGTTGGACATTATTATGCAAGGCTGGTTATTGATCATTATGACTTCATTCACAGATTTTATAGTCCGTAGACTCAGATTTTATAGTCCGTAGACTCTGCCTTTATAGTCCGTAGACTCAAATTACCATAATTCAGACAAATCAGAATATCAAACAGTACCACAAGTCGAGAACATTGTCAGAATACCGGATCAAAGCGCTTATCACTCGGGGCTCAAGAAACGGGTCATGACTCCGTCCTCAAGTCAACTAATGTCTATTCAATCGTACAAGTAGCACAGACTATTTGAAGTCATTCAATCGGAAACCATTCATCATGTATAACATTCATACAATAATATTAACATATGATACAAATACAAATATGCATGCAATGAATGAGTAATTCAACATGATGCAAATGTCATAGTTAAGTTCATAAAATGTAAATCAGAGTTTGTGTACATCCGCACCTGAAAGCAAAGCACTTCATAAGCAAGCAACAAAACATCAAGTATAGATAAGCAATTCAATTGTAGTACTCCATTTCGGTTTCTTCTTGCTCCGATACGTTTATGCAAGTCTACACAACAAGACTATTCCAAGTACTCACTCAAATAGATCACACAAGCAACAAGTAAATACAAGCAAGGAAAACTAAATATAACTCTAATTATAACCCATTATGCGGTCGGGTTAGGGTTTACCACGACTTAGACACGAACGATGATTGTACAAGTAAATTTAGGGTCTAAATCATACTTTTCTGATTTCTAATGTATCAATGGACTTTATGAGGTTGTAGAGCTCTTCAAGAGCTTTCTAATGGGCTTTGAATCACCTAAAACGGACTTCGGATGACAAAGTTATGGCCAAAAGAAGATATATTCTCAGAGGGAATAATTCGGACGGAATTGTTACAAGCTGAAATTTCCAGTGGAACCAATTCGGACCGAATTAGAACAATTCGGACCGAATTGTTAGATGCTGAAGCTCGTTTTTCAACAAACCATAGAGCTAAAATGCTCAAAACTTCACCAAATCAAACCAAACTCAAAATGCAGCTACTATAGAGTACTACTAACTTAAATCAACAAGAATTTTCAGTTCTAGACCTGATTTTAAACTACATTTTTAGAAATTCGTTTTAGAACAAAAATCTCTTTTGCATGGAACCCAAAATTTCAGAAAAAAATAAAATACAACACTAGATATAACTACTAGTATCTTACATGCAACTAAACCCAATAGAAATTCTTATTTTAGACCTGATTCAAGCTCCAAATTTCAGAATTTGTTTAAAACCGAAATGGTAGATACAAAGCTCAAAAACCCCAAACGATGCACGAAATTTGTTTTAAACCATGATTCTTTCACATGCATAACCAAACTCTCAAGAAATCGACTCAAACAGTAAATGTAGATAATAAAACTTGCATGCAACTAATTCTAATAGAAAATCTCATTTTAAAACCTCGACTTGCATGTACTCTCCTTCACCTTCTCTCTTCAATTTCGAATTTTGTAGAATTTTTCGAAATTTATTTCTATTTCTTTTGAGGTGGAAATAGTGTAGTTTTCTTGAGAGCAAGGGAAGAGAAGAAAAGAGCCAGTGGGTGGGTTGGTAGAGAGAGAGAGGAGAAATGGCTGTGGGGAAGAAGGAAGGAGAGAGAATAAATGGGTGAGTTTTTTTACAAATTAGCCCCTCATTTCTTCTACAATCACTTGTTCTTTTAAAATTTCAGATTTTAAGCACAATTTCAATATGTTCAAGGCTCAATTTAAATAACAGAAATTTTGTACTCAGCATGAAAAACTTTGCATAATTTTATATAGCAATCAAAATAATTATGCATGCAAAAATTAAAATTCTAAAATACTGAGTATCACAACTGTTTCGCTCGATCTACTGTCTTGCCTAACTAATTCTCCTTCAACGATTCCATTGCCTCGCTTCTCGATTGTCGCTCGATCACTGTAGGTTTCGCTTCTCATCAAGCGGAGGAGATGAAAGAGACGAAGAGTCTCGAAGATGGAAATGAATTTATAATTTTCTTAATGTTTCTTTTTATTTCCGAACGATACGGGCAGGGGTCGATTTCGCATATTCTCGCTTTTTTCCGTCCGCGCCCTTAGATCTCCATCGGACGGTTGGAATAAAAGGACTGCTCGGCACAGTCTTTTTATTTGGCTGTCGAGGATGCGGATTGCATATGTACAAAATTTTAGCTCATTATCCTTTTATCTAGTAATGCTACTTTTTTTTTTTCTTAAAGTCCAATTTCGGACAAGACACAAAAGCTTTGAGTCCCAGATGTGTTATAACATTTTCGTAACTTTATTAAATTAATTATCTTGAGTAACTTTATAACATTTTCGTAACTTTGTAACATTAATTCTTGAGTAACTTTAATAAATTAATTATCTAACTAAGTAGTTGACTTCCAATAACATGTCATAAAGAAATTGGATTCGGATCTGATTTGAATTAGATTCATGATCCACAAAGGATTCGGTTCCAATTGAAGATGGGTTAGGCCATTCACACTATCGGGTACGAGTTCAAGATCCGACAAGGTTTGGAATCCAACAGGCTTAATAGTTTCCCATAACAGCCCCTCGACCTTTTACTGGTATCTTAGTTTTGGCCCCTGAAACTTTGTGAATCGATCCCTGGAACTTAGGTTTTCATTACAATTTAGCGACATAGGCGATACCGAATTGGTACAAAGCTGTACCAGATTCCAAATCAAGTCGAAATCATACAAGGAATACCTAATAGGTACCAGAACGACTCCAACGATTCACAAACTGACTTGGTACTACTATCGGATTAAACAGAGAAAGGAAAAGAATTGGAAATTGAGGAAATACCTCAAGCAACGAGAGAATCAGAATCTGTCACAGCTTCAGCTGTTCTGACAGTGAATTTCTCAGAAATTGAGAGATTAGCGGGAAGAATAGAGGAATTAATGGTGGTTTGAAACGAAATTAATGCGGAAGCCAGGAAATAGAGAGAGAAAAATAAAATAGAGAAATTAATTGACTCCAGAATTGTTTTTTCATTATTCAATAATCCTTTACATTATTTCCTCTCTCCTATATAAAGGCAGAAATAATTACAGCTGTTAAGTGGATCTCTCCAGTTAATCTAAACCTTCTATCCAATGACTGATATTAAAAGTTACAATTAAATCCATCCCCACATCTACTGTTAATCATAAACTATTCCGTCTGCTTCCGTCAGTAAAGAGATCCTTTGTTAAACGTCATCCACCCAAGGGGTCCACTTGTCAATGACTATCCTCCTCCAGTAATAATGTAGAGGTTAATTCTGTTGCCCTATTTGCATACTGAATTACCATATGTGACATTCCCTCCTCCATAAGATTCTTTTCGACCTCGAGAATAAAGGCTGGGTATAACACCTTCATTCTATCATAGTCTTCCCAAGTACAATCATCATCAGATAAATGTACCCATTTAACTTTAATTTGGGGGATTCCCACATTACCCCTCTGAATTCATCTTCTGGCCAGTATCTTTTCTTGTCCCACACGCAATGTACCATCAGCTCCCACCCAGAACAAGAAAGGAGAAGGTGTGTGTGGCTTCTACCAATGTGCTTTTTGAGTTGAGAAACATGTATGACAAGATGTATTTGAGACTCAGCTGGTAGTTGCAACTTGTAAGCCATTTTGCCTATGCACTCCATAATTTCAAAGGGACCACGATATTTAGCACTTAATTTTTTATTTCGTGTATTATGTAAGGAAAGCTGCTTGTAAGGCTGAACACACAGATAGACCTAATCTCCCACTTGAAAGCTTCTTTCACTTCTTCTCATATCAGCATATTTTTTCATTCTATTTTGTTCCTTTAGCAAATTGGCCTTGATGTGAGTTAGAGCTCTTTGTCTGTCTCTGAGCATAGCATTGACAGCTATGTTATTGCTCTTGACAATGTCCCCCATAAGTAGCAAGGTTGGGCTATAACCATATAATGCTTGAAATGGAGATATTTGCAGGGATTGTTGATAGCTGGTCTTGTACCAATACTCAGCCAAAGGAAGCCACTTACACCTGGTTTTTTGTTGGTCAAATATCATGCATCTCAAGTACTGTTCTAGACATTGATTAAGCCTTTCAGTTTGTCCATCTGACTGTGGATGATAGGTTGTGATGAGGTTAAGTTGAATACCAAGTTTTGACATCAATTCCCTCCAAAAAGCACTTGTGAAAATAGGGTCCCTATCAGAAACTAGGTCATGTCCCATGAAGCTTGTAAATGTTTGTCCAAGAAAACTTGAGCTACTTGTGCATTTAATATTTTCTGCTAGATATTGTTCTTGCTAATTCCATTGAGTACATCGTAAAATTGTTTTTCTCGAAGGCAAATTTGAAAATAGTCAATAAACACATTTGACCATATTTGATTTGGTCCATTAAATGCTTAAGTTTCCATTTTTAATTGGAGAATTTTATAATTTTTTTGGAAAATAAATCTGAAGATTGTGTAGGTATATATTTTTGGAATCTTTACAAATTTGTGTCGATTCTTTACATATTTTTCGTCGATATATTCATGGAATAATAAATAGTAAAAATCTAAGAAAGCATTCCCAAGTATAATGATAATCATCCACGTATTTTGACTACCTAGTCCCTCTACGTGAATACCAATACCACAAACTGGTACCATTCCCAAGTATTCTATTAACCCACAACATAAGCAGATCAAACAAATATAAAAGCACAAACATCTTATACTACTTTCTACACAAATATATATACATAGAAGTACTTAAAAAGTGGTATATTTGCTTCAGCTCTTTCCTTGCCATCTCAATAAGCTACAAATCCATCAAACAAATATAAAGTCAGCTTCTGACCCCAGAAAGTAAATCCTAATATTTTTTATTTGTCCAAATTTTCTTGAGAGGTTTCTTATTGGTTTTCAATGTACCGGTAACAGCAACAGCTGTCAGTACATTCCCTATTTTGGATGCTACCTTGACTCTATTCTTATAGGATCCAAACTTGTTCAGAGATGGATCCTCTTCCAGGAGCTGTCAAAAAGGCACCAACCAATTCATCAGATTACCCATTAAAAACCAAAATTATCAGATAGGCATGACGTATTAGTTTGTTAAGCAACCAACAACTTAGTTCTTAATCTGTTGGAGAAAGCAAAAAACTTGAGATTAGAGACTTTTACCTGTTGCAATCATCTAACCCTAATCGATACAGAGAAAATCAACAGCGAGCCAAACAAAATCAGATCTATGCAATAATTATTTTCACATCGCAAGGTACATAGAAACATGAAGTAGATTCCAATAAGTTCCAAGGAGAACATCATGAGAAAAAAGAAAAATAAAGTCAAGTAGAAAACATACTATTCATAGTCAGCCGATGGGGGAGGTAGAGCAAGAAGGTGTCAATGATGCGGCCGGCCTGGTGAGGATGCGTACATAAGGCGCCCCAGACTCAAATCACTGGGTGAATCCGCGTGCTCATGCTCGGCATGCAGTTGAATAGTACAGCACCATCTGATTGCTTCTTGACTCCCCCCCCCCCCAACGGACCCGTTCCTGACTTCCTTGATATCAATAATCTCCTTTCTGAAACTTGTAGCAGAATCCACTGGTTTGAAGCCGCAATCCAAAAATTTCCTAAATAGAAATTGTAATATTTTATATTGGAATTAGAATTAAAATTTAGCAAAGAAAGAGTCTAGATCAAAATAGAGATTGACACACACATAGAATCAACAATAATAAAACATACTGCAGAGTTTTTTTAGGCACCTAACATACTACAGACTTTTTATACTAACATGCAAAATTAGCAAATGAATACAAAGGAATTACAATTAAATCAAGAAATTAAATCTCATACACACCCCTTTTCACATTTTACTACCTGAATCTTACTTTTCTTAAAATTACAATAAACTAATCACAAAACTGATTGTTATATTCACAAACCAAAATATACACCATGTAAGTATTAAATGTTTTGTATCGATCCAAATTTTGTTTCTCCACAATTATCTATGTATAAAATTCAATGCAAACTCAAAATCACCTAGAGAAAATCACAGACAAATCGAAAATGCTTACCGTAGGTGCGTCTGCTTATATGAAGCTGCAACAGAAAAGGAAGATGAAACTAGTAAATTGGGGGGGGGGAAAAAGGACTAATCAACACCAATGCACTGAAAGCAAAGAAAAATATATAAGAAATGATTTGAAGAAAAAAAAATGGAGAATACACACCCAAAAGGAGGCAAATTTCCAGGCCAGCTAATTTCATTGCTGTATCCAACTAATTTTGAAGACTATTTCAATAAGTGAATATACCCACCATGATATTAATGCTAAAATTGTGTTCACGAGTGCCGTCAGAAGGTAGATCACTGCAAAATTTTCAATAAAAGCCACATAATTAATCCAACAAATATACAAATGATCCACAACAACAAAAAATTAAAAATTAAATCAAATAGTAAAAATCACAAAAACCAAAAAACCAAAACAAGTAAAAGAATATAGATCTGAAAGCTCACCTCTTTTTTGAAGCTTCCTCTATAACATTGTTGTTTGAACCACGAGGAGCTTCTTTCTGTCAGAAGAAAGATTCTTCCCGTGTCTCTAGCCGATTGAATCGATCCAAATCACTTCCTGTCAACGGCTTGGGCTCATGAGCCGACAAATCGACTTTCAACTCTTGCTCATGCCATGATTTAATTGACACGGCTGGTACCTGTGTTTGGAACCCATTTCTGACAGTGGAGGCTCAGGATCGGTGTTCTTTTCGGCGAAGACGACTCGAACCTCACCTTAACCTCTAATCTAGATTTCTCTGCCTTCGATGTGCTTGACCTATGTTACCCGGTACTCCAAATATGCAGGAGTACTGGTACCGGGTACGAACCGGGTTCGGGTACGCATCCGGTACGTACCGGATACGCCATGTGGTGTACCGGCATCGGGTACGCGTACCGGGTCGATTGGAGTGTCTATAGGATGCAAATAATTTTTTATATTATTTTATTTTATAATGCATAATATATGCAGCAGAACATACGTGGTATGCACGTGCAGCCGTCTAACCTGTGGGTACCCTGATGGGCATTCTCGTCTGCATCGCACTAACATTACTCCTTTCTTATATACTATCCTTGTATTAGATCATTTTTCCATGTGGGACTAACGTTGCATTTCAAAACTAGAAAACCACAATCCCGTACTGGGCCTTGGGCCGATATCACATGCATTAATTCATTAATTGTCAATATCACACAATGCTTTCGGTGATTCCAATATCAACAAATTGCCTGAATATCACATGCATTAATTGCAAATTTGCAATAAACGGGTCGAATCTCACAATATTGCATTAATTGTCAATGCACCATAGCAATAAAAAAAATAAATATGAACTTGGGCCACATTATAAAAGCATATTTCATATACAAAAATTGTCAAATTCTCATAAGTCATCATAATTAAAAATAAATAAATATATATATTATATATAGATCGCCGTACCCGTACTGGAGATTTTTAAAAATTTTCATACCGTCGTACCCGAATCATACCGGGTACGATACTCGTATCCGTACCCATACAACATAATGCTTGACACAGAGGCTGGGGCCTTATCTTCCTTCAAATTTCTTAGTTTTTTCCTCTTTGGAGCTGTCGTTCACAGCCAAAAAAAAAAAAAAAAAAAAGGTCAAAAAAGGAAATTTCCTCAAAAATCCTTAAAACAACAAAAATAAAAAAAACTTATCATTAGCATAAAGGAGAAAAATATTAAATTGACAAATTACCAATAAAAGGCAAGGTAGAGGAATTAAAATTTGACTCAGAAGGCTGGGGAAGAGTCTGTTGAGGCAAGGATGCTCTCGATTTTGATTGACTCGGCTGATTCTTTTTGTTCTTGTTTCTGATTCTCCTTCTTGATTGCCTCGTCAGACCAAACAACACCTCAGCCACCTCAATCTCCTCTTATATGAAAAACAACTGCTTCAAATTGGAGACCTTTGGCGGTGGTGGCCTCGGTTGTTTAGGCCCACTTATTTCCTTCTGCTGTAGACATTACAAAATAGAAATCAGCAAAAAATTCAATAAAAATGGGGCATTGGGGGATGAAAATCTGGGTTGATAAAGGAAGGTACAATTTTCTTGCGAATAGAGGCATTCAAGCTAGATGGCCAGATCTGCTGTGAGGTCGATGCCCGGCTTATCCTGGAAGGAGAAGCGCCAATGATGTTTGCCTCTGTGCAGATTCAAACCACTCATTTGACGTCCTCCTCTTTCTGCATGCTGAAAAATCCCAAAAATAAAACAATCAATATAATGAAATCAAGCAGAAAAATCAACCAAACACCAAATTTCAAAGCACAAGAGTTCAATCCCGTACCAGTTCGGGTTTTCCGCGGCACCAGCACACCTATCGCTAGGAGTCGAAGGCGGAGGGAGGTGCACCGATGGCGGTTGAGAGAGAGGAATGGCGCTGGTCCTTTTTTTCTATTTCTACGAAATTTTGGAGGAGAGAGAAACTTCCAGGGGCGAAAGGAAATATAGGGGGCTGCGTGGGCGAGTGAAATGAAAAAAAAAGTATGGTTAGCAGCAAGCGGAGAATCTAACTGCTGATGTGCAGCGAAGGAGTTCGCTTAAAAACCATCCCAGCGCCTCGCAGACAAATCGCTATCCTATCCTTTTATGTGATATACAAATTCAGATCATTCATCGTATTAGATCAATAAAATCAATGACCCATAATTAATGTTAAGGATATGTTATAATTTTTATCTAATTTTTGTTACAACCTTTGTAAGGTGCTTTTATAAATAGTATAGAAGTATAGATATAGATTTTTTTCCTATCCAGCTATTTCGGAAAAAAAAATTGAATACGGCCTTCGCTATATAATCATTTTTGTTTTATGCAGTAAAATAAAACGATTAAACGAAAACTAAAAAACACCAACGATATCAAATGCATCTCAATATTCGTACTTTTCTTATTAAAAAAAAAAGATTCGTATTTTCCTACTTACGAGGGAATACGACATTTTTGGGAGGATTGAGCACACTTGCACCGCCCGCTGTTATATTCATTGAAAATGTGAATTGGAACTCGGAAGAACAATTTTGTTCCTTTTTAATTAATTTATCTTAGGTTAATTAGGAACCTTTAGTGACCGTGGTTTAATTAGCCAATTTTGTTAACTATTCGGTACTTTTTTTTTTTCTAAGGACATTCTCTTATTAGTTGTAGGTTCCTGTCTTTCTTCGGATATGATCGCTCGCTAGTAAAAGTGTAAAACAAAACAAAATTAAGTATGTGTTTTCTTAGGTTTGAAGTGGCTTCTCTTAAAACTTAAATCTAATTTCGAAGAAGAGGTATGCACTCAGGCACCGGTCACCAGTTAGAGCTGGCTTTCTTTGTGTTTGGTATATAGACAAATACTACCTAAATCAATAAATTTTCTTTTATAAAATGTCTTTTTTGTTAGTTTCAGACTTCCAATAATTTTTTTTTATATACATATATATTTTTTCTTTTAGGGGCCAGACGGCTACAGATCGATCGACACACCAGCAAAATTTTTATTGATAAGGAAAAAAATATATATGTACAAAATTACAACAAGAAGAAATAAGAAATATGAATAGTACAGCTAAAAAGACAAAAGTAGCACAAAAAGTCAAGTAAAGCCATCAGATTCTAGGAGCGAACAGCCAAGGATATTTAGTATTTTAGTGCAGGACGTGAACCGGTTTGTGTATGAACCAAGTTGAAAATCCTAACGTTTCTTTCCGGCCCGCTGTGAAAATTATAGTTAGGAGGTTGAACTTGAAGTGCAGCTGTGTGATGAAGCCCGCCCCGCAGTACTTTAGCTAGGTTGCAGTATATAAAATCATTTATTTATAATATTAAAGGCCGCAGGTTGACTTTCTGTTTAACCAACTATGCCTCCACAGTTGTTAGAACAGTCTCCCATCCCGGCCCTTCGTTTTTCTTTGGTGCTAACGGACGGTCACCATGAGATTGTTGTGGTTTGTTGGAATTCCTCTGCGTATAGATCACTGGAGATTCGTTGGCTTTCATCAGAGCCCTTCCATGCATGCCGTTTCCTCCATCAGATCTTCTTTTCAGAGGATATTTGACATCCCTTTCATCCAGCGCTCATTCTCCCATTTGATCCCCTTGCTTTTCTCACCTACTTCCAAGGTATGGCTTCCAGTCAATCGTCATGTGGTTGCTGTACGGAGGAGCTCCGGTGGTTGGTCCTGGTCCATGGGCCCTTCCCTCTCGCTCGCTTCTCTGGTGTATTTATAGAGTCTATGCCTACGGTTCACGGATCCCTTTTTGGTTTGGTATCTGCCTGGAATTGTTCTTTTCTGCTCCTTTTTTCGGCAATTCAACTTCTGCTTTGATGTTGCGTCGTCTGGGTTCACCGCTATGATGCCGTCACTGTGCGTTTGTTGTTCCTCTCGATCATTGTGCGATGTGCTTCGATGCTTATTCGTCTTTTCCAACTGCTCCCTTTCTGTTGTTGGTGTTGCTCTTCGGAACAGGTTTTCCTTACTGTTTTATTCTCTTCCTTCTCATTGATTCGTTCTCTTCTTTCAGCACAAAATTTTTTCCCCTTTTGCTTTTGATCGCCTGTCTTTTTGTCTCATTGCAGATTGTTCAGCCTGCATTGTTCGTTGTTCTGTGCGCAGGTACTGGTTGTAAGATTATAATAGGGGAGTGCATCACATTTCATTTTATATTATCCTGCACATTGTATTTTGTATTTTCATGGTTTGCTATCCTCCAAGACCACCACTGTTCTGGCCTTTCTTTCTGGATGCCAAATGTATTACTTTCTCGGTTCAGTTTCTCTTTAGATGTTGGTCGTGCTGTTAGTGTACTTGCAGTGCAAACTGGAACGGTTCTTCAATTTGTTATCATGGTGTCTGATTTATCAGATTGCTCAATTTTCTGGGGTTCGTTCCCATTTTCAGGTAAGTTTTCTTCATTTTATTTTTCCCCTTCTTTCTTATTCATGCTTGGTCACCACCGTTCTTCAATTTTCTAATAATCTTCTAAAAAATTTTGGCTTCAGATAATTCCAGAGCAAACAAGGTTAACGGACACCAAAAGGTAGAATGTTTTTGACATTGCAAATACTGAAAAAAAGACTAAGTACGGATTGCTTATTTCTTTGTACATTACACAAATTTTATTTGCTTCTCTATTTGTAATTTTTCAGCCGTAAGAAAATGAGAAAGTGAAAAAATTGCATAAGCTGTTTATTTTACAAACAATGAGCTTGAATTGATTAGATGAGCTCATCTTTTACTCCCTTATTTAGGTTAAGATGATAATGTTTCAGATGATTGATTCAATAAAAATCTCAATTAGATCTTCATGATCTATTTGCAAGGGTATTGTACAATCCTCTCGGCTTTTCTCATCTATATTACTATATGATGCTTACTTGGATGATTACATGAAGGTGTTCGACAAATTGCTTAGGCCGATAATATTATCAGAATTTTCTGTACCTTCTATCATATGCTGTCAATTTTTTATTGTTTTTTAGTGTTGTTATGTTATTTTATCAGGAAGAGTATTGTACAAAGTACGATCCAGTTGCGCTATGTTGGAAACAAACAATAAAAATTGAGGGGATGCGCCAGTCAAAGGTTTTAGAGTAGATTTCCAAAGAGAATTGGTTTAGTTTTTGTGATATCCTTTAGTTTTTTTTTATCAAATAATCACCTTGATTGCATACCGGCTTGAAAATTTTTTTTTGCCTGCTTTGTAGGATGCGTACTGTTACATTTTTCGCTTACTGTTCTAGCCTCCTTCGTGGCTATGTCCTTTTCCATTTCCTTGATTGCATACCGGCCTGAAAATTTTTTTTTTGCCTGCTTTGTAGGATGCGTACTGTTACATTTTTCGCTTACTGTTCTAGCCTCCTTCGTGGTTATGTCCTTTTCCATTTCGATTCCTCAAGTGATGTTTGCTTTACTCAATTCTGTTTGATATACAGTGGCTAGTTTTTATAGAAATAAAATAGTTTTGCCCATGCATTTGTTGTGCCTTTGTTTATACTTTGCAAATGAGCTAATTTTTTGCTATTGTTTTTTTTTTAGTTTTGCCCATGCATTTGGCACCTCATTTGACTGATAGGTACTGAATCAGGTATACAAAATCATAGTTAAAGGAACAACATTTTTCAAATTATAGATTATAAAAGAACCGACAGGCTATTATCCTCTCCAAAAAACCCCTATTGAACAGTCCTCATCAGTCAAGAACTATCGCCAAAGCGGTGAAAAGGAGCACCACAGAACTATCCCCACCTTTTCCAGTTAGTAGCTCTGGTATTAATCTCTTGATTCTGTATATTTGTCATTCCATTTTTTCAATTCAAACAGTTAATTATCTTAAATTTGTGTTACCCTTTTCTTTTTTAGGAGAAGAAAGCAATCAATCTGAGGACATATGGAATCAATTCCCAGACAATTCTTTGGAAAGGTCTTTGTCTTGGAGATTATATTTTTTTCATCTGAAACATTCAAACACAACCTCAAGTAGTTATTTTTGGAGGACAAGTGTTCTATTGAAGATTGCTTTCAATTAGTAATCTTTCTTATTTTATCTTATAATAGTGTTGTATGCTAGCTAGCTATTGTTCTAGGAAAACTCAAGTCCAAGATAAAGATGCAGACAAACAAGAAGAGCTTTGAAATGCTCTTTGTTGCCGCTGTGAAAATTGAAAAGCAACTAAAGAATATGTTGTCTAGATGCAAGAGAAAATTTTATGACTATATCTTACTTTGGTGAGGGCATACGAGAAAATTTTAGCTTGATAGTTTTTTTTTAATAATGCAGGACAAGTTGCAAGGCTAAAAATGACACATGATAAATTTTGAAAGGAAGTAAACCAACATTTAATAGAATGCAAATGTTCTCTCGAGGAGTTTCATGCTATTCAGATCGAGCTCAAAGCAACTGCTGACAAACAAAGGTAACTGAAAGGTATTAATTTGTTACCAAAGATTGATAGTTAATTGTGGCCAGTTTCAAAGGATAGATGTTAGTGATTCTGCTCAGTTTGCCATAAAATCAACCAGCATGTTTCCTGCTCTTGCTGTATAAAATTTACTGTGTTCTTTGTCTAATTAAAGTGTGGTTTGTTTTGCAATTAAATGCAGTTGTATTTTAATCGAATTCTCTGAGATCAGTAGTCTAATTTACGGTTGCCCTCTCTAAATAATGGACATTGGCTCCCTATTTGCAGTTTGCAACATTGCCTACTACAATTTTTGTGAGTTTCTTGATGGGTACAATAATAACAACATAGTAGCGTATTGTGCTGATTAGCCTATGTTTTATTTTTTTTTTTTAACTATATCTCTAAATATTATTAGCAGGAAATGAAGAAAAAATGAGGAGCTAAAGGATAGATGTGTTGGTTTAAACAAGCAAAAGTTATTTTCTCATTCAGATTATTAAGGTATCAATTGCTGACAATGTTATAATAAAAGTAAAGTTGTTAATTGTTCTTTTAAACAAACGGAGGTCATTTTCTTTCTGATTGTTCGGTCACCTTCTTAAATTTGTTATTTCATTAGATTTTATTTAGATTCCCAAATTATTATAAAAAAAATCAAGTTATACTAAATTTTATATATTTTTTTTGTTTAAAATATTAAGTAAAATTTTTTAATTGATGTCTTATTTTATATTGGTGCAGATCATTAATATTGTCCAATATTTCACATACACTAATCAATATTTCACAGGGACATTATACATCACATGCGCTAATCAATTTATACTGCATGTTAGTTATTTTTTTATTATTTATTTATTAATTCATGATCAGAGTGGCTTCCTCCTAGAATAGCATTATGATATCTATTAATAAGTTGAACATATTATAGTTTTTTTTAATTATTTTGATATATCTAATGCTCAATTATAGCGTTGTCCAAATGAAGACAAAAATAAAAAAAAATTGCACAACATATGAGAGTAGCCTTATAATAACAAATGTAACAAAAAATATTAAAAATAGAAATAGATCGCGCAATAACATGATTAGAGGCATCTCAGGCGGTGAAAAAGAGCACGTCACAACACATGCAAAAATGATATTATTCATTATTGTCATTTATGGCCAATTTAACTCCAAACTCCCATACTAATCTATGTCTATTTGTGATTTCAGGATATAAGAAGTCTCTCAAGCTTCTATTTCTAGACCAAAATCTCTTTTGCTGATTCTGCACTAATGGGTGGAATATTAATAGATACCATGAATTTCACTGGCATCAGACTCTTACAATTCATGCACGCGAAAAGTCTTCAAAATAGCAAGAACCATATATGAGTGGAAGTTGCTCAAGAGCACAGCTGATATAAAAAACTTTGATATTTATAACGTTTCAATATCATTTCTATTATTGAAAAACTCTTTAACATTTACATTCCTATCTTTCATCTTATTTTTATTGTTTTTTTTTTCATAATTTATCAATATGCACTATGGTTAACTATGGTTTGTAGATGTAATAAACTAAACAACAAAATAAAACTACTATAATAGTAAAATTTTACAAAAAAAGATGAGAGAAAAAGATAGGTCGCGCAACACACGACGAACCCACTAGTACTCAGTGTAGTCTCCGCAGTTCCGAAATCATAGCAGTGGGAAGCTTATTTGATTGATTAACTACTAGAAAAATTTATATTTTGTGATTGGTTTCTTTATATTTAGTTTCTATTAAAACAGATTACTTAGACTCTTATTTATATTTTAAATTTTAAAATTCAACATCAGATCCTAATCTGATCTTATTCAATTTCATAAGAGATGCGTTTCAATAAAATTTTATAATATTTAGATCTAGAGCTCATTTGATACTTTATTAAGAAATAAAAAAATGAACCTATATATCTAATTAAGTATGATATATAGATTGATTCTAATAAGAATTTTTTAAAATCTTCAAAAAAAAAAAATTCTCTTTATAAATTTCGGTATGTAAATTGAATTAAAAAGCACTCAGATAGACCATTTGTATCTCAAAACTCGAAATTTAAAATCATAAATATTATATTATGTCTAACACCATTATCTCAGAAACTCTTATCTTCTATATTTTTTTAGCATCAGTATTCTTTTATGGAATTATTAAACACACGTATTTTGTTTCAGAACAGAAGAAAAAGGCAAGTCAATGAATTTTGCCAGTAAATATTTGTCGGGAAATACCCGGTGAGTTACGTGAGTTACATGAGTCATTTACTCATTTACACAAACCACTTGCGATTTATTTTTCCTTTTCGATTGTACAATCATTTATTATTATATAATATAATTGGTATGATACATGCGTTAATTAAATGCAATGTATAAAATGCTGTGTCTGTCGTTTTGTTTTACACGAAAGCTCGGACAGAGAAATGATTCGTCTGCTAGAGTGCTATTATATTAAAACTTAAAATCGCATCAGAAACAAAGATCAAGAATTCGTTTTATATATAGTTTCTTTGTACCACCATGTATGCAGTATGCAAGCTGTTCTATGTAATTTTGTGATTCTACCTTTAATATGATTTTACGTACGTACGGGTAGATGTCCAAGAAAAAAAAAATCCCATCAGAGCCCTGTGAATCTGAAGTAGAGTTGATCTAAGTTTTACAATAAATAATTTCTACAAAAATTTATATCAATCCAAATGTACTTGTTTGAATGGACTAGGAATAAAGAAGGAAGAACAATTCCGGAAAGAAAAATTAATAGGAGTGTTATTCCGGAAAGAAGAAATGTTGTTTGGATGATTAGTTGAGGGGTATGTTTGGGAGTCGGGATGGAATAAGTATTCGCGAACCCACATCAATTAAAAAATCTTTTCCCAGTTCGCCGCTGTAGTTTGCGAAGTTCTCCAAAATCGGAAAATAAGGAATAAGTGAGTTTGTTCGTGTCTCGCACTGTTCGAGGCTCGTTTGGTTCGCGCAAACAGACGGTGTTCGCGAATAGGGTGTTCACGAGGGTATCCAAACATACCCGAGAAGAAGAATGGAAGAGATGAATTAAAATAATCATTTATTATTTTTTTATCTTTGTATTTTATTGAAAAATGGTTGGATGAGTTGAGAAAATATTACAAATATGTGTAAATATTGTTAACGGTTATTTGATTATTAATATGTGCAAATATTTGATTAAAATAAATATTACTAATATATGCTCATATTAAAAGGACTCGATTACAACGTTATTTGCTTAAATCGATTACTATATCTTTGCTGCATATTAGAATGTTATTCTCTATCCATCCAAAAAAAAATTATAAAATGGGCAAAATGACGTTTGAAAAAAAAAATAAGAGTACAATATAATACATTATTATTGCCTAATATAATAAATTAATAATATATAATATTATCAAAATATTTATTATTTAATAGTTAATACTAATAATCAGAGTAAAAAATAATTAATATTGTAAGTACCGTCCATTTTTTTTTTTGAAGAGTACAAGTATTGTCCATTTAACACATGGGTCACGAGACTCACGACCTCATAGCCATAGGAGAGAGAAAAAGTTGTTTTTTATTTCTAGATTGGTTTTTAATCTATTCACCAGATGAATGCGGAGAGAGAAAATTTTGTTTTCTATTCATTCTTGTTTCTTCCAAGTGTTTATTCTTCGTTCTTCCTCTTCCGACAATTTGTTGAAAAATTTTTAATAAAGACAAAATTATTCTTTGAAATTTTAAGTAAAACAAAATAAAATTTTTTTTTAATAAAAGCACAGCTATAACGGCAATGACAGTGCCGCTATAGCTCAGGTTTATTTTTCTCTGTGAATCAAGGTAGCTCTTGCGCCGAGGATGAAAGAGAGAGAAAGGCCACGTCATCATCGTGGCATTTTTAGGAAATTGTGCAAGGAGAAGTGTGTTTCTGAAAGTGGGCTAGCAAAATGAGAAAGTGGTATAGGCGTATAGCATTTATTTTTTGAACTATTACAAATTTGCAAAGGATACCCCATAAGCACCCAATATTCATAATTCTTTGTACTGTCCAATTGGTATAGCCTCTCTTTCTTTAAAGTAAATTTCATCATTCAAGAACGTTTGCAGCACATCAAATTCCCATTTCAAGTTGAAGTAAAAAAAAAAAAAACAGGGAAAATAAAGGAAAACGAAAAACAAAAGGAGTAGTGTTTGTTTGTTTGTCCGATCATATTATCATTGTTGGTTGTTATGTTATGTATCAGTTCTTTAAGCTCAGTTTGGATTTCTTTTTTTTTTAAATCAATCATGACTTTTAATAAATTCAGTAAAAGAAATTTTTGTATGAAGATATAGCTCATATAAAAATACTATGCCACTGCAAAAATTCTCAAACATTTTAAAAAAAAAAATTCACAAGATTTTTTAAATAAAAATTAAAATGTTAAATTAAACTAAGTATAAAGAAACAAAATTTACTTCCTTTCCTGCATGAAAGAGATCACGAAGGAAACAAGGGTTACAAACTTACAGGGCTACATTATTGTACCAATGTACCAGCCAATGTATAAGAATTACTGTTATGACTTCAATAAAAAATTGCTTTCTTTCGGCGCTGACAGCTTTTGGTTATGAATTTGGATAATGACAAAAAAATAAATAATGACAGTATAACGTTTCTTTAAATTTTTTGTTAAAATCTGAATGAATTAAATCATTTACGACTAAGTTTTGAGAATACTTCTTGTGAACATGTAGCATTAATGCATTATACAAACATTTTAAGTAGCAAAAGTGGTTGCCTCTTTTGGATGATATATTATTTAATAAGTAATATAAAGTATTATAAAATTAAAACGATTTTTTTAATCACGCACAATTAATGCCAGCAAGTTGCTTGCCTTCATTATAGGGAGCAATCTCGATCTATTTGACGTGGGATTATTAATTTCACCTTTCTCTCTTTCATCCTGGGCAGTGCCGCTATAGGCTCTATAGCGACAATGGAACTGCCGCTATAGGATTGGACTATAGCGGTACTGTCATTGCCGCTATAACTGTGCTCTTATTAAAAAAAAAAATCCTGCTTTGTTCTATTTAAAATTTTGAAAGGTAATTTTGTCTTTGTTAAAAATTTTCCCAATTTGTTAGAAAAGCAATTCTCAGAAGAGCACCTTCTTCCGTCCTTATTCTTCGGCATTTTGATGGTTCCTTCTTCCAAGAATAAGGATCTTCCGGGAAAAAACCGCTATTCTCATCCATCCAAACAACATCAATTTGAGTACAAATAAACATATTTCAAAATATTAAAAACATGTACAACGACATGATTAATCACACGGTAATTCATTATGTTAGGTTTCTTCTCCTTCACTGTCAACCGATTAGAGAGAAAAGAGAAAAGTGTTGGCCGTCAACAGTACTTTTTTTTTTATTAATCCAATGATTCATTTACATATTACATATATTGATGGAAATTCACATAGAAAGACTTTAGACAATCTAGAATTAAAACATTTTTAACAATCTCCATCTTGAATCGAAATCTCACCCAAAACAAAAACTAAAGCATATTCAGAACACAAACTAGTATGCAAACAAAGTATAAATATAAGCCCTCGAAATCAAATGCCAAGCTTGCTCTCTTCAATAGCGAGATCAGGTAGCGACTAAACATAACCGACTCATCAAACCTCACATAGCTCAAAATGACAAATATTGAAGCTATAAGAACAAGACAACAAACGATCGATATACCTTTTTATATGAAGTGCATCAATGAAGAAAATATTTCTTCACTCAAGGATTGAATTTTCCATTTAAGTGTTCAGGTTCCAATACTCGTATGTTAAGTAATATATCCGACCACAATTTCTTGCGAAGATACACTCAATGAAGATGTGTGCAAAGTAAATGTCATATATATATATATGCCCAAAACTCTTTGTCAAACTCAGATCAAACTCCAAACTAATGATGACTGGTAGCCCTTGACATAGGTGGCACACTCTTCACATATCAATGCCGATTCGAAGCCTCTCTAGCTAATTTAGGTTGCACACACACATTGACACACTAAGAATATACCATTAGTAAAAACACAGCAATAAAGTTATTTGTGTTTATGTACGTAGTATTAAATTAATTTGATACGATATTTGTACCCACCCTGCTACGCATGAAGCATATACCTTCCTAATTAGCTGAGTACGCACCCATTCAATCATCACCAATTCACCATAAAAAAAAGTTAAAAACAATAGAAAGTGGGACCCATTACATCTAGTATATAAGAACATTGATCCATTGCGAACTACAAGCAATTTGAAACATCTCTCATCCTCTTACAAATTCTGTTGCTATGGCTCCCTCTCTAACTCTATACTCTCTCTGCCTCTTTTCAACACTATTCGCCTTCACAACCACAGCAACTCAATATTGCGCCCTAGAAAAGCCTCTGATGCATCTCCATTTCTACATGCATGATGACTTCACCGGCTACACCGGCCCAAAACCAACTGCCATGCGTATTGTAACCATGCCAAAAATGTCAATAAATGACACATCCCCTCGTACATTCGGTGACGTGGCGGTGTTGAACAACCTTCTGACCAAGGGGCCCAGCCATGAATCCGAGCTTCTTGGCCGGGCCCAAGGATTTTCGGTGCGTGTGTCAGATGGTGGACTTGTCAATGATTTGAGTTTACATTTGGTGTTTGAGCATGGGCCCTTTGCAGGGAGTTCGATCTATATTCATGGGAGGATACCTTTGGATAAGCCGGTACGAGAGTCGGTGGTGGTTGGTGGTACTGGCCATTTCAGGTTTGCTAGGGGTTATATGATATCCAAGAACTGCAACTATAGTCTTGCCACCGGGGGTAGTGTCGAATTTAACGTCTATATGATGTGATGCATAGCAGCATAGGTGATGTAATTATATTTTCCACTCTAAATTTTCTTTGAATACTTTTCCTTTTCTAAATCAATTAGCTTGATATATAGCTAGCTGGACAAGCATGCTGATATACTTTTATTTCACATTTTGCAGGTTGGCGTTGCATGAATAAGGTCAAGAGAGCATATATGCGCATTGCATGCTGTTATCTCGTGGTCCATTGATGATGTTGTGATTTAATGAATCAGTTTATGTTTTGATGATTTTCCTGTTTTGCTTTCCTGCAATTGTATTGTGCTTGTCTTTTTATATAAGTATATGATTTCATGTGGTTCTCTTTTCCTCGTATCTCAAACCAACATCGTTCGTTACTGTTGGAGTTGCTATTGGTGATTTCAGGACTGCTTACGTTAAACCATTTTGTTTCGTTTCGTTTTGACTGTTTCATTCCTGTGAAACAATTAATGAAATAGAAACAATTTGATCACCGAAACAAAACGGTTAACGAAACACCCTTGTTTCGTGGCCGTTTCTAACGTTGTGCAGCCCACTGATTTGCACACCCATCAATTTTTGAACGACTGCTGAACGAGGTAGTAAATAATTTGGGCCGAAATAGAACCAGCCCATATTTTGCCGCAACCTTAATTAAATCACGTTTATATGTTTCTAGATTCACTATCGCGCAATTGTACGAATAACATATATAAAAATATGAAAAGCTTACGAAATGATCCTCAGTACAAAAAAATAATCATGTGATTTAACTAAAAAAAAAACCCTTAATAATTATTAACATTAAATTATTAAGTTGGAATAGAAGTACTGTGTGCTAACTTTTGTCTATTTTTTTCCCACTAAAGTCGAAATTAACAATGTTTTATTTATAAAAAAAATTTTAACTTCTAATCATTGATTCAAATTGTTCAATGTAACTACCGTATATTGATATTTAGAAAATTATTTATCTAATTCTTTTAAAAGAATAAAATTTTGGAATAAAAAGAAAACTAAACTTTTCTGGAGAGAATATATATGAATGAATATATGTATATATAGAGTTTTGCTATGGTGAGTTGCAACTCACCAAAGAGTCGGTGAGTTGTGATCAAAACTCCTAAATCTAGTTCAAAATGACCGATCTAAACCATCCAATATGATCTCCCTATTGAAATCTCCATGCAGACCAAATTTTACATTTTTTCAAAATTTTTAAGTATTTTTTTGAAATTTTAGAAAATCGTTAATCTAATTAGTTCTGAACCATTCAAAAACAGCAGTTTTTAAAAATCAGGGAAAAATACTTCAAAATTTCAAAAAAAAATGTAAAATTTGGTCTACATGGAGATTTCAATAGGGAGATCATATTAGACAGTTTGGATCGGTCATTTTAAACTACATTTATGAGTTTTGAACACAACTCACCGACCCTTTGGTGAGTTGCAACTCACCATAGCAAAACTCTATATATATATATATATATATATAGAGAGAGAGAGAGAGAGAGAGTGAGTGAGAGTTTTGCTATGGTGAGTCGCGCTCAAAAACTACTCGATCTGATTTTAAAATGACCAGTCCAAACCGTCCAATACGATCTCCCTATTTAAATCTCCATACAAACCAAAATTTTTTTTTTTAAATTTTTAAGTATTTTTTTTTTATTTTTAAAAACTGCTATTTTTGAACGGTTCAGAACTAATTAGATTAACGATTTTCTAAATTTAAAAAAAATACTTAAAAATTTCGAAAAAATATAAAATTTGGTCTTCATGGAGATTTCAATAGGGAGATCATATTAGACGGTTTGGATCGGTCATTTTGAACCAGATCTAGGAGTTTTGAGCGTCACTCACAGACCTCTGGTGAGTCGCGACTCACCATAGCAAAACTCTCTCTCTCTCTCTCTCGCTCTATATATATATATATAGGAATGCTAAGGTCCTATGCGTAGGACGGATGCGGTCCGTCCTACATGATCGTATTCATGTAATCAAATTTAAAACCACCGATCTAAATCATTTTATTGATTCTTCATATTGTATGAAATTAAATTTTACATTTTTTTTCAAAATTTTTTACTATTTATTTCGTATTTTTAAAAAACTTCTCCTAGAATTTATATGGAACGTCCAATAACAGCGGTTGTTAAAAATACGAAATAAATAGTAAAAAATTTCGGAAAAATGTACATCGCGATGCACCATAGCATTTATATATATATATATGGGATCTTCCTTGGTAAAAGTCGCGTGACATAAGCTCATCGATTGCATTTATAATCATCGTCTACCAATAAGTTGACACGTTATATAATTTAAATTTTTAATAAATTGGGACTCAATACGTACGATGATTTAATTATTTCATTACTAGATTATTCGCTTTTTTTGGACATTCTTAAGATACTTTCTACCGGACTAACCCAATAGTAACACAAGAGCAATCCAAAATCCAAAAATATTATCCCAAGGAATTTGATTTTTTTTCCCCTTCCGAGATGTCATTTCAATCATTTTGGGTCAATTGGATCAAATTGACTTTGCAATCCTTTTATAGTTTGTTCAGGAACTGTTTTGATCGTGGTGATTAGAATTGCGGTAAATATAAAAAAAAAAAAAAAATCTAAGATGCACTAGTGAAATTATTTCCCTTATCTTTTGGATGTACATTTTTATCACGTTTGGAAAAGTTCTACTAACTTATTCAATCTTAAATGAGAACATGTGCATGGTTTTATATTACTCCACATTAACTGAATTTATTATCTCAGTTAAGCCAGCCTAATTAATCTTCTCTCCTGCTAATTAACCGCTCGGTCCGCACCTTTTACTTACATTGCAACTATAGAATCCTTAGCATTAAATGTTCAATTATTTCACAGCATTCATGTCTAATATGCTAAATAAAGCTAAAATCCAAAATTGAGATCTTACGTTGTTCTCCCCATCTATTGGAAATTTTGAGAGCGTCTCGCGCGTTATGATTGCTAAAATTTTTTCTAAAGTCTTTTTCATAAAATCCGACTTCAATTCGATCATTTGGAGACCAATTCATTATAAATTTAATGGTCGAATTCAAGTCCGATTTTTAGAAAAAAAAAAAAAAAACAGACTAGCTTGACCAAGCTGAATTAAGCTAAACGGGTAAATTGACTAATTATAACACGATGTTGTCATCATGTACAACATCATGTAAAATCAACAGTAGGCATCAATGTGCAAGGACAGATTAAAAAAATACAAATGTATTACCGCATTCCTTTTATTTCTAGCTGTATCATGCAATAAAACAAATTACAATTACAGATATTTAATGTAATAATCATCGTTATATAAATCCCCTACCGAACAAGCTCATAAAAGTTCTCGAACCGTCTGTGTATACTTTCGGTGTACTGTGTACACAGTACACGTACAGTACACCGTCATTTTTTTTTGGAAAATTATTATTATTTTTTAAGTACAGGCTTCTAAAATTGTTTTGTTACGCTCTGCTGCGAAAACGAATCCAACTTCTGAAAAGCTCCACCATATCTGCTTTCTGTTTTTGATATTTCAACGTCGTCAGAATAAGAGAGAAGATTTGAGAAAGAAAAAAGAAAAGCTGAGTCTAGATTTGTATCGGCACGTTTTGCTTTTTCTCTCTTTTTTTCAACAAAATACGAATTATAATATATATCTCGTTATTCATTTTCTAAAAGAGTGAAGAGATTTCGCCTATAGCCTGATAACTTCATGGATCAAATCATCATAATTAACCTGGTAATACCGATTCATAACCTGGTAAGACCGATTAGTTGTACCATCTCCCACTCCCAATCTAGAAACGAAGATCTTGACCAGGTTATTCCTGGATCCGGTGTACCTACACCAAGCTGGCAGTCTCCATTAGCACACTTTTTTCTTTATGAGAAAAGATAAGCGTCAGAATTTCATTAAATAATAAAATATAATTACCGAACAGTCACACAACATAATTATATAACAAAATATTTATGTCCACATTTTGTATTTAGTGTAGTCATAAATATTTCTTTCACATCTATTGATCAAATCATTCCTGACTTGACAGCTACTGTGTCATGCCTTCGAAAAAAAAAAACAAGCTTCTAAATCTATCACTGGCAACAAATACAATAGAATATATATATATATATATATATATATATATATATATAGTTTTGCATAGAATATATATATATATATATATATATATATATATAGAGTTTTGCTATGGTGAGTTGGAACTCACCAAAGAGTCCGTGAGTTGTGATCAAAACTGTTATATCTAGTTCAAAATGACCGATCCAAACCGTCTAATACGATTTCCCTATTGAAATCTCCATGCAGACCAAATTTTATATTTTTTTGAAAATTTTAAATATGTTTTTCGGATTTTTAAAAACTGCTGTTTTTGAACGGTTCAGAACTAATTAGATTAATGATTTTCTAAAATTTCAAAAAAATACTTAAAATTTTCGAAAAAATGTAAAATTTGGTTTTCATGGAGATTTCAATAGGGAGATCATATTAGACGGTTTGGATCGGTCATTTTGATCTAGATATAACAGTTTTGATCGCAACTCACGAACCCTTTGGTGAGTTGCAACTCACCATAGCAAAACTCTCTCTATATATATTTTACTGCTGTAAATACATTGTTGCTGTTATTGCTTTTTTTTTTTTTTTTCCTTTTTTACTGCTTACAATGAATGATCGACCTCATGGGCTGTTGGCATTAGCTCGAGACCCTCAAGTGGTAATTGGAGGATAGTGCTTAATTCATTCATTTGGGTACACATTATACACTTTTTAACTAGCACAACGTTTATCTCTTCGGATTAGTTAATAACTAGAAGGGCTGATATAAAAAAAAAAAAAAAAAAAAAAAAAACAACTAGAAGGGCTAATCGATTCGCTCGATATAGAAATTCTTATTAAATTAAATTTTATTATGTTTTTATAATTCACTTATATTAAACTTTTTCAATTTATTTATGTTTCATATTTGGATTAAATATGTCAATACTAGTAAGGAAAAATGAGAATGCAGAGAAAAAATTAGAGGGAAAGAAATATAGATAAAATAAATCTCAAATTTAACTATTTTATTTCACTGTCTATTACCTACTTGGGATTTCCACTTTCAATTTGCAAGCCAAGGAAAATCAACTTCCAACCATTAATTCTAGCATTTCAATGCAAACTAGATGGATGGAAAAACATATTTCTCTCTTCGAGAGGTAGTCTCACTTTAGTCAAATTGGTTCTCACGGCACTACCTCTGCATTACATACAGGTCCTCAAATTACCTCAATGTCTTTTAAAACACTTGGAAATCAGGTGCAGATTCTTTTAGAAAGGGAAAGAAAAATGTCTTGGAGGCCACTGGTTAATTGGAAAAATGTTCTCTCCAAAAAAAATGATGTATTGGAAATTATTAATCTTGAACGACAGAACCAGGCTCTTCTAACAAAATGGCTTCAGAAACTTCGACATGAGCCACTTTCGGTTTGGTCCTCTACAATAAAACTTCTCTTTGGTACCACAGATAACACATTACTGCTATCCTATAGGACTTCATATGGTTTAGCCGATATCCTTCAACAAGCAACTTTTTTTCAATTTCGTAGTTGACAACAATAGTGGTGCTTGGAAATTGACCGCAAATGAAATCTTCTCCACCTCCAGTACGTATCGTTGGAAAAATCTCACACACTGGAGTCATTTTGAAGTACTACCCTACTCTTTGGAAAATCAAATCTCTGCCAAGTTAAAATTTTCCTTTGGCTCCTTCTCCTCGACCGACTATTGACAAAACAAAATCTCTTAGTTCGAGGTTGGCCTTCCGCTTTTTCATGGCTGAGTTGTGTTAGTGGCCTCTTCAAATCAAGGTACCACCTCTTCTCGCAATGTAAGTTCTAAAAGTCTATATATTCATAAAATTTAATTAGTACTTTTCAAATATACATGCCTTTTATATTCTGTACAGTGCAACAGCGCAAATAAAAAAAATCATAATTGTTGAAAAATTATCCAAAATTATTTGAATATATATCAAAGTGAGAAAAATTCAAATAATGAAATATATATGAAGTCTATTTCCCATAGAGTTTAAATTGTTTAAATCAAAATTTTCAGATGAAAATTTTATGATCCCATCAAGCAATACTATGAATGAAAACTAATTACTCAGTTCGATTACGTACAAACTAATCAATTTTGGCTGTTGATTAATTATTCGAATCAGTAACATTTGCACCAAATATCAATATCAATACATATATTAAAGTTGAGTATAGGATCCGCATCCGAACACTATTCATATAGCACTGTTCATGAATATGCTAGGATATGCTAATATGTATTATATATGAAGGTTTGATCATATGCAATGACTAGTCCACCGGCTAATCAATTCTGGCTGCCATTATATATATGAGTGGCTTTTTTTTTGAAATATCCAAGAAAGAGAAAAAGTACACATTTGACTAAAGTGATAATTTTTGTAGCCTATTGCCTACCCTAAATCGATCGTGCATTGACTAATTATTTTCACTAGCTCAAAGTTGCGGCGAACGTATGAAATTACATACGGTTGCATTGCCCAATCACTGATGCATGCGTTGGTATAGCTAGAGTAAATACTTATTGCATAGATCTAGTAATGAAAATTATTAAGAATGGTGTGGAGACGAGACGATCTTTTTGTTCCTGAAATCTCTTTCATTAATTGTTTCTCAGTCGACATATACTAATTGCTAATTTAAGCACTATATATAGTGTTATACTCTTATTCCGCTATTTGACACGTGCTAATTAAATATATCAAATTAGCATATCCTAGCATATTTTCAGAACTACCCATCTGCATTAATTAATTGATAATCTTAATTTTCATTCCGAATAGCACGATATTTACTATTTCATTATTTCCATGGTTGCCGGATGAGTCGATAAAGAGTATATTATTCTTCTGAATCATAGAGAAATAAAAATTGATTTCAAAAAAATTTTCGATATGTAAATCAAATTAAGCATTCAGACGGCCGTGAGTTGCAACTCACCAAAGGGTCCGTGAGTTGCGATCAAAACTGCTATATCTAGATCAAAACGACCGATCCAAACCGTCTAATATGATCTCCCTATTGAAATCTCCATGAAAACTAAATTTTATATTTTTTCGAAAATTTTAAGTATTTTTTTGAAATTTTAGAAAATCGTTAATCAAATTAGTTCTGAACCGTTCAAAAACAGCAGTTTTTAAAAATCCGAAAAAAATACTTAGAAATTTCAAAAAAATATAAAATTTGATCTGCGTGGAGATTTCAATAAGGAGATCGTATTGGACGGTTTGGATCAGTTATTTTGAACCAGATCTAGGAGTTCTAAGCCTGACTCACAGACCGTCTCGTGAGTCGCGACTCACCATAGCAAAACTCCTATTATATTATAGAGTTTCTAAAATTTTAATTTTTTTGTATTTTTTATAGTATATTTACTACAAAATTTATACCTATACGTAACATACACATCTCTTATTACCTGAGTACGCTTCCATTCAAATAAATTAACATAAAAACAATTGAAAGTGGGACACATGAAATCTAGTATACAGTATACTATGATATCTCTATCTTTATCTCTACTACTTATAAACGCACGGACCGTAGAGGTGTTACACACTAGGTCTAGCATGTATGTAAACAGATGTTTCTGCCGTTCGATCGATTTAATCTGTGGCTGGATATTAATCGCCAGACGAAGCAGCACCGTTGATTGGTTTTCCATCTAATACAGAAAGAAAAAGAGCGCTGTTGGTATTGCGCTGGGTTAACTCAGCAAGCACGAGGGTTCGTTTCTTCCTGCGCTAACATTCAGCCGTCGTCCCTCAACTCCTCCTCCTCCTCCTCCTCCTCTCTCTCTCTCTCTCTCTCTCATGACGGCTGCGCCACGATCTGCGCACGTCGATCGCCGCCGACTCGCTCTTCAAGGCCAAGCTTCCATGACTTCTGCCACCTCGACGATCACCAAGAGATCGTCACCAAGCTTCCATGACTTCATTTCCAAAAGGGCGCACCATTCTTTTCCTTCTATGATGCGCCTTTCCTTCCTTTGTTGGATGCACAAATTAATTCCGAATCTCTCAAATCAATCTCAAATTTGATGTGCCGCTCCCCCTCTTCGCTAGGGTTTGTCCTCAACAGATTTCATTTATTTCTTGAACTCAATTTGTATTTTATAATTCGCTGCTCTGCATTATTTACTTAATTACTGGCAGAAAAAGACATGTGGAGCACATTTTTGAAATTTCTTTTTGCCGCATGGATTACAATTCCTTCGCTATTTAGTCCCATGTCAAACGATGCTTCTCGCACTGGTTCAGGTGAGCAAAAGCGATATTATCTTGCCCCTTGATCGCTCTATTCGATTAGTTTTATTTTCACATTTGTTCAAATTGATCACTATATTCAATCATTCATTTCTGTTATTTTGATTTTTGGTTCCAGCAAATTGTAAGAGGGGATAACTGTTCGCCATAAGACACATATTGAGGTATTTTGTATCTATTTCCATGATTTATTCAATTAGGAACTTCAAAATTCGATGAATCATTCAATTTGATCTGGATTGTTTTGAGATTCTTTTTATTTAACTTTCTGATATTCTTATTGAGATTTGTTTTTTTAACCGTTAGTTGATGTTTTATCTAAATCATGCTTTTATTTTTGTCATTCCATGAAGAAATTGTAGCAAGAATATTGTTAATTTGTTCTAACTATCTAGATGTGGTAAAATAGTGAACTTTGAGTCCTTATAGAATTACAAATTATTTCTCAAGATATAAAGTAAATTTCTGGTACAAAGAAATGAAGGGTGAGCGTCGACGTCAGGAGGATATTTTTTTTGTTCTCTACTAATTTGCTCCATTTACATAGTGCCTTGTGGTGTACCCATTTGCTCCATTCATGTGCTGATTTTGAGTTAACCATGTAGTTTTTCTTTAATTTGTTTTGAAAGAATAGATTCTAATAGGTTATGATTGGGTTAACTCTCCTATTGTGACTCCATTTTGTAGGCCATTGTGCATTTCATCGTTGGACTGGAGAATAAATCTTTATTTGTATATTTCAACATGTTTTATTTCTCACTTTCAGTTTATTGTTTTGTTTTAGGAGAACTTCAGGTGGAACTTTACAGGGAGTTGACATTTCATTCATGATGTTCTTGCAATAAGCGTATATAGCTGAATTTCTGGAGAGAGATGAGTATGCATGTGAAGTTAGTTACAGACAGCATAACTATGCTCAAATTGTATGTTATTTTTTCTAAAATTATCAATAATGAACTTTCTGATAAAATCTGTCATAATTGTTTCCTATTTAGTTCAGTGATCTTATGCATACTTCTCGAAATGGTTTTATTGAGCGCCGTATATATATATGAGATGGTTTCCTTATCAAGTTTTGGAATGTCAATATGTCATATATTTTGTGCGTTAGGGATGTGATGAATTTCTTACACAATTAATTGATTGCCTAATATTAAGGGATCTGAGTATCTGACTAATATTAAGGGATGTGATGAATTTTGTTCTTTTTGAATAAATGCAAATTTATAACTATTGCATGCTTTAATGTATCTATTTTGAATAGATGTTAAATCTTCAGAGAGTATTTGAGGTAACTTTGAAAATGAATCAAAACATTATGTTGCTCGATATGATATTACTGTGGGGTCAGGAATACAACACATGCATACTGGTACATGCGTACATCAGTGGTACCAATTGGGACCGGATGTGAAAACTTAGCAGAAGCCAAATAGGTATCTTAAATATAAATTCTGTTAAATTATACTTTGAGCATCATAATCCCTTTTTTACACTGACTGTTTATTAATGTAGGTTAATAAAAGATATAGATGCCTTTGGCCCTTTGTATTGGTGACGCCAGAGAACAACATCAGGCTGCTGAAGCTAGAGTTGGCGACATGCAGAGATGGTGTTTTGATGTGATAGATGAATGGTTTTATCTAAAGTGATCAAACTGATGTGGAGGTGAATTTTATATAAGTACAATAGCTCTCACCTATGTGGCAGCCGAGAAGACGATTAAGAGCAAAATGATGCCAGCTCACATGCCTTGATTCGTGATAGTCTAAAAAGAAATTGTTTCATTTTGTTTTTAGTAACACTAGGGGGACTTTGTTGTCGCGGCTTTGCCGCGACCACCTCTCTGGTATATATTTTTTTGTAAGTAGTTCGTGGGTGTAATTCGTTATTTTTTTTCTATACGTTACCATAGAAAGAAACTTTGTCTGTAGCAGGAAGAAAACAAACAACATGAGTAAAAGTAAAGAACATATGGTACACCGTGCACTAAATGAATAATTGCATAGCAAAATTAGATCAACCTGAAGAAGTAAAGAAAAGAAAAGAGAGGCTTATTCGTGCAACAAAAGTGCTTGTTTCAGGAATGAAAAAACAAAGTATGACGATACTACATGATATTAAAGGGTGTACTTAGGTACTGGGCACTGAGCACAATACATATTCCTCAATTTCAAGCTAATTCTTATTGTGCAATAACCCTGAACCTCAACTAACCCTGAATCATGGAATAAAGCCCCATTGGTCTTCACTCTTCAATTTGTAATTTAAAACAAAATTAGCCTTTATTAACCTATGATTGTATAAATCAACAATAAAAATAAACTAAAATAAATATTTTCATTGCTGTACTGTTACAATTTGCTGGAACTTTTTTGTTTCATAGAGGTGTATGAGATAATTACAGGTACAAATATTAAAGATGTAGAGATACACTGACAGTCCTTTCTTTTTAGATGGATGAGCCATTACATCAAACGCTTAATGATGTACAATACTTAATTGATAGTTCATATCAAAACTATATCTGTAAATATGAAGGGGGAAATTTTGAAAACAACAATCTGGTCAGCTACTCCCAATCCCTCTTTCCCCTTCCCTCCATTCCTCAAAAATGCTGAGAATAACAAAGAAAATAGCAGATTAAGAGAAATAAGAAAGTGAAAGAAGTTTTTTTTACAAAATTATATACTAAAAAACAGGTCAAATCAGCATACCGAGAAGTCCATTCCTCCCAAGTTCAAATCACCATCTGAATAGAAACAATAGAAGAAACACAACTAAGTATGTCATACATCCAACAAAGTAATAATATGCACATAACCTTATAAAAGCATAGATTATCTCTATTCTCCAATGCTCAAATAGAATTCAAACTTTGCATTAAAAAAATATCATTCTTTTCCTTCCAAAACTTCACGTTAAACACTGGATTTTTCAATGCATATATCAGCAAAGTAATTTAATTCCTTAAATAAGTTCAATAATTTTCAAAAGTAAAACAGAAGAAAAAAATAAGATAGAAAACATTACCATCCTCATCTTCATCAATTCACTTGTCATAGTCAACTTTAATGTAGTGTGGTGTTTTCTCATCCTCATGCAATAGTTGTCCACCATTTTAACTCTTTTTTCACCGGCACACAAAATATAGTCGCACTCTATGTTTATCTTATTGTCCTTCATTATAGACAATATAAAAGCAAGAATAAGAGAATGCAATGTCACCCAGGATTTCAAAACGAAGGAGAGATAAGAACAACTGTCTAGATATCTAAATAAAATTTTATTATCTTTGTTGAAATTACACCTAGAGTCATGCTGCACATAAAATTTACAGGATTTCTTGTATAAAAATAACTCCAAACCTTCAAAGGAAAGGTCGAATAACTCAGAACGAAACAACTTTCTAGAGTGTAACATTCAAACATAAATCATGTCCAATCTCACAGCCTGAATGCTTGTTACAAATATATAACAACATAGTATTCTTCAATATCACAACAATCTAATGGTTGTATCAATTCAGCAAATGAACTAAATCAGTTTATAGCCATTTGCGACCATAAGAATACAAATATTATATTCAAGAACAACACGTCTGAAAGAAGAGGGAAAAAAAGCAGTTTTCTTGGTTTTAAACAAAAATTATTATACCTCCTTTTTAATTTTGTCATGGAGAGTCAACTTGAGCTCATATGAGTTATTAAAAGAGCCCACGTTGCCAGAAAAGGTGAAGGTGCCATCAGGTTGCACATCAACATCGACATCCTTAGCATCTAGTACTTTATTGATCCAATTAATCATGTTACTAATAGTAGCCCCTGCAAGTTGGGTGCCTCTTTTCTATGGGAAGACATCAGAATTTTCCTTGTCTCTATCTCCATGAACTCTAAATCTAGAAGACTCTAATTAAAATCACAAAAAAGCTTTAGCAACTAAAAAAAGTTTTAAAACTCTGTCATCAATATTGGGAAATTTATAAGAGGAAACCCAAAGAGCTAACCATAAAAGAGAGTAAAAAGGAAATGAAGCACATATTTGATACAGATTGCATATGTACTGGTAACAGCTTCCCAATTGATGTTGCTCTTGTAACTGTCATGCGTCATTGGTTTATTTTAAATGCAAGAGCAATCAGAAAGGGGAAATTTTTTTTGATAAAGAACGAAGCAATTCAGATTATAAGAAAGTTATTTTCAACTGTGGCCATTGTAGTCACTAATAGAAATTTTGGCATTAAGCAAAACAAAAATAAGAAAAGAATATTATAATTATAATACCTTGGTGCAAAATTTGTCAGCTTGCTTATAGTCTATCAACTTGAGCTAACATTCGGCATTGTTGAGGTAGCAAAATACTTTGAGCAACTTTTTTGATTGTTTAACCTCCTAATTACTAAATGAACAATCATACTCGATGAATTGTTGCCTAAAAGAAACAAATCAGAGTAAATAGATAACTAATATTGGACTTCACAAAGAGAATTTTGGTTCTTAGCATGGATTTTTCTAGGCTGGTTTAATAATTTTATACAGTTTTTGAAATCAGGACATTGTACTGGTATTTGGGTTTGAGGACAATTAGATATCGTTTTGAATGTTGATTTAGTCGCTACTTGGAATTAGGATTTGAAATTCTTAGATCTAAATCTGAACATAAATATACAGTGGCATTTGGTATGATTTTTGTAGGAACTGACCCTGTCAACCTGACTGTCTGAACTGACCCTGTCAACCTGACTATCTTAACCTGCCTACTATACTGAAATGAAGACACACCTGACTGCCTTGACCTGCCAACCCGACTGAATTGACCCTCACAACACCCGACTGCCTTGACCTGCCAGCTAGACTGAACGAACTTGCCGGCTTTCCATCAGATTATCAAATGTTTCAATCCAGACGCACCCAAGCTTATGTCTAGATTGTGCTCATTGTTCTCACCTACGACAAATTCACACATATAAAATATATCATTAGATATTTGAAAGGAGCATTATAAGCAAATTAAACTTGTGAAAATTTAATCTAAGTTTGTTTGTGCCGGTCTCGCCAAGTTTTTCTGCATATATGCTGGGATAACAAACCGTCACTGCATCCTTGCCATTCCATTTGATTGCAGCTTTATCATATGCTCTATATGCCAAACAAACTTTTAATAAGCACAGAAAAATCCAATGTTGCAACCAAAATAAAGAATGTGCACAATAACGTTTTTGAGAAATTAAATTAAATGAAAAGAAATAGTACCTTGTGTCTTCAACCTCGGTGTTAAACAAACCCAAGTAGACATATATGTTTAGTTGTCAACAAATAAAATTAACATTCTGATTGCAAATGCGTGCAATATATATACTAAAAAAGACCAAGTAGACCAACTGTAATTGTCTAAAAAGTTAGCTTCTAATAAATAAAGGTATTAATGAACACATATAGGATTGGCATTTTGGGTCCATACCCCTCAGACATAAAATAGATATATTTCAAAAAAAAAAAAAGTTTAATATGCACCATAGTGCATAGGGAGTTCTATGCATTGCAGACTTTTTCGGAGGTATTTTTGTAAATTGATAAATCTAATTTAACCAATATAATCTACATATTGAAATCTCATAGTAAACCAAATTTTACAATTTTTTAGATTTTATTACTATTTTTTCCGAATTTTTTAATACCTGCCATTTTTGGAAACAAACTACTATTTACAAATTCCAAAAATGGCAGGTTTTAAAAAAATCGAAAAAATAGTAATAAAATCTCAAAAATTATAAAATTTGGTTCGCTATGAGATTTCATTATGTAGATTAGATTGGTTAAATTAGATTTGTCAATTTACAAAAATACCTCCAAAAAAGTCCGCAGTGCATAGAATTCCCTATGCACTATAGTGCATATTAAACTTTCTCAAAAAAAAAAACCCCAACCACAGTCACAAAGTAGCAACTAAAGTCATAAAATAGAATTCTTACTGAGGTCTGATGGACAATTATTAGGATTTTTATAGTACGCAATGAGAATTGAAGGTTGAGAATGCAAAATTTTCACATGAAATTAAATGAAAAGAGCATTTCATACTTTTTTTTCCTAAGAACTGGTCCATTCTAGCCTCCCATCTTTCACGTTTATGCAAAGTGGCTCCTCTGTATTTTTAGCTTCCCCTTCAAAACCCTGTGCTATGCCTTTCTCAACACGTGTACAAACCCCTCTTTTGTCAAATTACTCATCTGGTCCATAAAATAAATCAAAATCACATAAGCCATTCTTTCAAAACTGGTACAACTGTACAAGTAAAAAAACAAAACCAAAGGGATATAAATTTACCTGCTTCATATCCTCCTCATAATCTTCTAAACTGAAGTCTATGTTAGCATTTAGGCCTCGAATTGAATAGTTGCACGCACTTTTAATAGGGATGAAAAAAAGGGAAAGAGCTCCATTAGTTCCAATCAAATAAATAAATAATCGATTGGAACTACAATAATAACTCTACACCTAACAATTTGACATAATGATGGAGGAACATATTTCAAACTCCATGGTTTGGTTACAGAAAGTAGTTTGGATAAACATGTCAAGGAAAGTAGTGCATCGAACTTGAGGTATTTCAGATAAATAAAAGAGTATGTCTGTAATATAGTAGAATACAATGTTGGCACTATATTTTTCGGGGGCTAACCAATGCTCTGTTAGCGCTTCAAAGAGAAATTTTCTTACCTAGCAGCAGCATGAGCAGTGTCAAATCCACCTGAAGGAATGAATGCATAAAATGAAGAAAAAGAGGAATGAAAAAATGAAAGTGAGAAATGATATATTAGAGTAGATGGAACCTGAATAAAATAAGGAAATCTGTTAGATAATTTGTCCACTTGATCCTATTATCTTATCCAACATAAAGAAAATCACAACAATAAAACCAACAAATAAGAAAATTCAATGATGCGACCAAATTTGCTTACCTGACCTCTCCTTCGGACATGATTTGGTCAATTAAAAAGAAAAGATCAGTATAAACTTTCAAACAAAGTACCTCAGAATAAAGTTAATGTTTATAATAGGTATAACAAATGAAGTAAATAAGATGAATTGTTGCAATCCTTATTTCGTGGCTCAGTTGTGTGAGATTTAATGAAATTTTACTAAGAAAAAAATGAGATTTAATGAAATTGAAATACCAAACAAATATACTTCAAATCTGAAATAAATTAAGAGAAAAATCGATAAATGATCATACATGAAGTTAGCTAGGAGAATTTGAATATTAGATTTCTGAAGGCTTAATTTCAATCTTAATGATAACAGTTAATTTGTTTTTGGGAACAATAAATCTTCCAATTCCAATATTTGATTTATATCACAGAACAAAATATGCTTAGTTAGTTTGTCTATCCCATAGACAGCAAAACAAAGCAAAAACCTTTTAATCATCTAGCAATTGCAAGAGGCTTATGTGGTCCAAGTACAACAAACTTATAAGCAGAGGATGTTATAACAATGCCTCATCTGACTACCAGTGATACATTATATCGCAGTCTTGCATGTATTCAGCAACAACGCTCTCAATTTAAGAAAAGAAATTTATATGCTCTGACAAAAAGAACTGCTATTTAATCATTTGATCTGTGATGTAAAAACTCTTTTTTTTACTATAAAAGACTAAAAAGAAAGTGCTTACTCTCAAAATGCACTCACTTGTGTCATCAAACAGAACTGAACATGTCCAATCAGAAATATAAATTAAACTTTTTCTCAAAAAAATAATAAAGATACATACAACCTACAGTGCAACAAAATAAATTTGAAATTGTTTGATTGTTTCATTTAAGAAAGTACCCATTTGTTTCAAACCAAATAGAAAAGCTGTGGTTATCCCAGTAAGGTAAGTTTCCCACATAACACCACTATAACAACAACATATTCACTGAAGTAAACTTTCTAATGATTGAAATTAGCATACAAAACAAATATAAATAAAGGAAAATAAGATTACTCACCTGCAAAAATAGTAGTACATCGAGATGTTGATGGGCTACTGCTCGGGTCTTAATTTTTTGTTCTTAGACTTTTTTCATTTTTTTTTTTTTTCGTTGTGTTGACAGCCACCGTCACTAAAAAAAAACATCGGATCAATCATTCTGGCATTATACTTTTAGTATCAGTTGTAGGAGAAACATCTCCTCATGGAGGTCAGCCATAGTTTTACCAACCCATGCACAAACCAACAATTTTCTTCAGTATTGTTTAGATAATTTTTTTTATTCCTGGTATATTACTTTTGCGCATTAAATACCAATTTATATATACATTGCTTTTCCTTACTACAAAGACTGAAACTCTAAGATGAATTAAATAAAGCAATTGCAAAATCAAATGGTCCAAGAAAAAGATATAACATTTAAGATATAAGTCCAGTGTTCAATGAAAAATTTATGCATAAGCTAGAGTAAAGTGTTCTTACATTAGTAGAGCTTTCTTGGCCTCTTGGCCATGGCATGACGCAGTGCCCATGTCTTCTTTCTCCCACATGCTGATCCATGGGAACAATAAATTTGGAGCTAAAAAATTCCTCGGTCAACCAAAAATGCTTCCTCGATAGCACTTGCAATTGCAAACCTCAATCCAAACTTGTCCAATTCTTACCTTGAAATAAAAAAAGACAGAAACCATAATACTTTTACTCTATATAGAACAGTACACTACATTAAGGTGTGCATGCCGACACAGACCATAAAGGTAGATTTCAATCCAGCTTTCATCTATCCATAGTCCTATATTAGGTAATACAAAAATCTGAAGATTTCATCTCTAGAATTAATTTTAATGCAGCACAATATATCCCTTTAACACTAAGGAGCCTCCTTGGCATCTAAAAAAGAAGCAACACTGACGCCCATTGACATCTTTGAAGTAGACCTGAATTGAATTGAAAAATTATAAAATTATATTATTTTAAGTAGTAGTAAAATACCACTTGAGAGCAACAAAATTGAGTTTACATAGTGTACCTTGTATGTTATACAATAAATATGATAAACCATGACTATTACAATAGGCCTAAATGTGATCAATAAGCAATTATAATTCCAAGTAAAAGTAACTCAATTCATGTCTACTAAGACTCAGTTAAGTAATTATAAATTGTTCAATTTAGCATGTTCAATATTATCAACTGAGTCGTGCTGCCACCATTACCTTAATTTTGAGTGATTGATCGATACCTCGAAGCATGAACTTATTGATTATGACAACTGAGTCGTGCTGCATACATAAAAGGGAGACAATTATTGTACTGTCAGTTGATCATTGAACAACAACACAATAAGTTGGTGAGACATGTAAAAAATAATTCTATAGGCAATAATTTAATCTAAAAGCACCTATTGGCAAGGGAGCTTATATTTAGCCTCTAACAGTGCATATGTAGTTTCAGTTAGTAGCATGTCACCATCCTCCTGTTCAACTTCTGTCACAAATTGAGCTACCATGTTAGCCCTTTTTTTTTGTGCGCCATTTAAATTCTTGACGACTAAATCTAGCATTTAGCTTTTAGCGATTTCATTTTCTTATAGCGATTTAAAAATATAATATCAAAAAACATAAAAAGTACGTATTAATATAATTCTTATAGGATGTGATGTATTTCTTCACATCCTCTAACAAATAAAAAAATGAACACATAATTAATACAGTGTTTGATGAAAGAAACATGAGAGTTACCTTTTGTCCTTGGAGTTCCACCTGAAATCACAAAAAAAGCAAAAGCAATAAAGGCAGAACAATAGGAATTAGGAATTAGGATCTTTGAAATTGAAACAAAATTTTCTGGATCTAGAAGCGTCATTAAACAAAGCGAGAAATGATAAACCAAACTGAGAAGAGACAATCTAAAGGAAACTAAAATAAAAATAAACTACAGGAAATTTGGGTGAAAGCAGCATTTGTATAGAAGAAAAATAGACATACATATGTAAAAAGAAGAATACATACATGGATGCCAGAACAGCCTCTCAGTCTCAGAACATCATCTGACTCACTGACGGACTCGTTTACCAAAGCCCAAAGAGCCCGCTTATTCTTCTTGTCATAAGAAAATGACTTAGATCCATAAACATGCCCATAATCCATCATCGGCCAAGTCCTGTAATCATCTTCATAGCCCTCATTAGGTATGATTAAAAGAACTTATTCATCGAACATCTAATTTTATTAAAGGTACAAAAATGAATTGAACTTTATAGGAAAAAAAATGCTGTTACAAATAAGAACAGAAATGGCTTGAGCCATACCTAGGGTTAGGGAATCAGATAGAGACGAAGAAGCATACTGAAAATCAAAGAGAGGAGATGCATAGAATCGGACAGTGATCCTTCTTCGTTAATTGCTCTGGAAAAAGAAAAAAACGGAAGGAGGAATATCAAAAGTAGGCAATTAGAAACACATCTATATCCTGCTTTAATTTCGTTAAAAAAAGGCAAAAATAAAGTCATTAAACACGACTAGGCATGAACCGTCACACTTAAATTTCCAATTTCCAATACACTATGGTTTACGCGACTTACTTTTTTTTGTTTTGTTCCAGACGCGATGGGCTTCGATAGATAGAAAGCTCCGAAACAATTTTCAATCATGAGCCTGGGACTGGTGGAGGCGGTGCGACGACTTCTTAGGTGGCGAGAGAATAGAGCTCGACGCCGAGCCACTGATCCTGGGGCGGCGCGACCTCTTCGTACGCGTTGTCCTAGTCCCGCGCCTCTTCTATCTCGAGAACGCCGGAAACCCTTGGGAAAGACAAGCATCACCGGTCTCTATCAACTCCTCATGGCGAGGAGAGCACTATTGATATCAACGAAGCCCACACTGCAATCTATAACCGGAGATTTGAGGGAGAAGGTTCTAATTTTCCTTCCTCTTTTTCCACTGCCGCCTATGAAGAAGAATCAGAAGAAAGGGAAAGCCGATTTGGGACATATAGGTAGATAACCTCATGTATAACATAAATAAACGTGGCACACGTTTTAACATGAAGACAACAAAGTGGCTAAACGGTCAACGCTTATATAACTCATTGAGAACTATTAAATGCCATACACCGCCTCCAACTCTTCATATACAAAACCCACCGATTATATATAACCGTTCGATCCACATCCAACCGCCTAAATAATTCACCGGAAAAGTCAATGGAAAATGCAAAATGTCACTGTTTATAGGTCAAACTACCCCATCTAGGATTATATATATATAAAGTAAAGATAGTTGTCAGGGAAAGCGCCTACCCAAGTCAAAATTTTAGAAAAGGTAGGTAAACATTCTAAATTCATTCGTTACTCTTTTCTTTACTGCCAATTTTAAAAAAGGAAGGTAGCATATGTTTTTATTTTACAGGGTGTTAATTTCTGATGATTCTCTGTTATGTTTCCTTTTAGTACAAGATATTACTATATTTATGTTTGATTTATATAAGTTAAATTATGATAATTTAATATTCTCTCTCAATCACCATGATTTAATTTTCTTTTATTTGTGAATATCTGATTTCCAATTTACTCACGGGGTAGCAGCCAATCACATTATTTCAATTTGCTCTTTTTACCACATTCAAGCATGGGAAGTGGCATTTGAGGAAGGTGATATTGCCATATGGCAGGAACCCATCAATAATGCAAAAAAAACTTTAATGCAGATGATTGTTCAAAGGTAACGTTCTTATTATTATGAATTACAAATTCCGCATTATAGTAAGCTGTTGCAATAATATAATTCTTCCATCCCATGCAACATTTCGGTTGGACTTTCAAATGTACATAAATTATCATATTAATTAACAAAAATGGAAATGTTAAAAATAAAAGGTTAACGTTGCAATACATGCTATAAAATTTGTCCACACATTTGGGTGCGCGACTGCTAGTATACTTATACCTACGCAGCATAAATCTCTAATTGCGTGAGTACGCATGCATTCAAGTTACCATAAAAAATTGAAAGTGGGACCCATGAAATCTAGTATATAACAACACTGATCCGTTGCGAACTAAGTACAAGCAATTTGAAACATTTCTCTCATCCTTACAAATTCAATTGCTATGGCATCCTTTCTAACTCTGCACTCTTTCTGCCTCTTTTCAATACTATTTGCTGTCACAGTCACAGCAACACATTGCGCCAGTACAGAAAAGCCTATGACCCATTTCCGTTTCTACATGCATGATGACTTCACAGGCTACACTGGTACAAAACCAATTGCCATACGTGTCGTAACCATGCCAAAATTGTCAATCAATGATACATCACCTCGTACATTCGGTGACGTGGCGGTGTTGAACAATCTTCTGACCAAGGGCCCCAGCCATGAATCTGAACATCTTGGCCGGGCCCAAGGATTTTCGGTGCGAGTGGCAGCTGGTGGACTTGTCAATGCTTTGAGTTTACATTTGGACAGGACTAGGCACGGAGCGACGTTGAGTTGCGAACTCGTTCCGTTCCGCAATTACGAAACGTGTAACGGAAGCGTTTCCCATTTCGTTTCGCAAATGGAACATTACACGGAACGCATACCTGTAACGTTGGTATTTATGGAACGTTAAACGGAATGGTCTCGTTCCGTCTACGTTTCAACACGTTCCGTCTTGAATTCTACACATTTAGAATACATCAAATAACAGATTATAGATTGGGGGTTTAAGGAGAAATATCGCTAGTTGGGGTAGGATTTCTCGCCTCTTTCGTCACTCTCTCGTCCTTTCCGTCGCATACCTTTCTTCTCAATCCTCCCTTCCTCAGTTTCTCTTTCCATCTTTCCCTTCAAATCTGAAATCAAGCTCACGCGTGCGGCGCGCCATGCGGCCAAAGCCATGCCGATCTGTCACACTGTTGCCTCTCCTTTTTCACTCTCAGTCTCTCACATCACGTCCTTGCAATGGCGATTGTTAGCTGTTGTTTCGTTGTCTATTAACCAAATCATTACCCCTCTCTGATCTCGCTTAACCCTATATTCCTAATTTGTGGTTGTCTTGAGCCATGGCCGTCAATCTGTCACCAGTTTCGAGAAGGAAATTGATGAGGTCTTTGGTTATATATATATGATGTTTCAAAGAAGAGAAAAGAGAGAGGCTGACAGGAAGAAGGAAAGAAAGAAAAACTATAGAAAGGTTCTAACTTCTGCTTCTAATTTTTTTTTTCTGTCAAAAATTTCTTTGTATCTATTCTGTGTCGGTGAGATGCAGTGGTGCTGGCTAAGCTTGTTCCCTTGCTATCCATTTGCTCCTCTTCTCTTCTTGGTCTGGTATTCCTCTTAGAACCCTAATTTTTGTTCCTTTGATTCTGTGTGCTTGACTGTGTGTTTGAGTGAGGCATTGAGATGTTTGATATATGACTTGATTGGATATTGATGCCTCAAATCGAGAATGTGTGTCTGATCTGTTTAATCGGTGTTGTGCTTGTCTGATGAAGTTCTTGTTTTCTGACAAGGCCTTGGATGTGGATTTTGTGGCTTAGATGCTTGCTGTCTGATCTGTACTAGTTAATTGTTTCTAAATTAACAGTTTAGTGTCTTTCCTCCTTTGATATGTGGTTCTGTTGTGATGTTAGGCTACTTTGCATGATCACTAGACTTATACTTGTGTTGTGAGGCCTTTCTGAGGCTTTGTGATGTTGTGTGATACTTGGTACCAGTGGTACACCCTTAAACTTGTTCACTGGTATGAATTTAGGGCTGTTTCAGAGTTTATTCTTGTTTAAAACTTGTAGTTAATCAGTTTTGTGCTTAAATGGATAGTTGAAGTTTGTGTGAAGTCAATTGTTGCTTGTGCTGTGTTGTTGTTGCCTCTGGTACAAGGTACAGGCCTGGTTCAGGCTTTGTACCAGTCTGGTACATGTATAAACCTGCCCAGGGCTGGTTCAGGCTTTGAACAAGTATTTTGTTTAAGTTAATCTCTTCTTTTGGTTTTGATTGTAGAAACTGGTGGTGTCTTTGGAGATGTTATGTGCTCAAGTGATGAAGGTGTTCCTACTGATGACACTATTTGTGGCTTTGCTGGCATTGGCGATGAAACATGAAGTTCTGTGCTCAAGTATATGACACTTTTGTATGCTTTCAATATACTTGTATATAATACTTGTAACTACTAAATGCTTGTGTAATGATTTCTGTAAATATTCTTGTAAGTTGTAAGTGAAAAGTGATTGTGTACATTTTTCTGTAAGTTGTAAGTTATAAGTTGTAAATATTCTTGTAAGTTGTAAGTTGTAATTGCTTATATAATATTTTCTGTAAGTGTTTGCATGTTATTGTATAAAAAATTGCATTTTTTTTAAGGTATTATGACAGAAGTAAAAAATACACGTTTATAACGTCTAATTCGTTGAATTACAATGGAACGTCAACGGAATAAAATTCTGTGACGTTTAAAAAATGGAACGTTACACGTCAAAAATTTTACAACCGTTCATTAAACGGAACGACTTACGTATTGGGCTAATTTCGTTTCCGTAATAAACGTTACCCAGGCCTACATTTGGTGTTTGAGCATGGGACTTTTGCTGGGAGTTCCATATTTATTCAGGGGAGGATTCCTTTGAATGAGCCGGTACGAGAGTCGGTGCTGGTCGGTGATACTGGCCAATTCAGGTTTGCTAGAGGTTATCTAATATCTGAGAACTACGACTATAATCTCGTCGCAGGTGGTGTTGTCGAAGTTAACGTCTATGTGATGTAATGCATAGGTAATTAATGTGATATTTTCCTCTCTAGCTTCATATAGCTAGCTAGCTGCGCATGCTGATATATATATTCTTGATTTCATTTCTGGCAGGTAATTATGCAAACGCTTAGAGAGGATATAGCGTATTGCGGTCATCTTGTGATACATTCAAGAGAGCTGGGAATAAGTCTATTTAGCCAAGACAATTACATCAGAAATAAAATTATTTTGAATAAAGCAGTTTGATGTATTGATGATGTTTATGTTTGCCTTAGAGGCATCTGTGTTCGGTTACTCTTTTATATAAGTGTATTCTCAAGAGGGGGGAAAAAAAAAAAAAAAAAAAGGTCCATGTTGTTCTCTTTTCCTAATATATCATGCCAAAATCGTTATCTGTTTTTTTTTCGATGTTTAAAGCCTTTAGTCAAAATCGTTATTGTTGGTCGCTGGAGTTGCTATTGGTGATTCACCAATCAATATTTGGACGGCCTGCAAAACAGAGCTAGTAAATAATTTGGGCCGAGAAAAATCCAGCCCATAATTTTCTTTCTTCACATGATAGGTTTTGAGAAATGATAACTGTTATCTGCAGTTTTATAATCGCTTGAACAAAATAAACACATAAAATAAACAAGCTGAACATATAGATGATCCAAGTGAACATATATAAAAAAAAAAGTTTTTCCATCCTTATTTAGAGTTTTATATACATATTCAACTTATTTACTTGTATGTGTTCACTTAAATCATTTATGTGTTCATTTTATTTATTTTATGTGTCCAATTTGTTCAAGCGATGACAAAACCATTTATATGTGTTCATTCTCATGGCAGTAATCGATTTCCGTTTTTGTTTCCTTTTCAAAATCCATTGTCACGCAAGGACGAATGACAATATAGATGTACATCAGTCTACAAAATGATCTGCATTAAGCAGTATCTGTATTAATCAGTCCATAACGCTCGGATATCCAAACACAGCCACGTATACATGTGGACTTTTAGACTTCTAGTAACATCTAATTTCTTTTCTCATTTGTTTTTATTTATTTATTTACTGTTATTATTATTATTTTGAAGCTAAAGAATCATACCACTAGATCAAAGAATAATTTTTCTTTCATTTTTTTTTTTTTTTGAAGGGTAGTTTGCGAAGCAACATTCAATTTCGAAGTTCGTAATGAACGATCTGACTTCTGAATACTTCTTCTCATTCCCCAAAGGTGTCTTGAAGTTGTAAAATATTAATATTAATAAGCAGGTAAACTACCTCTTCATTTATTAGTTGACAGTTTGACCGAAAGTAATGTGACCTGTTTTGTATATTAGTTTTATTTCAATATAATTTGCCCACATGTATTTTATGCTCATTTTTAAAATTAATCCATCTTTGGTTCAATAAAATAAATATTACAATCACTTCTTTCAATAAGCTAACATTGCGCTACCAAGTAATTATATTAAACTTCTTTGGCGCAAAAACAATTAATGGATTTTTTCGATACAAAAAATATTGGTTTTCTTAATTAGTATGGTCTAACGCAGTTAGTGATTAACTCCTCTTTCCAAAAACGCAAGCTCAGGATCTAATTGGGGTTGTAGCAGAGCGACCTCATATCCTTTTATCACAAAAAAAAATATATATATATATTTCATACTATTTTGAAGTAATAATTAGTGGTACTTAGCTTAATGTATATTTTCATTTAATCCATCAAAGTTAATTATATATTTTTGACTGATAATTATAAATTTTACTAGTTGCCGAATTAGCTTTATTCATAAAAGTACAACTCTTAGATAAAAAAGTACGAAAAATAAAGAACTTCAACATGGAGGCAGGTGAAGTTCACTAATGATTTTGTTCTTCTTTTAGGCCACCAAATTTGAAAGAAAGAGAAGATCAGACATGGACCAAATACCAATAGTACTCTTGGGCTCGTTTGGATCGTATGGAAATAAGGAAGGAATAAGGATTTTAGGGATAAAACGTTGAGAAGTGTGTAACTTTGTGAGAGAGATTTATGTCTAGGAAGAAACTATTTCTAGGAATAGGCTATTCCTAGCCCATCCAAACGACCCCAAGGTGTGCTAACTCAGCTAGCAAATTTGGGCTTTTTATCCACTTTATTTGCGGAAAAAATAAAAAATAATATTAAAAAATTCACGACTTTAGAAAATAATACTAAAATAATCAAAATTATATAAATTGTAACATAATATTGTTCTTTGAAAGAACAAGACTAGTATCGTTCTTTCAATAGCTAGTAATATTTGTAATATTTTTAATATTTTGAATTATTTTTTTATGTAATTTTAATATTTGTATGGTTTGGTATTGTTGATGTTCAAAAGTATCATTAATTCAGTCTGAATAATGGTCAAATCAGACCAAACAGGAAAAGGAAAACTGGACCAGAGAAATGAATTCGGTCCAAATTAATGTGATTTGGTCCGAATTGAAGCACGCCAGAGTATATTTGGCAAGTTAATTATGGAATCTTATCAAATCCTTCTATGTTTTAAGGCTGCTCGTTGTTTGGGTGTATTTCCATGATTGGAGGATCTGATTCAAGTCAAAAGAGAAAGGAATTTGAAGAATCTGGAACAAGAAAGTTATCGTGTACCGTGTAAACTACGATAGCATTGAGTATACATTCGTGTACAACTCTAGTAGTAATAGCAGCATCTTTTTGGTGAATGAAATTGGCGAATGAGGCTCTCCTAGACTTACCCGTATCTCGTTTGGTGGTAGATATGGAGAGAGTAATTCTACGTGTTTTTTTTCTTAGTCTTATTATATATAAGCAGATGTTGTAATTTTTCCTGCTTCATGTAGTCTGTACTTGCCAGCATGTTTTTTCTGAGCTCTCGCTTTTGCTTTACCCATAATAGAGCCAGTCACACCCTGGATTCTGAGCCTAGTGAGAATCCGTTCCCTTGTCAGACTCAGGTTTTCGGTTTCAAACTACTCCCTTCTCTTCCTCAGGTAGCGTTAAGAGTTAAGTTGTAAGAATTGGGATTGAAGTTGGAAGAACTTTTTCCCACATGCTCAGTCTCCCTGGCTGATGGGCTTTTTCCCATCCTCGTAGTGTAAACGGCCTAGTCTCAGGATGTCAAGGCTAGTCCGACGCATCACAACGCAAACAGTTATTGGTTGGGCGCCGCAAAGTATGTGCAGTTTCCGCCTTTTCAATTCAATTTTCTATGGTCTAATTCCATCCCTTTTGAGCAAATGAAGAAGGCAAGAAGTCTTCACCTTCTTGGTTTCTATCACCAAATCCAAAACTTGTTAGGTTTGCTTTAAAGTCAAAGGAATAACAATTCTAGCAGATCAAATAGCAAAATCCTAAAAACATGAACCCGCAGAACCAGCAGTAGAACGGGACGTTCCAAAACACCAAAAACTTAAATCGAGAGCGGAAGCTTACCTAATTCCATTGCTATGGTCTGAATCTTGATGTTGAGCACTTCTTGATGTGTCCTGACGTGTATGCACCTTCACCAAAGCTGTTCCACGCACCTAAATAGGGAGAAAGATCTTCCAAGAGAATAAGACGCGCCCTTTGATGCCTTTAGCCTAAACAAAAGCACTATCTCTCTCTAATCGATGGAATAATTATGGAGAGGGGCAGAGATGCTGCTATCAACGCATGTATGCAGCAATACTCGTGTGTGTCTTGTCCCTCGGGGACCAATCCCATATATATAGTGCCAAGGGCTTCTTGGCCACCACACAATACCATATTTTGTCCATCATAAAATAGATAATGTTTCTAAATATAACCACCTATAAAAGACAACACATCTATTGCACAAAATCTGTTATTCCTTTACAGCCATGTTTAACTTATTACCATAATCAATAGAAACTTGGATACCAAACAATAATCAGCCTATACTTAATTTAGATTATTTCCATATAGACTCGTCAGCCTATATGAAAATAATCTAACAATCTCCCACTTGGACTATTATGTTTAGTGTTATCCATAGTTCTTAAATTTAATGAGCTCAACATTTATGGTAATAAATTTTGTGCCCTTAATTCCGTTCATCATTCACAATGATAGAAGACCAATGAAGCTTTCGTTACATTATAGCCATTACAGGTTTCTAATCCTGCAAAGCCGTCGCAACTAAACCCACAATGATCACAATATCATTATAATGACAAGATAGCTCAACAATTTGCTTCCGTGGTGAGGACGCACATTTTCTCAAGGATTGTCGCCACATCAAGCTAATTTGGGAGTTACCGTAGAAACTATTGAATCGGTCAAACATCGCAAAGAAGGAGAAGAGTTAACGGGCAACAGGGTCAATCAAGTATCGGGGCCATCTACTTATTTCTCATTCACTTACTGCTCGGGAAGTAAATTTGAATAATACACAAACCTAAGACAGTAAAAGGCCACTATCTCTAGATTTGTAATTCCCTTACTGTTCAGGAATCAATTATTAATACGAGTCTAAGGAAATGAATTCGTCATTGACATCTGCGCATTTTTTCTTCTGCTCAACTTGCTTCAACACTGATAAAGCAAATTCCGTCTTACCTGTGAAGGATAAATAAAGCCCATTTATTAAAGCTGAATAACCTATAGGAAGAAATTGTGGAAATTAATTTTATTTTCAAAAAGGTATGTTGCCTTATGTAATTATTGGCTATTTCTTCTCCTTTCTTCCTCATTTTAATTGGATTAACTGAAAATCAATAAACAAAAACATGTGTGTGAGTGTGGAGGACGTGGGCACCGAATTGGTACTATACTTCGTTAAATTCTTGTGTTCTTGTGTGTTATTTTTCATTGTGTCAAATTGTTTCAGTTGATATGTATTCTTCTTATTAATTTATATTATTTTATTTTTACAATATTTTGTATATGTATATATTTGGCACCATACTATATTTTTCTACCATAAAAGTAATAAATTTTTTTTAAATAAATATAAATTATAAATAATGATTATAAAAAATTTGAAATATAATCTATATAATATTTAAGTATACTGAAAATTTTTATACATATTTATGTATATGCTATATATATAGGGAAAGTTTAATATGCACCATAGTGCATAGGAATTTCTATGCACCGCGGACTTTTTCAGGAGTATTTTTGTAAATTGATAAATCTAATTTAACCAATCTAATCTACATATTGAAATCTCATAGCAAACCAAATTTTGAAATTATTGAGATTTTATTACTATTTTTTTGAATTTTTTAAAACATGCTATTATTAGAAACAAACTACTATTTACAACATTCCAAAAATGGCAGGTTTTAAAAAATTCGAAGGAAGTGAGAGTGAAATAAGATCACTCACAACTGTTTATTCCATTTTCTTGATTTTGGTTCCTAGCAATCTTTCTCGCAACACATAGTTATACAAAATCAACATATAATACATTATTGATTGGCAAGCTAGAGCAATATTACAAGTTTATTATAGCCAGGTTACTTATCCTACCTACCTTTTTGCCAGCATTTATTATACAAAAGACTGGCAAACCACCAGTTAAACTACTCGACTATTTCATATCTTACAAGTTTTATCTCATACAGGCACAACACACAGTTTACAAACAACAGCACACACACACAAAGGATCGCTCCTCACGCTTCCTCTTGCGCCAAGGGAACAGGTTCTTGTTCCGGTACTATGCCGTCACTAGGGCTATCACTGCCTGGAAACTCAAGATAAATGTATGCAAAGACCTTTGGTAGGTCTTCCATACTGAGTAGGATGGTTGCATCACAATTCAAACTTGGGATATGTACACCTAACTTTAAGAAAGAGCACTCGATTGTCGCAATCGCTCGGGGACGTACTAGCCTACGCCTTTCCTGGAACCCCCACCATTGAGGCACATGCAAAAACAAACGCGAAAGTGAGATAAAAATCTCAGTGCGAATTTTTAGTTCCAGTATGCGACACTTTATACAAATCTATTTCAAATAGAATTTAAAATTTAAATAGCAGGAAACAGATTCAAGATCGTACCGAAGGTACTAAATGAAACGGTCCAATCACAGGCATGCTGCAATATGCAAAAGTGCAACAGAGCAAATCAAGCATACATAGTTCACAGAATAACTTTGTCACTCAAGTTCTCAAGGCCCACAGAAACAGAGAACTTCTCCCATAATCCATTGGTTATTTTACCATATGGCACAGAACAAGTAAGGGGAATACCCAGAAATAATAGTGCTAATATCCTGGCCGAGTTGGTGGCCAAACCAAACATCGGAGAGTGAGGTATAAAACAAATAGTATGCTTATGCAGACTGAGTATGAATGGTTGATGTCAAGTCTTTTATAAGATAGAATTATAATTCCATTGAAACCATTCCAGTCCTTTTTGAGTCTGATTGATCAAGTTGATAATTAAATGACTATCTGCATCAGACTTTAACAGGTTCAACAATGAAATTTGAGATATCTGGGGCTCGAGTTAGCTATATGCACAAAATAATGCAATATCAAGAAATAATACAACATGTTATGCATGAATGTAAAATTTACCGACTTTCCAGATTTTAATAAAGTAGTGGCATAAATTTCGCACCTTCACTGGTCTTGAGCCCTCTCCGGATCAGTCCCTGTTTATAGACAAAAGACCAAGTACCGTTACAAAAGCGTTTAACGGTTCTAATCAATCTGGTCGATACTCGTTTTTTACCAAATTGGTAACTAAATGTACAAGCTCTTTTGTTTGGTTCCAAGTCTCAAATTAATTAAGTAATTATCTTAACTAAATTTTATTTAGTTACTTGCCCAATCGTTCTAATTACATTTCCTAATTATCAGAATCATAAACCAAGAATCACAAAACAAACAAGATTAGGAAATAGTAATTAAACTTTACCATAGAAAATTTATTACAACAAGAATTATAGATCAAGAAATTATTATTATTTTGCGGGATCATAAAGTATGAATAATTTGCCACAGTATCCGTTCTTAAAAATGTCAGACTATATCTCATCATTTCCCTAAAAGTCCATTATCGAATAATTAGACTAATGAAAAGGGTCCATGTCTTTTAGTCTAATATCAAGCTCAACAGAATCCGTTAATCAAATCTGAAAGCTTAAAAGCTTAATTAATAGCAAAGCTCACAATTAGTTTTCTAAATTTTAGCCCACAGAAAATTTCGGCCCAATATCATTTTCTCCTTCCTTTCTCTTAGCCTACAACAATTTCAACGACAGCCACAAGAGTACGGCCCAATTTCGGCCCAACATCACAACTGACTCAACCCAGTCAACCTGACCCAGTCGACTGAATCAAGTCGTAACGGGTCATCAATCGGATCTAACTCAAGAATCCGACCCGCCAGGTCTAGAATTTCTCAGATAAACCCACAGAAATTATAAACTCTTCTCTTTTACACTTAAGCCCACAAAACTTATTAAGACTTGCCTATGTTACAAACAGACCCTCAGAAAATTATGCTTAAGCCCAAAACTTTTATTCTTCTTTACGAAAATATCCCTGGATTTCGAAAGCATGTACCAGAGTGGTACCAACTCCTCTGTCAAGTATCAAACCACTATATAGCCTATAAAACATGCCAAATAATGCTACCAATACATCAATATGCCTTACTAATATGCTATAAATGCATATTTACACATATCATGCTATTAAGTTCATTTTAACCTAATAATTCATCACAAAAACCACTGTTACTTGATGAAAATCACCACTGTCATTAAAGCATATGCAGAAATGAGTACAACTCTAATAACCAATCTATAAAATCTTTGTAATATACTTAATCCTATAATTTAAAAATCCAGTTTCTAAAATACCACCAATATTCTATAAATCCACTCAAAATGCTTTTTAACCAATTCTCAATTGAAATAACAGTTCTATCATAACTTTATCCATTTGAACTTAAGCACTTAGCCAATAGAACCAAATACAAACCTTGTTAATGCATAATTCATAGCACTATACTTATCTACAAATATCATATACTTATACCTTTTTATAACTCAAAAATATGCCTAAAACTCAAGGCAAATGAACATGTAAACCACTGACCAGTACAAAACATGCTAAAATCTTCTTGTTATGCCAGTATATGCATTTATCCATCAAATCAAATACTAAAGCTTCTCTGTTATATCAAAATATACACAATTTCACTTCTTTCTTAATAAAATGTGGTTTCAACTATGCTTTACAGAAAAATTATATGAGTATGCATACTCACAATGCATACTGCCTGCACATGATACTTTAATATGTCATGAAAATGCATTTATCTTACTAGCATATACACACACAAGTTTCTAAGTTCCTCAATTAACTCACTAATAAGACATTCTAGCCTTAGTTTCACTAGACATCAAAGAATAATTATAAATCCTTCAAATAAGCATATCAGACAAAACATATCCATCAATATTGATTTCTGACCATAATTAGCAGGTCAATTAGCCTCTAATTCTCTGAGTATCACTAGAACGAGCCTTGTCCAAACAAATTTCCATCAAAATTTTCTTAGCTTACTGTTACTATAAATTAAATAGGAACAAAGGTTATACCTTGAGCTAAATCCCTGACAAATCTCCTCAAGAACTCGAGTATCAACAGAGCCAAAATCAAAGTCAGGCTAATAAGAAACAGACTCAATTCCATACACCTATGGCTTAATCACAAAAGAACCAAATCGATATCAATTTCTCATATTTAAATTGATATTAAAAATCATTAATTTTGGAGAGACCACAATTACCTTCTCCACTGTCTCGGTCAAATCCGCAACTCTCTCTTCTAATTTCTCCCAAATTACAACCCTAATCTCGGCCCTTTTCATAAAGAAATTACCTTAACTGAGAAGAGGAGAAGAGAGAGGGGAATACTCTGACAGCGGAGGAGGATTGACCACGTCGTCTCCCTCATTCAATGCCTGACAGAGTTCCTCGAGTAAAGAGAGAGGGTCAAGCTCAGCTCGTGCACACACGAGGAGAAAAGAGGTGTCGCAAGCCTAGAAACCAACTCAGCACAGCCACCACTACAAACCACTCACATGACGACACCATCGCACCAGCATGTGCCCAAGAGGGAGGTTCCCTCGAGGTGAAAGAGAGAAAGAGAAAGCGGACAAATCGACGAGACAGAAGAGAGGGACGAGTGTCTCTCTTTCTGTTTCGTCGTATATATTAAATGGGCTCCAGATCTTATGTGGCATAACAGCGTGGCTAGGCTACTAATATAATTCTGACAAGCTAATTTATAAATTAGCTATTTCACTAATTTACCTAATTAAATCTTTCTAGAAGTCAGATTTGTTAGAGTTATGTCCTAGAAGCCAATCATTGTATGGCTACTTCTATGGTTTATGTTATTGATGATATTTGATCTTTTATTCCTTGATTTATTAATTGACAGATCATTCAGGTTGAGGATCTGAATTGTAGATCTCTGTAGTTCATTTATAATTAAATGACAATAATAAATCTAAAAGGTCCGTAATCTTGATAATTAACAAGGAATATTAATTATCGGATAAAATTAGTATGTAAGTTAAGTGATGATTAAGTTCTACAGATCATAGGTAAGGAGTTGCCAACTTAATTGCATATGTATATGTTATAGAACATAATACAGGACACGACCCAATGAGATAAATATATGGATTGTGTTATGTGTCATTATTTATTTCGTTTGAGTTTGATTCTAATTTTGAGATGGTTCAACTTTTCCACATGAGGATAGGTTCAATAAATATCGTCTACCGTTGATTCCTGATAAGGGCTGCTATACGGACTTTATTTATGTTTTCTTGAATTGTGCGGGGAAAAGTTGTTCATCAAGAAAACCGTATGTCCCTCATTAATTTACTTAGTGAGCGATGATATCTGTTTGGGCCCCTTGATGGAGATGGATTGTTTGCTAGCAACTGATACAGTCAACTCTAGATCAAGAAACGTATAATCTGCAAGAATGACACATTCCTATCTTGGATTATACGATGATATCATGTGACATAAGAATCAGACAAGAAAATACTATTATTTCTTATGCAGGATTAAAATATTGTAGCGGTACACTATTTATGCGAATTGGGAATCATAACGTGTTGCTAGATACCGCTTATGATTATTGGAAATAAATAGCGATTTATTTTCCATGTCCAACAGAGCATAAATCCTCAAAGGGTCACACAAATAGGTTTTGACCATGCGTGCATTATTTATTTGGTTGTATTAAGGAATGCAACAATATGATATGTTGACTGATTAATCATGTACTGTTGCGAACCGTCATAATTAATTAATTAAGTCAAACGGATTATATAGAAATAAATTAATGCATATTCTAATCCTTAAATAATTATCAAAGTGTTGATAATTAATTTGTTCAACATGAATTAATTAAAGTAATTAATTTGAGCTAACGGGCCTATATTTAAATGGTAAATTAAAGGTCCAACTTGAGAGCAATTAATTGGGCCACAAATTAATTGAATTAGAGGACCAATTAAATAATTGATGGAGCCCATTTAGGCCCATTTTATGGCTGCCCTAGTGATGGCATAGTTGTAAATTAGTTACAACTTTTTGGGAGAGTGGTTGGTCTTTAAAAGGACCACTTTGGGAGCCAAAACCCTAGCCACCTTGCATTTTTCTCTCTCCCTAATATTTTGGACGAAAATTAAAGGCTGAAATTTTTCCTCTCCACCATTGCTCTCTTAAGCTCATGTGTTGAGCACCTCTTGCCTCCATCCAATTAAATAGTTAATTAAGGCAAAGGGAAGGAAGGGATTAGGCTTAACCTCTCATCTACTAGCATAGATCGAGGTTTTGGTTAATACCTTGGTGGACTTGAGGCCGAGACACGCGTGGTGGTGCGCACAACCTCGACATCGCCGGATTCGAGCCTCCTTGTTGCGATACAAGGAGAGGTAGCCTTCCTAACCTCTCTCTCTTGTGTGTGAATGCTTGGACTAGATCCTTCGAGGTCTAAGTCGTTTGGATTGCTTATTAAATTGTTAATTAGCACAAAAATTTGAAAACTTAGACTTCCTAACAGTGGTATCAGAGCTCTAGATCGTTCTAAAGCATTTTAACACATAATTAGTTGAGAAATGATTAATTAACACATGGATTAGTGATGCACTTGCTTGCTGTCTGGATTTCTGTTCTGTTTTCGACATTGTTTTGGTTTTTCGCTGAGAAAAGCTTTCAGAAAAATTCTAAATTTTATTGGAGGTTGTAGATCTGTGAGATGTGGTTCTTTAGCCACTAGTTTCACCTTTTTCTAAGTTGTTATGAATTTATGGTGAATTAAACGGTAACGGTGCGCAGATCTGGTACTCTGATGCACAGTTCTGTGTTTTAGGCATGAAGGATTTATTTTTCGAAAATAACTATCTATATTTCTTGGCTAGAAATCTTGTAAACTTGATGCTCTTTCAGGACATGTAAAATTTGTTGCATGCTTCGGATTTTATGTGGGCGTTCAAGTCATGAGAAGTGAATCGGTTGTCAGATCTGGTTTTCCAACAAACTGATTCTTTGGATAAACTGTACTTATTGAGAAAACTTTATGAAAAAGTGTTTGAATAGAAAGTTTCTACTTGAAGTTAAGATTCTGTGAAAATTAGTTTCAAAGAATTTCATTAAGGTTTGATACCTCAACTGAGTCAATAGTTTTTAGTCGTTAGTCTGTTTCAGAACAGGGTAAGTGGCTTGTTTGCTATTTATCTTGATGATTTTAAATAAGACTAATTGGATTTCGTTTGATGGATTGGTAACCAATAACATATAGTAGATTTGTTATGTAAAGTGTTTTCATGAAAACGTTTTGGAAGATGATCCTACAGACCAAAAGAGTTAGACAAAAACAGAAAATCGGATAACGGTATTTCGTGCACAGTTTGACGATTTGTTAATTTTGTTTCTCTCTGATGGTAAGTGATCTCTCCCTGAAATTTTGACAGATAGTTACACTCATAATAGGGAGTATGCATGATTTATTTCATAAATTTTGGAGACCGAAAAATTTCGAATTTTATCGGGTCCCATTAAATATTTTAAATAGTTAAAGTATTTTCTAATTAATCAAATTGGTTGAATAAATTAATTAGAATACTCCTTGATATTCCTCCTTTCTGTTTACAATTGTTGAATTGGCTTTTCAAATGGTTTAAGAAAATTAGTTGTTTAAAAGTTAAACTTTTATGCGGAAAGACCCGAACTACAAGCGATGTGCAAAGACTCTAATTCATTGTTGTTAATTAAGAAACAAAGGGACATGTGCTAACTTTGTTTTGTAGGAAGGATCGTGGGTTTAGTATGGCTCAAGAAACCAATGCCTTGTGTGTTGTAATTTGTGAATGCATGTGATTGATTGTATGTAAGACCTTTGGTGCCATGGTTAATTAATTAATTATGATTAATTTCTTAATGTAACTTGTGAGACTTGCATGCCCCTAAGGCTAGGAGGGAATTAGGGATATTTTCACATGTATTTTGTCCTTCAATTATATAAGATATGATCCATATGATTAGTGGGAGGGACAATTAGATTAGTTTTGCTACATGGAGATGCGGCGGAACTAATGCAAGCGGGAGCCATACAAACCCACAACAATGCTTGAGATGCTTATTATTATGTGAATGTTTGTGGATGTAATGAATGTCATAGGATAGGTATGGGTGTATGATTACACGACCACCAAACAATAGTCACATAATTGTTTGTCCCAAATTTGATTAAGTCGACCGCCCTCCTTCTCTCTATCCCCTTCACGTCAATTGTCCTCTCATGGCGCGGTCCGCCCAAGCGGACGTCATGGTTGTCAATTTGATAGTCGGGGTACAAATAAATGGATTTGTAAGGAGCAAATAGAGAGATGTTACTTATCGATGGACCCAACTAGAATTTGGACATCGGGGCGAAGTTCGCGATGCGAACCAAGAATCATAAAGTTGTATGATTGGTTAAAGAGAACCTACCTTATCTAGTCATTTTGGGTGACGTGCCATAGCAGGTCCAATTTGACGAAAATAAAGGTCTTGGAAATTCATTACTTTTAGGGACTTATATTAAAGTAGTGAAAGTTTTACTTTATTTGAAAATAAAACAAAAGCATAATCTAATTGACCTTTAATTTGAAAAATTGTTGTAGATGTCTTCCTTATCCTTTTCGCTTCGCTCTCTTTTAGAGAAAGAAAAGCTCGCCTTCAACGGTGCCAACTTTCTGGATTGGCACCGGAACCTTAGGCTTGTCCTTAGGTTTGAAAAGAAGGAATACCTCCTAACCACTCCCATCCCCGCGGTTCCCAAGTCGGATGCCTCTCAAGCGGACAAGGATGCCCATGACAAGCACGTCATGGATGACATGGAGATGTCCGTCCTGATTGTCGCTGTCTGATGTTTGTTATTGTGTTGCGCATTTATTGAATGGTCTTTATGTGCTTGATTTTAACGAACATGTTTTGAGTGTTGAACATGACAGTAGAAAACGTAAGATCTCACATGAAAGTACGACTCTAATGTGGCATTGCCGCTTAGGTCATATCAACGAGAAACGCATCAAGAGATTACAAACAGTTGGTCTCTTGGATCAATTCGCTTTCGAGCCAATTGACACATGCGAATCATGTTTGATGGGAAAGATGACCAAAACGCCTTTTACCAACAAAAGTACAAGGGCAAGTGGCTTATTAGACCTCGTGCATACCGATGTATGTGGACCTATGAGCATTTGCGCACGAGGAGGTTATTCATACTTCATCACTTTCACCGATGATCATAGTAGATACGGGTATATCTACTTGATGCGACACAAGTCCGAATCCTTCGAAAAGTTCAAGGAGTTCAAGAATGAAGTTGAGAACCAACTCAATCGAAAGATCAAAGTCTTGCGTTCCGATCGAGGTGGAGAGTACTTGAGCCACGAATTTGGTGATTATCTAAATGAGTGTGGAATCGTTCCACAACTCACTCCACCGGGAACACCACAATGGAATGGTGTATCCGAAAGGAGGAATCGAACTTTGCTAGACATGGTTCGATCGATGATGAGCCAAGCCGACTTGCCCAAATCGTTTTGGGGTTTTGCAATAGAAACCGCAGCTTTTACTTTAAACCGTGTTCCATCAAAGTCCGTTGAGAAGACGCCTTATGAGCTTTGGTTTGGTAGGAAACCAAGCATGTCGTTTCTCAAGATTTGGGGTTGTGAAGCTTATGTGAAAAGGCTAATGAGTGATAAGCTTGGACCCAAATCGGACAAGTGTCATTTCGTGGGATACCCAAAGGAAACTAAGGGTTACTACTTCTACAACCGCAACGAGAACAAGATAGTTGTTGCTCGTTATAGTGTGTTCTTAGAGAAGGAGTTTCTCTCAAGAAGAAGTAGTGGGAGTAATGTGGTCATTGAAGAAATTCAGGAACCACCGCAAGATGTGCCTCAAGTAGGTAATCTAGCGATTCCCAATATGGTGCCAAACGAGGTTGTAGCCGAACCCGTTCCACAAGCCGTTATGGAAGAGGTTCAAGAGTACGCTCCCTCAAATGAGGACTCGAACATATCGCGAGTCGATAGTGTTCAAGACACTCAAACTTTCGAGGACCAAGAACCAAGTCCACAAGCCGTTGTGGAACAAGTTCAAGAGCCTCAATCCCAAGCACCGATCCTACGAACGTCAACGAGGGAAAGTCACCCACCCGAAAGGTACTTGGGTTTGCACGATGTTCTCGTCATTGCGAATGACGAACCCTTGACCATAAAGGACATGAAAGATAAACCCAACTCCAAGGAATGGCTTAAGGCCATGGAATCCGAAATGCAATCCATGTATGAAAACAAGGTATGGACCTTGGTTGACCTTCCCGACGGAGTAAAACCCGTTGAGAACAAGTGGATCTTTAAGAGAAAGGTCGACATGGATGGCAACTTGAGCATTTACAAAGCACGACTAGTTGCGAAAGGTTACAAGCAAGTTCATGGTATTGACTATGAAGAAACTTTCTCGCCTGTCGTCATGTTCAAGTCAATTCGGATCTTGTTAGCGATTGCCGCATATTATGACTATGAGATATGGCAAATGGATGTCAAAATCGTCTTCTTAAATGGAAACTTGAAGAGGATGTGTATATGACACAACCCGAGTGTTTTGTGGATCCAAAGAATGCTAACAAGGTGTGCAAGATTCAAAGGTCCATTTATGGATTGAAGCAAGTATCGAGGAATTGGAACAAGCGTTTTGATGAAGAGGTCAAGAAGTTGAACTTCATTCAAAGCGAGAAGGAACCTTGTGTTTACAAGAGAATTAGTGGGAGCGTGGTTGTATTTCTCGTTCTATATGTTGATGATATACTCTTGATCGGGAATGATATCCCCGAATTGAATGCAGTCAAGGATTCATTGAAGAAAGTGTTCTCAATGAAAGACTTGGGCGAAGCCGCCTACATCCTAGGAATCAAGATCTATCGAGATAGATCAAGAAGGTTGTTAGGCTTGAGCCAAGATGCATATATTGACAAAGTATTGGAAAAACACAAAATGGCTAGTTTCAAGAAGGGTTACTTGCCTATGTCACATGGCATATTCTTGAGCAAGTCTCAATGTCCAATGACTGATACAGATAGGAATTTCATGAAGCGGTTCAAGTATCCATCTGTAGTCGGTTCGATCATGTATGCCATGCTATGCACTCGCCCCGATGTTGCGCATCCGATTAGTGTGACTAGTCGATACCAAGCTAACCCTGGTATGGCACATTGGACCGCAGTCAAGAATATCCTCAAGTATCTCAAGAGAACAAAGAATAGCATCCTCGTGTACGGTGGAGACCAAGAGCTCGTTGTAAGTGGTTAAACCGATGCTAGTTTCCAAACCGATCGAGATGATGCGAAGTCACAGTCCGGCTTCGTATATCTGCTCAATGGTGGAGCCGTGAGTTGGAAGAGTTCTAAACAGGATACCACGGCTGATTCCGTCACCGAAGCAGAATACTTAGCGGCTGGTGAAGCGGCGAAAGAATGAGTTTGGATTAAGGAATTCTTGACCGAGCTGGAGGTGGTTCCAAGCATCTCTGGTCTAGTGGATCTCTACTGCGACAACACAGGAGCCATAGCTCAGTCCAAGGAGCCTAGGTCTCACCAGAAGACCAAGCACATTCTACGACGATTCCATCTTATCCGTCAGTTTGTGAATGACGGATGGATCAAGGTCAAGAAGGTGGACGGTACCGCGAACACAGCGGACCCTCTGACAAAGCCTCTATCTCGAGCCGCACATGAGTTGCACGTTGCATCCATGGGGATTAGGCGTATGCCTGAATGGCTTTGAGTTGTATCTTTTATCATTTGAGGCTTTAGTATGAGACATGTATATTTTGGATATTACATTGAGTACTATGCACTGGTTAGAAGTCACTGTTGATTGACTGTAGGCCAAGTGGGAGATTGTTAGAGTTATGTCCTAGAAGCCAATCATTATATGGCTACTTCTATGGTTTATGTTATTGATGATATTTGATCATTTATTCCTTGATTTATTAATTGACAGATCATTCAGGTTGAGGATCTGAATTGTAGATCTCTGTAGTTCATTTATAATTAAATGACAATAATAAATCTAAAAGGTCCGTAATCTTGATAATTAACAAGGAATATTAATTATCGGATAAGATTAGTATGTAAGTTAAGTGATGATTAAGTTCTACAGATCATAGGTAAGGAGTTGCCAACTTAATTGCATATGTATATGTTATAGAACATAATACAGGACACGACCCAATGAGATAAATATATGGATTGTGTTATGTGTCATTATTTATTTCGTTTGAGTTTGATTATAAGTTTGAGATGGTTCAACTTTTCCACATGAGGATAGGTTCAATAAATATCGTCTACCGTTGATTCCTGATAAGGGCTGCTATACGAACTTTATTTATGTTCTCTTGAATTGTGCGGGGAAAAGTTGTTCATCAAGAAAACCGTATATCCCTCATTAATTTACTTAGTGAGCGATGATATCTGTTTGGGCCCCTTGATGGAGATGGATTGTTTGCTAGCAACTGATACAGTCATCTCTAGATCAAGAAACGTATAATCTGCAAGAATGACACATTCCTATCTTGGATTATACGATGATATCATGTGACATAAGAATCAGACAAGAAAATACTATTATTTCTTATGCAGGATTAAAATATTGTAGCGGTACACTATTTATGCGAATTGGGAATCATAACGTGTTGCTAGATACCGCTTATGATTATTGAAAATAAATAGCGATTTATTTTCCATATCCAACAGAGCATAAATCCTCAAAGGGTCACACAAATAGGTTTTGACCATGCGTACATTATTTATTTGGTTGTATTAAGGAATGCAACAATATGATATGTTGACTGATTAATCATGTACTGTTGCGAACCGTCATAATTAATTAATTAAGTCAAACGGATTATATAGAAATAAATTAATGCATATTCTAATCCTTAAATAATTATCAAAGTGTTGATAATTAATATGTTCAACATGAATTAATTAAAGTAATTAATTTGAGCTAACGGGTCTATATTTAAATGGTAAATTAAAGGTCCAACTTGAGAGCAATTAATTGGGCCACTAATTAATTGAATTAGAGAACTAATTAAATAATTGATGGAGCCCATTTAGGCTCATTTTATGGCTGCCCTAGTGATGACATAGTTGTAAATTAGTTACAACTTTTTGGGTGAGTGGTTGGTCTATAAAAGGACCACTTTGGGAGCCAAAACCCTAGCCACCTTGCCTTTTTCTCTCTCCCTAATATTTTGGACGAAAATTAAAGGAAAAATTTCAGAATTTTTCCTCTCCACCATTACTCTCTTAAGCTCATGTGTTGAGCACCTCTTGCCTCCATCCAATTAAATAGTTAATTAAGGCAAAGGGAAGGAAGGGATTAGGCTTAACCTCTCATCTACTAGCATAGATCGAGGTTTTGGTTAATACCTTGGTGGACTTGAGGCCGAGACACGCGTGGTGGTGCGCACAACCTCGACATCGCCGGATTCGAGCCTCCTTATTGCGATACAAGGAAAGGTAGCCTTCCTAACCTCTCTCTTTTGTGTGTGAATGCTTGGACTAGATCCTTCGAAGTCTAAGTCGTTTGGATTGCTTATTAAATGGTTAATTAGCACAAAAATTTGAAAACTTAGACTTCCTAACAAGATTAGCGTGACAATTATTCAGAAAAATTCTAGAAATCATATAGAGCATTTTCATATCCTTTAATCGAAAATTTCCGCAAATTTTACTGATAAAATTACTTATTTTATTTAATTTCTTGATCATATAATTCTTGCAATCTTATAATTTTAGTTTTATTATTGAGACTTGGTTTACCATACAACAGTTAGTGATGTTACACTATGAGATTTCAATATGTAGATTAGATTGGTTAAATTAGTTTTGTCAATTTACAAAAATATCTCCGAAAAAGTCCGCAGTGCATAGAAAATCCTATGCACTATAGTACATATTAAACTTTATATATATTCTCATCTCCTCTAATCTCTTCTTATCTCCTCTCCTCTAATCTTATCTCATCTCATCTACTCTATTCTCCACTTATCTCATCTCATATTATCTTATATATTCTCATCTCATCTCCTCTCTCCTCTTATATGTATCTCTCATCTCTTTTATGTTATATATGTTGGAGTTATGTCCTAGAAGTCAATATTTTAGTGACTTAATTTTAGTTTATGTTATTGATTATATTTGATCATTTGTTCCTAAAGTTTATTATTGACAGATTATTCAGGTTGAGGATTTGAATTGTAGATCTCTGTGGATCATTCATTAGAATGACAATAATAAATGTAAATCGTCCATAATCTTGATAATTAACAAGAAATATTAATTATCATAAAAGATTAGTATGAAAGTTAAGTGATGATTAAGTTCTACAAATCATAGGTAAGGAGTTACCAACTTAATTGCATATGGGTATGTTACTAGCAGAGGACTTGACCCAATGAAATAAATATATGGATTGTGTTATGTGTCATTATTTATTTCATATGAGTTTGATTCTAAGTTTGAGATGGTTCAACTTTTCCACATGAGAATAGGTTCTATAAATATCGTCTAACGTTGATTTCTAATAAGGGTTGTTATACAGACTTTATTTATGTTCTCTTGAATTGTGCGGGAAAAAGTTGTTCATCAAGACAACTGTATGTCCCTCGTTAGTATACCTACTGAGTGGTGATATCTGTTGGGCCCCTTGATGGAGTTGGATTGTTTGGCCAACTTGTACAAACAACTCTAGATCAAGAAATATATAATATGTAAGAATGACACATTCTTATCTTAAATTATACGGTGATATCATGTGACATAAGAATCAAAACAAGGAAATACTTTATTTCTTATGCAGGATTGAAATACTGTAATTGTATAGTATTTATTTATGTTAATTGGGAATCATAACTTATTGCTAGATACCGCTTATGATTATTAAAAATAAATAACGATTTAATTTCCATGGTCAACATGAAATAAATCCTCGAGGGCCACACAAATAAAGTTTTAACCAAATAGTGCATTATTTGATTTATTTGCATTAGAGAATGCAAAATATGATAAGTTGATTAATTAATTATATACCATTGCGAACCGTTATATTTAATTATATCAAAGAGATCATATGAAAATAAAATAATGCATATGCTAATCTTAAAATAATTATGAATAAGTTGATAATTAATTTTATTAAATTTACTTTAATATAATTGTATGAATTATATTAAGTATATAGGCTTTAATTTATTTAGACTAAATGTGCCCAAAATGAAAGCAAGCAAGTAGGCCATTAATTATAGAATTAATGTGCATTAATAAAGAGAAGTGGTGGCCCAACCAAGCCCATTTCTAGGTCGGCCTTAGAGGGGCAAATTGGTCCATGAAAGTTGGTGGAGAGTGATCTATATAAGGATCACATAGAGAGGTTTACCTAACCGTAACTCTTTTTCCCTCCTTCCTCCTCTAACCGCCACCTTCATCCATGGAGAAAAAATTATTTCTCTCCATTGGAGCTCTCAAACTTGCTTCTATTAAGGTGCTCATGTGTTGAGCTTAGATTTTCCATAAATTAATTGATGAATTAATTGAAGAAAATACAAGGATTAGCTTTTTCCTCTTGTTTGCTAGCACAAACTTGGAGGATTTGGGTAATGCTTTTGGTGAACCTAAGAACTATAAGGAGGAGGTGATGGAGAGCACGCCATCGATTCCAAATGAGATGGTCGAGTCTTCTTGTTACAATACAAGAAGAGATAAAATCTATTTTCTCTATCTCTTGCACTAAACTTGGTCATTCTACTAGATCCTCTTTGTTGGATTAAACAATTAACTCTCGATTTGCCGATTTGCAAAACAACACCAAACCTATCAACTAACGCTTCAATTTAGTGGATTTTTAGTGTTCTATTTGAAGAATGGCTTGAAGCAAGTGTAGCACAAGTTTGGGAGCATCAAGAGACTTCATTAGGTTAGCTAGATTCATTAGTTTAGGTATTTGTAATCCCTAAACTAATCTCAATCACTTTGATATTAAAATGCTCAGTTTTTCTGTCAAACGCCATACAACGCCATTTGGCGTTACACAACACTGAGAAAATTCAGACTGGAATAGAAAAATCTCTGACAAGCGTGAAGCAGCATCACACAACGCTCACTGGCGTTGGGTAACGCTGTATCACAGAGTTGTATAACGCTTATTAGCGTTGTACAATGAGAGATTGAGAGATCTTGGAACTTAGTTATTCCTCTTGTCAGAACGTTAGGCAACGACCTGTAACGTTGCTGTCCACCATTGTGTAACTCAAAATCAGCGTCGTATGACGAACTGTTGAGTTTTTCAGAGCATCTCTCACCTGTCTACTAGATCGTTGTGTAACGCCTTCTAGCATTTCACAATGCTCTGACATGTTCCAACGGAACTGTCGGAGTATCCTTTGGCTGTATACTCTAATCGTTGTGCAACGATACAAAACGTTGCACAACGTTCTGACAAATGTCAACGGTAATATAAAATAGCCGTTTGAAATTTCAACGGTCATATTGAATGTTGTACAACGCTACATAGCGTCAGGCAACATTGGAGAGAAACTCTGACTGTTTTGGAGCTGTTGACGTCCTCTATATATACCAGCCCATTTGGGACTAATTGTATACTTTTGAAACCTTGCAAAATCTCTCTCTTTCAGCTCCAAACAGCTAGAACTCATTCTCTCTTGATATTGAGTATTTCTCTTGCAAAATCATTGAGATTAGAGTGCATCAACCAAACCCATAATTGAATTAGCTAGATTATTGATTGATTTGGTCGAGAGCCTCAATGCCTTGTGTTATTTGGTGATTAGTTAGAGGTTAGGCCGATCCACCTCGGATTTCTTGTGACGGGATGATTCGGTTCGCATTTGTAGACACGTTCATTGTGGAATAGAATGGAGAGCGTCCCTTTTTGTGGTTGTGAAATTTCCGGAGACGTACGACTAAAGCTAGCCTTTTCAATCGGATCGGAACTCCGTAATCACATCGCGTGTCAATTTTCTCTCTCTCTCTTTTCTATTTACTTGTTGTTAATTGCTTGTTTGTGCATTGGTTGAGTGATTTGTTAAATTGAACCAAGAATTGACCAAATCGGTTTAGGAAACTAAAATTGTGCCTATTCACCCCCCTCTAGGCCTTAAAATTAGGGGACAACACTCTTATTAGTTCATTGTTTAATTGATCTAAATGCTCTTTAAAATTGTAAACAAGGGCTAAATAAGTTCCTTCAATATATACAAGCCTATCTTTCTTCTCTTTTAATATCCTCAATTTTTTTTTTCAATTTTTAATAATCATCTCAATATCTATACTCTCTTCTCTTATCTTCTAACTATTTTTATATTGATCAAAAACTAATTATAGTAGTTTTAATATTATTTTTAGATTAAAAAACTCTCAAAGTGGATTTCGGATGTTCAGAGAGCGTTATTTTGGCCCTGAAAATGGTTGTTACGGGGTTAACCCCGATAAACCCTATAGATCTCCACGCATGCTTTCCGGATTAGGATCATTTGTCCAAAGCGGACGTTCATATTAAAAGTTATGGTTGTTTGAAACTCTAATGTTCAAAAATACGTTGTGTTTTATTTTTCTGTTATTTTTTTGTGATATATTTTAATTTATTTATTTTTTAATTATTATTTATAATTAATACATTTAATATGTTTAAATGTTGGCAAATTCTGCCATGCGACCTTTTATTATTTATTTACCGTTCATTTAGTATTAATCCAACGACTCATGTGCTACGAAACATCTCCGTTTGCGAAAATGATGTCCGAATAGTTTAACAGAATATTTTAGAGAAAGAGTAAATTAGTCAATTTACAACAATCCAACTCTTTCCAATTGAGCTCATCTCTATTCCGTCTACCAAATCGTCAAAGAACCAAGCGACTACCATCTCTACTCTAGACCTCGCCTCTCATGTGTGACCAATCTACCGAGTCTTTTGCATGGATATTCACAAAGTTTATATAGGCGAATTGTGGCAAAAGACCCATAACCATGTTTACGGATCAAGATCCCGCAATAAGAAAGGCTTTAGGGCAAGTATTGCCGGATACAAAGCATGGGTTATGTGTTTGGCATATAATGAAAAATGCTCAAAAAAAGTTGTCTAAATACAACAAGAAGAAAGACAAGAATGATACCGGTTTAATGGGAGAGTTTTGTAAATGTATGTTCAAGTACGAGGTGGAAGAAGAGTTTGAAAGAGCCTTTAAAGAACTAGCGGAAAATATGGACGAGAAAGATAAGAGATGGATAAATTTCATCTATGATTGTAAAAAAAAAATGGGCATATTGTTTTATGAAGGATGCTTACACTCTAGGGATCCGTAGCACACAATCTAGTAAGAGTATTAACTCGGATTTGAAGGACTATTTAACTTGTAAGATGAATGTAAACCGGTTTATGAAGCACTTTGATAGGGTTGTTGATGCAAAGCGTGAGAAAGAGATCAAATCCGAGTATGACATGACAAGAAAAAAATCTAGAGTTAGGTACATTATTCCAATTCTTTGTGAAGCCGGAACGTTGTATACACCCAATATCTTTGAATTATTTCAAAAGGAGTGTGAGTTATCCGGTTCGGCGTACATGGAATCCATAGATGGTAATACATACACGGTTGGTATGTATAACATTAGTGATGAAGAATCCCGCAAGAGTAGACAAGTTATTTGGAATCGGAATGACCAAAGCATTGCGTGTTCTTGCAAAAAGTTTGAGAGAGTGAGAATTTTGTGTTGTCATGCAATAAAGGTGTTGGATAGAAAAGACATTAAGAATATACCCCCGAGGTACATTCTTAAATGTTGGACGCAAGATACAAATGATGAGATTGTTGTGGATAGAGAAGGAAGAGTTGTCATTGAGGATGCTATGTTGGAAGTTAGAAACCGTCATGCACAATTGATGCGTGAGCTAGCACCAATATCCGGTATGGTGACCCATGATGAAGGTAAAACCCAATTTGTGCTCAGTGGATTGCGTTCCCTTCGAGAGTAAGTGGAAGAGAGATATGGAAATCCATCCAAAAGAACCAATGATTGTGGTGAAGACAACTCAATTAGCCAACCCGAAAATTCACTCCACCTAAAGAAGAAAGATGGTGACAATCGTTCAAAACGAAGAAAACCTTGGAACAAGAACTTGTCGAGAAGAAAGAAGGACAATGGTCGAAGTATCTCAGAGAGCCAATCTTTGATAAGGTAAGTTATTTGAGACTTAATTTCGGCATTTGGATGAATTTTGAATTTATTGATATGTATGTTTTATTAAATGTTTATATTTTAATTATATGCCAAGTGCTAATTCGTCACAAGATATATCGGAGGAGAACTTTGGTTGCAATGATAACCTTGAAACCATACAATAAGTGCATTAAAATATCTCAACTTTTTATTTGTTTTTTTTTTTTTGGAAATGAATGCTGGCTTTATGCACTGCACCTATTACCAGTCGTATTTAATTTCTTGTCAGTGACATACTAAAGTATGGCATTTCTGACATCCAAAAGTGAGGCACCGTAATTCTTATCTAAAAACATATATAATTTTGAGAATATTTTAATATATCATTCAAAATGCCAACTGAGGTTTTTGATGGCATGGTATTACTATAGTGCTACTCATAGAAACCTATGGGTCTCGTTCACTGGCCTTATTCAAAAATCCAAAGGTCTCGTTCTCAAACTACTTTTCATAAGAGCTATCTTCTGCTTGGTAGTTCGGGATATGTAAACTACATGGTCAAAGGTGTACCAAACAGTCCCCAAAAAAAATATTATCTGATGGCATCTCTATCGCTACTTAGGTATAGTACCAGGTCAGCACCATACTGGCTAGTAACCAAATTACCAGAAACCGTTACTGGTACAGACCTGGGTGGTAACCAATTCATTATCCTAATTGCATTGCATTTTTTTTTTTGCAGCAATTTGTCAATTATAGTAGACAAGACAAGATTTAGAAGAATTTCTTATTTTGGCCACATTTTGTAGATGGAAAAAAAAGTGGAATAGTTAGTTGGCAACATTTTGTAGATGAAAGAAATAGTGGAATAGTTACTTGGCAACGTTTTGTAAAGAAAAGAAATAGGGGATAGTATTTTGTAGTGGTTGGTAACATTTCATATATATGAATTTTAGCAACTTTAATGGGTTTATGTGCAAAATTTATGCTAGCGGGTCAGATCTTTTAAAAGTTCATGTTTCAATTAATAGCATAATTTTTGCTGTTGAATTGCATGAAATTTCTTTTGAAAATACTATGTGTTTCACGAGTCTGTATGCACGTTGAATATCTGATAATCGGTTGGTACTCAGAGGAGAAGCTGTCTCTTTTTTTTTTTGGATTTCGACTTTATCCTATGAATTATCCACTTTGAACCAGTTTTTCTTTTTTAGTTAACTTATTAACCTAGTTTTTTTTTTTTTAGCAGCTTGTACCAGTTTGGCTTTTTTTACTGGTAAGTTTTTCTTTCAATCATTGTTAGTTTTTCTTTTTAGGTTGGCTTGCTTTCATACTTTTTCTCTGGGTAGTCGTTTGTATGTTTAGGAAGGGGGTACGTAGAGTTTTTACTTATAGACATTTTATTTGGCTGGGTTATGATGATCATTGTAAGCAAAACTTCTTAATTCCAAATAGGACCTAAACTCTGGGTTATGATGATCATTGTAAGCCATTTCATTTTACTTATAGCCCTGTCAGCATATATGCAAAACGTGTTGGAGTTGTGTTCTAAAATTCAATATTTAATGACTTAATTTCTTAGTTTATGTTATTGATGACATTTGATCATTTGTTCCTAGAATTTATTACTGACAGATCATTCAAGTTGAGGATCTGAATTGTAGATCTCTGTGGATCATTTATTAGAATGACAATAATAAATCTAAATCGTCCGTAATCTTGATAATTAACAAGGAACATTAATTATCATAAAAAATTAGTATGCAAGTTAAGTGATGATTAAGTTCTACAAATCATAGGTAAGGAGTTACCAACTTAATTGCATATGTGTATGTTATTAGAACATAGTACAAGACATGACCCAATGAAATAAACATATGGATTGTGTTATGTGTCATTGTTTATTTCATATGAGTTTGATTCTAAGTTTAAGATGGTTCAACTTTTCCACATGAGGATAGGTTCAATAAATATCGTCTACCGTTGATTCCTGATAAGGGCTGCTATACGGACTTTATTTATGTTCTCTTGAATTGTGCGAGAAAAAAAGTTGTTCATTAAGAAAACTATATGTCCCTCATTAGTATACCTAGTGAGTGATAATATTTGTTTGGGCCCCTTGATGGAGTTGGATTGTTTGGCCAACTTGTACAATCAACTCTAGATCAAGAAACGTATAATCTGCAAGAATGACACATTCCTATCTTGGATTATACGATAATATCATGTGACATAAGAATCAGATAAGGAGATACTTTTATTTCTTATGCAGGATTGAGATATTGTAGCAGTACACTATTTATGCGAATTGGGAATCATAACGTGTTGCTAGATACCGTTTATGATTATTAGAATTAAATAGCGATTTAATTCTATGGCCAACATAGCATAAATCCTCAAAGGGTCGCACAAATAGGACTTTAATCACACGGTACATTATTTATTTATTTGCAGCAGTGTATTGCGAAAATATGATAAGTTGATTAATTAATTATATACCGTTGCGAACCGTTATAATTAATTAAGCCAAGGAGATCATATAGAAATAAATTAATGCATTAACTAATTCCAAAATAATTATTAATAAGTTAATAATTAATTTGGTTCAACACAATTTAATTATAGGAATTAAATAGAGCTTATGGACCTTTATTTAATTAGTAAATTAAAGGCCCGGTTTGAGTACAAGAGAAAGATCCATTAATTAATTGAATTAGTGGACATTTAACACATCACAAAATGGACTTAATAGCCCATATAGTGGCTGCTCTAATAGGGGTAAAAAAGTCCCTAAAGTTTGTGGAGTGATTGGTCTATAAAAGGAGGTCATTTGGAGAGAGAAACCCTATTCACCATAGCCTTTTCTCTCACTCTTCCTCCTAGAACGAAAATTAGAGAGAAAATTTCAGAATTTTCATCTCTTTCTCTTGCTCTTTTCCAACTTATCTAGCTCATGTGTTGAGATTTCTCTCATCTCCATTAATTAAACTAGTTAATTGACAAAGGTAGAAGACAGAAAACCTTGGAGATTAGTTGCTCTCATATTCCTTGCTAGCACAAGTAGAAAGAGGAAGTGATTAAACTTCTTGGTGGACTCGAGGCGGCCGTCGACGGAGGAAAAGGCGAAAGAGAGCACGCCATCAACTCCCATGCATTGGTCGAGCCTCGCGGATACGATTCCGCGAGAGGTAATCGATTACTTCCCTTTTCTCATATTGTGTGTTGATTGCTTGGCAAGATCCTTTGTGCTTGATGGTTAATTAAGTTAATTACTAACTAAAATAGAAAATTGAGTACTTTCTAACAGTGGTATCAGAGCCAGGTTTTGCTTAAGTATTTTAACACATAATTAGATGAGAAACGGTTAATTAACACATGGATTAGTGATGCACTTGCTTGCTGTCTGGATCTGTTCTCTGTTTTAAATATTGTTTTGGTTTTTTCGCTTAGAAAAACTTTCATAAAAATTTTAAATTTAATTTTAGGTTGTAGATCTGTGAGATGTGGTCCTTTTTCCACTGGTTTCACCTTTTTCTAAGCTGTTATGAATTTTTGGTGAATTAAACGGTAACGGTGCGCAGAACAAGTTTCTGTCAGCACAGTTCTGTGGTTTTGGCTTATAGGATTTATTTTTCAAAAATAACTATGTGTATTTCTTGGTTAGAAATCTTGTAACTTGATGCTCTTTCTGGACATGTAAAATTTGTTGCATGCTTCGGATATTATGTGGGCGTTCAAGTCATGAGAAGTGAATCGGTTGTCAGATCTGGTTTTCCAACAAACTGATTGTTTGGATAAACTGTACTTATTGAGAAACTTTTATGAAAAAGTGTTTGAATAGAAAGTTTCTAATTGAAGTTAGAAATCTGTTAAAATTAGTTTCAAAGAATTTCATTAATATTTGATATCTCAAATGAGTCAAAAGTTTTTAGTCGTCAGTCTGTTTCAGAACAGGGCAAGTAGCTTGTATGCTATTTATCTTGATGATTTTAAATAGAACTAGTTGGTTTTCTTTTGATGGATTGGTAGCCAATAACGTATAGTAGATTTGTTGTGTAAAGTGTTTGCATGAAATCGTTTTGGAAGATGATCCTACAGACCAAAAGAGTTAGACAAAAACAGAAAATCAGATAACGGTGTTTCGCGCACAGTTTGAGGATTTGTTATATTTATTTCTCTCTGATGGTAAGTGATCTCTCCTGAAATTTTGACAGGTAGTTACACTCATAATAGGGAGTCTGCATAATTTATTTCATAATTTTTTGAGACCGAAAAATTTCGAATTTTATCGGGTCCCATTTAATATTTTAAATAGTTAAAGTATTTTCTAATTAATCAAGTAGGTTGAATAAGTTAATTAGAATATTTCTTAATACTCCTCCTTTCTGTTTCAAAAGTTGATTTGGCTTTTCAAATGATTTAAGCAAATTGGTTGTTTAAAAGGTTAAACTTTTATGCGGAAAGAACCGAACTACAAGCGATGTGCAAAGACTTTAATTAATTGTTGTTGATTAAGAAACAAAGGGACATATACTAACTTTGTTTTGTAGAAAGGATCGTGGGTTTAGTATGGCTCAAGAAACCAATGCCTTGTGTGTTGTAATTTATGAATGCATGTGAATGAATGTATGTAAGGCCTTTGGTGCCATGGTTAATTAATTAATAATGATTAATTTCTTAATGTAACTTGTGAGGCTTGCATGCCCCTAAGGCTAGGTGGGAGTTAGCAATATTTTCACATGTATTTTTGTTCCTTTAATTATATAGGATAGGATCCATATGATTAGTGGGAGGGACATTTAGATTAGTTTTGCTACATGGAGATGCGGCGGAACTAATGCAAGCGGGAGCCATACAAACCCACAACAATGCTTGAGATGCTTATTATGTGAATGTTTGTGAATGCTATGAAATGTCATAGGATAGGTATGGGTGTATGTTTACACGACCACCAAACAAGAGTCACATAATTGTTTGTCCCAATTTAATTTGATTAAGTCAACCGCCCTCCTTCTCTCTATCCCCTTCACGTCAATTGCCCTCTCATGGCGCGGTCCGCCCAAACGGACGTCATGGTTGTCAATTCGATAGTCGGGGTACAAATAAAACGATTTGTTAGGAGCAAATAGAGAGATGTTGCTTATCGATGGACCCAACTAGAGTTTGGACATCGGGGCGAAATTTGTTAATATATATAGATATTCACAAACCAAGAATCATATGTTTGATATGATTGGTTGGAGAACCTACCTTGTTTAGTTAAGTAGGGTGACGTGCCATAGCAGGCTCTACTTGATGAAAACGGGGATTTTGGAGAACCAACTACATTTAGGACATTAAATAAATGTAGTGGAAATTTTATTTTTTATAAATAAAACATTACATAAATTAAATCATCTTAAATTGAAATTGTTATAGATGTTAAACGTGTTAATTTTATTGCGATCAATCTTTGAAAAGAACAAACTTGTTTCTAAAGGTATTTATTTGGAGAAATAATACCGATTCCTAAGACATGATCTTAGTGAAAAGAAATTTGAGCATGCTTATTCCTAAAATTTTCCTCAACTTTCCGAACGTAGCATCGCAATAATAGATTGACTTTTAGCGAAAAGTTATTCAATAAAGCGAATGCATATATCCACATTTTGGAATTTCTAGACTTTTGAATTAGAGAATTCATATGGACTAGATATGACTCATACGCTCTCATCCACTTACTCAAGAAAGTATTTTTAGAGAAAGTAGATATCGACTCAATCATTTATGATCGAGTGATAGAGTATGAGTTAACCAAGAGATTCTTATTTTATATGAATGTTCTATTAGCTTACAAACCGAAAGGTATGAGTAGCTAATTGCCAAATAGAGATGTTAAGATCTCCAATATCAAGGATCGTTCATATTGTCATACAATCTCTTACTTAGTAATGAAGGATATGATGTTACTTTTCGCACACTTGTTTGTGCAAAAGATAATTAGTCGAGTATTAAAGGAATACTTCGCTAAAGTATGAGTTGAGACTTCGAGACCCTTATTTGAGACCGTGTGTCGCATGAGATGTTTCATTTGCCGTTTTATGGAGACATTTGAAAGGTTGTCCGAAATACCATGATTATGATAAATAGAAATGTTCTAATCCTTAAAGTGCTTGTCATTCAAATTATCTCGATATCTCTAATTCTCTAGTAATTAGGTACTAGTTCATGTGCTCGCATTTAACGAAATGTGTAAGCAATGAAAAATAAGAGAAAGTTCGGAATAAATAAAGTAAAATGGCTTGTTCGTCTAAACCATTACCATTGAATACGTAGAGTTATCTTTAGTTTGTTTAGGAATTAGAGGTTGAATATCTTATTCCTAACATCTCAAAAACATTTATTTTCACTTCATACTTGATGATGGATGATAATATTTTGTAAAAGAGAAATGTTGTTCTCTTATTATGGATTTGTTTATATGATTTCATGTATCTTGATTGAATTTGCTTGAAATAGATAAATAAGTGTTGAATGACAAATAGGATGCGTAAGAATTCACGTAAGTATTTGACTTTAATGTGAAATAACTGCTTAGTCATACATAAACGAGAATCGCATTACGAGAATCTACATTAGGTAGAACTCTTTACTCAATTCGATTGCCAATCAATTGATATATGCGAATCATGTTTGTTTGATGACAAAAGCACCTTAGACCTATGTGGGTTTAAGGACAAATGACTTGATTAGGACTTATACATATTGATGTATATAGACCTATAAGTACTTGTGTTATGAAAGATTATTAATACTTTAATACTTGACCAACGATCATAGTAGATATTAACGTATTTACTTGATAAGGTGTAAGTATGAACCTTTTGACTAGTTCAAAAGAGTTCAAGAGTGAAGTTAAAAGACCATTCAAGAAAGGTATAAATCTTACAACTGATCATGGTAAATAGTTAAGTCACATGGTTTGATATATTACCTGAAGAGTATGAAAGTCGTTTCACAACTCGCTTCATGAGAAATATTATAGAATAATATGTCCAAGAATAAAGGTATCGAATATTATTTGATATCATTCGATCGGTAATAAATCAAGTTGACTTATTCGACTCATATTAGAGATTTATGTTCGAGGACAATATTGTTTACACTGAATAAAGTTCCATCGTAGTCCATTGAGTAAGATATCTTACGAGATTTGATCTCTAAGTACATTATTTCTCAAGATTTGGTATTAAGAAGCCTATTTCAAGGTTTGTTGATTGATAAACTTGAACCCAAATTGGACAATTGATAGTTTGTACGATATCTTATACTAACCGAAAGATACTATTTCTATGAATATGATAAGAACAAAATAGTTGTTGCTCATCATTACGTAGTCTTGGAGAATGATATTCTCAAAAAAAAATAGTGGAAGTAAAGTGAATATTAAAAGAGTTTATGCGTCACGACAAGAAATACTCTTATGAGAAACTTGTCACTCCATACATGGTGCTTAATGGGAGTTGAGCGAAACTTCATTCACAAGCAGTTGTGAAAGGATGAAACTTATATGCACGCTCGCTTCTAAAGAGTACTCGAACATCTCGTGAGTAGATGATGTTCGAGAAACTCGTGCGATATATTAGGATCAAGAACTTATTCTACAAGTTGTTGTAGAAATAGTTCATGAACCTCGAGTATCAATCCTACAAAGGTCAACGAGAATGAATCGCCTAACTGAATGGTACATAGGTTTCACGATATCCTCGTACTTGTTATATGGGAATCCGTTGATAAATAAAGAAATGATGGAAGCACCCGATTCCACAAGTATGGTTTAAATCCATACAATCTTTAAATACAATCCATGTATAACAACAAGGTACAGACCTTGGTTGATGTTCATAAAGGAACAATCCATCAAGAACATTTAGATCTTTAAAGGAAAGATTGACATGGATGGTAAGTTGACTATGTACAAAGCATAGCTTCGCGCTTGTAGCTATGCCTAAGTCGATAACGAGTTAACTATATACTAAGCATGGCTTATTGCTTGTAGCTATGTATAAGTCAATAAGAATCGTTCTAGCAACGTCTATATTTCGTATATATTGATATATGAAAAGGAACATCAAAGCCACCTTCTTCGAATGAATGAAGGAAGATGTTATGTATATGATACGAACCAAGAACTATGTTTGATGTATTGCTAGAAACATATACATACTTCAAGTATCCATTAATGGATTGAAGTAAGTATTGTGAAAAGTGGAATAAACATTTTGATAAGGAAGTCAAGGAGTTGAACTTCGTCAAAAGCATCTTGTATAGACAAGATATTCGTGGGAGCATGATTGTGTTACTTGTATTGTACAAGGTAACAAGATATTAATTGGGAATAACATTAAGGAAATGAATATTGTTAAGATTTCTTTGGAGAATTTTTCTCAATAGAGAACTTGGGCAAGATCACATAAATCCAAGGAAACAAAATCTATGGAGATAGATTATGATGGATGTTAGGTTTGAGCTAATGTGCATATAATGATGAAGTGTTCTAGTAACACATTGTGGTGAACTCCGAGAAAGGATGTCTAACCACGTCATATAGCATAAGACTTGAGTTTGACTCGGTTTATTACAACTCAATTCGAGAAGAAGTGCATGAAACAGTTCAAGCATTCTTCTATTATGAGTTTTATTATGTACGTCATACTTATGCACATGTCCCAATGTGTAGTATCCAAAGAGCATGATAAACAATTATCAAATAGATACAATAGAGACACATTTGGACAATAGTCAAGGATATCCTCGAGTATCTTGTGAGAAAGAATGATATGATTTTTCCATCCTTTAAGATGAAAGAAAGATCGTGTAAGTTGTTGCACTGATGGTAGCTTTTCGAAAGATTGATATAATCACAATTGAGCTACATATTTTGCTTAAGGGTGATGTTGTAAGTTTAGAAAGTGTTCTAAACAAGATAGTACAACTGTTTCCGTCACCAAAGCAAAATACATAGCAACTTGTGAAACAACGAAAAGAATGGTTTGGATCAAAAAGTTCTTAGTTAAGCTAATATGGTTATATGCATCTCGAACCATAACTTAGTCCTGAAGAACCCAATACTAAATTGGTGATCAAACTATGATCTATGACATTATCACTTGATCTCATATGATGATGATCAAGAACATATATATATAGGAGTATATATACGTATAGGGTCAAACAAAATTGGATAGGTTCGCGAACACAGCGAACACTCTGACATAACCTCTACCTTAAGCAGTATACGAGATGCAGTTGTGCATCCATACGTGATGGAAATATGAGTAACTTGCTTTAAGCGTATTATTTCTTTTGAGGTTCGAGACATGTATATATATGGATATATGACATCGGTCTAAATTCTTCACTGGCTAGAAATCACTACTGATTGAAGGCCAAGTGGGAGATTGTTGGAGTTGTGTTCTAGAAGTCAATATTTAATGACTTAATTTCTTAGTTTATGTTATTGATGACATTTGATCATTTGTTCCTAGAATTTATTACTGACAGATCATTCAGATTGAGAATCTGAATTGTAGATCTCTGTGGATCATTTATTAGAATGACAATAATAAATCTAAATCGTCCGTAATCTTGATAATTAACAAGGAACATTAATTATCATAAAAGATTAGTATGCAAGTTAAGTGATGATTAAGTTCTACAAATCATAGGTAAGGAGTTACCAACTTAATTGCATATGTGTATGTTATTAGAACATAGTACAAGACATGACCCAATGAAATAAACATATGAATTGTGTTATGTGTCATTGTTTATTTCATATGAGTTTGATTCTAAGTTTGAGATGGTTCAACTTTTCCACATGAGGATAGGTTCAATAAATATCGTCTACCGTTGATTCCTGATAAGGGCTGCTATACGGACTTTATTTATGTTCTCTTAAATTGTGCGGGGAAAAGTTGTTCATCAAGAAAACCGTATGTTCCTCATTAGTATACCTAGTGAGTAATGATATCTGTTTGGGCACCTTGATGGAGTTGGATTGTTTGGCCAACTTATACAATCAACTCTAGATCAAGAAACGTATAATCTGCAAGAATGACACATTCCTATCTTGGATTATACGATGATATCATGTGACATAAGAATCAGACAAGGAGATACTTTTATTTCTTATGCAGGATTGAGATATTGTAGCACTACACTATTTATGCGAATTGGGAATCATAACGTGTTGCTAAATACCGCTTATGATTATTGGAATTAAATAGCGATTTAATTCTATGGCCAACATAGCATAAATCATCAAAGGGTCGCACAAATAGGACTTTAATCACACGGTGCATTATTTATTTATTCGCAGCAGTTTATTGCGAAAATATGATAAGTTGATTAATTAATTATATACCGTTGCGAACCGTTATAATTAATTAAGCCAAGGAGATCATATAGAAATAAATTAATGCATTAACTAATCCCAAAATAATTATTAATAAGTTAATAATTAATTTTGTTCAACACAATTTAATTATAGGAATTAAATAGAGCTTATGGACCTTTATTTAATTAGTAAATTAAAGGCCCGGTTTGAGTACAAGAGAAAGATCCATTAATTAATTGAATTAGTGGACATTTAACACATCACAAAATGGGCTTGATAGCCCATATAGTAGCTGCCCTAATAGGGGTAAAAAGGTCCCTAAAGTTTGTGGAGTGGTTGGTCTATAAAAGGAGGTCATTTGGAGAAAGAAACCCTAGCCACCATAGTCTTTTCTCTCCCTCTTCCTCCTAGAACGAAAATTAGAGAGAAAATTTCAGAATTTTCATCTATTTCTCTTGCTCTTTTCCAACTAATCTAGGTCATGTGTTGAGATTTCTCTCATCTCTATTAATTAAACTAGTTAATTGACAAAGGTAGAAGAGAAAAAACTTTAGGGATTAGTTGCTCTCCTCTTCCTTGCTAGCACAAGTTGAAAGAGGAGGTGATTAAACTTCTTGGTGGACTCGAGGCGGCCGTCGACGGAGGAGAAGGCGAAGGAGAGCACGCCATCAACTCCCATACATTGGTCGAGCCTCGCGGATACTATTCCGCGAGAGGTAATCGATTCCTTCCCTTTTCTCATGTTGTGTGTTGATTGCTTGGCAAGATCCTTTGTGCTTGATGGTTAATTAAGTTAATTAGTAACTAAAATAGAAAATTGAGCACTTTCTAACAAAACGCTCAACCATTGGCCGCATTTAATTCCAAATAGGACCTAAACTGCATAATACAAAATGTAGCTGCATATTGAATATTTAGAACAGAAAATCAGACAATGTAGCACAACTGTACAATGATGCACAAATCTAGTACTGAATGCGAATCAACTTACCAAACATAATGGTACAATTCAGAACATAGAAATAATAAAACTTGCACAAATTCAAACATAAAGGTACAATTCAACTAATTCAACTTGCACAAATTCAAACATAAAGGTACAAATTCTCTCTTCCTCCCTCTTACAACATACTACTTGAAATTACAACTTACAAATTCTAATAATTAAAAGAAAACTAATAAATAATGCAAGGTACTGAATTAGTTGCCTCTTAAATTCTTCGAAATGCTTTTGTAACTTCTCTTTCATTTCCTTCAACTTCTCTTCTAGTTCAATAAAATTCTCATCCAATTATTTCTTACTTTCATCCGCTTGCCTTTTTAATTGCTTCTTCAATAATTCAAATCTAATTTTAAGATCTATAGGACTAAAGCTCACCTCATCACGCCATCCAACAAATTTATTACATCTTCGACACAAGTAGAACGCTCGACCCTTATTTCTTGGTGTGTCTGCAACCAATACAACAACACATTGATTGTTGTTACATTCACTGCAGTAAGGATACACTTCACCCAAGCTCCATACATTGTGTGGGCTGCTTTGAGAGCTCATCGCTATTTAAAAAAAACATACTATGAATCAGTTCAATAAATCGACCATTTTGAAACCAACTGAAAAATCAATCAATAAAAGATATTCAAATATCATGGTCAAAAATCTCAAAATTCCTAAACAACAGAAAAACCAAGTGTAACACCTACTGGTATGATATTAAAAATCTTCTTACCAGTATTGGGAGTCTGCCTCGTCAGGTATGAGCCGTGACCTAACTGTGATCAAAAGTGGCTGATGCCTTGGCATTATTATGGATCCAGCTGCCTATTTTAAGTCAAAAAAACAAAGAATTGAATGCCTATTTCAACAAGAATTAATCCAACAAGTGCAGCAATATAAATGTCGATTCACATGAGCAGAGGGAATTGAATCAAATTGAGGCAACCGTTCTCTGGAGTCCAGTACAAATTAATTAACAATTACAAATGGCAAATTAATTAACAATTAGGACATTTTTTCCTTTGCCAAGAATATTCTCGCTTTTTCTTCAGGAGAATAAAAGGAAAATTATATTCTGGTCATTTTTGCCTTCGCAAATTATTAACGAAACAAGAAAGAGCTCACCTGTTTGTCTAGGGTTTGGAGAGGAGGTGATACTCGTCTGTTGCTCGATCAGCCGTAAGCACTAAGAGAGCGATACTCGTCTGTCGCTTGATCTACTGTTTCGCTCGATCTACTGTCTTGCCTCAACGATTCCATTGCCTCGCTTCTCGATTGTTGCTCGATCAATCTAGGTTTCGCTTCTCATCAGGCGGAGGAGACGAAAGAGACGAGGAGTCTCGAAGATGGAAATGAATTTATAATTTTCTTAATGTTTCTTTTTATTTCCGAGCGATACGGGCAGGTCGGGCAGTGGTCGATTTCGCAGATTCTCGCTTTTTTCCGTCCGCACCCTTGGATCTCCATCAGATGGTCGGAATAAAAGGACTGCTCGGCACAGTCCTTTTATTTGGCTGTCGAGGATGCGGATTGCATATGTACATAATTTTAGCTCATTATCCTTTTATCTAGCAATGGTACTTTTTTTTTTTCTTAAAGTCCAATTTCGGACAAGACACAAAAGCTTTGAGTCCCAGATGTGTTATAACATTTTCGTAACTTTATTTGGAAGTCTGAAACTAACAAAAAAGACATTTTATAAAAGATAATTTATTGATTTAGGTAGTATTTGTCTATATACCAAAAACAAAGAAAGCCAGCTCTAACTGGTGACCGGTGCCTGAGTGCATACCTCTTCTTCGAAATTAGATTAAGTTTTAAGAGAAGTTAGATAGCTTGAATACAAATTGAGGTCCATTTTGTTAAATTCGTACAATGGATAAAAAACAAAAACTGGACATTCGTCCAACAGCAATGTATAAAATGTACTCGTACGTCAGTTATGGAATCAAAGTGTTATGTACACAATATATAAAATTATATATTTATCGTGACTCTCATCTCAAGCGCCAAAATTCATGTGCTCTGATGCCATTCGTCCTAAAATATTATAAAAAAGAAATTTTGCTATTAAAGCAACTTTGCCACCAGTCCAAGCAACAGCAAGCTGCACTAAAGTGCATGATCCAATTAAAAATCAGATTCATACAAACCACGTGGAGCCCATCTACATGGTTGAATTTAGAAATTAGATTCTCTGTGACAATTATTTTTGAAACGTGTTTGATTTTTGCTGCAACAACCACAAAAAATCCTGCGAATTCATACAAACTGTGTGGTCCACCGACATGGCCGGATTTTGACATCAGATCTTCTGCGACAATCCTCATCTATTTGTGCTCGAGATTTGTTCCTCCTGTCACAGAAAATCCTCATCTCTCTGTCCACCTGTCAGTTGGCCATTAGCTGGCGAATATGCTCCAATGGGCAGCGTACATTTGGCAGCGATAAATATTTAAAATCCGAGTCTGTCAAGGGGGACCCACCTGTCAGTCACACTGTGCACCAACAGTGCTAACTACAATAAATTAGTGGAACGCCTATTAATATATGGATAGATATGTGCAAATATTTGATTAAAATAAATATTACTAATATATGCTCATATTAAAAGGACTGGATTACAACGTCGTTTGCTTAAATCGATTACTATATCTTTGCTGCATATTAGAATGTTATTCTCTATCCATCCAAAAAAAAAATTATAATATGGGCAAAATGACGTTTGAAAAAAAATAAATTATTATTGCCTAATATAATAAATTAATAATATATAATATTATCAAAATATTTATTATTTAATAGTTAATACTAATAATCGGAGTAAAAAATAATTAATATTGTAAGTACCGTCCTTTTTTTTTTTTTTTTGAAGAGTACAAGTATTGTCCATTTAACACATGGGTCACGAGTCACGACCTCGTCGCCATAGGAGAGAGAAAAGGTTGTTTTTTATATCTACATTGTTTTTTAATCTATTCACCACATGCATGCGGAGAGAGAAAAAATTGTTTTTTATTCATTCTTACTTCTTCCAAGTGTTTATTCTTCGTTCTTCCTCTTCCGACAATTTTGTTAGAAAAACAATTCTCAGAAGAGCACCTTCTTCTGTCCTTATTCTTCGGCATTTGGATGGTTCCTTCTTCCAAGAATAAAGATCTTCCGGGAAAAACCGCTATTCTCATCCATCCAAACAACATCAATTTGAGTACAAAGAAACATATTTCAAAATATTAAAAACATGTACAACGACATGATTAATCACACGGTAATTCATTATGGGCTTGTTTGGATGAACGGGAAGAAGAGCTATTCCAGGAAGAAATTGGGATCCAAACAGATGGGAAGAAGGTTGGGAATAAGGAAAATTCTCGGAAGATCATCTTCCAGTTATAAGTTGGAAGGAGGAGGAAGAGCGTAGTTGGGAAGAAGAAAAATAATAAACTAATCACTTGAACAGTCCATGATAATATATAAAATTAGGATTAGTTATTTAGAGTAAAAAATATTATTCCTAAACAATCAAGAATAAGTTTTTTGTGATCTAGAGTGTTATTTTTAAGTGATCCAACATCTAAATTAAATTTTTATTCGTAGTATGTTTGGATAATCTTCTTAATATGGATTAAGAAGTAGTTGTGATCACTTTTTAATCAGGATTAAAAAGATGATCCAAACACCCTAGGAATAAAAATTTAATTCGGATGTTGGACCACTTAAAAATAACACTATATATCACAAAAAACTTATTCTTGATCGTTTAGGATTAAAAATTTTAATCCCGAATAACTAATCCTACCCTTAATCTCATATGATCCAAACAGAGCCTATGTTTGGTTTCTTCTCCTTCACTGTCAACCGATTAGAGAGAAAAGAGAAAAGTGTTGGCCGTCAAAAGTACTTTATTTTTTATTAATCTAATGATTCATTTACATATTACATATATTGATGGAAATTCACATATAAAGACTTTAGAAAATCTAGAATTAAAACATTTTTAACAATCTCCATCTTGAATCGAAATCTCACCCAAAACAAAAACTAAAGCATATTCAGAACTCAAACTAGTATGCAAACAAAGTATAAATATAAGTCCTCGAAATCAAATGCCAAGCTTTCTCTCTTCAATAGCGAGATCAGGTAGCGACTAAACATAACCGACTCATCAAACCTCACATAGCTCAAAATGACAAATATTTGAAGCTATAAGAACAAGACAACAAACGATCGATATACCTTTTTATATGAAGTCCATCAATGAAGAAAATATTTCTTCACTCAAGGCTTGAATTTTCCATTTAAGTGTTCAGGTTCCAATACTCGTATGTTAAGTAATATATCAGACCACAATTTCTTGCGTAGTACAAAAAAAAAATACCACAATTTATTGCGAAGATACACTCAATGAAGATGTGTGCAAACTAAAGGAAAATTTTAAAAAAAGACAAAATTAACCTTAAGAATTTTAAATAGAACAAAGCAGAATTTTTTTTTAATAAGAGTACAACTATAGTGGCACTGTCATTGCCGCTATAACTCAGCCCTATAGCGTCACAGACATAACCGTTATAGAGCCTATAGCGGTAATAACAGTGCCGCTATAAGCTCTATTTCGGTCAAAAGCTGCAGCTGCCCAGTATTGGTTTTAATGCCATTTATTTTATGTTTTTCTTGATTTCTGTGCGAGGTGTAACAGCCTTGTAACGGGAAAAGGGATGCATGTCTTTATACGGTTATTTAATAGGAGATACTTTTTATTGAGCCTTGAGAAATTAAAATATTGTTTTTTCACAAAAGCCGGTGCCCTCCAATCTAATGACCCAAATTAACCATAAGTTTATCTTGTACAACAAAAATAATCAAATTAAGTTGTGTATAGTTTGTACTGAAAGTAGCTAACACAACACGTATTTTGGCACGACACGACTAACACGTCGTGTCATGTCGTGTTAGTCATGTCGGATTATTTTATTATTTTTAAAATAAAAAATATAAGAAAATTAAAATTAAAGGAAAAATTTTTACTAAACCGTAATAATTTATTATTTGGTTAAGTTTAAATATTTTATTAATATTTTTTATAAAAAATAATAATTCGATAAGAACAATATGAGTAAAAAAGGAGGGTAAATAATATGATGTGGTATTATAAATTGAATTTAAATTATTAATTTTATTTAAATAATCAACATTAATAATTAAATTCGTGTTGATGTGTCGTGTTAGTTCGTGTTCGTGTCGTGCTGCGTGTCTAATCGTGTCGTGTCAAATCGTGTCAATTTTTCAAAACTTCCAACACGACACGATTATGAAACGACACAATAACACGATCGTGTCGTGCCAATTCCGTACTCGTGTCGTGTCGTGTCGTGCTAACAAACGTGCGTGTCGTGTCAGCACGATCGTGTCGTGTCATTTTGGAAAATACTAGTCTACCCTCAAATAGTGTTCTCCAATCGTGCGTGTCGTGTCGTGTCAAACATGATCGTGTTAGAGTCTCGTGTCATGTTGTGTTGACACGAACTATTTTTTTAATTGTGTCGTGTCGTGTCGTGTCGTGCTGAGTGGTGAGAAAAGACAACACGACACGCATTCTGACACGACACGTGTGTCAAATCGTGTCAGAAACTTTTCTTTATTTTTTATAATAATTTATTAAAAACTGTTAAAATATTATAATGGAGAAAAAAAATATTGTTGCAGTTTATTTGATTATTCTACAAATTCAGTATATATATCAGTACAAAATTACCATAATATTTTTGTTAAAAGATTAATTGATGTATTTATTTTTTTACTAACTCATTTCTTTATTGTTTGAACATATTAAAAAAATAAAATATTTTAAAAAAAATAAATGGACGTTAAAAAAGAAAGTACGGTTATAATTTGAATTTTAATATAAAATCAATTTAAATATTTTTTTAGGAAAACAATTTAAAAAAAATATGTTTATGATGTTATTTTTTTATAATGTTAAAAATTAAATTCGTGTTGTCGTGTCGTGTTAGTTCGTGTTCGTGTCATGTTGCGTGTTGGTTGTGTCGTGTCAAATTGTGTTAATTTTTCAAAATTGCCAACACGGCATGATTATGACACGACACGATAACATGATCGTGTCATGCTAATTCCGTACTCGTGTCGTACCAACACGCATGTCGTGTCGTGCCAACACGATCGTGTCGTGTCATTTTGAAGAACCCTACCCTCAAATTCCAAAATTGGTTCTCATGACGTAATGCAAAATTAAGAATATAATCTACAGGTGAAATTAGTATATATTACAAACCACAAAAATAATTACAACAAAAATAATTAATTGTCAGGTTAATTATACAAGTTACTTAATTAAATAAGTGCTTCACTAAATATTTGATTGTCACAAGAACGTAATATGCATCGTCGGTGTACTTTCGCCGTACCAAACTATAGCTCTATCCCTAAGTTGCTCATTATTAAATTATTTTAATTGCTGATCCTCACTTCTCCAAGTTTGTCCCACTTGTCCCATTTGTCCCATTTGTCCCACTTCTCCAAGAACCTGGCCGACATTAAAAAAAAGAAAAAGAAAAGTCCTATAGCGGCATTAGCATTGCCGTTATAGGCAAAGTAAAACGAAAAAATTTTACTTATAACGGCAATATTAGTTATTTTTCACAGGGACATTATACATCACATGCGCTAATCAATTTATACTGCATGTTAGTTATTTTTTTATTATTTATTTATTAATTCATGATCAGAGTGGCTTCCTCCTAGAATAGCATTATGATATCTATTAATAATTAAGTTGAACATATTATAGTTTTTTTTTAATTATTTTGATATATCTAATGCTCAATTATAGCGTTGTCCAAATGAAGACAAAAATAAAAAAAATTGCACAACATATGAGAGTAGCCTTATAATAACAAATGTAATAAAAAATATTAAAAATAAAAATAAATCGCGCAATACATGATTAGAGGTATCTCAGGCGGTGAAAAAGAGCACGTCACAACACATGCAAAAATGATATTATTCATTATTGTCATTTATGGCCAATTTAACTTCAAACTCTCATACTAATCTTTGTCTATTTGTGATTTCAGGATATAAGAAGTCTCTCAAGCTTCTATTTCTAGACCAAAATCTCTTTTGCTGATTCTGCACTAATGGGTGGAATATTAATAGATACCATGAATTTCACTGGCATCAGACTCTTACAATTCATGCACGCGAAAAGTCTTCAAAATAGCAAGAACCATATATGAGTGGAAGTTGCTCAAGAGCACAGCTGATATAAAAAACTTTGATATTTATAACGTTTCAATATCATTTCTATTATTGAAAAACTCTTTAACATTTACATTCCTATCTTTCATCTTATTTTTATTGTTTTTTTTTTCATAATTTATCAATATGCACTATGGTTAACTATGGTTTGTAGATGTAATAAACTAAACAACAAAATAAAACTACTATAATAGTAAAATTTTACAAAAAAAGATGAGAGAAAAAGATAGGTCGCGCAACGCACGACGAACCCACTAGTACTCAGTGTAGTCTCCGCAGTTCCGGAATCACAGCAGTGGGAAGCTTATTTGATTGATTAACTACTAGAAAAATTTATATTTTGTGATTGGTTTCTTTATATTTAGTTTCTATTAAAACAGATTACTTAGACTCTTATTATTTTAAATTTTAAAATTCAACATCAGATCCTAATCTGATCTTATTCAATTTCATAAGAGATGCGTTTCAATAAAAATTTATAATATTTAGATCTAGAGCTCATTTGATACTTTATTAAGAAATAAAAAAATGAACCTATATATCTAATTAAGTATGATATATAGATTGATTCTAATAAGAATTTTTTAAATCTTCAAAAAAAAAAATTTCTTTTTATAAATTTCGGTATGTAAATTGAATTAAAAAGCACTCAGATAGACCATTTGTATCTCAAAACTCGAAATTTAAAATCATAAATATTATATTATGTCTAACACCATTATCTCAGAAATCTTATCTTCTATATTTTTTTAGCATCAGTATTCTTTTATGGAATTAAACACACGTATTTTGTTTCAGAACAGAAGAAAAAGGCAAGTCAATGAATTTTGCCAGTAAATATTTGTCGGGCAATACCCGGTGAGTTACGTGAGTTACATGAGTCATACACTCATTTACACAAACCACTTGCGATTTATTTTTCCTTTTCGATTGTACAATCATTTATTATTATATAATATAATTGGTATGATACATGCGTTAATTAAATGCAATGTATAAAATGCTGTGTCTGTCGTTTTGTTTTACACAAAAGCGCGGACGGAGAAATGATTCGTCTGCTAGAGTGCTATTATATTAAAACTTAAAATCGCATCAGAAACAAGATCAAGAATTCGTTTTATATATAGTTTCTTTGTACCACCATGTATGCAATATGCAAGCTGTTCTATGTAATTTTGTGATTCTACCTTTAATATGATTTTACGTACGTACGGGTAGATGTCCAAGAAAAAAAAAATCCCATCAGAGCCCTGTGAATCTGAAGTAGAGTTGATCTAAGTTTTACAATAAATAATTTCTACAAAAATTTATATCAATCCAAATGGACTTGTTTGAATGGACTAGGAATAAGGAAGGAAGAACAATTCCGGAAAGAAAAATTAATAGGAGTGTTATTCCGGAAAGAAGAAATGTTGTTTGGATGATTAGTTGAGGGGTATGTTTGGGAGTCGGGATGGAATAAGTATTCGCGAACCCACATCAATTAAAAAATCTTTTCCCAGTTCGCCGCTGTAGTTTGCGAAGTTCTCCAAAATCGGAAAATAAGGAATAAGTGGGTTTGTTCGTGTCTCGCACTGTTCGAGGCTCGTTTGGTTCGCGCAAACAGACGGTGTTCGCGAACAGGGTGTTCACGAGGGTATCCAAACATACCCGAGAAGAAGAATGGAAGAGATGAATTAAAATAATCATTTATTATTTTTTTATCTTTGTATTTTATTGAAAAATGGTTGGATGAGTTGAGAAAATATTACAAATATGTGTAAATATTGTTAACGGTTATTTGATTATTAATATGTGCAAATATTTGATTAAAATAAATATTACTAATATATGCTCATATTAAAAGGACTAGATTACAACGTTATTTGCTTAAATCGATTACTATATCTTTGCTGCATATTAGAATGTTATTCTCTATCCATCCAAAAAAAATTATAATATGGGCAAAAAGACGTTTGAAAAAAAAATAAGAGTACAATATAATACATTATTATTGCCTAATATAATAAATTAATAATATATAATATTATCAAAATATTTATTATTTAATAGTTAATACTAATAATCAGAGTAAAAAATAATTAATATTGTAAGTACCGTCCATTTTTTTTTTTTTTGAAGAGTACAAGTATTGTCCATTTAACACATGGGTCACGACCTCATAGCCATAGGAGAGAAAAAGTTGTTTTTTATTTCTAGATTGTTTTTTAATCTATTCACCAGATGAATGCGGAGAGAGAAAATTTTGTTTTCTATTCATTCTTGTTTCTTCCAAGTGTTTATTCTTCGTTCTTCCTCTTCCGACAATTTGTTGGAAAATTTTTAACAAAGACAAAATTATTCTTCGAAATTTTAAGTAAAACAAAATAAGATTTTTTTTTTTTAATAAAAGCACAGCTACAACGGCAATAACAGTGCCGCTATAGCTCAGGTTTATTTTTCTCTGTGAATCAAGGTCAGCTCTTGCCCCGAGGATGAAAGAGAGAGAAAGGCGACGTCATCATCTTGGCATGTTTAGGAAATTGTGCATGGAGAAGTGTGTTTCTGAAAGTGGGCTAGCCAAATGAGAAAGTGGTATAGGCGTATAGCATCTATTTTTTGAACTATTATAAATTTGCAAAGGATACCCCATAAGCACCCAATATTCATAATTCTTTGTACTGTCCAATTGGTATAGCCTCTCTTTCTTTAAAATAAATTTCATCATTCAAGAACGTTTGCAGCACATCAAATTCCCATTTCAAGTTGAAGTAAAAAAAAAACAGGGAAAATAAAGGAAAACGAAAAACAAAAGAAGTAGTGTTTGTTTGTTTGTCCGATCATATTATCATTGTTGGGTGTTATGTTATGTATCAGTTCTTTAAGCTCAGTTTGGATTTCTTTTTTTTTTAAATCAATCATGAATTTTAATAAATTCAGTAAAACAAATTTTTGTATGAAGATATAGCTCATATAAAAATACTATGCCACTGCAAAATTTCTCAAACATTTTCAAAAAAAAATTCACAAGATTTTTTAAATAAAAATTAAAATGTTAAATTAAACTAAGTATAAAGAAACAAAATTTACTTCCTTTCCTGCATGAAAGAGATCACGAAGGAAACAAGGGTTACAAACTTACAGGGCTACATTATTGTACCAATGTACCAGCCAATGTATAAGAATTACTGTTATGACTTCAATAAAAAATTGCTTTCTTTCAGCGCTGACAGCTTTTGGTTATGAATTTGGATAATGACAAAAAAATAAATAATGACAGTATAACGTTTCTTTAAATTTTTTGTTAAAATCTGAATGAATTAAATCATTTACGACTAAGTTTTGAGAATACTTCTTGTGGACATGTAGCATTAATGCATTATACAAACATTTTAAGTAGCAAAAGTCGTTGCCTCTTTTGGATGATATATTATTTAATAAGTAATATAAAGTATTATAAAATTAAAACGATTTTTTTAATCACGCACAATTAATGCCAGCAAGTTGCTTGCCTTCATTATAGGGAGCAATCTCGATCTATTTGACGTGGGATTATTAATTTCACCTCTCTCTCTCTCTTTCATCCTCCGCAGTGCCGCTGTAGGCTCCATAGCGACAATAGAACTGCCGGTATAGGGCTGGACTATAGCGGTACTGTCATTGCCGCTATAACTGTGCTCTTATTAAAAAAAAAAAAAATCCTGCTTTGTTCTATTTAAAATTTTGAAAGGTAATTTTGTCTTTGTTAAAAAATTTTCTAATTTGTTAGAAAAGCAATTCTCAGAAGAGCACCTTCTTCCGTCCTTATTCTTCGGCGTTTTGATGGTTCCTTCTTCCAAGAATAAGGATCTTCCGGGAAAAAACTGCTATTCTCATCCATCCAAACAACATCAATTTGAGTACAAATAAACATATTTCAAAATATTAAAAACATGTACAACGACATGATTAATCACACGGTAATTCATTATGTTAGGTTTCTTCTCCTTCACTGTCAACCGATTAGAGAGAAAAGAGAAAAGTGTTGGCCGTCAAAAGTACTTTTTTTTTATTAATCCAATGATTCATTTACATATTACATATATTGATGGAAATTCACATAGAAAGACTTTAGACAATCTAGAATTAAAACATTTTTAACAATTTCCATCTTGGATCGAAATCTCACCCAAAACAAAAACTAAAGCATATTCAGAACACAAACTAGTATGCAAACAAAGTATAAATATAAGCCCTCGAAATCAAATGCCAAGCTTGCTCTCTTCAATAGCGAGATCAGGTAGCGACTAAACATAACCGACTCATCAAACCTCACATAGCTCAAAATGACAAATATTGAAGCTATAAGAACAAGACAACAAACGATCGATATACCTTTTTATATGAAGTGCATCAATGAAGAAAATATTTCTTCACTCAAGGCTTAAATTTTCCATTTAAGCGTTCAGGTTCCAATACTCGTATGTTAAGTAATATATCCGACCACAATTTCTTGCGAAGATACACTCAATGAAGATGTGTGCAAAGTAAATGTCATATATATATATGCCCAAAACTCTTTGTCAAACTCAGATCAAACTCCAAACTAATGATGACTCGTAGCCCTTGACATAGGTGGCACACTCTTCACATATCAATGCCGATTCGAAGCCTCTCTAGCTAATTTAGGTTGCACACAAACATTGACACACTAAGAATATACCATTAGTAAAAACACAGCAATAAAGTTATTTGTGTTTATGTACGTAGTATTAAATTAATTTGATACGATACAGCAATAAAGTTATTTGTGTTTATGTACGTAGTATTAAATTAATTTGATACGATATTTGTACCCACCCTGCTACGCATGAAGCATATACCTTCCTAATTAGCTGAGTACGCACCCATTCAATCATCACCAATTCACCATAAAAAAAAGTTAAAAACAATAGAAAGTGGGACCCATTACATCTAGTATATAAGAACATTGATCCATTGCGAACTACAAGCAATTTGAAACATCTCTCATCCTCTTACAAATTCTGTTGCTATGGCTTCCTCTCTAACTCTATACTCTTTCTGCCTCTTTTCAACACTATTCGCCTTCACAACCACAGCAACTCAATATTGCGCCCTAGAAAAGCCTCTGATGCATCTCCATTTCTACATGCATGATGACTTCACCGGCTACACCGGCCCAAAACCAACTGCCATGCGTATTGTAACCATGCCAAAAATGTCAATAAATGACACATCCCCTCGTACATTCGGTGACGTGGCGGTGTTGAACAACCTTCTGACCAAGGGGCCCAGCCATGAATCCGAGCTTCTTGGCCGGGCCCAAGGATTTTCGGTGCGTGTGTCAGATGGTGGACTTGTCAATGATTTGAGTTTACATTTGGTGTTTGAGCATGGGCCCTTTGCAGGGAGTTCGATCTATATTCATGGGAGGATACCTTTGGATAAGCCGGTACGAGAGTCGGTGGTGGTTGGTGGTACTGGCCATTTCAGGTTTGCTAGGGGTTATATGATATCCAAGAACTGCGACTATAGTCTTGCCACCGGGGGTAGTGTCGAATTTAACGTCTATGTGATGTGATGCATAGGTGATGTAATTATATTTTCCACTCTAAATTTTCTTTGAATACTTTTCCTTTTCTAAATCAATTAGCTTGATATATAGCTAGCTGGACAAGCATGCTGATATACTTTTATTTCACATTTTGTAGGTTGGCGTTGCATGAATAAGGTCAAGAGAGCATATATGCGCATTGCATGCTGTTATCTCGTGGTCCATTGATGATGTTGTGATTTAATGAATCAGTTTATGTTTTGATGATTTTCCTGTTTTGCTTTCCCGCAACTGTATTGTTCTTGTCGTTTTATATAAGTACATGATTTCATGTGGTTCTCTTTTCCTCGTATCTCAAACCAACATCGTTCGTTACTGTTGGAGTTGCTATTGGTGATTTCAGGGCTGCTTTCGTTAAACCGTTTCGTTTCGTTCTGGCAAAACGGTTAACGAAACAGCGAAACGATTTTGTCAAAATTACGTAAATTTTGACCGTTTCATTCCTGTGAAACAATTAATGAAATAGAAACAATTTGGTTACTGAAACAAAACAGTTAACGAAACACCCTTGTTTCGTGGCCGTTTCTAACGTTGTGCAGCCCACTGATTTGCACACCCATCAATTTTTGAACGACTGCTGAACGAGGTAGTAAATAATTTGGGCCGAAATAGAACCATCCAATATTTTGCCGCAACCTTAATTAAATCACGTTTATATGTTTCTAGATTCACTATCGAGCAATGGTACGAATAACATAAAAATATGAAAAGCTTACGAAATGATCCTCAGTACAAAAAAATAATCATGTGATTTAACTAAAAAAAACCCTTAATAATTATTAACATTAAATTATTAAGTTGGAATAGAAGTACTGTGTGCTAACTTTTGTCTATTTTTTTCCCACTAAAGTCGAAATTAACAATGTTTTATTTATAAAAAAAATTAAACTTCTAATCATTGATTCAAATTGTTCAATGTAACTACCATATATTGATATTTAGAAAATTATTTATCTAATTCTTTTAAAAGAATAAAATTTTAGAATAAAAAGAAAACTAAAGTTTTCTGGAGAGAATATATATGAATGTATATCAGTATATATGTATATATATATATAGAGAGAGAGTTTTGCTATGGTGAGTCGCACTCAAAAACTACTCGATCTGGTTTTAAAATGACCAATCCAAACCGTCCAATGCGATCTCCCTATTTAATTAAATCTCCATACAGACCAAATTTTATATTTTTTTGAAATTTTTAAATATTTTTTTCGGATTTTTAAAAACTGCTATTTTTGAACGGTTCAGAACTAATTAGATTAACAATTTTCTAAAATTTAAAAAAAATACTTAAAAATTTTGAAAAAATATAAAATTTGGTCTGCATGGAGATTTCAATTTGGAGATCGTATTAGACGGTTTGGATCGGTCATTTTGAACAAGATCTAGGAGTTTTGAGCACCACTCACAGACCTCTGGTGAGTCGCGACTCACCATAGCATAACTCTCTCTCTCTATCTCTCTCTTTCTCTCTCTCTCTCTCTCTCTCTCTCTCTCTATATATATATATATATAGGAATGCTAAGGTCCTCCGCGTAGGATGAACGTGGTCCGTCCTACATGATTGTATTCATGCAATCAAATTTAAAATCACCGATCTAAATCATTTGATTGATTCTTCATATTGTAAACTTGTATGAAACTAAATTTTATATTTTTTTCAAATTTTTTTACTATTTATTTCGTATTTTTAAAAAACTTCTCCTCGAACATATATGGAACGTCCAATAACAGCGGTTTTTAAAAATACGAAATAAATAGTAAAAAATTTCAGAAAAATGTACATAGAGAGCAAGTGGTGAAGACAACTCAATTAGCCAACCCGAAAATTCACTCCACCTAAAGAAGAAAGATGGTGACAATCGTTCAAAACGAAGAAAATCTTAGAACGAGAACTTGTCGAGAAGAAAGAAGGACAATGGTCGAAGTATCTCAGATAGTCAACCTTTGATAAGGTAAGTTATTTGAGACTTAATTTCGACATTTGGATGAATTTCGAATTTATTGATATGTATGTTTTATCCAATGTTTATATTTTAATTATAGGCCAAGTGCTAATTCGTCACAAGATATATCGGAGGAGAACTTTGGTTGCAATGATAACCTTGAAACCATACTGTAAGTGCATTAAAATATCTCAACTTCTTAGTACCTCTTGCGTAGGTATGTCTTCTCTTAGACAGAGTAATTGAGGAACAGCATGATCTGAGCGAGAGATCAAGCGGGAAGATGAAAGGTCATGGACTGGGAGAGAGGGCATTTTCGTCCAAATATTATACAGTTCATTATTTTGTTAAAAAATATTGTTAAAATATATAAAATGATTAAAAAGGGTTTATATCTATTTTTGAGATGATTAAAAGGGGTTATATCTAAATTTGAAGTTTCGAGGGAGTTATTTCTAATTGGAGAAATCTAAATTAAAAGGTAAGACATACCTTTTTATCCGGAGAAATCTAACAATAAATCGATCCGCCACTACGTCTCACGAAATTAAGATGGTACTTTTATTGGTCCCATGACATAAATTAAATCGATCTGCCACTATGTCTCGCGAAATTAAGATGGTACTTTTATTGGTATCATGACATAAATTAAATCCATCCGCCACTATATCTTACAAAATTAAGATGCTACTTTTATTGGTCTCATGACATAAATTGTTTACTTTTAATTTTACTTTAATAAATTTGTTTTAATTTCTTTAGTACTTATATAAGCTAGTAAAATAAATCTCACCAGCAGACATGAAAAAAGAATTAATTGAAAGTTCTTTTAATTTCTTCATTGCTGACAAAATATTTCACAATAAATTTACCAAATTTATTATTCTCGATATGAAAACTCACCGACAGGTACAAAATTAAGAACTACAAATTAATTTATGGGGGCCCTGATATCAAGTTTTTCACTTTCTATCACTGCTTACATGAGGAGCACTATATATTGACCTCACCCGACAGAAACGAAATTTCGAGCTGTAAATGCATTATCAGTATCACCAAAAAAATATTATTTATTAACTGCTTAATTACAGTTCATGGCCTCATGGCAAGTAGTCTTACATTAAGCGGCATAAAGCGGTGGGGTGCATGGGGAGGTCGACCCGGCGGGGCTTGTCATTTCATAATGTTTTCTATGGATATATACATGTTGTATGAATTATGAATTAATGATGAATTGCTACTGGTGGAGTCCGAATTTTTTTCTTTCATGCATCTTTACGATTCAGAACATTTCTGAGAGGCAATTCCAACAAAATCTAATGACAATTTTTTTTGTTGGTGTGTATTTTCGAAATTTCGAAGCTTGCAATTATTTGTACTATAATAGGGAAAGACCAAAGAGCGAACGTTAAGGATCATTCTATATTTTTAGTAGCGGTACGATTAGATTCATAGGGTGTTTTAAATCATAAGTTGTCACAATCTAACTTTTCTTATTTATATTTTAAATTTTAAAATTCAACATCAGATCCTAATCTGATCTTATTCAATTTCATAAGAGATGTGTTTCAATAAAATTTTATAATATTTAGATCTAGAGCTCATTTGGTACTTTATTAAGAAAAAAAATGAACCTATATATCTAATTAAGTATGATATATAGATTGATTCTAATAAGAATTTTTTTAAATCTTCAAAAAAAATTAAAAAATTCTTTTTATAAATTTCAGTATGTAAATTGAATTAAAAAACACTCAGATAGACCATTTGTATCTCAAAATTACTCGAAAGTTAAAATCATAAATATTATATTATGTCTAACACCATTATCTCAGAATTCTTATCTTCTATATTTTTTTAGCATCAGTATTCTTTTATGGAATTAAACAAACGTATTTTGTTTCAGAACAGAAAAAAAACCGAAATTATTATTATAAATAATTTAACCATAAAAATTTTTAATAGGAACAAAGATTTATTTCTATTTTAATAAGAACCAAGCAATTACCCGCTTATAAAACGTGTTACACTCTCTCACCTAATTACCCGCTCATAAAACGGGTAATTAGGAATAGCGCATTTTATAAATGGATAATAAGGCTACTTATCCGTTTTATGAACGCATTACTCTCTCCCATCTCCATCTTACCAGTTTTATGTAGAATCGCGCCAAAAAAAATGTGAGAGCATTGTCAGAGGGACAACCTGTCTACTTTCCAATTTAATATTAAAGTTTAATTCTTACATTTTCATCCATGCATATTTTTTATTTACAAAAAGTTCATAGAGTATATAAAAGAAATAAATTAAACCATCTATGTATGTTAAAAAAAAATAAGCACAATTACATACAAACTAATAATACACATATAATATTTTCATTACGTGTATATATTAAATATTTTTAGTTATAATGATTTTTTGCAATTTATAAAAAAATATATATGGACTCAAATATAAATTACAACATAAAAAAAGTTAATTGTCAGAGATTGTTCAGAGACGAATACTTTGCTTATTAAAATAATATTTTACAGTAAAGTTCCGGCATGTTTCATATTTACAAAATGTCTAAAAATTTATTTCAATTTAAATAAGTATTAAATATATATAATGAACATATTACACATACTTTATATGCATTTAATTGTACATATTTATTTTTGAACATGTGTATAATATAATTTTGTTTGAAATATTATTTTATCCTTTTGTAAACAAAAATAATGGAGAGACTAAAATGCAAAGATAAATTTATAAAAATAAATAGTAAAAATGTAGGGTCATTGGCGAAAAAATTTCAATTATATTATTTGTGCATTATTCGCCGATGACCCTACTTTTTTACTATTTATTTTAACAAATTTATCTTTTGCATTTTAGTCTCTCCATTATTTTTATTTACAAAAGGATCAAATAATATTTCAAATAAAATAATATTATACACATGTTCAAAAATAAATATGTATAATTAAATGCATATAAAGTATGTGTAATATGTTCATTATATCTATTTAATACTTATTTAAATTGAAATAAATTTTTAGACACTTTGTAAATATGAAACATGCGGGGACTTTACTGTAAAATATTATTTTAATAAGCAAAGTATTCTTCTCTGAAATCTCTGACAATTAACTTTCTTTTTTATGATGTAATTTATATTTGATTCCATATATTTTTTTTATAAATTGCGAAAAAATCATTATAACTAAAAATATTTAATAAATACACATAATGAAAATATTATATGTGTATTATTAGTTGGTATGTAATTGTGCTTATTTTTTTTTTAACATACATAGATGGTTTAATTTATTTCTTTTATATACTCTTTGAACTTTTTGTAAATACAAAACACGCATGGATGAAAATGTAAGAATTAAACTTTAATATTAAATTGGAAAGTACACGGAACTGACGCTCTCACATTTTTTGGCGTGATTCTTCATAAAACGGGTAAGATGGAGATAAGAGAGAGTAACGCGTTCATTAAACGAGTAAGTAGCCTTATTACCCATTCATAAAACGCGCTATTTCTAATTATCCGTTTTATGAACGAATCATTAGGTAAGAGAGAGCAACGCGTTTTATAAGTGGGTAATTGCTTGGTTCTTATTAAAATAAAAAATAAATCTTTGTTCCTTTTAAAATTTTTTATTGTTAAATTCTTTATAATAATAATTTCGAGAAGAAAACGAAAGTCAATGAATTTTGCCATTAAATATTTGTCGGGCAATATCCGGTAAGTGATCGATGGGAAAACCAAGTATCAAAATAAAAATCTCGTGTCTATCGATCTAATTGTTTGTGGAATAGCTTGAGGGTCGAATCCACAGGGACGGTGTTGGAATATCAGTCTATTACTTTACTAAACTAGCTAGACGGTTCAACTCTTTTGTGAATTAAAGGTTGAAGCTGGGTCCAAATCTTAAATCTAGTGTCGAGGTCAAGACAAGAATTAATGAGAGAAATTCAACAAGTCACGTAATTCTAGGATTTCTGGTTGCTAACACTTCTTCTTAGTCCCAGTTCTAGCGACCCGCTAAAAGAACTCAGGTCGCTAATCTATTAAACTGGTCGCTGGTTACTTGGCGGGCATAGACAAACTCGCTAGTTCACTCTGCGGCCCTCTAGAGTTAGCGATGTGAATGCAAGTTGACTTAATTTAGTTGATAATTGTGTAGGGATAATGACTTAATTAAGGTTCCTAGATCAAACTCTAGTTTCAGGTCTGGTTACCAATTAATTAACTCAATTTTCCTCGTATAGAACCAAGATTTTAACTCTCATATTGTGGTCTAGTTTCTATAAGTTTATACATTTCTAACCTACGAATTCTTTGGTTCTCACATTTGAAAATGACTTAAACTCTCGTTAATTGGTACTGGTTTAACCTCTCGGTATCAACCCTTATGTTAATCATAATCATGCCTAATAATCTAAGTTTGTTTGGACTTAACCACCTAGCAATTAAGCGAGCTCTACTTAACAGGTGTAAACAAATCTACTTAGATAATCATGGCATAATCAATTAAAGCAATGAAAGCTATGTATAAAACACAAAGATATCCAATAAACTAAATAAACATGCAATCAACAACTAAGAATTCGAGTTTACAACCATAGCCCTAGAACAAACAATCAACAACTAAGAGACATCATACAAACACAAGAGAAAATAAGAATAAGGAAAGATTATAACCGATTGCTCTTGCTTCCCTCTCTCGTGTCGAAATTTCCTATCAAATACGTCTATTGCTGTCGCAATCGACTTGCTTGGCACTGCCACAATCTGGACTTGAGACTCAATTCTCAAATAACTCTATATCTAATCTTAACCTTGACTTTGGATTTGATCTCCCTCTTATCTCCCTTCTTGTCTTTCCCAAATTCTCCTCAAATGGTCTTTTATAGGCATGAGAAAGGTGTAGAAACGCTGAAAATAACTGAATACGCGCTCCGGATGCACATGGAGTAGGTAGAAATCATCGTCCAAACATAGAGCTGTTAAATCGGACAATTCTGATAAATCTGGCAGTTCCAGGTCTGCGGGTCGCTGGAAAATGTCAGCACTGCGTCATGTCAGTATTTTTGGCATATCTCCTTCATACAAACTCCGTTTGAGGTGTTTCAATAACCGTTGGAAAGCTTAGAACGAGCTCTTCAACTTCATGGACTCATCCAAGTCATTTCTTGTCCAGAATCTGCAATAAAATTAGAAATTATGGTAGTAACTAATTCTTGACAAAAAACCCTAATTAAACTAACATAAACTCATCTAAACTATCTAAACTCAAAGGCAAATTGATTTAGTTTGAAGTCAAAACCCTACCTCAATATGCGTATAAAATACACTCATCAGTGAGTTGCATACTTACATGAGTCATTTACTCATTTACACAAAGCACTTGCGATTTATTTTTCCTTTTCGAATATTGTACAATCGTTTATTATTATATAATATAATTGGTATGATACACGCGTTAATTAAATTCTGTGTCTGTCGTTTTGTTTTACACGAAAGCACGGACGGAGAAATGATTCGTCTGCTAAAGTGCTATTATATTTAAAACTTAAAATCGCATCAGAAACAAGTAGGGCTGTCAACGGAAAGAAAAAACGCGTGATGCCGTTTCGTTAATGTCTAACGAAACAGGTAATGGCAGCGAAATGGATTTCGTTTCGATAACGAAACGGTAAACAAAATACAAGTATATGCCGTTTCGATCGTTTCAGTCTAGTTTCAAACCGTTTCATGTGTAATTTGTGAAGTGGAACGAATAATGGAACGGATTTCTGTACCGTTTCATAAACGAAACGGTTAACAAAATAAAATGCTGAAACTATTTTCGTAACGGAACAGCAAACGGTATGGGCTGTTCCGTGCATTTCGGCCACGTTTGACAGCCCTAGAAACAAGATCAAGAATTCGTTTTATATATAGTTTCTTTGTACTACTGGCTGGATTTTTTTTTTTTTTTTTTTGCCCTCTTCCAGGCATGATGATTGTCCTCTTTTCTCAACTTTTATAGAACTTTTATAGCCTGACCAGCCTAGCTAGAGGCTCAACATTTTGCTTAAATTTATCTGCTTTCTGAGGCAACCACCATGCATGCCATGCATGCTGTTGTATGTAATTTTCTGATTCGACCTTTAATATGATTTCACCTACGTACGAGTAGATGTCCAAGAAAAGAAAAAAAAAACCCATCAGAGCCCCGTGAATCTGAAGTAGAGTTGATCTAAGTTTTACCATATTAATATACCTTCCTAATTAGCTGAGTACGCACCCACATTCAATCATCACCAATGCACCATAAAAAAAGTTAAAAACAATAGAAAGTGGGACCCATTACATCTAGTATATAAGAACATTGATCCGTTGCGAACTACAAGCAATTTGAAACATCTCTCATCCTCTTACAAATTCTGTTGCTATGGCTTCCTCTCTAACTCTATACTCTTTCTGCCTCTTTTCAACACTATTCGCCTTCACAACCACAGCAACTCAATATTGCGCCCTAGAAAAGCCTCTGATGCATCTCCATTTCTACATGCATGATGACTTCACCGGCTACACCGGCCCAAAACCAACTGCCATGCGTATTGTAACCATGCCAAAAATGTCAATAAATGACACATCGCCTCGTACGTTCGGTGACGTGGCGGTGTTGAACAACCTTCTGACCAAGGGGCCCAGCCATGAATCCGAGCTTCTTGGCCGGGCCCAAGGATTTTCGGTGCGTGTGTCAGATGGTGGACTTGTCAATGATTTGAGTTTACATTTGGTGTTTGAGCATGGGCCCTTTGCAGGGAGTTCGATCTATATTCATGGGAGGATACCTTTGGATAAGCCGGTACGAGAGTCAGTGGTGGTTGGTGGTACTGGCCATTTCAGGTTTGCTAGGGGTTATATGATATCCAAGAACTGCGACTATAGTCTTGCCACCGGGGGTAGTGTCGAATTTAACGTCTATGTGATGTGATGCATAGGTGATGTAATTATAGCTAAATTTTCCACTCTAAATTTTCTTTGAATACTTTTCCTTTTCTACATCAATTAGCTTGATATATAGCTAGCTGGACAAGCATGCTGATATACTTCTATTTCACATTTTGCAGGTTGGCGTTGCATGAATAAGGTCAAGAGAGCATATATGCGCATTGCATGCTGTTATCTCGTGGTCCATTGATGATGTTGTGATTTAATAAATCAGTTTATGTTTTGATGATATATTTTCCTGTTTTGCTTTCCCGCAACTGTATTGTGCTTGTCTTTTTATATAATTACATGGTTTCATGTGGTTCTCTTTTCCTCGTATCTCAAACCAACATCGTTTGCTATTGGTGATTTCAGGGCTGCTTACGTTAAACTGTTTGTTTCGTCCTGGTGAAACGATTAACGAAACAGAGAAACGGTTTCGTCAAAATTACGTAAATTTTGACCGTTTCATTCCTGCGAAACGATTAACGAAATAGAAACAATTTAGTCACCGAAACAAAACGGTTAATGAAACATCCTTGAATCGTCGCCGTTTCTAATGTTATGCAGCACACTGATCTGCACCCATCAATTTTTGAATAATAATTATAAGTGCCATCGGCGAAAAAATCATCGTGCGCCATCGCTCAACAGACAACGGGCGAGCGTGAGTTTCTGTCTTGACTAGCAGGTGTCTGTTACAAATGTTCAGTTTAATAATAATAAGTGTTTAGTTAAATGCGTCAACTAATGGGCAAAGTCGCACCAGGGTCAGAGTCGCGCGTGGGTCAGAGAGAGGTGCGCCAGGGAGCAGGGGTAGAGTCGGAAAAAATTTAATTTGAACCGGATCGGTTCATGACCCCTTCTAATTTTTTCATGTGTTTTTAGTCCTGTTCGTGACCCTTTCGCTTGGTTTAATAATAACATTTTTTCTTATAACATTTATACTTCATGTTGCAACTAACTGAACATTTATACTTAAATAACAGAACATTTGTACTTATTAAATTGAACATTTGGATAAAAATAAAAAAACAAAATAAACATACTAAACACAGTGAACGCTTATAACACAGTGAACAATTATAATAAAATGTGAACATTTTTATATAATAAAGTGGACATTACAACAACGAAATGAGCAAAAAATGCGCGCTGGGTGAGTATTGGTTAAGGGAGGGAACGCTGGCGCTGCTCAGCGAGCGATAGCGCGGATGATTATTCTGTCGATGGCAGTAATCAATTTTCATTTTTGAACGACTGCTGAAACGAGGTAGTAAATAATTTGGGCCGAAATAGAACCAGCCCATATTTAGCCGCAACCTTAATTAAATCACGTTTATATGTTTCTAGATTCAGTATCGCGTAATTGTACGAATAACATAAAAATATGAAAAGCTTACGAAATGATCCTCAGTACAAAAAAATAATCATGTGATTTAACTAAAAAAAGAACACCTTAATAATTATTAACATTAAATTATTAAGTTGGAATAGAAGTACTGTGCTAACTTTTGTCTATTTTTTTCCCACTAAAGTCGAAATTAACAATGTTTTATTTATAAAAAAAATTTAAACTTCTAATGATTGATTCAAATTGTTCAATGTAACTACCATATATTGATATTTAGAAAATTATCAATCTAATTCTTTAAAAAAATAAAATTTTAGAATAAAAAAAAAACTAAAGTTTTCTGGAGAGAATACGTGAAATGTTAGTGTCCAATATATAGGACGGATGGCTCCGTCCAATACGATCGTTTTCATATTTTTAAATTTCAAATGACCGATCCGAACCGTTCAATATGTTCTCCATATTGAAAACTTACAATAAACCAATTTTTACATTTTTTCGAAATTGTTTACTATTTTTTTGGTATTTTTGAAAATTCATGATATAAACATTATGGATCGTCCAATAACAACGATTTTCTAAAATACAAAAAAAATAGTAAAAAATTTCGAAAAAATATAAAAATTGGTTTCTTATAAGTTTTCAATATGAAGAACATATTGAACGGTTCGGATCGGTCATTTGAAATTTAAAAATGTGAAAACGATCGTATTGGACGGAGCCCATTCGTCCAATATATTGGACTCTAGCATTTCTCAGAGAATATATATGTATGTGTGTGTGTGTATAGTTTTCCTATGGTGAGTTGCAACTCATGAGAGGGTCCGTGAGTTGCGATCAAAACTCCTATATTTAGTTCAAAATTACAGATCCAAACCGTCCAATATGATCATCCTATTGAAATCTCCATGCAGATCAAATTTTACATTTTTTTTGAAATTTTTAAGTATTTTTTCGGATTTTTAAAAACTGTTGTTTTTGAACGGTTTCAGAACTCATTAGATTAATGATTTTCTAAAATTTTAAAAAATACTTAAAAATTTTGAAAAAAATGTAAAATTTGGTCTGCATGGAGATTTCAATAGAGAGATTATATTAGTCGGTTTGGATCGGTAATTTTGAAAACTAGATCTAGGAGTTTTGATCGCAACTCACGGACCCTCTCATGAGTTGCAACTCACCATAGCAAAACTCTACATATATATATAGAGATATTATATGGTGCATTGCGATGTATTTAGGCTTTTGTACATCGCGATCATTATCTGTCAACCGTTTTATAAATTGACAAATCTAATTAAACCAATGCAATCTACATATTGAAATCTTATTACAAACCAAATTTTATATGTATATTTTTTTTTACTATTTTTTTCGAATTTTCTAAAACTTTTCTTTTTTTTATACCAATTAATAATAAGAAAATTCAAAAAATGACAGGTTTTAAACAATTCAAAAAATAGTAAAAAAATTTCAAAAAATATAAAATTTGGTTTGTAATGAGATTTCAATATATAGATTGGATTGGTTTAGTTAGATGTTTAATTTGTAAAACTATCGACATATATAGTCGCGATGTACAAAAGTTTTAATACATTGCGATGCACCATAGTATTTATCTTCTCTCTCTCTCTCTCTCTCTCTCTCTCTCTCTCTCTCTCTCTCTGTATATATATATATACTAAATATATTTGTGAACCATGGTTCATATAAGTTTTCGTGCACCATGATCGTTTTGGTCGGTAGTTTTACAAATTGTCAAATCTAATTTAACCAATCCAATCTATATATCAAAATCTTATAGCAAACAAAATTTTACAATTTTTAAAATTTTTTTACTATTTTTTCAAATTTTTTAAAGCTTATCATTTTTTTGCTATAATACACTAATTTGTAGCAAAAAAATGGTAAGCTTTAAAAAATTCGAAAAAATAGTAAAAAAATTTTAAAAATTGTAAAATTTTGTTTGCTATAAGATTTTGATATATAGATTGGATTGGTTAAATTAGATTTGACAATTTGTAAAACTACCGACCAAAACGATCATGGTGCATAGAGCCCTCTATGCATCATGGTTCACAATATATATTTGGGATCTTCCTTGGTAAAAGTCGCCCGACATAAGCTCATCGATTGGATTTATAAATTATAATCATCGACAACCGATAAGTTGACACATTATATAATTTAAATTTTTAATAAATTGGGACTCAATACGTACGAATGATTTAATTATTTCATTACTAGATTATTCGCTTTTTTTGGACATTCTTAAGATACTTTCTACCGGACTAACCCAATAGTAACATAAGAGCAATCCAAAAATATTATCCCAAGGATTTTGATTTTTTTTTCGCCCTTTCCGAGATGTCATTTCAATCATTTCGGGTCAATTGGATCAATTTGACTTTGCAATCCTTTTATAGTTTGTGTTGAGAATAAAGAAGATTAGAGACTTAGTAGCCTCATAATAATCATCATAGGCTATTTAGAAAAATAGGAGTACTTTATTTTTAATTTTAAAAACAAGCATCTCACTTTTTTTTCTTTTTAAGAAATATTACCGTTGGGACTTGTAAGTACCAATTTGGTACTTTTTTTGACCGTTTGTAAAGGCCTATATAAGACGTGTAGTTCTCTGTAAACAAAATAATATAATAAGAAATTATTCAACATCAAAATCCCTCAAAAATTACATGGAATCAAAGCGGTTGATTTAAGCTTCTGAAATTTAAAAAAAAACCACAATTTCTGTTCATTAGTAGAACAATGGCACAAGACAGAGAGAAGTGCTCGATAGTTGCGGAGGCCTCTTCTTCTGCCATGGCTAGTAGCTCAATTGAAGGGAAAAATACCCTCTCGTGGGCACAAATCCTGACTAAGCCTATCATCAATAACAACAAAAATACTCATCACAACAAAGGCACAAACCAACGAGAGCAAAAAAAAAAACGCTCATCAGAAAAATCAGTAGAGCAACAAGAAATCGAGCTAAACAACAAATTGGGTTACCTCGATTGTGGCTCTGACTATTGCCAAAATCAGTTAACTCATGCTTACCTCCTCCACCCTTCGAGCCACTCTGCTTTAGCAGCCAAAAAAATGGCTGATCAGAACCCTAACCTGGGCCAGCGTCTATGCAAAGGAAAAAGGGGGAGTTTCAGCAACAAACTCGGGCAGTGTGAGCACGGCAGAGAAGTGGTTCATACACGAGATATGAGCTTCTCTCTCCACCCTGAACTTCCTCCGATCAACAGACATAGCGACGATGGAAAGGAGAAGAGAGCATGGGAGAAGGTCTCAAGAAAGGGGGAGGGAGAAGACGCATCAAGTGAAGCGGTGAGGAAAAGGCTCGACAGAATTGAAGAGACTTTAATCTCGTTTTTGGGCCACACGAAGGTTCAAAATTTTTTATCTTCTCACATTGGGCTTGGTACACCCCATAAACTGTTAGAGATATTTTCTAAAAACCAATCAGTTTATGGCTACTTCTATAGTTTATGTTATTGATGATTTCAATTATTTGTTCCTTGATTTATTTATTGACAGATCATTCAGGTTGATGATCTGAATTGTAGATCTCCGTGTTCATGTATAATTAAATGACAATAATAAATCTAAAATGTCCGTAATCTTGATAATTAACAAGGAATATTAATTATCATATAAGATTAGTATGCAAGTTAAGTGAGGATTAAGTTCTACAAATCATAGGTAAGGAGTTACCAACTTAATTGCATATGTATATGTTATGGAATATAGTACAGGACATGACCCAATGAAATAAATATATAGATTGTGTTAAGTGTCATTATTTATTTCATATGAGTTTGATTCTAAGTTTGAGATGGTTCAACTTTTCCACATGAGGATAGGTTCAATAAATATTGTCTAATGTTGATTCCTGATAATGACTGCTATACGGACTTTATTTATGTTCTCTTGAATTGTGCGGGGAAAAATTGTTCATCAAGAAAACCGTACGTCTCTCATTAATTCACTTAGTGAGTGATGATATATGTTTGGGCCCCTTGATGAAGATAGATTGTTTACTAGCAACTTTATACAATTATCTTTAGATCAAAAAATGTATAATCTGCAAGAATGACACATTTCTATCTTGGATTATACAAATATATCATGTGATATAAGAATAAAAAAAGGAGATACTTTTCTTTCTTATGCAGGATTGAAATACTGTAGCAGTATATTATTTATTTATGCGAATTGGGAATCATAACGTGTTGGTAGATACCGTTTATGATTATTGGAAATAAATATCGATTTATTTTTCATGGCCAACATAGCATAAATCCTCAAAAGGTCACACAAATAGGACTTGACCATACAGTGCATTATTTATTTATTCGCAGCAGTGAGTTCTGTTAAAATATGATACGTTGATTAATTAATTATATAACATTGCGAACCGTTATAATTAATTAAGTCAAAGGAATCATATAGAAATAAATTAATGCACTAGCTAATCCCAAAATAATTATTAATAAGTTAATAATTAATTTTGTTCAGCATACTTTAATTATATTGAGCTTATTAGACTTTTATTTAGTAGTAAATTAAATGTCCAATAAGGAGTAATTGGAGGGGCCAATAGTTAATGGAATTAAAGGTCCAATAGAGCAATCAAGATAGCCCATACAAGCCCATGTATAGGCCGGCCTAGGAGGGTCATTTGTGTCCTCAAAAAGTTTGTGGAGCTAGGGCTAGAGAGGTTTATATATAGGGGTACCATTTGGGAGAAAATCCTAGCCTCTACCTACCTCTCTCTCTTCCTCCTCTCTTGGCCGAAAATTAATGGAAAGAATTTCAGAATTTTCTCTTCTATTTGCTCTCTCCCTCCACCTATGTAGCTCATGTGTTGAGCAATCAAACTCTTCCATTAAATAATAGATTAAATAGAAGGACAAAGAAGGAGATTAACTATTACCTCTTGCTTACTAGCCTAGGCCTTGAGATTTTGGTTAATTTCTTGGTGGACTTGACGAGAAGGAAGAAGGAGAAGTACGCCACCGACTCCCACGCATTGGAATCGTCTCGTGGATACGATTTCGTGAGAGGTATAGCCTTCCTATCACTTCTCTCTTGATTGGATGTGTTGTATGCTTATGCTAGATCCTTAAGTGTTGTTTGCTTGTTTTAATTAGTATTAAATGTAATAAAAATTAAAATTGGACATAAACTTCACTTTCTAACATAAACCTGACGTTTATTTTTTCAATGCTTCAAATGAAAAAGGTACAAAATTAGAAAATTTTGGGTCCGTTATAAGCCGAGGTTATAATGCTGTAATTAATGCCAATAAGTTTATTTTAAAAATGGATGATTTAAATTCGGTGAGGCATAAACCTAGGTCAAAATTGGTAAATGATCCAAATTTCTTTAAGCCCAATATAGAAAAACCAATTGAGAATAGATGTTTGACCATAGGATATACCATTATTAATGCCCCAAATAATTGTATCAAATGGATTCTTGATTCCGGTGCAACAGACCACATGACAGAAAACCAAAATTTATTGAAAAGTTACCGTCCAATTAGTGGTGACCAATTTTTTACCGTAGCTAATAATGAAAAAAAATTAAAATTAAACGATGGGGTATGATTAGTATTTTGTCTAAAAAGTTTTTACAAGATGTTTTTTATGTCAAAAATTGTTCGGTTAATTTATTATCTATTAGTAAACTTCCTAGAGATTGGAATTGCGAAATTATTTTTAAAGAAAATGGTGTTGTTTTCCAAGATTTAATTACCAAGAAAATAATTGGTGAAGGTTTTCTTCAAAATGGTCTTTATTTTTTAACTAGCAATAGATTTATTTTCAAAACGAGTAAAGATGAAGATTTGAGTAAACTTTGGCACAAACGTGTTGGACATCCTTCCGATAGAGTTTTAAACAATTTTTTTTTCTAATTTAGATTGTAGCAAGTGTGAAACTTGTAAATTTTTAAAACATACTAGACTTCATTTTCCTATTTCTAATTCTAAAAGTAATGATTATTTTGAACTTATTCATTCCGATGTTTGGGATCCGGCCCCTATAACTTCTTATAATGACTATAGATATTTTGTTATTTTTATTGATGATTTTTCAAAAACCACTTGGGTGTATTTGATGAAAAATAAAAATGAAGTTTTTTCACATTTTTAAACTTTTGTAAATTTTATTGAAAATCAATTTGAGAAAAAAATTAAAATTTTGAGGATCGACAATGGTACCGAATATGTTAATCAAAATTTTTCTATTTTTCTTAAACAAAAAGGTATTTTACATTAGGTCGCTTTTATTTCAAAATAATGTTCCAAAATTTTTTTGGTCGGATGCCATTTTAACCGCAACTTATTTAATAAATAGCTTTCTGTTGGATTAAACATTTAACTCTCGATTTGCCGATTTGCAAAACAACACCAAATCTCTCAACTAACTATTTATTTTAGTGATTTAGTTGATGAATGACTTGGATCAAGTCAAACATAGTTGCAGAAGACTGCTGGAAATTAGTTGGATAGTTAGAGCGTTTAAGGTTGTAATTCTAAACTAATTTCCTCAAATTTCTAAGTTTAAATTGCTCAAAATTCAGTTATAGCGTTATACAAGGCTTGAAAACGTTATACAACGTTACAGAATTCCTCCTGGCTTACATCGTTGCAAAAACAGTTCTCATGTGTTACACAACGCTTCGTTCTGTTGTGTAACGTTTGGTCAAACGATGTGCAACGTTTGCATGCGTTGCACAACAGATTAACCAAGTCAGAGACAGTTACTCAGCACTTTAACAGTGCGTTGTGTAACGCTTCCTGACGTTACACAACGGATAAAAAATCAAGCATTACAAAATGTTCGTTTAGAAAATTCTAACGCTTTGAGGTCTCTGGCCATTTTTGAGGGAGTTCTGGCCTACGTTGTGTAACGTTATAGTCCGTCACACAACGTTATGTTCTTCAAACGTTGCATAACGCTTCCTAGCGTTGTGTAACGTCTCTGACAACTTTTTGAACGTTGGAGTCCACTGTTCAGTGCGTTGTACAACGCTTCTGAAACGTTATACAACGTTTCTGACACCCTCCAACGTTATTGTCGGAATTTGTTTTATTTAACGGCTATTTTAAAACGTTGTGTAACGTTTCGGAGCGTTGTATAACGTTTTGTTCAGAATTTGACTGGTTTAGAGCTCTTGGCGCCCTCTATATATATCAGACCTTTTTGAGCTCATTCAACTGATTGAATACCTTGCTATATACCTACTATTGAGCTCTAAACCTGATATATCTTCCCTCTCTTCTATTTGAGCATTTACTTGGATAATTTGTAGAGATTTGAGTGCATCAACCAAACCCATAGTTTGATTAGCTAGATTATTGAGTGTTTTGGTTGAGAGCCTTGATCTTTTGAGCTATTTGGTGATTAGCTAGAGGTTAGGCCGATCCGCTTCGAGTTCCTTGTGACGAAGTGATTCGGTTCGCTTTTGTAGACCTGTTCGGTTAGAATAGAACGGAGCGCGCCCGATTCGTGGTCGCGAAACTTCCGAAGACGTACGACTAAGGCTAGCTTCATCTAGCGGGTCGGAACTCCGTAATCAATCGCTTGTCATCTCTCTCTCTCTCTCTCTCTATTTACATTATAATTGACTTGTGTGATTGTTTGTTTGTGTTGAGCCAAACTTGAATTGAATTGAAATTGTTATTTCAGCAAAATTGTCCAAACCAGTTTAGAAATTGAATTGAGCCTATTCACCCCCCCCCCTCTAGGCCTTTATTTAGGGACAACACTTTCCAAGTGCCATTTTAAATTTTAAAAGTCCTTTAGAAATTTTTTATGGTAGAAAATTAGATATTAGTCATTTAAGAGTTTTTTATTGCAAATGTTTCGTGCACAATCAAAGAATTGACAAACTCGATTTTACTTCAATTAAAACTATTTTTGTCAGGTATTCTTTCGAAAAGAAGGGGCACAAATGTTACGACCCAAAAAATAAAAAACTTTACATTTCTAGAGATGTTAGTTTTTTTTTTAAATGAACAATTTTATGAAAATCATAATGAAACTAATGTCGAACAAATTCTTCCAAATAATTTTATATATCCTTGTGTTACTAACATCGAAACGAGTGAGTTTCGAAAGGAATTGAGAAATATTGTAGGTCACGAAGCACAAGAAGAAAGTGAAGAAAGACCACAAAATGAAGAATTTGAAAAAACCGAACAAGATATACACATTGAGGACGATGAAGAAACTCAAGAGCAAAATATGTCGTTGAGAAGATCAAGTCAGCAACCTCAACCTTCCACAAGATTAAGGGATTTTGTCACTTATTCGGTAAAATATCAAATTCAAGATTACATTTCTTATGATAATGTGTCTTGTGAACATTATATCTTTTTTAAATTCTTTGTCCAAAATTGAGGAAGCAACCAATTATGAGGTAGCAAAAAATGATCCAAAATGGTGTAAGGCAATGGAAGAAGAACTTCATGCCTTAGAAAAAAAATCAGACTTCGATACTTTGTAAATTGCCAAAAAAAAAAAAAACCAGTCGGATGTAAGTGGGTATACAAAATTAAATACCATAGCGACGGTACCATAGAATGGTACAAAGTTAGATTAGTGGCCAAAGGGTGTATACCCAAACTTATGGTATAGATTACCATGAAATCTTTGCACCAGTGGCCAAAATGAATACCGTTAGGATACTTTTTTCTATAGCGGTAAATAATAATTTGACCTTACATCAAATGAATGTTAAAAATACTTTCCTTCAAGGAAATTTTGAAGAAGAAGTATTGACGTAGGATCTCTAGTCACCAAACGCCTTTCTAAACTTACTCCAAAGAGGTCACGTAAGGTTAGAAATAATTTTGTAAGAGAACAGAAAATTTCATTAAACGATACTAGAAAAATTACAGAATCTCCTTCTTTGGTGTTAAGCACCCCTAGATATAAAGAGGTCCTCATTCTTTCCTATTACATATTTCTAAAAATAAAGTAAGATGTTTCCTAATGCAATTCTTTAAAACAGTAAAGAAAATATTATATTTCCTAATACACTTTCTAAATAAGTAAATAAAATATTCTTCTAAGGAAATACTTTATGACCATGAATCTTATAACAGTGAATAATTATTTGTGTCTTTTATATTGTTTGGTAATTGGTAGTTTAGTTCTGATTGGAATTTGTACACTTGTTCCAATATCATGATTGACCTGAGGTGGGTTCAACTTTGGGTCAAGTGGGTCCAGCTCTGCGTCATGCTCCCCTTCCTCTTGAAAGCTTGCCCTCAAGCTTGGATTATCACCATGAAAAGGATATAAGTGTCTCACATTGAAAACATTGGTGATGTTCATATCATCAGGCAATTACACACGGTATGCATTACTCTCCAATTTTTCTAAAATCTGGTACGGTCCAAACTTTCGGGGCTTTAACTTATTGTATTCACCCAATGGGTATCAATCACGGGACAAGTAAACCCACACTAGATCGCCCACATCAAAATTTACCTCCACACATGAAGCATCAGCTTGTTGCTCGTATTTTGCATAGGAAGCTTCTAGATTCTTGCGCACCTGATTATGTATCTCCATTAGCCCTTCTAGCAGCTGCTCCACCTTCTTTGTTCCAGTACTTGGTCCCTCAATAGGCAGTAGGTCAAGGGGACCTCTAGGATTGAACCCATATAAAACTTGAAAAGGAGAATATCCTGTAGATCGATTAACAGAATTATTGAACTTAAATTCAACCTTTGGCAGCACACTGTCCCAACTACCCAATGTTTTAACTTGTGCACGCAGCATGTTACCCAAACTTCTATTTACCACCTCAGTTTGCCCATCTGTTTGTGGGTGGTACGGACTACTGAATTTCAGAACAGTCCCTAACTTCTTCCATAAGTCTTTCCAGAAATGACTCATGAATTTTGTGTCGCGGTCTGATATAATCGACATTGGCAAACCATAATGTCTCACTACATTACTAAAGTACAAATCATCTACCTTTGATGCATCCATTGTTGTCTTCCATGTAATAAAAACAGCCATCTTACTAAATCGATCAACCACAACCATAATGCTATCTTGACCCTTCTTAGTGCGAGGTAATCCCACAACAAAATCCATTGATACATCACTCCAAGGTGCTGTTGGTATAGACAAAGGAGTGTACAAACCTTTATTGCTATCAGTCCCCTTTGCTTGTTGGCACACTCGACACCGCTTCACAAACAATTTCACATCCTTGTCTATACCTGGCCAATAAAACCTTTCCTTTACTAGCCAAGTTGTCTTCTCTTGCCCAAAATGCCCTTACTGATGGAGTTCTTGAACAATGAGGACTCTCAATGATGTGTTTGGTATGCATAAACAAGAGTCTCGAAATAGATACCCATCATGTGATGAATAATCATTTCTCATTTTTCCCTCCACAGCTTCGATTATTGCTTTGAACTCTTCATCCTCACGAATAGTTGTCGAATCTGATCGAACCCCAGTGTGTGCACTGTCATGGCTGCCACCAAGGCATGGCGCCTACTTAAAGCATCGGCTACTTTGTTCACCTCACCTGATTTGTGCTTGATTGAGAATGAAAATTCTTGTAATGATGCAACCCACTTAGCATGTCTTGAACTTAGTTTGTGCTGTCCTTGCAAGTAGGCTAAGGCTTGATGATCTGAGAACAGGACAAACTCTCGGTGGAGGAGGTAATGTCGCCAATGTTGTAATGCTTTGACAATGGCATACAATTCCAGGTCATACACCGAGTAGTTAAGCTTTGCACCACTTAATTTCTCGTGTAATAGGCCACAGGCTTGTCTTCTTGGCTGAGCATAGCTCCCACTCCCACTTTAGATGCATCACAATCTATTTCAAACAATTTATCAAAATTTGGAAGTGTTAGCATAGGGGTAGAAATTAGCTTACCCTTTAGCTCTTCAAAAGCATGTTGTGCTTCTCTATTCCACTCAAATTGTGGCCTCTTTAGCAGGTCAGTGATGGGGGCTGCTATTTGGCTGTAATGCCGAATAAATCTGCGATAAAACCCAGCTAACCCAAGGAAGGAACGCACTTTAGTGATAGTATTAAGGTTTGGCCACTCCACAATTGCTTGAACCTTACTTTTGTCGGGGTTGATTCCAGCTACAGTCACCACATACCCTAAAAACAGCAACTCCTCTACTTGTCACTCACACTTTTTAGGATTAGCAAATAACTGTTGGTCCCTTAATGCTGTTAGGACCTACCTCAAATGTTGTTTGTGCTCTTCTTTTGTCTTGCTATAAATCAAAATATCATCAAAGTATACCACCACAATGTCATTCATTAAAGGTCGTAGAACTTGATTCATCATTCACATGAAAGTGCTGGGTGCGTTTGATAAACCAAATGGCATGACCATCCACTCAAACAAGCCCTCTTTTGTCTTAAAGGTTGTTTTCCATTCATCACCCGGTTTGATTCTGACTTGGTGATACCCACTTTTGAGATCAATTTTAGAAAATATCTCAGCACCACTTAGTTGATCTAGCATGTCATCCAAACGGGGTATGGAAAATCGGTACTTGACAGTGATTCTATTAATGGCACGGCTATCCACACACATACGCCAACTTCCATCTTTTTTTGGCACAAGTAATACTGGTACAGCACAAGGACTAATGCTTTCACGCACAAAACCTTTGTCTAATAATTCTTGTACCTACCTTTTCAGCTCTTAATGTTGTTGTGGTGTCATTCGGTAATGTGCTCGGTTGGACAGAGATGCACTAGGAACTAGGTCAATTTGATGTTGAATATTGCGAAGAGGTGGTAAGGCATCGGGCAAATCAGTGAGCACATCCTTGAATTCAGCTAACAGCTCTTGAATCTCATCAAGGACACCTTTTACAACCTCTACAGCAGCAAAAGTGTGAGAAATTACAGCAAAACAAAATTCAGCAGCTGCCACTTCTTCTTCAAAAGCTCCTTTTGGTAGGCAGATCACTGTTCTCTTTTATCCTTCCTCTCTTTTAAATGGCTGTACAACAACCTTTTTATAACCTGTATGTATGGTATATGTGTGGACTCTACCATCATATATGGCATGGTTGTCATACTGCCAAGGCCGACCCAATATGAGATGAGCAGCATCCATCGGCACCACATCAACTTGTATATGGGTCTTGTAATGTGGTCCAAAAGCCAAATTCACACTACACCTCTTGTCCACCAGAATATCAGTACCTTGTTTCACCCAGCCCAAGCGATAAGGATGAGGATGCTGGTTTGTTGCTAGAGCCAATTTCTGCACCGCTTCATCTAAAATCATGTTCTCCCAGCTTCCAGTGTCAATAATCACCTTACACTTTTTATTGTTTATAGTGCAGTTTGTGGTAAAGATATCACGTCTCTTCCAATCCTCATTAGTTTTTGGAGCCAAACACAACCTTCTACTAACTAGACACTCCCCTTGAATATCTTCTGCTGTTATATAATGAACATCCTCTTCATAATTTTCATCCTCCTAAGTTCCTGCTGCCGGGTCGACTTCCTCTCCTTCTTCATTGATGTATAGTTGAGAACGCAACTTAGGACATTCATTAGCATAATGTCCGAGCTCTTGGCAGCGATGACAGCGCACATTAGACTGTCGATTGACAATTTTCTGTTCAGACTTGGTTGGATTTGTACCAACGGTTAGGGGGTATGTCTTACTAGCGTTATTGTTGGTAGCTGTAGGTTTTGAGTTTGGTGGGTTTAGGTTGCGGTTGCAACCGAGAGGTTGTTCAATAGCTCGGGCTTTAGTTTGGGCTTCTGAGACATTGAGAATGGTATGAACACGGAGAACATCTTGGATATGAGGACGGAGGCCATGTAGATAACGGGCTACCAGCTGCTCCTCTGTTTCCCTCAACTGATTGCGAGCAACCAATCTATAGAATGCCAAAGTATAGTCATCTACACTCTTTGAGTCTTGTATCAAACTTTGTAACTGTTGATAAAGAGTTTGCCGAAAGTTCAGGGGCAGAAACTCCTTAGTCATCTCCCGCTTGAGTTCAGTCTAATCTCCCAATAAAGGAAGTCCATCAAGGTACCGTCTGTAGCGAAAGAACTGCCACCAGGCTGCTGCCCGATCTCTGAATCGAATAGCAATCAGAGACACTTGTTTGTCGGGTGGCACTTCTTTAAGGGAAAGAATTTCATCAACCGTAGTAACCCAATGGAGGAACTCATCAGCACTTAAACCACTTGTAAATTCAGGAATCTTTAATCGAAAATAGCCATCCCACTGATTGTTACCACCATCACGCTGTGGTCTCTCTTCCTGATTTCGCACTAACGGTTGTGCTTCAGGTCTTGCCACAAGCTGATCAAGGTGTTGAAATTCTGCATCATCTGATCCTGGTTGCGTTGTAGAAGTTGATTAGATTGCTGAATCACCTCCAAAACAGCAGCCATAGTTGGTTCAGTTGATTGATTAGATTTGCTCATGTTGTAGCTTTGCTCTGATACCAATTTGACGTAGGATCTCTAGTCACCAAACGCCTTTGTAAACTTACTCCAAAGAGGTCAGGTAAGGTTAGAAATAATTTTGTAAGAAAACAGAAAATTTCATTAAACGATAGTAGAAAAATTACAGAATCCCCTTCTTTGGTGTTAAGCACCCTAGATATAAAGGGGTCCTCATTCTTTCCTATTACATATTTCTAAAAATAAAGTAAGATGTTTCCTAATGCAATTCTTTAAAACAATAAAGAAAATTTTATATTTCCTAATACACTTTCTAAATAAGTAAATAAAATATTCTTCTAAGGAAATACTTTCTGACCAAGAATCTTGTAACAGTAAATGATTATTTGCGCCTTTTATATTATTTGGTAATTGGTAGTTTAGTTCTGATTGGAATTTGTACACTTGTCCCAATATCATGATTGACCTGAGGTGGGTCCAACTTTGGGTCAAGTGGGTCTAGCTCTGCGTCAAGTATACATGTTATTACCCCCAGCTACAAGAAAGAAAATATTTCTAATCTTGTGTATAGGTGAAGAAAATCCATTTATGGATTAAAGCAATCTCTAAGGGCATGGTATGACAAGCTTTCTCAATTTTTACTATCTTGTGATTTTAAAAAAAGTGTAGCCGATTCATCGTTGTTTGTTAGGCATAATACCAATGGTACCACCGCGGTCTTAGTTTATGTCGATAACATAATCATAACCGGTAATAACCAAATTGAAATTGATAATGTCAAAAAAGGCTTGAAACACATATTTGACATTAAAGATCTAGACATATTGAAATATTTTCTTGGAATAGAAATTGCTCACTCTTCAAAAGAGCTATTTATATGCCAAAAAAAATATGTTTTGGACTTGCTTAAGGAGACCGGTAAATTAGGATGTAAACCTGCCAAATCCCAATATATATAAATGAAAAAGGTGAACCATTAAAAGAAATAAGTCATTTTCAAAGACTTGTTGGTAAATTAATTTACCTAACCGTTACAAGACCAGACTTATCGTTTGTCGTAAGTCAAATTAGTAAATTCATGCATGCACCAAAAACATCTTATTTAGATGCCATTAATAGAATATTAAGGTATCTAAAAGGTTCTCCCGGAAAAATAATTTGGATAAGATAAAATGGTACTAATGCAATATGTGGCTATTCCGATGCAGACTGAGCCGTAAGCTTTGATAGAAGATCAACAACCGATTTTTGTACGTTTGTAGGCAGTAACATAGTCACATGAAAAAGCAAGAAACAAAATGTCATGGCACGATCAAGCGCGGAGGCGGAATATCGTGCTATGGCATCCACCGCAAGTGAGTTGACATGGATTAGGCAATTACTAACCGACTTGAATATTAAGCACGAAGCACCAATGAAGATGTTTTGTGATAATCAAGCGGCGAAGCACATTGCGGCGAATCCCGTATTTCACGAGAGGACTAAACACATAGAAGTGGATTGACACTTTATTAGAGAAAAGGTCCAAGCCAAAAAAATCGAGACTATAGAATCCTTAGCATTAAATGTTCAATTATTTCACAGCATTCATGTCTAATATGCTAAATAAAGCTAAAATCCAGAATTGAGATCTTACGTAGTTACGTTGTTCTCCCCATCTATTGGAAATTTTGAGAGCATCTCGCGCGTTATGATTGTTAAAAATTTTTTAAAGTCTTTTTCATAAAGTCCGACTTCAACTCGATCATTTGGAGAGCAATTCATTATAAATTTAATGGTCGAATTCAAGTCCGATTTTTAGAAAAAAAAAAAAAAAAAAACAGACTAGCTTGACCAAACTGAATTAAGCTAAACGGGTAAATTGACTAACTATAACACGATGTTGTCATCATGTACAACATCATGTAAGAGCAACAGTAGGCGTCAATGTGCAAGGACAGATTAAAAAAATACAAATGTAATACCGCATTCCTTGTATTTCTAGCTGTATCACAGTATCACGCAATAAAACAAATTACAATTACAATCCCCAAATTGGGAAATCATCGTTATATAAATCCCCTACCGATCAAGCTCATAAAAGTTCTCGAACCGTCTGTGTATACTTTCGGTGTACTGCATACACAGTACACAGTCATTTTTTTTTTTTTTTTGGAAAATTATTATTATTTTTTAAGTACAGGCTTCTAAAATTGTTTGGGTACGCTCAGATGCGAAAACGAATCCAACTTGTGAAAAGCTCCACCATATCTGCTTTCTGTTTTTGATATTTCAACGTCGTCAGAAAAAGAAAGACAAGATTTGAGAAAGAAAAAGGAAAAGCTGAGTCTAGATTTGTATAGGCACAGTTTTGCTTTTTCAGTTTTTCTCTCTTTTTTCAACAAAATACGAATTATAAAATATAGCTAGTTATTCGTTTTCTAAAAGAGTGAAGAGATTTCGCCTATAGCCTGATAACTTCATGGATCAAACCATCATATTTAACTTGGTAAGACCGATTCATAACCTGGTAAGACCGATTAGTTGTACCATCTCCCACTCCCAATCTAGAAACGAAGATCTTGACCAGGTTATTCCTGGATCCGGTGTACCTACACCAAGCTGGCAGCTCCAGGGCTTTTTTCTGAAAGGGCCGAAATTTTTTATGAAATATCAAAAAGGGCTCTGGACCGTTAGCCCTTTTGGAAAATTTTGAAAGTTCATAGTCCTTCATGATATTTCATGAGACATTTCGGCCCTTTCAGAAAAAAAAACCCCAGTCTCCATCAGCACACTTTTTTTCTTTAATTATGAGAAAAGATAAGCGTCAGAATTTCATTAAATAATAAAAGATAATTACCGAACAGTCACACAACATAATTATATAACAAAATATTTATGTCCACATTTTGTATTTAGTGTAGTTATAAATATTTCTATCACATCTATTGATCAAATCATTTCTGACTTGACTCTAGCATACGGGTTTGATCCATATGCTGGAGTATACTTTAGCCAATATATATATATATATATATATATATATATATTACTGCTATAAATACATTGTTGCTGTTATTGCTTTTTTTTTTTTTTCTTTTTTACTGCTTACAGTGAATGATCGACCTCATGGCTGTTGGCATTAGCTCGAGACATTCAAGTGGTAATTGGAGGATAGTGCTTAATTCATTCATTTGGGTACACATTATACACTTTTTAACTAGCACAACTTTTATCTCTTCGGATTAGTTAATAACTAGAAGGGCTGATATATATATAAAAAATAAAAAAACTAGAAGGGCTAATCGATTCGCTCGATATAGAAATTCATATTAAATTAAATTTTAGTATGTTTTTATAATTCAGTTATATTAAACTTTTACAATTTATTTATGTTTCATATTTGGGTTAAATATGTCAATACTAGTAAGGAAAAATGAGAATGCAGAGAAAAAATTAGAGGGAAAGAAATACAGATAAAATAAATCTCAAATTTAATTATTTTATTTCACTATCTATTACCTACTTGGGATTGCCACTTTCAATTCGTAAGCCAAGGAAAATCAACTTCCAACCATTAATTCTAGCATTTCAATGCAAACTAGATGGATGGAAAAACATATTCCTCTCTTCGGGAGGTCGTCTCACTTTAGTCAAATTGGTTCTCACGGCACTACATCTGCATTACATGCAGGTCCTCAAATTACCTCAATGTTTTTTAAAACACTTGGAAGGAATCAGGTGCAGATTCTTTTAGAAAGGGAAAGAAAAATGTCTTGGAGGCCACTAGCGGTTAATTGGAAAAATGTTCTCTCCAAAGAAAATGATGGATTGGAAATTATTAATCTTGACGACAGAACCAGGCTCTTCTAACAAACTGGCTTCGGAAACTTCGACATGAGCCACTTTCGATTTGGTCCTCTACAATAAAACTTCTCTTTGGTAACACGTTACTGCTATCCTATAGGACTTCATATGGTTTAGCCGATATCCTTCAACAAGCAACTTTTTCCAATTTCATAGTTGACAGCAATAGTGGTGCTTGGAAATGGACCGCAAATGAAGTCTTCTCCACCTCCAGTACGTATCGTTGGAAAAATCTCACACACTGGAGTCATTTTGAAGTACTACCCTACTCTTTGGAAAATCAAATCTCTGCCAAGTTAAAATTTTCCTTTGGCTCCTTCTCCTCGACCGACTATTGACATAACAAAATCTCTTAGTTCGAGGTTGGCCTTCCGCTTTTTCATGGCTGAGTTGTGTTAGTGGCCTCTTTGAATCAAGGGACCACATCTTCCTACAATGTAAGTTCTAAAAGTTTATATATTCATAAAATTTAATTAGTACTTTTCAAATATACATGCCTTTTATATTCTGTACGGTGCAACAGCGCAAATAAAATAAAAAAATCATAATTGTTAAAAAATTATCCAAAATTATTTGAATATCAAAGTGAGAAAAATTCAAATAATGAAATATATATGAAGTCTATTTTCCATAGAGTTTAAATTGTTTAAATCAAAAATTTCAGATGAAAAATTTATGATCCCATCAAGCAATACTATGAATGAAAACTAATTACTCAGTTCGATTACGTACTGACTAATCAATTTTGGCTGCTGATTGATTATTCGAATCAGCAACATATTTGCTCCAAATATATGTATTATATATGAAGGTTTGATCATATGCAATGACTAGTCCACCGGCTAATCAATTTTGGCGGCCATTATATATGAGTGGCTTTTTATTTTGAAATATCCAAGAAAGAGAAAAAGTACCATTTGACTAAAGTGCTAATTTTTGTAGCCTATTGCCTACCCTAAATCGATCGTGCATTGACTAATTCTTTTCACTAGCTCAAAGTTGCGGCGAACGTATGAAATTACATACGGTTGCATTAATTGCCCAATCACTGATGCATGCGTTGGTATAGCTAGAGTAATTAAATACTTCTTGCATAGATCTAGTAATGAAAATTATTAAGATTGGTGTGGAGACGAGACGATCTTTTTGTTCCTGAAATCTCTTTCATTAATATTGTTTCTCAGTCGACATACTAACTGCTAATTTAAGCACTATATATAGTGTTATTATATATACTCTTATTCCGCTATTTGACACATGTGCTAAATATCAAATTAGGATATCCTAGCATATTTTCAGAGCTACCCATCTGCATTAATTGATTGATAATCTTAATTTTCACTCCGAATAGCACGATATTTACTATTTCATTATTTCAATGGTTGCCGGATGAGTCGATTAAGAGTATATTATTCTTCTGAATCATAGAGAAATAAAAAATTGATTTCAAAAAAAATTTCGATATGTAAATCAAATAAGTAAGCACTCAGACGGCCGACTATTTGAATCTTAAATATCAAAATTCATAATTATATATTTATATATAGATTTTTGGCTGAATGGTACGATGACTAACACTATATATTCTATACGTTCAATAATTCACAGTCGCAGCAGTAATACAGGGACCGCACTCAATTTTGTACGTATACCATGCACTAAGATCACAGTACAAGAAGAATATATGATTTAAGTACAACACCAACTTGGTTCATATATTCTCCACACCCCATAGATATTCAATATATTTTTATTTTATTTTTTGTGATAATTTGTACAGAACAACAAAAAAAAGTTAAATAGAAAAAAAAATCCTACTGACCTATTGTCACTTATTAGGAAAGAAAATAACGCTTACATATTTTTCCTTTTTTTTTCCGTCCTTTAATTACTGTTAGAAATCATATCTCTACACAAAGATAACAGAATAACAACAATATGGAGAGAAATTACAGGATTACAGGAAGAAAACCACGCAACTGCCTTCCAATTGTACCCTGGCAGTTCCTCTGAACACAGTCCATGCACCAACATACACGGACCGTACACACCTGACCACACAGTATATTAAATTATTCTTTCATTAATTTTTGTCTGTAATTACTAATATATTTATTTTTGCTACCATCGATTAAATTATTTTTTGGATTGTACACATATATTTGATATATGTTTTCGGATTTTATGCAACAAGGAAAATGCTCTGTCATTTTGTTTGACACGAGATGACGAACAGAGACATTATCCCGTCTGCTTGGTCAGTGAAACTAGTTTCGTATCAGAATAGCAGGGTTGCGTCATTCAACGTATTGTTTTAAGGAATCTGTTTTGTGACGCGTGATGCATGCCACCTTACCCATAGTTACAGTACCAAAAGAAAAAGAATGGCAACAGAGCCCCGTGAATCAGAAATTAATAGAGTTAATTTATCTTCTCTCTGAATTCCATAATCCGTTTTACCCCTGGATATTAAGAAAGAAAATTATTAGGGACCTGTTCTATACCATTCAAATTTCATATCTGCGTGGCGCATAGATATCCTACCTGATATGTCAATTATATTGTACATAAACGCGCGCGTAAAATTTAAAATATATATTATTGGCTGGCTATTGTACTATTATATTATAGAGTTTCTAAAATTTAAAATTTTTTTGTATTTTTCATAGAATATTTACTACAAAATTTATACCTATATGAAACATACATATCTCTTATTGCCTGAGTACGCTTCCATTCAAATAAATTAACATAAATACAATTGAAAGTGGGACACATGAAATCTAGTATACAGTAATATACTTATACCTACGCAGCATAAATCTCTAATTGCGTGAGTACGCATGCATTCAAATAAGCATAAAAAATTGAAAGTGGGACCCATGAAATCTAGTATATAATAACACTGATCCGTTGCAAACTAAGTACAAGTAATTTGAAACATTTCTCTTATCCTTACAAATTCAATTGCTATGGCATCCTTTCTAACTCTGCACTCTTTCTGCCTCTTTTCAATACTATTTGCTGTCACAGTCACAGCAACTCATTGTGCCAGTACAGAAAAACCTGTGACCCATTTCCGTTTCTACATGCATGATGACTTCACAGGCTACACTGGTACAAAACCAACTGCCATACGTGTCGTAACCATGCCGAAATTGTCAATCAATGATACATCACCTCGTACATTCGGTGACGTGGCGGTGTTGAACAATCTTCTGACCAAGGGCCCCAGCCATGAATCTGAACATCTTGGCCGGGCCCAAGGATTTTCGGTGCGAGTGGCAGATGGTGGACTTGTCAATGCTTTGAGTTTACATTTGGTGTTTGATCATGGGACTTTTGCTGGGAGTTCCATATTTATTCAGGGGAGGATTCCTTTGAATGAGCCGGTACGAGAGTCGGTGCTGGTCGGTGGTACTGGCCAATTCAGGTTTGCTAGAGGTTATCTAATATCTGAGAATTACGACTATAATCTCGTCACAGGCGGTGTTGTCGAAGTTAACGTCTATGTGATGTAATGCATAGGTAATTAATGTGATATTTTCTTCTCTGGCTTCATATTGCTAGCTAGCTGCCCATGCTGATATATATGTATTCTTGATTTCATTTCTGACAGGTAATTAAGCTATGAGTAAATAAGGGCTTAGAGAGGATATAGCGTATTGCGGTCATCTTGTGATACATTCAAGAGAGCTGGGAATAAGTCTATTTAGCCAAGACAATTACATCAGAAATAAAATTATTTTGAATAAAGCAGTTTGATGTATTGATGATGTTTATGTTTGCCTTAGAGGCATCTGTGTTCGGTTACTGATCTTTTATAAATGTATTCTCAAGAGAAAAAAAAATAATAAAAAGGTCCATGTTGTTATCTTTTCCTAATATATCATACCAAAATCGTTTTCTTTTTTTTTCGATGTTTAAAGCATTTAGTCAAAATCGTTATTGTTGGTCGCTGGAGTTGCTATTGGTGATATGCACCAATCAATATTTGGACGGCCTGCAAAACAGAGCTAGTAAACAATTTGGGCCCAGAAAAATCCAGCCCATATTTTTCTTTCTTCACATGATAGTTTTTGAGAAATGATAACCGTTATCTGCAGTTTTGCTATCGCTTGAACAAAATAAACACATAAAATAAACAAAATGAACATGTAGATGATCAAAGTGAACATATATAAAAAAATAAGTTTTTCCATCCTTATTTAAAGTTTTATATGCATATTCAACTTATTTGTTTGTATATGTTCACTTTAATCATTTTTTATTTATGTGTTCATTTTATTTATTTTATGTATCCAATTTGTTCAAGCGATGACAAAATCATTTGTATGTGTTCATTTTTATGGCGGTAATCAATTTCCATTTTTATTTCCCTTTCAAAATCCATTGTCACGCAAGGACGAATAACAATAAAGATGTACATTAGAGTCTACAAAATGATCTGCATTAAGCAGTATTTGTATTAATCAGTCCATAACGCTCGGATATTTATATACATGTGGACTTTTAGACTTCTAGTAACATCCAATTTCTTTTCTCATTTTGTTTTTTATTTATTTATTTACTGTTATTATTATTTTTTTTAAGGTAAAGAATCATACCACTAGACCAAAGAATTATTTTTCTTTCATTGTTTTTTTTTTTTTTTTTTTTTTGAAGGTTAGTTTGCGAAGCAACATTCAATTTGGAAGTTCGTAATGAACGATCTGACTTCTGAATACTTCTTTTTTTATTTTATTTTTATTTATTTTTTTTGCATTAGAAGCCCGTAGGCATGAATACTTGTTCTCATTCCCCAAAGGTGTCTTGAAGTTGTAAAATATTAATATTAATAAGCAGGTAAACTACCTCTTCATTTATTAGTTGACAGTTTGACCGAAAGTATTGTGACCTGTTTTATATATTAGTTTTATTTTAATATAATTTGCCCACATGTATTTTACGCTCATTTTTAAAATTAATCGACCTTTCGTTCAATAAAATAAATATTACAATCACTTCTCCTTTCAATGAGCTAACATTGCGCTACCAAGTAATTTTATTAAACTTCTTTGGCGCAAAAACAATTAATGGATTTTTTCGAAACAAAAAATATTGGTTTTCTTAATTAGTATGGTCTAACGCAGTTATTGATTAACTCTCTCTTTCAAAAAACGCAAGCTCAGGATCTAATTGGGGTTGTAGCAGAGCGACCTCATATCCTTTTATCAAAAAACGAAAAAAAATATTTCATTCTATTTTGAAGTAATAATTAGTGGCACTTAGCTTAATGTATATTTTCATTTAATCCATCAAAGTTAATTATATATTTTTGACTGATAATTATAAATTTTACTAGTTACCGAATTAGCTTTATTCATAAAGTACAACTCTTAGATAAAAAGTACGAAGAATAAAGAACTTCAACATGGAGGTAGGTGAAGTTCACTAATGATTTTGTTCTTGTTTTAGGCCACCAAATGTGAAAGAAAGAGAAGATCAGACATGGACAAAATACCAATAGTACTCTTGTGTGCTAACTCAGCTAGCAAATTTGGGCTTTTCATCCACTTTATTTTCCGAAAAAATAAAAAATTATATTAAAATATTCATGGCTTTAGAAAATAATCAAAATTATATAAATACTATCATAATATCGTTCTTTGAAAGAACAAGACTAGTATCGTTCTTTCAAAGAACGAAAGAACGATACTAGCAAGTAATATTTGTAATATTTTTAATATTTTGAATTATTTTTTATGTAATTTTAATATTTGTATGGTTTGGTATTGTCGATATATATTGTTCTTATTAATTTGTATTATTTTATTTTTGTAATATTTTTTGTGTGTGTGTATATGAGAATATATATTGTGAACCATGATGCATACAGGGCTCCGTGCACCATACTTTATTTTTCTACCATAAAAGTAATAAATTTTTTTAAATAAATATAAATTATAAATAATGATTATAAAAATTTTAAATATAGTCTATATAATATTTAAGTATATTGAGAATTTTTATACATATTTATGTATATGCTATATATATATTTTCCCTCTCATCTCATCTCCTCTATTTTCCACTTATCTCATCTCAAACCATCTTATATATATCTCATCTTATCTCTTATCCTCTTATATGTATCTCTCATCTCATTTATGTTATACATACAAGCCTATCTTTCTTTTCTCTTTTAATATGCTCAAATTTTTTTTAAAATTTTAATAATCACCTCTATATCTCTACTCTCTTCTCTTATCTAGTAATTATTTTTGTGTTGATTAAAAATTAATTATAGTAGTTTTAATACTATTTTTAGATTAAAAAACTTTCAAAGTGGATTTCGGATATTTAGAGAGCGTTGTTTGGCCCTGAAAATGATTGTTACGGGGTTGACACCGATAAACTCTATAGATCTCCTCGCAAGCTTTTTGGATTATAATTATTCGTCCCAAACGGACGTTCTTATCAAAAGTTATGGTTGTTTGAAAATCTAATGTTCAAAAATACGTTTTTGATTTTTCTATTATTCTCTTTATTTTTTTTGTCATATATTTTAATTTAAATTTTTTATAATTATTATTTATAATTAATATATTTAATATGTTTAAATGTTATTTTATATTTTTAAAAAAATTTATTATTTTTTTATGAATTCCAAGAAACTATTTTCAGTTTTTGGGATTGAAAAACTATGCGAAAATAATTTAAAAAAATCTAGAAAAAATGTTGTTCTGTATACGAGCGACTCAATTTTCATACCTATGATTTTCATAACCTAACTCCAAACATGAAAAAAAATAAAAAATCATCAAAGTACCTAACAAATCAATTCTGATAAACTATTCATTTAAATAAAAACATAAATAAAAATAATCATTGTCATAAATAAAAAATAATATATATTATCTTTGTAATTAATATGTTAAAAAAATATATATTATCTTTTTCATCAATCAAATATATTAATATTTATTTAAAATTAATTAAAATAATAAAAATAATCAATATTTTATTTTAAAAATTGCAAAAAATAAAAAAGGCTAGTATCAATTTTTGAAAAACCGATACTAGCCAATATTAGTTTTTAAAAAACCGATATTATAATACTATTTTTATATATAATTTCGTTATTTTAGTAATATTGTCGAAATTCGTGAATATTTTAATATTTTTATCTTTTCGGCTTAGTTTGTCTCCTAGGAAGCTGGGTCGCTAGGACAAGTTTCCTCTCACACTCAAAACAGATCATTAATAACTTTCCCTTGCTAGTTTTGGGCTCTTGTGACTTTAGCCATGTTAACCTTTTTATTTGGTATAATGATAGCCTGATAAATTAATGATAGATGCTTTGCGTAATACCTCAAAATTACCCATAATAAAGAGTCCAAAACTATATTGTCATTCGGGGCTGATAAGAATCATCACCTAGATTCATCATTCCCATCATCCCCCAGCAGTTAGATTAATTGCATTCCGAAAAAAGGAAAGACGGAATGAGGATGATGGGCCAAAAAAGAAAAGAGGGGATGAGGATGATGGGGATGATTCTCCTGGTAGTTATTAACGCGTTATTAGCCTTTCATCCCATCATTCCCTGACGCTCTATTCCCTCCATCATCTATGTTTCGCTTCTTCTCCCTTCCCCTAGCACACATTTTTTTTTTCCTGATAACTATTCTAACTGTGAATTTTAACTGTTCTAGTTAAATAAATAACTGTTCTAATTGTGAATTTAAACAGAACAATTATTACAACTGTTCTAGTTATTATAAGTAAATGTTCTAGTTAAAAAAATAAATGTTCTAACTGTTCTAGTTAAATAAATAACTGTTCTAACTGTGAATACTAACTGTTTTAGTTAATACATATAATTGTTTCAGTTAATATAGCAACTATTCCAGCGCAATTTTTTTTCAGAACAATTAGAACAGTTAGTAATATTAACTAGAACATTTAGCTTTTTTTAAAGAATAGTTAGTAATATTAACTAGAACAATACTTAAAACAATTGCTATTTAATTAGAACAGTTAGTATTCACAGTTATAACAGTAGCTTATTTGACTAGAACAATTACTTATTTAACTTAGAACAGTTAGTATTCATAAAAAAAATGTGCTAATGGAAGGGGAGAAGGAGAGAAATAGAGAAGACGCTGGATTTTAATTGTCAGGGGATGAGAGGCGCTGGATTTAATTGCATTAATGAGGCAATTAATGGGGTGCGGTTGGGGATGAGGGATGAGACAGTTATTAACGCATTTTTTAAAAAATTAAAATTAAACGAAAATAAATTAAATGTTTAGAGATGCATTATCTGTGGGATGATAGAGATGATCCTAAGCAATTCCCTATTGTAATTTATAAATCACTTTTCACATATGTTCCATGACAAATTGAAAGGAGGCAGGTTTGAGGTGACCGGTGTGATTCGGATCATCTGCGATAAGATCCATGCATAATTTTGTGCGGCAATTTTAAATAAGCACGGTTTTGGTGCCTACAAAATTACGCTGCCACAAATGTAACAAATCGGCAGTCGGCATTTGGATCCCATTGTAGCTTCAGCTCTCTTTCTCTGGTCTCTTAATCCCCCTCGTCGCTCTAGTTCTCTCCTCCTTCGATCCAAACTGCACATCTCGCGTCTACTGTACACACAACCCTCGCGCTCTCCATTTATCTCCAAATCCTTTATCGAAGAAGACAGCTTCGGATTGGGAGAGTGTATATTCTGATTTTTCTTTTGTTAGTACTGGAATTGTTTTTCAATTTCATCGCACATGCTTCTTAATTATTTTTGTTTTAATTTTTGGTTAAAACCTTGCGAATGAGGACTATTGCAGCCAGAAAATTCTTTAGAAAGAAATTTCAGGTGTGCTCAACTTGGAGAACTTAAAGGAATTTTATGTATAGCGATCTATTAATTGGAACCATCTAGAAATTTCATACTAATAGATCTTTTGATTTTGCAAATTTTTCAGAGAGAGAGTGACAAATGTGGTATTCTTATAGAAAGACTAACTTTTGTTATTGCTGGCAAGGATACTGATAAGCTTGTGTGCTAATTCTTGGTACTGAAGATAAGAAAGTTTATTTTGTTTTAATCTTGACTGTAAATGTTCATAGCGTCCTTATTTTATACAAGGCATACTGACATGGATTATTGGAATTTGACATTGGGTATCAGTACAGATTATTATATTCTTTTGACATTGGGTATCAGTACAGATTAGTATAGGAAGTATAGATAGGGATACATTAGGTTAGAGCAGTAGGTGCATGTAAATTTAAAATTTTTACTGATGTATTCAGTGTAAATAAAATATATGTGTGACAATACTAAATTTATAGTTATTTTTTTATTGATATTTTTAAATGTCATAGTTAAAATAAATTTGTATTTTATTTTATGTGTAAATAATCACAAATAAATCACATGGTTATTAAAAAAAAATTCAGCAAAAAAAATGAAAGTGCATCAAACAAATTATATTTTCATACTAGAAAATAAGTTTTGCATTTCTTATTTCATTTATAATATGGTGGGTTTCATCTTGAGTGTATTTTGCATATCTCTCTCCACACATTATCTCTCCAACTTTACTTCAAACCAAGTACACCAATTTCCTCTCCCTTCTCTCTCCCACGCTGCCTATTTTCTCACCATGGAGAACACCACCCATCCCTCTTCATTCACTCTTCTTTCTTCCTCCAAACCGAGCCCAAAGAGACCACCAACGAAAAATAGAAAAAAATTAGAGAAAATTCGGGAAAAATGATAAATGAATAGTGGAGGAGTAGGAGATGACATACAATCTATTCTTTTTGGGTATTGAGTAATTTTCATGTAAGTTTTCTATTTTACTTTATTTATTTCGGTTTTGGCAAATGTAATAGATGATAATGGTAAATAATGAGTTCAATAGAATTTTCTGTGAAGAAATCTTGTATGCATGGTACCTTCTTTACATTTCGAAAATTTTCTAAGATTTTGGTGAAAAATGGTTGTGGATATATTGTTTGAACACTAATTAGGATTTTTATGAATTTTAAAAGATGCATGTAAATTTTTGGAAATTTGAAAGCTTCCATGTAACTAATAGTGTATGAATATAACTACTTAGGGTGTAAATAGTTATTTTAAATCAGATTTAGGCATGAAAAATTAGTTTGGATGAATGTAATTAATTTTCAGATTTTTGTTGTGAGCTTTTAGTGAATTGTTTTTAAAGTAGATATATTATGCATGTAAACTAAAAAAATCAAAGGAAAATCCTTTTATAGTTATTGTGGTAACAAAGAAATAATAAATAAGCGAATTTTGAGAAAATTTTGCATATATCGCATCATTGTAGTTCATATTTTTAAAATGGATATGGTTATAGCTTAGGAAATAAATTTGTAACTCTTAATAGCTTGCATATATAAATACTCTATGACAAAAATTTGGACAGCAAGAAAATATTTGGTTATTTGTGAAATTTGACATGAAAAATAAAGCAAATGATATGAAACTTTGTTCTATACAATATGACGATATTATAGAAGGATAAAAATGTCATAATTCATGGTTTTGCAAGTTAAATTGGAAGTTACAAAAGAAATTGTAAACTTTATCAAATCTGAAATTTTAATGAAAATTGTGAATTCTTAAAGAATAAATTTTGGAGTTTTGGTTAATCTTAGAGTTTGAGAACGAGAAGACTAGTACGCAATTGCAGAGACGACTGAACCACGATAGGTCGATAGCTCACGAGTTCCTTCTACTTTTGTTAAGTGCGGATTTCACATGAACCTTGATTTTCATTATTAGAAATTTAATACATGAACTGTGCATGTTGTTGTTTCTTGAATGCATTTATTTGAGTATAAAGTTGATCTTATATTTATATTATTACTATTTGCATATGAATTGTGAACATGTTGTATGGTATTTCGATTGATTGTTTGTGGATGATGTGCATGTGGATTTTGTTACTACTTGTCCAGAGTATCAGATTGACAAGGTTTCGTTTAGGTCCGGTTAGCTACCGTGCTGCCAGATCGCTGTGTAGTGTAGCGCTCTTGCACAGGGCCCAGTATGCCCGAATCTAGACGGGGTATGGGTGGTCAAGTCTGTGTGACAAGTATGATCTTGCATTGTATGTGATTTTACATTTGATTGTGGTAATGTGATTGTGCGTGGCTCATGTGGGTGTTGTGACCAGACCAATGGTAGATTGCATTAGACTGGTTAGGATTTGTTTAAGCCAACACAGACAGATGTGGGTTGTGGTGAGACGGACATGGGTTCTGGTGGGCCGTCCGTAGCTTGGTGAGTCATTTGTTCTGTGTCATACCAGACTTAGAAATTATTTAGGAAATCAATTGCACGGCCGACTTTTGTTATCATTTTGTATTTTGCTTACCTTGATTGGTTGATTAGTTTGCTCATCATTTCTTATGGCATGTTTGAACTTTAATTACTATTATATTCATTTTCTCTATGTGTATTTTAATTCTAAATATGAAAGTTAATGTTCATGTGACTGGAATTAAAAACCGCACTGAGAAATTTATTTATCACTCTCTGTTTTTGCTTTGTTTCCACGGTGGTTGTGGGTTCCAGGTATTGAAGTGACGAAAGCGAGAAGTGCTATGTGAAGAGTATATCAGCTGGTTTGTCATCGGGGGTTGAAATATTTGCTTAAATACTAGATGGAGTACAGTGATATTATACATAAAACACTATTTACTTTACTTCAAATGGTATCTGATTTGATTTAGCGGGATATTATCTGGGTTCATTCACATGTATAATTTTATAAATGATATGATGGTAAATGTTTGTAATTATGTTATTGGCTTGCATATTTGCTTTTACCGTCTTGTGTCTATTTTTCATAAAATATGGACAGCGGGCTGTACCACCCCTAGTTTGGGGTGTTACAATATGACATAAAAATTTGCAATTATTTTGTGATCTATTACAATTTGTGCTTTTACTGTATTTCTTAAAAGTAATAATAAACTTGAACAAAGTATAAGAAAATTACAAAAAAGACATGATTCTGAGCAGATCATTAATCCAAAATACATACCAATTTTGTAACTGTCTTGGTCTAGTGGCAAAGAGCAATGCATCTCAAGTGAGAGGTCGCAGGTTCGAAATCTGGTTGGGGGGTCTTTATAGACATTTAATTTAAAAAAAAAAAGTTGAGAGGCTTGACCCCCAATTTATCTTTAAAAAATAAGAAAGAAGTATACTTGCAATCCGTCTTTACATTCAAATGAAGTTGACTATATTTATGTCAACTCAAGTTGCATCAAGTTTACAGACAAATGATCCAGATTTATAATTAGTTCAAAATTACTTCCCAGCTTACATTCAAGTTAAGCGAAAATAAAACGCATACACAACAAGTCTACAATCAAAGTTTACATCCTATGTACAGCTAAAGACTCAACCCTGGGTGAACCAAGTTTAGCATATGGAAAACCTTAATATTCAGCTTAATTATATTGAAATTGTAAATACGTAACAACAAAGTAAATACATTAGCACAAAATCAAGCTGATCATTCAACCTTCCGTAAATGTTTTTAATAAACAAATCTTAAAATGAAATTTTAATAGTAAACATTGGAGATCGAGAATTTGAGGAATAAACATGGCAGAGCGCCCTGTCAGTGGCGCTCTAGCGACGGTGCCGGTGGTATTGGCGCGGAGATAAGACACCGTTGGCAGTGGCGCCGGACCGTTGAGGTGGAAGGAGGAGGAGACAAGAACAACCTCTCGATGTTGCTCACAGTCTATAATGGCGCCGGAGAAGACAGAGGAGGCGCTGGGAGGAGGGACAGGTGGGCAGAGGACAAGGCGGAGAAAGTGCGTTGGAGATGGAGAGAGTCATCGTCAACGGTGGAGGAGGATGTGGCGGAGAGCGACGTCGAGGGCTGCTCTTGTCTCCTCCTCCTTCCACCCCGAGGGCCTGGCACCACCACGACCAACCACGCCACTGCCAGCGGCGTCTTTACCTCCGCACCAATGCCGCCGGCACCGCCGCCGGAGGGCCACTGACAGGGCGCTCTACCATGTTTATTGCTGAAATTCAGAACTCCGATGTTTACTGTTAAATTTTCATTTTAAGATTTGTTTCTTAAAAAAATAAAAAAAATTCAATAATAATCATTTGAATATGAGACCTAGATTTAAGAAAGGAAAACAAGAAAGTCAAAAGAAAATAAAATAAATCTTTGTTTGTTTTATTGCCAAGCAAATATTTTTTGGCCTTCTGTTCCAATTTGTCCAAATTAAAATATCCTCCTCCCCTTCACAAATATGAAAGCATATCTCATAGAGGGACGACGACGGAGGGAGAGCTCGATGACGGAGAAGCAGAGCTCGACGGTGGGGAAGGAGAGGGTTTTGTTTTTTCTCATTTTCTCTTTTGATTCTTACACGGCGATACACTAAAATGAATTACGATCCAGACCACTCATCAAATTTTGATCCTATGGCTTACGATTTGTGACATTTGTGGGAGCGTAATTTTGTAGGAACCGCAACCGTGCTCTTAATATTGACACCGCAGTCTTGTTGAATATTATGTACTGGAACATGCTTACTCAGTCACTCTGTCTGTGGGCCCTCAAATAATTGGATTTTGTTGCTTGACAACTGTTGCTGGAACGTCGCTTTCAGTCTCCTACTCCCACCAACCATGGTACGTAGTCCTTCAACAAATACATTTTGTTTTGTTTTTTTTTTTTTTACTTAGCTTCAGCAAACATCTTTTATTCCAAATAGTAGGTGGTGGTACCATACCACTATACCAGGTAGTGAGGTAGATGATAAAAATATGGCTCTAGCTAACAGCATGTACATTTTCGACATGATTTGTTGAAGAGATGTACGGGTACCAACTAAAGCAAACTCATCATTTTTCCTACTCATGTCCACTTTTTCTAAAAGGTTCCACCAAATCCAAATCCTGTGGCGCGCGACACAGCGTGTAGCGCGTCACAGGCCGTCCGATCAGATCTGGATAGATGAGGAAATTCCGTGCATGTAACCAGATTGTAAGGCCTGAAAAAAATAAACCGTCGAAATTTGATCGGACGGTCCGTGTCGCGCGTCACAGGATTCGGATTGAGGTTGCACCTACTGGCTTAGTAGACACTCTTTAATCCGCGTCCAGACTTTTTTTTTTTTTCAAAAAGCAAAAGATAAAATAAGAAAAGCATCCACATCCCAAAACTTAAATACACAAATCTGCATTTGGCTTACAACCTTACACTTTTTTCTCGCCATGGCTCCCCCTTTTCTCCACCTCTTGCTACTTTCATTAGCATCTATAATGCTAATCAGAACTAGTGCAGATACTACTACTGATTCGTCTTCAAACACAACACATCTGCATTTCTACTTGCACGACACGGTCAGTGGCTCGAATCCGACAGCAGTCCAGGTAACCACGGGCCCGACAAAATTGAAGGGAACAGGTGCTTATGGTTTCGGGTCCATGTTTATGATAGATGATCCATTAACTGAAGACTCGAATCTTACATCCAATGCCGTTGGCCGGGCCCAAGGATTCTATGCATACTCCGGTCTATCAGGCACCGAGTTGCTGTTAAGTGCCAATATTGTGTTGACAGGAGGTGATTATAATGGAAGTACAATTACAGTATTTGGAAGGGATAATTTCGCAGATTCGGTGCGAGAGTTGCCTGTGATTGGAGGTAGCGGGAAATTTAGGATGGCCCGTGGGTACATGCTAATAAAGACGCATTCCGCTAATACAGCTACAGCTGATGCGGTTTTGGATGTTGATCTTTATGTGTCCAATGGTGATGGTGGGGTTATTGATGAAAGTGTTCCTTCTAGTGGCGGTGGTGGTGCAGCTCCCACTGGTGGTGTGACCTCCAAGACTACTGGTGTCTCTTCTAGCAGTAGCATTTTGTTGTGCCCAAATTATGTTGCAATTTTAGTCATGTCATGTTTTCTCGCAAAGCAATTGATTTTCAGCATATGAGTGTTTGAATACTTGTAAATTATGCTTTGGTGGCTTAGTTGCATAAATTTTAATAGTTTTCTTTTGGATTTTTAGCACACGGTGTTAATTATCTGATTGATATGATAGAGGGGAGTAAGAGATGTAAACAAATTTGTTACCTAGCTTCTACCCCATAATTTTTGTGTCTTAATTTAATTTCAGTTATTTTTAAGGCATCTTTAAATTCAAGTTTAAATTTTGAAAGAGAAACAATACAGATGGAAGTTCTTGCAAATTCTGAAGGAAAAATTTTTTTTGGTAAAAAATGGGGGTCATGCCCGCATCTTTTTGTATTAATAAAAATTTTTTTACAAAATTAGCCAGTGGCTAAAGTTACAGGAAAAAGAGAAAAGGAAATTCTGAAGGAAAAATTAAAAATAGCAGAGCCCAAAATTGAAAAATTGTAAGCTCATTTTGCGTTGGTTAAAACTTAAAAGTTAAAACGCAATCATGAGTTATGAAAGGTAATCCAATTGAGGTGAAAAGTGAAAACTGGCTTTTATACACAGTTCATTCAATTACACCGGTGGTGATCCGGACAGCAGCGAAGATCATCCGAGCAACATCATTTTTTTTTTAAAATAACGTGTCTTTCTTTGAACAACATTTTTCTTTTTTAAGAATAAACTATATCCTATCATTGCGCTTTTTTGAATTTTTTTGCTATTATAAACTATATATCTGGTTCTCTAATCTGATTTATACGTTTTCTTGTATTAAATATATTTTTTACAGGAATGATAAGTGCCATCATTAAAAAAACCATTCCACGCCATCGCTGCTGTATGTTACAAATGTTCAGTTTAATGAGTCAAGTGTTCAGTTTAATACTCACAAGTGTTCAGTTAAATGCGTCAACTAATGGGCGCGTGGATCAGAGAGAGTTGCGCCAGGGAGCAGGAGTAGAGTCGGAAAAAAATTAATTTGAACCGGATCGGTTCATGACCGCTTCTAATTTTTTCATGTGTTTTTTGTCCGGTTCGTGACCCCTTCGCTTGGTTTTTTTCTTATAACAGTTATATTTTTTGTTGCAACTAACTGAACATTTATACTTATTAACTGAACATTTGTACTTATTAAACTGAACTTTTTGGCAAAAAAAAAAAAAAAATCAAAAAGAACATAGTGAACATAGCGAACACTTATAAAACAGTGAAAAATTTTAATACAAAGTGAACATTTGCATCTAATAAAGTGAACACTTATAATGACTAAATGAACAAAAAATCTACGCTGGGTGAGTAGAGGGGAGAGAGCGCTGGAGACGAGCGATGGTCAGCGATGGCATATGAGACGATGGCAGTAATCAATTTCCTATTTTTTAGTTTACATTCATTATTTTGATTAATGTTTATTTGCGAGGAAATTGGTTTCGATTAAATCAATTATTCTATACCAAAATATTGACAATTTCAAGCATGATTGAACTTTGTTTATTTCCTTGAAATTCACTTTAAATAGAGAGTATTCAGATCTGAAAAAAAATGATGATCATGTAGTAAACCTAAAATTTTTTATTTTCAAATGAACAATACAAGTGCAATATAGATGGAAATAAAATAGAATAAAATCTTAAAAGTATAGTTAAGGAAAGATATAAGAATAAATCTTAAAAGAAATATAATAAAATCAGAACTAATAAGGGGCATTTTTGTCCAAAAATGTTGTGCGGACAAATTTACTGTTGTCCTGTCCGTTTCATCTTCCCAACTACTCGATGAGAAAAAGAAACCTTCTATTCTTGTTGTTACTTGTTAACCGTGGCTCCTGAAATGTAAGGGCATTCACCAGAAAAAGAAAAGGACAAGACTACAAAGATGCTTCCTGCGGGAAATTTGTTAAAAGATAAGTGGAAAATGAAAAGAAGAGAAAGTGGGCCTAATAAACTGCAACTGCTTTGGGAATTGGGACACAGCCCGAGGACCTTCTTTGTTGTACGTCACGACGTGTCGACGTCTAGTATGAGTTTAGCGCTGTCCCATTCTGACATTAATTAAGTTTTTAAGTTTTAACTGCCTCTGAACTGCCAAGTCAATTTTATGTTTCTAAAATACCAAAGAATATACCTGATACAAGCCGAAGGCAATTAACCTGTGTAGGGTGCATAACGTTTTTACGTCTAAAACGACCACGAAAATAGAGTGTTGTGTTAACCGTTTCGTTTGGACACGAAACTGACTATGTGTTTGTGTTAACCGTTTCGTTCAATCGAAATTACGAAAATACCATGAAAATATGCATGGCCGGACAAAACTAACTGCGTGTTGCGTTAACCATTTCGTCTTTGAAACGCAACCAAAATTTTTAACCGTTTCGTTTCATTTTAGATGAAACGAAATGAAAGAACGATTAAAACAGTCGTTGTTTTCACCCCTAAACCTGTGTCTAGTAAAGAAAGGACTGAAGGTTTTCTTTTATTTTTCAACTTCGGCCAAGGCTTTAATTTTGAACCCGTTTCTTCAAAAGGGAAACACTGTCTAATACCAATTAAGAAGTTCTACCCTTTTTTTATGATCCTAAAATTTGTGGATCCACTTCTTGTAGCCGCTGCATATCATTTAGTTGTGTATACATTTGGCCCAGAGAATCCATCCCCCATTTGAAAGTATTGATGTTTTACTTGGCTACCAAATGAAGCAAAAATAACATTTTTAATGTCTCTTACACGTGTATATCCGAATTAATTAATATTACTTTAATTACAAAAAAGTAAAGACAGTTACCATTTCTTGTCCCAAGGGCGAGAGCAACGATTTTCAAAAGAGAAAGTTGTACCTAATTAGAGAGTAGAGTAACAGACACTTAATTTCTCAATAGGTTTCATCATCCTTAATTGCTTTAAAACACACATGATTAATTGTATCTTTTCCTGTTAAACCAACCTTGCCTTCCATGTCTCCTTTCCTTATCTTGCTATTCCTCTCAGTAGAATCCATATCTCTGTCGCATGCTGATAATGTAGACCTCTCATCAGGTAATACAACCCATCTGCACTTCTATTTACATGATACATTGAGCGGTCCAAACCCTACTGCTATCCCAGTGGTGCAAGGTTCAACAAGATACAAAGGGTCTGGTCCCTTCGGTTTTGGGACGATTATAGTCATAGATGACGTATTGACCGAAGGTCCAAGCCTTACAACCGACGCCATAGGTCGAGCCCAAGGCTTTTATACTATGGCAAGTCTAACGGGCTCCGAGTTGTTACTTTCAATAAATATTTTACTTACGGAAGGCGAGTTCAATGGGAGTACTGTCGCAGTATTGGGACGGGATAATCTGTTCGACTCCGTAAGAGAGTTGCCGGTAATTGGAGGTAGCGGGAAGTTTAGAATGGCACGTGGATATACTCTGTTTAAAACTTATTCTGCAAATGCAAGTACTGGTGATGTGGTATTAGAGGTTGATCTTTATGTCACTGATATAAGTCCAAATATTGACGAACTCATTCCTTCTAGAAATGACACAACTTCCAATGGTGATACTCCTTCTAGCAGCAGTAGTACTAGTGCTTCTGATGGTAACAAATGCTTGCATTTGGATATTGTCATGATATTTGTTGTCTCTTGCTTCATTGCCAAATATTTACTAGTCATCATCTAAATCTTTTCATGAGATTATCTCAACTTGAATAAGCTATGGGATGATCAGTGTTTTATTTATTTTTTTTTTTAACTTGTTTGTTGTTATCAACAGAGCTTTGGTTTATCTGTTTTGAATTTGATCTGAATAATTAATATCTATCATATGTAGCTTCATTAATATTTCACCAGAAGCTATATACTTCAAAATGGAATATTGAAGGATGTGCTACTAATTTAGTACACTTTGAATTATTTTATTTACTAATGGTTCCAAATCCTGAATAATGAACAAGTGCTAGCACAATTATATATATTACGAGAGCTGATCACAGCAAGACGCATATATTCATATTAAATGAGTGTAAAATATCAACATCTAAGTGCAGAATGGTGCAGTGCTTCGACTTTTCCTCTGTGATCTATGTTGTTGTTATTTATACCAAAGATATTAATTATGGAGCAATTTATAGTAATAAGCGATCTTATTTATATTAATCACACTCCGTCATTTGTACCTACTGCAAAATCATTTTCAAATAGTACTGTACGCTTGATATGTTGTGCAAGAATCATTATAAATCTACGAATACTAATATATATACGAGCAGTTGATTTCAAAGAGGCATTTCACCATAAATATGGTGGGCATCTCATTTCTAAATGTTCTCAATATGGAGATATCTTCGCACGGAAATGAACTATCTTCTTTCTAAAATACAATACGATGCTTAAATAATTATTTTCCACAAGTGTTTTATTATATCCTACAATAAAATCTTTAAGCATAACATTTTTTTATTAAAACGTTATGCCATATACATCCATTTACAAAAAAAAAAAAAAAAAAAATGAAACTTAACGGAGAAAAATTACTGAGATGCTTCAAACCGAACCTTTGAATATTGTGACAAAGACTTGTATATTCTGGTTCGAACAAAAGTGCAATCGATTTGAACGCCTAGTTTATTAAGTAACAAAAAGTGAAATAACTTTGTGAACAAAAGTGTTGTTGACGGTGACAGAAGTATTGTAGATGCCAAAAATTAAGGAATTTCTTTTATGTGTTTATTTCTCGATTAGGCATGGTCATAGAGTCATAGTTTCAATTGACTTCAGTTCTTTGAAGATTTGTTTCTAGATAATATATAGATGTTGATTATTATTTGATAAGATGAGATCTTTTTTCTTCTTTGTCAAAACAATAATTTTAAACGATTCAGGGACCAAGTAATCGCACTCTATTTCTCTGTTATTTAATTTTTGGGCCAATGAACAGAGCTATATATTCTGTTCAACTGCACAGATACAAAGGAGAGAGAGTTGTTACAAATTGAAAATAAAGAAAATTGAACACAAAATTTTAACAATGTTCAGCATCAACTTGGTACCTACGTCCTCACGCATACACGCCTCTCTTTTTTTATTGATTTTCAAGTTAAAAGATTACAATAGAGGATATGAATCATATATAGAAACTCCACAATTGAGCTCTATAATTCTTTCCTATTAATTCTCATTGTTCCCTTTCTTTTTTCTTATCAATCATACATTTTTACATAAGGAAATAACACCCCTACACAGGGATGACACCTCTGGACATGCCCACCATATTTCCCAACTTGGAGACGCCTGGAGTTTCCTTTTTGTTGCATGATATGAACCCATTCGGAATATTATTCGGTTGGGGCCGGGCCGAACGCTAAGCCGAACACACGGCTTCTGATCTCCTGTGGCAGCACACACCGCCACACATCATATTTTAACAAGAGTCACATGAGGTTGGCGTCCTTCTCTGCTTCTGCTTCTATAATACTCGCCAAGACATTGATCCTAAAATGTTACAATAAGAAAACATAGAGATAGATCATGAAATTCCACTTATTTCAAAAGATAGCGGGAAGATACCGGTGCGGTACATCTGATGTGTTGGTCGGTTAGTAGATAGAGCATTGATGCTTATTTTGTATTGATTGGATGTTTGTAATCTGGGTTTCTTTTCGTTAATGAAAAGAGGTGGACATGACTCCACTTATTTCAAAAAAAAAAAAAAAAAGATCTTGAAATTCCAATATTCTGCAGATGAAAAAAAAAAATGCTTAGGTTCTACTGTTGTAGAGGTATCATAAATTTGGGGAATATAGCCCAGCTTGAGACAAAGGGAAAAATATTTGTGAACGATAGGGAGTGTAGAACTATTATTAGAAGCCTCAGAGAGAGAGAGAGGGTCCCTCTCGCAAGTTTGAGAGAAAGAGAGAGAAAGTCGATGATTTCTTGGGCAGATTTAGCAACCCCTCTTGCTTCCTATTCCTTCTATGAAATATGCTGCTATGCAGTTGGAATTGCTGGTATTGCTTTGTATCTCTTTATTTTTATTCTTTTTCAAATTCTTATTCGGTTCTTTCTTCAAAGAGGTAAGATTTCTGCAGAGATTTTCCTGGATATGTGTGATTTAAAACTTTCAAGATGATTCATAAAACAATTGAGCAGTAAAACAATTAGATAGTAGAGAGTGTATCTTATAAATAAATGAGAAAAAATGCATCGCAGTTCTATTTCTTGTTTATTTCTTAAATACTTCATTACCTTTTACCAGCCCTGTTCATATTTTTCCTTACAATTGAGAGATGTCAAGAGGCACATTTTTTTTAGGGATCAAATTGGTTAAATTCTATTTTAGTGCTGATGGAAGCTGGTGCTGAGTCCAAATTTTTCTTAAACCAGAAAGCTGGTGATATTCAAATTTAGAAATGCATTCAGAACTCACTATTGTAAAAAATTACTAAAAATCCATTACGACACATTTTGTCCCTGAAGTTCCGCTTATGTATTAATCTCATATAACAAAGAATTCAACCGTTTCACAAATTTGTATTGTTAACACCTGCAGGAAATGTCTTCGCTTTTGTTCTGTTCATCTCACCAATGTAAGCACTATTCTTGTATGTTTTCGGTATAAATGTGGAAATCAGAAAATCAATGAGAACTAAAAAGCAAACAACATAAGGTGTGTCTTCCATTCATTGATCTTAAAATCACATTATCATTGATCAAATCTGAGTTCTCAATCAAGCATTTCATTAATGGACAGCTGACCATCAACTTATTATTATACTAGTGAAATAGATCTGTTAGGATATCCCTCATCTCATCTTTGTGTAATTTTATATTTCTTTAGGGGCTTATTTGTAAGTTTGTATTAGATTGTATAAACTATGTTAGATGAATAGAAAATTAAGACTTGTAGTAAAATCGTCTCCCCCTTTTTCATCTCTAACAGTAAAACCCTAGCATCTATCCTAACAAATTGGTATCAGAGCCACTGTCGCCGTCGCTGCCGTCAGGCGAGCGGAGGCGGCGGGTCCGCATCCTCTGACGTGTCTCGCTTCCGCATATAGTTTAATAGGATTTTGCTCTCTTGTTGTGCTCCCTTTTGTGCCCGTCGCCTGCTCAGATCTGTTGTTCTCGTGAGCTGCACCTGTAGTCTCTGACTTCGCGCATCACAAAAGGATTCATGCGAGCCGCTAGATTGTTGCTCTACTCTTCACGAGGTGCACGTATCTCTGGTGAGCCAATTTAATTTTGGCATTTGGTGCACATCTGAGCCGCGAATTGCAAGCATTCTTTCTTGTGCGGTGCAAGAACTTTGGTCAACCCCATTAATTGATACTTCTCTCTTTAATTAATTGTTGTGCACTTCCGATTTTGTTTTGTACTTGGTGGCCACGAGTGTTATTCAATCCAAATTGCTTTCAACACTTTTGTGCAATTCGTATAGTTGGACCAAAATTAGTTTGCTGACATGTCAAATTCTAATTTTGGTATTGCATGATTTTGGTATTTGGTGGTTGGATAAGTTGCTAAATCGGAAACTGGATGGTATTTGTGTGAACTAAGGTATATTGAGCTGCCATTTTAGCACCACTTCAAGGCGGTATGAACCGCAACCTATGCCGGTATTAGTTTTGTTTTTGAGCCACACATGGAGACCAGTTTGGTCTAATGCTTTTCGGTGATGAAGTCATGTGTGTAGACCGGTGTTGTCTAATGCTCTTTAGTTTGTACTTTGGCATTTGGTTTGTGGGTGCTATGTGATTATAGAACTCTACATACGGTAAGAATTGATCTTTGGCAATTTTGAGTATATAAGAGTATAAGACATTTTGGTAAATGTTGTGATATGGGGTCTGATTATTTTGAGGGGCTATAGCGTTTGGATTATGTTTGAGGCGACAAGCAAAATTAATGGGAGCAAGAATGGGAGAAATATTTTGAATTGGGTTATGGATTTGAAGGCATATAATTTCTAATTAGTTACGGTGCTTACTTATGAGTCGATTTGAGGAGTTCTTTATTTAGTAATAATCATCTTTGTGTGGTTGTCGATGTTGGCAATACGATGATTAGGATGCATTGGGATTGTCCGTATGTTGACGAATGTAAAGGTTATCCCGTTTGTTGGAGAACTCATATCCTTCGTGTTGAAAGGAAATTGTCGGCTATAAGCATTTTGGAGTGAAGGTGAAGTCTTTTGGTGTCGTAATGGACTCACATAGATGATGGCGTTTAAGGTTGGTACTTGTGTCTTTGGTGTGTTTCACCGGTACGGATTTTGTTGTCATATTTGGTTCTACTTTGTGTAAGCGATATATGACAACTTTGTAGAAGATAAGCTCGTTGTGTGGATATGGTACCGACATGTTCATTTTCATGAGATTACGCCTTTGGTAATTTGAGCACTCCAATTTGTTGCACCATGTGGGACTTTCATGTATGCCTTCGAAAGGTATGACCCTTTATGTGCTCTCTTATATTCATCGTATGCCAAGTATTTGCCACCTAATTAAGAGCTACGAGTCGACATTGGTTTGGAGTTTTAGTTGAGGAATATGGATACCATTTAAGAAGGCTCATGTATACTCATTGATCTCGGTTTGGCGAAGAGTTCATGGGCGGATGCCATTTCCTTCGCAAACATCTCCATTCAGTATATGTTCACAAGTGTGGTCGGGTATGTTACTCGGCATTGCGGGTGTTGGGACCCGTTTGTGCACACTTTAATGACAAGCCTTGGTGAAGAAATTTTTCTTCTTTGATGCACTTCATGAATGAAGGTGTATCGTTTGGTGTCATGTTCCTATAAACTCCAACACTTCTCACTTTGGATTATGTGAGGTTGATGAGTAGGTTATGTTGCGGGATTTGAAGTTGATGCCCGATTCGACTATTGAAGATGTCGAGGGAGTCATGATGAAGGTGGAGCTTACTTCGATTTGGTGATAGCTTGGCATTTGTTTTAGAGAGCTTGTGTTTACTTTTGTTTGTTACTAGTTTAGACTAGTTTGTATTTTGATTTAAGTTAAGTTTTTGTTTGAGATGAGATTCGGTCTAAGGTGGAGATTGTTAGGATATCCCTCATCTCATCTTTGTGTAATTTTATATTTCTTTAGGGGCTTATTTGTAAGTTTGTATTAAATTGTATAAATTCTGTTAGATGAATAGAAAATTAAGACTTGTAGTAAAATCGTCTCCCCCTTTTTCCTCTCTAACAGTAAAACCCTAGCATCTATTCTAACAAGATCTGTTTAGATTGAGCTGTGATTTGCGAGCCTTTATTCTGTATGGAATTATATGCATCATCCATAAAAAGTTAAAAAAAAAATTGATCTCAAATGTTTGCTCTGGTTCTGCACAATTTTCAGACCGACATTTAAAAGGATCGTTCGAAACAAATCAACAGCGAAATTTTCAGGGTTGCCGTACTTGTACGGCCTTCTGAACTGCTTACTATGCATGTGGTTCGGACTTCCTTTTGTTTCCTATGGCATCATACTGGTCGTCACAGTCAATTCCATAGGTGCAGTTTTCCAACTAACTTATTTGGCGATCTTCATAGCCTATACTGACAAAAGAACAAAGGTAATTAAGATCATAACTCTTTAAGTGTATCTGCATCATACATACATACACACGTGTGTGCGCGACCGCGCCGAGTCTCCTTTTTTTTTGCTTTTTCCAATAAGTTCTTCCTTTCTTGAAGAAAATAAAAAGGAATTTTATCAATTTTGTTATAGTTTTAAACTTTTAATTTCTTTTTTTTCTGTTTGGTGCAGGTAAAGATGGGAGGTCTGCTGATAGGGGTGCTATGTTTTTTTGCATTAATAGCTTATGTTAGTTTGGTATTCTATGATCACCCCACTCGTATGACTCTTGTTGGTTATTTGAGTGCAGCATCTCTCGTCTCTATGTCTGCTTCCCCCTTGTTCATCATAGCAAGTCCCACAGCTCTCTCTTTAAATTTCTTAAGCTTACTTACAATTAAGTTAGTATCCCTCTCTCTTTAAATCATAAAATTGCTTCTATTGTGATCAGAAATTGGTGGTGAAGACAAGTAGTGTGGAGTTCATGCCATTCTCTCTATCTCTTGCGACCTTTTTAATGAGTATATCCTTCTTTGCTTATGGCGTGCTATTGCACGACTTGTTCCTCTCTGTAAGTACTGTCTCATTGCATGACCCCTAATGCTTGCATTATATAATTGCCAACATGCTTGTTCTTAGCAAAAATCACTTCTTAATTATCCTGCCTAACACCGATGGCAAGTAAAATTATCTTAACTAAAGACAATTCTATCACCAACTAGCGAGAGGTTTTTTTCGTAATGAACAATAGATAGCGATGCTATGGTTAGCATTATCAGTTCATAGAACATATGATTATTTTAATTATCATTTCGGAATTTATAGAATCTAAATGTCCCACAAAAATGACAAAAATAAAAAATTGTATCACAAAGTTAAGTATAAATTAATTGTTTAATTAATGTCTTACATCAAATTTGCGTATAGGAGTTAGTACTAAAACAAATATATTATGACTAGAATTAATTATCCCTCAAATTTCCTAAGAATGTATTCCTCAAAAAATTGTGAAAGATCCCAAAAATTACTTAGAAGTCCACTTTAGATCAAATGAGTTGTGCACAAGAAAGGAGTCGTGCAACTATAAAAATAATAACAACAATAATAATAAGGATTTGCTTGTTTTTTAGTCTTAAATCTTTGGAGTGGCCAGTGCCAAATCCCATGCAATAAATGTATAGTATTGAAGTCACCTACAAAATGTATACTTTCGAGGTTTCACCCCCTCATTTGGAAAATGAAGTCACCTATAAAAGTGAAAATCTTTATTTGACTTTTGTTGCAAGACCGCTTATTAACTCAGCAAAATCTTATTGTCAGAGGCTAGCCCACCTCTACTTCCTGTGCTAACTGTAACAGTGGATCTTTGGAGACGACCTCTCACCTTTTTTTGCATTGCCACTTTGCTTTTTCTGTCTGGTCACTGTTACAAATTCACTTTAGGCTCTCCTTACTCGACTTGGGTGATTTTTGGTTTTCTCTCAGAACCATTGGCTCCGAGCATTGGGATATCATTTGGGCTGCAACGACTTGGAATATTTGGAAGTCTCGCAATAGACGTATCTTCTCCAATGAAATCACTCCACCGTACATTTTACTCAAGGAAATTTGTGCTTGTGTTGACTCTTGAAAAAAGCATGCCTAGCTTTTTGTTAACTTGTATAGTTTGCTTTTAGTTTTTAGTTTTTTTTCTCTTTTTTCTTTTAGTATAACCTTTGTATATAACTTTTTATTTATCAATGAAAATCTGTTGGTGTGGTACTTGCCACCTGGCCCTCAAAAAAAAATGTATTGAAGATTGAAGAGAATTTGAACGAATAGAAGTTTTTAAAACATCCATAAATATTCATATTTTATTTTCTTCAATCAAGTAGTATTTAGTATGCACAACCATGCACTGCTATAGAAACCACGAATTTCTTCTAAGAAATTTTTCCTATTAACATTTTATGAGGATCAAATTAAAAATTTCATTGTACAAAAGTAAAAAGAATAAAAAAACTTATTTAAATGTGGTTGTCACAATTGTAGATTCCTAATGGCATCGGAACACTATTGGGAGTAGCACAATTGTTGGTGTACGCATACTATAGCCAAAGATCACGAGACGACCGACTTCCGTTGGCAGCCCAAAAATGTGTAATGGAAAGAAACTTATCTATTTGATTGTCGACTTAATTTTTTTTAGTAGATTTTGCCATATTTTTTTTTTTAAGTAGATTTTGCCATATTGTTGGTTGGCTAGTCGAAGATTTTTACCAAACAAAATTTTATTATTATAACCTTCAGCAAAATTAATTTCTTTAGGTCAATACTTAGCCTAATTGCATGCATGACATCGATGTTATATTACTGCGTTCATAGGTTGATAGACAGATAGGCATATAATTGTTTTTTTTAAAAAAAAAAATTCAAGTAATAAGATTCATTGTCCATGTGAATAAGCTTATGTAGAATACTGGTAAGCTGATACAGAGGGTTGAATTATTTCATTTCTTGTTTACTCTTTACAATTACAGATCCTCTATATTTCTATTTCAATTCATTTACTGATCTACCCACCATGTATATTCGAAAATTGTTTAATTAGTTTCTTAGATCGAATCTAAGACGGCTGCTGGAGCAGCTTGACTCGATGAAACACACAAAGCAGTGATTTGGTCAAACAGGAAACATGCACTCCAAGAACTTTGTTCTTCTGTTTTATTATTCCGATTTTTTTAAGGCACTCCAAGAACTCCGCCTGAGCAGATCTTCCTTGCCAAATTGCCTATATGATATTCTCTCGAATCTATAAAAACAGTACACCATGCGGGTACAAATACAAACAATTATTCATCTGTGTTTAATTAAGAATTAGGCTTTTATGTAATTGTGGCAAAATCTATTAGTCTGTGACATTCTCTATGGAATAACGTGTTGCGTGGCTACCAAATTGAAAACTATCAATGTCAACATCTGTGCTTCTCCCATTGACCGTAGCTATTAGGCTATTAGTGCTTCTCTAATTAAGAACATACTGAGTGACAATTGCCAATTGGTGTTTAATAAGAAATAAAACCGTGAAAATAGAGTTGAAATAAATATTATGTCAATTCTCGAACTTAAATATTTAAAATATTTATTATAAGGAATCTGCCATGTGAATTTTAAAGTAGCATTCTATATTCAAAACATGTTGTTCTTAAATCTTAATCAAACAATAATTAAATTAATTTTATAAATTATTTATTTTACTAATTAAATTATTTTAGTTAATCCAGAAGTTAGATTTAGATGGCAAATATATAAAAACATTTTATAAATTACAAGGAACATTTTCATGTTCTCGGATCAGACATCCCGACAGATTTTTACTATTACTTTAACTTATTTCATTTATTTCTTGATCATTTAATTCATGATCTTACTAAATCTTAATTCTGATAATTTTTTGAACTTGGTTTACCGTCCTGAGGGTAGTGTTCTCCAAAATGACACGACACGAACGTGTTGGTACAACACGCACGCGTATTGACACTACACGTTTATGGAATTAGTGAACGCTTATCATATTAAAACACAAAAACACCACGAGAATGTTGCTAAATTCTATTAATAAACTCAACAAATAAGAAGTATATTTAATTTAAATTAATTTACAGTATGTTTTAATTAACAACACACAACTTATGCATTTAAAATCAATTTATTAAATGGTACTTTAGCATAGAACAATGACGGAAATTGCGGAAAATTCCTTAACAAATGTATAGTAATATATAACAAATAGCGTGTTAAACTATTTTAAATTTGCATTTGAAGAGCATTGCAAATCAAAGCCAAATCATCTTTGTATGGGAAGGAAATTATTAATAAACTATAGCACCATTGAATCCTTATAAAGAGGCACTCTCAATGCTTCACTGGTGGCCAGTGCGATTGCAACAAGGGTAGTTTCTTGATTCTTCACCTAAAACATTTCTCTTTTGAAATCAGAAATTTATTTTTGCTTGTCAAAGCTGGTTCCTTCAGTCTCTTTTGAGTTTTATTCTCAAAAAAAGGTGGAATTAAGCACTAATCATGAAGGCTTTAATTCTTGTTGGTGGATTCGGTACGCGCCTTAGGCCTCTGACACTTAGCGTTCCAAAACCTCTGGTTGATTTTGCAAATAAACCCATGATTTTGCACCAGGTAATTTTCTGTATGATTTTTAAAAGGGAGAGGAATAAATGTTCAAAAAATTTTCCTGCAAAATCACAATTCTTACTTGTTCATATGATTATTCTTTTTATTTGCCAGATAGAAGCATTGAAACCTGTAGGTGTGACGGAGGTCATTCTTGCAATAAATTACAGACCAGAGGTGTGAGCTAGCATAAAGCCTTTTCTTCCTCATAGATATTATGATTGGCAAACTTTTAAATTGTAATCACTGTAATGCGTTCTAACTTAATTAACATTCTTTATTTTTCCACTGTTCTTAGGTCATGCTAAATTTCTTCAAGGAATTTGAAGAAAAACTTGGTGTTAAAATAACATGCTCGCAAGAGATGGAAACAATGGGGACTGCAGGGCCTCTCGCTCTGGCCCGAGACATGCTTGTAGATGGGTCTGGGGAACCTTTCTTTGTGCTGAACAGTGATGTCGTAAGCGAATATCGTTTCGCTGAATTGATAGCTTTTCACAATTCCCATGGTGGTGAGGCCACAATTATGGTAACAAAGGTAAAATCATCAAATTTATGTACTTCTTTATGCTATGAAAGAACATTTTATACATCCAATTTGTCCCATTTTCACTGAGTCCCTACAAAACATTTAAATTTCACTTGACAGGTCGACGAGCCCTCGAAATATGGTGTGGTGGTAATGGAGGAAGAAACCGGAAGGGTCGAGCGTTTTGTTGAAAAACCCAAAATATTTGTGGGAAACAAAATTAATGCAGGAATTTACCTTTTAAACCCCTCTGTACTAGATCGAATTGAACTCAAACCGACTTCAATCGAAAAGGAGATATTCCCCAAGATTGCAAGTGATCAGAGACTGTATGCAATGGTTCTTCCTGGCTTCTGGATGGATATAGGCCAACCAAGAGACTACATCACTGGTCTTAGACTCTACCTAGACTCTCTTAGAAAAAATTCACCATCTAAACTTTCGAAAGGGACACATGTACTGGGTAATGTGTTGGTGCATGAGAGTGCAATCATCGGAGACGGGTGCCTTATCGGGCCAGATGTGGCGGTTGGACCCGGTTGTGTCATCGAACCAGGAGTGAGGCTTTCGAGGTGCAGTATCATGAAGGGTGTAAAAATTAAGAAACACGCTTGTATTTCAAATAGTATTATCGGGTGGCACTCGACTGTCGGTCAGTGGGCCCGCATTGATAATATGACAATTTTAGGGGAAGATGTGCATGTTGGAGATGAGGTTTATACTAATGGAGGTGTGGTTCTGCCTCACAAGGAGATCAAGTCCAACATTTTAAAACCTGAGATTGTTATGTGAGTGTTTCTAGTTCTGAAAATTACCATGGTAAAAACTTTAATTTTCCCCGATACATTCTGAGACGGTAAACTAAGACCTATCGGTAAATATCTCTGTTCCTAAGTTAGTAATAAACATGAAAATGTTTTCTGTACTATTGGATTGGTTCTTTTTGAGTGTGTACTGTAAGATGAAACAATGTTTTTGTTAAGATCTGTGAATAGGGAATTTGGATGTTATACTGGTCTCCTAGTGCTTTACTATTGTTATAAATAAATTTGACATATGTATCCAATTCTATGGTTCGTTGTTTCGACTAAAATAATAATGTTTTTAATCTTCCAAATTAAGCACATAGTAGTAAGATTTGGAAAATAAAAATCTCCTAGTAGATTGTGTTTAATTTCATGGAGGCTGCAAAAAAATTCTAATGAATTATGACGTTTTCTGACTCTGCCAGCGAAAGCATCTTTTGGGAGTGCACTTTCCTCCCAAATGCTACCCAAAATACATAAAGATATTCTTACAAAAAATTTAATTAGTTTTACAGCTTTAGATCCCCCCCCCCCCCAAAAAAAAAAAAACAAAGAAAAGAAAAAAAATACTTAGAGAGAAATGTGATCATTCAGTAAAAATTTTGATTTTATTACTAAAATATTATAAATTTTACGAATTGGTTTGCACAATCGGGCATTGAAAGGTCCAATATTACAAACCTATTCTTAAAATTCTGATTATTTTAGTAACAGTTTCGAAATTTAATAATATGTTTAACTTTTTGGACATTATTTGTTTTTCGAAAAACAAGGTTGTTCAATAAAGAACAATTTTCACCAGATTGGGCCTTGGCCATACGAAACAAAAAATATTCCTTAAATAATCAGAATTTTAAGAATATGTTTGCAATAACAGACTTCGAAAGTCCGATATTATATCGGACTTTCAAAATCTGACATGAGCTTGTATTGAATTTTGAAAGAACGATGCTAGCCCTACATATATCTCACGCATTTTCTTATATTTTTAATTGACTTTTTTATTTTTAATTGGTTTTTTGTTTTTAATTGATTTTTATTCTTTATAAGTATTTCGGTTATATTTTTTAATGCATTTCATTTGTATCTTGATTATTTTATATTTCTTATATGTAGTTTAATTATTTCCTATAGTTGAAAATTGGTTATCTTTTAATAAAAATAATTTTGAAATATAAGATACTCATTTTCTATTTGAAATAGAATTGCATTGTTTTAGATTCATTATTGTCTTATATTTGTTACAAAAAATTATTTATTTATATTTTATTAATTGTATTTCAAAGTTCGATATTGCAAACATATTCTTGAAATTCTGATTATTTCAATAATATTTTCGAAATTAAATGATATTTTTAATTTTTTCTGTACCACAGTCAAATGTTAAAACCTAAGGTTGGGCTTATCAAAGGACAAATGAAAAGGAGGACAGTAAAAAAAAAAAAAAAAAACAGGGAACGGATCACTTTATTCATTTTTCTCTAGAATTGCTTTCTTTCAATTTGTACTGTAAAAAATTTGACATCCTTCTCATTCTTTTTAGACTTTTTTATTCCTTCCCTCTCAAACTCAGAAAAAGAGTTTGATTAGCCGAAAATGATGAATTGTTACTATCATAAAAAGCTGAGGAGGAAGGTTCCACTACCAATATTTTAGTTGTCCCTAAATGCCAACATTTTGCTATTTAGTTAATTTTAAAATTCAAACGTTAAATCCAAACTGTTGATCTTATTTAATTTAATGAGTGATGTGTTTACATATAAGTTTTGTAAATTTTAGAGTTTATTTGGTACTCGATCAAAGGCTAAAACATGAAATTATTAGAACAAATCTATCATAGTTAACAAGGTTCGTTTGTTTTTTTATCTCTTGATTGAGTATTAAATAAACTCCAAAATTAACAAAACTTGTATGAAAACACATCGCTCGTTAAACTAAATAAGTTCAATGGTTTGGATTTAATGTTTGAATTTTAAAATTTGAAAAAATAATTTTATTGCAAAATGTTGACATTTGAGGCAACCAAAATGTTGACATTTGGGGACAACCAAAATGTTGGTAGCGGAACATTAAGTCTATTTAGTTCTGCTATTTTCTTCTAAAAAAATACGACGCAACCATCTCTTTGAGTCATTTATTTATTCTAAAATACGACGCTACATGATGGGTGCAAATTTTGTACACTAGTAAAGTATTATATTATAGAACTAACAAAATTAAAAAGAGTGAACCGTGGAACTCCTGCAATAAATAGTGTTATTAGATATAATTAAATTTATAATACTGTATTTGGGGGAGGCCTAAAAGAATATTCTTTCTCTCAATATTTCACAAATAAATGTCTTGACCATCAGGAGCGTTAATAGTCAACCTCAACAAAATATAGCTTACATCTACAAACGTAATTGAGCAACTTTCATTTTTTTTTCTTTTTAAAGATAGCAAACGTGAGCAAGTTGAATATATTTCATTTTGGTACATTCCTTTTCATGTCGAATGTCATTGGAACATATCTTCGCCTGTTGTTTTTATAGAAGTCAATGCTTTCCTGGAAGAATATATTGTATGGTTACTGTCTTACTGATCGTGATTGCACTAATCAGGAAATAAAATAACGACAAATGTAGTCCTTTTATAGAGTAGGGCATCAATGTTATAAATTTTAATTTACTTTTTTCAATTTCTTCGATGCATTCTGCTGGTCTTATTATATTGCTCATCATCATCTTTATTATAACTTCCATAGAAAAAGTACTACTATATATTTTGTATCCTTCACATATACAATAGTGCCTCAACCTGACTGTTATAGCATTACTTTTTCTTTAAAAAAATATATATATCTTATGCCTCTGCTATTCAAATACTTTTTTTCATATAAATTCTAAAAGAACAGCAATGGAAGGAGAAAAATTAATATAACTGAATTTTGATTACCGCATATGTTATATGTATTTACAATCATGACAGCTAAGAAGATCCTTGTAAATAATAAAAAATTAATTTCTTGTTTCCAACTAGTTAAAATTAGAACTTAAAAATTTTTCAGTGCAATCAAATATTTGTGATGCCGCACCTGATGCATACTTAAAAATATACAAAATCTATTAATAGTATATTCACGCAAAAATGAGGTTTCAATTGTAAAATGTAATATTAATTTAATATTAATTTCGATCCAAAATTTTAAAAATGTTTTTGTAATAGGTAAATTAAAAAGAGTGTTTGCAAATACATTTACTCAACGTCAAGATTAATTTATTTAATCGATAAGAATTTACAGAAGTGTTCCAAAACAAATAAGAAAAATCCTAATGACGTGGGATAAATCAAATCGAAGTTAACATAATTCCTACCATTTTTTTTTTAATTCTTTCTAGGTTTGGGAGCATGAAAAGAATATATTTTTGAACAAATAAAGTAATAAACAAAAGTGCTTTACAAAAACAATAAAATATCCTTGCTTAGAAAACCGTCAGTACAAAACCAAATAACCCAAAAATCTTCCCCTGATTTCGCCCATAGTTCTGATTATTACATTCTCAATTATTTTATTATTGGTATTGTTATTAATTACCTTTATTATATCTTGGGGAATTCAACAGACTGGACGGTTCATTGTCTCCGCTAGTGTTTACCACTTACCCGGCGGGTCAGACCCGACCCGGAATAAACCCGGCTCTTTTTCCGGACCGATCCGGACCGTGCATGAACCGTGATGGACCGAGGGGGTGGTCCGGGTCGGATTTATCACGGGTTTAGGCCGCCATTCTAGTATAGATCCGCCCTAAACCCGTCCCGTCTTAACCCGTGGACCGGCCTGGACCAGACCTTAAACCCGTGAAAAAACTCCCTAAACCCAATTTTTCCACCCCATTTTCACCCTCCCTGCCACACGCCAACACGTGCCACGCCCACGCGACACGCGTCACCTCCTGATTCGCCCTCCCACGCGAAAAGTCCCGTGACTCCCGTCCCCCCCCCTCTTTTTCCCCCATGGTGCACCCAATGGACAGGGGACACGTGTCCCACAACAGCTATTTTTGTGGCGCCACCCAATCCTCAAGCGAAACGTATCCCTGGTGGCCCCTGCTCTGTGTTTTTTTTGAACTTTCTGCTCTCTCTGCGTTCTCTGCTGCATGCTTGTACAAAATTACAAATCAAGTTTTTTTTAGATACACCGGTAGCGACTACCAGGTTAATACAAATCAAGTTTTTAAAATAAAACTTTTTATTATTATTTTAAAGCACTAATGTCTAATAATATATTTTTAACTAATTCAATTAATTATTTATTCTATATATATTATTAGACATAATATATTTTAACTAATTTTTATAACTTATATTTTAAATTTTTTTGTCAGGTAAACCATCAACAATAAAAAATTACAAATCAAATTTAAAATAAAATAAATTCAAAATATACTACAAAATTATACATCAACAATAAAAAATTACAAATCAAATTTAAAATAAAATAAATTCAAAATATACTACAAAATTATACTTAATTATTCGATCTATAAATATAATATATTTTAACGAATTTTCATAAATTTATTTTACAAATTTTTGATATGAAAACAATGAAAATAAATAAATAAAAAAATCTGGAAAAAAACCGTTCTTGGACCGACCTTGGACCGGACCGGCCCGTCTTAACCCGCCCGGTTCATCTAGGGTCGGGTCTATCAAGGGTTTGGGCCAAAGTTTGAGAGATGGACCGTGATAACCCGGACCGAGATAACCCGTGAACCCGTGCTAGACCGGTCCGGGATAACCCGTGGACCGTGGGGTTTGGACCGGACCGTTTTCAAAACACTAGTCTCCGCGAATCCGCCTCTCCTTGACCTGACTCTTAGAAGTCCAAACTCGGTTCTTCTGCACCATGTCACCGACAAGTGGGCCAATGTACCTGAGAATCCCCTCCTGGACCATCACGTTTCTTCTAGATCTACTCCCTACTTGTCGGAAAGAAAAGGCAAGAGCCTCCTAAGCGGGTCCCGCGAAAGGTTTGTTGCTCTTTTCCCGTGCCGAAACAGGCGGTTCGCAACGATTGGTCCACTTGTCCCTACTCCCACTGACAGTGGGGTTCCGTATCGTTAAAGTGGGTCCCATTTCGTCAACCCAGCAATGCATAGCATTTCTTTTCCGATATTCTTCATTTCCTTTCCTTTCTTCAACCCCTTCTCTCTCTTTCTCCCTCTTAAATTCTTCGTTCCTTCATTCCTTCTTCTCCAAGCCTCATTTCCGTATAAACCCTCTTTCTCTCCTTCTCTCTCTCCGAAGATTTTGAGTTAAAGTTCGATCCGTGAAGATGCAGAGTGGTCACATGCTTATCGAGGAGCCCGTGCGGCTTGCGTCCGTACTCGCACCGACCAAAGATGTACGATCTCTCTTGAACCTTTTTCATTTTTGATGTTTTAGTAATGATATTCTCGATTTACGTAGATGCGTTTGTATTGTGCAATACAATGATTCGTTTGATCTGTGGTTAATGTACTGGAGCTTGAACTGATTTCGATTCAATTTTGACGGGAATACAACTACTTCTTAATTTTGACATGTTATGAGAAGTTCATCCATATAAGGTTCTGCTTGTTAACTCATTTGTTCGATCGGAACTAACTTAAAAGCATCAGGATAAACAGCTAGGAAGTACTAATTTCAAGGGTTATGACTAAAACAGTTTTCAACAACATTTAAGTACAGATCTATAAATATGTTCTAACAACAATAGTTATCCTTATCCATCATTTTACAAAGGAATGTTTGTTTTTAACGACTGTTCTTCTTAATTTTCTTTCTACAATCTTCTAACCAATGTTCTTTCTATTAATGAACTTCAGAAATTTTTCCCTTCACTGACAAAAATCGTTGCGACTCTTGGGCCAAAATCACGCTCAGTTGAAACACTTGAGAAATGTCTAAAAACTGGAATGTCAGGTTTGGTCATAGTTCCTCTGTTATTTTTTTTTTTTTACATGTTCTCTTTTGCACAAAATAAGCTTATTCAATACCAAACCAAACACCCAACAACAATTTCAAATAAGCTATTGAATGGCTTATTCTTATTTCTCCTTTTTGGAGAATTGGGCGAATAAAAAAACCCAATTAGAAAAGTGAAATTAGAGGAGAGAAAAACCCACCCACCTTTATTTTCAATAGTCTATTCATACTCCCACCCAAACACACTTAAAAAGTATTCAACATACGAAATTGATGATCTAATATTATTTTTCTTTTGTTTTGGCAGTTGCAAGGTTTGACTTTTCGTCTTTTGATGCTGCATACCATCAGGAGACCCTTGACAATTTGAAGAAAGCCATTGAAAATGTCCAGGAACTCTGTGCTGTAAGTTAATTAGAACTTTCTTAAAAATACATCATTGCTAATAACAGTTTAAAACCAAAAATTAACTCTCAACAAGTCTCATGGTTTTACTTATAACTTTCATTTTGAAATATCTCTTTTGAAGAGAAGATTTACTGCCCATGAAATCATTCAACTTGGTCCAGGGAAAATTTCAGAACTGCACCTTTACAACAACAACAACTAAGTCTTTTGTCCCAAACAAGTTGGGGTAGGCTAGAAAAGAAACCCAACAAGAAAAAACATCCAAGAACAAAATAATACAATAAAATAAATACTAATAGTAGTAATATCAATAATAGCAATACTAATATCAGAACTGCACCTTTGTCTTTGAAAAAAGTTGTTGCAATGTAGACAACCAGATTTGACTGAAATCTCAGAGACATTTCATCCTGCAAAAAACTTTTTTTTTCTGTGAAAAAGGTTTATAAACAGCCAATCAGCCATGGAAAAGATTCCATTTATTCCTGAAACTAATGAATAAGTCTGCTTCAGGTTATGCTTGACACAGTGGGCCCTGAGCTTCAGGTCAAGAATGCGACTGGAAAGCCCATAGTATTGGAGGCTGGAAATCATGTGACAATTACACCTGATTGCTCTAAAGCTGCTTCATCTGAAATATTTCCTCTTAACTTCAATGGTCTTGCCAAGGTCGAAATCAAGCACTCCAGACATACACCGTCTTTATCTGCACATTAATGAACTTAAAACCGAAAAAAATATTTATTTCTGTTCTTATTTGTGTATGAACAGGCTGTCAAGGCAGGTGATACTATTTTCATGGGGCAATACCTTTTCACTGGAAGTGAAACTACATCTGTGTGGCTTGAGGTGTCAATATTAAGTTTTATTTCATTTTGTTGTACTATCTATGGAATTTTGTGAAAGATTTTATCTCATTTTATTATGTCTTTTAACTGCTTCTATTTATTTTTTAAATTATAGGTTAAGGAGACTTCAGGCGAAGATGTGGTATGTGAGATAAAAAACGCAGCCACATTAGCTGGTCCAATTTTTACTCTACATGCAGCGCAAGTGCGAATTGACCTTCCTACCCTCAGTGAAACTGATAAGCAGGTAACAACTGAAGACAGCACTCTAGGGACACTGATTCATAAATAGGGAAACATTTGCAAATGGCTTAATAGTATCAAAGTATAAGTATTGTGGTACTAGGATGGCTCCCAATGGCCATGGATTTGGACCCTTTTCGGCCGAAAAAACAGGAAAAAAAATTATGTGGGAGTTGGGCTCCAGTTTGATGCAGGACTCAAGTACAAAGTGTGTAGGAGAAAAAACATTGTTTCCATCCCCGTTAATTTCTGAATTTCCCACAATACACCACATTGATTGATGCCCTTCTCTCCGCTTCAAGAAAAGAAAAGGTGTCCAAGGGCTACATTCAGATGAAATTAGGATAAGAGGGATGTTACTTTAAGATTAGTAAAGAGAAAGAAATGTTGATGCTTACGGAAGTCCTGAATGGTCTAAATTAGTCCAATTTAGAAAAGTCACTTCATGTTAATTTTGTTTTCTATTATTTCTTCCTCAATAGATCATATCAACTTGGGGAGTGCATAACAAGGTCGACATAATCTCTCTTTCATTTACCCGCCATGCTGAGGATGTAAGGGAGGTGAGTTCATTTGTAGAATTCTAGCATTTTGTATGTTACTTTATTTTACGTTCTTAGCTGAAGCTGATGCTTGTTTATTTAGTTTTATCTATTTTGTTTTTCAGCTTAGAGCCTTCTTGAAATCACACAACCTGGGAGACACTCAGATCTTTGCTAAAGTCGAAGACTTTGAGGTTCAAAAACTTCCAACTCCTATAAACAAAAAACCCCTTTTAGGAAGGATGTGATAATTTCATGCTGTAAATACTATGGTTTTCTAGGGTTTGGAGCATTTTGATGAAATTCTTCAAGAGGCTGATGGCATCATTCTTTCACGAGGAGATCTAGGGATCGACCTTCCTCCTCAAGATGTATTGTTAAAATTACATAGATTCCCTGCACCGTATACTAATAAAGTATTTCTATTCCTTTGTGTAAAACTCATAACCTAGTTCTCCTTATTATAATTTCTCAGGTCTTTTTATTTCAAAAATCAGCAATGAGGAGGTGCAACATTGCAGGCAAACCAGCTATTATAACTCGAGTGGTGGACAGTATGGTGAACAACCTACGGCCCACCCGTGCTGAAGCTACTGATGTAGCTAATGCAGTCCTTGATGGTAGTTAACACCCTATTATAGATTTTGCCATGAATTGTACCATTTAGGCATTCATCATCTCCTATATTTTCTGTTTTCTAAGTTTTAGATGGAATACACTGATAATAAGAAGGAAGTAAATTACTGCTTATACTTAAAATTGAGAATTAACCAAGTTTTGTAAATTAAAATCAGATGGACTGGATCAATGACCACTTAACCTAACAGCAGACCTAGCAAACTTCAAGTGACATGATTACATAAATCAGACTATTATGGCTTTAGAATTTCTTCCTTGTAGACTATAATTTCAATGTTGAAACTTGTTGTAATATTGCTTCTAAAAGACAGGCTATGAATATTTACAGGTACGGATGGTATCTTGCTTGGGGCAGAGACACTCAGGGGCCCCTATGCTGTTGATGCAATAAAGACTGTTAGCAGGATTTGTGGTGAAGTATGTGTTTTTTCCTTTATTTATTATATCTATTAATTAATTAATTAATTAATTAATTATTAATTGTGGTTCATTTCATATCGAACCATCTGAATTCTTTTGAAAAAAAAAACTAAAGTTTCTGGTGGAACTTTAAATAAAATTCATAATATCCTATCAATTGTTTTTTTTTTATTTTGTTCTTTTATTTGTAGGCTGAGACGGTATACAACCAGCCACAGGAGTTTAAGAGAATTGTTAGAAGTGTCCCTGACCCAATGGAGAATTTGGAGTCAGTTGCATCTACTGCGGTACTTAACATATTTTTTATTTACTCATCATGTGATACAAATTTACCCTCTACTGCTATTTATAGTTTTTATTTATATAAAATAAAAGTACTAAATTAATCAATAATACCAGCAGTCCATGTTTTCTTCATGTTTGCAGTATCATATTACCTTACATACTACAAGTTAGATGTTGAATTTTGGTCTTATTTACCTTTGTACTTTCTGTAGAATCTTCAAACCTGATCTTTGTTTCCTTCATTTTTGTAATTGATCTAGGTTCGTGCCGCCATCAAAGTAAAGGCTGCTGCCATAATTACTTACTCCACTTCAGGCCGGGCTGCTAGGTACATGAAAACATTATAAGTTGTATTTTCTTCTTCATAATTGTACTGGTTGGTATCTTCTGATGATATAGAGAAGACTGTTCTCACTGGGTTTTACTTGAGCTTATTTGCTGAGATCCTGCTAATTTATTCTTCTAAAGAATAAAGAATTTTTGTTTATTTGCGTCTTTATAATCTATATCTATATATACACAGGTTGATTGCAAAGTACAGACCAACAATGCCTGTGCTAGCAGTTATTTTTCCCCGTGATGAAAGTGAATCATCAACTTGGACCACAAATGGAATTGCAAAGGTACTAATTTTCCTTAGTTACAATAAATGCCTTGCTAAAATGTGATTTTACTTTTCTCACAAAAGTAAAAGAGAATTATAATCAGTATATTCTGTTTGTATCTCATGTAGGCTAGGCAGTGTCTTTCTTTGAGGGCCGTCTATCCTGTGCCAACAAATCCCAATGATGTGAGCTATTTACATTGAGAACTTATATATGAGCTGTCTTCTTCATTGATCTATGCCACAATTCTGTTTAATTTTTTTTTTTCCTTTCTGACAGGTTGGGGCAACTTCTGAGGCATCCTTAAAGCTTGCATTAGACTATGGGAAAAAAATCGAGATCTTAAAGGATCATGACAGAGTTGTTGTTTTCCAAAAGATTGGTGATTCGTCTGTCGTGGAAATCGTGAATATTGGAGATGTCGTCTAAATGTTTACTATTCTTCACGATCTATGGCACCCTTTTTGCAGATTTGAGTGCCTGGTTAATTAATTTTGGATTCACATTTTTTGGGTTTGATTTTGAGAGAAAGAAATGTGTTTTCCTTGGGATTTTTGTTTGCTTTTAATAACAATGTCGGCATTGATAGATGAAAGAAGCACACTATGTACGGAATTTCTAATTTTATAGTTATAAAAAGAGTACGAGGTTTTGCTTATATATTACTCGTGTTGTGTGATGTCTTGTAATTTAAATATTGAATTTTACTATGTTTGAGCATCATCTCCATATGGATTGTCGAGCACTTGAGATATTAAACTTGATATAAATTTATGGTTATTTTTTTCTAAAGTATCAAATAAGAACACAAGTTATGCTGTTATTCCAAAGTTACAAAAAAAAAAAAAAAAAAATTGGGATTCAATTTTGACTTTCTGATCAAACAAGAGAACAGAAAGTACTTCGAATTTTATAAGAGGTACTCCTATTATAAAAATTCTCCTGCTAGCTTCAAGATATACTCTCTGTTCAAAATCTATTTCTGCATTCTGTGGACTTCCCAGCTAAATAAGTTGACTACAAGGTAACTTCTCCTTTGTTCATCGTATCTCCTAAGCGAATCAAACATAGACCCACAAACAATAACATATCAAATATGAGGATGATGTAGCTCTGATTGCGGAGCTTCATATTATGTAACACCAATTATTTGGAAACATTACTTATCAAATATCAGTATAAATAATAATAATACACTAACTTATCACTAAATTCACAACCTACCTAATAAGGCTCTTTGAAGACAACCACGTAGATGAGACAAAAAATACAGAAGATTATAATCCCAATATCAATGGTCAGAGCCGTCATCGCCTGATCACTGAGCTTCATATTTCTCCCACCTAGACGATCAACCATATCAGGGACAGGCTCGTAAGTTCTAATATCTTGCTCATAAGGATCTTCCAATCTTGCCTTCATCTGCAGTAATCGCCTGCTTTCCGCCTCTTGTGCTAAAGTCCAGTCATAAAATCGTCGGCTTTCTTCCTTGCTTAGTATGTTATATGCCTCCCTCAATCTAATGAATTTCTCGGATGCTGCTTTGAGAGGTAGTGTGGTTGTGTCGGGGTGGTATTCTTTTGATAGGCGACGGTATGCTGCTTTGATATCTTCCATGTCAGCTTCAACAGGTACTCCTAAGAATCTATTTGTAAAGAATGCAGGGAAAAGAGTCACTATAAATGCTCTCTGTGCCTGATAAAATGCAAAGTTCTGACTTCTGAGGATCAATTAGCTTTCAAATTACATCAAATGTTATATTGTAGCCTAACAAAACTTCTAAAAATAATTTTTCCCTTTTTTTTACTTTAATAATAATTTAATCAGTTTGTCCCGATTGTTAATATAGTTCTAATTTCTAAATCAAATAATCAATGCATAACATATCCTCTGTATAAAAATCTCACTCTATACATCGCCCAAATTTGCCTAGTTTTCCAACTCATTTCTTGACATTCACCAATTTTCAACTTTTCAAATTTTAATCATCCATATCCCCTTGCAATTTTCCTTAACATTACCCATTTTTTTTTTTTCCCAATTGAGTGCGCACTTCTACAGAACTCCTGCAATAGTCGTCACACACACACACACACACTGGCACACATAACTAAAAAGTTGAAGAACCGGTCTTGGTGGAGAAATTAAAAATAAAAACAGAAGCAAAAGAGAACTTAACTGGTAATGAGATTCTGAGACTTGACTGAGGAGGTCAGCGAATTTACTACCCAAAAATTCCTCTTTATTCTCACTTTTACCTCCATTATCATCTTCTCCCTCAGTTTCTTTCTTGGTTTTACCTCCAATCCAGCCTTCGTCCATGTTGGTCCAGTGAATCCTCGTATCCACTCTTCGTTTCCTCTTCTCTGTGGTCGCCGTTGGCTCATCCGACGGCTCAGATGCTGCCAAGACTCTCGCTCGGCTCTTCTTGATGGATAGAATTCGTGATTTTCTGTTTGTGTGGAGGAGCGGAGAGAGGAACGAGGAAGAGGCCGTTGAAACCATGCCGTGTGAAGGGACTTTGGAGCCTTTATTTCTTCTTCTTCTTCTTCTTCTTCTTTTGATAGAAAAATTACGTGCACTGTTTTTTTAACTGGAGGAAGAAAAATGTGGTTGGGACTTGGGAGGGGGCCTTGTGGGGCCCTTGAATTACCAGACTGGGTTACAAGATTAGGAACATTTTCTGATAATAACGAAACCTCTTTTTAATTCTTTTTTTTTCCCACCACATGTTTTCCTTTGATTATTCTTCTTTTTGTAAGAGGGAGGAATGAATAAAAACAAAAAAAAAAATGGAGATGCGGGGGATCGAACCCCGTGCCTCTCGCATGCAAAGCGAGCGCTCTACCATTTGAGCTACATCCCCGTTGTTGACAATTACGAAGTGCAAATATTTAGACATAAATACCAATTTCGACCCCTCCTCAGGGCCTCCTGCTGCTTCAAGTCGATGGCAGAAATTATTTGTAGCAAGAGTGGGGGAGTTGGAACTATATTTTCCGGAAAAGTTTTGTTCGACATCAAGACGATTTTCTTTCATTTTAAAATTTTTTTACTACTGTTATTTCGTAATTTTACGATGATACCTAGAACCAAATAAAACGGCAGTTGCTGAAGCATCGACTCTCACTTCGCTGGTCTAATGAGGTCGCAGTTCAGCATCCTTGCATAATCAGCAACTCCTGTCATGCAAGTAATGCCAATGTGTTTTTTCTCTCCTGCTTTTATTTTTTTATGTTCGCATTTTCACAACTGGTGTGAATATCTTTTAGCTGAAGCTTTAAAACCCTATTTAGGCTTTGACAACCTAACAGTTTTTAAAATGTTGAAAATTGCAGGGCAAACTAAAAGTATCGCAGAATTTAAGCATTTGAAATACTTCAATAAACTTACATACTGATTTTCAATTTTACTGACGTATTAGAATGTTACAACCAACGCCTAACAGGTATTATGTCTTTTTCTAAACTATAAACAAAAGTAAGAAAGAAAGAACCTTGCAACTTGCAAGCAAAATTCTACGATTAAAATGTTTTTTTTTTCCCAATAAAACCTTTTGATGCACATTGCACATTAAAAGATAGTTTGGATTTTATGTAAAGTTCCACTAAGTAAATAGGAATTTACAAAATCTGTTTAATATTAGTTTCACGCTATACATGCTTAACTAATGTATACAAAAATTGCCTATGTAACTATGTTATATATTAACAATGAGAGTTATCGCCGATCAGATAGTACAGACTCACTCCATGAAAGCATAAAATCTCGAGTAACTGAAGGTAGGTCTGCATTGGCATGAAATTAATTTATCAGATAAAAATGAAAGTAATGTCTTCAATTTTAAAGAATGAGAAATGAATACAAAAAATATATAAAGGCATTTAATTTACCTTGCAGGACCTCCAAAGCAACTGATGGTATGTCTATTTGATCTTCAACCAATCTATATACATCTAGTAGCTGAAAGTTCAATAATAAGTCAATTAGCAACTTAATTAATCATATTGTAATGTAAAATGACAACCCCCATCCCCACCCACAAAAAAAAAAGGAAAATAAAAGAACAACCAAAAGGATAGGTATATATAAAATAAAATGGACAAACGTCAATCATTTATTGATTCTTAGTTGTTACCCACCTCTTGGATATGAAGCTGGGAATCTTCTGTTAAGGCCATGATAAGTTGTCTCCTGATGCCTGCATCGATCAAAAACATGCGAGCCCCATCCTTTATTGTTTCTGTCAGATCTAGTTTCTTCTCAAATTGACGACTTCTATCAGCTTGCCTGCTTTGACATTGGATCGATTAGAAGCATGAAAAGGTGCATTTATTAGCCCTCTTAGCCCAACCATCTATGAGACGCTGATCTCATAAGGTAGCAGGCAGTACCAGCAAGTACCTATAGAATCTTCTTGAGGATCAAGTACTATAACTGAACTAATGCTTAGCAGGACTAATGTGCATCTTATGGTAAGAAACAACAAAAGTACCAATATAATAATAACAATTCAATATTAACTAGAATGAAGGACGTTATCCAAAACAAGATTGAAGATTTTGATACACGGGTGTCCAAGGGATGATGGTACTAGGTTTGACTGAGTCTAATGATGATTAGGTATTTCATGTCTCATCCTTCCAATTCAAGTATGCATGGAGTTGACGTTTTACGTTCAGATTTGGATCTCTAATCAGACCTAGTTTATGTTATCATGAACATTTGGTTAGGCGCACATTCAGGCCCTTTCATGGGAATTTTGTCAAAGTTAACAAAGTTGCAGAAAGTTAACTTTTAGGGTTACATGTGATAAATTGTCGGTTCAAGCATGTTCGAAATTTGCGGTGACGATGGTTCTGAATTTTGGTCAGATGGGAGCTAAATTACGGTTTTCATTTGTTATTAGTTATAGGTCTGACATTGTAATTGATTACTAGGATTGCAAGTTAAATTTCGGTCAGGTACAGGTCATTGGCTTTTCAAAAAAGTTTTGGTTGAATCAGACAAAATTACTTATACAAAATTACTTTTTCGATCAAGTCAGCAGATTACTACGTTTTGATTCTGTATTGCACATAATTTTGGAGCAATAAGTAGTTTAAAATATATTAACAGAAGTTAGAAAAATGGCTTACGTGCTTTTCACTTGCAATGCAGGATTTTGACTCATCTTAGTCACATTTTCCTTCGCGAGAACAATAAGGTTCTCAAGCCGCTTCCACTGGAAGACTCCATCTTTAAAGAGCACCTACTCAACAAGTCAAACTGTTAGCTATGTTGGTATAGATAAAATCAGAACCATCTTGTGTGTTTTCACTTTTTACTGTTGGTACACATAAAATCAGAACCACTTAACCCACCCCATCAGCTTTGTGCATCTGGTATGTGAATAGCTATATGTTCCATAGCATCTCAACAAAAGTACACACCTGAATTAGGCGTTCACGCAGGGCAGGATTGGGGTCTGTAAGAAGCCGCTTTGCTACATAAGGATAAGCAACCTAAAAGAAGAACACAAACAGATATTGTTAAAAACTCAGAAAACATAGCATATTTACATCTAACAGAAATTGATGTCGAGAGGAGCTACAGCTAGCAGTTTCCAAATCATGTCCTACCTCAAGAAACTTGAAGTCTGGCTCAAGCGTAAAGCAAATTCCTTCTTGAGTCAACAAAGATCGAATGACAAGGGAGAACCTTTCGGGGATGCGAATTGGGTAGTTGTACACAAGCTGGTTGAACTTCCCTGTCATATGATTTAAGTAAGGCATATTGCAGCGTTGAAAGGATAAGAAAGGTCAGAAATGAAAATTCTTTTCATAGGCTTCAATTGGCATCAGACACCACCTAAGCTTTGAAACTAAATGTCTTCCAATGCATTGTCCCATACTCTCTAAAAACTGCTAACCATAAAAAAAGGAAGATGATGTGCGCGCTAATTGGGCATAATTTTCTTCTAGTAAGCTGCAACTAAGATTCAAATTTGGAATGAAAACCCCTAAACTATGCAAATTTTAAACGCGACGTAGCTGCAATTGTGCAAGTAGTATAAAATCATACCATCAAATAAAAGATACAAATAAAAAGTTTTAAAACAGGTGCACTCAAAGAAATACCAAAAATCAGTACTACATCAATAAATCAACAAGGCTCACCAGTGACACTGCGGAAATTGAAGTCAGACAACCCTTTTCCAACTGAATTCTGCCAAATGGCTTCTAAAGCAGGAATTATGGGAGCAACGTCAGTGCCGCTTGCGAGAAAACCAAGCCTGGTGAAGTCATTTGCCATCTCAGCATAATCTTCATTTACAGCATGCACCACAGCATCAATCAGAATCTGCTTATTTTGCTGAAATTCCAAAAGAAGAAAATAGCAAAAGAAGCAACCACACATTAGAAAAAAAAGATACAAGTTTTCAGAAATCAGAATGATGAACGTAACAAAAATATATTCAAATTTTATAAAAAACAATAACTTCAAATTAAGGGGGGCAAAAGACACAACAAAGTTGTCCTGGTAGAGTGTTAGCTCAAACAAGTCGAATAGAATCCCGATTTCACAGAAGTTATTAAGGGGATTCAATAACTTCATGTGCATTGAACTTGAGATTGAAATTGTGCAGAATGGAACATAAGATTTTTCTTATTTCCCAATAAAAGGGATAGATTCAAGGGTTAATTATCAGATATCATCGATAATGTTCCGTCAGGAATATAATTTATTATGTTATGCAGATATGTCACAAACAGAGCAACAAATGCAAAGCTTCAAAACAAAGTACCTGGCTTAGAACAGCTACATTTCCAAAGTCAACATAAGCAATACGGCCATCACGCATGGCAAAAATATTTCCAGGATGTGGGTCCCCATGAAATAATCCAAATTCAAGAAGCTGTCGCAAGGCAGCACTTACACCAACCGTCAAGAAACCATTTACATCAATTCCGGCATCCTTTACGGCCTACCTAAGAAATTTATGAATCAAAATCTATGCAAAAATATATATATATATTTAGTCTGAAGGCATGTCTAGTTTTGAGTTTTAAAGTTAAATAAGGACACATAAAACTATAAGGCTTTGAAATATTACTCATCTATGATTTTATACAAATATACTACTGTGGAGAGCTTGATATTAAAATTGCTAACCTGGGGGTCAGTGCACCTGATTCCATCAATCCACTCCATAACAAGAACCCGTGAACCTGACAAGTTCTTATAAACTCTTGGGATTTTCACAGTTGGGTCACCCTTGAAATTTTCCAAGAAGTCCTCGATATTTCGAGCTTCCTAAAATTTTTTTGCCATCAAGTGAGAATTTAATTTTTATAGTATCAAATACTTATGCCTGATACTATACTATAGCTGCCATAGGCAAATGAATTTAAATGGCTATTTAGCCTTTATAATTTAAGTTTAAAAGATTTCAAGATAACTCCCAATGTTTTAAAGTTCATAATGTAATCTAAACCAGATGTTTAGTAGGTGAGAACATTTTAAACAATATGGCTATTTATGAAAACGTATTGCAAATGTAAATTTTTAAGTAAAATACGAATAATGCATTTCCACAAAGTTCAAATACGTCTATTTGTTTCTCCAGAAATTCCAAACCTAAATAAAAGGACAGGATGAGAAAGCTTACAAGAGTGTAATCTAACTCTTCCAAGAGCTTCTCACCAAATTCATCGACGATAAGTTCAGCATTGCATCCCAATTTTTGTAAGCTGATTCCATTCAGAAATGAAGCTAAGGTACGAAAAAGGAATAGATCTCGGTATATTATAGGCTCTATTCCAGGTCTTAGTACCTGCACAAACCAGAATTGCAAGGGCGAATGAAAATGACAAAATAAATGTCAAAAGGCATTCTACATATATCTCCCTCCAAAGAACTAACAAATCAAATTTTCCTGTCAAAAGGAAGCACAAGAACCCCAAACGCGAAAGTTCTTCGCTGAGGTCTTGACAATAGTCGAGAAATTGAAAAAAATAATTTTATCTTTAAAAAATTGATTTTAGGATTGTTCATGATTGTTCATGTTATAAGCACTTGAAACTTGATTATCTCATTGTTTAGTCCACTTGATTCCATGAAAATTTGATTCATGATCACACAATTAGACAACTAAAAGTTGAGCAATTCAAATCTAAAAGCAGAAAGAAATTAACCAGAAACTAGTTCATAGGCATACGAACCTTTATGGCAACATCCTCTCCAGTATCTCTCAAGGTGGCACGGTACACCTGGCCCAGACTAGCAGCAGCTATTGTTTGTGATGAAATTCTACTAAATACATTCTCCAGCGGTTGTCCAAGCTCCTCTTCTATTATTGCAAATGCCACCTAGAAAACAAAGTATGTCAATTAAAAAGATGCATATAAACTTTTTGCAATCATCTTTTAGAAGGTAGATCTTTTCTTAATTAATTATCAGTTTACCAGTATGCACCTTATTGGGAAAAGGAGGAACATCATCCTGGAGAATACATAGTTCATTCATGTAGTCTTCTCTGATTATATCAGGTCTATTCGCTAAAACCTAAAAAACACAACAAAAGTATATTTTTTTCTTTAAACAAAAAGAAATATGAATATGCCCTTACCAATCTTGGCAAGATATTTTCAGCTACTTCATAATCCATTACCATACTTAACCATTTACTTCAGATGATGTTCAATAGGAGAAGGCTTAAGGTTCGCACTTAAGAAATCAGGGGGAGGGAGTGGAAAGGCGATATTTCTCTCATTATATGTATGACCTCTGAGCACTGTATAGATAAATCGTGTCTTTCTCATTTTGCAAGCATATGAATGACAGAAGTGCCTTCTAAATGTGCAGGTCAAATAATGAGGTTTGCCAACTATCACCTATTATCTTGGCTTTGGCCAAGGATCTTCCGTGGCACTCACTATCTAAATCCTTAACTAATATGCAGTCAATTCCATACTGCAATCACAATCCCTAAAATAACTTACTTCAAGCTGGAGAGCCAAAAATTCATCTGGAATGAATACATAGTTAACACTTACATGTTTGGACCGCACTTATTAATATGTGGTTGACACTTTAAAAATTAAGGGTAGATAGTTGTTACTATATGCTGGTTTAAAAAGATCATAAACAACATATGGGTTGATACTTCAATGTTAAGGGTTGACAATTGACACTTAAAAAGTTCAGGGTTGATAACTAAAAAGGTAAGATTAACGCTTCCTTGTTTTATTCTCTCCACTTTTTCCCTTAATCTAGTCCTAGATAGAAAGTACTAATTACTAACCTGACCAGCCTTTATAAAGGAGGGTCCCAGATCACACAAAAGATTTCGGAGCTGGCGAGCTCGATAAGGCACCACCTCTTTATCTCTTCCAACCAAGCAATCATACATAAGAGCTGACCAATACAGGCCTAAATTCCAAATTATTTCGTACCCTCGACCCAGAAGGCCCATTATTGACCCTCTTGATTCCAGCACTTTGTTCCTCACCTAATCATATATTCAAACAAACAAGCAATTGTGAGTACTGTCCACTCCATCCAATAAGTGTCATTACCATAAGTAGCATTCAATTGCACCATGCTTTAAAAAACAAATTTTAGCTGTTTTAAATTTGAAATTTTATATGCTCTCAATTGGTACTTTGCAAGATATAGAACAAAGTGAATAACTAAACAAGAAATGTATTCCCCAACAATACAAGAGGTCTACCACAAGATGTAGAATTTCCACAAAAGAATTAGAAATTACCATCTCAGGAGTATACTTCCGAAAAGGGATACAAACCCCACGTTCAATATCAAGCTGCTCCAATGCGCTGTTAGAAGCCTCCTTTGATATGCTTTTGCTTTTCTTTTCCAGTGGGATCAACTTTTTTGGGGTAACAGAAACAGCTCCAGCTCCAGAAGCCGCATTCACAACTTGAAATAATCTCAACCCTTTATTTCTAGATACAAGTAACGATTGGTGATCCCTTTTAAGCAAAAAAAGGCGTGACGAATCTGAAGTGGTCGGTAGAAAGGTCGTGTAGAGCTCCATATTTCTCTTTGCAATACAGAGCTCCTGCTGTATAATGTGTAGCATCAATGTAATAGTCACTTGAAAAATACAGAGAAAAGATTAAAAAAGATATAAATTACAGTATCATGCCAGAGAAAAATAGAAGTAGCAGCAGAATACGCAAAACAATTTAAAAATTAAATGCATACTTCTGCACCTCGAACTCCAAATTCCAAGGAAACAACTAAAGGTACCATCAGATATTCATTTTGGAGTAAACAAACTTTTTGAAGGGAAGTATGTTTTTGACCCTTGAATTGTTTTAGTCCAAATCATTCCCTTATTTTTTTTCAATTGAGTCCCTCGACTATATAGATTGGTTCAATTAGGTCTTCAGTTGGCTTTTCGGCTTTTCCATTAGCTTTGAGGTAAAATATACTGACATGTCATGTACAGAATTTCTAGCCCCTCAAATTAGGGCTGAATCAAGAGCAATAGTTCTGGGGCTAAAAACAAAAATTCTCAATTTTTTGTAATTATTTTCAACTGGATGTACCATGTACACTATTTTATTTAATAATGAATAGTAAATATGTTTAATAACAGTGCAAGCAGTTTTTTAATTTTCTTCAAGGCAAGAATATGCCAGCATAGACATAGACCTAACTTTATTTATTCAGTTAGTCTAAATAAACTTGTAAGCACAGAAGTCACTGGTATTGCTAAACAACTATATATAACAAAAGAAACAGGCGGAAGCATTTGATAATCAGAAATATATAGTCAGCAAAATTTAGAAGATGGAATCTAAGACATTGACCGAAGTACCAAACCCACCACCACCGCCCAAAATCAATACGAGAAGTTTCTTATAATTCCTTGCCAGTTGCAAATAATCACCGAGAGCTTGAATTAAACTCTAAACTACGCCACGAATCTCAAATCGGTGGTAATGGCTTTTATGTAAGAATTTCTCAGCTTTTGAATTAAGAAAAACATACTTACCGAATTCACAGTATCTCAAATTCGAAATTCAAAGCAGATGAGGTGGCTGTCGACTGAGCAAGGAGAGGAGAGAGAGAACTGAAGACTCCAGTTTGCTTGGTAATTGTGGCTATAAAACCGTACTAGTGTTGAAATAGGGGACACGTCAGAATTTTGAGTTTGGGGGGAAGTAATGCGCACCACTCAAAACGCTTTTTGTTTTCGTTGTCGTTATCTCGGTCTCGTGCAATAATTAAAATTTCGCCTGAGAAAATTAATTGAAGTATTTCGATTTTTTATTGGCTGGGAAGCTCCCTGTACGGAATATACTTTTGTTACTGCAGTGAAACCTCAAAAAATGAGAAAACTATTTTTTGATGGGAAAAAAATGAGAAAATCATAACAGAAGGAGACGATCAGCAAACGCAAAAGAACAAAATTAGTTGATCTGATAAAATTCTTACAAAAATCGATGTATCCATAAAAAAAACCTAAAAATCAGACTTCATTCATACTTATAATTCAGGGCATCTCTAAACATTAGACAATATCTTAAGCCAGAACAAAAAAAAATATCAGCCATCAAAGCCTTAATCCACATTTATCCTTCGCTCAAAGGACCACTTTCATTAAAAAAAAAAGGAGGATTAGTTTTTTTTTTTTTGACGGAAGAGGATAATTTTTAATTGCATTTTCTGTAGTTTATTTAATTTTAGTATATATACAAGTATCATTCTGTATCTCAAAATTAAAAAAATATATATGGAAAGTGCGTTTTGATCCATTCTTTATAGATAAGCTTCACTTCATAAGCACCAGTTAAAACTGTGCCCAGGCTGACACTTTATCAGAAATGGATTTGATCCTTTGTCCAAACTGGACATTTCAGGAAACTTCTTCCGGTATGAAAAACAACACACACGACTTGGATAAAGATATGGGGTCTAACTCTAACCCCACATGCATCTCTCCTTGCACTAGAACGGTATGAAACACCAACCTTCAATAACCATTTATTCGGACAAATCCAAATAAACAACGAATTACACAACAAAACAAATCAGCAGAACTGTGGAAAAGCGACATAAAACCAATCCACCTCACACACCAAATGGCAAATCAAACATCATAGAACAACTGTACCTTCACTTACACTAGAGAGCACTCTTTCCAAAACCGACCTAAGTTTCTTAGTTTCTCCCTCCACACTCTCTCTATCAAACAATGCCGAGACCACAGCCACCCCTTTCAAGTTCTTTACACCAGTACCCAGTACCAAATCAGCATTCCCAATCCCAATTCCACCAATTGCAACCACTGGTAAGTTTGAAGCCAAACAAACCTCCTTCAACCCCTCCAATCCAATTGTAGTGTTATCCTTTTTCGTACTAGTCGGGAAAACACCACCACAGCCAATGTAATCTGCACCATCCATCCAGGCCTGTTCGGCTTGGGCTGTAGTTTTACATGATACACCGATTATCTTACCCGGGCCTAAGAGGGCTCTAACAGTACGTGCCTGCATGTCTGACTGGCCCACATGCACGCCATCAGCATTGCAAGCAAGGGCTACATCAACTCGGTCATTGATTAGGAGCGGGATCTTATGTCGCCGACATATCTCCATGCAGGCTGTAGCAGTTTCTATAAATTCTCGTGTTTCCATCTGTTTCTCCCTGTACGCAACATAAAGAAAACTGAAACGTTAATGCATTTAGGACTCACCAGCAATTTTATTTTATCTTCCCAGAAGGCTCATTTGTCGCCAAACAGGATTCACAGACCCTAAGATGAAGTTAAAGAACGAATTTTCAGTCTAAAGAGGTTATGATGCAGTACATGCATTGTATCAGCATGATTTACTCAGTAGGGACTTTTAACTGATAAACCCTAGGTGACAGTGCAAGGGTCCATCTGGCCACCAAGGATATGGAGGCCAACATCAAGGCAAGCATTGGACTGCAAATGACTAAAATATGGTATGCATAAATTGAAATACAAAAGGAACAAAACAATAAAATATTTATGGAGAACACACAAGACCTCAGTTGAACAATAGTAGCACCCCCTTTAATAACAGCCTCAACAGCATCAGTCATTGACCTGCCCCATCTGCTATTCATTCCTGAATCTGTGACCGCATAGAGGAATAAATCATCAGGGTGACATTTCAGGCTCGGTGCCACAATGTAAGGTGGGCTCTTCAGCCTGAAGAGGTGATCAAACGGGCCTTGGGGCCCACTTCCTAGTTCTATGCTTTTGCTGTAATGAAGTGCATTTTCTACAAAGGCTTTAGCTGCCTAAGAAACAGATATATCTTAGTAAAGCTTATAAGCAGCATAAATGGAAAGTCTATATTTGGGCCCCGAATACAGTACACTTTGATAGGCATTGCCCATAGAACTTGTTTCTCCATCAGGCATGTCCAGTAGCAGTTAATAGTGACAATAACTAACAAGCTCAATGCCTGGACACTGGCACTGCAACCAAACACACCCCTAAGGTTTACTTGAATAAAGGGAGACGTTTTAGGACTCACAAAGAAAAGTGAAAAGTACAGGAGCAACATTGAATAAAAAACAAAAATCCAAGGACAGTAAGCAGACTTCTGTCTAATTTAAGTTTTTTTTTAAAAAAAAAAAAAAAAAGAGAAGGAAACCTTAACAGCTTCAAGCATTGGAAAGCCTTTAGATAATTCTGCTGCAATGCAAGAAGCGAGTGTGCAACCGGTCCCATGAGTGTTTCGTGTCTGTACACGTGACCCATGTAACTCGTAGCATGTCTCACCTATTCAAGATGAATGAATTAGAGAAAGTATTCAAGGTTACAAACATATGCTGTGTACTAATAATTTCTTAATTATTTATTCAAGGCACCAAAAACAAGATTATACCATCAAAGAACACATCAACTGCATCTGAAGATCCTGAGAGATCACCACCCTTCACAAGGACATTTCTGCATGATGGATTAAAAAATCAAGTATATTTAAAGGAAAACCTAAAATTCAAAAAGTAGCGAATGAGTTCATACTTTGGACCAAATTTATGTATTGATTTGGCTGCAAGAGACATGTCAGAAACGGTCTGCAATTGCATGCCCCCAAGTAAAGCTGACGCTTCTTTCAAATTTGGGGTTACTATATCAGCCATGCCGAAAAGCTCATCCCTACAGCATAAATTCATTCATATCAAACGCACAAGGAAAAACATAAAAACATAAAAATGTTATGACAAAATTATTTACTCGCCTATATCCAGATAGAGTAGAGGGAGCAGAAAGGGTATCTCCGCTAGTAGAAACCATGACTGGATCAACAACTAGTGCTGACTACGCATGAACAAATGCATAAGAGTGAGCTAACAGAAATGGAGAATATCTAATCAAATTATCTGGGTTGATCCAATTTTTACCTTTGACAGGGAATCGTTTGAGACTCTCACATAAAACTTTAATCACTCCAGGAGATGGAAGCATCCCTGTTTTTACCTAATTAATGAAATACCAATTAGTACATAGAATATGTCTTCAACAAGCAGAAAATAGCGTCGCTTGCTCCAGTGCAACCTTTTAATCCTTATTGTACAGTTCACCTTTATACCACAATACACCTTTCTGACACTGTACGTACCACTTTTAAGTAACAGTTGCCATCGTTTATGACTTCGCTCATGGTACACTCGTTACATACCAGTTCTCTTAGAAAAGAAAGCAGCTAAGGAAATGAAACGTAAGCTGAATTATGTACACTTACCACATCAACTTCCATATCAGATAGCACGGATTTCAGCTGTTCTTCAATAAATGCTTCTGGCACAGGATTTACACCCTAAAAGACATGCATGTTTGTTGTCAGCACTCCTTCCAAAGAACTCTGAAAACTGTAACCCACCTACCCCTCCCTCCCCCCAACACCCAAAACCCCCTCAAGATGAACTGTCAAACATATACTAATAAGGCCAATTTGTTCCAAAAAGACCACAAAAAAAAAAAACAAAGTTATCAAGAAAAAAAAAAATCATAATCTGGATTGAACTATCAATACATTGGTTTGATGAAGAATTCAACGAAGGGAAAACCAACTTCACAGTTATCTATAACCTACATAAACAATGTCGACAAAATGGTCCTGTTGGCAAAAGGAAATCTCCAAACTCTAGGAAACAATATTTGCAGAGAGTCAAACAAACTTTACAGTCTGGGCAAATGCCAGTTGCAAACTTCAGGACCTAAAAATGGTAGAAACTCGAGCATAAAATTACCAAAAATTAAATCAATAAATCCTAGTTTGTAAATAGATAGAGCGAACCTGTACTCCGACAGTGTTCTGAGCAGTAACGGCGGTGATGACAGAGGAGCAGTAGACGCCCATGGCGCCACATGCCTTGATATCGGCCTGAATTCCTGCTCCTCCGCCGGAGTCGGAGCCAGCCACCGTCAGCACGTGCGGAAGCTTGGTGCGCTCAGCCATGGCGATGGTGGAGAGAGAGACTGCTCGGAGCCGAGGTGAGAGGCGTCTAGGGAGAAATACGAGGCGCGAGAACGACACACGTGGAGTGGTAGAAGGGAGAAGGAGAGGTTGAAGAATCAGCGATGATGATGATGCCATGGTGACCACGGCAGAGTCTATTTACGACTCTGCTTGCAGATACCTGAGGGAATCATCTCATCAGACTCATCTGTTAGAAATCGTAGAAGTTGGAGGGTACGAGTACGAGTCACGAGTAGTCTGGTTCTTTTATCGGTGTGGTCCCATCTGTCAGCGAGACTGAGACATTGGGCCTCATTGTAGTCTTTTATGTTTTATCCAATTGCGTGTTCGTTCTTCTTGTTTCCGGAGACGATAGACCATTAAAAAGAGGAACTCGATATTTAATCCATCTTTCAGGGAAGTTGATTATACATTATACATCAATAGTCAATGGAGCCAGTTCCATTAAAAAGAGGAACTGGATATTTAATCCAGCTTTCGGGGAAGTTGATTTTTTGTTTTTTCAAAAAAGTGGGAGCGCCACCAGTCTCATTTTTGTAAATAAAACTTCAGATAATTTGATATATAAGCAAATTATTGGTGTTTGGTTTAGTGCATGTAATAAGCAAATTCGGCAACTACTAAAAAGATAAGGGGCCTATTTTATTTTATTTTTTAATCCTAATGAAGCAAAATAACTAGGATAGATGTACAACGATAAGAAAGAGCAGCCAAACATTTATTTGATCATACATCTCTGTGATTCTTCAAAAGAAGTTCAATCTAAACATAAAGTGTTCTTCACAAGTGAAAGATTACTCTAATGAAGAAGATGGATCTTTTTTTACAAACTAGACTCCCAGGTTTACAAGAACAACAAAAATCAAGACACAGAAAAGGAACCAAACTAGTGAGATGAAGACTATACTTCTAAATCATAGCTCCAAGAGTTCTTTTTTTTTATTGCCTCTCCTGCAAATAAAAAGGTTAGATTTATCTGGGTACCAGTATAGGCGATTACATATGTAGGAAAAACGAAAATTAAATATTAGAATGTTAGAGATGTACCTTCCAGGGCCCCTGATGTACTTGTGCAGGCTCTCCATAAGAATCACCAGTGTTACCCATGCCATAATCAGGAGGTGGACCCTGAGAGAAGTTTGTGTGTTCTCGGGGACCATAATTCCCTCTTTGCCCCTGTTCAAAATCCCTCTGGTAACCACCATCTCTTACTCCTGGTGCACCATAGCTCTGCCTGGGTCCCTGAGGGTAGTTTTGGAAATTTCCTGGTTGCTGGGGATAGTTTTGGTAACTGCCTCGTTGCTGAGGATAATTTTGGAAGTTACCAGGCTGTGGCCTCTGTTGCTGGGCATAGTCTGGCTGTTGCCCTTGTTGATGGGGGTAATTTGAGGAACTACCAGGCTCATATCTTTGTTGTTGGGGGTAGTTTTGGAAGTTTCCTCTTTGTTGCGGAGGGTTGTTTTGGAAGTTTCCAGCTTGTGGTGGAGGGTTGTTGTGAAAATTGCCCTGTTGCTGCTGTGCCACAGGGTTGCTGTAAGGACGATTTCGCTCAAATCTGACAGTATTTCTAGGCCTGTTTTGATTACCGTATTGTATCGGAGGTGGCCTAGGTGTGATTACACCATTATCATACTTATCCCCTGTGTAGTTGGAGAAATATATAAGCCATTCAACTATGTGACAGAATATAGTCAAGTATCACTTGATTCCCCAGGTGACTTACAAGACAAAAACTCCCAGCTAGCATACATATAATACAAACAATACATAGGTATCAAAATTTAAGCCGATGATACCAAACTTGTATCGTCATACTACTAAGAATCAATTACTTCTCTTCTCAAGATATTGTTCTATCTTCCTGTGTGTAATTTCATAATGACGGTCAACTTAACAGGCCTGGTACAGCAGAGCAGGTATATCAACATGTATGTAAGTATTATCTTTCCAACTTTTTTACAATAAAGAGAGATGAGGCGAGCAGTAGATGTGCTCCCTCTTTTCTATTTTGAGGGTGGGTTCATACAAGAGTACAAATGGTTGAGATAAATGATGTCAAAATAACACACCTCCGTACTCCTTTGTCTCAGGATACAGGTATGAATCTGGTAAAATGAACACAACTCCTGGCAGACCTGTTATTGACACAAAACAATGTAAGGGAAAAGAAGGACACTTTTCATCCAAGTTATGAGTAACAGAAAACACTGAAAATAACAACAACAGCAAACCCTGGGGAGTCACCTCTGAACTTCTCTGACATTTTTTCAGACATTTCAACTTGGAAACCATTGTATGTGGTTGTGCTACATGCATATATCCTCTTCTTTGCCTCCTCAACACTGGAAAGTAGAAATCAATAATACATTAGGCATCAATAACGTTGCTACACATTTGCTATGCACATAGCCAATAGCCAGTAGATCAATTAACTAAGAAAGAAAGTATTCCAAACTTACCAAGACATTATATTAACAGAAAACATTGCTAACTGACACTGAATTCCTTGTATTAGACTATAAATTCAGTACATGAGAGTACCAGTACAGGTATCAACATCCCTCCAATGCAAATCAATCTGCTACTAGCAATGCACGGACTGGTATAACAAATGAGCAAGCTAATCAAATATACCTTCCCACGACCTTGGCACAAGTTTGCACATAAGTCTCCACCATCTCTTCTGGCGAAGGCTTGGGTTCAGGAAAATCCATGGTGATCAACCAGTGGTTATAATCGCACCCCTCAAAAAGAATCTCATCTGGAGATATCTTGCTTTCTTCTCCCCTAGATTCGAATCGGTAACTGAACAGATGAGGCGAGGATCTAAACCCTAGGCTCTGGAGAAGTGAATTTGGGGATCGGATGGGAGGAGAACGCGCGGGGATTGTAGGAGGGAGTGGTCTTAGAAGAGAGAAGGAGAGAGGAATGGCGCGGCGGAGGTGGCGAGAGAGAGTAAGCGCCATGGCTGGGTTGGGTAGAGAGAATCAGAGAAGGAGAGAGGCCTGACTAGGGTTTAGACCAGACTGAGATCATCACACTCCAAACCAGGGTTTAAGCTGAAAGGCCGTACCGTACATAGCATATTCTCATATTCATAAATCATAAATTTATAATTCACATTTTAATTCAAGATGTGGGCTTTTCTTTTCGGATGCTACGTTTGGGCTCTGGGCTTTGGGCTGTGAGGATTCGGTTTGCTTTCAGTTCAAGCGACGGACCTACGACTCGGATATATACCATCCTCTTTAAGTGTCATCCTGCCATCCCAGGACGCTGTTAGTTTATGGGCTTTGACCTTTGTTGCAATTTAAAGGCCCACCATCATATTTTTAATGACGTGAAATGCACGTGATGGGGACAGCTATTTATATTTTCGAAATCATTTCCGTAAAAGCTCTCTCTCGATCAGATCAAAGCTTGCTTTCGTTGCTAAGATCGAACCTCTCTCTACGAAATCAGGAGATTCTCTCTCTACCACTGCTAGCGTGCAAATCAGGTGATTTCATCGTTATCTCGATCTAATCAGATTGCAAAATTTTAATGTTTTCGCATTTTTCGATCCCGCTGTTTGATTTGTGATTTGGCGTTTTTATTTTTCAATCATATCAGATTTCAAGCATTTGTTTTGTCATGTATGCGACATATTTGCCATCGATTCTCCATCAGGTTAGTTTATCTCTATCTTGATCAGATCAGATCTCAAAATCTTCATCCCTTTGCAATTTTGTGTTTCGTTGTTTGATTTGTGATTTTGTTGTGTTCAACTCTCAATCAGATCAGATTTCAAGCTTCGTTTTGACATTTAAGACACGCATTTGGAATCAAATAGATTGTTTCTTCAAGGTACTGACCTTCTATTTAAATTGAAAATAGGTTCATATTTGTTTTACTGTTTTCATAAGGGAGTACTTATCAAGATGGTGGATTATTAGTCAATTATGTATGTATCTTGCACAAGCGTAGTTAATCCAAATTAAGGGAGTAAATATAAACTTCAAAGAGAGTATATACTAAGCTTATGTCTTATTTTTGTTACTAAAGTGAATAATAATTAGTTATTTTTCTATATTTATTCTAGTGTAGTTATCAAGGTCGTGGCCGTGGACGTGGACGTGGACAGGATCATGAAGTGCCCCCCTCTGAATTTGGTTAGACTAATATGATTTTAATGTTTATTTAAAAATTATGTTCACATACTTGTTCATATGGTATTTAAATATTCTATTTATACAAAACAATAGAGTATGTAATTCAGTTTATTAGAGTAAGTTATTTTTATTTTTTTTCATTTTGCTGTAGATGTGTATATGGCTATTTGGTTATATGTAAATCATACTAAGGGAGTATATAAATAAGTATGAGAGAGTATCTAAATATAACTAATGATTTTGATTTGATTTGCTGAGAAGTAAAATAAATATCAGGAATGAGTACATAAATAAGTATGAGAGAGTACCTAAATATTACTGATGGTTTTGGTGTACTTTCCTGAGAAGTAAAATAAATATCATTAGGGATTACATAAATAAGTATGAGGGGGTATCTAAATGTTACTGATGGTTTTGACGTGATTTGCTGAGAAGTAAAATAAGTATCGGAAGGGAGTACACAAATAAGTATGAGGGAGTAACTATCATTATGTATCTATTATTGAATAAGTTACTTTTAGCACAAGGAAGTAGATATTTATGTTCAAGGATTATTTGTCACTGTAATAAGGAAGTAAATACCTGTGCAATTTTTTGTTGTTACAGGTGGGTCAGTAGGTGATTTTAATCCTCAAAATGATCCTAGAGGAGGATCTGGTAAATACAGTTTCTAGTTTATATCTATTAAAATTTGAAGATTATGTGTGTATTTTTTTTTTTCAATGAGGGAGTAATTATATTCCATTTTTTTTCTTTTAGGTGGGTCATGAGTTACTGAGAGTCATTACATGCTTCACACTGTAGAGAAAGAAACAAAGAAGGTACCTGATATTGAGGCTCAAGTCGATTGTGGCAGAGATGCTGGCATGGAGACATGGAAGCAATATCGTAAATGAAAGCGTCCAATGTATGGAGAACCTGACAATGCAAAGGGACATGATGTGAATGGTAAGTTTATCAAATTAAATTTGTTACATTTATTATTGGTTATGCTTTTTTTATGGTTATAAATTTTTTTCTATAAAATTTGCTCTTATGTTTTCATTTATTACATATTGAAATGCTCAGGGAGTATTTAATTTTGATTAGGGGATATTTATTTCCAATCAAGGGAGTACATTGATTTTGTGGCTTATACATACTGCATTGTTCAGGGAGTATATATTTTTATTCAAGGGAGTGTATATTTCTAATCAAGGGAGTATATCAATTATTGTGTTTCTAAATTCTATAATTGAGTCAAATTTAATTTGCTACATTTATTTTTGGTGACCAAAAAGTATATTTTTTTTTGTGGTTATAAAATTTCTTTTTTCGTTTTCATTTATTACATATTGAAATGCTCAAAGAGTATTTAGTTTGAATTATGGAGTATTTATTTAGTACTTTAGGTACTTTGCAATAAGGGAGTAAATTTTTTGTATGTAAAGGAGTAGATAATATAAACTGAATTGTAGTATAAATTAATTTTATATATTCTCTTGTTTTTTTTTTTATTTTCAGGTCATGTCATGTATCCTGAAGGTTGTTAGAAAAGAAGTAAACAACAAGAAAAAAATGGATCCCTATGACCTATTTGTTCTGGTAATTAATTTTAATATGTATTCATTTATTTGTATATAGGGGATTATTTAATTATATAATCTGTTAACTGAGCCTTCATTGCATATTTTCAGTATATTATCTGTTAGTTAGAAGTGTAATTATTGTACCATAAGGGAGTAAATATATTGGAAATGGAGTATATAATAAAGAAGAATAGGTATTAGTTACCTTTGCCATTTAATAGAGTAATTTTATATGTTAAATGAGTGGTTATTGCAGATTAATATTTTGCTCTTTTTTTTTTGTCCAGATTGATATTTGTGATGACGAGCTTGTGGTTGCGTTTCGTTTGTTGACAGATCCTACGAATGACATTTTGATGTGCACTTTGAATAGATTGTTACTTGAATTTGATTTTAATACTTGTGTGTGTATATTTATTATGAATTTGAGTTTAATTGTAATAAAAATATGTACTCTATTATTATGGATATTGTAATTCCTTCTGTAGAAATATATAATACCTTCTGTCAATGTTAATTTAAGAATAAGATACTTTTTGAAGACTAATCGTTTAAAAACTAAGTACAATTTTTTTTTTATATTATGTGTGCTTATTTGAATCCCTTATAATGAAGTATGTACTCCCTTAGTTTATATTTGTACCATCTAATAAACATTTAATCATTTCTTGAAGACTAATTGTTGAAAAAATAAGTACTCCATCAATACAGATAATTTAATTTCTTGTGTAGAAATATATACTCCCTTATGTTACACTCGGATAGCACCAATGGTGAAATTTGATTCATTATAAACATTATTAAATTTGTTAAATTTTATAAAAAAAAACACATTTATATACTCCCCTGCATCAGATTAAATACTCCCAGTATCTAATTGACAGTGTCAGCTTATGTCTCCTAGATCACGTTGGGCCAGCCCGTTAATATCACCTGGATCTATGGGATGGTAGGGATGTCAAATTTATGGGATGCCCCATATCAGGACCGCCAATTTTCCCTACCCTTTTAAAAAACAAAACGGAAACGAAACAGATAATTATACCGTTTTACCGAAATAGAACACAGAAATAAGAAATTATAATGAAAAATAAAACGGAACAGAAACAACACCGGAAAACTATTTCATTTACCGAAACATAACGGAAACGAAACAATGATTTTGTTCCATTTTTGAAACGGAACGAAAACGAAATGGAATTATTTTGTGTTCGTTTCGCACTTTTGTCTGGCCTACCTACAACTTTACATAGCATGCTGCATGTCAATATGTCATCCGCCTTTTTGCCATCCAACGCCAGAACCACATCCTGGTGGCTAAACAGCAGCAAACCGTATATAAGTTGTATGATCGATGATGGGTGTCACGTGCTTAACATCAGGTCTCTCGAGATTCCTACAGTTAGTGAAAATTTACCTGTCGAGATCTAATCTCGACGGATGGAATTTGATTTGCGGCCACAAGGCATGTTCCAGGGGAAAAAAAATTATTTGTTATATATATAATGTTATATAATAAATCTAAAAATATTCCGGGTCCGACTCAGTGCGCAGGGAATAACTCGATGAAAAATCTACGCTAATGCTTACGGCAAACGATGATTTTGACCCCACCAAAAGACGTATTCTGTGTCGCAACTCGCAACAGAGCATCAGGGGCGAAAATAAAAAATAAAATAAAAAGGAAGCAAGTAAGCAAACAAACAAACAAAACAGAAGCGCATCAGGATCAAAAGTAAGGTTACAGCTGTCGGCACCGATAAGAACACGAGGGGCTCCTTTCTCCCCGTGAGTCCGTGACTCATCCAATCCAGGCGGGTTTTATTGGATATTTAGATTCAATGCGAGTGTTGTGACGTTGTAATTTATGTTGCTTGTTTTATCCATACATGAGAATGGTACGCTTAATACTAATGTCCTTCTTCCGGTTATATAATAAAATTTAAATATACTTGAGAAAGTATATACACTTAAAAAAAACATTAATAAAAATGGTATTTATGTCCGTAAAAATTAGAAAAAAAAAACTTAACTTTTCAAATATATATATGTTTGAGGACAACTGTGATTTATGTTTCTATAGTTATAAATTTAACTCTATTGATTAATATTAGAGCTACTAATTAACGGGACAGCCCATGAAATGGGTTGAACAGTGTTTAACTCTATTGTTTAATAGTATTGAATATTTATGGAATTGATTATTTTTTGCCTCAGTTGAAATCCGTCCAAATCCAATTGCTAAAACTTATCGATAAATTATAGAAGAATTACGAGCTAAATACGTACTTAAGTGCAAACAGGTAAGATCCGTGGCTAACTATTGTGATTGATCGATGCATGGTTGGAAAGCTGAGGAAAAACTTAGTTCTCGTCTTCTTTCTTCCCAAAATACTTGTGAGTTGTGAGTTAAAAATTAATTTCATGTTTCTTAACCACCATCTCCCATCGCACAATAGACAAGGAGCGATATTTATTCTCCAAAATCCAAAAGGATAGAACAATTTGGAAACTCAAATGTATAGCCAGTCTACATTAACCCCATTATACCGGGTGCACAAATTTCAGAGGAATATATTTTTAAATTATTTGCAGCAACGGGGCTCATAAACGTGGATTAGAAGGTTTTGTGGCTGATTCCATGATATTTATAGTGCGTGAAATTCTACTAGATATTACTATATATATTATGGACTTGGTTTAATTATGGACTTCAACTCCTTATCATTGAACTGAGTTGAACATGGGTTGGAACCTGTCCACTAGCAACCCTAATTAATAAAATGTACAATACTTGATTTTTTAAAAAATTTCACAAGCAGTGTATCATATGAAATAATTGATAAAATGTCTAAGAACATGGTCCAAATTAAACTAAAAATAAAAATATATAACTAAATTATAGATTCAAAATATAAAGTGCTCAATATTAATATAACAAAAGTTTATGACAAATTCATGCCAGGCATTATTGGTGCGGGTACTCATCATGGGCCCCATCGTCCATCCAATAATTTAGCGTACAATGCTTTTTCAAAAGATATCATAATAATAGAGAGATTCCCACTAACCCCTCAGAAAAGAAAGGTGCTTTAGGCACCGAAAGTGAAAAGAAATATTCCTACTACCGTAGTGGAGAATAAAGTTGTACATAAACAGATGGTAGCACCAAGCCAAGCATCAGACCCATGTGATGGTGGGCCTTTCGGTGATAATAGCTCTGAATTTACAGGTGGAGTTTCCTATGCATTTCCAATAATTCATTTATTTTATGGCCGACAGGTCCAAGTGCGCTTCGGGCCCAGTTATCTTTTGTGGCGCTTGCCTCAAGCCTTAGTTTTTGTAGATAACTCATAGCAATTAGGCGCTCTAATTCATTTAGTACTGCCTGGAATTGTTCTTTATACAAGTCGCGTAATTGCATATACATGCTTCCTTCCATGTTTATTGACCTTGGGTACAGTGTTAAGAAATCTCATGTTATAACTTCATAATCCTTTAGAGGGTCATGCATTCCTCCAAGGGTTGCCCACCTTTCTGCATGCTGAAAGGTTCCTTTCATAAAATCCTTGATTGCTGGGGAAGGTGGTGCAGAATATACTCCAGGAATCCTTTCGTGATATGTTCGAAGGTTTCGCAAATAGTTGAGAGCCATGATCTGTATGCTGAAAGAAAATAGATAATTTAAAAGAAAATAAGACTTATTAAAAATAAAAACCTAAAAAGTCAGCAGTTATCCGTAGAACCCTGCCAGACTAGTCCTTAGATACAATGTTGATGGTTTGTTTTTGGCCGTCCACCGCTTCCGCTGTTGTGGCCAACTTCCTCTCATAACAAGTTACTAATGTTATTGATAACCTGAACAATCTTTTCTTTTAATTCTTCTGGGGCATCAATTGTCTCTGTGAGCACGTTTTCCAAATCTTCAAGATAGCTATCAATTGAACGGCAGTTAAAGGTTTGCACCATTTTTGCCGTTAGTCGGGGTAAGGAATCTGCTAGGACATTTAGTTTTCCATCAATGTGTTCAAAATTCACATGTACTCCTGTGCCTGTAACAAAATCAACAAAATTAATCCAACGGACTCTAGAAGGTTTGTTTTGGGATGACTTATTGTAAAAACTGATTATCGCCTGACAATCAGTCCTTAGTGTAATTTCCTTCTGGTCCAAGTAATGAATCTTTAGGGCCTTCATGGTTTCCATGCAGGCATGAATTTCAGCATCTATTGTTGATTTTAGAACCGGGAATTTCCCACTGGCATAAGCACATATTTTCTCAGATTTGCGCGGATCATTTTTAGCAGGCTTCCACTTGCATACTCCTCCCCATCCTTCCATACATCCGTCTGTTTCAAGGATAATGTAAGATCCTTCCGGGGGAAATTCGAGATCTGGGAGCTGCTGTACCACTTGTTTGACTTTTCTAATGATCTCATAATCTGAGCTCTTTAGCCTTTTATCTCCATGTTCGCTTGTCTTTGAGTGCAATGGTCCGAGTAGTGTACCCAACTTTGGTATGTATGATCTAGCATAATTAAGGATGCCAAGCCATGACCTCATACCTGCTTTTTCCTTCAGCTTCTCTTCATCAAAAGAGATGATTTTCTTTATTATATGCGGCTGAAGTTTAATCTTTCTATTTCCAATAACTGCACCTAGAAATTCAATTTCCTGTACAGCTATTTTCATTTTTGTTGGGGAGAGAACAAGCCCCCATTTCTCACATATTGACAACATGGCCTCCAAATGTTTGGCATGTTGTTTCTCATTTTCAGAGAATGCCAGTATGTCGTCAATGTAGACTGCTATGAAATCCTCCGTTCCTCGAAAACAATCATCCATTTTTCTCTGAAAAATTGCTGGTGCATTTTTCAAACTGAATGGCATGACCAGCCATTCATACAAACCATTTGGAACGACAAAGGCTGTCCACTCATTTGATTCAGGATCCATCGCCACCTGATGGAACCCGCTTTTCAAGTCAAATTTCGAATAAATTCGACTGTTGCCAACCTTCTTTAGGATAGTATTAATTCCTGGCAAGCTGTATTGGTCTTTATGGGTGTTGTCGTTGAGGGTACGGTAATTGAATACCATACGCTCCTTGCCTTTTATTTCAGCGCCAGTCTTCGGGTCTATGGAGGTACCCGAGTTTACCATCATTGCCATAGTTCTGTGTCGGCTCTTACTGGGTCGTATCACTCCAATTTTTAACAATGCCTTAACATGTTTATCGAATTGTTCCTTCATTGCTGGTGTGACATATTTTAACGGCTTGTCTTGGACTGTGATATCTGGATTTATGATATCCAGTTTGCATTTGACCTGATTTTTCTTCCAGTGTTGAAGGGGGTTTTCTCCAATATACCCATGTTCCTTTAATCTTTCAAGGAGAGGTTGGAAATTCTCCTGAAATTTTTGTGATTCTTCGCCACAAGAGTATGCTGTAATTCTCTGGATCTCAAGGTATTCGAGCTCAGAGAGATCCAATTCTTCCACTGCTGCTGAAGCTGTCACTTCAGCATCCACCTTAGTTGCAATTGTTGTGACATTTTTGTAAAAAGTCACCATTTGCCCTTCAATTCGGAGCCCTCCTTGCATGGCTCGAATGAAATTGCAACCAATCAACATTTGAATTCCGTCCCTCTGCTCCATTGGAAACGCATAAGTAAATGAGATTTTGAACCGGTTTTCCTCAATAGCCATTATTCCGACCCTGAGCTTTTGGTTGGCTATTTGAGAAGAATTTACCCCGTTAATCTGAATGGGATAAGCACTTGGTTCTAGTGCTTCTTTTGGTACTGCACTCTGGTCTACACAACAGACGGTTGCACCAGTATCCAGGATTGCCTGAATTTTGAATTTCTCAGCCCCTGGGATTTCCATTATTAGCTCAATATTGTAAAGTCTATTTAGAATTCTTTTCCCTTTTCTTGGGTCTGGGACTTGAGTACTGATATACTCATCTTTGTCTGTTAGCATTTTAATTATTACTCCCTCTAGCTTTTGGCAACACTTCTCAATTGCTTCTTCCTCCGAATCCTCTTCTTCAAGAATTGACTCTGGGGCCTTTCCTTTCTTTGGATCTCGCATTTCACTTAGATCCTTTCCCATCTCTAATTCCTCAATTCTTTCTTTTAGCCTCTGATTTTCAGCTAACAGGAAGTTTGTGTATCCCATTAACTCATTGATTAGGGTATCTTTGTTATCATACTGGGGTTTTGATCTCTGGATTATTAATCTCCTTCCCAGATTGAATCTTGAACACATCGGACAAACTGTCAGATGACACCAACTGCAATGTGCTCGCATCCTTGGGTTGGTCTGTTTCTTGCAAAACAGACACCTTATGAACTCTTGAGCGACTGGACCATTATCCTCCCATTGATGCGTACAGTTCTTAATTTCTTGAGGTACTGGGATTGTCACTCGCCAAGAAATTTCTTCATTTGTCATCATCATCACGGTCTCGTATGGTACCTCATTTATACCAGCCATTAGGGAATGACTATTACCTTCTCCCTCAGAAAATGAACAGATTGCATCACTATCTGGTTCATTTTGATCCACCGAGAGCACATCCCAATCATCTTCCAGGTCTAGATTTTCGATTATGGCTGCTCTTGCAATATTGCCCTTTTTATTTGTACAGTTGCGGGCAAAATGTCCTTCCTCGCCACATATGAAACACTTACATTTTCTTAATTTATCTGCATGTTTTCTTTTGAATACTCTGATGTGAGTATCATGTGGTTTGCCTCTGTATGTCTTCGCTTTCCGAAAACCATACTTCTTGTTCTTTTGATAATAGCCTGGCACTGGTATGCGGCTACAGAATGAGAGATCCTTGAGGCTTCTTTGGAGTGCAACCCTTTTGCACTGTTCTGCTAAATACTGATAGGTGAAGTGTATTCTTGGGATAACACCTACAGTATGGCCTGGGTATTTTTCAGCAAATGCCTTATCAATTTCTCCACCAATGATAGGGGGCATTTTTCTGAAGAATTTTGTCGAAAGTTCAGTTGATATGAACATTCGTCTTGATTTTGCCGCCAAGATCTTATAATCGTTAATATAATCGAAAAGATCTTTCACATTGTGGCATGAAAGTCTTTCCAGATCATTGTATGGTCGATCTTGCTCTTCTGTGGATCCGGTTGTCGGATCCTCCAATAGAAATATTCGTCTGATTTGAGATATCACGTTTTGTGGATCATCAGCGATGTTTACCAGTTCTTCATATTCAGTAGGGTATGCCATCCTCCATTGAATCCAGGACTTTTTCTCCGTCTCTCCTAGGAGATTCTCAATGTAATTGACCTTTGACTTGTTATCTGCCCAATTTTTCTCGTTGATGAGGTTGAGAGTGATTGATTCCCATCGGGAGATAACATCTGAGTATAATCCAATATCTTCTGGTAGGACCAGAATTGCACCTTGACTGACTTGGGCTGTTGGCAAATTGAACTTTTCGTTCATCTGTCTTGCATAGTCTCTACGGATGTTGTCTAATCGTGCTCTTATCTCAGGGACCTGGAGACCCTGTGGTTGTCTAGAACCAAGTGGGTACATAGCAGGACCCATAATTGGTTCTGGTGGTACCCTTGTGAATGAAGACTCTGCTGTTGAGAGTACTGTCTCTACTTTCTTCTTTAAATTTTTGAACTGCGGGTACTCCATTTCTTCAAGCATGTAAATTGTTTCAGATGGATACTCATCCCATTTTATTTGAGGATTTGGGAGGCTCACATTTTCCCCACCACCTTTTGCTAGAAGACTTAGCAAGTCTTCGCCCCGGTCTGCTGGTGTATTTAATTGAGACAAGAATTACACCGTGGAGAGTAGATCATCTTCAACCTCGCCATCTGACTCATCCCATTGACAAGTCATCATTAAGGCTTGCTCTTTAGACCATTCACTTTCTGCTTCTATGGTTTCTAACCAGTTAAACTCTGCAAATGTCATTTGCACGAGTTCATCTTCGCTATCCATTTGTTCCACCGCAAACCATTGATACGGGTTTATTGGTTCCAATATTTCTATTGTTGGTTCTGCTTGTTCAGCTCCTAATATCGCCAGGAACCAACTGCCAAATAAAGAGTCGTCATTTCTTAGTTCCTCGCTGTCAGCTTCACTGAATTCTTCCGGATCAGAAAATTCCAGATCCGGATAAGGGGGCCAGCCTTGCTCGAACCAATTTCCATCATTATTATACCAATCTTCATCATACCAGTCTTCATTATTGGTGAGCAAGTTCACATACTCTTGCTCGATTTCTTCATCATCATGACCGTGTGTTGATTCATTTTCGGGTGTGGTTGTTGTATAACCCATGAAATTAACTAATAGAGAACCATCAGTTCTTGCTCGTATTCTGGCTCTCTGTGGATTTTGAATTTGTGAGATCACGGCTGGTCTCACAATCCATTGTTGCCCTTGCAATTCTTCTGTTGTTCTGGCTTGTCCTGGTATAGCTTGCACGCCTCTGCTAGTTAGGTGATCAGCAACATGTTGAATATTATATCTAAAATTGGTGTGGCTGGTATTTGACAGCCGACCAATCAGAGATCTTGAGAGTAATAGGTTACTCTCTCCTCCTTGCCATCCTTCATATCCATATGTTTGTATTACCAATTGAATATAGTTGCGAAAATCATGGATACTCAAGGTCATATCTGGAGCAGTGTATGCCAACTGCATTCCAGAGGACAAATCCATTTCCATAGAGCTTATAATAGCCCTATCATCTCGCCATCTAGTATCCCTGATTAATACTAGAGCGTTTACGCCTACATTACGCCTATGCAGTGTGTATAATCGAACCATAATCAATCCGATATGCAAATGTTGGAGCCCTTCTTGTAAAAGCCTGTTAAAACTTTCATCCGAAATAAATGGGAGCTCCACCTATTGACCATCTGTGACCAATGTTCGTTCATCCGAGTAATGTTGATATACCCGGTGTCTTCTCTCTGTCCATCCTGCTTGGTAGAGTGTTTCCGCCGGTACTTGCTGAGCCCGCCGATACTGAGAAACGTTTAACTCAGCATCCGGGTTCATTTCTGACTCCAAACTCCTCTAGTATCGCCTAGATCGACCAGAGAATCTTCTTTGAGCCTCAAATCTCAGCCTAGACCCTAGGCGATAGCCTCGGATCTGATCTTCAATTGTTGGGGTTTGACCTGTGTCTCTTCTCTACACTGAGGGCCTGGGTGCCTCCATTGTTGTCTGGGTTCTGCTCATTGTGTCTTCTTTTTCTCTGTGTCAAAAATGACTTTGGGATTTTTGAACACAAAGAGTTTGCCCGTTGGTTTAGGAACTACTGGTTTGCTTGCTTCCCCTAAGCTTAACTTCTTCAGCTGCTGCTGGATTTGCTCAAGTGAATCAGATAGTTCCTCAGGTTGAGCAACTTCTTTACCTCTTGTTTTCTCTAGATTTTTAACTGCAATTTTTAGATCCTCCACTTGCTCGGTTAATTTTAATAACAACTGGATTATAGTATTATTTTGTTTAAGATTAGCTTCCAAAGTTCTATTGGTTATTTCTTGTGGCTTAACAAAGCCTATCGCTGGTGGTTGTATAGACTCTGTAGCTCTAAGTGCTTCTTGATAATTAGTACTGCTTGCACTTAAACGCCAATCACTCATGAAAAGGCTCAATGTGATGTACTGGATGGTTTTAATTTCTTTGGATTTTCAGCTAAATTGAGGTATTCTAAGTTAGCAGTTCATGAATGCTCATACCATTTCTTAACAGATTGCTTAAATTTATCAGTCATGGATTACCAACATATCCTTCCTTAATAAATTTTGATAAGTGCCTTCTTGTTAACAGTGGGTATCCTGTTAGAGATATGTCCTAGAAGCCAATCAGTTGGTGGCTATTATATTAGTTTATGTTGTTGATGATACTTGATCATTTGTTCCTAGAGTTTATTATTGACAGATCATTCAGGTTGAGAATCTGAATTGTAGATCTCTGTGGATCATTCGTTAGAATGATAATAATATCTCTAAAGAGTCCATAATCTTGATAATTAACAAGGAACATTAATTATCATATAAGATTAGTATGCAAGTTAAGTGATGATTAAGTTCTACAAATCATAGGTAAGGAGTTATCGACTTAATTGCATATGTATATGTTACTGGAACATAGTACAGGACATGACCCAATGAAATAAATATATGGATTGTGTTATGTGTCATTATTTATTTCAGACGTGTTTGATTCCGAGTTTGAGATGGTTCAGTTTTTTCACATGAGGATAGGTTCTATAAATATCGTCTAACGCTGATTCCTGATAAGGGCTGCTATACGGACTTTATTTATGTTCTCTTGAATTGTGCGGGGAGAAACTGGTCATCAAGACAACCGTATGTCCCTCATCAGTTCACCTGGTGAGTGATGATATCTACTGGGCTCCTTGATGGAGTTGGATCGTATGCGCGCAACTAGGCGATCAACTCTAGATCAAGAAACGTATAATCTGCAAGAATGACACATTCCTATCTTGAATTATACAAGGATATCATGTGACATAGGAATCAAAACAATAAGATACTTTTTCTTATGCAGGATTGAAGTACTGTATTGGTACAGTATTTATTTATGCGAATTGGGAATCATAACGTGTTGCTAGATACCGCTTATGATTAATGGAAATAAATGGTGATTTATTTTCCATGGCCAACATAGCATAAATCCTCAAAGGGTCACACAAATAGGACTTTAACCATACGTGCATTATTTGTTTATTTGCAGTAGCGAGTACTGCGAATATATGATAAGTTGATTAATTAATTATGTACCGTTATGAACCGTTATAATTAATTAACTCAAATGGATCATATAGAAATAATATAATGCATATGCTAATTCTAAATTAATTATTAATATGTTAATAATTAAGTTAGTTCAACGCATATTTATTATACTGAGCTAATTGGCCTTTTAGTTAATCAGTTAACTGAAAGCCCGATATGAGATGAATTAAAGGAGTGATTTAATAGGCCATTATATCATGTGGTCTGGCCTACATGAGGGCTGAAAATTTCAACCATGATAGGGGCAATTTCGTCCAGGAGAAAATAGGAAGAGAGAAATCTAATTATGGAAACGTTTCATATATATATTGATTGTTTCTTTGGGAACAAGTTAGAAAAAAACCCTATCACCTCTCTCTCTCTTCCCGCTTGGCCGCACTGTTCATCACTGTTCACGAGAATTACAGCATACTCTTGTGGCGAAGAATCACAAAAATTTCAGGAGAATTTCCAACCTCTCCTTGAAAGATTAAAGGAACAGGGGTATATTGGAGAAAACCCCCTTCAACACTGGAAGAAAAATCAGGTCAAATGCAAACTGGATATCATAAATCCAGATATCACAGTCCAAGACAAGCCGTTAAAACATGTCACACCAGCAATGAAGGAACAATTCGATAAACATGTTAAGGCATTGTTAAAAATTGGAGTGATACGACCCAGTAAGAGCCGACACAGAACTATGGCAATGATGGTAAACTCGGGTACCTCCATAGACCCGAAGACTGGCGCTGAAATAAAAGGCAAGGAGCGTATGGTATTCAATTACCGTACCCTCAACGACAACACCCATAAAGACCAATACAGCTTGCCAGGAATTAATACTATCCTAAAGAAGGTTGGCAACAGTCGAATTTATTCGAAATTTGACTTGAAAAGCGGGTTCCATCAGGTGGCGATGGATCCTGAATCAAATGAGTGGACAACCTTTGTCATTCCAAATAGTTTGTATGAATGGCTGGTCATGCCATTCAGTTTGAAAAATGCACCAGCAATTTTTCAGAGAAAAATGGATGATTGTTTTCGAGGAACGGAGGATTTCATAGCAGTCTACATTGACGACATACTGGCATTCTCTGAAAATGAGAAACAACATGCCAAACATTTGGAGGCCATGTTGTCAATATGTGAGAAATGGGGGCTTGTTCTCTCCCCAACAAAAATGAAAATAGCTGTACAGGAAATTGAATTTCTAGGTGCAGTTATTGGAAATAGAAAGATTAAACTTCAGCCGCATATAATAAAGAAAATCATCTCTTTTGATGAAGAGAAGCTGAAGGAAAAAGCAGGTATGAGGTCATGGCTTGGCATCCTTAATTATGCTAGATCATACATACCAAAGTTGGGTACACTACTCGGACCATTGCACTCAAAGACAAGCGAACATGGAGATAAAAGGCTAAAGAGCTCAGATTATGAGATCATTAGAAAAGTCAAACAAGTGGTACAGCAGCTCCCAGATCTCGAATTTCCCCCGGAAGGATCTTACATTATCCTTGAAACAGACGGATGTATGGAAGGATGGGGAGGAGTATGCAAGTGGAAGCCTGCTAAAAATGATCCGCGCAAATCTGAGAAAATATGTGCTTATGCCAGTGGGAAATTCCCGGTTCTAAAATCAACAATAGATGCTGAAATTCATGCCTGCATGGAAACCATGAAGGCCCTAAAGATTCATTACTTGGACCAGAAGGAAATTACACTAAGGACTGATTGTCAGGCGATAATCAGTTTTTACAATAAGTCATCCCAAAACAAACCTTCTAGAGTCCGTTGGATTAATTTTGTTGATTTTGTTACAGGCACAGGAGTACATGTGAATTTTGAACACATTGATGGAAAACTAAATGTCCTAGCAGATTCCTTATCCCGACTAACGGCAAAAATGGTGCAAACCGTTAACTGCTGTTCAATTGATAGCTATCTTGAAGATTTGGAAAACGTGCTCACAGAGACAATTGATGCCCCAGAAGAATTAAAAAAAAAGGTTGTTCAGGTTATCAATAACATTGGTAACTTGTTCTGAGAGGAAGTTGGCCACAACAGCGGAAGCGGTGGACGGCCAAAAACAAACCATCAACATTGTATCTAAGGACTAGTCTGGCAGGGTTCTACGGATAACTGCTGACTTTTTAGGTTTTTATTTTTAATAAGTCTTATTTTCTTTTAAATTATCTATTTTCTTTCAGCATACAGATCATGGCTCTCAACTATTTGCGAAACCTTCGAACATATCACGAAAGGATTCCTGGAGTATATTCTGCACCACCTTTCCCAGCAATCAAGGATTTTATGAAAGGAACCTTTCAGCATGCAGAAAGGTGGGCAACCCTTGGAGGAATGCATGACCCTCTAAAGGATTATGAAGTTATAACAGGAGATTTCTTAACACTGTACCCAAGGTCAATAAACATGGAAGGAAGCATGCATATGCAATTACGCGACTTGTATAAAGAACAATTCCAGGCAGTACTAAATGAATTAGAGCGCCTAATTGCTATGAGTTATCTACAAAAACTAAGGCTTGAGGCAAGCGCCACAAAAGATAACTGGGCCCGAAGCGCACTTGGACCTGTCGGCCATAAAATAAATGAATTATTGGAAATGCATAGGAAACTCCACCTGTAAATTCAGAGCTATTATCACCGAAAGGCCCACCATCACATGGGTCTGATGCTTGGCTTGGTGCTACCATCTGTTTATGTACAACTTTATTCTCCACTACGGTAGTAGGAATATTTCTTTTCACTTTCGGTGCCTAAAGCACCTTTCTTTTCTGAGGGGTTAGTGGGAATCTCTCTATTATTATGATATCTTTTGAAAAAGCATTGTACGCTAAATTATTGGATGGACGATGGGGTCCATGATGAGTACCCGCACCAATAATGAAGCATCTTAGCTTTCATTTCTATTTAAACCAATGAGTTTCACTCAGTCAGGCAGATCCAAACACTGAGAAAAACTCCTTTTGTAATATTCATCTTAATAAATCTTGTGCAATCTTTTCTATACAATCTTTCCTATACTCTTTATATTCTCTGAAGACTTCATGTTTACAACAACCATAATTCTTCAGGAGAAATCCAAAATCCACGCTTTTTACCCTTTTATGTTGCAAAATATTCACTAGATTTAAAGTTAATGGGCAATATATTTCTAGTTTTGATCTTAACTTGAACTATAAAATTTCAATCAATTGATTAGTGTTTGTTATGCATCATTTTCTCTTTCTCAAAAAACAATGTCATGGTTGTCTATTCAAACAATATTTTGGATTTTCATTATATCCGGTGCAATGATTCTTATTAAAATTAACAATGCTATGTAAAAGAATGCTAAACATGTACTTTCATGCTATTTTCAGAAGAGAGAAAAGGAAAAGAAAAAGCAAAATAGAAGAAAAAAGGACAAGAAAAATGTCATTTTTTCTAACACCATTATATATTGCAGTACTTATTACATATAATATTCAAATTGCACGCATTTTTTATGCTCTTCTAATCATCACTTTGAGTCTCCATTAAAAGATCTTGAGCTATCTTGGTTTAGATAGAGAAGAGGAGAGATAGTGAACAGCGTTAAAATGAAATTGTATTTCTTGTGATAATGAATTGCACTCGTGCAGCTTTGATATGGTCTGATATGATCTCGAGGTTGTGCTATCCTAATCTTACACGCTTATTTCGGCTATTAATCCTAATACAACACGTAATCTTGATTTAATGAACCTGGACACAATACAGAACTAATACAACCCCATCCTATACTTCATATATGATGCAACGAATGAGCTAAGTGATGTCAGCAGGATCAAGATCGTCTTTTACTGGGTTAATACCCATCGTGCATGTAACGGAGTTCCGAAAATGATACTCCAAAAACCACAGATCCACGTCACAAAAAATCCCAAATTGGCCGCATCCGCTCCTTATTCTTTATTTTTTGAGTCCTTGTCTTTTTCCTGTATGATCTTATCTGCTCAAATCCAACAATCATTCTCGGACCGAAAGCCAAAGAGTAAGCTCATTTTTCTTTGTTCTCTCCGGGAATTGAATTTTGATAAACAATAATTAAATACCAAGCAATTTATACTCCACTCACTTCACTCTTCTCTTCTTACTTTACTTCGCTTCTCTAGCGATATTTTCTTCTCCTTTGTACAAAATTAATTATGGGAGAAGCCAACGCCGCGCCTGAACCTCTCCAAGCAATCTGCTATGAGCGCGGCTCTCTCCGCCTTCTCGATCAGGTTTTATTTGTTTCATCTACTTTATATTTAATTCTTACAATAATATCAAAAAAAAATTTAGTTTTTTTTACTTGTATCTTTTTGGCTTTGACAGAGAAAACTGCCTTTGGAGAGTATTTACCTTGATATAAAGGATTCCAAGGATGGATGGTTTGTTTTTTGTTCCTCGCCAACTTTCTCTACTGTTAATTTATTTAATTCAGTTTTGCATGCTAGTGCTTAATGTTATGAAATCTGCTGTGAAGTTTAGTCCCTAAATTAAAAAAGTGCCAAAGCTAAGTGTATGGACTATGGAGCAATCTTCTCTTCTAAATCAAATATATTGATTAGTCTGGGACGTATAAATCCTACATTGACATGTCATTTTTTATCCTGTAGACAAACTCTGTACAACTATTTAGGTAGTGCTAATTTTTGTGTACATTTGTCAGGCCTGTTAAGCTTTCTTAACCAGAACACCTTAGGCCAATTCATACTCATCAATCCCTGATTCATAGAATTAAACTCTCAATGAGATGCATAATTAAATTGCAAGTTGTTTTTTAGCTCCCAAAAACCTTCCGTAATCATTTTTTGTTCCTCCCTCATTTTTTATTTTGTTAATGAAATATGTTAGTAGGTTCCTACTCCATCAGGAAAAATGGTTTTGTTAACCCCCAAGTACCAAGACTGTTTGTTAAGCTGGGTTGTCTAGGGCTCTAGGCTAGTACCTTGATTAATAAGCTCTCATTAAATCCAACATAACCGAATTCTGATATTACTATTTGTTTAATCTGATTCTTATGTGCCTTGTTCTCATGTAATATTCATTGAGGGAGTGTGATACACCTGTTAAGATATACACTTAATTACTAATTTTCTTGTGGCAGACTAACAAAGAAACTAGTCATATATTTTCTTTTTAATTTTCTATAGAGGTTCTGGTCAATTAGGGTCGGTTAACTTTGGTTTAATGCCTCTTATGACACCTGTTACAGTTTTTTCTTTTGCATTACCAATATAAACTGGATCCTTACTCTAGTGTGTAGTTTCTAATATCAAATACATTTTTTCATCCATCTTGAGCCAGTCTATTTGCATATTTTTTTACTGCTTTTGAATATATGCAATCCAGGGATGCAATAAGAGAGATGGTGGTTAGAGGTGCTCCAGCAATTGCAATAGCAGCCGCTCTTTCTTTAGCCATCGAAGTTCACAATCATGAATTCAAAGGAACTCCTGCTGAGGCAGCTGATTTTATTGTCAAGAAACTAGAATTCTTAGTTTCAAGGTAAAATATGACATGAAATTTATACCAAGATTGCAGAAGTTTACTGTCATGATATTGCAAAAGTCCTGGTAAAATTATTCTAGCTGTTACTTTGCTTTACCTATGTGAGATTTGGCCAAATATTTATCAACTGGTTTTACTGAAAGAAGTTAACATGGAGACTATTTTATCTTGGTTCCGGGGAAGCTCATGTTAGCACCGGTTTGTGACCTTCAAGTCCCCTTGTAGATTCTACAGAAAAATTTCCTTGTATTACATACTTCCTTGGCAGACAAGAATTAAGAATGAAATATCTAGTTTTAGTTCAACTTGACTTATATATCATTGCCTACCTCCCCATTTACATTAAGGAGTTTGCAACGAGTGAACAATAAACAAAAAGACAAAGGAAGCAATCAAAGTTCAAGTAACCAAGCTATACAGTTCCCCCAACTTCCCATGCAATACTAAATGAAGTAGAATTAGATTCTCATATGTGTTACCAGTCTGTCACTCCTAATTTCAGCTAAAATATAGTCATTTGGCTGTTGTGCTCTTTTGACTGTCTATCTAATGAGTTGACCTTTATATGTGCTTGTGGCAGCCGGCCAACTGCTGTAAATCTATCTGATGCTGCTACAAAACTTGGAGATTTGGTTCGAAAGACTTCTGAAACTACAAGTGAGGTCGAGACTGTATTTAAGGTGATATCTGACAGAGTACTTTTTTGTATTCCATGTTCTTTTAGCAGTAATTGTACTCCACTGGTACAGAATAAAAGTTCTTGAAACTGTTTCATTTATTCAAGCTCAGATTGTCTCGAGACTTAGCCACATTTTCTCAAGACATAATCTGCACCAAGTTATCTCAGATTCTGTGACACTAGCCTATCTCATAAAGTTGGATCACACTAATTTAGACAAAACAATTAGGCAAGTAAAGACTTTAGTAATTTATTTACTGGACTGTATGGTATTCGTTCCATTAATCAGGCTTATATTGAGGCAGCTGAGGCGATGCTTGAAAATGATGTTGCTGACAACAAGGCAATCGGATCCCATGGCTCCATCTTTCTTCGAAAAAAGTCCGAAGGCTTAAAAAAATTGTGCGTTCTGACACATTGCAACACTGGCAGGTAGGCTTCACATAACATAAGTGTTGTCCCTAAAGGAGGCGGCTTGGACAAGGTTTAGCGGAAGCAATTAAGGTTTTAGACCGGTTTTGTATGAGCTACCCTAACACAATTCAATTGGTACCCAACAATTAACAAACACACATAATCAATTCAAGTAGCAAGAAAATAAAGGGAGAAAGAGAGAGAGAAATTGAACACTTGATGTGATTACGGAGTTCCGACCCGCTAGGAAAGGCTAGCCTTAGTCGTACGTCTCCGGGAGTTTCGCTACCACGAAAAGGACGCGCTCCGTTCAATTCCAATACGAACGGGACTACAACTTCGAACCGAATCACCTCGTCACAATGATACTCGAGACGGATCGGCCTAACTAGAATTACAAATAGCACAACGGCTTCCAATGAGATGAGCTCTCAACCTATTCCAACCTACACCTAGCGACAATGTCGGGGTGGTGGTGTTTGAGGCTACTTTATCTCTCAAAATAATCTAGCTATGAAAAGCTCAAGTGGGAGAGTATCCCTGTGCTCAAAAGGCTCAATTCTGGTCTAATTTTGCAAGCAAAACTCTCTTCAGAGAGAGAACAAAGGGTGGATATATATAGAGCTCGTCAAGAGCTGCAAACCAGTCAAATTCTGAACATAACGTTATATAACGCTCCGAAACGTTACACAACGTTTCAATATAGCCGTTATAAAAAGACAAAATCAAACTAGCCGTTGAAATTTGTCTGAAGCGTTACACAACGTTATCAAGCGTTACACAACGCTTTAGCAAGAAAGTCAAACAGACACTGAAAAAAGTCAAAGCGTTACACAACGTTATCAAGCGTTATACAACGCTTGAGCCAGAAGGTCAAACGGTCAAGACAAAAGTCAAAGCGTTATACAACACTATCAAGCGTTATGTAACTCTACAGAAAATAAGCGTTGTATGATGCTAGAGTAACGTTACACAACATACGCCAGAACGACCTTAAAAAGGTCAAAACTCAAGCGTTAAAAAAATCTGAAGAGGCGTTGTGTAACGTTTGACTGGTTCAAGCGTTATACAACGCTATGAAGCGTTACACGACGTTTTAGCAAGAAAAGTCAAACGGTCATCAACAAGAGTCAAAACGTTACACAACGTTATCAAGCGTTATGTAACGCTTGAACACAGAAAACTGATTTTTGCTAGTTTTTGAGCTTTTCTTCTATCTAGATCATTTCGAGGATAAGTAAAGACTAAATTAAACCTTCTATCCTAGTCTAAGCTAGCCTACAACCTCTCTAAAGACTTGATCTTGATCTTGCTCATAGTTCTTATCCAAGTCTTCATAATTTGCAACTTCTTCCTATAAAACTCAAAGAAGATTGTTAAATGCCAAATGATATTGTTTTGTAATCGACAAACCTAGAGACGTTTAGTACAACAATCTCCCCCTTTTGACGATTTGCAAAACAATATCATTAGTAAAGCGATTAAATTTTGGCATTTCACAAGCTTTGCTACAATTTTTATTCTCCCCCTTTTTGTAAATCGACAAAAGGTGAAACAATTGTAACAAGCTCCCCCTAAATTCATGGCTCCCCCTTAAATTTGGAGAAAAGGAATTGGAGAACCAATTTAGGGCACTATAAAAAGTAGTGTGATCAATTTTTAACCTCTTAAAATAAATAAACAATAAATAAAAGGGGCTCCCCCTAAATATTTGGCTTATAGGACCGGGGTAAACTTGGTATTTAGGCCACATTGGTTACCATACCATTAGTTGTACCACTAGAGGTACAAGCTTTTGGAACCCATTTACCTTTAGACTCACTATTTGGATTCCTAAGTTTGCATTCCAAAGAGATATGTCCATTTTGACAACAATAGTTACAAAATGCATTTGTTGGCTTAGGTACGGATAAACCCTTAACAAAGTGAGAATAGTAATGGGCTCTAAGGTATTCGGCCTTCTTCTTAGGATCGGTGGATGAGGCTTTGAAATTCTTGTTGCGATCCTTTTGGTAATGTTGGGAAACAATCTTTTGATGCTCATTAGATTGAGCCTTGTGGTTTTGAGAGTAGTGTTGCTCTTTAAATTCATAAAACCATCCATCGGGTCCTCTAAAATAAATTTTATCGGACGCCTTTGGAGCAAAAACCTCCTTGTTTTGATTTTGCAAATTCTTTTTGTTTTGCACTCTAGTGTTTCTAGGTTTCCGTTGGTACATATGTGCATGACCACGAGAATTCCTAGATTTTTGAAATTGTGTGTTTTGTGCATTTTGTTTCCCATCATTGTGTGACAAGTTCTTTTTCTTGATTTGATATGGCTTTTGGTAACCAAGACCGGACTTGTCATGAGGCTTTTGGCCCTTGAGAAGGTTTTTCAAATCCATTTTGGGGGCTTGAGCTAAAACCGATTTTTCAAGCTCCTTTATTTTAGCCTCATACTCACCCATCTTAGAAGTAAGCTCATCTACCTTGGTTTTTAGGGTCTCAACCATATCGGCTTTCCTAACCAAAGCATCATGGGTGGCATCTAGAATGGAGTTCATCCTATCACAATCAACACATTTGGTTGAACTAGTTGGTTCATCAACACTCTCATTATCACTATCGCTAAGAGGTTTATTGAGAGGAAGATATACCTTAGGAGAGCTTGACTTTGGTGAAGTCGGTGGAGATGGAGGTGGTTGTGCTCTACGTGCTTGGATTAGCGGATGAACAAATCTTGTCCCTTGATTGAACTCATTGAGGATGTCCTTCACGAAGTCATCCTCAACATCATCCGTTGAGAATACCACATCTTCCACATTTGCCACCATGGCATACACCTCATGAGAATCCGAGTCGGATGAGCTTGTATTGGATTCAACATCCCACAAGGCATGCATGGCTTGAGCCTTCTTCTTTTCCTTCTTGTGCTTTGGTTTTGGCTTGTTGGTTTGCACTTGAGGGAAAAGCTTGTGACATTTGTGCATTGAATGTCCCTCTTTATTGCACACAAAGCACAACTCCCGTTCATCATTGGCTACCCTCTCCTTGTTGAACTTCTCCTCATGCTTTAGCAACCCACGAAACAACTTTTCAATCATGACCTCTTGCTTGGTCTCATCAAACTCATAGAGGTTTTTGGGTGTTTGATGTGGGTATAGGCGATGAGAAGATTTGGAGGAGGATGTGGAGGCGGGATTGTTTGTGGATGTCATGGCTAGGATTCTTGGAGTATACCCTAGTTTGTTGAGTTGCTTGAGCTTCTCCTCCACACATCGGAGCTCGGTGTACATTTGGTCCGGAGTGTACTCGTGGTCCATCCGGATAATAGTCTCAAGCGACATGACATGAGCATCCCATTCACGCCTTTCACTCATAACCCGTAACATCTTCCCTACAATCTTGCCATTTGTTAGGGACTCTCCTCCTTCGGTGAATTCATTTTGGAGTTGTACAAGACGAGTGTACATGTCCTCAATGGATTCACCATCCTTTATGTGGAAATTCTCAAATTGAGAGTACAACTCATACAATTTAGAGTGTCTAATTTGAGAATTTCCCTCATAATGGGTGAGGAGAGCCAACCACATATCGTGTGCTAAATCATAACGACTAAGGGTTACACCAATTGATTCATGGACCGAGGCTAATATGGCATTAACCGCACAATCATTGTCTTTTCGGTTGTCTTGGGACTTCCTAATCAAATCGGTAGAATTTGGCCTAAATTCGGGAGTATACCGATTTTCTACCATATGCCAATATCCCAAGATATTAAGGTAGTTCACCATGCATCTCTTCCAAAAAGAAAAATTTCTACAAGTTTGGCCTAACTTACCCGGTCTCTCTACATACCGAGCCGCCATGATCGAAAACCGAGATTAAGACTAACTTAATCGAGGTTCCCGCTCTGATACCACTTTGTTGTCCCTAAAGGAGGCGGCTTGGACAAGGTTTAGCGGAAGCAATTAAGGTTTTAGACCGGTTTTGTATGAGCTACCCTAACACAATTCAATTGGTACCCAACAATTAACAAACACACATAATCAATTCAAGTAGCAAGAAAATAAAGGGAGAAAGAGAGAGAGAAATTGAACACTTGATGTGATTACGGAGTTCCGACCCGCTAGGAAAGGCTAGCCTTAGTCGTACGTCTCCGGGAGTTTCGCTACCACGAAAAGGACGCGCTCCGTTCAATTCCAATACGAACGGGACTACAACTTCGAACCGAATCACCTCGTCACAATGATACTCGAGACGGATCGGCCTAACTAGAATTACAAATAGCACAACGGCTTCCAATGAGATGAGCTCTCAACCTATTCCAACCTACACCTAGCGACAATGTCGGGGTGGTGGTGTTTGAGGCTACTTTATCTCTCAAAATAATCTAGCTATGAAAAGCTCAAGTGGGAGAGTATCCCTGTGCTCAAAAGGCTCAATTCTGGTCTAATTTTGCAAGCAAAACTCTCTTCAGAGAGAGAACAAAGGGTGGATATATATAGAGCTCGTCAAGAGCTGCAAACCAGTCAAATTCTGAACATAACGTTATATAACGCTCCGAAACGTTACACAACGTTTCAATATAGCCGTTATAAAAAGACAAAATCAAACTAGCCGTTGAAATTTGTCTGAAGCGTTACACAACGTTATCAAGCGTTACACAACGCTTTAGCAAGAAAGTCAAACAGACACTGAAAAAAGTCAAAGCGTTACACAACGTTATCAAGCGTTATACAACGCTTGAGCCAGAAGGTCAAACGGTCAAGACAAAAGTCAAAGCGTTATACAACACTATCAAGCGTTATGTAACTCTACAGAAAATAAGCGTTGTATGATGCTAGAGTAACGTTACACAACATACGCCAGAACGACCTTAAAAAGGTCAAAACTCAAGCGTTAAAAAAATCTGAAGAGGCGTTGTGTAACGTTTGACTGGTTCAAGCGTTATACAACGCTATGAAGCGTTACACGACGTTTTAGCAAGAAAAGTCAAACGGTCATCAACAAGAGTCAAAACGTTACACAACGTTATCAAGCGTTATGTAACGCTTGAACACAGAAAACTGATTTTTGCTAGTTTTTGAGCTTTTCTTCTATCTAGATCATTTCGAGGATAAGTAAAGACTAAATTAAACCTTCTATCCTAGTCTAAGCTAGCCTACAACCTCTCTAAAGACTTGATCTTGATCTTGCTCATAGTTCTTATCCAAGTCTTCATAATTTGCAACTTCTTCCTATAAAACTCAAAGAAGATTGTTAAATGCCAAATGATATTGTTTTGTAATCGACAAACCTAGAGACGTTTAGTACAACAATAAGTACATCAATTGAGTAACATTTTTGGTATAAAAAATTAACATAGAACTCTGATTTGGTGACAGTCTGGCAACAGCTGGCTATGGAACTGCACTTGGTGTAATTCGTGCTCTTCATGCAGGAGGTTATTTAGATAAGGCCTTCTGCACTGAGACCCGACCATTTAACCAGGCAAATATCACAATTTTTTATTTTCATTTTTGTACGTGTATATTTGGATTATCGAAGAATTGAGCTTACATTTGTTTCTATGCATCACTTACAGGGGTCAAGGCTTACGGCTTATGAGCTAGTTCATGATAAAATACCTGCAACTCTAGTTGCTGATTCTGCAGTTGCAGCACTTATGAAATCAGGAACTGTCAATGCTGTTGTAGTTGGTGCAGATAGAATTGCTGCAAATGGTATTATAGAGAATTATCCTTTAATTTATTCAACTGGAAGCAACTCATGTCCTAAATGTGACCAAAAAAACTGAAGAAGAAATATGGTACAGATTCTGCTTGCTAGTAGGATAGCTCTACCAGCCCTCCCTGTTATGACTCAGATTGCATATAACCACTAGGTTTTAGTTTGTTGTCATTTTTATGACAGTAGCTTTTCCTTCTTTTGTATTAAAGGTGATACTGCTAATAAAATCGGGACCTACAGCCTTGCACTTTGTGCAAAGCACCATGGTGTACAGTTTTATGTGGCAGCTCCTTTAACTTCTATCGACCTCGCACTATCATCCGGTCAGCAAATTGTTATAGAGGAGAGATCACCTAAGGAGTTACTTAATTCTGAAGGAGGTCTGGGAAAACAAGTTGCAGCAAGTGGAATTTCAGTGTGGAATCCTGCATTTGATGTTACTCCAGCCAGCCTGATAACTGCCATCATAACTGAAAAGGTCTCTCTTCTCTGTGCATTGGTGTTAAATTTTTATGATGATATTCACGCAATATCAATAAAAATAGCAAGTTAGTAACAACTCGAATTATGAGCTATGAAATTCTCAACCCATAGCATAGGAATAATGTTTAATGTTTACCTGATAGTTATAGGACCTCTAAATTATTTGTAGCATAGAAGTTCCAGGTATGGGAACCTCTGGATTGTTTGTTGAGTAAAGCTCTATGAGCTTACCAAGGAGTTTCCTGAGCTTAACCCCAAATTAACCAGATTGGCTTCAATAAACCGTATAAATGGAATTATTTGTTGATTCTTGCATTTTGCGTTTCAAAATTTATTTATTTCTAGTTATTTAATATATAGTTAAGATATAAAAAAAATGATGAGATGTGAATGGAACAAAGTATATAGACCCTTTTTTTTTGCCACTTGATTTCATAATAAATGAATTAAAATAATTAACAAATTTGGTGTGTAAAGGCATCATTTGTGAAATACAATAAATTTCTTGGAAACTATCCCAGATTTGGAATAAAGCTCAGAAACAGTTGGTGAGCTTAAGCTTATACTAACTTTACTTTGTTTGTTAGGTAGTGTGTTGATAAAAGTTGCTTTTTGTATGTTGGTATTGTCATTTTTGTTTTTTAAGTATCTTTCTTTTCTTGCCTGCATAAGCTCTATTGAATTTTTTTTCTTTTCCTACAAAAAGTTGCATCTATGTGCCAGAATTGCATAGCCAATTCTATTGAGTTAATATTTCATATTTCATATTTGCAGGGTGTCATCACGAAAACTGCTGATGATGCTTTTGATATAAAAAGCTTTGTAGAAAGCACTAGTTAAGAGGCTGACATTAAGAGCGAAATGGGTGTACGGTACTGTAGCTTGTAAGGATAATGTATGTACGTTATTGCAAAATAAAGTCCGGACTGTAATTTGGGTAGCTTAGAAAATAAAGCCCAAGTAGCATCCCCCCCTCCTCCCAGCGTATAGCTTATAAGGCAACTTTTTTAAAAAAAAAAAAAAGGCTATAGCTTATAAAGTAACTCGTTTCATGTTCTACCTATTCGGCTATTCGGCAAGCAACAACAATCAATATTGATTTATAATAGTACCTCGAGAAATGCTATTGTGCATCGCGATGAGGCTTTTGTACACCGCGACCATATTGGTCAATAGTTGTACAAATTGATAAATCTAATTAAATCAATCCAATATATATATTGAAATCTCATAAGATATCAAATTTTATATTTGTTAAAATGTTTTTACTATTTTTTTCGAATTTTCTAAAACATGTCATTTTTGGAATTTCCTTATTATTAATTGATACCCAAAAAAGAAAAGTTTTAGAAAATTAGAAAAAAATAGTAAATTTTTTTAAAAAAAAATATAAATTTTGGTTTGTAATGATATTTCAATATGTAGATTGGATTGGTTTAATTAGATTTGTCAATTTGTAAAACGATTGACGGATAATGATCGCGATGTACAAAATCTCAATACATCGCGATGCATCATAGCATGTCTCTAATACCTCAGATTATAGTATCATAGATATTACTGGTGTGGATGAGTTTACTTACCAGTTTGTGAATAAGAATTAGGTAGAATGGCCTATTCATAAATAAGCTTGGTGTGGATGGTGTGTTGTGAATAAGAATAAAGAAGAAACAATATAATACTAGTGAAAAGAATATAACAATAATAACTTATTTTAGTTTATAATAACAATAATAATTAATAAACATTAAAAATAATAACAATTATAATAATATTTATTATCATAAAAATAATATAATATAATAATTAATTAAAAATATTTTTTTAAAATTAAATATTAATTATTAATAATAATTATAATAATTAACATAAATAATTATAATATTTATCATAGAAATAAGAAATGCCATAATAATTAATATTATAATTATCATAATAATATATTGATAATATAATAATAATAATAATAATAATAATAATATAATGATTACAATTAATATATAATAATGATAATATTTTTTTTATTGTAACCGTCTCTTTCTCTCTCCTCTTTGTTCTTATTCTCGTGGCTTGTTTCAACCAAATGACCGAATAAGAATTGGGTTTCGAATACGCCCTTGTTCCTATTCGATTGATGTTTGGTTGTAAAATGAATTAGCTATCAAGTGAATAGCTTATTCACCCCCTTGCCAAACACAATAATAACTGATTGGTTGCATACTTTTGGATTACATAACGAGTGAATGTATAACTTTTTGCATACTTTGAATTGAATATTATGCTATGTATTACCCAATGATCTTGGATGGTAAAGTCAATCATCAGTGAATGAAAATGGTCTCTGATGAAGTCTAACTTTTAAAAGGGTACTAGTGTGAAAATTCTTCTCCGCTCATATACCCAATCAAATTGATGGCCCTCACTGAAATAGGCCTGTTGCTCCAAAGATGAAAATGATAAGTAAAATATTTTCGCTGTTGTTGATAGTATTTTTAGAAAAAAAATAAGATAAGATAATCATTCTCTTATCTTATTTTCCCTTTTAATTGGTAATTGGAGAATCACTACGGATGACTCAGGTTGGTTTGGTCAAAAGACAATCCTCTGTTACGCGACCATCATTCTCTTGAATTTTACATATATTATTTTCCCTTTTAATTGGTAATTGGAGACCCTAATGTGACGAATGTCATGAGAGGGAACAGCGAGATGGAATGATTTGCCCATATATATATATTTGCTATGGTGAGTCGCATCACACAAAGCCTCTGGTATGTCGCAATCCAGACCGTACGATCCACTTCAAAAATCGTGTAGATCACTGAGATTGATTTGCGCTCAATTTACACTAGATGGCTTAAACTTTTTCCGCTACGTCTCTCTCTGTTACCTTTCTCTTTATTCACCATTTAACTTTTATCTCGCTTCTCCTTCTATTCAAAATCGTTGGGTTTATCTCTTTGAAATCGCCTCTTGAAACCCTAGAAAATCAGCCTCAGAGTTTATGTCGTCTTTCTCCCTCTCTTTGAAATCGCCTCCTCAATTGTGATTTCATCGATTTTCTAGATTTTCAACCGTTGCCTCCTCTCGTCATTGTTGCTTCCTCTCTATTACCGCACGACTTGCGCTTCCTCCTCTTTGACTTTGCCCTTAAACTAGGTTCTCTCTCTCTCTCTCTCTCTCTCTCTCATACTAAAGTTGTTAGCAATTCCTTGATTTTTCTTGACTTGCCTTCGATCTGAACCAGCTTCTTTTGCGTAAATATTAACTGTTAGCAATTCCTTGATTTGCGTAAATCTTTGTTAATTCTTTCTTTAAACCATGTCTAACTTTTAGCAATGCTTTGAATTGGAAGAATCGAGTTAGTTAGAGGAGAAATTTTTCTTATTTTTCTGTATGTCCTTAGAAACCAGCTTTCTCTTTTAGCAATTGCTGATTAATTTTTCTTAATTTTCAACCGTGGAGGTCTAATTTTTCTTATTTTTTTTGTATGTCCTTAGAAACGAGCGTTTATTTTTTTGCTATAATGCAGGTCTAATTTTTCTTATATTTGGCCAGAGAGCATTGATTGATAGGCATCAACAAATGTTGGGTCAACAATTATGTCAACTTCTCGGTCAACAAATGTTGTCAATGACGACGAGCAAATTCAATTGCGGGTATGTATATTTTGTTGTGAGCATATTTTTATTTATTGAGATGAAAATTATTGAGTATTTACAATTTATGTTGAACAATTGGGTGTTAGTGATCCTTACATCAGGGTTGAAGAGCTTTGCCAGTTAGAAGAGCATTGGCATGATGAGCCCACTAAGCCATACGTCGGTATGCAATTTAGTTCAGCATAAGAGGCATATAATTTTTACGATGCATACGCTAGATGAGTTGGTTTTAGTGTCCGAAAATCAAGTAAGACAAGTTCAAAGATAGGACCATCATCAGCTAGGTTTGTTTATAATAAGGAAGGAATCTATAAGAAGCAAAAGAATTATGAAATGCCAATTGGGAGTGTAAGCCATGGCAAGAGTCTACAAAAGCTAAAATCCATTACTAGAGTTGGATGCAAGGCTTCTTGTAGAGTTAGGCTGATGAAAAATGGGATATGGCAAGTTAGTGTATTTGTGGAGGAGCACAACAATCATGCCTTGATTACATCTCCTAGCAAGATGTGTGGTCTTTGATCTCAAAAGTGCATAAGTGAATAGGAAGTAAAGATGATATGTGATTTAAATGTTCAAAATATGGAACCTACAAAAATAGTAGAATACATAGCATCTCAGAGCGATTTAAACCAAGCTTGTAAGATCTTGTACTTTCATTAATACATTGCATCTTTGGTCTGCCGTTCCAGCACATAATGATCAAGAAGTACAAGAGCTGAATTAATGCAAGCTTTCTTATTGGAAGATGAATAGGTAATATCTTAGACCGTATAGAGAGTTTAAATGTAGATTAATGTGATGAAATGACTTAGAAATAAAGCAAAAACAGTTTAAATGCCCAAATGTTACACAAAATATGCATTATTAGCACTTTATATGCGTAATTACTATGTATAATCTAAAATTTTTGAATAAATAAGATATCAATCATATTCTAGACCGTATAGAGAGCTTAAATGTCGATTATTCTGATGAAATGACTTAGAATGAATCCAAAAACGATTTGAAATGCTCAAATGATACTCAGAATTATATTATTTGCAATTTATATGCGTAATTACTAGGTGCAATCTAATCTTTTTGAATAAGTAAAATATTTATCATATTCTAGACAGTATGGAGAGTTTAAATGTAGATTATTGTGATGAAATGACTAAGAATGAATGCAAAAACGGTTGAAATGCTCAAATAATACTCAGAATATGCATTATTTGCACTTTATAAGCGTAATTACTAGGTGCAATCCAATCTTTTTAAATAAGTAAGATTTTTATCAGATTCTAGACCGTATGGAGAGTTTAAATATAAATTATTGTGATTAAATGACTTAGAATGAATGCAGTCTAGTTGAAATGCTCAAATGATAGTCAAAATATGCATTATTTGAACTCTATATGCGTAATTACTTGGTGCAATACAATCATTTTGAATAATTAAGATCTTCATCATATTCTACATCATACAGAGAGTTTAAATATAGATTATTTTGATAAAATGGCTTAGAATGAATGCAGAAACGATTGAAATGCTCAAATGATACTCAAAATATGCATTATTTGCACTTTATATGTGCAATTACAAGGTGCAATCCAATTTTTTTGACTAAGTAATATCTTTATCATATTCAAGATAGCATGGAGAGCTTAAATATAGATTATTGTGATGAAATAACTTAGAATGAATGCAGAAACAGTTGAAATACTCAAATGATACCAAGAATATGCATTATTCACAATTTATATGCATTATTCTAGACCCGTATGGATTGCACCAAGTAATTACGCATATAAAGTTCAAATAATGAATATTCTAACTATCATTTGACCATTTCAACCAAACTGCATTCATTCTAAGTTATTTCATCACAATAATCTACATTTAAAATCTTTATACTGTCCAGACTAAGATTCATGTCAGTTTATTCAAAAAAATTAGATTATACATGGTAATTAAGCAAATAAAGTGCAAATAATGCAATTCCAAGTATCATTTAAGCATTTCAATAGTTTCTAGATTCATTCTAAGTCATTTCATCATAATAATCTACATTTAATCTCTTTATAGTGTCCAGATAAAGATTCATCTCTTATTTATTCAAAAAGATTGGATTAAACATGGTAATTATACTTCTAAATTGCAAAAAATGCAATTCAGAGTATCATTTGGGCATTTCAATCATTTCTGGATTCATTCTAAGTCATTACATCACAATAATATACATTTAAACTCTTTATACTGTCAAGACTATTGATTCATATCTTATTTATTCAAAAATATTGCATTATACATGTAATTACATATATAAAGTGCAAATAATACAATTCTGAGTATCATTAGAGCATTTCAATCGTTTCTGGATTCATTCTAAGTCATTTCATCACAATAATCTACATTTAAACTCTTTATACTGTCCAGACTAAGATACATATCTTGTTTAATAAAAAATAATGGATTATACATGGTAATTACGCATATAAAGTTTAAATAATGCAATTCTGAGTATCATTTGAGCATTTCAATCGTTTCTAAATTCATTCTACGTCATTTCATCACAATAATCTAAATTTATATACTTTATACTATCTAGAAAATGCTTCTTATCTTGTTTATTCAAAAAGATCGGATTACACATGGTAATTATGCATATAAAGTGCAAATAATGCAATTCAGAGTATCAGTTAAACTTTTCAATCGTTTCTAGATTCATTCTAAGTCATTTCATCGAAATAATCTACATTCAAACTCCTTATACTATCTAGACTAAGATTCATATCTTGTATATTCAAATAGATTGGATTATACAAGGTAATTATGCATATAAAGTGCAAATAATGCAATTCTAAGTATCAGTTAAGCATTTCAATCGTTTCTGGATTCATTCTAAGTCATTTCATCACAATAATCTACATTTAAACTCCTTATACTGTCCATACTAAGATTCATGTCTTTTTTATTCAAATAGATTGGATTATACTTGGTAATTACGCATATAAAATGCAAATAATGCAATTCTGAGTATCAATTGAGCATTTCAATCGTTTATGGAGTCATTCTAAGTCATTTCATCACAATAATCTACATTTAAACTCTTTGTACTGTCCAGACTAAGATTAATATCTTGTTTATTAAAAAAGACTGGATTATACATGGTAATTTCGCAAATAAAATGCAAAAAATACAATTCTTGTTAGAGTTATGTCCTAGGAGCCAATTATTAAATGGCCACTTCTATGGTTTATGTGATTGATGATATTTTATCATTTATTCCTTGATTTATTAATTGACAGATCATTCAGGTTGAGGATCTGAATTGTAGATCTCTGTAGTTCATTTATAATTAAATGACAATAATAAATCTAAAAGGTCCGTAATCTTGATAATTAACAAGGAATATTAATTATCGGATAAGATTAGTATGCAAGTTAAGTGATGATTAAGTTCTACAGATCATAGGTAAGGAGTTGCCAACTTAATTGCATATGTATATGTTATAGAACATAGTACAGGACGCGACCCAGTGAAATAAATATATGGATTGTGTTATGTGTCATTATTTATTTCATTTGAGTTTGATTCTAAGTTTGAGATGGTTCAGCTTTTCCACATGAGGATAGGTTCAATAAATATCGTCTACCGTTGATTCCTGATAAGGGCTGCTATACGGACTTTATTTATGTTCTCTTGAATTGTGCGGGGAAAAGTTGTTCATCAAGAAAACCGTATGTCCCTCATTAATTAACTTAGTGAGCGATGATATCTGTTTGGGCCCCTTGATGGAGATGGATTGTTTGCTAGCAACTGATACAGTCATCTCTAGATCAAGAAACGTATAATCTGCAAGAATGACACATTCCTATCTTGGATTATACGATGATATCATGTGACATAAGAATCAGACAAGGAAATACTATTATTTCTTATGCAGGATTAAAAATATTGTAGCAGTACACTATTTATGCGAATTGGGAATCATAACGTGTTGCTAGATACCGCTTATGATTATTGGAAATAAATAGCGATTTATTTTCCATGTCCAACAGAGCATAAATCCTCAAAGGGTCACACAAATAGGTTTTGACCATGCGTGCATTATTTATTTGGTTGTATTAAGGAATGCAACAATATGATATGTTGACTGATTAATTATGTACTGTTGCGAACCGTCATAATTAATTAATTAAGTCAAACGGATTATATAGAAATAAATTAATGCATATTCTAATCCTTAAATAATTATCAAATTGTTGATAATTAATTTGTTCAACATGAATTAATTAAAGTAATTAATTTGAGCTAACGGGCCTATATTTAAATTGTAAATTAAAGGTCCAACTTGAGAGCAATTAATTGGGCCACTAATTAATTGAATTAGAGGACCAATTAAATAATTAATGGAGCCCATTTAGGCCCATTTTATGGCTGCCCTAGTGATGGCATAGTTGTAAATTAGTTACAACTTTTTGGGAGAGTGGTTGGTCTATAAAAGGACCACTTTGGGAGCCAAAACCCTAGCCACCTTGCCTTTTTCTCTCTCCCTAATATTTTGGACGAAAATTAAAGGAAAAATTTCAGAATTTTTCCTCTCCACCATTGCTCTCTTAAGCTCATGTGTTGAGCACCTCTTGCCTCCATCCAATTAAATAGTTAATTAAGGCAAAGGGAAGGAAGGGATTAGGCTTAACCTCTCATCTACTAGCATAGATCGAGGTTTTGGTTAATACCTTGGTGGACTTGAGGCCGAGACACGCGTGGTGGTGCGCACAACCTCGACTCGACGGATTCGAGCCTTGCGATTACAAGTTCGCAAGAGGTAGCCCTTTTTCCCTCTTTCTCTTGTGTGTTTGGATGGCTTTTGCACTAGATCTCCTTTGCACTTAGTTTAATTAGGATTAATTAAGAGTAATTAGTCTAAAAATTAAATTTGTGCACTTCCTAACAATTCTGACTATCATTTGAGTATTTTAATCATTTCTGGATTCATTCTAAGTCATTTCAACACAATAATCTACTTTTAAACTCTTTATACTGTCCAAAATAAGATTCATATCTTATTTATTAAAAAAAAATGATTAAACATGGTAATTACATTTCTGAAGAGCAAATAATGCAATTCAGAATATCATTTGAGCATTTCAATCGTTTTTGGATTCATTCTCAGTCATTACATTACAATAATCTACATTTAAACGATTTGTACTGTCCAGACTAAGATTCATATATTGTTTATTCAAAAAGATTGGATTATATATGGTAATTACGCATATAAAGTGCAAATAAAGTAATTCTGAGTATCATTTGAGCATTTTAATTGTTTCTGGAATCATTCTTAGTCATCACATCACAATATTCTACATTTAAACTATTTATACTTTTCAGACTAAGATTCATGTCTTGTTTATTCAAAAAGATTGGATTATACATGGTAATCACGCATATAAAGTGTAAATAAAACAATTCTGAGTATCATTTGATAATTTCAATCGTTATCTAGATTTAAACTTTTCACTATTATCTAGATTTAAACTTTTAATACTGTATAGAATATAATTCTTATCTTGTTCATTTAAAAAGAATGGATTATACATGGTAATTACGCATATAAAGTGCAAAAAATTCAATTCTGAGTATCAGTTAAGTATTTCAATCATTTTTGGATTCATTCAAAGTCATTTCATCACAATAATCTACATTTCAATTCTTCATATAGTCTAGAATATGATTCATATCTTGTTCATTCAAAAATATTGGATTATACATGGTAATTACGCATATAAAGTGCAAATAATGCAATTCTGAGTATTAGTTAAGCATTTCAATCATTTCTGGATTCACTATAAGTCATTTCCTCACAATAATATATATTTAAACTCTTTATACTGTCTAGAATATCATTCATATCTTGTTTATTAAAAAAAATTTGATTATACAAGGTAATTACGCATACAAAATGCAAATAATGTAATTCTAGGTATCATTTGATCATTTCAATCGTTTCTAGATTCATTCTAAGTCATTTCATCACAATAATATAAATTTAAATACTTTATACTGTCCAGAGTAGGATTCATATCTTATTTATTCAAAAAGATTGGATTAAACATGGAAATTATGCTTCAAAAGTGCAAATAATACAATTCAGAGTATCATTTGAGCATTTTAATCGTTTTTTTATTCATTCTATGTCATGACATCACAATAATCTACATTTATACTGTCAAGACTAAGATTGATATCATATTTATTCAAAAATATTGCATTATACATGTAATTACGTATATAAAGTGCAAATAATGCAATTCTGAGTATTATTAAAGCTTTCAATCGTTTCTGGATTCATTCAAAATCATTTCATCAAAATAATCTACATTAAAACTCTTTATACAGTCCAGACTAAGATTCATTTTTTGTTTTTTCAAAAAGATTGGATTATACATTGTAATTACGCATAAAAAGTTCAAATAATGTAATTCTGAGTATCATTTGAGTATTTGAATCGTTTGTGGATTCATTCTACGTTATTTCATCACAATAATCAATATTTAAACTCCTTAAACTGTCCAGACTAAGATTCATATCTTGTATATTAAAATAGATTGAATTATACAAGGTAATTACGCATATAAAGTGCAAATAATGCAATTCTGAGTATCAATTGAGCATTTCAATCGTTTCTGGAGTCATTCTAAGTCATTTCATCACAATAATCTATATTTAAACTCTTTGTACTGTCCGGACTAAGATTAATATCTTGTTTATTAAAAAGACTGGATTATACATGGTAATTTGGCAAATAAAATGCAAAAAATACAATTCTGACTATCATTTGAGCATTTTAATTATTTCTGGATTCATTCTAAGTCATTTCAACACAATAATCTACTTTTAAATTCTTTATACTGTCCAGAATAAGATTCATATCTTATTTATTAAAAAAAAATGATTAAACATGGTAATTACGTATCTGAAGAGCAAAGAATGCAATTCAGAATATCATTTGAGCATTTCAATCATTTTTAGATTCATTCTCAGTCATTACATCACAATAATCTACATTTAAACTATTTGTACTTTTCAGACTAAGATTCATATCTTGTTTATTCAAAAAAATTGAATTATATATGGTAATTACGCATATAAAGTGTAAATAAAGTAATTATGAGTATCATTTGAGCATTTTAATCATTTCTGGAATCATTCTTAGTCATCACATCACAATAATCTATATTTAAACTATTTATACTTTTCAAATTAAGATTCATATCTTGTTTACTCAAAAAGATTGGATTATACATGGTAATTACACATATAATGTGTAAATAATACAATTCTAAGTATCATTTGAGTATTTCAATCGTTTCTGGATTCATTCTAAGTTATTTCATCACTATTATCTAGATTTAAACTATTCATACTATATAGAATATGATTCTTATCTTGTTCATTCAAAAAGATTGGATTATAAATGGTAATTACACATATAAAGTGCAAATAATTCAATTCTGAGTATCAGTTCAGCATTTCAATCGTTTTTTTATTCATTCTAAGTCATTTCATCACAATAATCTACATTTAAATTCTTTATACTGTGTAGAATATGATTAATGTCTTGTTTATTTAAAAAGAATTGGATTATACATGGTAATTACGCATATAAAGTGGAAATAATGCAATTCTGAGTATCAGTTAAGCATTTCAATCGTTTTTGGATTCATTCTAAGTCATATCGTCACAGTAATCTACAATTAAACTCTTTGTACTGTCTAGAATATGATTCATATCTTGTTTATTTAAAAAGATTGGATTATAAATGATAATTACGCATATAAAGTGCAAATAATGCAATTCTAACTATCATCTGAGCATTTTAATCGTTTCTGCATTCATTCTAAGTCATTTCATCATAATAATCTTCATTTAAACTCCTTATACTGTCCAGACTAAGATTCATAGCTTGTTTATTCAAATAGATTGGATTATAAAAGATAATTACACAAATAACGTGCAAATAATGCAATTCTAAGTATCATTTGACCATTTTAATCGTTTCTAGATTCATTCTAAGTCATTTATCATAATAATCTACATTTAAACTGTTTGTACTATCCAGACTAAGATTTATATCCTGTTTATTCAAAGAGATTGGATTATACATGGTAATTACGCATATAAAATGCAAATAATGCAATTCTGACTATTATTTGAGTATTTTAATCATTTCTGGATTCATTCTAATTCATTTAATCACAATAATCTATATTTAAACTCTTTATACTATCTAGAATAAGACTCATAACTTATTTATTAAAAAAAATTGATTAAACTTGGTAATTACGCTTCTGAAGGGCAAATAATGCAATTCAGAATATCATTTGAGCATTTCAATCGTTTCTGAATTCATTTTAAGTCATTACATCACAATAATCTATATTTAAACTCTTTATACTGTCCATACTAAGATTCATATCAGGTTTATTCTAAAAGATTTAATTATATTTGGTAATTACGCATATAAAGTGCAAATAATACAATTCTGAGTATCATTTGAGCATTTCAATCGTTTCTGAATTCATTCTAAGTCATATCATCAAAATAATCTACATATAGACTCTTTATACTGTTTAGACTATGATTCAAATCTTGTTTATTCAAAAAGATAGGATTATACATGGTAATTACGCATATAAAGTGCAAATAATGCAATTCTGAGTATTAGTTAAGAATTTCAATCATTTCTGGATTCATTATTAGTCATTTCCACACAATAATATACATTTAAGCTCTTTATACTGTCTAGAATATGATTCAAATCTTATTTATTAAAAAAGATTGGATTATACAAGGTAATTACGCATACAAAGTTCAAATAATGCAATTCTGAGAATCTTTTGATCATTTCAATCGTTTCTAGATTCATTCTAAGTCATTTCATCACAATAATCTACATTTAAATAATTTAAACTGTCCAGACTAAGATTCATATCTTATTTATTCAAAAAGATTGGATTAAATATGGTAATTACGCTTCAAAAGTGCAAATAATACAATTCAGAGTAACATTTGAGCATTTTAATCATTTTGGGATTCATTCTATGTCATTACATCACAATAATCTACATTTAAACTATTTATACTGTCAAGACTATGATTGATATCATATTTATACAAAAATATTGCATTATACATGTAATTACGTACATAAAGTTCAAATAATGCAATTCTGAGTATTATTTGAGCATTTCAATCGTTTCTGGATTCATTGAAAATCATTTCATCAAAATAATCTACATTTAAACTCTTTATACAGTTCAGACTAAGATTCATATCTTGTTTATTCAAAAATATTGGATTATACATGGTAATTACGCATAAAAATTTCAAATAATGCAATTCTGAGTATCATTTGAGCATTTCAATCGTTTGTGGATTCATTATACGTTATTTCATCACAATAATCAACATTTCAACTCTTTATACTGTCCAGACTAAGATGTATAGCCTGTTTATTAAAAAAGATTTGATTTTACATGGTAATTACGCATATAAAGTACAAATAATGTAATTATGAGTACCATTTGAGCATTTTAATCGTTTCTGGATTCATTCTTAGTTATTCTATCACAATAATCTATATTTAAACTATTTATACATTTCAGACTAAGATTCATAACTTATTTAGTAAAAAAAAATTGATTAAACTTGGTGATTACGCTTCTGAAGAGCAAATGATGCAATTCAGAATATCATTTGAGCATTTCAATCGTTTCTGGATTCATTCTAAATCATTGCATCACAATAATCTATATTTAAACTCTTTATACTGTCCAGACTAAGATTCATATCTGGTTGATTCTAAAAGATTTGATTGTATTTTGTAATTACGCATATAAAGTGCAAATAATGCAATTCTGAGTATTATTTGAGCATTTCAATCGTTTCTGAATTCATTCTAAGTCATGTCATCAAAATAATCAACATTTAGACTCTTTATACTATTTAGACTAAGATTCAAATCTTTTTTATTCAAAAAGATAGAATTATACATGGTAATTACGCCTATAAAGTGCAAATAATGCAATTCTGAGTATTAGTTAAGGATTTCAATCATTTCTGGATTCATTATAAGTTATTTCCTCACAATAATATACATTTAAGCTCTTTATACTGTCTAGAATATGATTCATATCTTGTTTATTAAAAAAGATTGAATAATACAAGGTAATTACGCATACAAAGTGCAAATAATGCAATTCTGGGTATCATTTGATCATTTCAGTCGTTTCTAAATCCATTCTAAGTCATTTAATCACAATAATCAACATTTAAATACTTTATACTGCCCAGACTAAGATTCATATCTTATTTATTCAAAAAGATTGGATTAAACATGGTAATTACGCTTCAAAAGAGCAAATAATACAATTCAGAGTATCATTTGAGCATTTTAATCGTTTCTGGATTCATTCTATGTCATTACATCACAATAATCTATATTTAAACTATTTATACTGTCACAATAAGATTGATATCATATTTATTCAAAAATATTGCATTATACGTTTAATTACGTATATAAAGTGCAAATAATGCAATTCTGAGTATCATTAGAGCATTTCAATCGTTTCTGGATTCATTCAAAATCATTTCATCAAAATAATCTACATTTAAACTCTTTATAAAGTCCAGACTAAGATTCATATCTTCTTTATTCAAAAAGATTGGATTATAAATGGTTATGCATAAAAAGTTCAAATAATGCAATTCTGAGTATCATTTGAGCATTTCAATCATTTGTGGATTCATTCTACGTTATTTCATCACAATAATCAACATTTAAACTCTTTATACTGTCCTGACTAAGATTTATAGCTTGTTTATTAAAAAAGATTGGATTATACATGGTAATTACGCATATAAAGTGTAAATAAAGTAATTCTGAGTATAATTTGAGCATTTTAATCGTTTCTGGAATCATTCTTAGTCATTACATCATAATAATCTACATTTAAACTATTTATACTTTTCAGACTAAGATTCATATCTTGTTTATTCAAAAAAAATTGGATTATATATGGTAATTATGCATATAAACTCTTTATACTGTCATTTCAATCGTTTGAGCATTTCAATCGTTTCTTGATTGATCCTAAGTCATTTCAACACAATTATCTACATTTAAACTCTTTATACTGTCTAAAATAAGATTCATATCTAATTTATTCAAAAAGAGTTGATTAAATATGGTAATTACGCTTCTAAAGTGCTAATAATGCAATTCAAAGTATCATTTGAGCATTTCAATCGTTTCTGGATTAATTATAATTCATTTCATCACAAAAATCTACATTTAAACTCTTTATACTGTGTATAATATGATTAATGTCTTGTTTATTTAAAAAGAATTGGATTATACATGGTAATTACGCATAAAAAGTGCAAATAATGCAATTCTGAGTACCAGTTAAGCATTTCAATCATTTTTTTATTCATTCTAAGTCATTTCGTCACAGTAATCTACAATGAAACTCTTTGTACTTTCTAGAATATGATTCATATCTTGTTTATTTAAAAAGATTGCATTATACATGATAATTAATCAAATAAAGTGCAAATAATGCAATTCTAACTATCATCTGAGCATTTTAATCGTTTCTGAATTCATTCTAAGTCATTTAATCATCATAATCTTCATTTAAACTCCTTATACTGTCCAGACTAAGATTCATAGCTTGTTTATTCAAATAGATTGGATTATACAAGATAATTACACAAATAATGTGCAAATAATGCAATTGTAAGTATCATTTGAGCATTTCAATCATTTCTAGATTCATTCTAAGTCATTTATCACAATAATCTATATTTAAACTCTTTGTACTATCCAGACTAAGATTTATATCTTGTTTATTCAAAGAGATTTGATTATACATGGTAATTACGCATATAAAATGCAAATAATGCAATTCTGACTATCATTTGCATATTATAATCGTTTCTGGATTCATTCTAATTCATTAAATGACAATAATAATATTTAAACTCTTTATACTATCTAGAATAAGATTCATAACTTATTTATTAAAAAAAATTGATTAAACTTGGTAATTACGCTTCTGAAGAGCAAATAATGCAATTCAGAATATCATTTGAACATTTCAATCGTTTCTGGATTCATTCTATGTCATTACATCACAATAATCTATATTTGAACTCTTTATACTGTCCAGACTAAGATTCATATCTGGTTTATTCTAAAACATTTGATTATATTTGGTAATTACGCATATAAAGTGCAAATAATGCAATTCTGAGTATCATTTGAGTATTTCAATCCTTTCTGAATTCATTCTAAGTCATGTCATCAAAATAATCTACATATAGACTCTTTATACTATTTAGACTATGATTCAAATCTTGTTTATTCAAATAGATAGGATTATACATGGTAATTACGCATATAAAGTGCAAATAATGCAATTCTGAGTATTAGTTAAGTATTTCAATCATTTCTGGATTCATTATAAGTCATTTCCTCACAGTAATATACATTTAAGCTCTTTATACTGTCTAAAATATGATTCATATCTTGTTTATTAAAAAAGATTGGATTATATATGGTAATTACGCATATAAAGTGTAAATAATGCAATTCAGAATATCATTTGAGCATTTCAATCATTTCTGAATTCATTCTAAGTCATTACATCACAATAATCTATATTTAAACTCTTTATACTGTCCATACTAAGATTCATATCTGGTTTATTCTAAAAGATTTGATTATATTTGGTAATTACACATATAAATTGCAAATAATGCAATTCTGATTATCATTTGAGCATTTCAATCGTTTCTGAATTCATTCTAAGTCATGTCATCAAAATAATCAACATTTAGACTATTTATACTGTTTAGACTAAGATTCAAATCTTGTTTATTCAGAAAGATAGGATTATACATGGTACTTACGCATACAAAGTGAAAATAATGCAATTCTGTGTATCATTTGAGCATTTCAATCATTTCTGGATTCATTCAAAGTCATTTCTTCATCACAATAATCTACATTTAAACTCTTTATACTGTCCAGACTAAGATTCATATCTTGTTTATTCAAAAAGATTGGATTATACATTGTAATTACGCATATAAAGTGCAAAATATGTAATCCTGAGTATCATTTGAGCATTTCAATAGTTTCTGGATTCATTCTATGTCATTACATCACAATAATCTATATTTAAACTCTTTACACCGTCCAGGCTAAGTTTCATATCCTGTTTATTTAAAAAGATTGGATTATATATGGTAATTACGCACATAAAGTCCAAATAATTCAATTCTGAGTATTATTTGAGCATTTCAATCGTTTCTGGATTCATTATAAGTCATTTCATCACAATAATCTACATTTAAACTCATTATACAGTCTAGAAAATGATTCTTATCTTGTTTATTCAAAAAGATTAGATTATACATGGTAATTATTTATATAAAGTGCAAATAATACAATTCTGTGTATCAATTGAGCATTTCAATTATTTCTGGATCCATTCTATGTCATTTCATCACGATAATTTACATTTAAACTCTTTAGTCTGTGTAGAATATGATTCATATCTTGTTTATTAAAAAAATCTTGGATTATACATTTATACATGGTAATTACGCATATAAAGTGCAAATAATGAAATTTTGAGTATTGGTTAAGCATTTCAATCGTTTTTGAATTCATTCCTAGTTATTTCGTCACAGTAATCTATATTTGAACTCTTTATACTGTCTAGAATATGATTCATATCGCGTTTATTCAAAAAGATAGGATTATACATGGTAATTACGCATATAAAGTGCAAATAAAGCAATTCTGGGTATTATTAGAGTATTTCAATCGTTTATAGATTCATTCTATGTCATTTCATCACAATAATCTACATTTAAACTTTTTATACTGTTGAGACAAAGTTTCATCTCTTATTTACTCAAAAAGATTGGATTAAACATGGTAATTACGTTTCTAAATTGCAAATAATGCAATTAAGAGTATCATTTGAGCATTTTAATCATTTCTGGATACATTCAAAGTCATTACATCACAATAATCTATATTTAAACTCCTTATTCTGTCAAGAATATGATTCGTACCTTATTTAGTCAAAAATATTAGATTATAAATGGTAGTTACGCATATAAATTGAGAATAATGCAATTCTGAGTATCTGTTAAGGATTTCAATCGTTTATGTATTCATTCTAAGTTATTTTATCACAATGATCTTCATTTAAACTCCTTATACTGTCCAGACAAAGATTCATATCTTGTTTATGCAAATAGATTGGATTATAATCGGTAATTACGCATATAAAGTGCAAATAATGCAATTCTATGTATCATTTGAGCATTTCAACCATTTCTGGATTCATTCTAAGTCATTTCGTCACAATAATCTACATTTAAACTCTTTGTACTGTCCAGACTAAGATTCATATCTTCTTTATTCAAAGAGATTGGATTATACATGGTATTTACACATATAAAGTGCAAATAATGCAATACTGACCATCATTTGATAATTTTAATCATTTCTGGATTCATTATAAGTCATTTCATCACAATAATCTACATTTAAATTCTTTATACTGTCTAGAATAAGATTCATAACTTTTTTATTCAAAAAGATTTGATGAAACATGGTAATTACGCTTCTGAAGAGCAAATAATGCAATTCAGCTTATCATTTGAGCATTTCAATCGTTTCTGGATTCATTCTAAGTCATTACAACATAATAATCTACATTTAAACTCTTTATACAGTCCAGACTAAGATTCATATCTTGTTTAATCAAAAAGATTGGATTATATATGGTAATTACGCATATAAAGTTCAAATAATACAATTCTGTGTATCATTTGCACATTTCAATCGTTTCTGGATTTATTCTATATCATTACATCACAATAATGTACATTTAAAATCTTAATACTGTCCAGAGTAAGTTTCACATCTTGTTTATTCAAAAAGATTGTATTATACATGGTAATTACGCATATAAAGTGCTAATAATGCAATTCTAAGTATCATTCGAGCATTTCAATCGTTTCTGGATTCATTTCAAGTCATTTAATCACAATAATCTACATTTAAACTATATATACAGCCTAGAAAATGCTTTTTTATCTTGTTTATTCAAAAAGATTGGATTATACATGGTAATTACACATATAAAGTGCAAATAATACAATTCTGAGTATCATTTGAGCATTTAAATCGTTTTTGGATTTATTCTAGGTCATTTCATCACTATTATCTTTTTTTAAATTTTTCATACTGTCTAGAATATGATTCATATCTTGTTTATTAAAAAAGATTGGATTATACATGGTAATTACGCATATAAATTGCAAATAATGCAATTCTGAGTATTAGTGAAGCATTTCAATCATTTTTGGATTTATTCTAAGTCATTTTGTCACAGTAATATACATTTAAACTCTTTATACTGTCTAGAATGTTATTCATATCTTTTTTATTCAAAACTATTGGATTATACATGGTAATTACGCATAAAAAATGCGAATATTGCAATTCTGGATATCATTTGAGCATCTGAATCGTTTCTATATTCATTCTAAGTCATTTCGTCACAATAATCTACATTTAAACTCTCTATACTGTCCAGACTAAGATTCATCACTTATTTAATTAAAAAGATTGAATTAAACATGGTAATTACGCTTCTAAATTGCAAATAATGCAATTCATAGTATAATTTATGCATTTCAATCGTTTCTGGATACATTCTAAGTCATTACATCACAACAATCTACATTTAAACTCTTTATACTGTCAAGACTAAGATTCATAACTTATGTATTCAAAAAGATAGCATTATATATGTAATTACGCATATAAAGTGCAAATCATGAAATTCTGTGTTTCATTAGAGAATTTCAATCGTTTCTGGATTCATTCTAAGTCACATCATAATAATCTACATCTAAACTCTTTATACTGTCCAGACAAAGATTCATATCTTGTTTATTCAAAAATATTGGATTATACATGGTAATTACACATATAAAGTTAAAATAATGCAATTCTGAGTATCATTTGAGTATTTCAATCATTTCTGGATCCATTCTACGTCATTTCATCACAATAATCAACATTTAATCTCTTTATACTGTCCATACTTAAATTCATATCTTGTTTATCTAAAAAGATTGGATTATACATGGTAATTACGCATATAAAATGTAAATTAAACAATTCTTAGTATCATTTCAGCATTTCAATCGTTTCTGGATTTTTTGTAAGTCATTTGATAATAATAATCTATATTTAAACTCTTTATTCTGTCAAGAATATGGTTCATACCTTATTTAGTCGAAAATATTGTATTATAATTTGTAATTACGCATATAAAATAAAAAAAATGCAATTCGGAGTATTAGTTAAGTATTTCAATCGTTTCTGGATCAATTCTAAGTTATTTCATCACAATAATCTTCATTTAAACTCCTTATACTGTCCAGACTAAGATTTATATCTTGTTTATTCAAATAGATTGGATTGTACAAGGTAATTACGCATGTAAATTGCAAATAATGCAATTCTAAGTATCATTTGAGCATTTCAATCATTTCTGGATTCATTCTAAGTCATTACTTCACAATAATCTAAATTTAAACTCTTTATACTGTCTAGACTTCGATTCATATCTGGTTTATTCGAAAAGATTGGATTATATATGGTAATTACGCATATAAAGTGCAAATAATGAAATTCTGAGCATCATTTGTGCATTTCAATCATTTTTTAATTCGTTTTAAGTCATATCATCAGAATAATCTACATTTAAACTCGTTATACTGTCCAGGCTAAGATTCAAATCTTGTTTATTCAAGAAGATTGGATTATACATGGTACTTAAGCATATAAAGTGCAAATAATGCAATTCTGAGTATCATTGGCGCATTTCAATCGTTTCTGGATTCTTTCAAAGTGATTTCATCACAATAATCTACATTTAAACTCTTTATACTGTCCAGACTAAGATTCATATCTTGTTTATTCAAAAATATTGGATTATACATTGTAATTACGCATATATAGTGCAAATAATGTAATCCTGAGTATCATTTGAGAATTTCAATCGTTTCTGGATTCATTCTAAGTCATTACATCACAACAATTTACATTTAAACTTTTTATACTGTCCGAACTAAATTTCATATCCTGTTTATTCAAAAAGATTTGATTATACATGTAATTACGCATAAAAAGTGCAAATAATGCAATTCTGAGTATCATTTGAACATTTCAATCGTTTCTGAAATCATTATAAGTTATTTCATCATAATAATGTACATTTAAAGTCTTTATACAGTCTAGAAAATGATTCTTATCTTGTTTATTCTAAAAGTTTGGTTTATATATGGTAATTACGCATATAAAGTGCAAATAATACAATTATGAGTATCATTTGAGCATTTCAATCGTTTCTGGATTCATTCTAAGTCATTTCATCACTATAATCTACATTTAAACTCTTTATACAGTATATAAAATTATTCTTATCTTGTTTATTCAAAAAGATTGGATTATACATGGTAATTACGCATATAAAGTGCAAATAATACAATTCTGAGTATCATTTGAGTATTTCAATCGTTTCTGGATTCATTCTAAGTCATTTCATCACTATAATCTACATTTAAACTTGTCATCTGTCTAGAATATGATTCATATCTTGTTTATTCAAAAAGATTGGTTTATATAAGGTATTTCCGCATATAAAGTTCAAATAATGCAATTCTGAGTATCAGTTAAGCATTTCAATCGTTTCTAGAGTCATTCAAAGTCATTTTATCACAATAATTTAAATTTAAACTCTTTATATTGTCCAGAATAAAATTCATATCTTGTTTATTAAAAAAAAATTAATTATACATTGTAATTACACATATAAATTGCCAATAATGTAATCCTAAGTATCATTTGAGCATTTCAATCATTCTAAGATTCATTGTAAGATTCATTGTAATTTCAATTATAAAGTACAATTAATTATTCATTGTAAGTTATTACATTACAATAATCTAAATTTAAACTCTTTATATTGTCCAGACTAAGATTCATTTCTTGTTTATTTTAAAAGATTGGATTATAAATGGTAATTAGGCATATGAAGTGCAAATAATGCAATTCTGAGTATCATTTGAGCATTTCAATCTTTTCTGAGTTTAATCTAAGTCATTTCATCACAATAATCTACATTTAGACTCTTTATACTTTCTAGACTAAGATTCATATCTTGTTTATTCAAAAAGGTTGGATTATATATGGTAATTTTGCTTATAAAGTACAAATAATGCAATTCTGAGTATCATTTGAGCATTTCAATCGTTTCTGGATTCATTTTAAGTCATTTCATCACAATAATCTATATTTAAACTCGTTATATTGTCCAGACTAAGATTCATATCTTTTTTATTCAAAAAGATTGGATTATACATGGTAATTACGCATATAAAGTGCAAATAATGTAATTTTGAGTATCATTTGAGCATTTCAATCGTTTCTGGATTAATTCTAAGTTATTTCATCACAATAATCTACATTTAAACTCTTTATACTGTGTAGACCAAGATTCATATTTTTTTTATTCAAATAGATTGAATTATACATGGTAATTACGCATATAAATTGTAAATAATGTAATTCTGAGTATCATTTGAGCATTTCAATCATTTCTGGATTTATTCTAAGTCATTTCATCACAATAATATACATTTAAACTCTTTGTAATGTCTTGAATATGATAAAGATATTACTTAATCAAAAAGATTGCGTTGTACCTAGTAATTACGCATATAAAATGCAAGTAATACATATTTTGAGTATCATTTGATCATTTCAACTAGTTCTGCATTCATTCTAAGTCATTTCATTACGATAATCTACATTTCAACTCTCCATGCAATCTTGAATTTGATAAAAAAATTACTTCTTCAAAAAGATTGGATTGCACTTAGTAATAACACATATAAAGTAGAAATAATGCATATTCTAAGTATTTGAGCATTTCAATTGTTTCTCCTTCATTTGAATTCATTTCATCACAATAATCTAAATTTAAACTCTCCATACGGTCTAGAATACGATAAAGATATTACTTATTAAAAAGATTGGATTGCACCTAATAATTACGCATATAAAAGTGCTAATAATGCATATTCTGAGTATCATTTTTGCATTCCAACCGTTTCTGCATTTATTCTAAGTAATTTCATCACAATAATCTATATTTAAACTCTCCATATAGTCTGGAATATGATAAAGATGTTACTTACTCAAAAAAATTGGATTGCACCTAGGAATTACGCATATAAAGTGCAAATAATGCAAATAATCCAATCTTTTTGAATAAGTGTACGGATTTTTCGGATTTTTAAAAACTGTTATTTTTGAACGGTTCAAAACTAATTAGATTAACGATTTTCTAAAATTTCAAAAAAATACTTAAAAATTTCGAAAAAATATAAAATTTGGTCTGCATGGAGATTTCAATAGGGAGATCGTATTAGACGGTTTGGATAGATCATTTTGAATCAGATCTAGGAGTTTTGAGCGCGACTCACCATAGCAATACTCTCTCTCTCTATATATATATAATCTCTCTAGTCTTTCTAGCTATTCGATATCAATACTTGGATCATAGATTTTATTTCTAAAATAAAGAAAAACAAGCGAACAATATTTGTGGTCCTTCTAATTCTAAAAAAAATTGACTATAGATCCAAAAAATTGTTTTTAGATTTTATATTAGTACATAAAAATGCTGAAATTCGGACTATTTTACATGGTGGTTGACTAATTAGAATACCTTTTTTTTCGTGGTTTTTATGCCCCTTGTTTGCGTATGGAATTTTTCATTGCAAATTGTTTTTTGTTTGAGAGTTACTCTTTTAACCTGCACGCGTAGGTTCACGTGTAATTTAGGAGACATTTGTAAATGGCTAACAATATCAGTTAAAAAACAAATCAACATCCTCCAACTAAACTAAGGAGCCTCGCTTCATGAGCTCTTACTTAAATTGTAAAAGGTAAAACATTTTTAAAAATTAATGGGTCTGTCTAAAAAATTTTAAAATAGACGAATCTCTAGTTCAACAATACTTTATTGTTCCCTCTGCTAGGAAGCAAAGATACACTATTTTAGTTATAATTTGAATCGGGCAAAATCCAATATTTTACACGTCGGTACCGTCTGAAATTATTATAAAAAAATCTGACTCAATCTAAAACCTTTCTATAATTAATGATTTATATATAGTTTAATGAATTACGTAAAACTCGTCCTATTGCCGCTCGAATGTTTTTTTTTTTTTTTTTCCGTCTGACAGTTGCTTTTTTTCTAAATTTTTTATTTTTTGCGCCGAGTAAATAAGAGAGTGTTTAAAATAATATATTTTTTGTGTTTAATGTATGGTTTTTTGTATTATAGTTTATATTATATATTTTTATATAATACAATATATATTATAGTTTCCGTTTTAATTATTTTTATATAATATCAAATATAAAAACTATAATAGAAAATATAATACAAAATATAAAAATCTAATTTTATATAATATAATTTTTATATTTTGTAAACCATAATACAAAAATATATAGAAATATAAAATTTTTCTGTTTAAATCTGATGCACCTCATTATAGTTTTAAATTTATCATTTTGTACTGTTTAACAATAATGATTGTTTGTTGGAACCGAAATTTTTTAAAAAAATTAATATGATATTTCAAGTATAAATTTGAAGTATATATTTTTTAAAAAATTAATATGATATTTGAAGTTTACATTTTTTAAAAATTAATTGTTTAAAATTAAATATTAATATTTTAAATGGTTTCAAAGTATATATTTTTATGATATTTATTTCAAGTATATAAATTATTTAAAATTAAATGTTAATATTTTTTACGATATTTATTTCAATTATAAATTATATATTTTTTACGATATTTATGTCATAAAAAATATATACTTGAAACCATTTAAAATATTAACATTTAATTTTAAACAATTAATTTTTAAAAAATGTAAACTTCAAATATCATATTAATTTTTTTAAAAATATATACTTCAAATTTATACTTGAAATATCATATTATTTTTTTAAAAAAATTTCGGTTCCATCGAACAATCATAATTGTTAAACAGTATAAAATGATAAATTTAAAACTATAATGAGGTGCATCAAATTTAAACAGAAAAATTTTACATTTCTATATATTTTTGTATTATAGTTTACAAAATATAAAAACTATATTATATAAAATTAGATTTTTATATTTTGTATTATATTTTCTATTATAGTTTTTATATTTGATATTATATAAAAATAATTAAAACGGAAACTATAATATATATTGTATTATATAAAAATATATAATATAAACTATAATACAAAAAACCATACATTAAACACAAAAAATATATTATTTTAAACACTCTCCTATTTACTCGGCGCAAAAAATAAAAAATTTCGAAAAAAAGCAACTGTGAGACGGAAAAAAAAGAAGAAAAATCTTCGAGCGGCAATAGGATTGTCGCTAGAGCCCTTCCAGCGGCAATGCTATTGCCGCTCGAAGGTTGAGCTATAGCGGCAATTCTATTGCCGCTCGAATTGTGCTATACTTAAAAAAAAATAACGTCCTCTGTTCATATTAAAATTGTTTATGTTATATTTTCCGTATATTAAATTTTTCCGCTACAAGTGGTAGCTGCCTAACATTTTTATCTGAAATGGAAATTAAAATGCCGAAAAAGGAATTTAAAACGTGCGGACCTGTTTGTACTTTGGCAGGAAATGAAGTCGACACCGACAGTAGGTATCCAATGGCGTTTTGAGGTCAATTACACATCGACACGTGAGCAAGCATGGTGGGGTCTACCGTCAGTTTCTTCCCTTTTTCCTCCTTCGCCTGGCCGCGCACGTGACTCCGGTCAAGCACCACCGTCCCTCGCCATGTGGGGCACATCCTCTGCACCGATGCAGAAAACCTTAAATAGACTTGTTTCTACATTTAATTTGTGCTCTTTAGTCTCTGACTGCCTGTAGTATAGTTTTTTTTTTTTTTTTTTTTTTTAAGAGTTTAGGAGTATAGGTCGCCTTCACTTTCTTATACTAATATGCAGTTACTTGTTTTTGAAAAACAAAAATTGGCGAAGATACCATCTTCAATCCAGAAATAAAAGTTTGAGATTATTCAGATCCAAGACAGTAAGGTTGCTAAGGTACCATTGTCAATCCAAGAAATGGTAAACCTCATTAGGAATATTGTTTTTTATTTTTCAAATTATTTCTCACATCACCACAAGGTTATAGTTACAACTTACACCTTCATTGGATAACAGCATGAGATTATTCAGATCCCTAACCATTTGAGAGTATTCAGATCCCTAACCATTTTTATCAATATCTGAAGAAAACTATTCTGGTTCATTTGTTGTAACAATCATAAGTTATTAATTGATTACAATTGTTATTAGATAACTCGCAATGATGATTTTGAGTAATAATTCGTCAAGCAAATTAACTAAATCCATAATATAATAAAATTATAATAATAGAAATTAGAATTAGTCTGATGAATTTTCTAATTGACTTTCTGCTATTGACTATCAAGGTGATTATTTTTATGAACTAATATAAAAATAATTAGATATAGCTACTTGGACATATTTAATTTTGCCTACAATATCTTCTAAAAAAATTTCCACTATAAAAAGTAAGGAAAATATATGATTATTTCTTCATATTCAAATTTGATCAGCAAACGCGTTACCTATTTTTTAAGCTTTAAAATTTAAGATTGTACACAATCTAAGAATGAGGTTTAACTAATAACTTAAGTTCTAACAAAACTTATAAGGACTGTATTGAGAAAATTGCGCCTAAAATGAAAATAATTTGTGCAGTTGACTAAAACAAACAAAGTATAATGTCTTTTTCTTATTGAAAATACAATAATGTCTCGAGATCGTAAATCTTTACTCCTTATAAAAGCACGGATCCAATAGGGGTTACACACTAGATCTAGCGTGTAAAAACGTGTTTGTGTCGTTCGATCGATTTGATATGTGGTTAGATACTAATCACTAGATGAAGCAACAATATATTTTAAAAAACCTACCATTTTTGGAATGTTGTAAATAGTTGTTTGTTTCCAATAATAGCATGTTTTAAAAAATTCGAAAAAAATAGTAATAAAATCTAAAAATTTGTAAAATTTGGTTTGCTATGAGATTTTAATATGTATATCAGATTGGTTAAATTAGATTTGTCAATTTACAAAAATACTCCCGAAAATATCCGCGGTGCATAGAAACGCGATGCATATAAAATCCTATGCACTATGTTTCATATTAAACTTTCTGATATACATGACATCTTTTTGCTAGTTAAAGAAAGGGGCAATTTAACGGGTACACCGAGTCCAAATTATTAACGGGTCAGCTCTTGATCGTACGGTATGATGGAGAAATCACGTGAGCTGATTGGTCCGCAATTTTTAATTTTCAATTTACAAAATTGGTAAAATTATTGCTGTAAGTTTACAACTTTACATAACACATCCGCTTTTTCGTCCAAAAAAAAAGAAAAGAAAAAGACGTCACTCGTATGTCGCGATACGAGTTCTTATCAAGAACTTAGCGGATCCGAATATCAATAGATAGGCGACAAACTGACAATATATTAATGGATCGGGTTCAAATAGACCTAACTAATCCAATTGCGACTTTTTTTTTTCTTTCTTTTTTTAAGGCTAGAGTGAAAGATCAAATACATTTATTAGCTCGTCGTTCGCTTACATGTAAAATTTAAAATAAAATCAAAATGTTATGTTCAATAAAAAAAATGGATATTTGCAATCAGCTTCTAATAGATGAAAATATTAATTCGTTTCAAACTGATTAGACCTGATCCAATCTAATGTGACTCTATTGTACGAAATGCAACAACAGTTTCTAACAAATAGGTACAACGATTGTGCACTTAATTCTACATAAGTGCCTAAATCCTATAATATAACAAATTTAATTATTTTCCAATTGTATTTCTTTCATTTTCCCAAAATTTGCTTCATGGCATCGGCACATCTACATAGTATGTATTAACTTTGTAAGACGGCGCTATTGTACCTCGACGATGCATGTACAACACTAACTATACCAGAGATATAAACCATATATAACTTTAACGGAATAAATTGAATTTCAATAGATTAAATTGAAACCAATTAACTCACGCAAGGTGCTTTGGCATACTATTTAAATGATAAATCATGACTTTTTTTTTGCCATTGTAGAAGTTGTTAATACTGAAATCCATCTTTATATTCACTTACCTGAACATTATACTATTGTCTATTATTATTGTTGTTAATATATAAATAAATAAATAAATTAATAACTCTGAAGACAATTATATTTCTAAGATAATGGAGATAACTTAGTTTACAAAAAATGAAATGTGATTTTTAATTCTAATTTCTAATTATAAAAAAAAATTGACACAAAAAACTCATGAAACTAATTGAGGTGAGTCGTCACGAAGGCTACGTTCTTAATGCATCTCTCGTATTTAGGCGCAAGTGTAATCATTTTGGCCAAATCGATATTTTACTAGTGCTATTTTGATTGAGTTGATAGTTTATATAAATTTTTTTTAATTATTCGTAGTATCTGACCTGATAAGAACTCTTTTTTTCCAATGGATTATTAATCTCAATTCGGTAATGTCGAGTGTAGCTAAGAAATAAGGTAAGCCACATATAATCCATAAATACACCATGTAGTTCATAGTAGTATTTATGTCTGATTCATTATAGCAGTATTTATGTCTGGTGGAATGACAATCACCAACAGCTCTTCTACAAGTTTCTTTTTTTTTTTTCAACAATCAATAATTTTGTATTTTATTTATTTTCTAGATTTTGTAAAGAGTGATTGGATAATATCTTTTTTAATATATATATATATATATATTTGTTTTTTCAATCAGATATATACATTAAGAAATTATGAAAGTTGTTCTTTTTTTTCAAAGTAAGTGGTCCCGATAGTCATATTTATATTTTTAGTTAGTGATTAATCGTCATTTTAATAATGTGATTTAAGTCATTCAATTTTTTATTTAGGCAATTTTTAAAATAGTTTGAATTTTTTCCATAGGGGTTTTACTGTTGCTAATGTAGATTAGTGCATTGCTTAAGATAAGTTAGCTTTCTTATCTTTTCTAACACCTTAGGTGCTTTAGGGCTCTTAAGTCTTAACTAGTAGATCTTACGTTCAAAACACGACGGAGCATAGACTAAAAATTAATTCATTTAATTTTACCATTGTCCAAAAAAAAATTCGTTTAATTTCATGAAAGATTTAAAAAAAATGTCATCGATATTAATTGCATCATATTTTGTCGTCTTGTAAGACGCACGTGAAAATGCACAAGGCACGTGCCGGCCTTTGACAAGACAGTGAGACACTAACACCTTGATCGGAAGGAGAAGAAAGACTAACAGAATTTGATTTGATTGGAGTGGAAAGGAGAAGAAAGGAAAAGAGTTCATTTTTCAAATTCCGTTGGTTGATCGGAAAGATGAGAGACGATGGGAGTTGAGTTAAGAAAAGAGTCGATCCTAACCTTTTTTCGTTGGATCACACGGAGCTGATCAGAAATCCCACCAAATTTCTTGCTTTTGGGAAGAATTTGGAAATGGGATTTCACTCAAAAAAAAATCTCACCAAATCTGATTCTTATGGCCCTCATTTTTCTTTCCGATCATGAATTTTAACAAAATGGAAATTCTAATTTCAAATCCCATGAAAAAATAACGGTTCCCATCCGGGTGTAAAACATAGGGCCTAGGTGAAATTAATGTTGAAATTTTTGTAAAAGGACATTAAGAGGTCACGGCCTCAATATAACTAAGACCCTTATCAAAATTCCATTTTTTTTTAGCATGGAATTTCATTTCGTTGAAAAATTAGCGATCAAAATGAACGGATTTGGTGTCATTTGGTTAGAATTCCTATATAATTAGATCCAATGAAATTCTGTGAAATCAATTGAATTTAAATGAAATCCCGCGTAAAAAATATTTTAATCAGGGCCTTAATTTTTTTTTTTTTTAAAGGAAGTACGATGTTAGTATACCGTAAGAGTTTGAACGGACAGACTAGATCCATTGGCCGGATGGTTTTGATGTTCGATTTTAAATATTTTATGATGCCAAACAGTATATGTTTGACTCCACATCTTCAAAGACTTACATTTGAATGTGTCAAGAACAAGGAACAGTTCTCACAAATTCAAACATGACATGAACAAGGAACAAGAGCTTGTTCCGAATTCCCACAAATTCATGGAATTCTTGTTCTAGTTCACAAAGATTTAAGATTTCAACTTATTACATAATCCAGTTAATAATTTATTAATCTATTAAGTTGTACAGTATATGCTCCACGCACACGCGACTTTTCGAAGACTTGTTTTGACGGTTCAAAGTATTATTCACCTTTGCTTTTCCGCCGGCAAAGTATCTATTACAACAGCATTGGAATAAAGTATCCAAATGATCTATCTATTAGTATGAAAATAATAATAATTATTTTTTAGCTAAAAAATTGAATTTCTATGTCAACTATACAGAGTGATTAAATATATATAGTGTTTAAAAAATTGTTTAATTTTGTTTAGTGATAAAAAAAACAGTATGGGAAATATCAAAAGAGTACTCTTTCTTTTCGCTTCTCCGCTTCCTGTATTAATATTTTGTAAAAACAGAAGAAGCCAAATATTGAGCACTTTACAAAACAGTAATTAATCAAACTGTCCTTTCTTTTAGCAAGAGAGATAAAATAAATATCTAAACTGATATCCAACTTCATTTTAAAATATCCCCTATAATTTCTCGTTGAACTTTTTGGTATTAATTAACGATTTATATACCAAAATGAGAACTCGTTATTTTTATCAACATCTAACAGCTACTCAAGACTTTTTTTTTTCTAAAAAAAAAGGAACTTAATACGGAAGTACAAGTACTTCTACAAAGAAAAGGATATACTTCTGTTTAAAAATGACTAGTTGTGAGCACTGAGGGGGACAATTGAGCCAGTGTTGCATTCTCATCGAATTGAAAAGAGCTGAATGAAAGCCGTCTCTTATATATATTTTTTAATTAGTTTGTGCGTGCCAATCATGACTGCGACTACTTTGATCAATGTAGATTGTAGACCAAAGAAAACAAATCCAATTGGACACTAGACATTTAAACTTCATGGACTTGTTCTGAAAACTGAACCCAACATTAAACCAGTAGAATTATTAGATCGAAATTGTTTTAAGTACTTGGACCGGTTCAATCGAGATAAAAATTATAAGAATTAAATCAGCAGAAACCGATGAAGTTTTATATTTTGAGATTTCTTTTATCTAGAATCGAAATATTTGGAGAAGACCCCAGTTGTTGTTGTGGAGTTGAAATATTGGCCAGTTTCTGTTAAAAATATGAATATATCAATTTGATATAGTAAATGACTGATTCAAACTTTTGAATTTTCATAATTCATTTAATATGAAAATTCCATCTTCTAAATTAATTTGTGGATCACAACCTGAGACTATTCATAAATCTGAAACTCTAACGGTGCCCAAAAAATTTTAGCTAAAATGGGACGAGTTACATTTCATAATTTGCATTCTATCTGTTAATTAATATTTCTAGAATTATAGTTTCTCTCTCTCTCCTTGACCCCTGCTAAAAGATTAAAACAGGAAGATCATTTGCCAATTTGTACTTTATCTAGATTTTATTTCCTGTAATTGTAGACATTGTAAATGTCTTTGTTAATAAAAATAGGCAGAAGGCCACTAACTTCCTAAGAACGGGGAAAAAATGAAAACTTCATCAAATGTTGGGTTATCAAAAAGTATTCTAAAAATTCAACGTTAAGATGTGTTCATTATTATTTGTGGGTTAAATCGAAGCAATAATACTGCTGGATTTGAATTTGAATATGAATTCAACTATCAAACGTGTGAAACGGACATGGAATGGACTATTCCGTTTACCGTCCCGTGTCTTTAACAGTACATCCTAAATTTCCGTTAATTATTTTGTTTTGAAGAAACATCTAAATTTCAACTGTATTTCGCATAAACATATGACGAAATGCATTTCGATTACCGTTTCATTTTTTTAAACGAAGCAGTTTCATTATATGTTCCGTTTTCAACGGAACAAAATGGCCGAACGTATGACGGTAATATCGTTGACAGGCCTAAATTCAACCTATTGAAACCTTGGCGATCAATTACAAGTGGGTCAACACTCAACAGCCATTATTCAGTAGCGTCCCCTCATAAAAATAAAAATAAAAAATCAGTAGCGTCCGATTTTCCTTGTGCCTTATTTTTATTTTATGAAATTATAAGTAAATAATGGAATATATTTTAACGCTCTTTTACACGCATGAAGAATGGTCAGATCAAACTTTGAAAATCTCATGTTTTTACAATTCGACCTTTATTTTGGATTAATCATCGTATATTAATTTTGGCATAATTTACTTCTTTATATTAGTACTAGCAGCAGTGCCCGCTCATTGTGCGGGCAATTTTTTATTTGATATATTTTTAAAAAGTTAAAAAACTTTTAGTATATATTCTTTTTATGTGAATTTTTTTGTTCTTAAAGAATTGCGCTACACATGATCGACGTTGAAGGTAGCATCGATTTTCGATAAAAGTAGACATGTGAACAATTTAAAAAATAATTTGATGAAAATAAATATATATTTCTCAATAAAAAAATTCACATAAATTGAACACGCCAACTGAAATTAGTTTTTTTTTTTTTGGTAAAATAAACAGACCAGCTGAAGTTAGTTTGCTATTTTGGTTAAAAAAATGAATAGACCTGAACTTAGTTTGCTATTTTGGTTTAAAAAATGATAGATACATTTCCTTTATGCTATATGTTCTATTTTACATAATTACGGCGATTCTTACCATTTTAAACATAAGAATATGTTCGTTGCCGATATGTCAGATTCAAAGATAATGTTATGAGAAAAAATCATTCTATGGTTCATTGGGCGACATCGCAGTAGATCAAACATTAAGCTATAATGCTATATACATATATCTCTACTACTTATAAACGCACCCATAGAAAGATCATAATATTCCAACCACTAGGGGATGAAACATGTGTTAACATCGATTATAAACCATTGATCTGTGCAATTTGATATGATGAGCGGTTTAGATTTGTATTTCTTATAAAAAGTCAGACTCTTTGACAGAAAGTGTCTGGTTGCTGGGTTGGTAAGTCTGTTGTTTCATAGGATACAGGTCACGAGTTCGATCCTCAGCGTCTCTTTTTGTTTTTTTTTTATTAATTCATGCGCTTCTATTTGTGCTTTTTTAATTCATGCGCTCCAGTGCAAGGCTTTTCGCTCATTTCCTCTTTCATTGTTTTTTCGCTTCTTTTCTTTTTTCAACATTTGCGCCTGTGCCACTTAACTGAAATGGCAAGAATATCTCCTTCGATCCTTTTTTTCTTACCCCGCTCCCTTCTCCTTACCCCATCTTGTCTGAAAAGGAACTAGGGTTTCATTGTTCGCGCCGCTTCCCCCAGAACGCAGCCCAACCTCAACCTCCTTCACTTCCGATCGCTTGTCGCCGGAGACCCGCCTTGACCTCATCTCCTCCTCCGTGGCTATTATGAAGTGTCGTGGACACGATGAGGGTGCAGGTAGGGCTACGCTGAGAGATGAGGATTTCGTCATCATCTGATCTGACGGCCTTGAGGGCTTCTCTTTCGTTATTATCTTTGATTGCCATGATAGCTTCTCCCGCGTTCGATTCCTCAGGTATCTTTGCTGCTCCTTTGTAGATTAAAGTGACTAATGTATCAATGAATGATTACTTGCTTACGTAATTGTAATGATACTTTAATAGCTGCAAGTCTGATAAGAAGTTCATGTGTTCCGGCTCCTACAAGCGATCAGCCGATAAAGACTAAATCAGAGTCGTTGGGTTGGGATGCAATGGCTCTGATGGGAGCTCAGATTTTGCACGGATCTTAAAGACGACAGCGACTGGTTTCGCGACGGTAGTAGCAGTGCCTATTAGCAGCTGTGATTCGACAGCCTTGGCCGACTCATTCACTATTGCTTTCCATGCTTCAAGAGAAATTGAGATTTTAGGTATGTACTAGGATTTTCTCTTTTATTCTGATTTCTTTTGTATATCAATTTATTCAGATTGCTTTGTTTATCCAGTCTTCAATTTTCATTATGGTTTTCAACTCTTATGCCCTTTATGTTTCAATTTTTGTTTAGGTTGAAAGCATAAACAAAAGGAACCAGATAATCAGAAATACCTAATAACTCATGGGCGCTTTGTATTTAGCGCTTTAATTGGAGTCACAGTCTTATACAATTTGCTTTTTTTACCTTGACTCTCACTTATCTCGATAAATAGCTTCTTTCTTCCTTCTTCATACCTTTACTAACCAAATTGACTCAAATTTAATACATGCAGTACTATATAAACAATAGACAAAATAACCACAATTAAAATTTCAAGATATCAAATTGATGTACCATAAAAAATGGAGGCACACTACAATTACCAAAATTTTATGCAAGTAGCATCCACCCACCTAGCTAGTGGTATATGTCCCAGCAGCAAGAGCAGTCGCACCATCGATAACCAGTAAATCTTCAAAACATATACCTAAACAAAAATTGAAACATAAAGGGCATAAGAGTTGAAAACCATAATGAAAATTGAAGACTGGACCTAAAAGCAAAGCAATCTGAATAAATTGATATACAAAAGAAATCAGAATAAAAGAGAAAATCCTAGTACATACCTAAAATCTCAATTTCTCTTGAAGCATGGAAAGCAATAGTGAATGAGTCGGCCAAGGCTATCGAATCACAGTTGCTAATAGGCACTGCTACTACCGTCGCGAAATCAGTCGCTGCGTCTTTAAGACCCGTGTAAAATCTGAGCTCTCATCAGAGCCATTGCATCCCAACCCAACGCCCCTGATTTAGTCTTTATCGGCTGATCGCTTGTAGGAGTTGGAACACATGAACTTCTTATCAGACTTGCAGCTATTAAAGTATCATTACAATTACGTAAGCAAGTAATCATTCATTGATACATTAGTCACTTTAATCTACAATGGAGCAGCAAAGATACCTGAGGAATCGAACGCGGGAGAAGCTACCATGGCAATCAAAGATAATAACGAAAGGGAAGCCCTCAAGGCCGTCAGATTAGATGATGACCAAATCCTCATCTCTCAGCGTAGCCCTACCTGCACCCTCATCGTGTCCACGACACTTCATAATAGCCACGGAGGAGGAGATGAGGTCAAGGAGGGTCTCCGGCGACAAGCGATCGGAAGTGAAGGAGGTTGAGGTTGGGCTGCTTTCTGGGGGAAGCGGTGCGAACAATGAAACCCTAGTTCCTTTTCAGCCAAGATGGGGTAAGGAGAAGGGAGCAGGGTAAGAAAAAAAGGATTGAAGGAGATATTCTTGCCATTTCAGTTAAGTGGCACAGGCGCAAATGTTGAAAAAGAAAAGAAGCGAAAAAACAATGAAAGAGGAAATGAGCGAAAAGCCTTGCACTGGAGCGCATGAATTAAAAAAGCACAAATAGAAGCGCATGAATTAATAAAAAGAAAAACAAAAAGAGACGCTGAGGATCGAACTCGTGACCTGTATCCTATGAAACAACAGACTTACCAACCCAGCAACCAGACACTTTCTGTCAAAGAGTCTGACTCTTTATTAGAAATACAAATCTAAACCGCACATCATATTAAATTGCACATATCAATGGTTTATAATCGATGTTAACACATGTTTCATTCCCTAGTGGTTGGAATATTATGATCTTTTTATGAGTGCGTTTATGAGTAGCAGAGATAAAGATATATACTCTTTACCTTTTGTTTTTAGTATCGGGCATGATTGGCGTATGCGCCTTTTTTGATTTTATGTGGCTTTGCGATGAAATGCGCGCTCAACCATCAGTTGTATCCAGCACTAACTTTTGTCTGTCTTGCATGAACAGGTATTTACTTGCAAGAATTATGTGATAGAGAATTAATGATGGTTGTCATTTAGCGCGCGCACCTCATTTTCTTGGCATAATCAATTAACTCAACATAATTTATGACATAGAAAGCGGCCCCTAATTATCTCTTCGCCTAATTAATATTTCTAATTTCTTCTTCTCTATTTAATTCTGATAGGATAGGTTATGATATTTATAATTTTTTTAAATGAGACATTTATGATATCTCTAAGTCGCAACCAAAATTTTAAATTATTAACTCTTTAAAATTTCTTTTTACATGATTTTTCATACGACTGCATGTTATTCACATCGTATAGGTTAGTGTTTTGAGAAAAAAAAGTGTGTACAAAATTTGCTGTCGTAAGATGTTTATTTGTAAATATAATTTATTTTATGATTTTTTTTCTTCGATAAATACTTTTCTACAGGTAAGTCCTTAAATGAAAACTAAGTTCGAACACTTATTAGTTTTAAACCTAAATAAAAAGTATGAAATTTACTGATTTTTATCTTTATTTCAAATAACAACGACCTTTTAAGTAAGTGAAAGGATTCAGGTCTTCTCAATTTTTTATATCCTGCCAAATTTATCTAATTGATTTTAGGCCTATTTATTATATACAGAGAAATAATAGTATAGTATACTTGATATTTTATCTCACATAATTTTTGTAAACTTGACCATAATAAACTCTCATATAATTTGCTTAATATCTTCATTATGTCTCTCAAATCAAAGTATAATTTAACCTAAATGAAAAGTTTTTCCTCCGTCCTACTAGTTTCAACTTTTCAAATCAAGTGCATATCTTAAAAACAAAGAATTAATTAAACTTTTTAAGATTTGTGGTCCTAAAGTGTCTTTTCCGAAAATCACAAGCAGTTCCATTGCAAGTTGTGAAAGTGCATTTCTGCGTTGCCAATTTTGCATTGTGAAGCAAAGGTCTCTTTCTTCATTGGTCTGATCCCCTTGTGGCCAACTGTTATTCTTGAAAATTCACTAGTTTACACAAGATTGACCATATTTATGCCTTATCGGTCCTGGTTGAAACCAAACTGGCACAAAAGCTTTGGTCGATGATGTTGTCAGGTTAATTTTCTCCTCTAGTCTCGTCTCACTTTTCTCGTCTTCTTGTTTTATTCAAATTATCAAAGAAGGAAAAAATTGTAAATATAAGAGAGCAAGAAAACATTGTGAGAAAAACAGGTCTAAAGAGAAAAATATAGCATAACAAAGAGATTTGTATATATTATTTTGGGTAATTCTGTAATGGATACATGAGCTTAAATTCAAATCCTTCTTTCAAATTCTAATCAAACTACAGCCATTCATCATTCTGAATGAATGGTCTGGATTTAGACCCATGTAAAAAAAATATCCATGACAAAATTATCCATTTTGAATTTTTTTTTTATGTACATTATGACTGACATGCATGGTTCTTTTCGTTTCGGGAACTCAGCTGTTATATTTTGACCCTCATTATATTTAGTTCAGTTAAACTTCTGAAATTTTTTTCTTAATCAAGTGTCTTGACTCTTGACTGTTGCTCATGGTTCAATTACTAGAATAATTTTCTTATTCAATTAGTTCTACGGTATTGGTTCAAATCAATGCCTTTGTTAGCTAGTCAGCAGTAAAATAAATGTTATAGTTGTCAATAAAGTTTTTATGGAGTTGTTGAGTCATGATCAATAAGTGATGGATCCTGAATTTGATCATTAATTCAAGGAACCGGTCATAAATAAGTACTTGCTCATAAATAAAATTTAGAACTCAACCATGCTTTCCTCCGAAAAAAGCATAACATCCGAAATGTAAAAATTTAATTATGGTCTGCTCTCCTTGTAACGTTGGAATTTTTTTTTTAAATGCTGATAGAAACATTATTTGGTCTGACCCTGCTAGTATAACTGAACCAAATTCCAATCAACAACTTGTAATCGTACATTTGACTTGAGATTCTGGCTAAAATCATGGAGGTGAAAATGTGAAATATTTTCTTTTAGCTTTTAAAGTAACCATAATTACATCTGAATACGATCATATATAGTTATTTTTTTAGAAAAGATAGATAATTTTTTTATGAATTTTAAAAACCCATCTTATATATTTTTTCTTCAAAGTTATCATTATGTATATAAATAGTATATGCAACCTTGTCAATTTAGTAGTTAAAATGGTATTAGTTGTTAGTTTAGAAATGGTTAGTCTGTTATATCTGTTATTAACGCATGCATCTAAAATTGTTCGGTTCACATTGAGTTTTTTTTCCGAAAACTTGACAGCAGCTGTCAAGAGATCGGTTGACATTGAGTTGATGATTAGTATCCGAGAAATGCAGAAAGCCAACATATAGGACGTATGTGATCTGCCCTATGATGTAGTTCTCATGTTTCAAGTTTCAAACAATTGATCTGAACCGTTGGATGCAATAATTATATTGCGAATTTATATTTTTTTATTTTTACTATTTTTTTCTGACTTTTAGAAAATTCATAAATATAGAATTATGAATCCTCCTATAATAATAATGGGTTGAAAATCAATTGAGTTTCCATCATTTGTTTGAAAAATTCATAGATCGTTTTTGTAGCACTTGATCGATGCCAATGATTCTCAAATCGTATCAAATTTTATACATAACTTAAAATATTTTTATTTGAATAATTTTTGAATAAATTACGGCTGTTAAATAAAAATAATTGTGAATATATTCCAATCAGACTTATTTCATTTACAACCTTTTTCAAATTGAATTCATAACAACAACAGAAAATCTCTAATTTCTCTGATTTAAAAATAATTAAGACAGAGTAACATTGGGATGGGCCAAGGTGTACTGCTGCGGGGATCATCCCGTGCTGGAAAACATGAACCGCTGTTTATCAGTTTTAGAGAAAAGACAGCACAAAACATACTCTAAAAAAAATAAACAAATAACAGTGTGGTGTGTGGGAGAGAAAAAAAAGGGAAGGAGCATTGGATATGTAGGTATATAGCAGCTGTGTGCAGTACCCAATTACCAAATCCCAACTCCCTCATTAGCTGTCTCCTTGTTGTCATTTCCCCGTTTCCCCCACAACCCCACCCACCTTCATCTTTTTTCACATTAATATCTCCACTTTTACAAATCTTACCCTATTATTTTTATTTATAACTTATTATTAGTTTGTCTATGTTAAACTCGTGTTTGGTCCTCAACTTTTTTTTTTTTAGATTCAATGAACAACTCGCTAACATTTTTTGAAAAATAATATACGGTAATACATTTTGTTGATTATTTAGATTTTTTACGATGATGTATACTCAAATATGTTTCAGCAAAAAAATTGACCCATACTTCAATATTAGCTTATCAAATTTTATTTAATATTTATTAAAATGCTTATAGGATTCGAGTTCATGATAGTCAAAATGAATTAAGAAATAATATTAATATATGTCATTAATAAAATTATTAATATGTCTCGTGTTACATTATTGACTTGTTTAAGTTTATAAGAATAAGTAAAATTCTATTTCATTAATCTATTATGTCAATTTTTCTTCATTTAACTCCACTGAAATTAGAAATCACACAAAATCAAAAGACTTAATTCATTAATTGGTTTTGATTTGCAATACCTAGTATTTTTTTTTTCAATTAACATATCAAAGGAAGAATATCTTAAATGGATATTAAATAAATATATGACACGATGGAACATTATACCAGTAATAAAATTTGAAAACAATCGAGCGACAACTCATTTATGTTAATTTGCCTTTGTTTTGGGGTTAATTAGAAAAAAAAGATGACAGGAAAATTATTCGTTTACCGTTAAGTGGGCGTGTTATGACAAGAAAAGAAATAACAAAAATCGCAGTGTTATAACTCATAACTCATTACCCGATTCTTTGACGAGTCCACCTATCCTTCTCTCCGCCTCTCCTCTCTTCTCTCTCTCTCCTGCCTGTCCCTGTTCCTTCCTCTTCTCCACACCTCAATCCGTTATTTTTTTTTGTAAAAGGATCAGAAGTATCAATCCAGCAGATTTAAATTTTGTGGTTCGATTCGGATTATCTCCAAGCGTGGAAAAATCGTAAGTCATCTTTTTTAATTTTTTCTATTGATTTGTTTTGGTTTTAGCTGTTTAATTTCTGATCCGTACCTATTGAATTCAAAGACTATCTTCTGTTTTTTTTTTTTTTTCTAGGTTTTGCTGGCTTAAATTTGTAATAATTGTTAATGATCTTGTTTACATACATACATACTGATTAAATTGAGAAGCGCATAGAACCTCATTTTGGGATTCTGTTCTCCTTTTGTTAATAAAATACTAATAATTGACACTGGATTTGTTGGATATGTTATAATTTTACTTTCTTTACTGCTGACAAAAAAGAAAGGCAAAATTTGTTTGTGATCAGTGTTTTTTAGGGCCACTTAATTCAGAAAACCTTCTTCTCTGTTAGTTCTGTTGATTCTGATAACTTTTCACTTCCTACTAGTAAAAATCTTGTGTCTAGTCAAATTTCTGAGATAACAAGAAGTTCATTGGTTTGCTATACTTGATTTTCAGGTCAAACTATGGCGAGCACAAAAGGGATCAATGTGCGAAACAATGTTCCTTCTTCAACAAAGCAATCTTTTCTGCCCCCAAGAAGCCCCTTTCCCTCTCCGGTTGGTCAACATTACATTGACCCTGGTACGATCGGCTCCAAACCAAACACTAACCCTAGGTCGGGCCAGCGCCACCCATTTCACAGCCGAAATGCATCTGAGAGCTTTCTAGAAGAGCAGCCCTCCTGGCTTGATGACTTGCTAAACGAGCCAGAGACCCCTGTTAGACGTGGGGGCCACAGAAGGTCATCTAGTGATTCCTTCACATTTTTTGATGGAGCGAGCATTTACAGTTCGGGCCTTAGTGGATCGACATGGGGAGGAGCGATTGAATCCAATAATTTAAGGTGCTCGGATCTAAATTTGGCAGGCCGGACCCAAGGCCGGCCGTGGGAGAGCCCTGTGGCCTCGACCGGCTTACACAGGCAGAATAACGGCAAGGAGAAGGCAGTTCCACGAGATGCTGATGTGGTTGTGCCTGATTCTTCAGCTAAAAAGGAGAAAGAGGAGTCAGGACAAGAGCAGAGAGGACACAGTGCTGCTGAGAGAAAGGATAATGTACATGGAAAGCATGTGCAGTCAGAGGCCGATACCAAGCGGGCTAAACAGTAAGAAATTCTCACAAACTGTTCATGTGTAAATTACTTAGAACGAATATAAGAGACTCCTCTAATATGTTATATAATCTGTGATCTTTTAAGCCATAAGTAATGTGAAAACTCAAAAAATTTGTTATATATCCTTTGTACCTGTCTCTGACCCATTTATCTCACAAAAAGTGAAACTATATTTTCTTATGGTTTGTCTCTATAAAAAATTAGAGAGATAATTTTTTTTCTTGTTTGAAGAATTACGGGAGAAATATAGGTCATGTTTAGAGGGGCATGTGTTCTAAGTTTTCAGGGTTGTAGATGATATTTATGTCTTGTGGGGCAGTCTTGTTCTACTATTTTAGTCAGATAGCTCATAAATCATGACATATTATAACTTTTAACAAATTTAATCAGAATGCAAAGTTGTTTACCATGAAACCTAATTGTATGGATGTATCAAGATTTGATTTGAATTTATAATGTTGTAGGCAATATGCACAACGATCCCGTGTAAGGAAGCTCCAGTATATTGCCGAGCTGGAGAGAAATGTCCAATCACTTCAGGTAAGATCATAAGATCATTTAGTGAAAAGAAAGCAATGTATAGATAAAATGCAACCTTTTTTTCTTGAAGTGTATTTATGCAAAAATTTACTCTGCAGGCTGAAGGAATGGAGGTCTCAGCAGAGATGGAGTTCCTGAGCCAACAAAACATAATGCTGGATTTGGAGAACAAGGCACTTAAACAGCGGCTTGAGAGCTTGACTCAGGAGCAACTCATCAAAAGATGTAAACCTATTTCTTTTTCTATATTCATTGATCTTTTGGGTCTAATTGTATACTGAAAAGTAGGGTTGGATAAATAAGCACCTAACTGCTAAATCATACTAATTGTGCCACATAAACAACACCGTGCTTGCTGAACTGAAAAGGAAAATACCCAACACTGTGCTGGTTCGGTTGCCATTTCTTTACCAGTGTGACCTATGTACCTCTTTTTGCTCGATTAATTCTTACCACAGAATCTGTAGATCTATTGTTTATTCATTTATACTTTGATTAACATATTAGTATATTACTAATCTTGTTGTTTTTTCCTCTTGGAACTTGCAGTCCAACAAGAGATGTTTGAGAGAGAAGTTGCACGGCTGAGAAACGTATACCAACAACAACAGCAGCAGCAGATGCAACAGCAACAACAACAAACCACTGGCATGCACAGCCGTAGTAACAGTAGAGACCTTGATTCTCAGTTCGCCAGCCTCTCCATCAAGCACAAAGAACCCACTTCTAACTCTGGGCGCGAACCCGTAAGCGGCCCGCTTCGCATCTAAAATAATTCCTTCATGGCCCGGCATTTTAGTGTTGCTGTGCTGAAAAGTTCTGATTTAGAGAGAAGCGCGAGCTGTGTATTCCATTGAATTTTCACACCTGAGGGTGAAATTAACGCCAGATTAAGGTGATTGATTAATTAATTAATCAATAACTCAGAGGGTGTTCTGATATTTTGGGTTTTATTATTTTTCTGCACCTGACTGTCATGCTGAGCTCACCGTATATTTGTTGATGCTCGACCAGTCTGAGGTGTTTTTAGGGATTTCTTTACCTTAGCATGATGCTTTTCTTGGCATCTTCCTGTATTGTGATGGATTTTCTTTCTTTCTTTATTTTTGTCCATTATTCTATTTTCCTTTTTCTTGTTGTAACTCTTCAAACTAGCGCTAGTGTATGATGGATCTGGGAATGGTCCATGAGAGGGGAATTGAGTTGTATTTTGTTCCAGGAAATGCTGTTATGAAGAAGGGACAGAAAAAAAATGAACTCCATTCTACATGGAGTGGGTCTGTGTGTATTTGTATTGGCACTTTTATAAAGAGGCAACTGGGACATGACTTATTGTGCCGTTATTCAATCTTATATTTGCTTGTTTGATCCTCAGCATGGAATTTCTTATTTCATCTTAAATTCTTAGGTTTGTACTGTAGTTAGAAAAGATACATCTAGCAAGAAAAAGAAAATTTGCAATTGCGAGTTGCGACTAGTTAGGGCTGTCAATGAAACCCGTTTACTCACTTACCCTATCCGTACCGCATTCGATAAGACGGGTATGGATAAGATTTTATTTTCGTTAGATTAATGGGTATGGGTAAGAAAAATTATAGTTGATTCTTTTCCGTCTCCGACCAGTACTTTTCCGACTAATAGTTGATTCTTTAATTTATACATTCAGTTTTCAATTCATGTTAGCTGGCACTAATCCGTTGATTTGTCGAGTTCAAGCTTTGATAGCTCGTTGTGAGTATCAGTGGATTGATGGAGAAGCAATCCATCTACTATGGATAAGGGAAGGTCCTTAGATCAACACAATAGATCAATAATGTACCAACTACGTTGATATCATGCAAAATAAATGTTTTCAAGAGCTTACTAGGCTTTAAGAAATAGATCTGGATTATACCGACACAAAAGGGAAAAGAATATCAGCACTAATTTTGCATTATGATTGGAATTTTTATCAATGATGACCGTATATTCAGAGAGCGCAACATACCGATAGATCTCTAATCATGTTATCACATTATTGATAAGTCATTACGAGGTATAGCCGTATAGCTGTTCTAAGAAGCCAAACAGCTAAACTAGACAAATATCAAAGAAGAAAATAATAAAATAAAACGTTAGCCCAAGTGCTAAATAATTGTATATTTTAGCCTGACTATCAGAGAATAAAAATTTAGCCCAAAAGCGAGAAGATAACTAATATTTTATTTTTGTCCAATGATTGAGATATGTAATAGTTGAGGGAAATCAAAATATTTTTGAGTGCGAGACACAGCAGGTTCAAAACCAGCCAAAAAGTTTCAGCCTGGCATTAAAAACGAAAGGATGAAGCCCTTTTATTCACCAAAAAAGGACCATAAAACTTGAAGCATTTTAAGCCATATGTGTCTAAAAAAATCACAGCAAGAAGGTCAGCTTATCTAAAATCACACAGAGATGCAGTATTGGTGGACATGAAAGATGACTAGAAAGATTAAATAATATTGCCAGAAAATAACAGGTACATATATTTTCAAACAGGCAAAATAACTAAATACTAAACAAGAAAATTATTCATCAACTTCCATCTTTTTAATTGGTTGTGTTGCCTTGAACTCAGTAACAGATGCGTCAAATGTAGATCTGACATGCTGGCACATTGCCACTAGGTCATGAAGTGCATCCTTTAATACATCCTTTGCCGAGTCACCTACCGTCCAATAATTGTACAAATAAGATGCGATATTATTCAATGATTTTTTTTTTAGATAAACGGGCCAGCGACTGGCAAGCTGATATTATTCAACGATTACAGAAAAGAAAACAAACAAGTAGATGCATGTCCAAAATTTACATGAGATGTGATTTTGCATTTCAAGTCTGTATAAGGACCAGCATAGGAGATTTTAGGTTACAGGCAGTATACTGGCAAAATTTTGGTTAACAGTGGTTACACTCCTGTTGATTCTGATAAGTAGATTTGTCTATTTGGGTACTAATTAAGTTAATTAAGGGATTAGTTGTGTTTCAAAATCTAGCAGAACCCAAAACCACATCCACACCTGTGCTGAGGTACAGTACCAGAAGCAATTTCTCATGTGGCTTATTTCTGAAACATAAACTACCAATTCTATAAATGCAAATATGCATGCAAATAAAAGACCAAAGAAGAGTACCTGTAGTTTGAACTCTAATGTTGACATTGTTATCTGATGGATGGGGTATGCTATATCCACAAAACGACACTCTTGGACTGTTAAGGGTTACAGAGAAACAAAATGAATTAAATTCAGTTCAAATTGATGTTTATGTGATATAAATAATGAAATTGAAACGAATTGCTCATGAAAATTAAGACATTGAATAAATTAACTCAACCCAACCAGATACAACTAGCATTCATGAAGCTACTTGTCGGTTTAAACTTTAACATTTTACAATAAAAAAACCAAGGGCACACAGTTCAGAATGACTAATCTTATGCCTTTATGGTGCAATACAAATTTATGCTCCTGCCATTCTGAGGAAGAGGCTTTGAAATAGACCAAATTAGGGTGTGGGTGCATTGCAATGAATGTTTCCTATTTTCCATTTGCATTATTAAAGAAATAATATATTTGGACATCAAATGCCATTTTCATTATTTCCGTCTAAGCAGCTGAAAGATGGGTTTCTAAAAAGAATGCTGGACATCTTTCAGTTTTTCATTTTTGTATCCCAATTAAACTTGTTTCTGCTTTTCTCCTCTTCCAATTTTGTAAGTAGCTAGAGCTCGCCTATTGCAAATTTTACTCTAAAACAAAAAACCAAAAAATCTTTGCCAGTGACAAGGGAAAGTCCCTCCCTCCCTCCCTCGTGCCATGTACCCAATAAAGTAGTATTGAAAGTAGGTTCGAGAATATTAGCTCTCGTCCTTGCTTGCATTGAAATATTACCCATAGTACAAGATCTATAGTGCATAATAATCTGATAAAAAAAATATAAGCCATATTCTTTGCTCTTATTTAGTGATTTCTCTAGGTACATATTTATTGGCTAATTCTCTGATCATCGGTGGCCTTGCTCTTGTTACCTTCTCTTCTCCTCACGTATATCTTAGAATATTTATTGTCATGACGAAGTATCCGATCTAATCTGATAGATTTAATAATTCAGTCCTATCAAGTATTGAAATTTCTGCTTCTATTATTACTGGTAAAATTATGACCAAAAATCCATGATATATGGTTAGTACTTAGTACACAATCTGATATAACTACTAGAAAATAAATTTTGGAATATGAAACCAGCAACAACAAACTAATAGTTACATCTACTGGTTAATGTCCAAGCCTGAATTCCACTATACACAATTCTTACAGGTTTTGAGGCTAGGATTGTGGTCAGGAATGGATATCATATGAAGGTTCAGGGTGGTATGGATTATAGAGAAGACAATGCAAATACTGCTAAGGGTACTCACACAATTGTCAGGTGGAGGAGGAACAGTTCACTGATGACTCTGATGAAGACCTCTTGGAGTGGTTTGTTTCAGCCTATGTTGTGTTTTCTTTGGTTCAGCTTGGTTATTTTAGGTGTTTTAAAGACTCGGGTAATTGGGTGTATGACTTGACACTTGTGTTAGCTTCTATGTTTGTTTGGGTTAAGAGTGTATTGTCAACTGTGTTAATCTGACAACCCTTATAAGTTCCTGTTTAGCTAATTTAACCTTTTGCTTTGTTTAAGAAAAACAGTTCTGGGTTCTTTTGATTCAAATAAATATACAAGAAACGAGAAATTGATCAATATGTACTTACTCTTGATTAAGCACAAATCTGACAGAATTGGCCAAAGTGTGATCCTCGTCTATCACAGAAAATGTTGACAAGCTTTCATCTGTCAATGAACCGTGCTCCATTTTCTAAATACACATAATAAAATAAATTAACTATCAAGTTGTTGCACAATCATATACAACAAAAGCAAATTTGTGAGTTTGTCCCTAATGGGGTCAATAAAAAGAATCGAACAGAATCCAACTTTGAGAGAGAGAGAGAGAGAGAGAGAGAGAGAGAGAGACCTTACCGCCGGAGTGAGAAAGAAAGGAGATGGCGCGCTAGAGGCTAGACGAAGGAAAAGAGTGGTTTAGGGTTTTCGACCCGGTCGCCAAGGTAACAACAACACGATAAACGGAGGAAGCGGGTGCACTAGAAATTTCAATAAAACCGGATCCGAGAGTTCACGGAGTTGGTAGATGAGATCATGAAACGGGTTTAGACAAAAATGTAATATGCCAATTTTAGCCCATTTTCTTTGGGCTCTCAAACAAGCCCGGTTAAACTAGATCAGAAGTACAAAATTTTAGCGAATCAACTTTACTTAATCTATAGAGATGTTTTAACTTAAATCACTTCCTTTTGGTACATTACAGTGGAGTAACGGTTTATTTCATCCCTTTTCCACTTAACTATCAGAATTTCACCACTTATTCCCTGTTGATAGATCTGTTTATATGTTGATTTCAGTGGGGCTTTATGCAAGCGCTAATTAAGGTTATAATTCAATTTTTTTTTTCGTATAACTGATCGGTGCTGAGGGTACAAGTCAAATTTAATCCTTAATTACCGATGCGAATTCGTTTGCAGTACAGTTTAAGGGTCGAATCTCGGGGACGGACTATTCTGTTTCTAAGTTTCAGTTTAAACAATTCAAACTAAATTCTGGTTTTAATATAAATCAATAAGTTTCAACAGTTCTAAAATAAAGAATAATAAGGTAAAGTTCAATTCCTAAATCGCCAAATTCTAAATCAAACAGAAGATAATCTAATTGATGAAAACTAGGGGTTCAGATCCTCAAACAATTCTCTAAATGTCAAAGTTGGAACGGTCCGTTCCATGTCTGGAACGGTCCGTTCTGGACTCTGTCAGTCGATCGGAACAGGCCGTTCTAGGCCAGACTCCCCCTTTCGGGCGGTCCGTTCTGACCTTGGAACGGTCCGTTCCGATTGACTGATACTTGTTTTGTCATGATTTTTAATTATTAATTAAATGTTTTTATGCGAGATAAGACTATACTTAACCTATAGACTTGTACTCTAACTCCCGTTCAGGTCAAGCTATAAAGTTTGATTGTTTAACTCCTAGAACGCCTAAATTTCAACTTCCGTTTCTTGGTTTAGTTGTTCTAGTCTACTTCTCGGGTCTTGGTACACTCTTAATCTTCCGATCTCAAGTTAAACCCTAATTAATTAAGGTCTGGTTTAATCCTTCCGGATATCGCCTACCAAACAGTATAATTACTAAGTTAACGTTGCTGTGATTGACCTTAATCCTAACAGCTAAACAAGGCCTTGGTTTAACGAGGCAATCAGATCAAACAGAAACAAACTTAACAAATAAATAGCAAATAAAAGCACAAGAAGCAGAACATAACTTAATTTAACTAATAATTAAAGATTCAATCTAAAACAAGCAACTAAAAAAAGGTTCTCAGATCATAGCCCCTAAAACTACTCTACTTTAACAAATCCATGCAAGAACAAGCAGGTTTCATCAAATACAAAGACATAGAAAGAGAAAAATCAAGTTTACAACAAGTTGCGCTTGAAAACTCCACGTTTCTGTGCTCTGTCCTGTCTGGGGCGGACCGTCCTGGCTCTGGAACGGGCAGTTCCAGATGCAGTTGGTCGTCTCGGCAGGCTGTCTCCTTTTCTGAGTTGGAAAGAGGCTAAAACCTAGAATTTCGAACTTAGCCCTTTGCTGGGGACAGGACAGAGCTTTTTATAAGGCATTAGTGGCTTCAGAACGTGGGAGGAGTGCTTCTGGAAGGTCGGCAAATAGAGGAAACCGACTCGACAAACTTGGACTTCTATTTTTAGCAATTCTGGAATAGCTGGAACGGCCCGTTCTGAGTCTGGGGCGGACCGTTCCAACCTGGTCTCGTGCAGTCCGTCTGAAATCTGGCTGAGTCCGCCTGGACTTGGTTCCTCTGGTCAGGACGGACCGTCCTGCCGTCCGGGCGGTCCGTTCCAACTGTCTGAGCACCTCCTTTTGTTGTTTTCTCTGTTTTCCATGCCAATAATTGCTGATCCTGCAAAATTAACTTGCCGGGCTACGGCTGGACCTTTCTACAACCTAAATTAGCAGAAAATGACTAAAACACAGTCTTTTTGAACTTATTTTTAGGGCTTAATCTGGTTGGAAAATGAGTATGGAAACCATACATCAATAACACTTCAGTTGACTACTCATTTCGAAGGTTTAGAGAAGTATTTGAACACAGCCTCCTTGTTAATATTTTGCATAGCTCAGATTCAACTGTGATGCATTTTTTTCGTTTCGAGTCGATGGTTCGAAAAATATAGAAATCAACCAGAATGTTAACCGAGAGAACATGAAAGAAAACAAAACAAGGAAATACAGACTGTTATATCAACACAATCATTTGTTCTTTTCATGTTATTCGATCTGCTTGTAAATGATTATAGAACTGTGGCGGTAGTCCAAATGAATTTACTTCCAGTTGAAAAGAAAGTTTAGAAGGAAATTTTAAGAGATTCTATAACATTAAACAAGGAATATCACCAGAATAAATTGTGAATATATATTATACAGCAAACACACTTCTAAGGACTTTGTAGTGACAATGTTGAGGTACCAAATACCAAGCAAAAAGATAAGGACACACCAGATATTCTTCTCAAAAGTTTTATGTTCTAATTATAATCATAACTTCATCAGTTTAGTACATTACTTAGCAGGCATTTGGATAAAGTTGCTTTGTCTTTAGAAAAGGAAGAACATAACAACATCAAAAGAGTGATTGTTTGAATGGTCAAATTCACGGCAATGACAATTCCTTCCTGAAAACCTTAAAAAAAAAAATTTAATAAGAAAACCTTCAAAAAAAGACAATTCCTTCCTGAAAAATTCCATGGACCAAGTAATTTGATTTAAACTATATCCGCAGAAGACAATAAGATAAACTAAAACAAAAGAAAAGGAAATGCAGAAGTCTTCATAAAACACAATTGAGGGAACCCTGAGTAACTTAACAGTCAAAGGGATTGAATAGCAAGCCGAGCTGCAACCATTTTCATGCATTGTTGGACAAAAGCTATTCCTCTTTCGACTCTTTCCAAACTCTCTCTCAATTCCATTGCCTTCAGTTTCTCCCTTTGCACAGTCAAGAGTTCTGTGTCTGACATCCCTGCAAATAAAAGTTAGGATTAAATACAACAGCAGAACGCATAATAATAATAATGTCCCAGGCTCCCAGCACATTGAATTATGATTCTCAACTGAAGCAGAAAAGATGGAAATGTTCCTCATACTATAAACACAGCTAAGTGAGAATATTATTCTGACTGAGTTAGATGTAAGGCACAGATTAGTAATTGTATGTATGAAAGGATAGTGTTATCATGCAAGCCTGTAAGATTGTAAATTTGCAACAAATGGGATATAAATTATTTCACCTGAAACAGGTTGGAATGCTGAGAAGGAGATCCGTTCAGCTTGTGTTGGAACAAAATCTTGAAGCAAGAAATCACTGACTTCATTTTCAGCCCAAAACAAAGAGTTTTTGGTTTGAGTTTGCAATCGTTCTCTTTTTGGTACCTATATGAATAAAGGAATAAGATGCTACGATACACAAAACATTAAATCATAGTTTGTATTATTCGCCCAGAAATATCTTGAATGGTTTCATTATAGCATGTTCAAGTGTACAAAAGGTACAACATAACTTGTATCTTCAGATTCTCATCTTATTTTCAAAAAAAAAAAAAAAAAAAAAATTGTATCTCTAGATGTTTACCTTGAGTTTAATTTGCAATGCTTGCAAACTTGAGATAGAATCCTTAAGCTCCAAGATTTTTGAGTTTAATAGGGTTGCTTCACTAGGCACATTATCTAGCACTGGTACAACGACCCCTCGCAAGTATGGTTCCATCTGACATCAATGAAGAGTATCACCACTCTAAAATAAAATAAAAATCAATAGAATAATTAATGAGAAATTTACTAGATTTATTTAAGCAAATACAAAAATGCTGTCATTTATGTCCTCATAAACTTCTCATTCAAACGCAGGAAACCAAGAAAATGCATAAATACAATAGAAAAATGAAACTTGTACTAGCTGGTATATACCTGTACCAATTCAACAACATTTACACGACTTATGCCTCTTATAGATACCAATGCTCCTATAGGCAGCTTCTCAATCTGAAATATAAAATAAGAAATTTAATACAAGATAAAAAAAAATAACTTAGCAAGTTTGTTTAACCAGAAACTTTTCTGTAGCCATATTTTGCAAATAGAGGCTCACATTTTCTATATGGATCAAGCTGCAATAGCTTGCATAGGAGGATCGACTATTTGAGACTGGATCCAGAACAAAGTGAACAAAAGTTTTGTTCCTTTGTGATACTGCCTGGAACAGAAAAGTATCAGAGTAAGCTATAAGTACATATAGTCAAAAGTTGTTTAATTTATGTAATTGTATAATTAAAACAACAATGTATTAGCCTTCATCTTCTCTAATTGAATGGACAACAAAATTTCATTGAAAAAAATGGGTTGTAGAACAATGAACAGTTACCTCCTCCAACAAGGCTAGAAATCTTGCTTCATACAAATGCAATGTCTTGGCCTCAGATGGTACTAGTACCTGAATAAATACACAGGGAGCAAAAGTGGCCATTTTCTTAGAAGTACAAAGGATACCAATAGCTTTTTTTTTTTTTTTTTCTTAATAAAGAATCATTATGAATACTTCCCTAACGATTAATTTAACTTCTCAAGCATGGCTCCTTCAATTAAATTGGGAATAAATATTATTCACAAATTCATCCAAATTACTCTGATAATTATAAAAAATTAGTACCTCATCTAGCACAAAAGGTAAGAGAGGAAGCTCCAAAGAAGGAGCTCGACTTGATGTACAGTGGCAACTGAATCGGCGAGATGAGATGAAATTGGGGAAGTGGAGAGAAGCGCCTCCATTTGAGAGAGAATACCTATGTCTAGGGTTTATTGGGAAGGAAGAGCGAGGCAGAGACAGTGCTCCGACGGCTCCGAATTTCATTGAAGAAAAATAGGTAAATTTTGTGGAGAAGGGGAAAAAGGAGGGTATATTGAGAAGTTCGTGGCTGGAAATGGTTCGGAAAATGGCGGGAGATAAGATGGGGTTGGAGATCAATCGTTGTCACTTGTCAGGCCAGTGTAATTCGCATAACGGCCCTTGAAATTGTAGAAATCACGAGATGCAATTCCTGGCTTGGTTTGTCATCTTTTTAATTTTTCTTTTAACAAAGTGGAATAGAACTCATGGAACAAAGCTTCACCTTCTGCCAGCAAAAGCTTCATACGTCAGTAAAAGAAAGGAGCTCACCAGTTTCTTTAAACTTTAAAAAAAGGAGGAATTATTTGTCAACAATTATTTATTAATTTTGACAATGATTGTTCTCATAATTTTGACAATGATTATTTTCATAATTTTGACAATTATTTTTTTAATGACACTAGATGGTCATTGTCTAGTTTTTTGAAAAAAAAAGATATTAATTTTTTAAATAAGCAAAAAAATGGACAATGAAAGATCTCTATAGGCATAACAATATCATACTTCGAATTTAAACTCTATACTTTATCATTGTCAAGATAATTGATAATTAAATAATTCTCCTTAAAATTCACAAAATATCTACATTTTCAGACTTTCTTGCTCATATGCCGAAAATATTTACATGTTAAACCTTTCCATCAACTCTACATGATTTTCTGATTAATGACTAATGAGTCTACTGTTCTTAAAAACAAAAACCCAATTATCTCAGTACAAGCTAGCTATTTGGGGGCTGCAAAACACTTGCACTTCGCTGAGAGCAGCTTTTCCTTCATCACCAAATATAGACTCCTTTCCATCATGTCTCTTGGCATATGACAGCCCCAATCTCGACTTGGCTTGCCGGAGGTCACCGATGCCTGTACTTGCATCGGGACCGGTGAACACACCCATCACTGGAGTGAGTGGGGGCCCGATAAGTAACCCGTCTGCCCCAAATTGGGGCCCGCCACGTGCATAGTCAAATAATGCAGCACCACTTCCTCCTATCTTGGGTAGAATTATGGGATCTTCATCATTCTCTTCACCTCATGTAACAAAAAAGAAAAGAAAAGAAAAGAAAAAGGAAAGTTTTACACAACACAGTAGGAGTTGTGTACTAGTGTTGACAATTTGACATCTGGCATTGTAAATTTATAACAGTTAACTAAAAACTTCGACAGTAGAATGATGCAAGTTGTATGAAGAACGCATATGCACTATGAAGGATATCGTCTGATCAAAAAAAGATTTATACTGGTACTGCATGCTCTGCATTTGCAGGAAAAATTATTTTTATTTACAGGTAAACTCAACAGTACCGGACTAAATAGAGCTCATACCAGTACTGGGGTCTTTCCAATAAAACAGGAATGCATCAAAGGTGTCATAGTAGTCGTCCGTGCTCCTGTACCCCTCAGGATTAAATGCCCCAAATTTGAAGTTGTTTGAAGTGTATCCTATGATAACACATGGTCCCTTGAAGTCGCTACAATGGTGAAAATCATTCGCGCCGAACCCGTCAATGGAGGCTCTATAGCAGCATTTCAGCTCTCTCCCTGCCAATTGACAAACTAAAACCATTAATCTCTTTTTTTAGAGTAAAATTAAAGAGTGTATCAAAAAAATATATATACAATAAAATAGATTGCCTCTCAAGTGTGTATTAGAAACTAGGGAAAGAGAGAACGGAAGCTCGATTTCATGATACTTGAATTGCTTCTTCTCTTCTAGTTTTCTATTGCCTTTTCCCCAGTTGAAGAGACTAACAGGTCTTATCTTTTTCCATCTTGGCATGGCTGAGCTAGTCACACAAGCCATGAATTTTAATTATTATTATTTTTTAAAGAGTCGAGCAATTGAGAAAAAGCTAAGTGCTCTTGTAGAAGAGAAAGGGATTATTCAGAGAAATGAGAAAATAGAACTCAGGATATTTTGGGTTTTTTTCTTATTGAGCCAAATCACATAGAAAATCTAGACAAAGCGCCAAGGACTACCGAATAATTACTTAAAAGGCCAAGGCGCAGTGCGCTGGTGCGTCTAGAATCTATTTCCAGAAGGGTGCAATATTTTGCTGCGCCTTTTTAATATTTGCTAATATTTACTTATTTTAGTGCAGGAAAATCCTAGCCTTGGTGGACAGTTGGCCCTCATCTACACGCGTTGGGCCCTACAGATTGGGGGGGGGGCAAATGACACCTATTTCCTAAATTGCTTACCATATTTATCTCACTTTCCTCTTCTGAAAAAAATATTTATTTAATACTTTTTCCTGACTTTCAACCGATTAAACACATTCTCTTTGTCTCAATTGATCGATTTCTTTATGATTGTATTTTTAGCATATCTAGCATTTTTTTTAAAAAAAAATCATGTAGGAATAAAAATAAATATTTTGTTGTGTTGAATTTTATTTAAGCATGATGTGTTAAAATATTGTTCCCAAATTGAGGTTTTAAAAATCATATATTTACTTTGACCAGCGCATTGAACTATTAAGTATGAATATCTAATAAGCATTTAAATATAGGCAGCGCGTATACACATTTATGGTAATGTTTATTATTTCTTTGATGATCAATTCATTGTTCTTTCATTTCATATTTTTGGTGGAATAAAACAAATGTTTGAGCTAGAGAAAAATAGATTATTCCCTTTTTTAAGTTTTTTAATTATGCATTAATTGCATGACTAATGTTGTACTAAACGTCTCTAAGTTTGTCGATTACAAAACAATATCATTTGGCATTTAACGATCTTCTTTGAGTTTTATAGGAAGAAGATGCAAAGTTTGAAGACTTGGATAAAAACTATATGCAAAATCAAGATCAAGTATTTAGAGAGCTTATAGGCTAGTTTAGACTTTAATAGAAGGTTTACCTTAGTCCTTTTATCCTTGAAATAGTCTAGATAGCAGAAAAGCTCAAGAACTCAGCATCTTTCTCAGTTTCAGACCCAGTGCGTCGTGTAACGCAATATTGGGTTACACAACGCACCAGTGAGTTGTGTAACGCAATATTGGGTTATATAACGCACCTGTTTGTGCAGAATTTTTTCCTTTAGCAGAAACAGTGCGTTACACAACGCAACAGAAGGTCGTGTAACGCACTAGCTGCATCATACAACGCAATTTATGCGTCGTGCAACGCAATATCCTCAAGTCAAGCCAGAACGTTGTATAACGCACTGAAACGTTGTACAACCTTTCTTTGGTTTTTCCCTGGCCTTTTTCACTCACTTTTCCTGATCATTTAATATCATTTAATGTTGCGTTGCACAACGGATGGTCCGCGTCGTATAACGCACATGACAACTCAACGGATAGTTTATCCATTTTGTTTTATTATAACGGTCGTCCAGTGCGTCGTACAACGCAATATTGGGTCGTGTAACGTACTAGCAACGGATAGCTCGTTTTGTTTGTTTTATTATAACGGCTATCTATGGGTCGTGTAACGCAATATTGCGTTGTGTAACGCACAACAGTAAACTGAGTTGTTTTACAGCTTTTGATGAGCTCTATTTATATCCACCCCTTGTTCTCTCTCCATAGAGAGCTTTGCTTTGCAAAAATTGACCAGAATAGAGCCTTTTGAGCACAGGGATACTCTCCCACTTGAGCTTTTCATAGCTAGACCATTTTGAGAGATTTAGTAGCCTCAAACACCACCGCCCCGACATTGTCGCTAGGTGTAGGTTGGAATAGGTTGAGAGCTCTTCTCCTTTGAGGCCGTTGTGCCATTTGAGTTAGGCCGATCCACCTCGAGTGTCCTTGTGACGAGGTGATTCGGTTCGAAGTTGTAGACCCGTTCTTATTGGAATTGAACGGAGCGCGCCCTTTCGTGGTAGCGAAACTCCCGGAGACGTACGACTAAGGCTAGCCTTTCCTAGCGGGTCGGAACTCCGTAATCATACCAAGTGTTCAATTTCTCTCTCTCTCTCTCTCTCTTTATTATCTTGCTATACTTGAATTGCTTGTGTGCTTGCTTGTGTTGGGTACCAATTGAATTGTGTTAGGGTAGTTCATATCAAACCGGTCTAAAATCTTAATTGCTTCCGCTAAACCTTGATTAAGCCGCCTCCTTTAGGGACAACAAAGTGGTATCAGAGCAGGAACCTCGATTAAGTTAGTCTTAATCTCGGTTTTCGGTCATGGCGGCTCGATTTGTAGAGAGACCGGATAAATTAGGCCAAAATTGTAGAAATTTCTCTTTTTGGAAGAGATGCATGGTGAACTACCTCAATATCTTAGGATATTGGCACATGGTAGAAAATCGATATACCCCCCAATTTAGGCCAAATTCTACCGATTTGACTAAGAAGTCCCTTGATGACCGAAAGGACAATGATTGTGCGGTTAATGCCATATTAGCCTCGGTCCATGAATCAATTGGTGTAACCCTTAGTCGTTTTGATCTAGCACACGATATGTGGATGGCTCTCCTCACCCGTTATGAGGGAAATTCTCAAATTAGACACTCTAAATTGTATGAGTTGTACTCTCAATTTGAGAATTTCCACATAAAGGATGGTGAATCCATTGAGGATATGTACACTCGTCTTGTACAACTCCAAAATGAATTCACCGAAGGAGGTGAGCCCCTAACAAATGGCAAGATTGTAGGAAAGATGATGCGGGCTATGAGTGGAATGCACGAATGGGATGCTCATATCACTTCGCTTGAGACCATTATCCGAATGGATCATGAGTACACACCGGAGCAAATGTACACCGAACTTCGATGTGTGGAGGAGAAACTCAAACAACTCGCCAAACTAGGGCATCCTCCAAGAACCCTAGCCATGACATCCACGAGCAATCTCACCTCCACATCCTACTCTCAATCCTCCCATCGCCGATACCCACATCAAACACCCTTGAACCTCTACGAGCTTGATGAGGTAAGGCAAGAAGTGGTGATTGAGAAAATGTTTCGTGGGTTGCTCAAGCATGAGGAGAAGTTCAACAAGGAGAGAATAGCCCATGATGAACGGGAGTTGTGCTTTGTGTGCAATAAAGAAGGACATTCCATGCACAAGTGTCACAAGCTTTTCCCTCAAGTGCAAAACCACAAGCTAAAACCTAAGCACAAGAAGGAAAAGAAGAAGGCTCAAGCCATGCATGCATTGTGGGATGTTGAATCCGAAACAAGCTCGTCCGACTCGGATTCTCATGAGGTGTATGCTATGGTGGCAAATGTGGAAGAGGTGGTATTCTCAACGGATGATGTGGAAGATGACTTCGTGAAGGACGTCCTCAACGAGTTCAATCAAGGAACAAGATTTGTTCATCCACTAATCCAAGCGCGTAAGGCACCACCACCTCCATCTCCACCGACTTCATCAAAATTGAGCTCTCCTAAGGTATATCTCCCTCTCAATGATTCTTTTAGCGATGATGATAGTGAGAGTGGTGATGAACCAACTAGTTCAACCAAATGTGTTGATTGTAATAGGTTGAACTCTATTCTTGATGCCACCCATGATGCCTTGGTTAGGAAAGCCGATACCATAGAAACCCTAAGAACCAAGGTAGATGAGCTTACTTCTAAGATGGGTGAGTATGAGGCTAAAATTAAGGAGCTTGAAAAACAACTTGAAAAACCGATTTTAGCTCAAGTCCCTAAAATGGATTTGAAAAACCTTTTCAAAGGTCAAAAACCTCATGACAAGTCCGGTCTTGGTTACCAAAAGTCTTATCAAACCAAAAAAAAGAACTTGTCACAAAATGATGGGAAACAAAATGCACAAAACACACAATTTCAAAAACCTAGGAATTCTCGTGGTCATGCACATATGTACCAATGGAAGCCTAGAAACACTAGAGTGCAAAACAAAAAGAATTTGCATAATCAAAACAAGGAGGTTTTTGCTCCAAAGGCGTCCAATAAAATTTATTTTAGAGGACCCGATGGATGGTTTTATGAATTTAAAGAGCAACACTACTCTCAAAACCACAAGGCTCAATCTAATGAGCATCAAAAGAATGTTTCCCAACATTACCAAAAGGATCGCAACAAGAATTTCAAAGTCTCATCCACCGATCCTAAGAAGAAGGCCGAATACCTTAGAGCCCATTACTATTCTCATTTTGTCAAGGGTTCTACCATACCTAAGCTAACCAATGCATTTTGCAATTATTGTTGCCAAAATGGACATATCTCTTTGGAATGCAAATTTAGGAAACCAAATAGTGAGTCCAAAGGTAAATGGGTTCCAAAAGCTTGCACCTCTAGTGGTACAACTAATGGTATGGTAACCAATGTGGCCTAAATACCAAGTTAACCCCCGGTCTTATAAGCCAAACTTTTAGGGGGAGCCTCTTTTATTTTTTGCATATTTCTTTAAGAGGTTAAAAATTGGTCACACTACTTCATGTAGTGCCCTAAATTGGTTCTCCAATTCATTTTCTCCATATTTAAGGGGGAGCCATAAATTTAGGGGGAGCTTGTTACAATTGTTTCACCTTTTGTCGATTTACAAAAAGGGGGAGAATTGTAATAAAGCTTGTGAAATGCCAAAATTTAATCGCTTTACTAATGATATTGTTTTGCAAATCGTCAAAAGGGGGAGATTGTTGTACTAAACGTCTCTAAGTTTGTCGATTACAAAACAATATCATTTGGCATTTAACGATCTTCTTTGAGTTTTATAGGAAGAAGATGCAAAGTTTGAAGACTTGGATAAAAACTATATGCAAAATCAAGATCAAGTATTTAGAGAGCTTATAGGCTAGTTTAGACTTTAATAGAAGGTTTACCTTAGTCCTTTTATCCTTGAAATAGTCTAGATAGCAGAAAAGCTCAAGAACTCAGCATCTTTCTCAGTTTCAGACCCAGTGCGTCGTGTAACGCAATATTGGGTTACACAACGCACCAGTGAGTTGTGTAACGCAATATTGGGTTATATAACGCACCTGTTTGTGCAGAATTTTTTCCTTTAGCAGAAACAGTGCGTTACACAACGCAACAGAAGGTCGTGTAACGCACTAGCTGCATCATACAACGCAATTTATGCGTCGTGCAACGCAATATCCTCAAGTCAAGCCAGAACGTTGTATAACGCACTGAAACGTTGTACAACCTTTCTTTGGTTTTTCCCTGGCCTTTTTCACTCACTTTTCCTGATCATTTAATATCATTTAATGTTGCGTTGCACAACGGATGGTCCGCGTCGTATAACGCACATGACAACTCAACGGATAGTTTATCCATTTTGTTTTATTATAACGGTCGTCCAGTGCGTCGTACAACGCAATATTGGGTCGTGTAACGTACTAGCAACGGATAGCTCGTTTTGTTTGTTTTATTATAACGGCTATCTGTGGGTCGTGTAACGCAATATTGCGTTGTGTAACGCACAACAGTAAACTGAGTTGTTTTACAGCTTTTGATGAGCTCTATTTATATCCACCCCTTGTTCTCTCTCCATAGAGAGCTTTGCTTTGCAAAAATTGACCAGAATAGAGCCTTTTGAGCACAGGGATACTCTCCCACTTGAGCTTTTCATAGCTAGACCATTTTGAGAGATTTAGTAGCCTCAAACACCACCGCCCCGACATTGTCGCTAGGTGTAGGTTGGAATAGGTTGAGAGCTCTTCTCCTTTGAGGCCGTTGTGCCATTTGAGTTAGGCCGATCCACCTCGAGTGTCCTTGTGACGAGGTGATTCGGTTCGAAGTTGTAGACCCGTTCTTATTGGAATTGAACGGAGCGCGCCCTTTCGTGGTAGCGAAACTCCCGGAGACGTACGACTAAGGCTAGCCTTTCCTAGCGGGTCGGAACTCCGTAATCATACCAAGTGTTCAATTTCTCTCTCTCTCTCTCTCTCTTTATTATCTTGCTATACTTGAATTGCTTGTGTGCTTGCTTGTGTTGGGTACCAATTGAATTGTGTTAGGGTAGTTCATATCAAACCGGTCTAAAATCTTAATTGCTTCCGCTAAACCTTGATTAAGCCGCCTCCTTTAGGGACAACAACTAACAATGAAGTATTTAAAATAAATAAAATTTTATATAGTCATTGAACTAGGGGCCCCATATTTTCCTTCCTCGTAATAAAAAAACTCAAATTTGTTGTTATCCCATTGCTCATCCAAATTGGACTCTACCACAAAAAAAAAAAAAAAAAGAGAGATCCAAGCCACGTGGAAATATTACAAAAATTGAGGACCCATATGGTTGACAGATAGTAGTCACAGGCAGGCATGCACAACAGCACAAGCAATTGGGGGCACATCCATTATGTGCCAAAATAGAAAAAATAAAGGGTGCTCATATAATTCCTGCCGAAGGAAGAAAGGCGCACGGCAGATCTACGCCTTAATATTCACAAAATGTTTTGGGCGCATAGGCTCCGTGCGCCTTGGCTTTTCAAGTAAATATCAATATGTGATAGGCGCTTTGTAGAGGTTTTCAAGTAGCTATGGTTGTTTAAGAAAAAAACCCGATATTTTCTTATCTTTTGACTTGTGCACAATAGCTACTGAATGCTGTATTTCATTGGTTGGGGGCCTAGGGGTCTAAATGGTCCCAAAGGAGAGATTTGTGTTTGTCTGGTCTTTACAATAAGTATCAGATTTGTTCAAAAAATAATAATAATAATAATAAAAAGCGTTCCTTGTAAATTGGATGTTGTAATCATACGATATGATGATATATCTAAAAAAAATTAAGCTTTAAACTCCATAAATAAATTAATTATAAAAGTTTGAATTTCTGTAATAAATATATTAGTCTATTCTTCAGTTGTTTTTTAAATATAAGATAAGATTTGATAACATTATTGCCAATTAAGTATTTAAGAGAATATTAATAAAACGTGTTTAAAAAACAATAAAATAGCGAATCGACAAAAAAAAAAAATCGATAATATATCGCATAAAACTCGATAACGAACTATCGGATCCGGGTCGATTCGCCCGCTTGTTCATCCTCGTTATCCTAAACCCTAAACCCTTTTGTAGTTCCGTTGCCTGCTGGGCTTGTCTCTCTCTCTGACTTCAGTCTCTCCGGCGCAGAGAGAGAGATGCCTCCGAAAGGGAAGAAAAACCCAAAACCCTCTTCTTCGCCCTCCCCTTCTCCTCGAACCCCTTCGACGCCGCTCTCCGCCACATCCTCCTCCGCCGCCGACGATGACTCTCTCCATCTCCAACGCATTCTCTCCGCCTTGTCCTCTGCGCACCCGTCCCTCCTCCCCAGCGCCTCCTCTGCCTTCTCCGGCACCATTGTCGAGTGTGAAGCGTCCCTCTCTAAAGGCAACCGCGCCGTTGTTTATCTCTCAGAGGCTGCTCTTGTCTCTTCCTCCTTCCACCCCGGCTCCCTTGTCTCGGTACTTGTTTACTTTTCTGTGCCATTTTGATTGTTGCAAGTAGTTCGTTTTTTTTTTTTTTTGAAACAAGTGGAAATATCCACCACTTCTCATTACTGTTGTAATAAAAAAGTACAAAACAGAAGTCACAACCTTCAATCAGAATAAAATCCGGCACTGGTACCAACTTTGCTACCAGTGCCCCTATGTTGCAAGTAGTTCGTTAATACCAATTGTTTCAAGGTTTAACCATACTGTTCCTCAACGTGCATGCAAATTTGAATAATGATATTAATACGGAAACAAATTTTTATTCTCAGCTTTTGCCTACTCTATATTAGGTATTCCTTGTTCCTTTGGAGACCCAGCTGGACGGCAGTGATGTTTGCGTGGTAGATGCTGATGCAGGAAGGCAGTTTTCTATAGCGACTGTGTTCCCTTCTCGTAAGGTTATTTTTTGCTTAGAATCAAATTGGGTTTTGGGTTTTTTATGTAGGACAATAATTAACCCCCCAACATCCTGGGTAGCTTGGCAAATCTGTCATAAACTTTTCTTGGCTACCTTTGTTTGGCAATGCCCCCTCCTCAACTTTACCCACCCCAATAAAAACGTTCGAGTATTGAATTAAGATGCAGGGTGAACATTGGTATCATTTGCAAGCAAGGTAAAACAGAATGTTGTAATTTGTGGAATATGTAAATTAATGTTATATTTCCTTTACAGGATTGAAATTTGAGCAAATTGTGACCATGATCTGCATCTTTAGGTAATAAAAACTGGAGTGAGGCTATCTTGGGGCCTCTCATGTACAATGGGTTTTCCTACTATCGGCCAGGGAATAATTATTTCTCCCCTCTCCACCAATTTACACATAAATAAGTGTGAATTACTTCGGCTAAAATTAATTAATGAGGCTCCTGATACCTCTTCAGCTTGTGAGCTGGCTCTCAGAGATGAAAAGGTCAAGGATCTTGTGCAGATTCTTGTCTCTCGGTGGCTTCATGGCCGGCATTTATTAAAGGGTAATGTTGTAGGTGTCCCTGTTTGTGGAAAGACGTGCATGTTTCATGTCACAGGTTCTGGTTTGGAAAGTGATGTGCTTTTGGTGGATGGTTCTATCAGAGTTGAGCTGTTGTTGGGTGACAGTTTGTTGGAAGGTAATGGCGATGAACCCAGTAAAGATAGCACTTTGCCGGAGCATCAGGGAGGAGATGAATGGGATTCAGATTTTCCTAAATTAGGTGGTTTGTCCAAGGAGTTTGAGGATTTGAAGGAGATTATTTCCTTTTCATTGGCTAAAGACGAAACATTGCCAAGGTTTCGATTTTTTTTTTTTTTTTATCGTGGTTGAATTTATTTTTCTTGATTTTTTTTTTATCTACTAGTATGCGTCCATCAGTAATGAAGTGCCAGTTGCACCACCTGGTGATATCCAGATTTGTTATTTATCTTTTATTTGGGGTCTTTTGGTACTTCTTCCTGCAATATAATTACTGTGAGATCATCAACTGATGTGGATGCATGTAAAGTTAAGGCTCCAAAAAAAAAAAAAAAAAAAAGAAGAAAATAAAACATTGAATGAGTTCGAACCACCTGATTACCATATCACCCAAGCATTGTGTACCACTATTGGTACAATCATTCTTGTTAGAATATTTTATATATTACAATTTTTTGGTATGCTAGTGATATGTCATTGTCAGTTCATAATGCTTGTTCAATTATACTAGGTATAAAGGCATACTTCTTTATGGCCCACCTGGCACAGGAAAGACATCTCTTGGTTCTATGTGTGCCAAAGTTGCTGGTGCCCAACTCTTTACTATTAATGGACCTGAAATAATTAGCCAGTACTATGGTGAGAGTGAACAAGCACTGCATGATGTGTTTACCTCTGCCAAGAAAGCTGTGCCATCTGTGGTAATTCATGTCATGTGATTCTTGTTATTCCTTTTGTTTCTTTTTTCTTTTTCCTTAAAATTCTTGCTTCTTGTATTTTCTGCGTGCTTCAATTTGTAGGCTTTTTCGGATTGCCATTCATAAATGCATGTAATCACCTCATGTGTAAATGTCGAGTTTCTGAGGAAAGGTTCTATTACTGTTAGACAGTGAAGAGATGGATTATATTTTGTATAATAACTTCATGTAATGATTTTTTTTTTTTTCCCATCATAAAGGTGTTTATTGATGAACTGGATGCAATTGCACCAGCAAGGAAGGATGGGACCGAGGGCTTGTCTCTCAGGATGGTTGCAACTTTGTTAAAAATTATGGATGAAATCAGACAAACTGATCGTGTAATTGTGATAGCTGCTACCAACCGCCCTGACAGCATTGACCCTGCCTTACGACGGCCTGGGAGACTTGACCGAGAGATTGAGATAGGTACTAAAGGGATAGGTTTACCCAAAATTACATTCGGAATTGCTTTATCTTTTCCAGTATTGTTTTTAAGCTTAAAAAAATATTTTCAAGATATTTTGAGAACAATCATGGTGATTTGAAAGCTTTTAGGTACAATTATTGTTTACGACTGATTTACTTTCTCTTTTATAAAAAGATTCATTTGATTAAGCTTTGGCATTCCTGAAAGAAACATGTGGTTTGGAACCATCACTATGATAGCTTATAAAACCTTTGTAGTTTTTGTGCAATCAGTTTTGTAAAATTATCTGGCATGATTCCAGGGGTGCCATCACCAGAACAAAGGCTTGATATACTTACGACCATCTTAAGCATCATGGATAACTCACTGTCCCAAACTGAACTACAGATGTTAGCTTCTGAGACACATGGTTTTGTGGGTGCTGATCTAGCAGCACTCAGTAACGAGGCTGCACTAAATGCACTACGGCGGCACATTAAGCTTAAAGGACGAAAACCTGCAGAAGCTATTGTCGCGTTGTCAGAATGCCTTTCTAAGCTTACCGTTTCATCAGAAGATGTGACGGGAATGATTGAAGAGGAAGACCTTATGGTGACAATTGAAGATTTTGAGAAGGCCAAGCTAAAAGTTTGTCCCAGTGCCATGCGTGAGGTAATAGACAATGTACCTAAAGACAATTTAATTTAAATGTTATAAGGAAAGCTGTGTGATTCCCTTTAATTAGTATTACTTTTAATTAGGTAATGTTGGAACTGCCCAAAGTGCGATGGGAAGACGTGGGTGGTCAATCCAAAATTAAGGAACAACTAATTGAGGCTGTCCAGTGGCCACAGATGTGTCCAGAGGCATTTGATCGTATTGGGATCAAGCCTCCACGGGGCTTGCTTATGATAGGCCCACCAGGCTGTAGCAAAACCCTTATGGCCCGTGCAGTAGCATCGGAGGCCAAACTGAACTTCTTAGCAGTCAAGGGACCCGAGCTGTTCAGCAAATGGGTTGGTGAGTCAGAGAAGGCTGTGAAGGCACTGTTTGCCAAGGCCAGAGCCAATAAGCCAGCAATTATATTCTTTGACGAGATTGACGGGCTTGCGGTAACACGAGGCAGTGAGAATGATGGTGTGTCTGTAGCAGACCGGGTCTTGAGCCAGCTCCTAGTGGAAATGGATGGTGAGTTCTAAACTCATTGTATGTTATGTTTTATTGGTTTTGCACTCTGCAGCTTGTTACTTTTGGATTTTGAATTGGGTTAGCAATTCGTGTTTAGTAGAAAGAAAGCAACATTTGATACTATTAGAGTTAGGGAAAACGAATGTACTATTGGTTTGGTTTACAACAGTTTCTTTCAGCTATGTGGTACTACTATCTAGCAGTGTTAATGGTTTCAGGGAAATACTTTGTTTATATATATATATTTTGTTTTGACTTTTAAAACTAATCATCTAGTATTGTACAATTGGATCCTATGAATAATCAGGTCTAGATTTAAGGACTGGTGTGACAGTTATTGCTGCTACAAACCGCCCCGACAAGATTGATCCTGCCCTTCTGAGACCAGGTTGAAAATTGACTTCGAATTTTCAAACTTTATCATGTTATACTATTATATTTACAATTTTGTACAGCCCCTTCAAATGTCAAATGCCATACAATGATTGAAACCTAAACACCAATAGGAAATGATGCCATTTCTTCTTCAGAAGGAAACTTTTTTCTGTACTGATATAATGAATAGACAGATAATATATTGTAATATAATAGTGAAATGCAGAGAGCACCTATATTCCATATAAGTGAAATGAGGAGAGACAAACTTAAGAGTGATTTGGTCAGATAGTATTATTAGAACCCATCAAGTTATTGCTAGGTATCTGCTTTGAGTTCACTATTTTGCAAACTCCACATCAATGAAACCATACGTTTCTTTTGGAATTGAATTAACACTAAATGTGCATTCTGTGCATAGGCCGTTTTGACAGACTCTTGGATGTTCAACCACCGGATGAAGCAGACCGAGAAGCAATTTTTCGAATCCATACAAAAAAGATGCCGTGCGGGGCTGATGTGAGGCTGAGGGACCTTGCTGTTCTTACTGAAGGTTATACTGGGGCCGACATAAAGCTAGTGTGCAGAGAAGCTGCCATTTTGGCCCTTGAGGTGATTCATGATCATTGCTTTTAACTGTTCACCATTGCATTTGGTGCTCATATATACGTCACTAGCAATGCATGTGATTTCAGTTTCTACTTACTGGCCTGCTGTCCTTGTTTGACTATTATATTGCTTGGGAAATGTCTTTTGGTTTATGTATATATGATTTTACCTCAAATCGCACAACAGCCCTCGTTTTGATTTCTAATTGAAGTTTGCATATGTGATCAGGAAAGCTTTGACATAAATGAGGTATCCATGCACCATTTCAAGACTGCGGTTAGTAAAGTCCGGCCATCAGATCTCGAGTTCTACCAAAACCTTGCCACGCAGTTTAGGAGGCTTGTGGACGCCACTACTGTCAGAGATGTGAATAATATTTGAAAAGATTTTTCATGTCTTGGATAATAGGGTTTTATTATCTTCTGCCTCTTTCTTTAATTTGGTACAAAGTTATCGACTTTGTGTTGGCTATAATGATAACAATACACATAGTTTCAATGGAATACATGAGTTGCCTTAAACTTGGACGATATGAAAAATGGTATGGAAATTTTAATTCTGTTATTTGGTGTACTGCTACAAATTTATGCCCATCTTTGTAGTTGGCCCTCCATTTTTTAATGCATAGTCCTGTGTGCCACTTACAAATTTTTATTCTGTTATTTGGCTTGACATTGTTGCTTGCAGATACTGTGGTAATTTTTTATTTTTTTTATAGAAGGCTAGGTTCTGTTGACAATGTAGTTCTTGCTGAATCCAGGTAGGTAAATTATATTCATTCTTCAGTCTCTCATTGACCCTGGGCTGTACATTTTTTTTTTTTTTTTTTTTTTTTTTCCAAATTCTCTGTCAAAATTATTTTTGGTTAAGTTTCCGAATTTGAGGAAGTAGGCTATCGTTTGGTATGATGAGCGGCATGGCCAAATGGGAAACATACTCTCGGATATTGGAAAAACTTCCACAAGTACTTTAATATCTCTCGAAGTCGTAAATAATGTTCCCTCTTTCCCTCTTTATTGGAAAAGAAAACGAGAAACTATTGTTAAGTTTCAGAATTAATACATTCTTTATAACCCAACTCACGGGGCTAACACAGAATGTTTCAAAAAAAGAAAAAAAAAAAGGTGTAGAAAATACTAGTAACTATAACAAAGTGACAGCTTTACACATTTTCTATTGGCATGACTACTTTGTTATGATTCCTCTTGTTTTTTTTTTTTTTGGCGCTTTGTGAAAGTTTCGCATATGAATCAACCTTTCTGCAGGTACAGTTGGTACTCTTCCTTGCTACAAGTAAATTCCCTTAATCAACCTTTCTTGTAGTATAGAAGCTTAAGCTTAAGTTTATTAATGGAAAAATAAGTTGGGCTCAAAATTTTGGTTATCCATATTAAACTGGTTTTGACTTTACTGCCACCATGGCAACAGTGAATATACAGTAAATTCTCTCATTAGATCCGACTAGCAATTAGCACTTCGCTACACCCAGAGGGCTTAACTAAATCCCTCTTTTCAATCATCTTTCTGACGAATGCCGCCTCCTTCAATCTACCTTCATTTGTGTATATATTTGACATCGTGATGTAATTTCCAGGATTACTCGGCTCAATCAAAACCAACTGCTCAAATGCTATTCTTGCGAATTCAACATTGTTATGCAGACAACAAGAAGCCAAGAGAGCGCCCCAAACACTTGCATTTGGTCTCACTGGCATTTTGTTGATTACCTTCAGTGCATCATGGAATCTCCCTGCCCGGCTTAATAAATCCACAACACAAGCATACTGTTCCATAGTTGGTGTTACATGTTTGTCACTAACAAATTGTTCAAACAACTCAAGACCTTCGCTAAATAATCCACAATGGGTGCAAGCCATGAGGGCACTTGTTAAGGTCAGAGTATCTGGTTTACCCCCAGTACTGGACATTAACCGTACCAATTCCAACGCCTGATGGCCTAACCCTTGGGATGCATAGGCACCGATCATAGTGTTCCATGAAATTGTGTCCTTCATTTGCATGTTGGAAAATACAATATCTGCAGCCTCAATGCACCCGGTTCGGGAGTACATGCTCATAAGGGCATTTGAAACTATGCTGTTGGGCCTGCCATAGTGAGTCATCACATACCAATGTATTTGCTTGCCTGCATTCAAATCACATACTGGAAGAACAGTAACGATAGTCGTTTCATCAATGTAAAATCCTTTTAATTGCATCTCTCTGAAATAGTGAAACACTGACTCATGCAGATTCAATTGTACAAATGCCTTGATCATGGCATTCCATGCAACAACATCGGTCAGATCCATCAACCTGAACAATGATTCAACAGCCGAAATTTTCCCACAAGCTGCATAAATAGTAACTAATGCAGGTCCAGCAGAGTAGTAGAACTCTTCACTATACATTGTCTTGACACCATACGCATGAGCTTCTCGGCCATTATGAAAAGCTGACATGTATCGGCAACAGGAGATTACAGAGGATAATAAATCCGAATCAGGTTGAACCTTATTTTCTAACATCATTTGTCTGAACAGTTGCAATGCCAACTCATGGTCAGAGCACCGAGCAAACCCAGAAATCACTGCTGTCCACGACATAATATTTCGGTTAGGTAACTGATCGAGTACAGCCAATGCTTCCTTGCACCGATCAGCTCGACAGTATCCACTAATTAGCGTGTTACATGTGACAAGGTCAGGTTCACAACCATTGGCACGCATGGAAGTAACCAGGTCAACGGCAGGTTCAATTAACCCCGCTGACACATACGCAGAAATCATGGAGTTCCATGATAGTAGATCCCGTTCAGGCATTAAATCAAACACCTTACGAGCGGCGGCAACATCTCCCTTCCCACACCTTGTATACGCCGATACAAGAGCATTGGCAACTGGTATAGCCATATCAGCACCAAACTTGATGGAATCAGCATGGAGAGATGGGATGACGAGAGGGAACAACCGGGACAGTGAGGCAGCTGACCGGAGAACCGGAGGGAACACGAACTTGTCGGGTGGGACAGAGGAGGAGCGGAGAAGGGAGTAAGTGGAGAAACACTCATGATGGAGGTGGAGGCGAGAGAGGAGAGAGAGAAGAGAAGTCCAGGCGTAGACGGAGGGAGGGAAAGGAAGAGAGGAGAAGAGAAGGCGAGAGGAATGGAGGTCATGAGAAGAGGCGTAGAGATGGAGGATCTTTGTGGTGTGGAAAGGAGAGAGGAGGCCGTGAGAAAGGAGGTGCTGATGGAGTTGGTCTATTTGACGGTGGGATGACGTGGCGGACACGGCGGCGATTAGCGACGGGAGAGACAGCTGGCGCATGAGCGGTATCGGACCTCACCATTGGCTAATGGCTAGTCCATAATCCAGCTCAATACTTCGCTCCGTACAAGTATGACCGTTTCCTTGATTCCTTGTGAACTTCCTCAGTTCTGACTTCTGAGTTCTGAGGCAATATGCATATGCTTTTGCCATATCAGCGTTCCAATTTCATGCACAGATGCACTCAGCAGTCCTCGAAATTAACTTGGCTATATTGCAATAATAATAATAATAATAATAATAAAAAAATAAAAAAAAATAAAATTAACTTGGACACCGATTGAATTGATGGAACACCTTCGCAATAATCAAATATTCTCTATTGGTTAAATATATAAAATATATAATTAATTAAATAATACAATATTTAATTAATAAAAAAATTTCAGTCATTTTAAGGGTGTTTCATCAATTAAAGGAGTTGAAATTAATTCCTTAGCTGCGAGCTTTGAGGTTCTGTTGATTACTTGATTGCCAAATGAAGTTTGAATAATTTCAAAATTTGACGAATGATCAGCAGTAATAATATTGATCATGTTATTGTAAAAAATATTATTATTTTAATGAAGTTTGAATAATTTCAAAATTTGACGAATTACCATGTGCCACAACAACTTCAACCACAGTACTGTTTTTATCGTGACATATATTGTACAGATAGGAAAATGAAGATGATAAAGGGCAATCTCCAAATCAGATATCATCCCAAAATCTAACTGTACGTCCATTCCCTAGTTTGTAACTACAAGAACTAAAATAAATAAATAAATAAAAATCATGCCCCCACATAAATCCCTAAACCCATAAACCCTAGTCACCTCGCTCCCTCCCATCCGATCCAATCTCTCTAATGCCACTATGAGCAACGAAGGGGAAGAGGATCGCCACCCGTCTCCGCCTAAGCGACAACTGAGCCCATCTCCTGACACCACCAGGCCCACAAAACTACCCAAATCTGAACCGCCACGCGTCCCAGCTGAACAATCTGAGACCGCAATGGGCCAGAGAAACCCTGGATTGCAGAGATACCTCGTGGCGGTGGAGTACATTGGGACCCGCTTTTCAGGGTCACAGAAACAACCTACCTGTCGCACTGTCGTTGGTGCGCTTGAGGTATCTAATCTAATCTCCCTTTTGTGAATTGTGGCGCACAATTAACTAATTAAGTGAACAGATTGCCTAATTATAGTGGATGTTGATCTACAATTTTTTCTTTCTTTTTTTTTTTTTTCTGGTCTGTTTAGGAGGCATTTCAGAAATTTATTGGTCAGCCAGTCCCTGTCCATTGTTCTAGCCGAACAGTGAGTACTAATTCTTTCTACTGTTTTTGATTGTTTTTTTTTCCATCACAAATAAGTGACATATTCATGTATTATTGAATCTGATTTAGGATGCAGGAGTTCATGCTTTGTCAAATGTATGTCATGTTGATGTGGAGCGAATCAGCAAAAGAAAGCCTGGTGAAGTGGTACTACTACTACTACTATCCTATATAGAAACACACCCACACACCCACACACACTCACACACTATCTGTTTGTTTGTGTATATGTTATGCATGGTATATGCCTTTATACAATGATGATGTCAATTCTGGAAAAATGTCATGTATGTCTATCTGCAAAACTTTCGAATTTTATGCTTACCTTTACAAATTGAAATACCCCAGATACTTCCCTATAGCACAGTAAAAATGCCAAATATGCTGACATGTTTGGTAGTTTTCACAATTTTTTTCTTGTCTCTCTTTTTACCTTTTTTTTTTTTTTGTTGGCTTCTTGAGTGTTTAATTGAAGTTTTATGCCAAGAACTGTATAGGTTATACAGAAAAGAAACATCTAACTTAACCCCTAATTAATATTGAATTGAATGGTGTTGATTATAACTCGTCCTATACATATACCCTTGTTAATACTTCTAATATTAACCGAGCTATCTACTTGTGTAGTTGCCGCCTCATGACCCAGGAGTAGTAAGACGAGCTGTAAATCATTTCTTGCAGGTTATTTTCTACTCCTTTTAATTGTTTAGACCAGATTCTTATTCTATCATGAAGTTTTAGCATCACTGTTTGTTTCTGTACATTTAAAATCTACATAAATACATCCACATAAGAAGGATTGCAATCCATGTAACTGTTTGGTAAGTGTCAGTTGATACTAGATCCACACTCTCCCTGCAAAATTCAAGAGATGTATCAAATACAATCCTGTAAAGCAAGAAGCGTCATTCATGTTGTGCAAATGAGGAAAAAAGGAAGTTTTAAAAGACAGAAGGGTGATGTGTGTTGGGCTCCCGCGGGGGGGGGGGGGGGGGGGGTTGTGTATGTGTTGGTCTTGTTGCTGGGGTAGAGGATCTGTTGTTTTCATTTTTGTAGAAGTATACTTAATATCTTGAGGTTTTGTATGGGAATATGTTTAAAGTTCTTATGGAACTTGGTCTTGGTTGAGATTGACCAGTATGAAAGTAATAACTGCTGTTACAATTCTGTGTTTTATAGATACTTTTCCGTTGCTATACTTTTTTTGCAAACAAATGCTTAATTCTGCCTCTTTTGAAAATTCATTTTGCCTAATTATAGAAAAATGAAGGTGATATAATGGTGACAGATGTGAGATGTGTTCCTCCAGACTTTCATGCTCGGTTCAAGGCTCTGGAGCGCACGTAGGTACCACCATCAACATACACATTAACCTTAAGTGGAACACACATTTTATTAAGCCTTGTATTCTTTTTATTCATTTAATCTTTGACCTTTACTTCCTAAAAGATGAAGGACAACAAAAGAAATGGATGGAAACCTTTTTTGTTCTCTCCTCCTTTTTTGGTCCAGTATATGCTTATTGCTTGTTTGTCTTGGACTTTTAATGCTTTCTAATCGGTCCCTATACTTTGTAAATATGACATTACTTATTGTCATCAATATATTATTTTGACAGTTTTGAAGGAACTATATTCCAGTGCCAATCTGAACTAAGTAAAATTCTAAAGAAGTGTGCATCTTGCCAATTTTTTTGTGAGGGCAAAAACTGATTCTGTATACTATCCCATTTCTCATTTATAAGCATTAGCCCCCAGGTAAACCCGTTAACTGAACAAAACATTGCATTGATGATGGAAGGAAGAAATAACTGGAAACAAAATTGTTTATCACTCTGAAATTATTTTATTGTTCTTAAGGTACCACTACCGAATTCTTTCTGGGCCGGAGCCTTTATCAGCATTTGAAAAGGATCGTTCCTGGCATGTACCTGAGGATTTAGATATTGCAGCTATGAAGGTTCCTTTCTAATCGATTGTTACCTATATTTTTTTACTTCTATTTGGAACCCATTTGAAACATTTACCAAAAACCTGAATTTTGGGTAATACAAGCTCAGGTTACAAACCGATTTTGGACTTGATTTATGTTTATTAATTTAAAGTTGGGTTTTCAAATGACAAATCTATACTTTTAATCTTGTTATATTACACAAGTCACAGATTCATGTTGAAAACAGAAAGTTTGCAGGTACTTTTGTTGGAAGATAAAAAAGTTGATAGATCAAGTTACCATTTTTTTAAAAAAAAAAATTGAAGAGGCAAAGTGCCCATTCATTAACTGAAACGACCACAATTGCACCAGTCAGTGCATTTTTCCATTTTGGCCCCACAAGTGTGGTATCTGAGGAAACCCAGGCAACAAAGGATCAGGCAATAGTAAATGTTTAAACAAAAGTGAGTTCACAAATGCCTGTGATGTTGGTAACCATACCAAAGGCCTGTACTGATGTCTGGTAACTGCAATAAAGCACATACAAGTTTATTCTTCCTATAGAGCCTGATGCAATCATTGGGAATTTTCACTCTTACAAATTCTTTGACAAATTGATACAATATCAAAGAACACAAGCAAACAAACCTCATGATGTGAGCACTGTATTAGCTGGAAATGAGGTTCTGATTGGAGTAGCAATTCGTGAATTCTAGGGCTTTTGGTTCCCTGAAAATAGTGGCTCCAGTCCTGATTAGGGATGATGTGGTTTTGTGGGTATTTCAAAAGCACTGCAAAGAAGGTGGCATTTTTTGGCAATATGTTGATGCTATATGGTATTTAAAAAATTTTCCTCTTCTTTCTTATTATCTGATGATAGTTTTGGTGCAGAGAGCATGCAGCATACTAGTTGGGCATCATGATTTCAGCTCCTTCCGAGCAGCTGGGTGCCAGGTTGTTTTGTTTTCTATTTTTATCTTACCTTTAACATTTGTACTGTGACCATTTATTGTTCTTAAAAAAATTGGAAAGTTCATTTCATTGGGACTGTAAGCTCAAGAAGAGCATGAATGGTATAGTGTGACCATGTTGTGTTACTTTAGTTTGTTCTATTCAGGACATTCTGCTAATTAGTTGTCTGTGCCTTTTTCACATGAAGTGGAGGCACAAGACACAGTGGCTAGGTTTCATAGGATCCTTATCCTTAGTCGTGCAGCACATACTTCATGCTGCTTGCAACTGTTGATCCTTATAAGGGGCCCCTTTCTGTGAATCTCAAAAGCGTCCCACACCATTTAATCCCTGTGCAGCATGCTGCTGCGCTACAGGTGATCTGAATCCAGGCGTTGTATAGGAGACTAGAGGAAACCTTTATAAGCCATAATACTCAAATTAAACTGCTTTCCCAGAATAAAGAATGAAAATAACAGTGAACTGGACAAACAATTTAGGTATCTCTTTGACTGGAGATTATGGGAGTTTGTGCAAAGTTAATAAAACTATGCCTTATGAAATGACTGCAGTACTTTTTTCTTTTCTTTTCTTTTTTTTGAGACCCACCTAGCTTCAGGCTTTGTTATTTCAGTAAGCTGCTGATGTTTACCTGCAACCCATAAGTAAATGTGCTTGGCTTGATCAAAATTTGTTTTAGGCTTTATAACATTAATCAATCTTGTTGAAGGGAAAATTATTATTATTTAAAGGAAGTTATCTTTAAGGGTACATACACATTGAGTTTTGTTAGCTTGAAATATGAAAAATTGTAAAATTTGAGTGTATTGAGAAGGAGAAAATTCTTATTGATTTCCATGACTAAATCCAAACCAGTCCTAACTCTTATATTTGTTTGAACTTCAAATCTTTTCAGGCAAACTCTCCTATGAGAACATTAGATGAACTCGCTGTCACCGAATTGCTCCCAGCCCTGTACTTCCCATCAATTATGGAGCGATCTTCCACAAAATTACTGGATCTGGATGCTTGTAGAAGTTTCTCTACCTCTTCTGATGCTTCTGATGTGAAAACTGTAAAAAGCGAGAGTGGGCAGGAATTTGGCCACCGACCAAGGCACTGCTGTTTTGTGGTAACTGTGCGGGCACGATCTTTCCTTTACCATCAGGTGTGTATTTATGTCTATGGCTGAATTAGCTTAATTGTGCTAGTTTAATGTTCTGACTCACTTTTTTGGATTGGAATACCAAATAACTGTCTGTTGTACATTTTTGGGTAATCGAGAATGTGGAAATTAAACAACTGGTAAGAGCAACAGCAGTGCATACAGTCAGACCGCATCAAATGGAAATTTCCCCTAATCATCAGCCACTGTGGTTGGCCCACAATAATTTATTAATCTGACTCCATCAAATGGAAGCTATGGGGTGCCATTTAGTTATCTTTTTTTCCCCAATCAGCTGCTATAGCTGGGCATACTTCAATTCATAATTAAAAAATGTCTTACCTGCACAGTTTTTATCCTTACCCATACCTTCTCCAAGAAAATGAGTAAGGAATCCGTTTGGATAAACAGTTTCCAACTAAATGGACCTGGTTAATTTGCCACCCAAATTATACCATTTCTCCCATTTTTCTAAACTGAATAAATTAATCTCTGTTACCAATCCTCGAAACATTGTTTTGAACTACTGAGAAGAAAAATAGAGAGAATGAAGAACAGTCGTCTGTCTGTACTGGGTATGATTTGTCTTTGCTACATATCCGACTGTTGTTTGTGTTTAAATCAAGGTACTGTGATGAATCAGCTAGTACTCTACATCCTTGCAGAACAAATTAGTATTCGTACATCCTTCCATATTTGTAGCATTGGCTGGTGCCTTATGTCCGTCCTTGCATTGACATTTTAATCTCTTCTCACCTAGGTGAGGCTGATGGTTGGAGTTCTCAAATCAGTTGGAATTGGCGACCTAACAGTTAGTGATGGTCTGTATATCTCCTTTTGTTCTCTCTTTATCAAGTTGCATTGATGCATGTTGTTTCTTGTCCTGTATCTGGCATAATAAGAGCTTTACATTGAGATTATTAAATTTGCAGTGGAGAGGATACTTGATGCAAAAACAGTAACAGCTGCAAGTCCTATGGCACCTGCATGTGGGCTTTATCTTGGAAATGTGAAATATGATTTACCTTAATTTGTTCTATCAATTCAATTGTAGTTTTTGTCTTTTATTCTTTTTTTTTTCAAGTTCTTATTTTTTGTTGTATCTGGAAACTGTTTTCCCATGTAGTTAGTTATATTTTAGCGTGGTCGCATAAAGTTCTTCGAGTTTCCCCTGTTGTCAAGTTCTCGGAAAAAAAAAAGAAAGAAATCTTCAAGTTTACCACTTTAGCCAGCTCCTACTGATCTCATTGTTATATTTCTTCTTTTATTTCTCATGAAGCTTTCCTATATGTGAATCCGTCCTGTTATTTTGGAGTACAGAGTAATTACCTTTGGAACGAATTTGGAATCTCTAGGTCTTGGACTCATCGGTGGGCAGTGGCAGTCGTATTTAGCTCTCTTTTGGGATAAATGATTGAAAGCATAAATTCAGAGATATTTTGTACTCTCTGAAGGCGCTCAAACAACTGATAGTCAAACCTTGAAATTATCACAATTTTGTGTGTTTTTTTTTTGTATACACGAGTTCCTCCTGTAATACCAAGTACAGAGTAACAAGCTATGGAATACATTTTGGAAAGAAAATAGCGTGGTAGTTCTACATAGCTACGTTTTGGATAAAAGATACAGAGCAGAAATTCAGAGGTAATTAGCTATGTTTTGAATAAAAGAAAGAAAGCATAAACTCATGTGTGTTACTTAGGCTTTGATCAAAATAATTTTCAAGCGGGAGTTCATTTCATTTTATTTTATTAGAATTGATTTTTTGAGATTTCGTTGAACCTAATGACATGAAAATTCTGATCAAATGACATGAAATCCACTTATTTTGATAAAAAATTTCTAATGAAATGAAATCCACAGGAAAAAAAGGATTTTAATCAAGACCTTTATGTTTTGTGTAGAGGTATGCATGCACAATTTTTCTTTCTATACAGAACCTAATTTGCTATATCACATATTCTCGTTATTTGACAACTAAAATCTCGCAGGAGAATGCAATTAAAGCAATATGATCCAACAGAATCCTGCGTCTGTAGCATATACTATCATTTCTAGGTCCACAATTAAACCTTTATTCACTTTGCAGGTCTCGAAGGGTGTGCTTGGATGTATGAACAGCAGCAGCATCAACGACAACTGTCTTTTGTCCCAAAGACAGTTAGGATAGGCTAGAAAAAAAACCCAGCAAGATGAAGGCCACCAAATGAGAATTCAGCTTGGGAGGCATTTTAATTGCTGGAGTAAACGAGAATTGAACTAAAGAAGGGAGCAAAATGTCCTGCATTAGTATCTTAAACAGCATTTTAATTAGTCCTGTAAAAATTTCTGAGTACAGAAATTTTGAATAAAACAGAAAGAAAATATACCTTTTACTCAAAAAGCAATGTAAAGACACTCTTAAAGCATTCTTGACCTTGGTTGTCAACTGAGATATATCGACAGTAATCCTTCAGACGAGAACTGACATCTGAAGGTGCTGTAACCACACCTTTGGAGGGGTCCATCCCTTGAAAATATCCAATAATATCGTCCCAGGCACTCTTTCTATCTGGCTCACTGCAACCTGACTTACTGGAAACTCTACAATGTATATGCTTATCAGAACTGTCTGTTACTAGCTTCTTGAACTTCCCTGATGGCACCTTTGAAGGTTCTGGGTCTAGTTTTGTTTTAGTTTTAGCATATGATTCAATTGGGTTTTGTTCAATCTTTCTTCTTTTTAGGAGTAACGGTTCATAAGAGGATTCCATGGATTTGGAGAGGGTTAAGGTGGGGAAATTATGGGATTTTTTGCGAATGTGATCAAATATTGTTGCTTCTGTGGTGCTTTTGCATTCTGTTGTTTCAGGATGCTCCTCTTGTGGAACAGTCTCAGTGAAACCTATCAAAAAAGAGATAGAGAGAGAGAGAGAGAGATGATTATCTTCTTATACTTTTAAGGAGAAGACAATTTGCATTACATTAAACAAACTCTTTCTTTCATTTGCAGGGTGGGAGATTGCACCAGTAGGTTACTCATTAGATGCCAAGTTTTGTTTATATAATTCTTCTTACAACACTTGATAATCCCAAAAGGATCAGCACAAGAAGTTTCAGTAAATTCCAATTGTCACAGTAATAATAATAATAATAATAATAATAAGACGAGAGAGCATTGTGTTTTACCTTCAGTTGATTCATCCATTATTAAATCAAAGCTGGGACACTCCCTGTCAGCAAAACATTTCAACAATTTCACAACTAAGTATGAAAGAGGATATCACAGAAATGAAAAAAAAAAATAATGTTGGCCCTATAAAATAAAAAAAACATGCAAAGATGATATGAACCCACCATCAACACAAAAAGAAAAAGAATAAGAAAAAACACATGTCTGTGGAGAGGAACAGCGAATAAGAGCATCAAGCTTATTATTATCTTTTTTATTTTGGTATTATGAATCAAGCTATTTTCCAGAAATATTTGGATAGGTGTGCATGCTATTTTCAATTTACAAGAGCACACTTGATTAACTCCAGGCATACTGAAATAAAAAGATACATTACATTTGGATGCTTACATTTCTGCCAAATTGTAGGTTGGTTTTGCAGCTTGCTTAATTGCACAAGCTTTGTTTTGTGGGTTGATGATTTCATCATCCTCTATGACAAAAACTTCTTTAGAAAGAGGATTGTGTTTTGACACAATGGAGGTTAGAGTCGCTTCAGTTGTCTGGGGGCTTATTGGATGGATATCCTTTGGAAGAATGTGGAAGCCTGTGATTTTTTCCATCTTTTGGACTCCAAATACCAAGTATGGTTCACGACTAATTAGGTACTTTGTGTGCACATCAAGGCCAACTGCATTATAGAGAAGGAAACAAACGATGCATAAAGTTCCACATCATGAATATATACAACATTGGTACAGCACACATCTAGAGTTTTGCACATTGGATCGATTTATTTCATTTTTCTTTCTTTTATTGGCTTCTATCTGAAAATGGAAAAAAAGGGCTAAAAATACACTCAATCTAATTTTTAAGCCCCCAAAAGGACCAAGTAAGGAATCCCCAATAGTAAGGAACTTGAAATGAGATCTAATCAGTAAGGATCCAGTATAAGCTCAAATATACCATCATAAGTTTATAACATGACAGGTATGGCATAAAAAATATAAAATAGTAGTGCGACATGAAAGATACCATATTCTTCATAGACAAGGTGAATCTTCAAAGTCACCCTGGCATTCTGTGGGCATGGCACTGAAACAGTGAAGGTATATGGGCTGCAAAATATATTAAAATACAAATGCAATTCAAAATTTCCAAAGCACGTACAAAAATCATGCTGAAAAGAAAGTTTCAGATAATGAGAATACCTGGAGAATTCTTCAGCCCTTCAAACACAAGATTAAAAAAGGTAGAGCAAGTGCGTCAATACAACAAAACAATTTTCATCATGAGATGAATATATCACAGATATCATTATGTCAAAACCTGGAAACCTAACCTACCTTATTTTTTCATGAAAAAGGATTATGTTGTCTTCCTCTGAACCAACAGTCTACAAAAACAAAAAAGAAAGAGATTAAAACAATATAGCAACCTCAGATTTGAATAGTCAATAACCCAATACGGGCATACAAATAAGAGGTTACCATGTCAGCAAAATGATACTTGTTGGACTTGAACACCCTTTCCAAGCGGGTCAATGTAACAGCCACTTTAGGCATACCCCCTCTTTTAATAGCAACCTCTTCTACATGTATTTCAATCTTTGGAGGCAGTGAGAGCAATAACTCCTTTATGTGATTGCCAAAAGGGTAGTGGCGTCCAGTTAAAATTTCTATTTTTCTTGGATCAGCTGCTTCTAAGCTTTCAAAGTTACAAATCCCAGCTGACTGTAGTGCCTGAAATAGGAGATAATTTTAGTCTGCCCCTTTTTCTTATACCTACTAATTGAACTCTGAAAAAATAGGCACACATTTCCACAAGAAAGACCAACTTCACCTTACTTTTCTAGAACTGGTGTTATCACCGTTGCTATACAATATTTTTGTTGTTACAATTGGGAAATAATCTGGGCTTTTTAGTTGGCATGATTTTTGTTTCATTATTTATATCACTTTTCCTCTCCAAAAGCATGTCTTTACCTGATATTCCAAAGAAAATGATACCAAACTTGAAATATACACCAGCAAGGAGCATACTTCATGCAATGCTCTTTGTTGAGAAGATTCATTAACTTTTTTAACTAAATATTATATGAATATATCAACATAGATAAAAGATTAAGAGGAGATGAACCTTAGCAGTAATTATTCCAATGCCAGGTAGTTGCTTAAGCAAAAAAGGGCTGTTATCCCATAGCTTCTGGTGAAGACACTTAGCAAGAAGCATTGAATTCGTAGCCGCCTTGTAGCTCTTTTTGTATATGAAGTATTCTTTCATGCACTTCGCTATGCGACACCCATTTGAGCACATTGAGTTTGCCTCCTGCTTGCATAAAAAATGAGATGTGATAAAATGAACTATCTTGTACCAGTAAGATTCTCATTTACTCCATTAGTATATCATACTCCATCTTTATGTTTTTGGGCCTATGATTACTTTCTTACTATTTACTTGTTTCTTTGTATCTTTCTATTATTGTATTTTTTTAATTGTCCACTAAAAATTCCATCCCTATCAGCAAAAGCTATTTCACACTAGCACGTTTTGCTTGTTACTCTCCCACCACTTAACCTAACTGCAAGACTCAAACAAAAGCTCTTTTAGTATTTCAAGGATGGTGTTGTGTTACTTCTAGAATGAAAATTAACCTGGGATAGAGATAAATCTTGAATTAATGGATCTCCAGTCAAGCAATCATTGGAAAGTACAAACATTTTCTCTTCTCTTGTCATAATACGCTTCTTTCGTTTCCCATTTTCACCAAGTACATGGAAGCGAAGTTTTCCTTCTTTGTCAGTGTGTACGTCATTTAAAAGTTTCTTCTCATTTCTTCTGAGTTGGATCCCTGTGTATAAACCAAAACTTGATGAACCAAACCATTGGGATTTCATTTGTGGAAATTTATGTTTCAAATAAGAATATATGGTTGCAGACAAGTTGAACATGTACTGAAGATTAAAATCAAATTCAGAAATTTAAAAGGGCATACAAGAAAGCTCTGCTGAGCTGCAGACGACACGAAGCACATCTTCTAAACTGCTACTACCAGGCGCTTTTACAATCAGCTTCATCGTGTCAAATTTCAGGTAATATTTTGTCATCATTTTCCCTGGGTCTGTAAGTTCAATAGACCATAAGAACTGTTTATGATGGTATTATTTGAATGTAGGGCCACTTCCTTTGTTAAGGCGTACATCATATATGCTTTCAGTAATCTTTATAAAACAAGGTTGCATTTTTTTTCCCCTTAATTATTTTCCATAATCCTGATTTGTTTGTGTTACTTGTAGATTGTTATATTAAGAGTACAATTTATTCCCTGTTCCTATATTTCAGTTTACCTCAAAGACTGCCAAGTACCAGAAGGGTACCCTATACAGAGGGAGCATTATGCAACATGAATGAAACAGACAAATTCCATGAAAATCTGCATACACAGAAATGGGCTATAAAATGTCATATTTCTACATTTTATGTACCTAATGGTTTAAGAAGAAAGCCGTCCTCGTCAGTCCATACCAGTCCATAGTCTGATAACTCATGTACCTTTTGCACACATATTTCTGAAAAAAAGAAAGCAATTTAGATTTAGGCTATACCAAACTAATATTACAAGGCATATATTAAAAAAAAAAAAAAACAGGTATGAGTTACCTCGTAGTTGCTTTACTAAGCGGTCAGGAGGTATCCCTCTTTTGATACCATATCTCTCCGGATTCTGCTCACGATCAATTATGTTATTTATGATAAATTTATGTTTATGAAAAGAGCAATAAAATAGGACATACCTTCTTAATTCTGATATAAAGGTAAGAGCACTTCAACCACTCAATAGCCAAGCTTATGTCAGAGACTGTCATTTGAACTATCTCGGCATTTAGATGCTCTACTGCACATGAAAGTAACCTGCAAAAATGGGCAGAAGGAAAACTTGTGTATCTGTCTAAACTCTATACCAAAAACAATTCTCAATTCAGCCAATCCTTTTAGGGTGGATCCAACTTTTGGCAGCAACATAACCTTGTCTACATATGGTTGGTGGGAAGGATCAGTAGTCCACCAAATATACTAAGGGGTCATGATCTTCTCTTTCCACAGTTACATCAATTGAAAGATTCTATTATTAGTGGTAAAATGTCTAATCTTCCTCATGACAACAAAGTTAAGACAGACTTGGCAAAGTATCACAATTTATATAAGATCATATCTCAGTTGTTGAAATTAACAAATTTACAGATCCAATATATCATGGGATATGCTATACTATCTATCTCAAAAGTACTTATCATAGCTTGTGCATAATCAAAAGGTTCAGGATTAAGCCAAAGTGCCAAACACATACTGAGACTCCACCATTTCACATCCACTTAGCAAGTTCTCATAAAGGTGAACCTATAAACAACAAGAGGTGAAAAAAGCATAAGACAAAAGAAAAAATACGAGATAAATTACCGGAAATTGGAAACAAACATAAAATATTGCTCCAACTTTTTATTCTTTGTCAATATTGGTATTCAAAAGGATCGGTGATCCATTTGAAGATGCAAACCAAAAAGATTCATGGATAGATTTGCATCGCATCTTCAACATTTAATCATTTAAAAAGGCATTGAGTGAAAACTACTTCAAGTACCGTCTCTTTTCTTGTCATTATAATAACTGTTCCAGTGTCATCAAATGGTGGCCGACCTGCCCTCCCGCACATCTGTGATACATTAAGTTGCATCAGTTCAATCTCATGCATTGTTTAAACTCTAAATGCTATAATCTCTTGCAAAAGATTAGTATATGATACTATTTTTATAAAGGCAGTGGTTTATCCTACAATGAGAGAACTAACAGCCTGCTAACATGCATTGTGTTTCTATGATGCAAAATGCAATATAAGGCACCCAATTTACATACCTGAAGTATCATGGACCTCTCATATTCCAAGTAAAGACCCTTTTCTTTGTTACTGCAAAAGCACAATTGACCCATATAAACTGAAATATTAATCTTTATTACTTGAAACAATAATGCATATCAAGAACACGACCTGGCGCAGGAACTATATTGCTACAAGTAAATTGAGTTTATTTTCTACTTTCTTTCCACCCAAAAAGGAATATCGAGTTCCATGTATGTACTTCCTCTGTCTAAAAATTCTTATTACATATAGCTCAGTTATTAATTGTTTACTACCATAATCTTCTGGAAGAAGAAAAATTAACAATACTAACATGATATGAGACAGCATGACTCACAAGTATTGAGTATACTTTATGATTACGGTATGCGCTGGCAAATTGATTCCCAGGGCAAGGGTATTTGTGGTACAAAGAACTAGTAGATCACCCTTGAGAAACAATTGCTCAACCAAACTCCTGTCCTTCAGAACTAGGCCCCCACTGTGGTAACCAACTGACATATACAAAGCAATTGGTAACTTTTTCATTAGAATCTATGGATGATCTACTCTGATCCTATCAAATTAGACTGATTCAGGTTAGGTGGATTCAGTTGGATTTCATAAAGTCCCTTCCCTGGGGGCCCTGATGAGGTTGGAAATGAGCTAGGGCCATGTCATTTCAATAGGATGCCCTAAATTGTCAATAATTGCAAATAACCCTTGAATTGCTGGAGGAAAATGAGGTCTTAAAACCAGTCAACTTAAGAAAGCATTTTTGTACATAAAATAATAATAGACTTTAAATTTTATATTCTACAAGTATGAAAACTTTTCTCCTAGTCCTATATTTCCTAGGTAATATAGAAAAAATCCCAGACCAGCAGTTCTTTCATGCCCAACGTAAATTGAGAAAATAAGGCCACATATGGTCCTTTAGGAGTGTTGGGGGACATGTCATGGTTTTCCTTGCTTCCCAGGGGCATATATGTTGTTTTGCAAAGGATAGCTGATAATTTTATTTTTGTAGGGTTATACAAGGAATATTTTTCAGTTCATACCGCCATTAACAATGCAGGGTTGAAGTTGCTTGTCAGAGCATGAAAGAGAGGCATCCTTGAGATTCTCCCTCTGTTGCATTGATTTGATGAATGGATTTGAATACGCAAGAGATGCTGCTGTTTTTGAGAGACACTGTGCTGCTTCCTGTGCTCCTTTTCTTGTTGAACAGAAAACAAGCGCCGACTTTCCTCTTGAATTTTGCATCAATATATCTGCAATTTCCACTTTTGTTAGTGTTAACATGTTTAAAAAGAATGCCCTAACGCATGATATAATCCTGTTGTTTTATCTAGTTTCGGAAACAATAAACAAAAAAATAAAAGTTTAAGAAGAATACCCTAAAACGTGGTCTAATTCTGTTGTTTTATCTATTTTAGGGAATAATAAACAACCAATAAACGTTCACCATGTGCCATTGTGTTTGCTTAAGCAGTCTTTAACATCCACGTTTACTCGTGCGCAACAAAGAAAATGCAAATCAAGTCGATATAAACCTAGCGAATGATGATATAAGGATTCAACTAATGCATTATCAATAGGGACGTGAGTAGAATTTAATACAGACAAATTGATCTATGTATAAAAGATACTAATTAGAAGGAATATTAGAGTTTGTAGGCAAACTTACTTACCGAAAACAAAATTCTGGAGCCTCTGCATAATGTTTTTGGAGGAGAAAAGTAGATGTCAGGGGTAGCCAAATTACCCAAATAAAGCTCAAGGTAAACATAACATAACTTTAATATTCAGAAAAATAAATAAAACCTTCTCAAACAAGAAGTCATTCTTTGCTGGAGCATAACCTAGAACAATATAAATGTATAAATAAATAAACTGAATAAGAGAACAGGTAATCACTGAAGGATTATAACTAAGAGCTTTGGTTTGGTGCTGACTGGGTAATAGACTATCATAAATTCTGCGATCATGTTGCAGACTATTAATTGCACTAGCAACACAAGCACATACAGAACAGCTAATGGTTATCACCAGTGCACAGTAATATATTGTGATGCATCCACATATTGTCCTCTTTTGTTTTACTATTGCTTTTGGGTTTTTAATCTGGCCTGGTCTGCTACAGTTTTCTACTACAATTTGGCCAGATAAATGTTTTTAGAATCTTGAATTAGAGAGGTACAGAGAAGCTTGTGATCGTACCAAAAACCTTTGTTGTCAGCTTAACTGGTCTCATTTCTTCTCCAAATCTGTGAGGAAAATAACAAATGAAGAAAAGAAAACATAGGCAAGCAAAGGTACAACGAACAACCAAATACACTTTGTTTACAAAACTTCTAAATATACCTTTTGGTCCCTTCTGGGGGAACTTGAAGCCATTCCCCTACAATAATGACCAAAATTTTACTTTGTTATTTATACAGTATTTAAATTTTGAAGGTTTATCTTGTTTGCTTTTCTTTTGCATGGTACACCACAATATTTTTCCCCAGAATTTCCCATACCAAATTGACAATTCCAAAGTAATAAAACCAACATTTTTTATTTTTTATAATTACCATGTGATATGTTAGGAATTGCAAAATACCATGCAACTGTTAGATCTCTTGGACGAGCAAGCACAAAGTACACAAAGCTTGCCATAACATTTTTCATATCATCTCAGCAATTCATTATCTCAGCAAAAAGTAAAAAGGCATGCCATAACATTTTTCATATTATCTCAGCTAACATAGCTTATGACCTTCATTTGAGTTGACCTTATTTTGTAGTAATGAGCTCATTACAGTAGAAAGGAATTGCAAATAATTCGTTGAATATACCTTCAACATTAGACAGATACAACTGACGGACGCTTTCCAAATATCTTGAAAAAAAATGTGGAAGTTGTTGCAAAAGACCAGTTATTCTTGCTTGATATTACCAATGTCATCAATATTAGGAATAGTGGCAGAAACAGCAATGAATCGAACGGTGGAGATGGGATTTGAGGACATATCAGGAGCTCTGGAAAGCATCTTTATCCTGCTGACAATAGCCTCCAGTGTGGCCCCTCGGGGATCGCTTAGCAAATGCACCTCATCAAGTAACACTAGTGCAATGTCACTAAAGAAACTTAAACCACCTCCTCTCATTCCATGCCTTGTTACTGCATCAAATTTCTGTCAAACAAAAGATTAAAATATACTATCAATTAATGGTATCCTGGCCTTGTAAACCTTCAATTAATAGTGTTACAAGGATACAAGGTATTCAACAATCAATGCTGTAGGATATGAAGGTAGCTTACCAGAAGTGGTCCCTTTTTTAAGCTTATTATTTTTTCCCATAGGTTTGTTTGGGTCATTCTAATTCGTAAGGATTCTACATGTACGATTATTTTTATTTTGTCTCTCTTTAAGTTCTTCTCAGCAAAGCTTGAAACCAGCCTAATCCATACCAAATCTTGCAGAGTATTTTGAAGTCAATAATCCAAAACTTACTACTAGGAACCCCGACCTGACCAACCTGACAAAATGAAGGAACCTGACTGAAGAAAGGGCATAATTGCAACTCCAAATCATTTAAGTAAACTAAATTGTAAGTAAACCAAAATGATTCATATTGCAGAGCCCGCGACCCTGAATCCCAACCAGAATTGTCCCAATCACTATTAAACTGAAGATCCATGAGAAACATATTGTGAGTGACCCAGGACCTAAGTTTGCCTGAAACAAAAAATGCAAGCATGATTTCCCAACTTGACCTAGTCATTTTCCACCTCCTGGATAGTAGTTAACTGGTGCCTTCCATTCAGAGAAATAAAACCAAAAGAGGAGACTATTGTTTACTTCAGGTGTAGTAAGAATTATATCAGAATCTTGTATGCTCTTAAAGTTGGAGAACTCATTGTCGCCTGTCAACTCCAAGCAGTTGATGCCTAATGAACCAAATTTATGCTTCCAATCACGCACTTTTTCTTGCACCAATGCTTTTGAAGGGGCTATATATATCTATTTCAAGAGGAATCAGATAGTTAAGTTTCAAGGTAAAACTCTTTGAAGACCAAAGGGAAAAAATCTCAGACCAGGCCAAGGTTTAGTATGATAATGACCAGTAAAGATACATGCTGGCATTACCAACTCTGGTTGACCAGTACAGATACATGTTGGCATTACCAAACTTTGTGAAAACACTTAATGTTATTCCTATTTAATTGCTTGTTTTATTTTATTTTTGGGTGTCTGTCTGTGTCTTTCTGGCAGGTAGGAATCAGAAATACATGAGCAAAAGAAAAGGCATAAAATTTTGATGAATATCTGTACAAAAATTATGGATTGCACCAAACCATATCAATCCTGTATCAGACTAGAACAATACTCAACTCCAGCATGTCAAATTACCGGACCAATTTGAATAGATGCTAATATGCTATTGTACTAGAGGTATCAAAGTTTCATGAAGCATACCGTTTTTAGGACACCTTTAACATGATTAAACCTTCCATCTGGAGAGAAGAACCTTGAAAGAAGCCTCAGAATACAGAGCTCAAATAAAACTGTTTTACCACTCCCAGTTGGTGCTGATATAACCATGCTTTTGTCAGAAAGGAAGCATACTGAGAAGCATTCACTTTGTAAAGAATTGAAATATCTGGCACAGTTTAAACGTTAAATTAGATTAGACTGGCAGTTTTGAAAACTGAACCCCTGAAAGATTAGAAATATCTCATAGAGCCCTAACAGTGTAGTCTGAATGTGGGTATATGTTGCATGCTTGTAATACTCAGATATTTTGCAAGATGCAATATAAAAGTTACACATGAGATATTTCTAGGTATATAACACTCTTCTCTTAAAAGACACTCACAGTGTGCACTGCCGTTCTTACAGATTCAGCAATAAAAATAGATCTAGTAATAACTACTACAGTAGCATGTAATCACCTGAAATTAAAAACGGGGCGAAAGACTATAGGCAACTCTACAACTGATCTCAGAGCATAAGGATCATTAAATGATCCCATTTCACAGCTTCGTTTAGAGCAAATCTGCACAATAACATTGATCATATTAATGTTTCTCCAAACTTGATCCATACTATTTCAGTAACCAGATTCTGAACTTTATCAAACATTTTTCGTGATCAGTAAAAAATGACACTACCAGATAGACGCATGCAATTGTTTCTACAATCGATTGGAAATCTATCAATCAAATGCCGAAGATCCGATGATTGAGCGATTTTCCAAACCTGAAGGCCATAATTTAGGCCAAAAAAACGCTTGAATCGAAAGAAACTTACAATCCGAGTTACGCTGATGCTGCCTTCTAGTTTGCTTGCGACTTTCTTCCTTCAGATTTGAATTTTTAGCAAATTTGGAAGGGATTGACGATCGGAAGAGATTCAAATCTGATGTAGCGCGTTGTGGCAAGTGGAGCGGGAAGATGGGAATTGCTCGGCTCACTCCTGAGTCCCAAGTTTGCAAAAGGTTACCTTTTTTTCAGCGAAAAGACTTAAATGCCCTCAACTATTTATACACCACTAGTCCACTACAATCATACTTTTACTGAAATAAAGGGTAGTTTGGTCTTAAATGGAGTGTTTTGTAAACGTAATTGGAGTGCCCTGAGAGTAATTCTGTCTGAGGGACTGATGAGTTAATAAAAGTTTGCTATGGGTGAAAATCAAATTTCCAACCCATCAGCATCCGTACGTTGAAAGATTTGGGCCGGGCCGGGCCGGATTTATATAGTCCGGTAGATTTTCTTATAGGGGGTCGTTTGGATGGGCTAGAAATAGACTATTTCTAGGAATAACTTCTTCCTAGACATAAATCTCTCTCACAAAGTTACACACTTCCCAACGTTTTACTCCTAAAATCCTTATTCATTCCTTATTCCCATATGATCCAAACGAGCCCATATATTTTTTCTCGTCCATTTAGCCTTCCACAAAATTTGTTACACTCTCGGGGATAAGAGTGCAAAAAGCATTGCTGACACCGTGCAGAAGGTTGCTTTCGTAATTTTTACTTGAAAAATGAAAAGAAAAAGAAAAGAAAAAAAACAGTTATGATGACGAAAGAGAAAAGCGAAGAAAGCAACAAAAGGTGGAGAGCTCAAAACACAGAACCGAGTCAAGAGAGGCATGAAACGCCCGCCATTTGCTCTTTCTCTTTCTCACAGTACAAATAGCAAGCCGTAATGCTCTCTTTCGAAAAAGATACTGCACGAGCATAAAGCTCTGTGAGTCTGTGAGTCTGTGAGCCCCTTTTCTCCCTTTTGCCTTCTCCCTTTTCTTTTGAAATTCTGAGCACTGCTCATGGATTGATTGATTGATCTGACGCCTCCATAGGCCACCGCGTGTCCTATGATGGAGCGTAAATTTGGTGCAACGAGTCACTACAGGGACAAAAAAAAAATTTAGGCTCTGCATGAAGAGGCCCGTATTTTATTTTATTTTTTATACAATTCTCTTTTAAATAATAACTGAGGTTATTTTTTCATGTTCAGATTACACAAATGTTATAATACTGTTTTGCACATTTCTCTTTTCATTGGCGCTGTGCAACTTATCATATTATTATATGCACTAGACATGACAGTTGTAGCTTCACAACAGTGCTACGTTTTTTAGATTGGAGAATAATTCAATCTATGTCGTCAATTTTGTCAAAATTACTGATGTAAAATATGAAAAACTGTAAAAAACTTGCCAAAATTTATAGAAAAAAATTATAAGTTCAAATTAGTAATTTCTGCCATAGAAAGTCGTCATATAAACTCGGCATAAATTTTCTGCCTAAAAAAACTTGCCAAAAGTAACTTCTGACATCAATTCAGTTCGATCGATCAACGAAAATTGGAGGGCTCAGATCGCATGTAGTTGGAGAGGATAATTTTTTCCCCCTTAGATTAGGCATGGACTATGTACCTTAGATTTCTAAATATATATCTACCTTAGATTTCCAAATATATTTAACAAAAAAATTTATTTTTAATTTATTTAACCAAAAAAACTATTTTTAATTTATTTAACAAAAAAAAAACTATTTTTAATTAAAAGACAATAGTGGCCAAGGCTTTTATAATTAATAAATAGAGATGAGGCTAATGGAAACAAAAAGGAAAAAAGAACTTTTAGATAAATTGGATTATATATTGTTATATCAAAAGAGTAAACATGTAAGGTCTCCATGATTTTTTTCTCATGTAACATATAGAATCAATTACATGATCACATCAGACCGGCAACTTATCATACGGCCATGAGTTTGATAATAAACAAATAAAAAAGAAGATTTGCATAAATATTCTGTTCTTTGATAACTTAATCGTACAAAATAACATGATGTCCTCAAATAATAAATTTCAATCATATATAAAAGGGAATTTAAATATTGTAGACAATTGGAAATTAGAGCATTTCACATTCTTTGTCTGGCTAACAGAATTGTCAGCGAATCCCTCACATATTTCCACATTGCAGAGTGAAAAGCATATATTCCTGGGTGGCTAGTTAAAGGAAACATGGCACTGGGACCAGTCTGAGGTTTAAAGTTTCTACTTTGGTAGGATGGCGGTGGATGGGGGCAGAGAAAGCTACAATGTTGGGATAGCATCATTTTTGTAGGACAGTTTGCATAAAGCTTAAACCCATGTGTTACATTTTGTAGAACGGATAAATTGACCTGAAACATACCGTTATGTGCTTACATATTTGAGGTGAAATGGTGAATAGATTGAATTTCTAATCTTCTACTACCACGTACAAGAAGAAGAAGAAGAAGAACAACAACTACTACTAGTCTTTTTTGTCCCATACAAATTGGGTAGGCTAAAAAATGAAATCCAATAATTAAGAATAAGCAAAAAGAAGGGTCTTAAGATGGTATGTTCGAAATCCGACTTATGGTCTTTCATAGACATTTAATTTAAAAATAATTGGGAGGCTTGACCCCAATTTATCTTAAAAAAAAGTCTTATTTCCTTTTTGATTTTCTTCATCTTTTCCATTTTTTTTCTTTCTTAAATTCAAATCCGAACAAATTCAGAAACTAATTGGATGGAAAAAGAAAAGAACATATATCTACTCGTTTCTTTTCCGAACTTAAGAGTTCCTTCACCAAAAAAAATAGAATAATAGTTACAAAGTATTAGTAGTAGTAATAATAATAATAATAATAATAATAATAATAATAATAATAATAATAATAATAATAATAATAATAATAGTAATAATAATAATAATAGCAATAATAGTAATAATAACAGTAGTAGGAAAATTGCTTCATACACTCCTTCAAATTTGAGATCCACTCCTACTTAGACGAAAATGTCTTTCTCACTCCTTCAATTTACGTCTCTCAATTCACTCTAGTTTAAAAATGAAAAGGATATTTTCGTTCAATAGGAGTGGATCTCCAAGTTTGAGGAGTGTATAAAGCAATTCCCCAGCAGCAGCAGCAGCAGTAGTAATAGTAATAGTAGTAGTAGTTGACATTGGTATTGTAGAAATTATTTCTAATCGTCTACCTTCAAGAGACATTATTTCATCAAGATATGCAATTTGTTGACATTGGTATTGTAGAAATTTCAAGCAATTTTTTGTAGAAAATTTTGGCAGAGACAGGACAAGTGTACATAGCGAAATTTAATTTATAACAACATAATTGGAAAGATATAATGTTGGACTCGTTCGAGAGCTATTCAGATTTTAGACGTGATAAAATAGCATAAAATTTGCACTATTATAGTTTTAATAATGTAATTCGATCGAGACGAAAAGCCTCGATCCGAACCCCAATAGGTTAATTCAATATAACATGATCTGATTCAATAATTCTAAAAAATAAAGCTGATATACAAATAATCAATATTAACTCTACTGATTCAAAAGACCTAATTATTATAATTTAAAGACGGATGATTTTTAAAATCTCACTCGATCTAGACAATCTAAAAACTCGAAAAATTAAAGAGCATCCAAAATCCAACTTGATCCATTGCAGTGATATATATTTTGGACGCTTATTATTTTTTGAAGGCCAGGCGGGCAGGCGGCAAAGCACCCTTTTATTTATATATATGTATATTCTCAGACCTCAACATCAAACTAGACAAGTTTGAACCTAAATGATTCAAAATTCCAAAGTAATTATAATTAGAAGTTAGATGACTCAAAAATCAACTCAAAATCTAAAAGTTGAATATGACCTAATTAAGCAAAACAACTGAAAAATCTGACCGAACCCAACCTATATATACATGCTGAATTAAGATTCCATTCAGAAGAGTCTTATTGTCTTTGTATATTTCATATGAAACTCGGATTTGATTTTCTTGATGGAAGCCATCTCAAAGTCATTTCTCCTACAATGCTACATAGCAATGCAAACCAATTACTAAGAGTTACCTTTCATATACATAAGACAAATTATCACATAAAGGACACATGAAACCCTGAGAAGCATGTGTTGCAAACTATCATATTCTTGATCTTATTTATTCCGAGATTCATATTTCTGCTGCTCCCACAACAGTCCCTGTTGGAGATCACACAAAGGAGATCTAATATATTATTATTGGGAATTTGGGATTGATGTGAACTTCTGTATGCATGTCTTTGTTATTTGTAGTAATCTTCTAATGTTCTCTATCCGGCTGCCGTACCAAAGCATCTAGCTAAGCATACCTGTGTAGTAAATAATTAGTTGACACTTCTGTCTTTGCGAGGAATATTGATTATGTTACATGTGTAGAAAATGACTTATCTAAAAGCAAGGATAAGGAGATGCTTGGGCGCAAATATGTCTTGTCCAAGAGTGCTTAACTTTCAAGTTAAATACAAGCATGAGAAGCTTATGAGACATATATCTATTATATAATGTGTCCCCCCTTGTTAAAGAAAAATATACTGCACGTTTGATTTTTTTTTTTTTTTCATGTATTAACGAAATTAAGTGTACACAGTACACCGGTCAATCTTAAATGTTCTTCTAAAATGGGCAATAGTTTTAACTTTTAAGTGACTCGGAGCAAGATTATTTCAATTATCTAAGTAACTCAAATCAATTGCTCATAATTTCTTAAATAACAACATGCGCTAATTAATTAACGACGCCGTACGTCTGTACGAACATATTGCACATAAATTAGTCTGTGTGTATGTCTATACGTGTGTTCTCAGTACCTTAATTTTACGAGTTCCTCAACACAAAAATAAAAAGAAGAATTGAGAAGGAAGATTATTGAATCAGCCAGAGTTTTTGTATCATTAGATCAATCATATGGCTAGAGAATATCTTATCTGCTATTTCTTAAGTGGTTGTTGGTTGCTTCAGAGTCATGTTAGAATCAGCAAATCAAAAATTGAAAACAAGGAAGAGGATATGTACATAATCTGTATTTTCAAAAGAGATTCACAGGAAATCATAATTCCTCAGAATCGAATATTTGTTAGCTACCTTTCCCTATATAATAGTAGATCTATCATAAAACTCTCTACCTTTTCTAGTATCATGAGGTGTAAAGTTAGGAAGCAAGCTATAATTAATTAAACATGTTTGCATCATTTCTTAATAGATCATGCGGCGAGAAAAAGAGAAGATGGAATGTATATGATAATCTATATTATTTCCACGAGATGCGGCGAATCCATGCAAAGTGTAACTTGATATGGAGAGAGAAATGTCGCAAAAAAGTAATATAATATTATTGAAGATGAAGTTCAGTTATAAGAAATTACGCCTAGTACTACCTATATACTGGGTATACACATTTTTGTACCAAAATTAAACAGAGATCCGGTTGGCAAATCAAAGCAAATAATAAACATGCGTCTTCATGAGTACCTATATTTTTGAGGTTACTAGTTTTATTTCATGTGTGAGGAACCTCAAATTAATATATCACATATTCACATCCAGTGCTGCGATAAGCGACCCTAGACGTCGGTTTGTTGAGAATAAAAGCACTATGTAACCAATAGTACGTGAGGTGGAAAATTTTGTGATCTCGACCGTCAAATTTTACTACCAATAATGATGATGATTAGTACTTACTTAATTGGACCAACTAATTGATAGAAATAAAAATATTAAGCCATCAAGCACAATATATAGGTAAAATCAAAGGTTTAAATAGCGGTTAGCGGATTCATAGCGGACATGCTTTTCGATGGCGGTTAGCGGATAGCGGATATGGCCGCTATCGGATCAAAATATAAAAATATTATCTACAAGAGTTATGCACAAATATCAAATCATAAAATGTCATGAAAAATATATAATTTACCTTAAATGCATACTTTGTCTAACTATACTTTAAATTATTAACATCTAGTTGTTCATTACATCATAAGCACATACTCTAATTAACTCTTCCTACCCGATAATGTCAGATGTTTACTTCAATCCGAAAAAATAATTACTTTTCGGCATAATATTTCAATACCAAAATTCAATAAAGTTTATCAATTTTGTAAAAAAAAATTCAATACCAATTAAGTTTACTGATAATCTCCGACTCGTTCTAAGTTTCGAAATATGATAAATTCAATTATATATGTTTGAATTGTAGAGAAGGATTCTAATTTTTTGCGTGTAGATTGCGTATAGAATGGTTTGATTATAGGTTAATAGAACATATATGGGCTTATGGATTTTTTTACTGCAGTGTTGAATGTCAAATTTAGCCCAAATATACGAGACATTGTATAGTATCGTTGTATTACCGCTAATGACTAATTTTGTATTTAGCACCGTACCGTTTGTCTAACATCACCGCTAATGAACCGCTATTGCGGCGCTAATACCGTAAAATTAATAACTAACTTTCTTTCGATGATATAAGCCTTCAGATGAACAAAAGTTCCAAAATAGAAATTGTTTGTTGATATTTTTGTCTGTTATTAATTGCAGCAGTTGTTAACATATATATATACATTAATACATATATCTTTGACATCTTGATCCAATTAATATGAAATGGACTTCAAAATTTATAATGTTTTAATTGAAGGAATCTCTCTCGAAAATGAACAAGATAATTAGTACTGTATTCCACATTTCTGTTTTTAAAATTAAAATTATAAATAAAGGAATTAGTTTGTTTTCTATAAAATCACTAGCCAAGAAGGAGCAATTAATAACATCGATTGGCGATTGGAACTCGAAGCTATATATCGATCTTTTTGTTGTTTCAGGTCGTTGCAATTTGCAAAAGCTCTTTTATATTGGTATTCAAAAATTGAAGTGACGAAGAGAAACCGCTGAACTTGCTGTGTATGAAGAACCGATCGATGCATATATATCCAAACACCACACCCACTTTCTGGCAACTCGTAGAAAGCTACTCGAACAAGCTTCGCTCAGACAATCAAACAAGCGCATCTAAACTAAATAATTACTTCCTGTCAGCCCCACAAAACCTCCTCTCTTTTTGTCCACCACCCACTCTCCACGCACTCTCCACTAACCATTTAACACACTCACTAGCTCACTCTCTATCCCTCTCTCTCTTTCTGCAAACAATTCTAACCAACATGAAAACTATACGGTTTGAAACTCCTGCTAGGCAAGAGAATGCACCAATGATGCATGAATCTGTCAACCACTTAGACTTAAGCCTTGGCATATCCTCATCAAATGACGCTTGCAACTACAAGAATGCACCGAAAACTGCCAAGAGAATGATTAGTTTCCAAGCTGAACCAGTTGATGCGTCACCAGCATATAAAAAATGTGTTTCTGTTAGTAGTAGAATGGCATTTGATTACAGTTATTTGTTTTCTCACTGCCCCACTGGTTTTGTCGACCCGTGGAGCTTGGCGGCCCGTCAACAGAAAGCAGCAGCTGAGCAGGCTCACTTGAAGGCTAACCCTAATCCTACCTCCTCCAAAATGTAAGATCCTTAATTATGTTCTTAATTACAATATAATATATATAGATCAGTAGCTTATTTACCTTATTTTAGTTGTATCTTTAGTTATTTGTTAATTTTTTTTTTGTTTGTATGTATGTATGTTAGGTGCACGATAATTTTCATAACCATACCGTTAGATTTTATTGGTTCTGAAATTTCATGGATATTCAGAGTTTGTTTGCACTGTTTGGTTTGAATAAGTATTATATATGGTTTTTTTTTTATTGGCTTCTTAAGTGCTTGAGTTAATTTAGCTAATATTAAGTGCCCCTGGTTTTACCTCTTAGCTAATAATGCAGATATTATATAGGTCTTGTAAAAATGAGTCCAACTTCAAAAATAAGATTCCAAATAATTCCTTTTATAATGTATGGACCGCAATTGATCACTCGAATCTAGTTGATTCTGTTTACAATGTATGTATTGGTTTGTTGCTGTCAAGTAGCAATGATGTTTTGGGACGCATGGTTTCCTATAGCTTGCTATCATGACAAAATGAAATGTGCACCTACTAATAATTGTTGCCTTAGAGCAAGAGAATTATGGGATTCTAAGCCATAAAAGGAAAAAAAAGAAAGACAGAATTAAAAAAAAAAGAAAGAAGAAAACATAATGAAGTGGGGCTGAAGTGATAGCAATAATGGGTAATCTAAGGAGATTGGACTATTAGTTACAATCTAGATAAGTTTGAGGGAGTAATAATGAACCATAGTGATATCATAATTAAAAGTCAATGTTTGGTAGGACATATATACCATGCATCTTAACCTTTGTTGAAAGTTCTTTTTAGTGTATCTTTATGTGCGTCTAACTTTTGGCCTGACTCATGTTTAAGAAGATATTAATTTATGATTATATTAAATCACCTGATATTATTTTTACCATCTCTGTACAGACGAATAAATAGATGAAAAGTTACAAAAGTTGTGCCTCTGTGCACGTTCTTATGTGTGCATATTATTTGCTTGATATCAAAAGATGCAGTAAAAGTTAATATCACTTCAAAGTTCAAACTTTTGTACTGTCATATATAGCACCCCAAGGCCCAAACAACTTTTAAAAAAAAGTTGATCACATTTATTTTCCAATAAATGCACCTTATTAATGCATTGTAGTTCGGACGAACACACACACACACACACATATATATATACACAGTTTTTTGGCCGGTACTAGCTAGTTATGCTTTTTCTCTTAAAATTGCTTATCCAAATTCTGCAAAGTAGATATATATGATCATGGCAAATTGGCAATACATTTTTTTGGAAAGCCTTTAGGAGTGAGATTATAACATTTTGCGGTTTAGGTACCTTGTAATTAACATATATATCACATTAATCTATTTATCTATTTCCAGAGCTATGGAACCTCAGCAGGCACCTGTTGTGGTTGGTTGGCCACCAATTCGCTCATCTAGGAAGAACTTAATTAACCAAAACCTAACAAAATCCTGTACTATTGATGGGAAGGATTCAACTTTAAAGAGTGAGAAACTTGCAGACACTAAAGATGCTGCAATCAGACTGGAACTGAGGCCTACATTGTATGTCAAGGTTAACATGGAAGGCTTTTCGGTAGGAAGAAAGATTGATTTGAGTGCTCATAATAGTTATGAGTCCCTCTCCCGGGCACTACAAAATATGTTCTTCAATTTTCTCTCAAGTTAATCTCGATCTAACTATTTCATTTTAGTTATAATATACAATTAGTAGAAAATTTAATTTATAATCATCATAACTCGATGTGAAATTATATGTACAATATGTGTTAGAATTATAATCTTAATAATTTTGATTTTCTAATGATAACTTTCTTACATTCTTTTTTTTTTTTCTGTTCTTCGCCAGATAATTTGATCAGCAAGAATGCAAATGCAAATGATTCTGAATTCATTCTTCTATATGAGGATTATGAAGGCGATAAAATACTAGTTGGTGATGTTCCATGGGAGTAAGTATAAACACACAACACATTAAGGCAATAAAAAAATATATTAAGTTTAATTCTGGGTTAATATTTTTCTTATATGTATGCAGTTATAGAAAGAAATTGTTCTTATATATAAATCATACTTTTGTGTAGGTTGTTCCTAAAATCTGTTAAGAGGTTGTACATTACTCGTCGTTCTTCTGCGCAAGAGAAAGGTACGTAGCTTAGTTTTCCAATTCATCTGGTCATATTGTTTGAGAATTACGACAAAATTCACCCATAAATTCTCAGTAATTTCAATATTGATTCCACCGAATGAGGCTATAACAACTTTTGAAATTTTGCAGCTGGCAATGGCAACAAGGATAGCCAAAAGGAAGAAGCAACCACTTAACTAATTGCTCCAATAAGTGCTTCAGGATCAAGCACTTATTTTGTATCATTTTGGCATACTAGGTAAATACTAATTAATCGGGCTTTGAGCGTGCGCAAGGTGCAGTAATTTTGTAATTTTTCTTGTATTAGATATTTAGATTAGGAAATTGATTACTGTCATATGTAGTTTTGTTATCGTTTGTCATCGTTTGAATAAAGTAAATACATAAAATAAACAAGGTAAACATATAAATAATCAAAGTGAACACATACAAATAAATAACTTCAAGAAAAATAAATTGAATATGCATATAAAAATCTGAATAATTGATGACAAAACTTAATTTTTTTTATGTGTTCTCTTTGATCATAAATATATTCATCTTGTCCATTTTATGTGTTCACTTTGTTCAAGCGATGACAAACAATGACAAAATTGTAAATGACGGTTATCATTTCTCTTTAGATTATACTATGAGCTGAATGCATCTGAATATGTTCACCGACGAAATTTGTGTGGGCTTACTGCAATTCCTTCAGGCCCAATGATTCTAAAAATGTGATAGGCCGATATTACTAGCCTGTGAGACCCATACTATAA